>CM066245.1:10118253-11318253 GCA_033675135.1 Frankliniella intonsa | reverse complement strand
GTTTTGGTATCACATTTTTAATGAACAGCTGTTTACATTCCAATTTTGATGTTGTTTTGATCTTGTTTACTGACATTTGTTTTAGTTTTTCATAATGCACTTTTTCGTTACAGTATAGTCAGACTCATATTTCAAGAAATATCTTGCGTGATGTTGGACTGATGTTATCTCAGGCACGTATTCTCGTGTTCATTGCATGGTGCATTATCGTTGGAATTAATACTGCTATCCTCTGGCAGTTTTTGTTTTGGTAAGTGCGTGCTTACTTATTATTTTGTGAAAATTGCATATCATTTTCTCTACCAATACCTGTTTATTTTAGGCACCTGGAAGACCTAGCTGGTGTTGACAGAAATTGGATTAAAGCATTACAAGGTTTAGCTGCTGGTGTGCAGTGCTTTGGAGGAGAGCTCCCATTCTTCTTCCTCTCAGGTCTCGTAAAGACACATAAGTAATTTTCATCTTTAATTTTCTTCTCATCAACAATAATCAGTATATATTCTCTTTTTTTCATTCAGGCTGGATTATAAAACGACTGGGCCACATTCATGTTATGACTCTGGTTTTGCTATCATTTGGCGTTCGATTTATTTTATACTCTGTGCTTACGAACCCTTGGATGTGTTTACCAATTGAACTCTTGCAAGGTGTCACCTTTGGTCTTTTCTATTCTACCATGGCATCATATGCAAGTATTTTGTCAGTGCCTGGCACTGAAGCTACTGTGCAGGGTCTTGTTGGTGCTATATTTGAAGGAGTCGGTAAGGTTTTTGCGGTCTGTAAAAAGTCCTTTTAAAATTATTAGTCAATTACAATTTCTTATGCAATATATTTTTCTTTAAATCTTTCAGGAGTATCTTTAGGTAGCTTTATTGGAGGTGCAGTTTTCTATGCCTACTCTGGTGCTGTTATGTTTGGAATATTTGGAGGGCTATCTGTTGTACTTGCAATACTACATGCTGTAGTTCAACATTACTTATCCAAAACGCCCACATCTCCATCACGGGACAAAGGTATACATACAAAATTAAAAGAAAAACCTCATTTGTTGTTGGTCAATGCAGGAATTTAGGGGTGGGTAAACTAACTACCACTAACTAAAGTTACATTAAGTTTATAATCCAGGAAGATTGGTAAAGGGTATTTACGAAGGCATGGTATATGGTGTTGGCTGCACTGCCTCATAACTATTTCTACTCTTAAATCCATCTATGCCTTTTGTTTTCATAAAGCTTGAAGAAAATGTTACTTGTTTTATTATTTTCACTCCAACAGATTTTTATCTATTCTTCTTCAGTACAATCAAAGTTGGCATTCTCACGTTATTTAGAGAAAAGTTAGTTTGTACCACAATCCTTGAAAATTATGAAAACCAAGTAGATTATGTATAACAGCTTTGATGCTGCTTCTTTTCAACACTTTCTCATCTTTCTCCTTTTTACTTAAAAAATGAATTTTACTCTGTCTCTTTTGTTACCCTTTATTTTCAGAGAGTAGTGTGAACCGTGCCAATAACGAAGAGCAGTTAGAGAGGTTTGTTAATGTGACTGATTCGTGTCTTCAAGAGATTGCATGCTCCATGTACTTTTTACCTTGTGTGGTAGCAAAATATCTTGAGGTGACAGGAAAAGTATTTGTGGGACATGTCATTACACAAAATTTGTATTGGTATTTAATATTGGACAATAATTAAAAATATGGTGCTGTATTTAGTTGGGAGTTTGGATTTGCATGATCACTATGTTTTGGGAATATGTCTTAAGTATTAGACTAGAACTCAAAATCTTCAAAGTATGGGGGGTGCATGTCTTCCTTCTGCTGTTTGATAATTCTTTTCAGGATGGTTCTTATCTATCTGTCTTGTAACATTGAACAATGCATGTTTTGTGGCTAAAACATTGCGCAATCATTGTAATAAATAGAAACATGTTAGAAATCAGAGATCCAATTTAATGAATGAGACTTGAAATACTGCTGCCCTAAATCTTGTTGATTTCTGTTAATAATGTATTTACATGAGTTTTCTTTTTCTATGTTTTTCAGGCTTCAAGACAGTGCGATATGCTCCACCAAATGAAGCAAATGAAACTTGCGATGATCAACAAATTCTTACTGCAACCTGAGAAGATGTAGGTATTTGGCCATTCTCATAAGAGCAGCCATGCCAGAGTGTCCGTCTAATCATTGTGCAGTATAAGTCAATACTTTTACTCCCATACCAAATCACCTGGTGTGATCACTTATGGTATAAATTTTGAAAAGAAATTTATTGCTTCAACTTTACCCAGAACTCATTCATTCCCAATTTAAAAACTATATAAGCAAATATCTTGAAGACCAGAAAAAAAAAGTGATACAGGAAACAAAATTGTGAAGTGCCTTTGTGTTTGAGATTGCAGTAAAACTGTTATCTGTGTGAATGATAGTCAACACTATTTTTAAATTAAATGTGGACTTTGTGATATATTGAACTTTTTCAGTGAGTAATGTGTGGTTTCTCTTGACTCATGAATTCTTAAATTTTAAAATAGTTGCCATTAATTTTTTTTTTAAACTTATAAATTGTAAGATATATTTTGCTTGACATGAATCGTTACGCCAAGCCTGATGTTTAAGACTGCATTCCTTTATCACAGGGTTATGTATTTTTATACTAAAGCAAAACAAAAAAATTGAAACTTTTTGGAAAAATTTAACCAAGATTAAATTTTTGTTTAATATTTTTAATTTAATCTAAAAAATGTATAATGTCATGCAATCTATATTGACTACATCAATCATGCTCAAATTATTCACCAAAGTTAAGATCCTCTCAATGCCTTAATTTTAAATTATGTGGCAAACTTCTGTCAGTCACTTCTAAATTTCTTTGTTTGGGTCATACTAGCTGCAGTACAGCATTGCCAAAGACAAAGAAGTGAGTTATATTTAAGTTTAAGGGAAAATCAAGTCTATTTGGCTAGCTTAAGGATAGTTTTGTTGAAACTTTCAAGGGTTCTTTTTTGTGTATTTGACACAATACATATGTTTTTGTTCATTTCTATTTTAACACACTTTAAAAGCACATTCACTTTCAGTTTTAAAAACTCTTTCTTCTTCTTTATTGATCATTCATCATTACATCCATGAAGCTTTTCATTCATGTCATGATCCGTCTAGCATCAACTTATGTCATGGGTTACCAAGTAGTTCCTAATGTTTTAAGTTAAGGTTTTATACATTTGCTCAATATTGTTTGATAAGTGATCATCCCACCATGTATGTACTACTACTTCATTTTTTGATGAATTTTGTGATTTAACCTGGATACGAGATGGCCTTTGAACAAAATGATCAGGATCTCAGATAAATATACCCTCGAAGCTCCAGCTCATCCTATGTGCGTAGCATTCACAAGCTTCTCAGAGAGTCAGTATTATTTGTGAATTTGCTGGTTATACCATGTACTATTGTTTTCCCATAAATGTTGTCAATCAAACAACTTGTCTCTTTATTTCTTCTCTCACTTCCAGGGACCCGTAACATAACAAAACAGCACCTCATAACACTTTGTTAACCGTTAATGTTTTACCCGATAACTGATAACGCATATCATGACACTTAACAGTTAAAGAATAAACACATACACTTCTGATAATAAAATAACCGTTACAGATTTAACAGAAAGTAGTTTGATAATTAGTTTAAGTTATATGGTTTTTCGCATCTGTGCGACATCAGAAACGAAATAAACAAAAGTTGCTTGTAACGTTAAGTAATTTGTTATATCTTTAACGTTAAGAGAATAACAAATTCCTAACTGTTACGTTAAGTAACTTAACTTTTAATTTAACATACGACAATGATAAAATTTGTAACTAACAAATGATGTTTGTTATGTTAAGTTACGGGTCCCTGCTCACTTCCACCATCCCCACTTGCCCTCTCGCATGGGACTTCCCTCCAGCCCCTCTGTGGTTTGGACCACGGCGCTGTCCTCGTTAAGCGTCATGGCATATTTATTCCTCATCAAGGGCGCTTAATCAGAGGCGGAGCCAGCCGAGGCCGGCTGCCATTTCAGTTGCGGGCAGAGCTGAGTGGCGCGACCCGGCCCGGCCCGGCCCGGCCGTCTAAAGAAAAGGATTCAAACTGATTCGTTTATTAGGGCTTTTAGGCAAAGTTTGCGCACATTAAGAAAGCGGGGTGCGCGGACGCCGCCATCCCGGGCGTGCCGTGCCGTGCCCGGCCCACAAGCCCATGGCACGGCCGCTCCAGGCGGCTCCAGGCGGCGGGGCCTCGCCGCGCCGGGACGTGCGCGCAGACGGGGACTTTCCTCTCAGAACAATGGCCAAGTTTGCCGCCAAACTCGACACGGAGTCCCGGCAAGCCGCCCCGCCCGGCCCCGCCCCGCCCGCCCCGTACGATACAATGCCGGTAATGGTAGTGGTGACCACGGGGGCACGCTCCACCGCGCCCCGCCGCGCCCCGCCGCGCCTGGCACGCGTGCAGTACACGTACCACGAACCCTCAACACATTGTGGCCGCACAACTGGTTCTTGTGTGTGTCCACAAGGGATCCCCGCCCCGCCCCGGAGGCGGTCAGTGGCCGTATTGTCATCGTCATCATGACCGTCTCTGTCGCCGTAGCCGTCCGGGGTGGGGCGGGGCGAGGCGGGCCTGGCTCACCCCACGCGCGATTCTGTTTGAACTCTTGGTCTGCAGCCGGCCCGGTGCCCGGTCCCGGTGCCCCCCTCTCCTCTCCTCCCCAGAGGAGAGTCGCGCGGGCTGCACAATAAGTAAAGGACCTCGTCCACCCCTTCCTTTCCCGTTCCCGGTCGCTTCTCTTGTCTTTGAGGGACGCGCTGGCAAACGAACCGTGTAGGTCTGGCAAAGTCGGGTGTTGTCGCCCCTTCCCTTCCTCCTCCTCCTCCTCCCCGTCGAGGTCCTGCCCCTGCTCCCCACTCGCCCCGCCCGACCGGCCCGGCCCCGACGCGACGGCTCGGCCGGGAGTCTGCGGTCGCTTTGCCAAGGCGGCTACGGGCTAGTCTGGGCCTGGGCACTGGGTGTCGACTCGTCGGTCACTTATTTCTTTAAAAAAATAAAATTGCGGGGTCTCAAATGACTGCTCGACTCACTCTAGGACTGTAGGCCGCTCGCGGGGTAGAGGGAGTGGTAGGAATGAGAGGGGTGTGTGCCTGTGTGTGTGTGTGTTGCGGGGTGCCTCTGGGGCCCTGCCCAGGGCAGAGGCCTGCCCGGCGCCCGGCCCCGGCCCCTCCTGCCACACAGGGCACGTAGCTGGCTAATTCGAGGTCAGTTGCGGGGCCTCGCCTCGCCTTGGTGGGCGGGGGCAGGGGGGGAGCTGTGGGGCCCTGGGTATCGTCTCGTCTCCCTTTCGCGTCGAGGACGTGAGTGGGGGTGGGGGGCGGGAGTAAATATACCGTAAAGAAAAGGAGAGGGATGGAAGAAGTCGTTGGGAGAAGAAACAGGAGACGGAGGGAGAGAAAGTATTGTGATGCGTGGAGAGAGAAAGAGAGCGAGCGAGCGAGCGAGCAAGGAGAGGGAGGGTGGTTAGGAGACGGGTGGCCGGGCCGGGCCGGGCCGGGCGGCGCGGTGGTTATAAGCGTTGTGCGCGGTGCGGACCCGCCCTCGAGTACCCTCACCCTCCCTGCTCGAATGGAGGAGAACAGCAGTGCATATTTGCGAACGAAGGGGAATTTAAGAACCCGCACTAATGAGGTATCTCTCTGTGAGGAGAGCAGAGGGGGCCGGGCCGGGAGCGCCCCGCCAGAACGCCAGGCTAGGCAGGCCAGGAGAGGCGCCCGCCCGGCGCGGCCCCGGCTCTTCCTCCCCTGTAGCTTCGAGTCGCCGTCAGTTTGTAAAAGAGGACGCCTGCAGGGTGATTCGGCGCAGAATAGGCGGAAATATTACATTTCCGCCGGTAGAGAACACGACTAAGCGCTGCGCCGAATCACCTTGCAGTTTGCATGAGGGGCTTACTGGACGCTGTAGGGTACCCTGCTACCCTGCGCCCGTGGGGTGAGGAGGAGGCTGCCCCCGTCCTCCGCTGTCCGCCCCGCTCCAGCGGGCTCCAGCGGGCTCCAGCAGCGGATCGGGCCGTCGCTCTGTCCCGCGCTGTCCCTCCTCTTCCCGTAGAGTCGGCTTATTGAGCTGTGCTGTGGCGTACAACGGGCTTCACTCACGACCCTGTTCCCTGCTACCCGCCGTCCGTCCATGTTCCAGAGGTCTCCAGCCGCTGCTGGAGCCTGCTGGAGCCTGCCGGGCGGAGCCCAGCCGGTCGTGCGGGGTAATATCGTATTGTGTACACTGTTCCCATGGCAACGGTGAAATCCCCGCTCGCCCAGTGGCCGCTGCCGCGCTGTGCTCGGGGCAGCGTGTGTCCGGTGGGGGGGAGAGAGCGGCGGGGCGCACTGCAGCACGGCGCCGCGGGGGGCGGGGGAGAGAGAGAGAGAGAGAGCGAAGCGAGGGGCCCGAGCCCGAGGGTGCCAAGAGCAGGGAGAGAGCGAGAGAAGTGAAGTGAGAGGATGTCGTGTGGGTTATTATTGGTGCTGGGTGCTGGGTCAACCGTCACACACAACACTGTAACATAGGGTCGAGCCCTGCCGCGCGCGCGTGTGTGAGTGAGAGAGAGAGATGGAGAGAGGGAATGGGGAGAGACCGAGGGAACAAGGGGAGGAGCCATAGAGGGAGAGAAAAAGAGAAGAGAGAGAGAGAGAACTGGGTAGAGTGAGCGCATCCTCAAACACGGTTCTAATCTTACTGGGCACTGAATGTGGGGGCGGGGATCAGCGCGGCGCGGGAGAGGCGGGGACGGGGGTGGGGCTGGGGCGTTTGCTGCGGGCATGAGACCCTCCCCCCCCCCCCCCCCCCCCCCCCCCGCCGCCCCCGCCGTCCCCTTCCCGCCACGACGCGGACTCGATGATGCCGAGGCTGCTCCTTGTTATTGGGGAGGAGCAAGGAATGATCCCCCCGCCCCGGCACAGCGCGACGGGATCAGGGATTAGGAGGCAGACCGAGCGGGGATCAAGTCCGACGGGTTGCAGTCCGACCCGACCCGACCCGACCCGACTGGGACCGGGTAGGGATGGGGAAAAAACAGATGCGCGGTATACTCCGGCTAATGTACCAAGCTGTGCAGTGCATCTGTAGTTGCGTGACGGTCACACGCTTGGGTTCCCCGTGCAGTCCCCAGTCTCTGCGCTCCGCTCCACTCCGTTGTTTGCCGGGACTCATATCCGCGCGGGATGAGGCGGGGCGGGGCGGGGCGGGGCGGGGCGGGGCGGGGGCGACGCCGCTCCAGCGGGAGGTTCGACGGCCATATTGCCATTGAGATAGGTCGGGCTCGGGCGTTTCGTTTCCGGTCGGCGGCAGGGGGGCGGCGCTGCTCCGCTCGGGCCGTGGCTCTTTAGATCATATACGAGCTGACATTGTGGCCCGGCCCGGCCTGGCCCGGCCGCCTCAACGGCGAAAGTTTGCTCACTTTTTAGCCGCTTTATGTGAAGGAATTGCTGATGCCCCATAATCGTATACTGACTGGCCTGCTCCGGCTGCCCAGGGCTGCCTCGCGGGGCGGAGGCCATACTGGTCCTGGCTGCGGTCCGGAGAGAACCGTATTGCCGAGCAGAACCGGAGACAGGAAAGCCGTGTAATGATTTAAAAAAAAAGATTCACAAAATGACGAATATTTTCTTCTTTTTTTTCCTAAAAGAAAGTAATTTTTTTTTTGTTTTAAAACAAATTTGTTACCGCGTACTCGAAGCATGTCGAAAAGAAATAATCCCCTTGCTGGTCGGCCTGAAAGGGCGCGAACGGGGGATGAAAAGTTTAGAGCAAATTAAAGAGTGGGAACAACACGACTGCTGACCTTGGACGGCGCGGCACTAATTGATTCTGAGAGAGAGAGAGAGAGAGAGAGAGACAGAGAGAGAGAGAGAGAGAGAGAGAGAGAGAGAGAGAGAAATCTTACTGAAAAAAAGGCCCTGCTCCGCACTTTTCCTCTCCGAGACAAAGCTTCCAGGCAGCAGCAGCAGCCAAAACGATAACTTGGAAATTCAATTAACCTACTTGCAGTCTCGCTGGCACCCCTGGTCCTGGCGCGGTGCTGCGCGGCGCTGGGCGGGGCGGGGGGTACTACGCCGTCCCGTCGCGTCGCGTCGGGTAGCTACACCAGCGAGCCGCTGCGCAGCAGGTGATGAAAGTCGGGAAATTAAAGAGCGCGAAGCGGGGTGGCCCCGAGGCCCCACGGCTGGAGGATATTCGAAACAAAACCGAACCGGCTTGTTGGGAGGGGCGGGTGGCGGCAGCGACACCGCGCGCCCACCTACCTCCCCTCCCCTCGCGTACAAGCACGCAAGAGGATACCCCGCGGGCCGGGCGAGTCCAGAGGTCCTCTCCGCTCAGCTCGGAGCGAGCGAGCGCGCCTGCCAAGTCGACTATAGGCAACCCGCATGCAGCGCTGTCGAGCCTCCGCACGGGCTGCCTACCTCCCAGGCGCGCGCCGCCGCTTGGCTGCTGCTTTTGATGCCATTCTAAATTCCAAAGTCAGTTTGTTGGAGTGCAGCAGGACGCGCCGCGAGGGCCGCGAGTCTCTCCTCGTTACCGCTGGCGGGGGGGGGGGGGGGGGGCTCTGGTGCAAACTGGTCCACTTTGGCATTCGCACACTCTCACTCGTGCGCCATGCGCCACGCACGCCCGCCCGCCCTCCCTCGCGAGCGGAGCGGAGCGGAGAGCACAAACTCGCACGCATTTGCTCTCACACGCACACACGTGCCCGCGCGCGCGCGCTTGTATACTATACGTGTGCGCTGTGTATCGACGACGCGCTTAGGAGGCCGCGTGGCGTGCTCGCCAAACTAAAACGCGTTTACACTCGCGGCCACGCTGCGCCACGCTCTCCTCTCTGCGCCGCCCTGCCTTTCCCCGCTCCGCTCTTCTCTCTGCTCCGCTCTTCTCTCTGCTCCGCTCTTCTCTCTGCCCCGCTCTTCTCTCTGCTCCGCTCTTCTCTCTGCTCCGCTCTTCTCTCTGCCCCGCTCTTCTCTCTGCTCCGCTCTTCTCTCTGCCCCGCTCTTCTCTCTGCTCCGCTCTTCTCTCTGCTCCGCTCTTCTCTCTGCTCCGCCCTTCTCTCTGCTCCGCTCTTCTCTCTGCTCCGCTCTTCTCTCTGCCCCGCTCTTCTCTCTGCCCCGCTCTCCTCTGTTGCTCGGCTCACCTCGCTCAGCTTTGGCACTGCTGTGCTGGGAACAGGAGTTATCACGGCGCGGGATGCCCCGCCCCGCCCCGCCCCACCCCGGGCGCGGCGGCCTCGCCCGTCGTCGTCGTGGCTCGTTTTAAATTCCTGCTCGGCCCCGGCCCCGGCCCCGGCCTGGGCTCCTTTCCTGACAGGGGTTTCCTCTTACGAGGTGGTGCGCGCTGTATCCGGTGACTGGCTTGGAAAGCATTTACGCGCCCCTACGTCGTCGTCTTGTTGAGCTGCCACGCCCCGCCCCGCCCCGCCCCGCCCCACCCCGCCCCGCCCCGCCGCCCCCTTCACACAACCAGATCCGGGGACTAGTAGGTTATGGCTGTCCTGGCAAACCCGTCAACCCCTCAGGGTGCCGCCAGGACTTTACCTTTTTCCGTTTCTATCATGACCATACGGCGAAACAAAACAAGAAATGTGACCATAGGTGCACTTTGTCGGGGGTTCTCTCCGTCTCTTTTCCTCTGTCTCTCATTCGCTCGCACCCGTATCCGCCTCACAGCGGCACGGGATTTATACTCGAGCGCCTCGGCTTATTGAGGTGCAGCTGAGAAATCGACAAGCTGAGACGCCCGCCACGCCTCGCCAGGCCACGCCTCGCCACGCCTCGCCACGCCGGAGGAACGCGATATTGTGGAGGCCCTATGGGTGCTCCGTGCATCCAATCACATCACATCCCTCGCTATTCGTGTGTGTATGTGCGGTGCGCGTGTGAGTGCATGTGTGGGCGAGTGCGTGCGTGGTGGATGCGCGCGAGTCGCTGACTACGAAAATACCCGCTCGCTACAATCATGTGAGCAGGGCTTTTCTTCCCTTGATAATACTCTCTATATACACCAATTCAGGGTCACATTTTCTTTAGTTTTTTTTTATTTTAAGTCAGTCGCTGTGCTATTTTGCAGTTGCCCGAGGCACAAGGACGGTATAGCTGGAAAGAACAATTGGTCCACAGGGGAAAAAAAAAATAAAAAATAAGCGGGTTTTGAACTACGGACCACCTGGTACCATGAGCAGTGGCGATACCAATGACGCCACGCGGCCGGCCTAGCAACGCACGGAGAGCAGGCGTACTGATGACACCGGGTTCGTTTCTTCGGTGACTGTGGCTTCTCGCGCAGCATGACTCCTAGTGGTCCGGCATCTGATACCGTGGCGTCGTAGCCGTGCTGGCATAGTGTCCGCCTGGAGAGTCATAGAACCCAGGTTCGAATCTTTCGAAAAAAATTAATTTTTCTGAGGACAACAACTTGGAGTGGAATTCAAGCCCCCCATTTCAACCGAGCTCTCTCGTGGAATAGCCGACGGTCTAGTGGTCTAGTGGTGCCGCGAAAACCGTGGGGTGTCTGTGAGACTCGGCACATGGGGCCTGGTTCAAACCCAGGTAGGTTCTTCACTGGTAGCGACAGCGGGTTGCCAGGAAGTTCCGTCTCATGCCCACGACTGGTGGTCGGTCGTGGGGTCATAAGTCCTAGAATCTGGCTCCAAAAATAGCTATTCCATGCTCTGGGGACAGGGCAGTTCGGTTAACCACCGTACGACTAAATCTGGCAGTACGGGGATCAAATCTGTCGAATTGCGCGACAGGATCGCAGTCCAAAAAGCACCGGTTCCCATAAGAACACCGAAGTAGTTGGCTGCCACGGGGGGTAAAAGCCCTGTGCCTGGCGGGAACCGCAACCTCCTTCGGGAGGTTTACTGTCGCAAAAATTTTCCATATTTTCACGCCACCCTTTCACTTGAAGAGCACGTACATAATTTTTCAAGGTTAAACTCGAAAATGTTGCGGTTTTCAAACAGACGTCTTGATTATCAAAGCAGCCTTACAGGTATTCGACCTGGGAGCTTACACCCACACACTCGCGTTTCCAGTGTGATTTGTCCGCGCCGGGCTGGGTGCTGCTCGCACCTCGTGCCCCGCCCCGCCCCGCCCCGCCCCGCCCTGTCCCACCGTCAGAAAAGAGAATGACATTTTTACGCTCCCCCCCTTCCTTTCCCACCCCCCGCTCTCTCTGCACTACGCTTGGACGCCCCGCGAGGCAAGGCCGAGGCCCTTGCTCCGCTCCGTACGCGGGGCGGGGCGGGGCGGGGCGGGCGCATATACTCTGTTCTTCCGCCCGTATTGGCTTCCTTTTCCAATTGAATGGTACTCTTCACACCCCCGCTACGCTCAGCGCAGCTGCCGCGGCAGGCAGGAAGGAGCTGAGTGGGGCGGGGCGGGGGGAGGGGGTGCGACGTACCCTGCCAAACAATTATTCGGTAATGCCCTTCGCGGTAATATGTTTAACGACGTCTGCGCGCGGCGTTATTCGGTTTGGTCTTGTGTATGTTGGAGTGGCAGAGAGAGAGAGAGAGAGAGAAAGAGAGAGAGAGAGAGAGAGAGAGAGAGAGAGAGAGAGAGAGAGAGAGGGGGGGGGGTGGAGGGAGAGGGGGAAGTGGAGATTACTTTGAATGAGGAACTCGCGGGCTACTTTTCTAATTACACTCTGTGTGTGCGCGCGCGCGCGCCCCCGGCTTGCACTGTGCCGAATACGAGTCGGGGCCGGGCCGGCGCGTCGCTTGGCACCCCCGGGCACGGCCTCGCCTCGCCGGAGAGTGGCGGCCGGGGCCCCCTGGCCTCGGCCCCCCTGGCTGGGCTGGCCTGGCCTGGGCCCCTGGCGGTCTCGGCCTCGGCTGGGCGCTGCGCCAACCCCCTGGTGTGTAATTAAAAAGCAAATTCGATTCGCCTCGTGCAATCACACCCTCTTTATTCTTTTTTTTTTCGCCACTCCCCTGGACCAGACCGGTCATTTTGTTGTATGTGCTCTCTGTCTTTCTCTCGCGCTCGCTTGTTATCTCTCACCCTGGTCCTCTCTTCCTCTCTCTCTCCCTCTCTCTCCCTCTCCACCACCCGTGTTGGCACTAACCCCACGAGCGATGCGGCGCCGGGCCGGGGGGGCTCCACCACCACACCCGGTCCGGTCGGCCCTCTCACCTGTGATTAGGAGCGACTTTATTTCAGCATTTAATTTGATTCGGAGATTACTCCCAGACCTTTCCATCTCTGTGCGTCTCTTTCTCACTCACACGGCCGTCTCTCCTCCACTCATGAGCAAATGTCGCAGCGGCGCGGTGTGGGGGCGGGGGCAGTGTGGGGGCGGGGCGGGGGCATCCGCCCTTAATGAAATGAAACCGTGTGAAAATGTCCCCGCCCGCCCGAGAGGACTCTTGCCCTCCGGCCCGGCGGTCACTGCGGACCGGACCGGACCGGACCGGACCGGACAGGGTAGGCACCCCGCGGGAGGGGCCGGGCCGGGCCGGGCCGGAGGGGAAGCTGTTGCACCGATTTACTTTACGATATGGCGGGTGAAATCCTCTGGCGCTCGATGCCGGCACGGGGGTGACGAACAATGAACAATAGGAGGTATCAGTCCGGCCCGGCCCAGCCCGGCGCGGCGCGACCAGTCATTCGTTGTTGTTGTTGTGTTGTGGTGGTGGTCGTTGTCATCGCGTCGTTGTTGTTCTTGTTGTTGATTCTACTACTGCTGTTTGTTGTTGTTGTTACCTGGCTTTGCCTGCTTTTGTCCTCTCAACATGCGTATCGTCACGCGTCCTGCTGGCGCCCGCTCGTCAGTCAGCTGTGTGTGTGTGAGAGAGAGAGAGAGAGAGAGAGAGAGAGAGAGAGAGAGAGAGAGAGAGAGAGAGAGAGAGAGAGAGAGAGAGAGAGAGAGAGAGCATGTGTGCGTGTGCGTTCGCCCGGTACAACATTTTTCCCCGCGCCCGCCCGGTGTTGTTTGTTTTTGTTACGCACTCAAAGGAGACAGAATCATGCAGAGGGAGGCACAAGGACACATAGGCAGAAAATGTGAGACACGGCGGGCTGGAGGAGGGAGGCGGGGGGGGGGTGGGGGTGGGGGGAAGGTGAGGGAGTAGGTGAGGGGAGGGGCGGAGGTCCATGGCGCGCCGCCGTAGGGGATCCCCAGGGAAATCTCGGCCGCCCAGGGGCGATGCTTGGGACGGCGCGGAGGGGGTGGGGCGCCCGGGCCGGGGTGAGGTGGCGGGGCGGGGCGGGGCGGGGCGGGGCGGGGCGGGGCGGGGCGGGGCTCACCGGGGCAAAGGCCGGTGTGATGCCCAAGGGCCTCCCTGGCTGCAATGACGGCGGGCTAGGCCTTGACCACCACCACCACCACCGGCCTGCTGCCGCTGCTCATCTCGGCCTCGGCGCTGAGGTCTCTCGGACACCCCGCTGAAGCCCCCCGGCCTCTGCCCCGGCCTCTGCCCCGGCCCGGCCCGGGCGCTGAAGCCTGATGATATCCCGTGTCGGGCTTAGTGCTGAGGCCTGTTGCCAGTCTGCTGAAGTCCGGGGAGAGGTGGGCGGGGGTAAGGAGCGTCGTCACCGGGACCACTCCTGCGCCGTATGACCCTCACCGTGTGCGAGTGTGTGTGTGGGAGAGGGAAGGGGGGAGAGAGAGAGAGAGAGAGAGTGAGAGAGAGAGAGAGAGAGAGAGAGAGAGAGAGAGAGAGAGAGAGAGAGAGAGCGTTTACAACCGTGGGCACTCGGCAGCAGGTCAAGGACTACCTGTTCGCTACGCTGGAGTGAGGAAAATAGAGGCGCAGAGAATGAGAAGAGAGAGAGAGAGAGAGAGAGAGAGAGAAAGGGAGAGAGGAGGGGGTTGGAGAGAAGGGCAGAGGTTGGCCGTGCGGTCCTCAGGGCGGAAGCTCACCGAGACGCAGTAGCAGCCCCTCCGCAGCACTCAGCGTGTGCTCCGCGCGCCACACACACACACACACACACACACACACACACACACACACACACACACACACACCGCCGTGCCTCACGCCTCTGCAGCAGCAGCGTCTCGCGCGTCAAGTTTGGCTCGCAATTTCCGCCTCCCTCACTCGGCACCGTGTGGAGCAAGTGGGAGTGAGAGAGGGAGTTCTTTCAAGGGGGAGAGAGTGAGAGAGGAGGCAGGGGACCCGATCCTGCCCCGAACGACGCTTGTCAATGGGGGGAATGGGGGGCTCCTCGCGGGAGGCTTACGTTTTGTCCCGGCGCGCGCGCACCTATTGTGTTGCGTAACCAGCCGGGTGCGACGCCGACTTCCTCAAACACCGACTTAAGCAAGTGGCCTTCCGATCACAGGAGAAACCTAAGTCCCGACCGCGGGGCACCTCGACTGGATTTCAATAAACTTGTCGCCAGTCCAAGTTGAAACTTAGAAAAATTCCGGCGTGGCCACGCTTTCATGCTGAATCTTTTTGTCGGTCCGTTTTTTACAGTGCCCCACCACAGGGTACCACTGTGCGTCCTACTGATGCGCGGTCTCTCCCCCCCAGCCTCTCTGTCTCTCTCTCTCTCTCCTTCTCCCCCCTTCCCCTCATCCTATCCTTCCTCCTGGGCTGCATTGCATTAGTGTTAGTCACAACCAATTTGGGTTGGGTTTCCGGAGCGGCCCGGCTGCCACGGCCTTCCTAAATCTCACCCTTCCTTCCCGTCCTGCCCTCCCCGCTGCCTGGCTGGCTGCCTGGCTGGCGGCGCTGTTAAGTAGGTGTGCTTGTATCCGGCCAGCGGAGGGGGGCCTCTGGAAGAGGATGAGGAACGGAGGATTTGCGACAAAGACAGATATCGAGGCGATTATGAGCGGGACGCGGGTGGGGGAGAGAGGGAGGACGGAGGGGGAGGGGAGAGGTGGTGGGAGAGGGTGAAAGTGTAGGTGGGGAAAGCATATTCGCGCGCGCACGCGCGCGTGTGTGTGTGTGTGTGTGTTTGTTTGTACTTGGGTTCGTGTCAGTGTCTTAGCGTCTTAGCACGTGTGCTTCAGCACCAGGAGACAGATACAAAGAAGCAGGAGTTGGGGGAGGAGGAGGGCGCGGCCCGGCTGGCTGCGGTGCGTCGCAATAAATGAGCAAGTGGAGACGGACACGAAAAAGGCATCAGCAAATCCGCGCGGCTAAGCTATGGCGTGGGGCTGGCTGGCGTGCTCATTGCAAGTGTCTCCCCTTCTCTTCTCTCCCTTCTCTTGATCTCTCTTTTCTCTTCTCCGTTCGCACACTGTGATCGCGCGTGTGTGTGTGTGTGTGTGTGGGTGGGTGGGTGGAGGGGAAGGGCGCGATTTGCGAGAATGGGAGTGAAATATCAACGCGGCGCGGTCTGTAAACTATGGCAATCGTCAGTCCTGAGCCAGCCGTTCACGGGTGGTGTGTGCAGAGAGAGAATGAGAATGAGAGAGTGAGAGAAAGAGAGAGAGAAAGGGGAGTAGGGGGGGGGGTAGGAGGAAAAAGGCGACATGGCGGTGAGAGAGAGGTGCGAGCGTGGCGGTGAAAGGCTCAGCTGTGGTTCAACGCCCCGCCCCGGCCCGCCACAGCTAACGTTTCTCTTAACGCCCTTCCCTCTGCACTTGTCTCGGAGGGCGCGGGAAAAGGGTAGAGTAGGGAGACAGATGAGTGCTCCGGAGGGGAAGCTGCACAATTTCAAGCAACGGCGGCACTCCTAGACAGTAAGACGCGGCGTGACGGAAGCCACTGTTGAGTGTCGCGCGCGCGCGCGCACAGAAAATGTCATAAGAAACACGTATTTTTCTCTTTTATTATCCTTAGAAAAAATATACGGGGAAAAAAACATACCAAATATGACACTTATTTTCTGTAAGATTGGAGCTGTGCATTTGTGGGCGTAGCGGGGCGTTGGCGGGGGCGGGGGCCCTCATTCGAACAGCCTGTTGGCGTTGCTGCTCGCGACAGGTGACGGAAAAGCTACCTCCTCCCTCCACCCCCCCCCCCTCCCCCTCCTCCCCCTCCCCCTCTCCCTCTCGCCCCCGCACCGCCGCGCCGCCCTGCCGTCGGCCTCTCTGCGTCCGTATGGATTTCGCTCCCAAACAAGCAGGCGGGAAAAACAAACAGCCAGTATGACGCTGAAAATGAAACACGACTTTTCTTGATTGCGTGTGGGACTTTATTTCTGGTTTTTCAACTTCCAGGATATATTTATATATCGGACGTTGATTTGGGAGGTCGGTGTCGGTTTGATTGGTCGCGCTGCACGTCCGGAGGCTCCGTGTGTGTGTGTGTGTGTGTGTGATGTCGGCCACCCTGCTTGATGGCAAGGACGCAACATAACCACCGCGAAACAATGTTTTAACTGGTTTCTTGTTTGTTTTTCCAGTGCAAATGTAACGCACGGTAAGTTCTTACCGTGCGAGCTTTGGCTTACTCTCGGAACCGGCCAGCCCGGAGATTAGCTGCTTTAAGCGTAGTGACCCCGAGGTGCTTCCCGCCGTCATGTTGTCCACTGGCATGGCCAGCCGCCCAGCCCACCGGGCCGGGCCGGGCGGGGGCACTAAAGAGGGATTCGGTTACAGTATGGCGTCGCGGCCTACAATGTTGTTGCCGAGAGGGGCGGCGCGCGGCGGGCGGCCCCCGGGGCGGGGCGGGCGGGGCCTACCTGGCACCACGGGGGCAGTAGGCACGGCACGGAGAGGCAATGGGTGCTCCTCCTGCCCCGCCCCGCCCCGCCCCGCCAGCCTTAGCCCCGGCAGGGCTGCTAACCGGCAGGGGCGGACCAGGGCCAGGGGGAGGTGCGAGTGAAATAACTTCTCCTTACCTTCCACGCCCCCCCCCCCTCCCCGTCTTCCACCATCATGATTGCGCGCAGTGCGCCGCCGCCGCTCGCTCAATGAAAATTGGAATTTATTTCACTTTGTGGCGTTTAACTTGTCGATGGCGGCGGCGGGGGGCGGCTGGGGGCGGCGCGGACTTTGGGGGCGGGAGGCGGAGGCGGAGGGAGGCGAGGCGAGCCCAAGATATCTCGCCAATTGTAATGGACGAGCGCAGTGCGTTAGTCGGCCTCTGTGCTGCGCGGCGCGGCGCGGGGTGGGGGTGGGGGTGCTGGGGGATGCGGCTCGCCCGGGCTGGCACCACCCCCGCCTCCAGCCCCGCCTCCAGCCCCGCCTCCAGCCCCGCCTCCAGCCCCGCCTCGGGGTGTTACAGATCATGGTTCGCAGGTGACTCTCCAGGCCAGAGGTGATTCTCCCGTGGAATTTCTCGCCGCCCACCGACCGCCCACCCCTGCTCCGCTTTACTTATATGGACAGTAACGGTTTCCAATTTTCAACATTTGATCGTAAAATGCGTGCGTTAAATTTACCCTCCTCCACCTTGACTCTCCTCTCCTCTACCTTACTCTGCTCCACTCTCACTCCCCTCGGCTGCGATTAACATCTTTGCTCCCCTAATTATTACGACGTGTCCTGGCCGCGAGTGGGGCCGTGCCTCGCCTCCCTGCCGGGCCGGGCCGCGCCGGGCCGGATCCCCCCGTTTTTGCTTATCTTGTCATTCATTACATCCTTGTTTTTGTACGTGCCTGCCTGCCTAGTGCCTGGCCGGGCCCCGCCCCGCCCCGCCCCGCCCCGCCCCGCCGCGGGGTGGCGGAGCGTGGCGCACGCTGGGCCCAGGCTGCGCTTTGTGACAAATAACAGGAGAGTGTTTTCCGTGACTGTGGAGGCAGGTGGTGGTGGTGGGGGGAAGCGTGAGGTAGGCAACACACACACACACACACACACACACACACACACACAGGGGTGTAGGCCGCCTGCCTGCCCGCCCGCCCAGCACAGCAGTGTGGCTGCTGCCGGAGCCAGGGGAGGTGCGGTGCAGGGACCGTGATAAAGAGGTAGAGGGGTGGGGAGAGGGGGCGCGGCGCGGGGCGGGGCGAGGGAGAAGGAGGGGGCGGGGCGGCGTGTTATTATGACCGCCGAAAATAAACAATGCAAATGCGAGCGCATGATGGCGCGGGGGCTGCGTGGCGCGGCAGGGGCGGGGCGGGGCGGGGTGGGGCGGGCAGCAGGCCCACGGCCACCCCGCCCCGGCCTGGCCCGGCTGCAGCCAGATGCGGCAGGGCCCCCGTGGCTGCTGAGCTGTCTCGCGGCTACACGACGACCTGGTCTCCCGGAGCAAACCGCACCATACATATTACACTCCTATACACACACACACACACAACAAACTACTGCCTCCCTGCGACCTCCCTCCTCCCGCTGCACAACACACGGCGATATGCCAGCGCAGACCGACGCGGAAAAACGTCGTATCATATTTTTTTGAACAAAATAAAAAGGGAGAAAAAAAAAGGAAGAGGGCAAAAGTACGCAAACTCGTAGTACACCCACGCCGCCGCCGCGGAAAAGACAGCATGAAGCAACATCAACATAAACAAAAACACTCTCTCGACAATACACACACCGAATAGCACACACACACACACACACACGCGCGCGCCAGAACACGGAGGGCGGCTGTCGTTTGCTCAGCGCGGCGTGGGTCATTCAGGGCGCTGATGCTCGCCCGGCCCGGCCCGGTCGTCTGCCTCGTCACCGCAGCGCAGGGCCACTCGCCCCGCCCCGCCCAGCCCCGCCCCGCCCCGCCCCGCCCCGCCCCGCCCCGCCCCGCCCCGCCCCGCCCCGCCCCGCCCCGCCATGCTGTACAACGTTTGTAGGTGATGCGTCTCTCACTGCGGGAAATGTCTCGGAACTAAACGGGTACGTAGCGCGCGTCGCGGCGCGGGGCGGGGCGGGGCGGGGCGGGGCGGGGCGGGGCGGGCACGGCAACGCGCCGAGCCGAGCCGAGGGGCAACATCCCTTCTGTCGCGCCCGGCAGCGCCGCGCAGCACCGAGTTGTTTCGCCGCCCTCTTCTTTCCACAGTTATTCCTCTTTGCTCTCCTATTACCCCCTCCCTTGGTACTCTCTCCCTCTCTCTCTCTCTCTCTCTCTCTCTCTCTGTCTCTCTCTCTCGCTCGCTCGCTCGCTCTTACCCTCCCGCTGCCGCTCGCTCGCCTTTGGCCCGTTGTCTGGAATGTTATCTCACTCGGCGCGCGTTGCGGCGTGGCATGGCATGGCATGGTGTACCGGCAAAGACCTCAAACTGAGGATTAGCGGCAACAGCTCTGCCAAGTGCACGGCCAGCCCAGTCCCGCCCCGCCCCGCCCCGCCCCGCCCCGCCCCGCCCCGCCGGCAGCTGGTAAGTCCACAGCCAACGGCACCTGCCTACCGGACCGGCCCATGCAGTAGGTACCGCGCGCTGGTATACGCGGAGACCTTTGGGGACGGGACGGCCGGCATATTCGTCGGGATTTGTTGTCCAGTCATGGAGTGCCATGGAGCCGCCACAACTCATCCCCCCCCCCCCCCCCGGGTGTCCCTCTCGTATTTTACTGCCGCGCACTGCTAGCAGCGTGACGTGCAGCACCAGCCGCAGCACCAGTGTTTTGTTTGGCTTGTGTTTGCAGTGCGCAGATTTGTTATCTCTCTCGCCTCGTTCACTCTGTCTGCCCCTTCCTCTCTCTCTCTCTCTCTCTCTCTCTCTCTCTCTCTCTCTCTCTCTCTCTCTCTCTCTCTCTCTCTCTCTCTCGCTCTTCCCCCCGCCCTCACTCAACTTTCGGCGGTCCGAGCTGCCCTTAACTAACTCCGATGATACTGGTTCGCCCAGACATTAGGGGGCTGAAGCGGAGGGGAACAATTCAGGAAATACCTCTGCCTGCATACCCGGGCGTGGCGGGTCGGGGCGGAAGAGGGTGTGCACTTGTCCGCAGGAAATTTCAGAGGTAGCTGGTATCGGCAGAACTTTGAAATACAAGATTGAGTGAGAGAGACGAGGGGGGGGGGGGGGGGGGGGTCGAGAGTAAATACGAAGTGAGGTAGAGAGGGATAAGAGGAGTGAGGAGCCGGAGACTCTGTGCTTCTCCTGCCGTTGCCGGGCCGAGCCGCGGGCCGGGAGAATCCTGATAGAGTTACACGCGCAACCGTTAAGGATTATTGCCTTTTCGTTTGGAGTGCTGTGCGGCTTGCTCGCTTTTTCTCAATCCTCACCCCCTCCCTTGTCCACTCTCTCTCCTCCTCGTTTTCCTCTCTTTCTCTCTCTCTCTCTCTCGCTCACTCTCTCTATCTTTCTCTCTCGCTCTGACTACCCCATCCCCCAACTCTCTTTCACCCGTTCACTTCCGGCCGATAGGAGAGGAGCGCAGGATAGAGGTCCTGGCAGCGGCGGCGCGCGCACAGACACGCAGACCCTCTCTCTCTCTCTCACTCTCTCTCCATCTACCTATCTCTCTCCCTGTCTCTCTCTCTCTCTCTCACACACACACACTCACTCACACAGGCAGTCACTGTCGCTCGCAATAAGTCACAGCCGCGCCATTTGTCCCGCCGTTGCCGTACCGTCGCCATCTTACAACGGCGGCGCTGGCCATGGCCGCACTCCGCTCCCCCCCCCCCCCACCCTGCCCTGGTTCCTTCCACCGTTCTCTCCCGCCTTGCCCTAGGATAGCGCCTGGCCGGGTAGGCCAGCCCGCTGAACACGGCTGTGTTGCGGGCCTGCCCGCCCGCCAGGGGCCCCCAGCGCACGGCTTCCGCAGCTCCGTCAAGAGCGCACCCGCCCAGTGCCAATCAAAATTTGTACTATATGCGCCATCTTAGTACAAATTCTAAAACTACGATAGAGTGAAAGTACAAATTGAGTACAAATTTTTGGCGCATAGTACAAATTTTGATTGGCACTGGGCGGCGCGTCCGCGTCCCTGACGGAGCCCGCATTGCTAGCCCCGGCTGACCTCCCAACTGGATTCTTCCCCTCCTCTCTCTCTCTCTCTCTCTCTCTCTCTCTCTCTCTCTCTCTCTCTCTCTCTCTCTCTCTCTCTCTCTCTCTCTCTCCCTCTCTCTCCCTCTCTCTCCCTCCCTCCCCCTTCGTCCCGGCGCAAAGTGCGCTCGTCCGCCGCACCGCTCTGCTGGCTGCTGCGCTCCTGCTGTGTTTCGTTTTGCATTTTTATTCGAGGGCGGACCGTGGGGCCAGGCCGGGCAGGCAGGCAGACGGCTCGGTTTCACCGCGGGGCTAAGAGCAGCCTTTATGCGCCTATCCCCGCCCCACCCCGCCCCGCCCCGCCCCGCCCGATCCAGCCGTGCAAATGGCTGGTCCGCGCAACAACGGCTGATGCACTCGTGTGTTGCACGGGCGGGGCAGGCGGGGCGCGCGGCCGCGGGGCCTCGTGCCCCTCCTGATGCCGCGCCCCGCCCCGCCTCACCCCGCCCCCCTTCTACGGCCGTAGCCGTGTTGATGTGAGGTAAACGGACCAGAAAAAAAAGCACTACGAGGAAAATCCCTGCAGTAGCAGCCGGTGTACGGGCGTAAGCCCTCGGTCCATTATGGCACTGTTCGGCCCCTTGGTGGGGCGGGGCGGGGCGGGGCGGCAGCCTGCGCGCCGCGAGGGGCCGGCCGGCCGGCCGGGCTACGCCGGGCTGGATATAGGCTTACTACGGAGGGCGATTCACATCGCGCGACTCTGCCGCGCCGCCGCCAGTCTTAAATAAACAAAACGATGCGCTGCACTTTGCTGTGCGCCGCGTAAAGCCGCTCCCCTTCCCTCCCTCCTTCCCTCACCCTCCTCCTCCTCCTCTTCTTCCTCCATCCTCTGCGTCCGCGATTTAGTCGGGAGGGGCCCCATTGAGACCGCCGCCCCGCGCCACCGCGAGATCAGCGCGGACAAAAGCTCTGCTACCGACTGTCCTGTCCTGACTGCCCCGCCGCCCCGTGCCACCCGCGCGCGCTCGCTCGCCACACGCTGGCTGTACCGCCGGGTAGGGCAGGTACAGGACGGGTTATTGAGAGAGAGAGAGAGAGAGAGAGAGAGAGAGAGAAGGGGGGCGGTCGAGGGTGGTGGTAGTATTCTAGGAAGGCAGAAAGAGCGGCACAAAGCTCTTTTGTATCCAATCAGCGCGCTAACCCACACTCACTCACACACACACACACACACGAGCAAGCGGCAGGCAACCCTCCTCTCCACTCACTCTATTGAGGACACGGCGGCGGCGACGCCAAACAAGGTGGAAAGCTCGTGCTCTCCCTTGCGGGGAAGGAGTATAGCGGCAGCTCGGGCGTACAGGAAGGGCAGGGAGAGAGGGAGAGAGAGAGAGAGAGGCATCCGGTCCGGAATGAGGATCTCAGAGAGAGTAAAGTGGTTCGGCCGGGCTGCTGTAGGGAGGCGCCATGAGAGGCACGCCGCCGTGGGAGGAGAGGCCGCGCGGCAAAATCAGGCGAAAAGATGCTACCGCCGCGCCGCCCCGCCCGGCCCGGCAGGGCATCGACGGGGAGGTGAGGTAGGGGAAGTGGAGGGCGCAGCGGTGCGCCTGGTGTGGCGTGGCAGCCTGCCATATCCCTTTCTCACTCCTTCTCCATCTCTCTCTCTCTCTCTCTCTCTCTCTCTCTCTCTCTCTCTCTCTCTCTCTCTCTCTCTCTCTCTCTCTCTCTCTCTCTCTCTCTCTCTCTCACACACACACACACACACACACACACACCGCCTTGCTTAAAAGATTAACCGGCCCGGCCGGCCACTGCCGCACTGCCTTCGCCTTTTGTTAAATGGGACGCAATGGACTGTTCGGCCCGGTCGGTCCGTGACCGCGCAGTGCCGCCCCGCCCCGCCCCGCCCCGCCCACTCCGCGCGGTACAGCTCCAGGCGTTACCGCGCGCACACCTCTGCTGCCAAGGAGAAAGAACAAAATCCATTGTTGTGCCTTTCTTTTGCCATATAGTACTTCGTACAACCTGAACAAAAAAAAAAGTGAAAACCAAAGCTCACGGTGTATTTTATTTTTATTTTTATTTTTTTTTTGTTTTGTCGGTCAGACGGCGTGTAGGTTTGGCAAGGAGAGGAAACCGCCTTTCCTTTGTTAGGTTTTCAAGTCAGTAGATCCCGTTAAGTCACTTAAACGCATCAGCTAAATTCTATCCGATAGCTTTTAGTTTAATGTGCCGCCGTTCGCGTTCAACGGCGGCCCAAAGATTTTAAATATTTTGACAGCAGGGGCACAACGCTGAGGGGCGCTGCGAGTTAGCTTCGGGTCGGCCCACGACTTTTACAGCCAGTTGCGCTACCTGAATGGAGTCTGCGCCACCGAGGGTGGGGCGGGGCGGCCAAGCTGTGCCGTGCTCACCCTCTTAGGCCCGTGGGGTTGATGCCTGCTGGGCTGCCTGCATGCCGGGGGTTCGCGCTCGAGAGTTGTCTGCCAAGCCAGCAGACTCCGGCGGGGCGGGGCGGGGCGGGGCGGGGTGGCGGCGCGCAATGGTTGTGGAATCGCGGGATGTGGTTGGAGGAGGGGCGGGGCTGGGGGTTAAGGGTTGTGGACTAGAGTGCTGTCGTGGCGCGCCGGGCTGCGGGGGGTGAGAAAGAGCGGGGGTTGGGGGGGGGGGTAGCGACACGGAGCGAGAGAAGGTCGGGAAGCGAAGGGGAGGGAGGTAGGACTGGAGACATCATTTAGCATGTGTGATTTTGGAGTGTGCGCGGCCGGACGGGGCGGGGCGGGGCAGAGGCCACAGCCCGACGGCAAAGCCGCACACCGCAAGCGCGTCACCTCCACTCTCTCGCAGCAAGTGGGGGAGGAAGGAAGAAAGAGAGAGAGGGAGAGAGAGAGCGAGAGAGAGAGAGATAAAGGGCGGGAGAGAGCGACGCGTCGGTGGGGATGGGGCGGGTCGGCCGAGCCTGTCCGCCACGTGGTGGTCGGGCTTTCGGTTCGCGACTTGACCGCAGGCACACCAGGGGCCTCGGCCTCGGCCAGGCCTCGCCACTCCTCGCCGGCCGGGGGCGGGAGCCGGGGGCGGGGGCCGGGGGCGGGGGCCGGGGGCGGGGCCCTCAGCTCAGCTCCGCGGCGCCGCTTGTGCCGGGCTGTTTAGCGCCCGCCGCCCCCGCCCCCGCCCGCCTCGAACCCATCGGCCCTTCTGGGCTGGACATAGCTGCGGCCTCGAGGCTCCGGGACGTAATGACAGCAGGTCCGACACCTTCTCACCTCCACCCCGCCCTCCCCCTCCCCCGACACAAACTCCACCTGTTAAGGAGCATCTCAACTACCCAGCGCTCGGGTTAGGGCTATGCTATCCCATCCTGGTCCGCTGGCACGAAATACCTGAGCTCGTGCGCCGCCGTGAAACCTCAGCAGGACATACAATGACATGGAATTCAGTCCTAGGTACCGGTACATGTCGTGAGGTTCATTAAAGGTACGCCAACGCGACCGCGGGGCGGGGCGGGGCGGGGGCTGGTGTAACCGGGGCGCTGCGGGCAGGCCGCCGGGCCGGGGGCTTCGTTACCTACCGTACCGGGCGGGGCGGGGCGGGGCGGGGCGGGGACCAAACTAGGAAGCAGGTACGTGTCAGGCAAGGCGGGCGGGGCGGGGCGGGGCGGGGTGGGCACTGCAGTGCCGAGTGAGGGCGTGTCGACGCAGCTTGCGAACGCCAAACTGCCGAAGCCGAAGCCACTCTGGCCCGCTCCGCTCGTTTCACCGTCATAAATATTTTCGTGAATTTACAACATTTTCCGTAATTTCTGATTTAGAAACGGTGTCGTAAATTTACGATCAGAATCGAAAATTTACGAAAGCTGTTGGTACTCGTTTAATTAACACAAGTCGATACCAAGTGTCCTTACAATTTTGTAGTTTTACAATATGTGATATCGTAACTTTACGACCTTTCTTCTCTCCTCACATTTCTAACAGTGCACCCCTCAGTCCTCCTCTCCTCTCTTCGGCGGAGAGCACAGCGGCGGCTGCAATACATGGTTTATACGTGTTACAGGTTCAACTAAGGGACCAGGCCAGCAGCTTGGCGCGGCGTGCTTCCGTTTCCCAATCCCCGCCCGCCCCGCCCCGCCCCGCCCCGCCCCGCCCTGCCCCACCCCGCCCGGCCGCTGGCGGCACGACCCTGAGCCGTGCCTGTCGCTGCCGCTGCCACCGCCGCAGCCACAACTTCAAAACAATTTCCAACTAGAAACAAGCAGCCGCAAGTGGTTGTCACGTTAGTTGTATGGTCCGGGTGGGAATGGGGCTCGGGGCGGGGCGGGGCGGGGCGGGGCGGGGCGGGCGGCGCGCAGCCTTTGCAGCCCTCCGCAGCGGCAGGGACACTTCCTCGTCCAACTCGTGCCCTGCGCGACCGCAGACGCTGCGCTGGGCTGCGCTGCACGTCCCGGCCGCAGAACGAATGCTGGACCGGAGTAAAACATGAAGCCAAAAACCATTAAAAAATATTGGGCAGCCGCCGGCCCTCTCCTGACCCAACACCAGTTAGACAGTGGTTCTACCACCTCTATTTGTTTCGATTTTTTTTCCGTCGCCCAATTGATCTAACTACCGTCCTCGAGCAACCAAAAAAGCGGCAAAAAGGCACAGCGAATGACTAAAAAAAAAATATATATGAGGAAAATGTGAGCGGGATCCGAACCACGGCCCACCTGGTTCTATCATCAGTGTCGCTACCAATGACGCCACGCGGCCGACCTACCAGCGCACGGAGAGCAGGCGTACTGATGACACCGGGTTCGTTTCTTCGGTGACTGTGGCTTCTCGCGCAGCATGACTCCTAGTGGTCCGGCATCTGGTACCGTGGCGTCGTAGCCGTGCCGGCACAGTGTCCGCCTGGAGAGTCGCAGAACGCAGGTTCAAATCTTTCGAAAAGAATTTAATTTTTCAAAGAACAACAACTTGGAGTGGAATTCAAACCCCCCATTTCAACCGAGCTCCCTCGTGGAATAGCCGACGGTCTAGTGGTCTAGTGGTGCCGCGAAAACCGTGGGGTGTCTGTGAGACTCGGCACATGGGGCCTGGTTCAAACCCAGGTAGGTTCTTCACTGGTAGCGACAGCGGGTTGCCAGGAAGTTCCGTCTCATGCCCACGACTGGTGGTCGGTCGTGGGGTCATAAGTCCTAGAATCTGGCTCCAAAAATAGCTATTCCATGCTCTGGGGACAGAGCAGTTCGGTTAACCACCGTACGACTAAATCTGGCAGTACGGGGATCAAATCTGTCGAATTGCGCGACAGGATCGCAGTCAGAAAAGCACCGGTTCCCATAAGAACACCGAAGTAGTTGGCTGCCACGGGGGGTAAAAGCCCTGTGCCTGGCGGGAACCGCAACCTCCTTCGGGAGGTTTACTGTCGCAAAAATTTTCCATGTTTTCATGCCACCCTTTCACTTGAAGAGCACGTACGTAAAAACCTTCTCTTTCTGCTTTTCTCCCCCTCTATCGTCTTTCTTCTACCTCCCACTGACCGGTCAAGCGTTCCGGTGGTGCCTTGTCTGTGGTCTGAAATGCTACCAACGGCTTCAAGGCGCTGTTTAAATAGGGTAGTACGGCGGGCCTGACGGGCCACCAGCCTTAACCGGGGGCTCTCTTCGGAGAGTACATCTCGTGCCCGTGGGGTGGTGGTCGCCGGGAACACACCGGATCCCATCAGAACTCCGAAGTTAAGCCGCCGGGGCTCGCACGGTGCGAGTGAAGTAGGGGTCCTCCCAGTTTTTCTTTTTTTTTCTTTTCTTTTTATTTTTGTTGTTATAAATTTGAGGTGTCGTACATTTTTTTTGGCGCATGCCCCGGCCTGATCCTCTGTGATACAAATTCCTTCTCTAATTTACCCGTGTATACAAAGTCGGGCAAAATCCAGGTCGGACGGCGCTTTTTCGGATTTCGGGCAATCTGCATACACCCTCGACCATACTGTAAAAAAAAAATGTTAAGCAGACTAATACATGAGTCACTCCTTGGGCGGGGCGGAAAATTTTTCAGTTTCTCAATCGTTTCCTTGACCCTATTTTGATTACTGTCCAATAAATTTTCACTCACGTCTTTTTTCTCAATTTGCAGGATTTTACGCCACGGAGCCCGAGGGCGGCGCGTCCTGCGAGACAGCCGGAGGGAAGGCTCGCACCGGCCCGGCGACTCCGACCGCACCGGTGCACGGCGCACGGCGCGACCGTCAATAAGGTGGGCTGCTTGATTTGCAATCGTGATTGGATGGTGACGGTGAGACGGTAGGCTTTCCCAGCGACGTTTTGGGGGTTGTTTGCGGGCTGCGCTATCTCCCTCCCTTCCTCCCCTCTGTGCTGTCCCTGCCCTCCCTTCCTCCCCTAGTCCAGTCCGGTTCGGTCCGGCCGCCCACTCGACAGTTCACCCCAGCCCGCTCGGAGCACGGCGGTTTACACGGGGGGTTACGCGGGCCCACTCCGCAGGAGCGCCCGCCACCACCCCGCCCCGCCCCTGAAGGACCTCCGGAGCGCCACCGCGACAGGACTTCCCTAGAGGCTCGCGCCGAGGCCCTGCCTGACCAGGAAGCAGAAGGACCCGGGAAAAGGCCCGGCCCGGCCAGGCTAGGCCTGCGTACAAACCAGATCACACTGGAGGGTCGCCCCCGGGCCGGCCCGGCCCGGCCCGGCCGTAACGAGCATGTCCGGCTGGAGTCGACTCCTGGAGCCGGCCTGCCGGCTAGCCGGAGCGGCCTGGAGAAGGGTTCCACTCCTACTCCTGGTCAGACATCGTCTTCATTAGTTTGTCCAGATTGAGTTTGTGCCGACAAACGGTCCACCCCCGGCCCGGCCCGGCCCGGCCCCGACCGAAGACCACCCCTTCCTTCCCAACTGGCCCGGCTCGGCCCCGTGCTGTGCTGCGCTTCTCTCTCTCTCTCTCTCTCTCTCTCTCTCTCTCTCTCTCTCTCTCTCTCTCTCTCTCTCGATCCGAGCAGCAGTGCTCGCAAGGGGACGACCAAATCTAACCACCGCTGCGGCGCCAGCGAGCCTCTTTTAAGAAGACACTGTTCGGTTTGTCGTTGTCCTGGTAGGAAAAACGCCTTCTTTTACAAGACCAACAGCTTACCTAAAATAATTTGTATTTTCTGTATTTTCTGCTCGTAACCTCTTTCTTTCTCTCTCTTTGACGCAGCCGTGGCACTCTCAGCAGGAGTACTTAGTCGCGTACTTAGTCATGTTGCCGAGATTTTTCTGCGCCCCCTCCCTCCTCCGCTCCTCTCCCCTCCCAGGCAGACATCTCGCGGCGCGGCGCGTCGCTGCGCGGCGGGGAGGCCGGCGTTGTTACGGGCCGGGCTGGGGTAGTTGCTCCTGGCTGGCTGGCTTCATCAGATATATGGCTGCCATCACTTGTGGCATTACGCGTACATAAAATGCCATTAAACGCCGCGCAAAGACCATTACCCAGTGCACGGGGCATTATGAGCACGGGCCCGGGCCGGGCGCGGCGGGGCGGGGCGGGCCGGGCGGGGCGGTGGCTCGCTGCACCGCGCTGGGGCGGGGCGGGGCGGGGCGGGGCATGGCCGGGGAGGGTGTGGAGTGGGGAGGACACGACATTCTGCTCCCGCCTCGCCTCGGTGCGGAACACGGTGCCCCCCCGCGCCCCGCCCCGCCCCGCCCCGCCCCGCCCGTCCCGAGCGCTACACGCCGAGCTACACGCCCTGCTACATGCCCCTGCCGCACCGCGCCGTCCCTCACCACCACACCGCTCAGCACCGCACCTTGCCGAGAACACCCTAGACGAGGCGTGGCGGGGCGTGGTGGGGCGGGGCGGGCAGGGTCGGCTGCTTCCCCGTGAGGACGCACCAGCGCCCTGGTCTCGCCGTGGCACGGGTTTGGTTGGTTCTGTCGCCGTGGTCCTGAGTACGGACACCTTACAGGGGCGCAACGGACGGGAGGCGGGGCGTGGTGGGGTGGGGTGGACGGTCCGGTCTGAGGGGAGGGAGAGGTGTGCCTCCCATCAACACCTGGCCGCTCATGGGCCTGCCCGGCCCAGCCCAGCCGTCAATGTGCGCCCGCCCCGCCCCGCCCCGCCCCGCCCCGCCCCGCCCCGCCCTCGTTACGGGCCCAACTACACTTACTCACGCCACGGTTATGTGTGCGCCCGTCCGGGCCGTACGTGTTACTCACCCCACCCGCCCCGCCCCACCCCGCCTCGCCCTGCTGCCGGAGGTGCAAGACGAGCGGGACGTTCACCGGACGGGGCAGTGTAGTGTGGCGGGGCATAGCGCGACCCGCACCCCGCGCGGCACGGCGCAGTGGGTAGTCGTACAGCACAATGTAGTCCCCGGTGCCCCTGCCGGGGCGGGGCGGCCAGAGCGAGCTCACTGTCATCAGCCTCGGGGCCTGCTCGGCTCAGAGAGGGGCTGGGCCCGGGGAGACTATATAGTTAGTTGTAGACACAGAGGGACTTACGCCCGGCCCGGCCCGGCCCGGCCTCGCGCTGCAGCGGTGCAGGGCAGGGAGGGGGTTGATGCCCCCCGGGCGAGGCGGGCCTGCGCGCTGGTGATAGGGCACTCGATGAAAGCGCCCGCCCTCCCGCCCCCTTCCATATAGCCGCAACTCCTACTGGCCCCCGCCGCCCCCGCCCCCTGCTGCCCCCACGGCGGCTGCCAAACAAAATTACAAACAACTTGGCAGGTCTGCCGCCCATTTCCAATCCGCACTCCATCCCGCCCTCATTGAAAATTAATAACAACGATGCGGGGCCGACGCGGCATGACTATGGTGGGCTGGAGTAGCAGCGTCCGCCCGCCCTGCTCCCTCCCGCGCACACACACACACACACACTCGCGCGCGTGTTGGGGCGGCAGTAATTAAGGGTGCATGTTTTCATGCAATTGATATGACGTCACGCCACGCCACGCCCCGCACCGCGCCGGGCCAGGAGCAACAGGCGTGCCAAACGCAGAGCTCATACCGCCCGGCGCGACTCGAGCTCATGCCGGCTGGTTGGCTCATTGGCTAGAGCATTAGCTCGTCAACTGTACCTGCGGTGGTTCAAATACCACTTTGGTCTTGTTTCTTTTCTATTTTTATTTTTTGCTCTCCGAGACAGAGAATTTCTCAACATCACCTATGCGTGTCGTGTGTTCTCATCCCTGTCCCTATCTCTGCCCGCGCGGTCACGTGACGCGCCGGATGCTGGAGGAGGCCCCGCACCGCAGCGGCTCCAGTGTACGGCCCTGGCCGTGCCGGCCTAGAGGCCTAGGCCGAGGGCCGAGGCCTCATACCGGCTAGACAACGTATATTACGACCACAAAAGCAAAACAACGCCTCGGAACGAAACAATAACCCCCGTCCCGTCTAGTTTGGGGCCATTGTCTCTCCGCCGGAGCGCCGCAGGTTCAGGAGGAGTTCGCCTGGACCCCCCGCCCCCGCCTGGAGACACGGCCATTTTTCATATTAAGCGCCGCCGTGTCCGACTATGACCGCGGATTCGCTTGATGGATAACGGTCCAGATATGAGGGCCGAGTCGAGTCCGGCCCGGAGCCCGGCGGCCCGCCCGCACCCCGCCGCACCCCGCCGCACCCCGCCGCACCCCGCCGCACCCCGCCGCACCCCGCCGCACCCCGCCGCACCCCGCTGCCGCCCCTAGTTCCCCCGCGCGCGCTGACACAGACCTGGATTATCAAAAGAAAGAAAAATACCGAATGGAAGTTAGAGTGGGTGATCCACTTGAGTGGCCATTGTGCTCCCGCCCCGCTCCCGCCCCGCTCCCGCCCGCCCGGCCTCCCCCATGTCTGTCTGCCTTGCCTCCCTAACTCACACAGACTCAGCGGCTCCCGAGGCCTGCTATTCTTTCCCCCTGCGCAAATAATATTGCAGGGATTTGCAGGATGATACACTACCGCGAGTAAGTCACTGACAGCTGCTCACTGACCTCTCTCTCTCCCAGCCCAGCGTGGTGTGGTGGCGGCGCGTGGCGGCGCGAGCTGGCGGAGGGATTTGAAATTAGGCACGTGGTGTGGGGTGGGGTGGGGTAGGTTGCAGGGGCATAGGCGGGGGCGGGGCGGGGGGCGGGGTGCCCGCTCCTCTAGTTTACATACTGCAGGACGAGGATCCAGGCAATCTGCTGTGCTCAGCACGTCCCTCGATGGTGAGCTAATGAAGTTATTACGTCTAGGAGCGAGAGAGAGCGAGAGAGAGAGAGAGAGAGAGAGAGAGAGAGAGAGAGAGAGAGAGAGAGAGAGAGAGAGAGAGAGAGAGAGAGAGAGAGAGAGGCCCCCACCCCCCGGGCAGCGAGAGAGGGAAGAGCAAGGGCGGGAGGCGGGAGCGCGCACAGGCTGGACGTGTCGAACAAGTAGTGCCGAGACGGCAGGAAAGATCTGACATTTATTTTCCGAGTAATTTCATTTCCTCCCCGGCCGGCCGGGCTGGGCCGCCAGGGAGCGGCGCAGAGGCGAGGCCGACGTCCTGGTGAGGCACGCACTCGCAGCCGCCCCGCCCCGCCCCGCCACGCCCCGCCACGCCCAGGCCAACCAGCCTTGAGGAAAGGGGAGGGGGCAAATTGCAGGACCTCCAGAGCCTGCTGCCGCGGCCTGATGGCCGCCCAGCCCCGCCCCGCCCCGCCCCGGCCAGGAGCGGAGCAAGCCAACAGCCGCTTGATGTTTCGAACCAACGATCTTTGGGCCAAATTGGCTTAGTTCGACGCTCGGCTCGGCTCAGCTCGGCGGACGGGACGGGACGGGACGGCACACGAGAAACTCGCGCTAGCGCCGTGTGCCGCGTGCTCAGCAGGCGTGCTGAGCGGGGCTAAGGTGGGACTGGCTCAGCCGAAGCTCAGCAGCCGCACTGTCGCCTCGCGGTGCCAGACCAGCATGACGGCTGGGAGCTAGGCGCGAGGCAGCCTTACCCCTGCGCTTGATGTACGTCGTGCAATTATGGGCGGGGCGGGGCGGGGCGGGGCGGGGCGGGGCGGGGCGGGGCGGGGCGGGGCGGGGCGGCGCTGGCAGGCGGGCAGCCCAGAGCAACTACTTCATTCCTCTCACGGATAGCCTCAGCGACGACGCCTTTATGGATGTCTGCCGCCTCTTATTGTCTCGGGGCCGCGCTTCCTCAGTCAGGCGGGGCGGGGCGGGGCGGGGCGGGGCGGGGTGCCGTCTCCACTCAGCCGGAACACCAACTTCATTCATTGCCGCCAAACGGGCCACGCCCCGCCACGCCCCGCCACGCCCGCGGAAGCGCAAACAGGCCCGGCGCGAGTGGGGCACAAAAGGCTTGGCGGCCGCCCCGCCCCAGGCCGGCCAGAGATGTACCTGGAATTACCTCCCCGCCCCACGCCGCCCCACCCCCCCACCGCGCCCCGCCACTTGAAGCAAAAACTTATCTGCTGGGCCGCTGCTGCGCTTTCCATTACCGCCGCCAATTATTCCCCCCTTTTTGTCCGTCCTGATGCAGATAAGGTGGCAGCGGGGGCGGGGCGGGGCGGGGCGGGGCGGGGCGGGGCGGGCGAGGGTTGACTCTCGCGCGCTAGGAGGACACTGGGCGAGTGGTCGGTCAGCGTGCTTTTCGTAGTCTGATCGAGCTGGAGGCATACGCCCTGCTCAGCCAGCACCCGGTGTTGTGACGACATCATGTGTGAATTTATTTCAAAATTGTCGGCTGGTGTTGCGAGCAGCTGCATGGTGGTGCCTGGTGCGCGGCAGCAGCCCCCTTTGTGGTCCCCGCCCCGCCCCGCCCCCCCGCCCAGCCCCGCCCCGCCCCGCCCAACCCGGCGCCGCTGCGCTGCCCCGCCAGCCGCACCGATGGCTGGATGATAGTGCCCCGCTGTCGCTCACCATACGCTATCTGCCCTCCCCTCTCCCTTATCGCCCGGGCCCCGCCCCGCCTCCACTGCAGGTCCTCCATCCCTCCTCCCCTTGCATCTCGAAATTCCTTTCCCCCGTGTCGCCCAGGGCGGAATCTCCTTTAATAGTCTTTTCTGAGGCGCATTTCTCTATTTTCTTTTTGTAAGACTTTCTGCCTCTCCCCGCCCTTCCTCGCCACCTTCACTCTCACCCCCTCCCCTCTCCTCCTCCACGAAATTTATGAGCTACATCCGTTTACGAGCATCATCCCTGCATTAACTCTTTCGTTTGCAAATTAAGTTAGAGTCAACTTTCTCCCGTTTAATGGACGTCGTGACGTCGTCTGCTCCTTAGGACTGCCTTCTGCCTCCGGATCAAGAAGGCCTCGTCCCAATTGTGTCAATTTTTTGGTGGAGAGAGAGAGAGGAGAGAGAGAGAGAGAGAGAGCAGAGAGAGAGAGAGAGAGAGAGAGAGAGAGAGAGGAGAGAGAGAGATGGAGGGAGGGTGGGTGCGGCCGACGTGCCCGCCGGCGCGGAGGGGAGCGGCGCAACCCGACATGACTGAACCACATTTACGTTCGTTAACATCACGATGATAAACTACGTCCGCGACATTAGGATTTACTTAGGGAACTTGCTGCTCGCTCTGCTCGCCTAATTCGGAATTTCTTTTGAAGCGAAAAAGGGGGCGGGGAGGGGCCGGGCAGTCAAAGGCTTGCAGACGGCAGCGCTCTGCCGCCAATAAGAGGAGGAGCTTCGCTTCAGCGTGCGCCGCGGCCCAGCCCAACCCAGCAGCACACCCAACAAATGTCATCTAATTTTTTTTCTACCATTGCTCTTCTCTTTCAGGATCGAGAAGCGGCAGCCTCGTCACTTCATCATCCCTTTGTGGAACGAAAATGTTCCGCTGGAGTTTCTGCTGCCGTGGAGTTCTCATTTACACCGCGGCGAGGAGGCTGGAGCTGGAGCACGCAGGCTGCGTGCCTGGAAACGGCCTCGCTGGAGCTAGGCTCGGCTCGGCGCCGCGCGCGGCCTTTCGCAGTCGTCTGCTTGCTGGAGTTTTGCTGGAGACGAGGTCCCCGCCCCGCCCCGCCCGGCCGCGGCGTCCTGTAGGCCTGATGCTGGACGGGGTGGGGCGGAGCGGAGCGGAGCGGAGCGAGGTCTGCAGGAGGAGGAGGAAGGCGTCCAGGTTGGTATTCCGGGCACGTTGTCCCGAACCTCGTGGGGGCGGAGCAAGGCGGGGCGGGGTGGGGTGGTGCGGGGCGGGGCGGGGCGGGGCTGTGCAGGGGGATACACCGGAGGCCAGGGGTAGCGCGTCGGCCCGGCCCGGCCCCACCCGGCCCGGGGCAGGCAATGCAATAATTGCTGACACCAGCTCAGCTCCGCTTCATTGCGGCTATCGGATATCATCAGGCCGGCTGAGAGGTGCAGAGGGAAGAGAGGGGGGAGGAGAGGGAGGGGGCGGGGGGAGGAGGACAAGGGAAGAGACGGGACGAGTGGGACGGAGGGGAGTGGGGGTGGGTGGGTAAACAGGGGGTTTGCATTCGAGCGGCCTAGTTAGCGACTCGAGCAGCAGTGCGGGTTGGGGCCGGGGGCGGCGCGGGGGCGGCGCTGCGGGGGCGGGCCGCGCGGCGGGGGCGGGCACCGCCCGTGCGTTCAAACCAATATTCACTCGAGGCCCTGTTGGCCTGTTGACACACAGCAGGCGACCCCCGGCCCCGGCGCTCTCCACAACAAGGAGGGGCTGAACAGGGAGGCCCGGCCCGTGTCCACGGCCCTAGTCGGGCTTGGCGTTCACGGCCTTAAGGAGGGAGTAAAAGTAGCAGCAGGGTCCGTGCGGGGCTGGCAGGGAGGGGGCGGCCGGTCCGCGTGGCGTGGCGTGGCGTGACGGGGCCCGGAGCAGTAAAAGCCCAGGGGGGTGATGAGGGAGGCTGGGAGCACCAGTCGGATGCACCATTTCCTGAGCGCCGCTACACGGCCGCGGCCCGGGGGCCGCGGGGCAGAGGCCCGGACCTGAGCGCAGCCCCCCGTCACGGCCCCGTCACGGCCCCGTCACCGCCACCGCCCCTCCCCTGCCGCACAGACCGTCACGAGCAAGACGTCGCGGCGGCGCCCACCAGCCGTTTATTTTTCCATTTTCCTTATACGGCGACACTCGGCGTCCGAAAGACGTAAACCGGGACGGGGCAGGGGCACAGAGGCAGGCGCCGTGAGGAGCTGTACCGTACCGCGCCGCCGAGCAGGCCCCCGCCCCGCCCCCGCCCCGGCCCCGACAGCGTGTAAGGCTCGTTGTGCTACCCCGGCCCAGCGGGCGGGAGGCTGCGAGCGGAGGTTCAGGGCAGGAGAGGCGAGGGATACAACCCTAACGATGGCCAAAACCTCCCATCGCCCCCCCTCCCCCCGGCCCTTCCCTCCCGCACACCTTCGCCCTTCCCTCCCGCTCACCTTCCCTTCCCGCCCCCGCGTGCTCTGCAGCGCGCAGCGCAGCATCAGCTCGGGCTATTACCATGCAGTGCCGTGGTAGTTACACGAGCGGACTATCCCTCTCCCCTCGCCCCTCTCCCCTCCCCTCTCCCCTCCCTCCCCTCTCCTCCCCTCTCCCCCTCCCCTCCCCTCTCCCCTCTCTCATTGGGCCGCCCCTCTCTAATAAGACACAGGCAATCAGCACCTCACAACCTCTTGCGCCCCGCACGTGACTCGCATGTCCACACGGCCCGCCCCGCCGCGCCCCGCCCGCCCCGCCCCGCCCCGCCCCACCAGGCCCCGCCCCGCCGGAAGGGTGCGGTGCGGCGGGGTGGGATCGGGCGGTAAGGGGTTGCCGCACCTGCCCGTAGGTCCTTCACACGACCGTGAATTTCTTCGGCGCGTCTTCGTGCGCCTTCACCACCGGGCCGGTCCGGTCGGCCGCCCCGCCCCCGCTGTCGCTAGACGATAAGGGACTGAGGGATTACCTGGTGGCTGGATTACCACCCCCACCCCTCCCTCTAACCGCCCCCTCCCTCCTGCCCCCCAGCGCCAACCAAACCCGACCACGGCTGGTCCCGTAGTCCCGGGCGGGGCGGGGCGGGGCGGGGCGGGGCGGGGCGGGATGGGACGGAGCGGCGGCGTGGTGTTGTTAGCGTGCTGCTAACTTTGGGCCGCACGGCGCGGCGGGCCGCGAGCTGCAGGTGGGGCGGGGCGGGGCGGCTGGGGCGGGGCGGATCCGGGTGGGGCGAGGCGGGGCGGGGCCGTGAGCTGCACACTGCAGGACTAATGGTCTGCCCGCCAAGACGAAAAGCTGATGTAAACCTGGGAGGGAGGTAACTCGATTCTTCCCCCGGGGAGGAGACTGAGCGGCAGCGCGACGGCAAGGTCCTCGCCGGCTCCTCCCCCCCCTCCTCCTCACTCCACCAGCCCCCTTCCTTTCACTCATATTTACCCCCTCGTCTCCCTCTCCTCTCCACAACCCCCACTTTTTTCCCCGGACCTAGCCAGCCCGCTGCCGCTTCAAGCTGAGACAGGATTTTGACGGTGCGCTCAATTAATTCGCATTCAAGGGTGAAGCAAAATATTTCCCCAGCAGCAGGCGGCCCGGTTGTGAAAAGGAGGGGCGGGGTGGGGCGGGGCGGGCGAGGAAGAAGGGGATGAATTATATCGCGGAAAATCAAACGGATGTGAAAAACAAACAAGCGGGGAGAAGGCCGGGGTTGGTCTTCTCCAGGCAGGCGAACGTAAGCACGAGGCTAGCAGGCCGGCTCGATAGAAAGCCTCTGTGAGCGCTTGTGTTATTTTGGGAAAAATATCAGTACGGCTACAGCATTGCCTTTTGCATTTTTGCGATTTTCGGTAAAAAAAAATTAAATAATAATAGTTGCTTTGAATTAAGAGGGTTTGTACGTAGAATCACTCCTGGACACACGCGGCTGACGCCAGCCACCGCAGCCTGCCTGCGGACAGAGGTGGTGGGCGGCCTCGGCCCGCCCCGCCCCGCCCCGCCCCGCCCCGCCCCCTCCCGGACGGAACAGGTGTATTTATATTTGATCAGAGCCGCACGCGAGACAGCCACTCCAGCATGATCCCTTTTAGCGGAGGCGGCCCGGCCCGGAGTGGGGCTCATTAACACGGAGTCGTACACGGCCCGCCACGCCACGCCACGCCCCGCCACGCCCTCCGCGGCTGGAACAGCATTTGTGGAAATTTGTCGGAAAGTTTTGTAGTTTCGCTTGTTAATCGCGGCAGTCGTATGAATGCGGTTCGCGTTGCGTTGCGGGACTGGTGGCCGCGCTCAGCAGCGCGCAGGACTGTGGCATAGACGCGCGGATAACGAGCTCTCGAACTTCCGCGTACATTTGCAAATACTGCAACGTAAACCAACGTAAACTTGTCGTATTGTTTTTTTTCTTGTTTGGCACATCGCCTATACAAACGCGTGGCTTTCTCCTTTCTGATGTGTGTGTGGTGGGCTGCTCCTCCTCCACCTCCTCCCTCGGAGTCTACAGCGTGAAGGGCGTTGACCGTGGTCCCTGGTGGTGCCGGCTCGCCCCGCCCCGCCCCGCCCCGGACCAGGCGGCTGGTACTGCTGTGCTGGTCTCCACGGCCAGAAAGTGGAAGGTAATCGCGTTAGGTCTGGCGCTGCAGCGCGCTGCGCCGCCCCGCCCCGCCCCGCCCCGCCCCGCCGCTCTCGCCCCCTGACCGCGCGTTCAACACCCCCTCGAGCTACATTGCGCTCAAACATTCATTTTTATTTATCTATTTGCATCTTATGTGAACTGAAACACTAGGAAAATCATTTACTTTGATCGTATACTAGGAGTGTTACAATCGCGCGCACAAACAAACGAACAAGAGGAGTTGTTATTTATGTTTTTTTTGTGTGTTTTTTTTTTTCAAAGTTTGAAAGCACATTTTGGTTGGCTGAGTTTACAGGACATTACTGTCCACAGCAAAAAAAAATTGTGCGAGTTACCCTTCGATGACAATGATAGTAATCCTCTTTCGGCGATCGCATCTCTGGACACGGCCATTGTCCACACCCTTGCTGCTCCGCTGCCCTCAACTGAATCCACCCCTGCCGCCTCCGGTGCCGCCCCCGTCCCCGCCCCGCCCCCGTCCCCGGCGCACTCTGCCCTTCCGGCCCTGTATAAACTCGCTTTAAACAACCCCTCTCGACCGCCCCCTCCCCTCCCCCTTCCCTCACATACCCACTCTCACACAAGCTGTACAATCGGGCGGTGGAAAAGTCAAGCACGCACCACCCAAAATCGATTTGTGTTAGCATTGCTACTATATCAGTACAAATTCTAAATCTATGATAGGGTAAGAGTACAAATTGAGTACAAGTTTTTGGTGCACAGTACAAAATTTGATCGGCCCTGGGTGGTGCGTGCTTGACGGAGCTCCCTTGTCTTTCTCTGTGCGCCTGTGGAGTCGAGGGTAGGCAGGCCCGCAACGCTCCGACGTACGGCGGTACCGGCCGCAGCAGGGGCTGAGGTAGGCCTGCCTGCCTGTGCGAGGACGCGGGCGGGCGTGTGTGTGTGTGTGTGTGTGTGTGTGTGTGTGTGTGCTTACCGAACCCCCTCCCCCTCCCCACCTTCCCTCTGCCTCTCTTCTGCCGGCTCCGATCCTTCCTCTTTCAAGCTGCAATTTATTCCCTTCCAGCAACATTTATGCCGCTCACGTCCACGTGCCCCTCCCCAAGGATACCCCCCGCTCTCTCTCTCTCTCTCTCTCTCTCTCTCTCTCTCTCTCTCTCTCTCTCTCTCTCTCTCTCTCTCTCTCTCTCTCTCTGTCCACGCCCTTCACCTCCACCCCATCCCACCACCAAAAAACTCCCACCCCCATCGCTGCTATCGGCCCCCATCCGGGTGTATGTCACATAGGCCCTACTAATTTTTTGACCCACTCGTCTATTACTGAGGTGGTGCGAGCACTGGCCCCGGTGGGTCAGGCGGGACAAGGGGAGGATTACGGTCCAAGTACGAGCGCCACGACGCAGCTGACCAGGGTTGGCATAGAGTATTAAATTAAATTTTTATTTTATTTTATTTGGTCAAATAATATTGCCCTTATCTCTACTGTGCGGCGTCATGCTCTTCAGTCAGCGTCTAGCCTGGCTATTTAAATTTGTACCCGCGGACGATATGTACCGGGTGTTTCTTTGAATGCGTAACAGTGTTGCGGGATTGCATACTCTCCAGCGCTACAGGGGCCATGGCGCCTTACGGGCTACTGGGGTAGGCAAACCCGCAACACTGTTACGCATTCAAAGAAACACACGGTACCTCCTCCAAAGCGATGAGGACCCCGTCCGGTGCCGGCGCTGCGCTCGCTGTAATGCCAAGTAATGAGGTCATTACCCTCCTGTACCCGCCCCGCCGCGCCCCGCCACCAGGGCCTGCCTGCCTGCCGCCTGCCCTGCCGGCTATGCTCCGGCGCGAATCAAGGGAAATTACCCCACCCTTATGAAACTTTGGGCTGGCCCCGCGGCTCGTCGGGGCGAGGGGGGCCACCAATGTCGTCAGAGGGTGCGCGAGAGAGAGAGAGAGAGAGAGAGAGAGAGAGAGAGAGAGAGAGAGAGAGAGAGAGAGAGAGAGAGAGAGGGAGGGAGGGGGAGGCATGTGCGGATGTTCGCCGCGCTGCCAAACTATCACCCCCTCCCTTTTTTGTTCATTTCATTAGCGCGTCAGCGGGGATGGGCGCGGAGTGTTCCTGCTCCTCACTCTCTCTTTCTCTCTCTCTCTCTCTCTCTCTCTCTCTCCTCTGCAGCGCTTGTGCGAGAGCAAAATGGTTGCCGCGGCCGTTCTGTGGTCCGAACCGAGTCCACATCGGCGTGCGGCGCGGCGCGGCGCCCGTGTCAGCTCGCGTGAGCAGACTCCGTCGTCACGTCGGAGTGCTGCTTCAGCTTCACAGCCACACCAGCGTCTGTCGCGCCCGCGAGGCCCGCGAGGCCCGCTGCGCACGCGCCCCGCGCGCGATAGGGAGCGAGAAAGTTGGGAGGGAGCGAGGGAGAGACCAGGAGAGGACAGAGTCCTAATGAAATGCAAATTAAAGGTTTTGTTGAGGGAAGAGTGTGTGAAGGAGAGGCGACGCGACGCGACGCGGCGAATGCAGCCGTGGTGCGGCGCAGCCCAGCAGGGCCTCCGCCCTTTCCCTCCCCGCCTCTCCCTCTCTCTCCCTCTCTCTTATTCTCTTCTTCCCGTTTCGCACTGCTTCCGTGCACCAAAAAAATAGGAGAACCTTTTAAAAAACAATAAAAAAAACGCTTCCATTAACGTGGCGAAGTATATCCTCGTGACTGTAGACGAATATTTAGCGTCAACAAATGATTGTTCCAAAAAGCCATCTTTGTCACGAATTTTATCATTTGGTATGATTTACAAAAATAACTTATTTGCTGAAAGAAAGTAAAACAATTTCCGTGGTTTTTTTTTTTGTCATTCGGTATTTCTTTCCCTGACACACACCTGCTGGTGTGACACGCGGTGTAACAGCTGTGGTTTGCCACCCCTTGGTTTTGATCCGGAGCGCGGCGCGCGCCGCGGCAGATCTGATCAATTGAAAAATCCGGTCCGCCTCTGAGAGCTTGATAGCTCGTCCCAGCCCGGCCCGGCCCGGCCAGCGAGTCCCGTCCGGCCGCTGGAAAAGCATTCCACGCGGAATTAATCATTACGCCTGAGGGAGAGCGCGTGTTCGGCCCGGCGCGGCGCTTCCATCCGAGCGATAACGCGTGCGGCGGCCGGGCGGTAGGGCCGGTGTTTCCGGAAAGCACCCGCCTTGGAAGAACGCTCGCTGTGTTTTAAACGTAGAGCATATTGTAGAACTCGCCCTGCAAAAAAAAACAAGTAGAAGGCCCTCTTGGCATGGGGAGACTGAGCTAAAGAGCATGGCAATCCTCGAATTGCGCGAAATAGCGCCCTTCTTTTCACTCTGGTGCGGCGAGCGTGCTCGCTGCGGCCGTGGAGCGGAACTGCGCGCGGCTGGCGGGGCGGGGCGGGGCGGGGCGGGGCGGGGATGCGCAGGGCCGCAGGACAGCTAATTGGATGACACCAATCTCATTCCCCGACCCCCATTCGGATGGCCGCTGAAATTGGGCGTTGGGATGCTTTAAAATGCGCGGCGCGCTGCGGCGAGACAGCAGGCGGGCGCCCCGCCCCGCCCCGCCCGCCACACCCGTCATGGATATGTATCTATTTTCAAACCGGTGTATGGTCTTCGTATACTCACAACGCAAACTGGGCCGCCGAGGTGATTTCTGATTCCGCACCGCTCGCCCGCCCCGCGCCCGCACTAACGCACCATTGCACTCAGCTGCTGCTAACGTTGGCCCGGCCCGGCCCTGCCCGACGCGTTAGCCTGCGTTAGCTCAGGGGTATCCGTTTTCGTTTGCGTTCGCTCCTCGCCCTGCTCGGCCCTGCCCGGCCCGGCCCGGCCCGGTCCGCTAGGTGGGTGCAAGCGTGCGGCTCAAGTTTGATTGCTTGCGCACGGGCATGGCACGGCACGGGGATCGCTGGGAGCTAGGCTATAGGGTGTGCCCGCCCGCTTTGCTAAGTTCGGCCCCTTTCACTCCCAATTTCAAGGTTAGGTTAACCTAGCCTAGCCTAACATAACCTATAGCCTAACCTAGCCTAACCTTACCTAACCTAATCGAACCTAAAATAACCTAACCTAACGCTTGAAATTTTGGGCTTTCCGGCGGTTCGGTGCCGAACTCGATGAGCTTCTCAAAATAAGCTGCCCGGGCCGGGGTGCGGGCGGGGGACGCGCCAAGAGAGGGACCGGCTCACGTGGCGCGCGCTCACACACACACACACACACACACACACACAGTGCCGCGCCAGCCGCGTGCTCTTAGCGGGAAACTAGTCTACGGAGGGGGAATTACATCTCGGCGCGAGGAATTCGCAGCCCGCGCGGGGGGCGGGGGAGGGAGCGCGAGTGTGAAACTGGTCGTGATGGGGCGGAAGGAGTCATGAACACGGCGGGGCGGGGCGGGGCGGGGCGGGGCGGGGCGGGGTGCGGCGGGGGAGCGTTATAAAGAAGGAATGCGGCTCGGCGGCACGGCCAACCCGACCCTCAGGGGCGGGGTAGCTGCTGGCCCAGAGGGGCCTCTGTCACCGCCGCCCCGCCCCGCCCCGCCCCGCCATAAGACTGCACCGCCGGGGCGGGGCGGGGTGCGGTGCGGCCGGTCCGCCAACAGCTCGGGCTACGGCACCGCGGCGCGGGCGGGGCTGCTCCAGGGCGACACTGCAGCACTGCTCCGTGCGGGGCGCGGCGGGGCGGGGCGGGGCGCCTTGAAATCCCTCAGCTCATCAAATAAACACGAAATGGTGGCTGGTCGTCGGAGCGTTAGCCTTGCCCCGCCCCGCCCCGCCCCGCCCCACCCTATGCTGCATTTGCCTTTAGTAGTTTCCGCCGTGAGGCGCGGTTGCAGTACTGCACTGTGGCGCCGGCGCCGCACGGAGCCAGTAGTCCGCGCCGCGCCTAGGCGGAGTGACCGGACCGGCCGGCACCTGCACGCGTTCTGCGACACTCGCATGTCTCACTGTCCGGAGGGAGGACCGGCTGTTTCTGCGAATGCGCAACAGTGTTGCGGGGTTGCATAGCATTCTCACCAGGGGTCATGGCGCCTTACGGGCGAATGAGGTGTAGGCAAACCCGCAACACTATTGTGCAACACCCGTAGCATACACTGTCGGGGGTAGGTATTTTTCACGGTGTGAGAGTCAAATACATAAGGCATACGGTGCATCCACTCCCAATACCCTTTTCCAAATTTTCCAGAGTGCTGTTCATTTTGAGTCGGGGGGGCAGCGCGGCCGTATGTCACGCTCCGGCCAAACGGGACACGTCAGCTGACATTTAGTTTCCGCGTGAAAACGACTTGATTTACAAGCAGCCAGCCGAGGACGGGTAAGGGGGTGAGGGGGATGTTGATGTCGTAACGCCCGACGCGGACGGACGGTATACAATGTTGGTGGGGTGGGAACGAGTGGCCCGTCGTGTACCGCCCGAGTCCTGACATTTGTCGTCGCTGGCAAACTTTTGTGAGCGTTATGACGAATTTGTGTAGCGCCGCTGCGCTGCTGTCGACGCGAGCTGGCGTTGTCCGCCCCGCCCTGCCCCGCACAATGTGGACGCGTCGGGACGAGAGTCCACTGTGTACTTCCGCTGCAGGCGGGGCCTGGGGAGCCGGGCCGGGCCGGGCAGGGCAGGGCCGCATCGGGGTGGGTGGGTAGTGCGATTCGTTCCTTTGAACTCTATCTCTGCCCCCTCCCCCCCTCTTCCCCTCTCTCTCTCAGTCCCTCTCCTCCTCCCCGAGGAACTGACCTGCTCAATGGGGGACCATTAAGTATGCACCCGACGCATAGACCTGGTCTTGCCCTTGCCCCGTTCAATTAAGGCTCTGAATGATTAAAATGCAGCCGATTCAGTCAAGTGCCTTCCCTCCCCCAACCTCTCCTCCTCTCCCCCGCAGGAGTCAGTTCTCCCAGAGCTCCTGCACATATGCAGGGAAAAGAAAATGTCCCCGCGGTTCCTTTAGAAATACCATAAACCTGCCATAGAACATGAAGGTGTACGATGTAAGGTCATAGTTATTAACTGACAAGGAAATTTTATACGCATGATAAGTATACTTGGCAACAGAGTGGGAACATCATCTGCACTAAAATGCGCACCCCTTTTTGTTTGACTTTCCCAAACGGCCCACGCCACGCTTTTCCCTCTGAAACCCGCAACCCAACCGGTCCACTCCGATTAAGTGAACGGCTGCGCACGGAGCACCCGGCCCGCGGCCCGCACCCCACCCCGGCGATCGTAAAAGTTAAAAGACTCGACTTAGTGCACTTCGTGGCCGATTTACGGCTCAACATATTTAAGACCGACATCCGAGCCGGCGACCCCCGTACCTTTTCCCCAGACGTCGGCCCCGCCTGCTGGTGTTCGGGAAAAGGGACTCCTTTTAGTTTTTCTGTTGCTGATTATGCTGTGCTCTATGCAAAGGGTGACGGGGACGGAAACAGCGCGGGTTTGGGTCGCAGTGGTGCGGAGTATAACCCCCAGCCCAGCCCTCCTCTGTGGGCGCAACAAAAGATTTCAATGGTGGCGTTTCATATAAACGAGAATCGAAGTGAATCGCGCGACCCGCTGATCTGAGCGCGCTGCTCCTGCCGTGGAGCGGAGGGGAGTTGGGCAGCAGGGGCGTCGGAAGTGGGGAGAGTCGTCTCGAAAAATTGTTTTCACAAGATGTACTTTTTGGGGCGTTTTGAAGCCTGGGCAACAACATACCGAAAGCGTACAAACATTTTCGAGCTTAAGCTTGAAAAATTACGAAGGATCTCTGCAAGTGAAAAAGTGGCATGAAAACATGGAAAATTTTTGCGACAGTAAACCTCCCGAAGGAGGTTGCGGTTCCCGCCAGGCACAGGGCTTTTACCCCCCGTGGCAGCCAACTACTTCGGTGTTCTTATGGGAACCGGTGCTTTTTGGACTGCGATCCTGTCGCGCAATTCGACAGATTTGATCCCCGTACTGCCAGATTTAGTCGTACGGTGGTTAACCGAACTGCCCTGTCCCCAGAGCATGGAATAGCTATTTTTGGAGCCAGATTCTAGGACTTATGACCCCACGACCGACCACCAGTCGTGGGCATGAGACGGAACTTCCTGGCAACCCGCTGTCGCTACCAGTGAAGAACCTACCTGGGTTTGAACCAGGCCCCATGTGCCGAGTCTCACAGACACCCCACGGTTTTCGCGGCACCACTAGACCACTAGACCGTCGGCTATTCCACGAGGGAGCTCGGTTGAAATGGGGGGCTTGAATTCCACTCCAAGTTGTTGTCCTCAGAAAAATTAATTTTTTTCGAAAGATTCGAACCTGGGTTCTGTGACTCTCCAGGCGGACACTATGCCAGCACGGCTACGACGCCACGGTATCAGATGCCGGACCACTAGGAGTCATGCTGCGCGAGAAGCCACATTCACCGAAGATACGAACCCGGTGTCATCAGTACGCCTGCTCTCCGTGCGCGGCTAGGCCGGCCGCGTAGCGTCCTTGGTATCGACACTGCTCATGGCACCAGGTGGGCAGTTGTTCAAAAACCGCGTATTTTTTTCCTTTTTTTTTCCCTGTGGACCAATTGTTCTTTTCGGCTATACCGTCCTTGTGACTCAGCACCGCGTCACCAAAAATTTTCGCTGTTTCCTCATGTTTGTTGGACATGGTTCGTCGCACAATACAGCACTAGACCGAGAACTTCTTTTTCCTCTGCCGTAGACCTACCCCTCTCTTCGTGGTCCAGAAAAACTCGACGCGCTGTTCGGTTCGGTTCGGTTCGACGCGTGGGGATGGAGGTCGCATTTGTATATTTGATTTCGGGTGGGCTTGGCGGGGGCCGGGCCGGGGCCGGGCCGAGGCCGGGCGTGCGCAGCGTTGCCGCGCCACTTTGCCGGCGAGGACGTCGTGCGACGCGCCGCTCGGGCCGGGCCGGGGTGAGGAGTGGGGCGCATGGGGTGCGGGCCGGGATATATTGATATGGAACCGCGCAGCAGACGAACCCAACGCCCACCCCCGCTCTCCATGGCCGGGCCGGGCCGCGTATTTAAAAACCCTATGTTAGTTCGCCAGCACGATCCGCTCGCTTCTCGAACCTCACATATCCTAACCTGCCCTAGACTATCCTAATCGAACGTAAATGAACCTAACCTAACTCTCACAATCAGGAGTGGAACGGGCTGAACTTCGAGAAGGGGGCGGATGGCGGTGTCGAACTCACTCAAGGCTTCTAAACAGGCGGCCGGGCACCGGGCCGACCCTACTGACTGCATACCGCGCCTGCAGCAACAGAAGTACCACAAGCCATGATGTTATTCCGCTCATGGGATGAGCCCGGGGGCGCATGTGCGCCCTGCGCGAGTCTGGAAGCCGTGCAAGAGCCCCGCATGCCAGCCAGCCAGCCCGCGACCCGCGATCAGCCGCGGAAGATCCTGTCGCGATCCAGGTCCCGTGTTCGAGCCCCGTCCCGTCCCGTCCCGCCGTCGTTTAAGACTTTGTAGTTTGTCTTTGCCGAACCACTCGCACCGCCCGGGCCGGGGCAGTCCCCGAAGTGCGCCCCCGCCCCGCCCCCACCCCACCACACCCCGCGCCCGCGCCTCCCCGCCCCCGCCCCACCCCGCCCCGCCCCCGCCCCGCCCCGGTCCCACCCCGCCCCCCTGCAGCCGGTGATAGATTCCCGTTATCTTTGACGCGGCGCTGAGCGATGGCCGCGCTGCCGGCGACGACGGCACAGGGAGAGAGAGGAAAGTGGAGACGCTTTAAAATGAGTGTCGCGTTTCTGCAAAATTGGCGCCGGCAGCGGGCGGGGCTGGACGGGTGGGGCGGGCGTCTCCCCCGGCAGCGCGCGGGGATGAGGACGGGGCGGGGCGGGGCGGGGCGGGGCGGGGCGGGGCGCGTTCGTGGTGCGCGGACGCGACGCGACGGGACGGCGGTTGAAAAATGGCAAGCTTTTGAGCGGCGTGGCGGTGCGGCGGTGTGCGGCGGTGTGCTTCCACGTCGCGCCGCGACTTCCACCGCCACCAGCAGTGAATAGGGAAGCCTAACCGCGCAGATGAATTACTTCCGACCTTCCAATGAGTCGGCACGGTGCGGGGCGGTGCGGGGCGGCGCGGGGCGGTGCGGGGCGGGGCGGGGCGGTGCTGCTCGGCGAGAACAGAACGCCTCCAGCGGTATAGGCCCGCCCCGCCCCGCCCCGCGGTGCTCTGCGCCGCCCCGCAGCCGCACAGCGCGCCGCGCTCTCGTCCCCGCCGCGCCGCGCCGCGACCCTGTCAGCCCCAAACATATGTTTCTCCTGTACTGTGTGTCTGACAGAGATTGTGCGCGTGTGTGTGCTTGTGTGGGAAATTTTCTCGTAGGTGTTGGAAACCTTACGGAAAAGTTAAGCGGCCGCCGCCTTGCCTCGTGCGGAGCAGAGAATAGTGAAAGGGAAGCTCATTCCAAGGCGACAGTGCGGGCCCCTGCCTGAGGAAATGAATTTCACGGTTCTGGACAATGAGCCAACACTTAAAAAATATCCAAGCAAAATGGAACAGCGCAGCGAGTTTGGCGCCGGACGCGGTCGGCTTCGTGTGGCCCTGTAGCACAGTCGGTAAAGCACCAGACTGACAACCGCAGGGACGGAGTTCAACCCCAACCTACTTAAATATTTTTCAGAAGCTCTAAAATAAAAGCGTGATGTTTGCGGCCAGAGAAAACCCATGGTCGGACAATAAATGGTCAAACAACTGATGTAGCCTCCTTTTTTTTCAGAGCCGCATCCTAGATGGGGAGGACGCGGGGTGGGCGGACACTCCCGCGCCGCCGTCGCCGTCGGCCGGTGGAAGTTTAATGGACAAACCGACGGCGACCGAGATGCCACTTCACGTTGCGGAACCCCCACCCCCTCCCCTTGCCGGGACACGCTGTGCCACGCTCCGCCACGCCCCGCCTCGGCTCGGGAACAATTTGTGGCCATTCAAAAGTTGAACGGGTGGCGCGGGGCGCGGGGCGCGGGGCGGGGCGGGGCGGGCCCGCGTCGCGGGCGCGTCGGTCTCAGGCAGTCGGATCGAGTCTTGGCAAGGCGGAGGAGGGAGGGGCCGGAGGGGTGTTGTGCGGCTGGTAAGTGGGGTCGACCTCCCGCCATATTGATGAGCCAAACAAATGAGGGCGGCCGACGCGATTTGAATATGCAGTTCTGGTCGGGCCGCCGCGAGGGCCGCGCGAGGAAGGGGCGCGGACGGACACCGGGTTGCCTACCCTTGACCTCCGCAGCGTCCCGTCGGCTCGGCCGCCACAGGGGCGTCGGAAGTGTCCTTTTGTAGGAGGACACTTATAAAAAATTTCCAACCGAAGCAAGAAGGCTTGAGAGTAAAATAAAAATGAAGTAGGTGGGAATTGAACTCTGGTCCTGCGGTTGACAGTCGGACAACCCGTACACGCCGTTCTGCCTGGCTAGTAGTCTAGGGGGTGCTCCGCACCCCCTATATTATTTTAGGGGGTGCTCAGCGCACCCCCTGATCTCCACTTCCGACGCCCCTGGGCCGCCACTCGCCACGGCGGGCCGTAACGGCGCAGATACCATTGTCGTCCAGCGATACGCGCTGCTGGTGGCAAACTAGGACCCGGGCCGGGCCGGGCGCGCCTTGTCTGGACGGAACGGTCGGGTCGGGCCGAGAGCGACCCCCAGCAGCTCGCCCGGCCCAGCCGACCTGGGCCGGCCCGGCGCCCAATCCCGGGCTTATTGTCGAACGACAACTTTCATCACCTTTAGAAGTTGGCAAGTTCCGGGCTCGGCGCGGCGCGGCGCGGCACGCTGTCATCCCTTTGTAGATCAGGGCCTGCCCGGCCCGGCCCGGCCCCGGCCCGGCGCGCTGGTGCCGCTCCCTTCAACCTCGTTCCACTTTTGCCTGGTGGCAGAGATACCCTCCCGTCATTTACAGGGAATTTTTCTGCCGCAGCCTCCAGTTTCCCGCCAGACCATGTCTATCTCTGTAACCGAGTCTTCCTCTCTCTAGTCGATAATTCGGAGTGCCTGCCTGTGCCGTCGTCCCCTGCCTGGAGTCCCACACCCCGCTATCCCCACCCACCCCGCTGGGCTACATCCAGAGGTGGCACTCGCCGCTTCGAAGCAATATCACATTCCTCCGATCATCCCTCACCCCCTCCGCAGCCCCGCGCCCGCCCACTCCTCCCCCGCCCCCGCCGCGCCCCGGCGCCCCGGCGCAGCCCGCAGGCGGCGGACGGCCTGATTAGAAGCTGATGACGGAGTTTCTTATTCGCTCGGGGATAAGTTTGCAGATGGGCCCCCCGTCCCGCTTACTTTCCGATCCTCTTCGCCCTAATTTCTTTGACGCGCGGAGGGGCTGTCCGGGACGGCGGGGCGGCGCGGAGCAGTCCTGGGGGGGAGGTGGGAGAGGCGCCCCTTTTCACACGTCGGCCCGTTACGCTCCGCACCCCCTCCCCCTGCCCCGCCGCGCCCCGACCCACCCCGCCGCCCGACAGCCGTTTCCTCACTGACCATCGGAAAAATTCGCTGATTGTCACCCCGGTTGTCGGAGCAGCCCCGAATCCGGAAAGCGGAAAAAAACTTGTTCTGTCGGTATTTTTTACTCTCGCCCCTGGCTGCGTTCGAGCTCAAGACGAGGGTCGACTACTTGTACTTTTAATAACCGTTTCAGAACAGCGCAAGGGGCGACACAACTCGTCCCCGCGGGCGCTCTGCTCCGCCCCTGCCTGCTCCTGCCTCAGCGCAACGACAAAAGGCGAGGGAAATTACTAATTATGCCACGATATAAAATTATATGTGGTCGGCCGGGTGCACACCGTTGCCATGCACGTGAGCGCCCGGTCCGGACCTCCCCGCCCCTGCACCTCCCTACACCTACTCTCCGACGTCCCCTTTAAATTTATCACTCCCCTCCCGTTTGACGTGCCTGCCAGTCACTCAAAGCCGCACGACAATTTCTTATGAATACGAACCACTTAGACTCTACGCATGATAAACATGTCTGGCAGCGCTAACGGTGGAGCGTTCACTTGCGGGAAGCGAAGGAGGCCGGAGCACGAAAAAAATTTCACCGGGTCTCTCAAGCTGAAAGAGGGTGCCCCGGCCCCGCAGCGTCCTGGTGCTTTTGTCGAGTCGAATGCGTAATGCGTCGTACAATAATATTTCTTTTCATTCGTTCAGGGGGTCACGACGATCATCCTTCTTACCCAAGCTCAAAGGGAATATATCTCTCTCGAAATGGGTGGTGACATTGATTTTTAGAGTGGCATCTAACTGTGCTTTAGCGTTTTATTATCTACCTCCTCAGTCATACAATGTCAGCCATATTAAACGGATTTTCGTTATTCCATTATCCCAGCTTTAGCCGCTCTCACCCCCAACAGCGCCAAGGAGAGAGAGAGGAGAGAGCGGCTTCTTAACCAACAGTCTGCTCTCTTCCCTCTACGCCTCCCGCTGCGTCTCTCTCTCTCTCTCTCTCTCTCTCTCTCTCTCTCTCTCTCTCTCTCTCTCTCTCTCTCTCTCTCTCTCTCTCTCTCTCTCTCTCTCTCTCTCTCTCGTCGAGCAGCCTGCGCGCACTTTCCCTTTTCCATTCTGGATTAAACAATTAATTTCTTGCGCAAAACGTAGTTATTCCGGGCATTTACGAGTCGCAAGAAGGAAAGCAAGAGAGAGAGAGAGAGAGAGAGAGAGAGAGAGAGAGAGAGAAGGCGAGCGCTGCCGGTCGAATACGTTAGTAATGAAGCGGCTAAGCGGAAGGAATAACAGACCGCCAAGTGGGCGCCGCACCGTAGCGGCCCGCCCAGCGCGGCCCGGCCGCGCCTGCTTAATGTTCTGATAAAAGCAAAAGGATTCCGTCCGGGCGGGGGGGCGGGGCGGGGCGGGGCGGGGCGGGGCGGGGCGGGGCGGGGCGGGGCGGCTGGAGGAAAACACCTGCGGGGCGGGGCGGCAAGGAGCGGCGAGGCGTTCTGTGACGCGGGCTTATCCGGACCCAAGGCCCACCCTGTACCGTCCCCAAGGACGAAAGAGTTTATCCTAATCGCGACTTTTATAGAGGCTAATACGACTTGTTCTTAATATATAACACACGGGTGAACATTTTTGCTGTTTACGGTTTCCTTTGTGTTTTATTTCGATGAATAAAGTTTGTAATAAAATCGGCCACGCTCAGCAACATCACCATCACAAAATCTCAATGCAAAAAGTATCACGTAACTTACGCGAGTGCCGACTGAGTCACACCCTCGTCGGCCAAACCACCCCATGAATAAGGTGGGGCGATTCGAATGGTGATGGTTTTTTCTGCTCTAAGGAGCTGTCGGGCGTATTGTGCATTCCTGCGTCCCTCTCCGCTTTCCCCCACCTCAGCCCTGTTATTAAGCCTCCCGTGCAACCTACCCCTTCCGCACTGCTTCGCCGCACCATCTGTATATATACACTGTATAATACATCACTCCTAAGCTGCGACACGACGCAACGAACATCAATATCGCATCAATCACAAACAAGAGCCTTTCAAGCGAAAGTAACCAAAAACAGGAATGATCGCTGGTGGCTGCGGGGTGGCGGCGAGGCGAGGCGCTGCGTGGCGCTGCCTGCCTCGCTGGCTGGCGCTTTGATTGCCTTCGAGTTGACTCGCTACACCCGACTTCCCGACCCGAATCGCTTTTCAAGACCATGAAATTCAAATTGGCTTCGCGGAAAGTGAGAGAGAGGAGGATGAGGAGGAGGAAGAGAGTGTAAGAGGAGGGGCACCGGGAAGGGAAAAAAAAAGAAGAAAGTTGAGTCCGGCGAATGTTAAAGATATTCTGTTGATCTACCGGGATAGGAGTGCGGCAAGGAGTGCGGGGCGGTGGAGAGCCAAGGGGCCAGCGTAACGTAGGCCTGTAAAGTTAATGCCGGTCGCCCGTCCGTCCGTTTGTGAGCCGTTGCAATAGAAAATGTTAATTTCACATCTAAACATTTCGGAGCATCAGCAGGGAGCAACGCAACGTGCGTGCTTGGCCATTGGCGAGCGCGGAAACATGTATTGGCGCTCAAAGGCTGGGCCAGGATGCGTTCTCCGGGTCGTCCAGCAGGTGGCGCCTTGACTTGACCATGCGCTGTTGCTGCGCGGGCGGTCCTTGATACGCCAGAATATGAAGTGCCCAAAACCTATCTTAATGGTTGATAAGAGGCTCACAGTATAGATGGCGCTTTGGAGCTGTCCGTCTACCTAACAGACATTCACCTCTGATGTACCCCCACAGCCTTTGCATTTTTACGATTTTGGGTCGAATTTTTTGTCTCTCCAAAATGACGGGGTTGTACAGGGGACTCTAACGTACCCCTAGACCAACCCCAAGGGTCAGTTCGTCCGAAAACCCGGTTTGTCTGCGAAGGGAATGCAGTATTCCTAATAGCGCAGAAATGTTTTCGGACCCATGCCAAAGCGAATTTCTCACTAACGAAGTCCGGTATAGGACTCCTAGGACTTGCTATGTGTTTTGGTCCCAGAAGGATGTAACCTGTGAGTTTGGTCGAAATCCGAGACAATTTATTTTCGGCCGAAAATCGCAAAAATGCAAAGGCTATAGCCGTTGCATTTTTACGGTTTTGGGTCGAATTTTTTTCTCTCCAAAATGACGGGGGTTGTACAGGGGACTCTAACGTACCCCTAGACCAACCCCAAGGGTCTGTTCGTCCGAAAACCCGGTTTGTCTGCGAGGGAATGCAGTCTTCCTAATAGCGCGCAATGTTTTCGGGCGAGGTGGCTTAAAGGCCTATTTTCTCACTAACGAAGTGCGGTATAGGACTCCTAGGACTTGCTCTGTGGTTTTTGGTCCCAGAAGGAGGTAACCTGTGAGTTTAACCCAAATCCGAGACAATTTTTTTTCGGGCGAAAATCCCAAAAACGCAAAGGCTATAGCCTTTGCATTTTTACGATTTTGGGTCGAATTTTTTTTCTCTCCAAAATGACGGGGGTTGTACAGGGGGACTCTAACGTACCCCTAGACCAACCCCCAAGGGTCAGTTCGTCCGAAAACCCGGTTTGTCTGCGAGGGAATGCAGTCTTCCTAATAGCGCGCAATGTTTTCGGGCGAGGTGGCTTAAAGGCCTATTTTCTCACTAACGAAGTCCGGTATAGGACTCCTAGGACTTGCGATATGTTTTTTGGTCCCAGAAGGTGGTAACCTGTGAGTTTGGTCGAAATCCGAGACAAGTTTTTTTTCGGGCGAAAATCCCAAAAACGCAAAGGCTATAGCCTTTGCATTTTTACGATTTTGGGTCGAATAATGTTGCTCCAAAATGACGGGGTTGCACAGGGGAACTCTAACGTACCCCTCGACCAACCCCCAAGGGTCAGTTCGTCCGAAAACCCGGTTTGTCTGCGAGGGAATGCAGTATTCCTAATAGCGCGCAATGTTTTCGGGCGAGGTGGCTTAGGGGCCTATTTTCTCACTAACGAAGTGCGGTATAGGACTCCTAGGACTTGCTATGTGTTTTTTGGTCCCAGAAGGAGGTAACCTGTGAGTTTGGTCGAAATCCGAGACAATTTTTTTTCGGTCGAAAATCGCAAAAACGCAAAGGCTATAGCCTTTGCATTTTTACGATTTTCGTCCGAAAAATAATGTTGCTCCAAAGTGACGGGGGTTGTGCAGGGGGACTCTAACGCACCCCTAGACCAACCCCCGAGGGTAGCCTGTGAGTTTAGTCGAAATCGGAGACATTTTTTTTTCGGCCGAAAATCGCAAAAACGCAAAGGCTATAGCCTTTGCATTTTTACGATTTTCGTCCGAAAAATAATGTTGCTCCAAAGTGACGGGGGTTGTGCAGGGGGACTCTAACGCACCCCTAGACCAACCCCCGAGGGTAGCCTGTGAGTTTGGTCGATATCGGAGACAATTTTTTTCCGGCCGAAAATTGCAAAAACGCAAAGGCTATAGGCTTTGCATTTTTACGATTATCGTCCGAAAAATAATGTTGCTCCAAAGTGACGGGGGTTGTGCAGGGGGACTCTAACGCACCCCTAGACCAACCCCCGAGGGTAGCCTGAGAGTTTGGTCGAAATCGGAGACAATTTTTTTCGTCCGAAAATCGCAAAAACGCAAAGGCTAAAGCCTTTGCATTTTTATGATTTTAGACCGAAAAAATATTTTGCTCCAAAGTGACGGGGGTTGTGCAGGGGGACTCTGATGTACGTACCTCTAACCCAACCCCGGAGGGTTGGGTTGTCGGAAAACCCGGTTTCCCGGGAGTTGGTCTGTGGGTACATTAGAGTCCCCTGGTTTAACCTCGGTTTAAAGGTGCCAAAATACATGAGTTGAAGGGTGAATTTCACGTGTAATTGTTGCTTTGCTGTTTGAATTATTGCGCGGTTGGCGCGCGGGTAACGTCATGCAGTCTTCCGTTTTGAAGTTGCGCGCCGAAGTACCGCCTTGCCTTGGCGGCCGAAATACCGCCTTGGCGAGCGCCGCGTACCGCCCTGTAGCGGCCAGAGGTTGGCTATGCTGGCTACCGCCCTCCCACCTCTCCCCTCCCCTCTCCCTCCTACCGCCGCCTCGCACCGTCAGACCAGGATCGGCTCTCAGTCGCCTGCTGCAGGTTGGAGAGGTAAGATGTAATATAGTTCAAGGTCACTGTAGGTTGGCTGGGTTTGAATGGAAACACCACGTGTTGGGAGCTACATGCGTTTCCTGTGTCCGTCTGGACTGGAATTGGGGTGTGTAGAGGTTTTGTTCAGGTTCTCCGAACGGTTGCGCATTTCCTTCTTGGGTTCTCGATGTTGGCCTTCAGCTCGAGTTTTTCTCGGTCGCACTTGACTCTTCCGAAATGCAGGCGTCGCGTAACTTGCTCTCATTCGCGTTCAAGTGAGGGCTGCTCTGAGTTCACATCTAGGTTAGAATGCCTGCCTCGTGTTTCAGTATTTCAGTATAGAGCTGTGTATGGGACATCTAGGTTAGAATGCCTGCCTCGTGTTTCAGTATTTCAGTATAGAGCTGTGTATGAGACAAGAGAGGAATAACGCACTTAAATTTGGGATCTTCTCTTTTATTTTGATACATTCGACATACTAATTTAGTGCTATCTTTTGTTATTCTTCAGGATGATGCTGATTCTTTCGTCTATCCAGTACTTCGAATGCTGATTGAAAGTGTGGGGCCTGAGGCCACGGGCCACCTTTACATGGACACTCACCACTGACGGGCCTGCTGATGAATGCTCGAATATATTGGCCTGCTTGGAATTCCTTTTGCGATGTTTGAGGCTGCATTGCAACATGACCAATAGCTCAAGGTGTGTAATTCATTTACTGGCTTATGCTGGGCTCTATTATCCATCACATTTCTTTGCTACCTGCTTGTCAGTCTCCAGATTTTTCCTGCCATACTAATAAGTATTGTTTGTCTGTTTCAGGTTGCCAAGTTGCATTTGTTCTGTTGAACCCTGCCCCTGACGGCTCCCACTTCACCTCCAAAGACTTCACGGGGCTGCTTAGATCTTTACTCTGTCTGCCATCGCAGTGCTGATAAGCTGTTTTCATCTGTGATGTCATGTCTCATGTCTGGTGCTTCTGCTGAGCACATGGTGGGTATTTCATGGTTCAGCTGTGCTTTTTTATACATCAGATTTGTTGCTATCTGCTTGCCCTTCTTTCCTTTCTTTCATGCTAATAGGTTTTTCTTAATTCTTTCAGGTATTCACCATGTTCTGCATAATGTACTGAAGCTGTTATTTCACCTCTTAATCTCCATCCGCCGTTTGCTGTTGCAACCTTATCATCTGCAGTGGTCATGCTGCTTATGTGAAGGTAAGCAATGTTAAGAGCAAGACCTACTCGATCAGCTACACTGGACGTTTTGTTGTATACGATACGCTCTCAAAACGCATTCTAAACCCGAGCCTCGCCCAAGCCCACCTCCTGGCTCCACCACTTAGTGGAAGGGACTAGGGACGTTTTGGAACTACATCAGAGCCTTTAAAGAATTGTTAACCCTCATAGTGGAGATTTTATTTAAAACATAAAATTTTCTGAATTTAGTTTCAATGAAAGTGATGTAATTGTTCCCCTAATTTATATGAGAATATTTTCATCTGGTTGTGTGATGAACAACTTCAACAATCATGAGCAGTAATTCGGGCGGAGACCGTAGAGCTATTTGCTACCACTGGCTGTAGGCTGGGGGGAGGGGGGTTCCCAGAGTGGCTTACTTTTGGCACGTTCAGACTTAGTCCTGTCAGGGTTTTGTACGCAGCGGAATATCCAGTGGAGCTGATCAAGGTGGTCTTATTTAAGTGTGACGGTATTGATCTTTGAAATGTCTGAGAAGTTAAAAAAGACATGTATATTTTGATTTGCACCCACTTCAAATAATTTTTTGAAGCATCTTTGCTTATAATTGGCTATTCCTGTGGCTAAAACATCTACATACATCTGCTAATTGGAGCAAAGTTGTAACTGGAACAAATATGGCTTACCTTTAATGAAGAGTGGTGCATTTATATTTAAACAATTTGCAAATGAGTGCCCAAAGAGAAATCCTGTTCTTTGTCTGCCGAACAGCACATTGTTGCTGCTGCCTCAAAGATCTTTTCCCATTTGGATTCAAAATTCAGATCTTGGAGCTAAATAGCCATTTTGGCAATGTTCATTTCCTGCCTCACCAGTACACTGGACATGCTTTCAAGGATGATTCATTGAATCTTATCCTGTGGAGTAAGGATTTAATACTGTATAGCTCTGATCAGATTATTGAACTTTTTCTCAAAATAAAAGAAATTAGGCTGCTAGTCTCTTTTGGAGAACATTTGTAGTAGTAAAAGCAGTAGTTCATATTGCAATTTGTAATTGAGCACTTGGAGGTTTCATCTCAAGGTAGTTTGCCACTAGCAGACTGTGATTGGTTTGGGAAGACAGACCTTTGACAACAGGAACTGAGTTAATCCTTACATTTGGAGTGCATTCCTGGCACAGCACTACCTGTTTGGTTGGGCTGCTGTACAAGCTAAAGTAAATAAATGATAATATTCAGCAATTTAATATTTTAATTAACTTCTATTAGTATGAGTAGACCTTTCATGACAGTAACTTTGATAAACAATGAATTTTTTGAGCTTGCCTAGTACAGCACCACTCCTGTGGTGAATTTCAATGTCTAGTCTGTTACTTTGATTTCTTTCATTTTGAAATTTAGTGCCCTGAATTTAAGATCAGGCAGTAAGAAATATTTCCCTTTTGCAGAATGGTGAAAAAGCATTGAGTTATTTGTATTTTAAATATCTGTCGAGGGAAGCTTTGACATAAGTTATGAAAGTCTACTTATTCCTTTCATTTGAAAAGTTCACTTGGTATTGCACCACTGTTCTGAATCAGAATATCTCTTAAACTCACCTATGAAGTAGAAGGCAATTGGCTTTCAAAATTAAACTGCCACTTTCCACCTTTGCTGGTTGTGAAATCAATAGAAAATTGCAATATTGCTGCTAGTACTTTGGTCTCCATTAAAATACTAGAAATCATAGTGGGTAAATTTTGACACTAAAATCGTGGAATGTTTTTGAGTTGCTGCCATAGTGACTAAAACAGATGCATGACATGTTGATGAAGTTACCTGTATAATGGTGAATAACATCACGCATTTGTTTGATAGTTTAATTGATTTTATTACCATTCATAGAGAATCACTTGCTGCTGTGTTAGTCTGCTCAGAGCTACCAATAACTGAAAGCAAACTTATGGTAGGAGTGAATTTTATGTCTGTTTGCCACTTTGGTTTGTGGTAATCATTTTAAATAAAATATTTGAAGTAGACGTAACTTTGGGCTCATTATAGCTTTACCTTCTTTCAATTCCTGATTATATTTGGATTTCAAATTGAAATGCCTTAGCAAGATGTAATATTTTGGCAAGTCATCACTTGTACCTGCCATATTGAATTAAAGAGGGATTGTAGAATATTTTTTTTTATTTTGTTTGTCTTTCTAAATAAATCAACAGAATTGTGATGAAATGATACTCTTTTCTTGAACTGCTTCTGATACATATTTATTTTTGCAGGTGACAAGACAAAGTTACCGGGAAAGAGGAACCAAATGTGCAGCCATTGACGATTCTTCAAAGCAAGCAACCAACTCAAGAATGGACGACTGTGAAGATTCTTCGAAACTCAAGTCTGGATCTTCAGCATGAAGAAATGAACTTACTTGCTTCTGGTAATTTTTTAAAACTAATATTTATAGTTGAAATAGATGCAACTGACTTCATTTTAGCTTCACCTTCCAATTGCTGAATATATATTGATTGCTAATTGAAATACCATAGCAAGATGGAAAATTTTGGCATGTTCTCTCTATTAAAGACGGATTGGATAATTTTTTTTCACATCATGTCTTCCTAAATAAAGTCAACCAAATCGTGAAATAATGATACTCTTTTATTGAACTGCTTCTAATACATATTTGTTTTTGCAGGTTACAAGACGAAGTTACGGGGAAAGCAGAACCAAATGTGCAGCCGTTGACGATTCTTCAAATCAAGCAACCAACTCGAGCAAGGACGACTGTGAAGATTCTTCGAGACGCAAGACGAGGCTGTCGGCATGAAGAAATGAACTTACTTTGAACTTACTTTTGCTAATGTGAGCAACGATTGCTTCATGTGGAGGAGAGATCAGTCACAGTGGAACATGGAATGGCCCGAGGTCCTGGTACGCATTTCTCGGGCTCCTTTAGTGACATGTTATTGAAGGTTCACCAGGCCACTGCTTGCTCTCGGGTCCTGTGTTTCATCTCGTCGGCTGTGATTGAGTTCATATGAAGTGATTGTTGCGTAGAGTCAGTTTATGAGGGGTTTTAATTAAACTCCTCTTGACAGTTAATTTGACTAGTTTTTTCCAGATGGAACTTTGTTTGACCCCCCCAGAAATTTTACTTGGGCCGCATCACATAGGGATCTCGAGATAGCCTAAAAAGGGGCCTTTTTTGGGGGGCCTCCCATTGGCCGGCTGCTGTTGCTTTTTTTGTTCTTCTTCCAATAAAGCTTGTTTTTCTTTATTCAACTGTTTGTTTATTTATTTTTTTTTTTTTTTAGATGTTACTGCTCCAAGTCCCCTCAGGCTCAGCTGCTGCGCTTTGAACGCAGCAGCTGAGCTCGAGGGGACTTGGAGCAGTGGAACATCGGCAACAAAAATAATTTTTTTTTTCCCTCCTTGGTTGTTTTGCTTTCCTTGCTCGAGCAGCTCACTGGTGGAAACCAATGAGCTGCTCGAGCAAGGAAAGCCAAAGCCAACAACCAAGGAGGGGGGAAAAAAAAAAAGTACAAGTGCTGAAAAGTAAACAAAGCATGAATGTCAACAACAACAAAGAGCAGAAGACAGACAGGATGAGAAAGTGAGAGGAACACTGCAAAGGCCAAATACTAAGTCCCAAAAAAAGAGAAGAAGAAATTGGCCAGTGGCAGAGCAGCACAAATGTCAACAAAATTGTAAACAAGTGTAAACAAAATTGTAAACAAAGCACTGTGTTCCTCTAAATTTCTCATACATTTAGAGAGAAGGAAGGCAGACAAAGGCGAGGCATAGGACCCGCTGGGATTCGAACCCAGCAGTGAGACAAGTCCCACTCCAGGAGGCCGTATTATACCAAAGCCAGAAGGGAAAACAGCAGAGCACAGAGCAGTAAAAAAAGTATCCATTCAAAAATTGAAATTCAAAAGCAAAGAGAGAGGAATCCCCTCTCATTCGCCCCCTCTCACCCACACATTGACCTTCAGGAGTCTGGCCTGGGTCAACATGCCAGCAAGAGGGGGCAAATAAAACGGAATCCCCTCTCATTCGCCCCCTCTCACCCACACATTGACCTTCAGGAGTCTGGCCTGGGTCAACATGCCAGCAAGAGGGGGCAACTACAACAAGTTTAAAGCAAGCAAAAATTTACATTTCAAAAGTACAAGAGCAAGACACCCACTCCTCACACCCTGACCATGAGGAGTCTGGCCGAGGTCAAAGTGCGAGGAAGCAGCCAGGCCAAATGGCGCAAAACAAAGCATTAAATGGATACTTTTTGCAATAGAGCAAGGAAAGAGCAGCAGCAGACACAAAGGCAACACTCAAATATATCAAGAAGCAAGGCCCATCACTCATATATGTTTAACAAAAACAAGCTTTAGTACTTTAAAAAGCATTTTGCCATATTATTTAATGCATTCAGAAAAACATAAAACTTGACTTGTTGGCTAGATACCAATCATGAATAAGATATAGAGAAAACTGAATGACAAGCATTTATCTAAATAACACACCAAATCTGGTAATAAAGATGAGTGAAGGGCCATGCACTTTCAACAATATTGCATTTAAAACACATAAAACTGATCCACAAGGTTATTTGATAGCTAGACGGCATTCTGAGAATGAACATGCCATACTCTAAATGATTTAAACCTTAACAAAATTTGAAAAAAGAAAAGGCCTCATTTGTCTTATGACTAATGTCACATTTAATTTTCTGGTTAAAAAGATGCAATGAACATGCCATACTCTAAATGATTAAAACCTTCACAAAGTTTGGCAAAAGGAAAGGCCTAATTTACCTCATGAATAATGTCACGTTTAATTTTTCTGGGTAAACAGAAGCAATATTGTTCAAAGAGCAAGAGGGCAATAGGGCAAGTAAAGAACAGCAGACACAGGGGCAACAGGGCAACACTCAAATATCAGTAAGCAAAAGCCGTCACTCATCTCTGTTCTCAACAAAACAAGATTTACTACTTTAAAAGCCTCTATCCGAATTATTAAATGCATCCAGCATCTGACTAGTTGGCAAGATACCACCCTTAAATAAGATGGATGGAAAAGTGAACAAGTATTATTTTTAAAAAGCCAAATACCTTAGAAAGGTAATTGCACATCGATAAAATGCTGATGATATCTCTCATGGATATCAGTTGGCAAGATACCAACCATAAACTAGATCAATAAGTGAACAACTAGTATTTATACAATTGACAAACAAATTCTGGATAAAGACGAGTGACTGGCCATACACTTTAAACAATATTGCATTGAAAACAAATAAATCTACACAAGACTATTGTATTATTAAGTATGTTTGAAAACTAGAAGGCGTTTTGAGAATGAACATGACTTACTCCAAATGATAAATATCTAAACAATACTTTCAGTTCTTGAAAAAGAAAAGATCTCATTTACATTTAATTATTCTCACTACGAAGATGCAATATTGTTCAAAGAAGAAGAATCATCATGAGCACAGAACTGCGATTTCAAGTGGAAGGATACCCACTAATGCAACAAGCCCTACTGACTCAGCCAAGAGTCCGAGCTTCCCTATTTTCCCCCCAATGTTAACTTATACAAAACCCTTTGATTTTGAAATGAACACGCAAGTGTGCCTGATAGAAAATGCTACTACTGTTGTGGGCTGTCTGTCGCCTAATCGGAATCCATCTGGTCCAAGATTTCCTCACAGAGAGTACTAAGGACACCCCCACTTTCACATTTAAACAAGAACGCAACGTAAAATAGATTTCTGATTCACACTAATGCCCAAATTAAGAGCTTCATGGATAACCCTATCCTTACCCTCAGCCTGCCATGAGGTGGCCTAACCTTCATAGCTAACCTCCCTTGGGCACTACATAATGTGCTACAAGAAAATAACAGCCTTTCAAGAAAATATCGACAATCCGCTAATAAGAATATCATTGAAAAGTTACACCCAATGCTGGTGGTTAATTCTAGGCTTACAGTAGGCGCTCAGCAGAAAGACGAACCATCAGCCATCCTAGAAGCGAGGACGTTCAATTTGTCCTCCCCAGCACAATAAAATATATCAAATTTAATCATAAAGAAATTATCACACTCCCCCTAATTGATTATTTAAAAAATATTACGTTGGAAACAAATATTATCACAATTTCACTCACACTTTTCGCAAAACCACACGCAGCCGCCATGATGCCAGATCCATAGTTGCAAGTTTGCCCACCAGGTGGCGCGGAAACCACACATCCGCCAACATGGCCGCCGGAAACCGCGAAAATTTATCCCATGGTTAAATCGCAGCTGCCGCCGCGCGAAAATTTAAACCGGAGAAGCGCCGTAAGCATTACAGAGAGGCAGAGGGAAGAGTAAAGTAGAGCAGGCTGTGCTCTCCTCCCAGCTTTCGCCTGCTTTCGCCCTTTGCCCCTCCAGAGTCTCCCTGCGTTTGCCTTTGCGTTTTTGCGATTTTGGGTCGAAAATAAATTGTCTCGGATTTCGACCAAACTCACAGGTTACCTCCTTCTGGGACCAAAAAACACATAGCAAGTCCTAGGAGTCCTATACCGGACTTCGTTAGTGAGAAAATAGGCCCCTAAGCCACCTCGCCCGAACACATTGCGCGCTATTAGGAATACTGCATTCCCTCGCAGACAAACCGGGTTTTCGGACGAACTGACCCTTGGGGTTGGTCTAGGGTACGTTAGAGTCCCCTGTACAACCCCCGTCATTTTGGAGAGAAAAAATTCGACCCAAAATCGTAAAAATGCAAAGGCTATAGCCTTTGCGTTTTGCGATTTTCGGTCGAAAATAAATTGTCTCGGATTTCGACCAAACTCACAGGTGACCTCCTTCTGGGACCAAAAACCACATAGCAATTCCTAGGAGTCCTATACCGGACTTCGTTAGTGAGAAAATAGGCCCCTAAGCCACCTCGCCCGAACACATTGCGCGCTATTAGGAATACTGCATTCCCTCGCAGACAAACCGGGTTTTCGGACGAACTGACCCTTGGGGGTTGGTCGAGGGGTACGTTAGAGTCCCCCTGTTCAACCCCCGTCATTTTGGAGAGAAAAAAAAATTCGACCCAAAATCGTAAAAATGCAAAGGCTATAGCCTTTGCGTTTTTGCGATTTTCGGTCGAAAAAAAACTGTCTCGGATTTCGACCAAACTCACAGGTGACCTTCTTCTGGGACCAAAAAACACATAGCAAGTCCTAGGAGTCCGATACCGGACATTGTTAGTGAGGAAATGGGCCCCTAAGCCACCTCGCCCGAACACATTGCGCGCTATTAGGAATACTGCATTCCCACGCAGACAAACCCTTGGGGGTGGGTCTAGGGGTACGTTAGAGTCCCCCTGTACAACCCCCGTCATTTTGGAGAAAAAAAAAATTCGACCCAAAATCGTTAAAATGCAAAGGCTATAGCCTTCGCGTTTTTGCGATTTTCGGTCGAAAAAAAAACAACTGAGATTTCAGCGAAGAAATGCGACGGAAACGACGCAGGACAGACTCACGATCAAGGACCATGCACCGCCACGACAGGCCACGACGACGTGCACCTGTATCGGCTAACCTGTGATTGGCTCCCATTTGCATCCTAAGGGGGAGGCGAAAACTTGCCTGTAACGACAAAGCGGCGTCTCCCTGTAATCCGCGCGCATGTGCTGCTGGAGTTGGCATATGAATGGATCTCCATAATCCACTTAGTCACCACGGCGCGCTCCGCCTTGCCGCGCGCTCACAGCGCGCGCTGGGCGCGCTTATGCGGAGTAATCCCGGCGCACCAATACGCTCAAAACACGCGATCAGAGTTTCGCAAACACTGCCTGGCTACTACGCGAGCCATAGCATGCAGCTTGATTACGAGCAAGTTTCTTTAATAAGAGCCAGATGTTAATATTTCAATAGTTTTATTATTTATCAGATAACAGCTAAATATTTGTTATACAAAAAATGACACAAAGCATTTGACTTTCATATAAACGATCATTATTTGTACAGGTTTTCTTTCTTCAGACTCATAAACTTGTTTTCTGGAGTTTTAAAAATATTTTGACAATTTTCTTTATTTTTTGCATCATACACAAAATATACACCTAAATTAAAGATGATAAATTTCTCTTAGCTACATCTCAAAACTTACACAATACAAAGTCCACCTGTACAAAACACTAGAAATACAAAAACTACTTATACTTTAAATTTAACAAATTTCACATTGAAACACTTTGACTTACGTAGACACATGCATTCATAACAATCGACAAAAGGCACAACAGGAATGAGGAATGACTGGAAGGAAACTAAAACAGGTTGCAATGAGAATGGTACCAATGAGGACAGTCTAAATGAAGGAACACAATTGATTGTATCTCCTGGGTCTCTAATAAAAATACAATGTAGCCAAGTCATCAATCGAAACGCCGTTTCAATTGCTAACTAAGCTACAGATTTGTTTTACACTTCAAAATTTGGCCTCCGAAAATAAATATAGTGCCATGGAGAAAACTGTCTAAAACTCTAAAAGGAATTTAAATTCCGAAAATCCTGTTAAAGAAACAGTTTAAAGGCAAATCTGTTTTCTTCTACTGTGAAAAAATCATTCCAAACACAACGTTATCAAATCATATGATGCCAATTTCTAAATCACAAATGTGCACATTAATTGCCACTGATTTATAAGTTCATTTACAGATAAAAATACTCAGAGACGTCCCCGAATTGTTACTTAAAAATGTTGATCACAGGTAATGGGAATCATCACTGGATAAATACTATCAACGTAAATTATGACACGATAAGAGCTAAACAGAAAACCCAAGCTGGCTTTCATTTGCGCTAAAACAACCCTTAATAATCTGAATTATTAACTTAACAGTATTATTAAAATTTACTTAGTGCTCGTAGACCTTCGTATTCGCATTAACGAAACAATAGAATATTTGCAAAAAAAAAACGAAACATAAAAACAACAGAAGAATGCCTTAGCCTTTCATAGCTGAGATCTCATGACTAAGCATATAAGTTTAAAAATATTCAACAAATTAATTTTCTGAGCTAGCAAATGCACCCGTGCGAAAAAAAGAACTTTGGCCACCGGTTGCATAATATTTAATTCTCAATCAATTTCAGTAATACTTCGCTTTCGAAAGCATACGTCACTTCCGTGCGTTCATGCGTTCGAACGCGAAGTATTCACAATGTATAATATGGAAGCATAGCAGAAATTCATTAACATAGCCTTTGGAAACTCTTTACGCAGAAAAGTACAACTAACAAGACAAATTCAATTTTAAAAGCTGAAGAATAAAATAAGGTCTAATTACTCCTTATCTTAGCTTATTGCAAATTTTAAAACAATTAAAAGACAAAACACGCAAGAAGTTTTTATCCAAAATCACATTTACATTTCGAATAAAACTTATGGCACACGCTGGAGATGCTACGAAGGGCAGTAATGCAGGTTCATGATTTAATCATCAATTATATTTTTGGTACTACACATAGATTTGACTAAAGAAAATGGGAAATAAGATTTTCTCATCATAGACATTTGGTTCATGGCCTTTTTCGATACAATCGAAAGCTCGAAAAAATGGTCCCTGTTGCCTGCCCTGGTAGCCTTTGTTAAAGGTCGCCCAAACCACAAGTACAATATACGTGATTCTACTACTCTCGTTCACACGCCGGCGTTTTGTATAATGACGGACAGGTACAAGTTAAGCCTCAGTATGTACAAAATCAATATCAACTTAGTTTATAATAAAAACAGTTGGCAGTGTTTACGTGTTTTTGGCTTTTCAATTACTTAAATCAATTTACTTATACCATTTTACTAGCAAGACTGACATACGAGGTGATACGTATACTATCTCATCACAATGATATATTCTCTTTAAGATCTGATTCACAAAGATTAGGTACTCTAAATCACGGAAAAGTACTGACAAGTCCAACTTATAAGTACCTCTTCACTTACACAGTATACGTTAATTATAAAAGGAATATATTAAAATGACGTGTATCACCTCATATGATCAGTTCATAAATTCCTAGCCTGGGCTGATTGCCTTTAGTTACTGGTCCTGAATGTCACTCCTCTAAAATGTCTATCATGTTGAACATAAGTTAATAATTACTGGTAACCTTCATCACTAGGCAGACATTTAGAGCGCAACATGAGTGCCCACTGAAGTTTATTTTAAAATAATCTATAATTGTAAAACTAATCGATATTAAAAAGGATCACCTCTGACAATCACCAACTATTTAAGCAGACCCCATATCTGTTCTTGAATTTATGAAAGCAACAAAATACGCAGAATGGGCGTAAATGTGTGAGGTGGCCTTTATTTTTTGGGGGATGACTTAGACATTTTCAGACAGATACTACAATGTCGAATGTTACTAAACTGATTTTGAAGATAAACGTGATCACTTGGGAAAGTTAAAAAAAAAAACAATTGTTTATACATCTGACCCTTAAATCTTTCAGCACAGCTAACTTCCTGGTGCGGAAGTGAACGATTTAGTGTATTCTCCTTTCAATTGTTTTAATATTTTGTCTCATAGATTTTGGAAACAGATGTTGATTCAAAAAGGAAATCAAAGACTAAGAAATGCCCAACGACCAAATGGGAAAATTTTCTTAACATGTGACCCACTTGAATGCGTTGACCGCTTGCTTTTAGAGCACAATAACACAACAGGAAGTATTTTACTAGCATATTGAATTAGGAAAACAGTCGGCCTCGACAATGACCGGCACATTGTCAAGACAGCGAATCTGTTGGCAGCAGCATTCACAAACGGGGTCCGCGTCTCAAACGCTCTCGAGAGATTGTCTATATCACAGGTTTTTGTACGATTCATTTTTTATATAAAAAATTATCGTTTTGCTTCAACAAAACTAAGAAAGAACCGACGCGCCGATCCTGGCGCGCAGCTCAAACTTTGTGAAAACACAAAAATCACTAGCTCACTCGCTCACTCACTCACGCAGTGTCCTCACGCGTGTCGCTTCATGTGCAGGGCCAGGTGGTCTGAGCGTGAAAAGCACCGCTCGCACTGCGCGCACTTGAAGGGCTTGGCTCCCGTGTGCTTGCGGTAGTGCCGGGTCAACTCGTCGGACCGGGCAAAGCGCCACTCGCACCCGTCCCACGAACACCGGTACGGCTTCTCTCCTGCCAAGCAGAGATGGAAACAAATTGTTAGTGGGATCTGAGAGAGGAAAAAAAAATCACAGAAACGTCGACATTCTTTGTGGTGCGGCGAACTGTTAGATGTAATTCAACTAATGCGCAGAGAATTTACATGGCAGTAATAGTTTTGCAATATGCTGATGCGAATCGGCACACCAGCGAGCAGGTGTGTGGAACAGCGAGCGCGCGCACGGAAAGGAAATGGAAATAAATATATTTACGGCACATGCGCGAAGTATATGCCCTTCATTCGCTTTTATGACTGGGGAGGGAAAGGGCCGACAGCGTGGTAAGAAGATAACCGCAACTCAAAAGGAAAGACCAATTTTACTAAGCGTCAGAGTGATCGGTATGCGACCTTGGGAGGTGCGGGCGAAGACCCCCTCTGCCCCCCCCCCCCCTCTTTGCAAAAGACACGTATCTCGTTCGTCGCCAGCATTTCTTTAATGTTGTTTACATTGGAATCAAGTAGGACTGCTCCCTCATGTTAAGTCGTCGCTGAAATATCCAACTGCGGTCGCATAAGATCCCAGCGGTTCTCTCATTGATGCCCACACACCCCCTCCCCCCTTTCTTTAATAAACAGCGGAAGCGCGGAATCCCCAAATTTATTGCCTCCCACCCGCCACTGGAGGTTAGGCCCCCGCAATCCTCAGCAGCACTCCTTCGCAGCCTAGCAGTGTGATTTGGGTCTTGCAGGAAACGTCGGCCCCTCGGGAATATATCAAATAAAATCGCCCTATGAAGCCTTCCCGGCGGGATGTAAATCTTCCGCTACAGCCATAACGCTCAACAAGCTTTGGCCACGAAATGCATGTCGGCAGCTGGTAAATTGCCATTACATAGCCATACATGGCTACTATCAGCTATAGGGTGGGCGCGCTGCGCCGCCCCCGCGCTAGCTGCCAGGGTACGGGGCGGGGCGGGGCGGGGCCCCCGCGAGCAAGGGGGAGGGCGCGATACTCCGCCAGGACCACGGCCAGTAGAGGGTTGTAGCCAGGGTTCGCGGTCCCGTCTCCGTTCTCGGCTGAGCCACGTCGGCCTCGGCTGGACCGTTCATCACGGCGGTTTTGCTTTTGCAACCCTCGCGCCGCCCCGTATCCTAACTCAGCCCTGGTTCGAATTTCGCAAGGGATCAGGCGCGAGGTGGGCGACGCGCGGCGGCGCAGCGCAAAGTGTATTTCTCATCCGAGTGGCGCGCGCAGCCACGCCTCCACGCCCCGGTCACAGAAATATGCAAAGGGACGCACGCATTTTGACAGGAGGCCATAGAGAGCGTGAATTCATTTCGAATGGTAAATATGCCAACAGGGCGGACGGCGCAGAGGGAGCGGGGCGCAGAGGAGGCGCCCGGAGCATGCCACGGTCTTGTTGATGTGAATGCGATTCGAGCGCCAAGAAAAGTTCGTCCGCGCAGAGCGTGGCAGTCGCACGCAGAATGAAGTAAAACAAAATAAAAAATAAAGAGCAAGTCGTTCGTATTTGTAATGGCGCCCCCACAGTGGACGTTAGCGAGGCGGAGTTGATGAGAGCGCCTGCGACACGCCGGATAGGCCAACCCGCCGAGCACTTGTGTGAAGGTGGCGGCCTACCCGGAGAGCCCACGCGCAGGGCCAAGCAGGAATTAAATTCCTGGTACCCAAATTTTCGTGCCGTCACCACCCCAAGAGTTTATTGTGGGGGCACCTTAAGAAAACATCTGGACGGTTATGTGAACACGCTCATACAGACTCTATTAAAAAAAAGGACTTTTTATGATACTGTCGTACCGAGTGCGAAGATGTGCCCTCTGATAAGGGACGGATATAACAAACGAGAGAGAAAATAATAAACAAAAATAACGAAAAAGAAAGAAAATGAAAGAATATATGTCATGCATCATCCGTTTTTCCAGAGCACATCTTTGCCCGCGTACCGACAGAACAGGAGAGCCCGCCCGAGTGCACTCTCCCCTCCTGCATCCCGCCCCTTTTCCTCTCCGGCCATAAAACACAACCAACGCACTCGGCCACTTTTTATTGTGGCTCGCGCCGCACCGCGCCGCGCCGCGCGGAGCCCCACCTGCCGTGCGCGCCGCACACGCGGAGCGGGTAGGGTAGGGTCCCTCTCCATTCGCCCGCGCCGCGTCCCTTCGCACAGAAAATAACCCGCCGGCCTGCAAGGGCTGTTCCCGGCGAGGCGCACTGCTGCTGCTATACCCGTGCCCGCCCCGCCCCGCCCCGCCCCGCCCCGCCCCGCCCCGCGCAATGAAGAGCTTCATGAAGAGCGCAGCGTATTTGGGACAGGGCGCCCAGGGCGGGCTGGGTTCTGCCGGAGCATGGCTCGTTTCCTTGAGGTGAGCGGGGGCTGCGCAGAGGGTGAATCTGGGAGCCAAGGCGAGGACTATTTACGATTGAAGACACGTCCGGCGCGATGTTACGCGGCGCGGTGAGTGACCGGTCAACCAGGCCAGGGCAGCGAGAGCGAGACACGCGCGCGAGAGAAAAAGAGGGAGAGAAGGAAGGGGAGGGAGCGAAACGGAGAGCGGAGGGGTCAGACGTGCGGCAGAGTCAGTGCAGCAGCAGAGTCTCTCCCAAGGTTTTATTGGCAGCGAAACGTGAAACATTAACAGGCCCGACGAACCGAGCGGACAACGAGAGAGGAACAGAGAGAGGCGGCGAATATCTTGATGGCGCGGAAGGCAAGCTCATAAAGTGAATCGCAAATAAAGTTTGGCCGTGCGAACGCGCATGCGGGCGCTGCCGCGGCGTCAGGCTTGAGTTGAATGAGAACGAGACGGTGCTCCAGGGAGGAGGGGAGGAACGAGGTACAAATATAGGTACACGAGCGACAAGGGCGGGGATTGGAAAACATAAAAACTTTGATGGACGCAGATGCAATTTCAAGCACCGGTTAGGGGGCGGGGGCGCACCGCGGGGCGGGCGGCGGGCGGGGGCGGCGCCCGGCATCAGGGGAGGCGTAACACAGGCCACGCTGCGGCCGACTCTCGGAGTAATGAATGGGTAAGACCGGGTAAGAAATAGGATCGCTCACCTGTATGTGTCCTCTGGTGCGCCTTGAGGTGCGAGCTCTTGGTGTAGATCTTCTTGCAGCCGGGGAAGGTACACTTGTGAATGCGGCGCTTGGCGTTCTCGGGGTTGTGCGCGCCGCGTATCCTGCCCGAAGGCAGGCCCTCGCCCGACGCGTGGATGTGGTGGTACTGGTGGTGGTGGTTGCGGTAGGTGGTGATCAGGCGCGCCGAGACGCCCAGGTGCGAGGTGAGGTGGCGGCGAGCGGGCGGGTGCACCCTGAGCAGGCCCTCCCGCTTCACCGAGGTGGACGACGTGCTGCCCGTGCTGCTGTCGCTGTGGTGGCCCTGGCCCGACTCGGGGCTCGAGGGCGGCGTCAGCGTCATACCCTGGCCGGGGGCGCGCGCCGTCCTCGCCACGAGCCGCAGCTCCAGCTGGTCGTCGTACAACATGTCGTCGTCGAAGTCGTCCTCGTCCTCGTCGTCGTCGACGTCATCCTCGTCGTCGACGTCGTCATCGTCGTCGTCCACGTCGTCGTCCTCGTCCTCGTCGTCGACCTCCTCGCCGTCGCCCATCTCCTCGTCGTCGTCGTCGTCGTCGTCCTCGACCTCCTCGATGATAATATCCTCCTCATCGAGCTCTTCCTTTATGGGCTCCTTCTTCACGACCCGGACCTGCGCGATGCGTGAAAAACAGTTCGCATTAAACATACAGTAGTGCACCTCAAACGCCCACGGTACACGAACCTTCAGTGTCAGCTCTTCCTTCCAGGCCGCGAGACTCACCTGACACGAGACGGCGTTCTCCCAGCCGGCCGAGGCCGTGCTGATGGTGTCCAGGTGCAGCGTGTTGACGCCCAGGATGGACCACGTGGTGCCGCTGTCCTCGTTGTGCTTCTCCTTCTTCACCTGGTGGTGCTTGGGCTCGTCCTTGAGCCACTTCTCCATCTCGTAGCACGTCTGCAGCAAACCAAGAGAGAAAAGAGCGCGGTTAGACTGGTGGAGGTCGTCACACACACACACACACACATGGCCGGGTTCATAAGCCCCTGGAGTTGAAAAATGGGCGCGGAGCAGCTCATTGCAGTCGGCTCACACGCCCCCCCTCCCCCGCCCCACCCCTCTGCCATACATCCAGTGCCACATCGCGACGTGCGCGGCTGCCTGGCCGAGCCGGCCGGGGGCCGGGGGGCGAAGTAGAAGTGGGCGAGGCGGGGAAAAACAAGTCAATGATTGATTACTCTTTTTCCAAGCCTTTGAGAAGAGGGGTGGTTTGGTCGTCGTGGAGATCAGCAGTGCGACTGGATCCGTCAATGTGCGGCGCTGAGCAGTCCGGCCAGCGTGTGGCGGGGCGGGGCGGGGCGGGGCCCCTCTCGATGGCGAGCAGGCACACCCCCGAGCCTGCCGCAGGACAGCTCCCGCCGGCGCCGGGCCTGCTGTCCTGCTGGCCCAGTTTCGGCCGCCCTCCTCCGCTCGCCAGCACGGCCACCAGGGCGCGACAGGACAGGACAGGACAGCCACTATTAATCACGATGGGAGGAAGGTATTACTGTTTTTGTGTTTATCTGGCGGGGAGCATGCCGTCCCTCTATCTTCCGCACTCCCTCGCGCGAGCTCTCTCTCTCTCCGCGCTCTCTAATCGCGCTGATGACTAACTAGTGCGGGACTCGTTCATCGAGCCGCCCCCCTGGACCGCCCTGCCGCTCATACGAAATGAAGCAGGCAGCAGGAGCAGCGGCGGAGGCGGCAGTAACCCCCTCGGGGACGGGCGGGGGAGGGCCGGGGAAGAGGAGTAGCAGGCCACGAGGGGCCCGGCCGCCGAGCGAGGGAGGGAGAGGGCGAGGCGAAAGCGAGAGTGAGTGAGAAAGAGAGAGAGAGGCCGAGCTGCGCGCTACGCGGCCAGTGCTCCTGGAGCCCGAGCCCAGCCCGGCCGGATGATTTACGATGCCACTATCCTTCCGGGAAGTGCGCGCGCAACGCACAGTGACCTGCTCGGCGCGCAGCTCCGCCCCGCCCCGCCCCGCCCCGCCTGTCCTCGGGGGATGCTCCCCGCCGGCGGCACGCCCCGCCCCGCCCGTGCAGCGGGACGCCACGCCGCCGGCCTCCCCGGCCCTGCCCGGCCACCGGACGGACGGACACTTCTTGCTGCCACGCTCCGCCACGCTCCGCCATTAATTCTCAGGCACGCCGCCGCGGACGCTCCGCCCTCTACCTGCTCGACGCCAAAGCAACAACATTGGCAAAAAGGCACGGGCCGTGGTCGATCAGGCTGCGGGGGAGTTTGATAAAGCGCCGGCCGCCCCGCCCCCCGCCCCAGGAACAGCAGCGCCGCATCGCATCTGCTGGTACGTGGATCGGCTCGGCCGCCCAGTGCGCGCGTGAGTATCGCCTTCCACTTACGCCCCGCGCCGCGCCTCAGAGGCCGGGGGCTGGAGCGCTCAAGGTGTTGGGACAGCGGGGCGCGCGCGAGCGAGCGAGCGGCGGGGCTCAGGTGGCCGCGCAGAAAGAAGAGAGACGGACCGTCTGGGCGGGGCGGGGCGGGGTCACCTGTAACCGGAAGAGACGCGTGGCGTAGGCCTAACCTGCTGTATACACTGCTCTTGAGTGAACGCCCGCTGCGCGCGCCTACACACACACACATACTCGAGCGCTATCCCAGAGGTATAACGGAAGGCAGTTAAGCCCTGCCGACGGGCATAGCAGGTACTGCGGTGCCAGTAGTGCAGCGCTCCATACTCGAAGCAAACAGGCGCGGCGCGTGGCGGCCAGCTTAGTATCGAGGGGAGGGGGGCACCGCATTCCCGCCATCCGTAGCGCAATGTAACGCGCCAGTAACGCTACAGCGGCACGTGGCGGGGGAGCGAGCGCGCGAGCGAGAGAGAGAAAGGGAGAGAGACAGAGAGCGGCTGAGCAGGCCTACGCGAGCGAGCGGGAGAGCGGGGCCGTGGGGCCGTGCAGCTACTTCCGGGAGGCTAGCAGCAGAAGTAAGGGCCGTCTCATTAGAGAGCCGGGAGAGTGAGAGAGAGAAAGAGAGAGAAGCGGTGGGAATACGAAAGTGCCAGGCTAGCAGCACTACTGGGACACCATCTCGACCTTCTTCCCATATACTAAGCTGCAACGCAACACAAAAACACGGGGAGAGCAAGTGCTACGCGCGGAGAGAGAGTTCCACCATGTATAGCTCACTCCCGTCCCGTCCCGTCCCGTCCCCGCCCTGACGGAAGCTCATCGACTTGACCCTTGAAGGAGGAGAGGTTTGGCCTGCTGGCGCTTCTCGCCTGTCCGGGAAGGAGTTAAGGGGGAAGGGACGGGGCACTGTCTTGAGACTCCCTCTCAGCTGTCGGCTTACGGGATCAACCGTAGGGGCCGCGGGCAGGGGTAGGGCAGGGCAGGGCAGGAGGAGAGCAGCAGCCCGCCACGCCTGCCCTGCCCTGCCCTGCCCTGCCGGGCTCAGAGGCAGCCCCGCCCCGCCCCGCCCACAGGCAGGCGGCAAAGAGTCATGCAAAGTCCCTCGCCCGCCCGGCGCGGCCCGCGGGGCGTCAGCAGTTGTTACGGGGGGCGCTAGCTGGGGGGGGGGGGGTATTCATTACCCACGCGCCGCTTCACTGCACAATACACTTTTAATGACTGCATTATGATCAGCCAGCGGGGCGACGCCAACCGCGCGCAGAGGCAGCGCAACAGGGTGCGGCGCGGTGGCAGAGATAGATAGATAGATAGATAGATAGATAGATAGATAGATAGATAGATAGATAGATAGATAGATAGATAGATAGATAGATAGATAGATAGATAGATAGATAGATAGATAGATAGATAGATAGATAGATAGATAGATAGATAGATAGATAGATGTGCTGCCGCGCCGCCGCCTGCAGGCCGGGCGGGTAGGCCACGCGCCCAGCAGGCGTGCGCAGCGGGTTGCAGCGCTGCGGTTCGCAGGCGTCCGGGCCAGACGACGGCGCGGTGCACATCATCACGGGTAGAAAAACTAGGACACGCGTGCAAAATGTCTTGTGCTGCACATTTACACAGGGGCGTCGACCGGGCACCCGGAGGAAAATAATAATAAGGGCATCGTTGGCAAGGGGAGTGCTGTGTGTATGTGTGTGTGTGTGTGCGGGCCTGCCTGGCCGGGCCGGGCGTCCTTGACGAGGTTCATGGCGCGGAGCTGTCTGGCCATTTGGGCGGCCTTGTCATGCAGCCACGGGGGGCCTGACTCGCCCCGGCCCGGCCCGGCCCCGCCGTGCGTACACGACACGGCAGTACAGCGCGGGGCAGGCCGGGCAGGGCAAGGGCGTCGCCTGCGTGCTTGTCACCCAAATGGGAAATGTGCGCTGATGGGCGTATATAAAACTTACTGCTTGACGTTTTTATTAGACGTGGAGGGACAACGGTAGGCCAGGCCAGCCAGCAGGACTCGCCGCGCCCGGCCGGCAGGGCGGCAGGTCGGGGCCTCGAGGCCACCGTGCGTCCCGTCCCGTCCCGTCCCGTCCGTTTGTACAATAAATAGCAAACAGAGCGCTCGATTGCTCTATTGTCGCCCCCCTCGCGGCATTCAGCGCCTGTTTAATTGTTTCACTGTTTGTCGTTTACGACGTTACAAAAGGAGTTCGCTGCGCAGCCAAGCGCGCGCGCGCGCCGCGCGGGCCCGGGCCAGGCGGCCGCTCCTTGAGTAGGGGAGCGGGAGCAAATGAGAAATCAGGCTCAGAAAAGAAAGAAAAGCGCCGAGGAATCTCAGGATTGCGCGCCACGAAAACCATAGCGGAAGCTCGGGGCGGGGGCGGGCGAATGCAGCAAACTGCCTCTCGCCCGGCCCTCCCCGCCCCGCCCCGCCCCGCCACTCTCTGTCCCTCCCCGGGGAAAGTGTCAGCGAAAGGCTCGCCGAGAGGCCGAGGAGGAAAAAGATTCATTATGTAGCTGATGGCGAGGCGAGCGGAGCGGAGCAGAGGGCCGCGCTGCGTCCACCCCCGGGCCCTCCTGGGCCCCGCCCCGCCCCGCCCCGGGAGAGACGGGGGGAGAGGAGAGGAGAGGGGAGGGGCACAGAGATAGGATTTCGGGTGACTTTATTAAAGAGGTCCACCCACGCAACCACCTTGCGGCGCCGCTGTGGTCGACTTTTGTCCCCTCTCTGTCTCCGCTGCCGTCGCTCGCTCTTTTCTTTCCCTCTTTTTCACCTCCGTCGCCTTTTCTCTCGCTCTCTCCTCGCTCCCGTTCCCCGCAGAAAATCAAGCAGACTGCAGAAGAGGCCGGGCCGAGTCATCAGCGCGCCGCGCCGCAGATGCACTCTGCGCGCCCGCCCCGCGGTACAAATCCGACCGATTGCAAATTAAGTATTTATAGAACGTCCCCGCCGAGCCTAATGAAAAGCAGCGGCGGGGCGGCAGCGTACAAGACAGCGAGGGGGAGAAAGAGAAGTGGGGATGGGATGGGAGAGTAGGAACAAGGCGGTCGCCCGTCCCGTCCCGTCCCGTACCGGGTCGGTCGGGTGCCGCTGCTGGTTCGCTGCCGCGCCGCCGCCTGCAGGCCGGGCGGGTAGGCCACGCGCCCAGCAGGCGTGCGCAGCGGGTTGCAGCGCTGCGGTTCGCAGGCGTCCGGGCCAGACGACGGCGCGGTGCGGCGGTGCGGGGTGTACTGCTGCCAGCCTTGTTGTTAGGGAAATCCTCGCGGGGTACACGACACAGCAGATAAAGCGAGCGGCAGAGAGGGAGGGAGCGAGAGAGAGAGCGAGACAGAGAGAGAGAGAGAGAGAGAGAGAGAGAGAGAGAGAGAGAGAGAGAGAGAGAGAGAGAGAGAGAGAGAGAGAGGAGGGAGAGCGACTTACTGCCTTGTGCTTGTGGGACCGAGCGAAAGAGAGAAAGGGGGCCCTGCGCTGCCGCCGGGGGGAGAACAGAGACAGCGGCGCTCAAGAGGAGGGAGGGAGAGTAAAGCCACGATGCCTCAGGCCGAACAAAAATAAGTTGCGGCGCAGCGCAAAACGTAAGGAGATCAGGGGTATAAATCAGCAGCAGGCCCCCGGCCAGCCCCGCCCCGCCCCGCCCAGCGCCAGATACGGGAGCTGAGCTGCGCTGCGCACTGCTGCTGCGCCCCCAGCGAGTCTCCACGACGACTCCCCAGCCAGCCTCCAGGCCTCCAGGCCTCCAGGCCGTGCTCCAGCGACCTGCCTGCTGGAAGCGTCCGGCCGGCACGGTGGCGCACATGAATATGTTTGAGCACCGCGCCCGGCGCTGGGCGGGGCCGGGGGTGCTGCCCGGACAGGGGCATTAGACACGGCACCAGGACGGGGCGGGAAAAAAATAACAAGGGGTGAAAAATGCGACAAAAAGTCATTTCAACACAAGACAGAAGGGCGGGCGGGCGGGCGGGAAGGGCGGGAAGGGCGGGAAGGGCGGTCGAGTGCGACGAGGAAAATTTTGTGTTTCCGAAACAGACGTGCGCTGTGCACTCGCCTCATTCATCACCGTGACAGGGCGGCGGCGTGGCGCGGCGTGGCGGAGATGCGCACGCGGCAGGGCGGCAGGGCAGCAGGGCGCGATAGGGCACGGCAGGACGACAACAGGACAACGCGCGAGACTTTTCAATCTTTGTCAGACAAGGTGAACGACAGCGGAGAGGCGGTGCGGTGCGGCAGAGCAGGTACACTGCCGAGGCGTAGGAAGCAAAATTACAGGCAGTTTTTAGGGGGCGTTTGGAAGTATATAGTTCATACGCGGCGTCGCTTTCTTTGTTACGAGTTGTTGCTATACTTTTCGTTCGGAATGGGAGGGGACGCATTTGAATTTTCCACCGCGTTCAAGCGTTAACCAGGGTAGCCTAATTCGCGGGAGCGGGGCGGGGCGGGGCGGGGCGGGCGGCGACGCCGGTGCCGGCTCATTGTGTGGCGTGGGCCGATTCATCGAACCTCGCCGAGTGGAAAGATGCGGCATCGATATCGCACGGGGCGGGGAACGCCACAATCCCGCGTCTCTCCCCTCCCGCGCCATACGACAAAACATTCTAAAAAGTTGAAATATGATTTATTTTTAAATTTTATTTCGCGCGGAGAGACACTCGACTGCTGACTGGGTCTCTGGCCTATATAGGGCCTGGGCTGAGACCAAGCCACCCATGCCAGAGTAATAAGCAATCAGTCTTCAGTGAAACCGAATGGAATCGCCTGGGGCAATTATACATCCAACAGAGCCTCGGAGACACGATCAGACAAACAAACACCGTCGTTTATTAACGAGGCCGTACCGAAACAAGGTCGGGGCGGGGCGGGGTTACCATTAAAAACGGGGCGAGACGCGCGCAAAAAGCCGGGCGAGGTGCCCCAGCCCTGCGCTACGCTACGCCGCGCCGCGCCGCGCGGGGACGGGACGGGCCACGGGCCCCGCGGGAGAAAATTACTTCTCGTTTGCGTTTCCCGAGGACAAAAATGATACCGTGGCCTTAATCAACCTTTTGAATGGAATTAAAGGGGAAGGGAGAGAAAAGAAGGGAAAAGTCGGGGATTTATCTCAACTGGAAGAGGAAAACGGTAAACGGGTGCGCGCGGATAGAGCGGGGTAAACATTGGGGGAAGTCTGCAGGGAGAATGTGCGACCTTGGCATGTTCTACTTTGTGTGTTTTTGTTTTTTCGTTATTACTTCGATGCGAAAAAACGTTCAATGAACACCGCGCTGCAGACTGGGCGGCGCGCGCGGGAGAGAAAGGCTGCCGTATCACGAGCAGACGGCTTAAATTCCATTCGTCACGCGGGCCGCAGACGGTGCGACAATCCCCGCCAGACGCGCCGCGCAGCTCTCGGCATTGCCGGAATGTAGAAAGGCAAAGGCTGCGGCGGCAGGGGCGGGGCGGGGCGGGGCGGGGCGGGGCGGGGCGGGGCGGGGCGGGGCGGGGCGGGCGACAAGATTATCTGGAGCTGCGGTGTCACATGATAATGTACACGGCGTGCTGCAGGGCGGCCAGGGGCACCGCCGCAAGGTGGATGGCCTCTATCTCGACGGCTTGGCTCTCTCCTCCCCCTGAGCCCCGCGCTCTTTCTCTCTCGGGCCAAAGAAGCGCCCCCCTCCCCTTCCCTACGGCCCCGTCCCCTCCTCCCACCACCGGCCGGTGTATTTCTGTACTCGCACTCCGCACTGAGTAATTCACCGCTAATCGTGTTTTAGAGGAGGACACAAAGGGCTCCTCCCCGCCCCCGCCCCGCCCCGCCCCGTCTCCCTCCGCCCGCGGGCCAGGCGCTGCCGGCACCCCGCCGTGCAAGGGGTGGCGGGGCGCACAGCCAGAAGGGTACGAAAAGGCGAGGCGGGTGGCAGCATTATTTCACGCAGAGGGAGAGAGAAGCCAAACTCACTTACGTCTCGACTACCCTCTCAACGGAACAAGAAGGGCCCTCCTCTTCTCTTGTGTGTTTTCAATTACGCGTGTGAGGGTTGTACTTTTATTAATTTTTACGCAACCCCTTCGTCTTGCGCGGAGGCGGGGAGGCGGCGGCGGGTGTCCACATGTACCGGGCGTTTCATAAAAGACGCAGGAGCGGGCGGGTTTGCCTACCCGATCTCCCCGTAAGGCGCCATAGCCCCTTGGGTAGGCAAACCCGCCCGCACCTGCGTCTTTTATGAAACGCTCGGTACTCCTGTGCAGGTGGCACCCGGCCCGCCCCGAGTGGCCGGAATAGGGCGGAGTAAGTAGCACGTCAGGTTAAAACTTAGCGCCCGCCGCTGGCCTGGCCTGCGACCCTGTACCCGCGTGTTAATGGCCCAAGTTGAGCTGGACGCCGGGCGGGGCGGGGCGGGGCGGGCCGGGCGGGTATTTTGCAAGTTTGATATCAACTCTGCGAGTGTGCGCCGCTATGCCGCTGGTCCGCAAGGCCATACAGCCCGCCGGGCCGGGCCGGGCCGGGCCGGGCCCCAGGGGCGCCTCCCCTGAGCGTGACCCAAAATATTTAAGGGCAAAGTTATCACTCCTGAGGCCCTGCGCCGCTGCGCCGCTCTGCCCTGCTGCGCCGCGTAACGGCCAGCCGGCCGGCCGGGCCCGGGCCGGGCTGCAGAGATGTAATGCCGCCCCGCCCCGCCCCGCCCCGCCCCGCCCCGACATGCATCATGCACGCTAACCACTCGAAATGGCAGCGGAGGAAGAACGCCGAGAGACTCGCGCAGGCAGGCGGGGCAGTGGCCTCCGCCGCACGAAATGCACACACCGCACCGCACTATGCACGGACTGCTGGTGGAGTGCGCTGCGCCGCGCGTCCGAAGGCAAGAGCAAGAGGTACGAACTACAGAGGGTGAGGGGTGAAGGGACGGGGTCAGGTCAGAGGGCGCGTTAGGGAGCGAGAGGAGGGAGAGAGGGCGGAGGAGGAGCAGCAGTGGTGCCGGTGAAGAAGCGCCGCGGCGCTAGAGGGCGCGAGCGCGTCGCTTTTGGGGCGGGCTGCGAGCCGAGCACGAGCCTAGGCGCAGGTGAGTCTCTCTCTCTCTCTCTACCTCCCCTCTTCCTTCCCTTGCGCCATTAGGGGCCCCCGGCGCCCCCGCGCCCCCGCGCCCCGCCACCATCGGGCCACGGCCACATGATGAAAGGGAAGGGAATGTCTGCGATGCACTGTCTGGAAGAGGAGGCAGCGGCAGCCACCCCCGCGGTGCCCCGCCCCGCCCCGCCCCGCCCCGCGCCTCGTCGGGAACAACCCCGCGCCCTCCCGACCGCTACAGCCCCCTATAGCAGCAAAAGAACCGGGCTCTCCCGCCGAAACACACGGGCTGAGCGGAAAGAGAAAAGGTGTGCGGAGAGAAAGAGAGCGAGTGAACCAGCCGCGCGATGAAAAAAGAGGCGTTAAAAAAGACCAGGGGCAGGCCCGTGGGGGGGGGGGGGGGAGAACGAGGAAAACGCGCGGGGAAAAGAAACCGTGGGCACCATTAACCTAGACCTGTTACCCACAATGCATTAGTGTTAGCCCATCCCGCTTTGCTTTGAGGCGCACTCACTTTATGCCGGCCGGAGTGTTAATTGCTATTTTCTCTGGTCCACTCGCTCCCCCCTCTCTCTCTCTCTCTCCCTCCCCTGGCAAGAGCAAGGTTAGGGGAAAGAGGGGGTAATGGCCGCGGGGGTAACCACTCTCCGGCCTCTGCCTCTCTCTCTCTCGCTCTCGCTCTCTCTCTCGTCTCTCTCACCCCGTCCCTCGGGGCTTCGGATGGCGAGGCACGTCTGCTCCGCGACCCCCGTCCCCCTTCCATTCCGCTTTTCTCCTCCCTCCCTCCCGCAGCACGGTACGCCGGCAATGCGACTCGACTTTTCGCTCAGCTGCAGTTAGCTCGGTATCCAGGGCCAGGGCCGTGCTGTGCCGTGCCGAGGAGTGGGCGGGCGGGGCGCGGCGCGGAGCAGGAACCCGCCCTGCCCTGCCCTGCCCACTCCCGCCCCGCTGCAGACGCCCCGGCCTGGCGTTGTCACTCGCCCACCCGCCGGCCCGTCGCATTTTCCACCCGGCAGTCTTGGTCAGCGGGGTAGGGTAGGGGTAGGGGCGGATATCGCCTCGACGTCAGGAATGGGCCGCTGGGGCTGGGCGCAGCAGATTAAGGCCCCCGCCCCATTCTTACCAAACTCTGCAGACGATTTCACGGGGATGAAAATAAGAAATGGAATAATTGCAGCACGACTTCCGCCTCTCAGGTAAAATAAAGGGGGTCCAATCAGCGCGGGCAGGCTGCAGGCGTGGCGGGGAGGGGCGGGGTGGGGCGGGGGCGGGCTCGACGCACGCCAGAGCACTGCCCTGCCCGGCACTGCTCCCTACCCCCTCCCCCACTGCAACTTATTCCGCCCTCCCTCCTGAATGTGTCCCTGATGGCGAATTACTCGCATCTTGTCCCAGCAGCCGGACCGGACCGGGGCGACGGCGCCAGTCTCCTCCATCAGCCCCGCTGCAGCTTTCTCCAGCGACTCTTCTCCAGCAGGAGCGTCCACTGGTCGGCGTCTCGCTACGCACCCCCTCCCTCTGCCCCCCCCCCCCCTCCCGGGGAGCTATCCCCCCTCCCCTAGCACTCCCATCCGCCGCGCCCCACTGCCTTCAAAAACACATTAAATGACTTCCCCTCCCCGCCCGCCCATGACTTCTGCTAGAAAAATGGAAGGCGAGGGCGGATCGGAAAGGAACGCGGAGAGACAGAGAGCGCGATAGGGGAGAGGACGAGAGACGCGACGCAGACAGAGTGAGAGAGAAAGTGTAGGGACGGACGGTCATTGCCATTTTCAAAGTCCTCTCCGAATACTATTTCGCACAGCTGTTACGGAGGGGTATGAAAAAGAGGATGGGGGAGTAAGGGGGGCGCCCGTAAGCACGGAGGGAGAAAGAGAGGAAGGGAAAGAGAGGGTGAGAGTGAGAGAGAGAGAGAGAGAGAGAGAGAGAGAGAGAGAGAGAGAGAGAGAGAGAGGCGGCATGGAGTTTGGGAGGAAAAGCCAGCGATGGGGCAGATAATGGTGTACGCTGCTGAGGCGCGCACCGCGCACCGCCTCACCTCACCTGCCGACTGATTCCGAGGATCGCTCTTCTACTTCCGTCCTTGTCGCACTCATGGGCCACCACTACGCCTAGCGTGGGGCACCGCCACAGGTGCGACAAGGACGACAGGACGAGAGCGATCTTCTGAATCAGAAGGCTGAGCGCGCGCCACGCGCCGCGCCTCACCAGGACCACCAACGCGTCCCAATTATTACGACGGCTGCCGCTGCGCCCCGCGAAGCAGTCCACTTTGCTGACATTATTTTTCTCGAGTGGAGAGCGGGGCAGCAGGGCAGGGCAGGCCGCCAGGGGCCCGGCCGAGGCGCGGGGCGAGAGGGCAGGAGGCGGAGGAGAAGTCTCGAGGGTGCTCCATCTTCCTTTTTGGCCGACCGGAAAGGCATTTGCAGCATATGCCACGGAGGTTATATATAATTAGCGGGTGGGAGAGGGCGAGAAAGAGAGAAAGATAAAGGAGAGAGAGAGAGAGCGAGGCAACCCTGGCCTCTGCAAAAGGGGAGGCGGGGCGAGCAAAGGGGAGGGAGGCGTCTTCTTAATTTCAAGCGCCGGAAATTCTTCCCGCCCGAAAAAGGGGAGAGAGAGAGAGAGAGCGAGAGAGAGAGAGAGAGAGAGAGAGAGAGAGAGAGAGAGAGAGAGAGAGAGAGAGAGAGAGAGAGAGAGACGCGAGATGGAAACGCGCGCCCAACAAACCCGCGCGGCCATGAGAAATACCCTGCTGCTGCTGTTTCGCCAGCAGATCGCATCGCGGCCCAGGCAATCTGAAACAACAGTAGCAGCAGATGCAGCCGCGCACGCACTGCCCCCACCCCACCCCACCACCCCCACACGCGCGCCCCCTCCCCTCTCCGCCGGCGCCGCGGGAGGCAGGGAAAATATTTCCTCTAGATAGAGCTAGGCGCTGCAGCGGCGCGCGGCCCGCGCACACCACGCGGTGTAAGTTTGTTGCGAGAAGAACTAATGAAGAACAAAGTGGAGGCGGAGGCGGGGGGAGTGGGAGGGAGCAGGGGGCGTAAGGATACAGCCAGCCGGCGGGCCGGGGCAGGCCGGCCCCGCCCCGCCCCGCCCCGCCCCGCCCCGCCCCGCCCGGCCGACCGGGGGGTCCCGCTATGAAATGGATGGCCGTGAACTTCCTACGGGTCCGCAAATATAGGTCCTCCCTCCCTCCCTCCCTCTCCCTCTCTCTCTTCGCGTTCATCCCCTCTCTCACTCCCTCCCCCCGCACTTCGAAACAAACAACACTTACTGCAGACACGGCCGGCGGGGCCACAGAGAAAAGGCGGGGCGCGGCGGGGCGTGACGCAGGGCCGCGGCTGGCCACAGATGCCCGGAGCCCCTCGGCGCGCACCGCCAACAAATAAACATTTCTGTCGGCAAACTCCGCTTTATTTATACAATTTAATTAATAGTATCAAATTTTCCTGACGCGGCTGGGCTGGGCCGGCGGCTTAAAGGTTCCGCGTCCGCTGCGCCGCGTCTAATAAGCGCGCGGCTAACAGCTGTAGGCTCGTTTGGGAGGCCAAAACTTTTCAAGACGATCCACAATTCAATTCCAGGCGGCGTCGGTTCGAGCCCCGCCCGGCGAGCCAGAGTGAGTGAGACAGAGGGAGAGAGATTTTCTGTAGTGGCCGGCCCGGCAGGCAGGCAGGCCGGCCGCCGCGCAACCGCAGCCTGGCTCCGGCACGAGCCCCGAGAAAAACGGATGAAAAAGGGGAGAGAAGCATCAACCTCCGCTATCTACAAGAGGAAACAGCACACCTACCACAAAAATTAATTAATATGCACATTGCGTGCCAAGGCTCCCCCTGTTTGGTCGCGTGCTAACCACTTGCTCCGGATGAATTATTAAGATAGAGAACTCGTAGTGAGAGGGGGAGGAGGAGGAAGGAGAGAGCGGGAGTCTGAGAGAGGAAAGGGAGGGAGAGAGAGAGAAAGAGGGTGGCGTCGGAGAGGGAAAGAGCACGGCAAGGAGGAAAAAACATCCTTTCAACAGCAGCCACGGGCGGGGCGGGGCTTCTCCGGCAGAGTCTTACTTTCCCGTTTTCCACGAACAAACATACCGGCGCGGGACGGGTAGGGTAGGGTAGCCGAGAAAAAGGCAATCTCTGGCCTCGGCACGGCACTGCACGGCACGGTGCGACCAGCCCGGCCCGGCCCAGCGGGTCGCAAACGGAAAGCAAGAGTGTAAGGACCTTACGCACGCTACCTGCAGCTCGGCTCCAGCCAGCTAGGGGTTCGCAGGGATTTGGCAGGGATTCTCGGCTGCTCCACAGGTCGCTGAGGTAGCGGAAGGAAGGGTGCGTGCGGTACCTGCCCGGGGGGACGGCCAGCCGGCGGGGAAAAAAAAGGATAGACAGAGAGCGAGAAAGAGGGAGAAAAGACAAAACCGCTCAAATGCTGATCGCGCGACACAGCAGCAGTCTGCAGGCGTCCTCGCCAGCGACGCACCGCATTCGAAACGGAAACGAGGAGACGTGCAAGTCGGGAGCTACAGGGTGAGAGAGAGAGGGTGAGAGAGAGAGGGAGAGAGAGAGCGAGCGCACGAATGAGAGAGATGCATGCGGTTTTCGACAACGAAGTTAATCTCCCCCACTACGAAACGGTGCAAAAAAAAAAGCGCTGGAGAAAAAAAAAAGCCGGCGAGGACAAAAGACATATACGTATATATAGTTGATGTACACAGTAGGAAACACGCCACACGCGCAAGGCGCGAGAGATGTATCCGGCCCGCTGATTTTTCGTCGCACGTACGTGCTTTCCATGCCAGAGAAAAGTTTGCAAATTTCCTGGACCGTGCAGAAGGGTTGCCGGTCCGCTGATTGCTCCCTCCCTCCCCCCTCCACTCCGCTCCCTCTCGGCCCACTTTGCATGGTCCATTGAGCGCTCGCCGCCGCCATCACTTAGGCGGGCGGGGCGGGGCGGGGCGGGGCGGGGCGGGGCGGGGCGGGGCGGGGAGGGGTTTTTCTTCCCTATACACACGCGGGCTGGACCGTCAGCGGTCCGACATCCGGCACAGCCTCCGCCAAGTCTACTCACTGCGCGCGCGCGCGGAGAGAAAGTAAATGGTGACACCGACCTGAAACAAGAGAGAAAAAAACAAGGTCTTAGAATGTGCCTTTTTCATCTTCTTGATTTTTATTTTATTTCAATGGCGCCAAAATAATATTTGAGAATACGATATCGCGCGCGCCTGCTGCTGCAGCTGCTCCGGCCCATCGTCCTCACACACACACACACACACACACACACACACACACACACACACACACAAGCACGCCGCGGAGGGCGCCTGGAGCAGCGGGCGGCAGCAGCCCCGCCCCTCCCCTCTCCTCCCCCAAACACTCCAAATGCGAAACGCCCCCGTCGTATTGTTTTGCGAATATTCAATTACCAGCGCGCCGGGGGGAAGGGGAGGGAAGGGAGGTCCTAAGCGGATCTAGGCGGCGCTAGGCGAGGCTAGGCGGCGCTGGGCCCGCCCCGCCCCGAGGCACCATCTCTCAGCAGCGAGTACGCGCAGCGCAGCTTGTATCGGTTGTGTTCCCGGCGGTAATAGGCACCGCGCCGCGCCGCGCCGCACCGGGACAATATGAGACGGCTTACTATCCGCGTTAATCGCAAATGCGCATCAAGATCGACAGAAATAATACATTTTTAAAAAAAACCTAAAGGGGCAAAAATTTGGTGTAAAGTTGCGATTGGTATCACGATTCACGATATAAGCTATGTATACGGTAGCTCGGACCAATATACAAAGGTACAAATTCTAGGCAAAGTTTACTGACACGGGATTACAGTGTGACCAGGATGGCGCGCTGGCAGAGGGTGGAGCGGGGAGTATAGGGGGTGGAGGGGGCGCGCATGACAAGCAGTCCGACACACTGCGGGGGAGGGGGAGGGGGGGCGCCCCGCCCAGCAGCAGGAGCGCGGCGCCCTGGCCCGCCCCGCCCCGCCCCGCCCCGCCCCGCCCCGGCCCCGGCCCCGGCCCCGGCCCGGCGCGAGATCAAAAAGTTTGTTTGGACTTTTGAGCGTGACTACGCATATTCCAGGTGGCTGGTGCTGCTGCGCTGCGGTGGGGAGGCGGCGGCGGGGCGGCGGTGGACGGTGATGGAGGTGCGGCTCGCTTCGAGGGGCGGGGGGAGGTCGCGTGCGGGGCGCGCGTGGCTCACAGGTGCCGCCCCGCCCCGGGCCTGCGCGCGCGCGCGCACGCGTGCTCACGCCGCTATAGCTATTTCCGCGCAGAACGCGATGTTGTGCTGTCTTGGACGCGGCCGGGCCGGCTTCGGCTCCGGCTGGCGTCGCTCCCACGCACAGGCCCACGCGGGTGGCGGGGCGGGCCGCGACCATCCGGCAATTATCACGGCGCCGGACGCGGCCGACTGATTCCGCGCTCCTCTGTCCTTGTCGCACTCATGGGGCCATGGCGTGTTCAACATAGGTCATCGCCATGGGTGCGACAAGGACGGAGCGTGGTCTCCTGAATCAGACGCCAGCGAATTAGGATGGAAATGTATGGGACCCGCGGCGCAGGGGTGAGGGGGGTGGGCGGGGGGACGGCAGCGCGCAGCAGAAAGGCCCAAAGGCCCCAGCGGAGGGGCGGGGCGGGGCGGGGCTGCACCCCCGCACGCATACAGACCGACACTGACGGGCCGGGGCCGGGGCCGTGCACCGCACACCAGACAGCCAGGCAGGCGGCTCCCAATTTTTTAATTCCACTTAATTTGGTAGAAGGGAAGCGAGCGCGGGGGGAAAGGAAGGCGGGGTTAAAACGAAAGTGCGCCGCGTCACGAAATGTGAAAGGTAAAGGCAGAGCACGACGGGTTGGGGTGTGGGGCGCGCGAGCGAGACAGCGCGCGTGTGTGTGCGCGCGCGCGTGAGGACATGCTCCCCGGACGCGCCACCGCCAGACGTTACAGAAACGCCTTTCCTATGATCGTAATTCCCCATAAAATGAAAGAGCGCGGGCGGTACGCCTCGGCGGGGCGGGGCGGGGCGGCCCTCTGGTATAAAGTACACTGCAGCAGCACATGGCGGGGCGGGGCGGGCCGCGGGGACGCCACGCCGCCGGGCAGGGCAGGGCAGGGCAGAGGGCGGCCATCACTGTTTGCCTAGGGATATGGGATGCGGAGGGCAATAAGGTAAGGGGGGAGGAGGGGACAATTCATACTTGATACGCGGAACTACGAAACCACACACACACACTACACTTTCACTTACAAACCCACATGTACGCGTGTAGGGCGGCAGCGCCGGCGCGCCCTAACCCTGCCGCGGGCCGTGAAACACACACAACAGACGTGGAAGAAAAAATAGGGGAAGAGCAGCAAGAGGTCACACACACGTGCACACACACACACAGGCGTGGGTGGTCGTATCAGCGCGTACAAGGTCATAGCCTTGGGCCCGAGACCCAGTCTCTTACCCCGGGAGCGCAAGAAAGGGGTGGGGGGACGTGAGCCCCCCTCCATACCTGTCCTCCTCCACCTCATGTCTCTTCCCTCCCTCTCTCTCTCTCTCTCTCTCTCTCTCTCTCTCTCTCTCTCTCTCTCTCTCTCTCTCTCTGTCTCTCTCTCTGTCTCTCCTACTGCGCCCTCACGCACGGGCTGTACGGCCATCCCCCACGATAGCCATTGCCAGGCAGTCCAATATGACAAAACGCCCCATGTGTATGCAAGGCAGCGGTGTGTGTGTGTGTATGAACGTCCGCCTATCGGGTCTCCTTTCCTCCCCCTTATGCGGCGGTCGGTGCGTAGAGGAGAGCGAGAGAGCGGGAGAGAAAGAGAGGATTGTAAAAAAGGGGAGAGAGAGAAAAAAAAGCGCATAGCAGGGTAGGTGGGGGTCGAACCCACGCCACCGCGGTGATCCCACATCAGTCTGGTCCGAACTGACAGCTCCATTTCGATCGTATATACGTCGCGCACCGGAGACACACCTGCTGCAAGGGGAGGGGGAGGGGGAGCAACCATATTGCGCGCCTGATCACGAACACACGCACACACTGAGGTACACACAGAACGCACCCGAACACACACACACACACATACAAATTTGGGGCCCACAAAGCCATGTGTATGACTGAGGCTGTAACTTGGGGGAGGAGGGGGTCATTGTGCTAGGAGCGGGTTTGTGTTGGGGGGTGTCAGCCCGCGGGTCGGGTGAGAGGGAGCACAGCCCCGCCCCGCCCCGCGCAGGATGTTGTGTGTGTGTGTGTGTGTGCGCCCGGCCCAAAGGTGTCACGGGGTTGGGGTGTCGTATTTCACGGAGCGCACTTAGGGGGCGGTAAGGATGAAATTGGTAGCACGTGCTGCCCCCACCCACGCGCAGGGGGGACGGGACCTGTCTGGGTCACCACACACACACACTCACCCACAGCGCTTATCTACCCGGCAAAAAATAAAAACGGGGACAGCAGAGCTCGGTTGAGTATCGTGATGGGTGGAAGCGAGCACAACGCTAATACAAAAATGATATGCACGACCGATTGGGCCCGACAAGGGTGGAGTGGGAGGGTTGGAGAGGGTGAAGTGCGCGGTGAACGCGGGGTCCACTCGGATGTAGGTCCCGGGCAACACTGGGAAATAACCGAATGTGACAATGTGTCACACATGCAAGTGTGACGACTTAAAGATGCTGTGACAGTAGTTCTGGTCACGCTTGTGAAGCGTGTGTAATCCCGTTAGGGAGAGAGAGAGAGAGGGGAGGAGGGAGACGTAAGAGTGAAGAACGCCGGGCGAAACTGAGCGTGGCATTCGAGGGGAAGGAGGGTAGGAGAGGTGTTGTAGCGCTTAGATCTGCAAAAGCCCTTAGCCCGGCCCCGCACCCCACCCGCGGGGCTGAGGGTGGGCCCAGGCAGGCCGGGGCGGGGCGGGGCGGGGCGGGGCGGGGCGGGGCGGGGACCGGGCCGAGACATTACCTAGGCACGCACTTGAGCGACCCGTATCAAATGCGGCGGAAAACGTTTCCCCTCAGCCACAATGACCGCAGCGGCGGCAGCGCCACCCTCTCCCTCCCTCCATCCCTCCGCCGCGCCACCCCGCGCCCAAACCCGAGGCAGGCGTTCCCGCCCCGCCCCGCCCCGCCCCGCCCCACCCGGTGCTGCTCTGCTGCTCGGAGTCGGATTGCGAACCCTTTCATCACGCCGACAGCGCTGCGCCGCGCCGCACAGCAACCTGAGACGGGCCGGGCCGGGCCGCGCGCAGCAGGAGCACGGCGACACGGCGCCAGTGAGCAATGTCGTGATAAAGCTCCAAAACTCACAGCGCGCGCAGGCGCGGGGCGGAGCGGGGCGGGGCGGGGCCCCGGCTCAGCAGATCCACAGACAAAAAGTAGAGCCATCCTCGGCCCGCCCCGGCCCGCCTCCACCCCGCCAGCGGCACCAAACCATAACTCACCAAAACCGCGCAACCTCGTAAATTGTCTCCGGGAATGAAAGCACTGTGCCAGTCTTTTGATACGGCGGGGAGGCCGGCACTGGTCAGAATATTGACCCGGCGGGGCTCGGGGCGGGGCGGGGCGGGGCGGGGCGGGGCGGGGCGGGGCGGGGCGGGCCGCTCAGCTCGCTCTCGCACCTTGCCTGGCACACGGCCAGCTGGAGCTGGGGCGCGGTGGCACGGGGCAGGGCCGGGGAGGGGCCGACAGCCGGCAGGGCACGGCGCAAGCCAAAAAGATTCCAGAGGGACGCTGCGTTCGGGGCGGCCCTACCGCTGCTGCAGTGCGAGCGGGCCGTAGGGCGTAGGGGAGGGAGGCTGGAAGTAGGGCAGAGGGGAGGGAGGGGACGGAGGATGGGAGGGTAGGGCGAGTGTTGGCGCGCCAACACAGAGAGCAGGAAAGAGCTCGGCGCAAAAGTGAGACGGGAGACAGCGCACGCGCGCGCGCGAGAGAGAAAGGGGCTGGATTTCTATCAGCCTCTCTCTCTCTCTCTCTCTCTCTCTCTCTCTCTCTCTCTCTCTCTCTCTCTCTGGCGCTCCCTCACATACAACCCTAACCCCGCCGCCTCCCTGGTTTCCTGTTGTGTGCGCTAGCGCGAAGACTAGGCGCGCCTCCCTCAAGCAGCGAGAGCAGAGCAGAGCAGAGCAGAGCAGAGCAGAGCAGAGCAGGCCTGCTGCCGCAGGCCGCAGGTTCCTGCTGCTTACACGCGCGGTGCTGCGGCGCAAGTAGAGTGCGCGGGGCGTGGCGCGGGCGAGGCGCGGGGCGGCGTGGGGCGGCGTGGGGCGGAGTTCGACAGGCACCCCGCCCCGCCCGTCAACACACTGACGACGACGCGGCGCGCAGCGCAGACTCGATCGCCGTGTCAACCTGTTCCGTCCGCGCGGGCGGGGCGGGGCGGGGCGGGGCGGGTTGGGGCGGCCATGTTGACAGGTCACACGACAGCCCCTGTGCAGGCAGACCTGCCGCGCAGCGCCGCCCTATCGTCACAAGCGGGTGGGCTTCTACCTCTCCCTGCTCGCGAGGCTGCTGAGCCCAGGTCGGTGGTGGTGTTGCTACCCCACCGCGGCCGGGTCCCAGGAGCAGGTTAACCATTTGAAACGCGAGCAGCATCAGCATCAGCACGGGTGCGCGGGCAGGGGCAGCACGGTGCTCGTCGCAGCGCAGCGACTGTTGTGCGAGTAGGGTTCTGCTGAGCGGGAGTGGGGCGGGGCGGGGCGGCGATCCTCTCCACTCTGCCCTGCCCCGCTCTGCCCCGCTCTCAGAGGCTCAGACTGACTTACATTCCCCCAAAGGCTGCTGCTGCTGCCGCTGCCGCCCCGGCCAGGCGGGCGCGCGGGCAAACGGGGCAGACAGACGGGCTGCCTACCTCAATGCGCACGGCGCGCCGCGTGGTCGGAAGATTGTGGCGTGGCGTGGAGCGGAGCGGAGCGGAGGGATGGAGGGGCTCAAAACTCAACAACAAATGAAAGCAGCGGCAGCAGGGCGGGCAGGGCTGGGCCGGGCCGGTGAGCCGAAAGGGAGAGAGAGAGGGAGAGGGAGAGAGGGAGGGAGAGAGAGGGAGGGAGAGAGAGCACGGCAAAACACAAGAGATATGCGAAATTGGCACACTGCCCTCCCCCATCCCCCGCGCTGTGCTCGCACAGAATGGGAGAGCCAGGGAGGGAGGGGGGGGGGGGCAGCGGGAGGAGCAAGTGGAAAAGAGAGGGAGAGAGAGAGAGGTGGGGGAGGGGGAGATATAGGAGAGCGGAGGCAGAGTGTCGACGACCAGGGGTGCATAACGTGGGGGTGTAGGGGCGAGCACCTCTCTGCTAGGGTAGGCGGCTGGCGGTAGGGGGGAGGGGGCTCGGTCCGGCGGGCGGGTGGGCGGTGCGGGCGCCGGCGGGGCGATCAGTGTGGTTTCAGAGAGGCAAAATGCAGGCTGAGTTACCGGGCGGGGCGGGGCGGGGCGACAACAAAGCCGAACGGCGAGACCCCTCCTGGACCCGGTATACCCAGTAGTCGGCAGGGCGGGCGCGGGTCGAGGGTCTCCAGGGGGCCGAATAGGAGAGAGAGCGAGAGCGAGAGCGAGAGCGAGAGAGAGAGAGAGAGAGAGAGAGAGAGAGAGAGAGAGAGAGAGAGAGAGAGAGAGAGAGAGAGAGAGAGAGAGAGAGAGAGAGAGAGAGAGAGAGAGAGAGAGAGAGAGAGAGAGAGAGAGAGAGAGAGAGAGTGGGGGCGGGAGAAGAGCAGCCCGCCAGGCGAGGCTGTTGATCCCGCTTGTTAAAGGGATTCCATGACGGGGCGCTGTTTGTTACGCAGCCCTTGCGCGGGCGGGGCGTGGCGGGGCGTGGCGGGGCGTGGCGGGGCGTGGCGGGGCGTGGCGGGGCGAGGCGGGGCGGGGCGGGGCGTGGCGTGGCGTGGCGGGGCGTGGCGGGGGTTCTCTGATGAGTTTGGGTAGGACAGCAGAGTAGCCCCCGGCCCGCCTCCTGCGCGACTTCCGCGTCCTTGTTCCATGTCCCAGGCCGGGCCGGGCGGGGCGGAGCGGGGCCGAGGCGGGGCGGTGCCGGGCGGGGCGGGGCGGGGCCGAGGCCGGTCGGGGCCGGGCGGGGCGGGGCCTACCCGCCCCCGCAGTCGCAGTGCAGCGCGGCGCGGTGCGCGGGGGGTACTCCAACAGCAGGTACTTCCATTACGGCGCCCGCGTCAGAAACAACGCGGCCCAGCGGGACAAGCTAGCTCGAGCAGAGGCGGAAAAGTGGAGCAAAAGCCAGAGGAAAATAACAATAAAAACAAGCTGGCGTGGCGTGGCGCGGTGGGGGCAGCCCCCCCCCCCCCCCCTCCTCCTACTCCAGTTATGAAGTACGCGGCTACGACTTACTTACGACTTTGCTCTCCGCGCCGCGCCGGCGGCACAGCGCGGTACAGCGCAGCGCGGGCCCGCAACGAACCCGACCCGACCCTGCAGCCGGGCACGGCACGGCGCAGCGCAGCGCTGCGACCCGGAAGGAGAGGAGAATAACTACGCACCGATGGGAGCACGAGCCCGCCCCACCCCGCCCCGCCCCGCCCCGCCCCGCCGCCGGCGGCGCCAAGTTTGAACGAGGCGGGAAACATGAGCCGCGGGCAGACAGACAGACAGACAGACAGACAGACGGGCGGGCAGAGCGGACGAGCTGGCGGGCGGGAGGAGAATGCGGGCAAAGGCATGCCGGCCGGAACCGGAATAGAGTGCAAGCACAGCAGCCCCGCCACGCCCCGCCGCGCCCCGCACCGCCCCGGCTGGCTTTCCTTCCTCCCCTCTGCCACGTCTCGCACCGGGCCGTGCCGGCCGGACCGATCACTCCCCCGCGCCGCCAGAGCAAAACTCGCCATAAATAACCTCTCGAGCAGGATGAGAGAGGCGGTGCAGGGCGGTGCGGGGCGAGGGACAGGGAGTCGTTTAGGCCCCGGCGCTCTGTCTTCGAAATTGGCCTGGCCAGGTTGAAGGTACCTTTCTTCCTCCTCCCCTAGCGCTCCCCCCAAACCCTGCCGGGCGCGATCCACCGCCGGCGGCAGCAGCAAGCCAAAGCACTACCCGTAGCTATCAGCCCCGCCACGCCACGCCACGCCTCGCCTCCGGCCAGCACAAATGGGACGATGGAAAATGGAGTCTGGGGAGCGCGGCACGGCCGCACCTGCCCACCTTGTGTATCGCTCGCCCCACCCCACCCCGCCACGCCCGAGCCGGCTATCGCGCCGCCGGCGCATCGGGTAGAAACAACAAGTGTAGAAACAACAGACGAAACGCGCCGCCACCGCGGCTGCAGGAAGCTCCCCCTGCCTCCCGCCCCTGGCTACCTAACTCGCGCAATCATACAGAGTGTTGGCGCGGCGCGGCGCCCAGGGCCCGCCCCGCCCCGCCCCGCGGCCGCGCTCGTGTGAGTGAGGTGCGCTAAGTTAAAAACTTCCCTCCGCTTAATCTCGCATTTCAAATCGGACGGGCAAAGTTACGGGCCCTGCCCCTGCCGCGCCGGCCAGGCCAGGCCAGGCGGGGCTGAGGTGAGAACGAACAGAGGCCGTGGGAGAGGCCGGGGCCGGGGCGCGGTGGTGGGGCGGGGCGGGGCGGGGCGGGGCGGGCGGAGAGGAAGGGCCTGCCCCGCTCCGCACCGCGCTTGTAATCGACGCAGCTGGACGGATGCCCAATTACAGTTTACAACAAGTAAGGGACTTTAGCGGGCGGCGCGGCGGGAATAAGTTCCACGACAGATAACCGCGTCGGCCCGGCCAGGCCCGGGCGGAGCTGAGCCGGGTCGGCGGCTCCCCCCTTCCAATCAAAACCACGGGCGTGGCACGGCCTCACCCCGCCCCGCCCCGCCCCGCCCCGCCCCGCCCCGCCGCGCCCTCGCCCCGGATGCAAATGGGATTTCAGAGGCTCGAGTTCGCACCTCTTAGAGCCCCCTGGTCCGGTGCGGCCCGGGCGGCCGACCCCTGCGCGACCCCAGGTCCGGCCAGCCTGCTCCACCTCAGCTGGGGGCGGGCCGGGGGCGGGCCGGGGGCGGGCCGGGGGCGGGGCTCCTCCACCACGCGCGCCGCCGAGACACAGCAAAGAGGGTCAAGGGGAAAACCGCTAGGCGCAGAAACACCAGGGCGGGGCGGAGGGAGCGCGGCGAGTGCGGCGGAACGCACTGTGGCGCCCAGAGCTGTATAAGCGAGGACCCCCCCCCCCTACCGCTCTGAAAACGAAGCCGTCCTTGTCGTCGACGACGGAAAGAAAATCTCCGGCAATACAGTACAGGGGGGAGGGGGAGGCGCGCGGAGCGCGGCCGCGTTTTCGCCATAATGACGTGTGGGATTTAGAAGAGGGAACGGCCGCGCCGCCTCCACCGCCTCCGTCCTCCCTTTACACTGAGCTCCCCCTCCCACCCTAATTCCATTTAACCGGGCGGGGTGGGGACGGGCGGGGCGGGGCGGGGCGGGGCGGGGCGGGGCGGGGCGGGGCGGCCGAGTGGAGGGGAAATGTTTTTCTACTCAATGAAGTCAGTGCGCTCGCCTCCTCCGCGGCCTGGCTGGCAGGCCTCTTGAAGCTAACGCGCACGTTCGCCCCCAGGCCCAGGCGCGCGCGGGGGTAGCTGCGGGGCGGGGCGGTCGCCTCCTCGGCGGCCTGGGCCGGTTCACCCTCCCCGCCCCGGCCGACGTCGGCCGATTCACAGCGGCGATTCCACCTGTCACGGCGTGCGAACGCTGGCGCGCCGCGGCCAGCCCAGGCTCAGGTCAGCCCAGCACTCACCGCACACCAGCCCCAATGATATAACACGGGCGGGGTGGGGCGGGGCGGGGCGGGGCGGGGGGCCGCTGCACGCGCGGGCACGTCCCTGCTCCAGGCCACGTGCGCGTGCGCCCGTGCGTGCGTGAGGCGGGGCGGGGCGGAGCGCCAGGGCCAGTACGTTTCTGTCCACCCCGCCCCGCCCCGCCCCGCCCAGCACAGGCCCGTTTCTTCTTCTTTTCCCGCTAAACTTTTTCCCTCCTAGTGGTGTCTGAATTGCTCTGTGCCCGCTGACCGTCCGGCCCGGCCCGGCCAGGCCTCTGGACCGGCCCGGAAGCCTCACCGCATCTAGCTTCTCTGTCTGTATCGGCAGGAAAAAAAAATAATTTCCACATAGTGTGTGTGTGTGTCAGTAAAAGAGAATAGTAAAACCAATCGTACATGTGCAGCGCGAACCCCTGCAGTGCCCCCCGCCCCCCCCCCCCAATCTCCCTCTCTGCTAACCCGGAAAAAAAGACGTCATCGGATGACGTCATCAATCAATCACACAGAGAGACCCGCAATAGAATGCAGCAGCAGCAGCACACCAAATCCCAGCAAGCATCAAATATTTGCGGAGATCGTAGAGCGCGTCTGAAAGAGGAGGAAGAGGTGTGGGAGGGGAGTGGGGCGAATTAGTTTGCATAGCGGAGCGAAGAGACAGGGAGAGAGGGTGAGAGGGAGAGAGAGACAGAGAGAGAGAAAGAGAGAGAAGGAGAGAGAGAGAGAGAGAGAGAGAGAGAGAGAGAGAGAGAGAGAGAGAGAGACGTGGGGGGGGGGACAAAGGTAGAGAAGCACCAATCGATGAAGACCAGCAAATCACCTGCGAGAGTGGCGGCCTCTACGCGCGCAAATCAGCGGGCGTTGTCAAGAGGAGTAGAGGGCGGGAGGAGGCTGAAGGGGGGGGGGGGGGGCGCCTGTGTGTTGGGAGGTCATTAGCACAAGCACGGTGTGCAGTGCACTCGTACAACAATGAGACCACCAGCCCAGCCCCGCCTCGCCCCGCCCCGGACCTGTGTCACACCTGAGGGAGCGTTTAGTCCGAACGGGACGGGACGGGACGCGATGCGAGCGAGTCGACGGCCCCGCTGAGCTGACGGGTATGCACCACCGGCCCCGGGAGAGGGGAGAAAAAATAGTATACGAATCGTAAAGAGTGAAATTATACTGGCGCGCTGTACTCTACTGGCTGGGGCCGCGGAGACTGGCGTGCGGCTTCTGCTGTCACCGCGGCAATTCGACTTACAGCAGCGTGTCGTCGCGGACTTCCCCGCGTCCCTGGAGGACGTGCAAGTGAGAGAGAGAGAGAGAGAGAGAGAGAGAGAGAGAGAGAGGGGGGGGGGGAGGAGGGAGGGGCTGTGAAGGGACCGGGAGGTGCACGAGGGCAATTCAAACGGCCATCAAAGTTGAGGCCCCCGCAGTGCGCGTGTCCCCGCCGCCCCCGCGCCGCCCCCGCGCCGCCCCTCTCATCCTCCCCTTATCTCAGGCTCGGGGACGACATCACCTCAGAGGTTATTCGATTTGCAGCGCGCGCGCGCACACACACACACCGATCTTATGTGTGGAGGAGGGCCGTCCAGCCAGCAGGTGCGTGTCTCTCCTGGGGGAGAAAGAAAGAGGAGGAGGGGAGGGGTGTGCCCGGCCCGGTTCGGCCCGGGCGGTAACAGCCCCTGGCATCCGGTTCCCGCCGGCGCCTGCTATCCTGTAGTAGCGAGTAGCCCAGGCGGGCCCCGCCCAGCCCCGCCCAGCCCTTCGCCCACCAGACTATCGCCGCATGGTGTTGGTGGTGCAGTGAAAGCAATCTCTTTAGCAAAATGGGAGCCGGCCAGGCTGGCGGCTGGCTTCGGCCCGGCCCGGCCCAGGCACAGGTATCCATGTCCCAGTACGAACCAGCTTTTCCGCTTTTCTTCCCCTCTTGCTCACCACGCGCGGCGCACACAGAATCCGAGAGGCAAAGGATAAAAATGAAATCTTTCCTCGCCGACATAACGGTATACGCACAAAAGTATATAGAGATGGAGCACACGGCTCTCATCTCATCTGAGTAGTGCACCTGGAGGTGCAGCAGCTGTGCTCCCGCTGCCGGCGCGGAGCGCCGGTGCAGCGTTCACCCTGCTCATACTCTCACGCCGCCTAGTAGGTAGGCCACTCCTAGCCGGCACTGCATGAGTGTCTAGCGGGGTAGCCTAACCTGAGTATCGCAGGCGCCGAGCTCCCGTATCCAAACAAGACGGACGCTTACTTTCTGGACCATCTCATACGCGGCCAAACAGGTTGATTATTTTTATTACTTTTTAAAAACAAAACAAAACGGGGAGACTGGAGATTGGGGCATTCACGCATACATGGACAAGCAGCTAGTCCAACGAACGCACAACACCAAAATAACACTACATGCAAAAAAAAAAAAAAAAAAAAAAAAAAAAAACATAGCATAGGAAGGTAGGGAAGTTTAGATAAAAAAGGGAAGGGTTGGTCGGCTGAGAATGGGGGCTGTTGCCCCGTGCTGGGGTGCGGCTCGGGTCGCCCTTGACGGCGCGCCACGCCACGCCACGCCGCCCCACGCCACGCAAATGGCGTCGGTATTGTGTTGGAGGAGGACGCGACAGCCAGCGAAATAAGAAGATAAAAAAAAAGCAGCGGGAAAAAAATAGCGCGTAGGTGAGCGTCGTCGGCCACAACGGCACCAGGCGACGCCATCACGGCGGGAGGGGGCCGGCCGGGGTGTGGGCGGGGCAGCGTAATTGGACGGAGGATTGATCCTGGTTTCCATTTAAGGCTGTCGCCGACAAATCTACTCCGTCTCTCTCTCCCTCCCTCCCTCTTTCCCCTCACTCTCTCTCCTTCTCACTCACCCCGAGTGGTCCGGCGGAGAAGAGGAGAGGCACAGGGAGAGGGGGGCGTTCAGTACGAGTGCTCAGTACGTACGTCCTGGGGGCGGACAGAGTGTTCCGGCGCCCGCAGTCCGGCCCGGCCGTGGGTAGTGGGGTAGTGTCTGTCTGTCTGGTACTTCTCAATAGCGGGACTAGGAGAGGAGGGGCCGTCCCGTTAGGCCACCGCAGACAGCGGGGGTGGGATGGAGCGGGGCGGGGCGGCGCCCGGTGCTACCAAACCACCGGTACCCGGGCGGGGCGGGGCGGTCCTGGTATATATAACCTCATTCGGTCTAAAAGCCTGATATCTCGGCCGGAGCACGCGGTCGGTCGGGCGGTGGGCGCCGCGAGCTCCAGCAGCAACGGGGCGCTGTGGCGTGGCGTGGCGTGGCGTGGCGCGGCGTGGCGTGGCGTGGCGTGGCGCGGCGTGGCGTGGCGTGGCGTGGCGTGGCGCGGCGTGGTGGCCACGGGGCATCGGCCCAGCTCCTCCACGCTGCGTCACTCATAACTCAGCTGGGCCTGCTCGCCGCGCCCCGCCCCGCCCCGCCCCGCCCCCGGGACTTTACGACACCCTGGTCGGGCCCACCCGACCTGACCCCGATGGCGATGAGGAACCGAGCCGGCGACTGAACCCGGACTTGGAAATAGAATTGGCTGGACTTGGACGAGCGACGGTGGCGGGTGCGGTCGTGTCGAGAGAGGGAGAGGGAGAGGGAGAGAGAGGGAGAGGGAGAGAGAGAGAGAGGGAGAGGGAGAGAGAGGGAGAGAGGGATAGAGGAAGAGAGGGAGAGAGAGAGACAGGTGGTGTACTGCGGTCGGGGAGCGCACAGCGGCACTGTAGGGGATTCCCGCACAGAAGCCAGCAGCACACGTGCGGACGCGTCGCAGCAGGGTGCCCCGCCCCGCCCCGCCCCGCCCTGCCCTCGTGCAGGGATGGCACCACCCAGATGCCCCAGCGAACCCTCGGCTACGGCTGCATTAGCGGGCTGGCTTATCGAACAGTGTCAACAGTCCTGCAGCCTGCAAGCCCCTGCCCTACCCCGCCGCGCCGGGCCCGCCGGGCCGGGTCGAACCCCATCCCCAAAGGCTTACAGTGGACTCAACTCAGGATAAATAACAAAAGCCGACCGGGGGAAGGGACAGCCCCCTCTGCACACTCTTCTTTCTCCCCCGATCCCCCCTTCTCTCTCTCTCTCTCTCTCTCTCTCTCTCTCTCTCTCTCTCTCTCTCTCTCTCTCTCACCAGCCAAGCAACTCTGCAAGTCCATGAAACAACGAAACAAATAGGCGACCGGGCTGCAAAGGGGGTGGGGGGCGTAGGAGGGGGCAGACGGGGTGCAAGAAAGAAAGAAAAGAAGACGGCAAAAAAAGAGAACCACACGAAAAGACAGACGTCGGAGTTGAGACGTAATTAGCAGCAGAAACAACAGCTGTAGCAGCAGGCAGCGCAGCGCAGCGCGAGCGAAATCTCGTGTCTCGAGGGATTAAGTTCTCCTACACTTGCATTGTTCATCCTCATTACGTCCTGCCAGCCAGCCCTAATTATGCGAGACCAGAGGATCGCCCCGCCGCCGCCGCTGCCGCGTCTTTCAAAAAGTTGCTGTATACGTCAGCCCGGCCCGGCCCGGCCCAGCAGACCCCGCCATTACTCATGCTGATCTCCTATTTAAGTCGACAGCATCTTAAAACGATTCGTCTGCCAAAGTTTTCTGCCGCGGCGCGGCGCGGCGCTTCGCTCGCCTCGCTTCCTCCCCCGGGCCCCGGGGTCACATGCTGTTCACGGGTGAGTGGCGGGATATTGTAAACAAGCAGCAGTGTCAGCCGCGGCGTTTTTGCTGGTCGTAGTGTGGCAGCTCCAGGCCCCCCCCGCCCCGCCCCGCCCCTGCTTGTTTGATATCTGATTGGGTCAGATTCTCTGAGTGCAGCGCATCGGGCAAATAGTCATACTGATTGCCTGGCCCGGGCACACAACACAACACAACACACACACACACGCGCGCGCGCGCGCGCACGCCATGGGGTGTAGGAGCAGGCACACATCTACGTGTATAACCTCGTTCTGCTTATTGGTGAGGATGGTATTGGAAAGGCGTGTGTTGGGTGGCTGGCGCTTGGCGTGGAGGAGAGGAGAGGGAGAGGAGAGGGTTGCCCGGGGTGAGAGGCGTAAGAGAGAGAGAGAGAGAGAGAGAGAGAGAGAGAGAGAGAGAGAGAGAGAGAGAGAGAGAGAGAGAGAGAGAGAGAGCAGCGGGGAGCGCGAGGAGTGTAGATTCAGCCAGCGGGAGAAAGAGCGAGACAGCGCAGCCGCGCTGCAAATTGAATGGGTGTGGGCGAGCAGTAAACGTGGATCGTGGCGGGGCGGGGCGGGGCGGGGCGGGGCGGGGCGGGGCGGGGCGGGGCGGGGCGGGGCGTGGCGGGGGCCTCAGCGGTAGCATGTCATGCTCTGGAATGCAACTCGTTAGGGTCACAGAGACTGCGCCCCGCCCCGCCCCGCCTGCGGATATGACGACATTAGACCCACCACGCTACACCATACCCCGCCGCGCTACGCCACGCCACGCCACCCTCACGCTACGTCCCGGAAACTACTTACTACTGCTGCTGCGGCTACTGGACCGTGCAGGAAGGAGAAGAAAAAAAACGAAACGAGCACGCCAAATACAGCCCGGCCCGCAAAGTAACACAAAAAGAGTTGGACGGGCAGTGCGGCAGTGGCGGTGGATCAGCCGGCCACGCCCCGCCACGCCGGCCACCCGGGTTCAAAAGCCTCGATGCCCCCCCCCCCCCACCCCCCCACTCAGTCTCATGGCTCCACCCCGCAAAAGGGGGCGGGGACGGCAGAGCACCTTATGGGACCTGTCTGATGACGTTATTGAAAAAAGTGTATCAACGCCATGGTAACGAAGTTTGCCAGGCGACACGCCCGGTCGAGAGCCGGCGGGAACTAAGGGAGAGAGGTTGGGGACGGGAGGAGAGGGGAGAATCGCTCTTTTGCAATGAGACGGCCGGGGCGGGGCGGGGCGGGGCGGGGCGGGGCGGGGCGACGGCCGCGGCCGGTGCGGAGAAGGGTCGGTCCCAATAAGGGGGATCTCGAACGCTACAACTCGGGAGGGAAGACCAGACCGCTACTCATTGAGGGCGGCGGGGCGTGGCGGGGCGTGGTGGGGCGTGGTGGGGCGGGGCGGGGCGGGGCGGCTGCCGCGGCCCGTTGGGGTAGGGCAGTCATCAACGCCCCTTCAAATATTGCTTTTCTTCCCATTCTCCCTCCCCCACCCCACTGTCTCATTCTCTCTCTACTTTTCCGCCAGACAAATCGATAGCCGGCCAAAGACTTATTAATCCGCCGTGCAAATAACAAACAACAGTTGGGGCGGGGGTTATCGGCCGCAGGACACCTACAGTCCAAGCCCAGCTAGCAGGCCAGCGGGACGGCCGCTGCACTGGTAAAACAAATGCACAGTTCTATGCAAAAGTACGGTCTGTTATGGTGTATAATATTTACACATTATGTCATGGTGTGACCGTACATCAACAGATGGGTATAGTTCTTAGACATTTTGCAAGTGAATAGTTGGTATACGAACTTGGTGCATCGGTACCCAGATTTGAACATGGGAACTGTATACTTACTATGCACCAAGTGATGATACGCACTTAAAAAGTGTATAAGTATTAAACATGGCAGTACGGTCCTTGCTATACAGGCAAATGCATAGACCATTGTGTCCGGGTACAGTGGTACTAAACATTTGTTTTACCAGTGTGCAGGGGCAGCAGGAACGCCCCGCAGGAAGGCGCGGCAGCAGGACAAAAATGAAAAACAGGAGGAAAATAAAAACTTTGGTTTGCGGCTCGTTTGGAAGACGTGTCTCTTTTTCTCCCCCCGCCCCTCTCTCTCTCTCACTTGTTAGGGCGGGGCGGGCCAGGGCAGGAGGGCCCGGGGGCGTTCCAACAGGATACAGCAGCCCCTGCAGCCCCGCCCCGCCCAGCCACGTCCCGCTATCGGGTTTTCACGGCTCTTACGCTACCACGGGGCCGGGCCGGCAGCCTGGCCAGGCCTGGCCGGACTTTGTGTCGAAATAACAAAACAAAACGCGTCCGGTGATGCTGGGGTCGAGGCGGGGCGGGGTGAGGCGGGGCGGGGCGGGGCGGGGGCTGGCAGCGAGGGGTCTCAGGGCGGATGACTCCAGCCCTTCGGGGCGGGGCCGGGGCCAGGGCCGGGGCGGAGCGGAGGCAGGGTCAGCTACCACGTCCTGATAGCACACTCGGAATTGGATGTTGGGAGGGAATGTGATTTTCCTTGGCCAACGTCCGCGACATAAAGCATGTCCCTATTTCTCCTTCCTTATTCGTCACGCTCTCTCTTTCTCCGTCTTCCTTCCTATTCTTTTCCCGCGGCCACCGTTATTCCCTCCCAGCCTCTATTTTTTTCTCCCTTCGAAGTGGAGACTCTTCGGGACGCAAATTAACTATCGCGCGGCGCTAACATGAGACCCGCGGTGTGGGGCCGGGCCGGGCCGCGCCTCACCCCGGCAGCACAATCATTTTGTCGCCACTTCGGTTTATATGGACCATAAATTTACGAGGTCGGGCGGCGTAAAGCGCCATTTACAGCGTCGTGTTCAAGGAATGCGGAGCCGTGTCGGACACGTGTATGAAAAGGGCCGGAGCTTCTTTAAACAAAAATAAACGAAAGAAATAAAAATAAAGCGAGGGGGAGAAAAAAAAGTTGGAATACCCTGGATGGTGGTTGAGCGTCCACCCTCCCTCCAGGCCCGCGCTCAGAAATGCAGACGCGGGCGGCGGCGGCCCGCCCACACCAGCATGTGTATCCACACCTTCCCGTGCAAACCAATCTTATTTAGCAGCAAAAATGAGAACACTGCGAAAAAGAAAACGGATGCACGCGGGGGAGGATACCGAGAAAAAAAGCTCGCCCCCTTTCCGGTATATGGGGCACTCTCCGTAATGGAACGCCCCCGGGGGGCGAGACAACCAGGATTTGGAGAAGAGGGGGTTGAAGGGGGAAGAGGGTGTGCGTATGTGCGCGCTCATGACTGTTGCAGGGGGTGGGAGGGAGGGGGTGGTCAGCCTTAGCAGAGTGCCATCAGCATTTGCTGGCGTTTGCCACCTGATGTCTCTGTCTCACTCTCTTCGCCTGGCCATCTCTCCCCCGCACCCACACACCCCCACCCCTCACTCACACTGAACAGCACCGATAAATGAAACAAAATAGACTCTCTCAACTTCCCCGCGCGCAACCTTACCTGTGCGGTAGGGTACCCGAACCCACATAGCCTCGGGTAGGGATCAAGAAAGCGAGTAAGGAAGAGAGAGAGAGAGAGAGGCGGGTCGGGGGATGGGGCTGGTCCGGACGGGGGCGAGGCGGGGTGGGGCGGGGGAGCTGGCGGCGGGGCAAAGCGGAACGCGTCGCTACATCCACGCGCCGCTAAGTACTGTACACAGCCAAGCCGGGCCTCCGCCCAGGGAATAATCGAGTGGCAATTTCGCAAGCGAAAACCGGATGCTGGTGCTCAAAGGGCGCAGCCCGCCCCGCGCCACGCCACGCCACGCCGCGCCACGCCGGTGTCGGTACTCGGGGCAGCGGGGGCACGCTTATTGTTCCATCGACACAAAGGGCTCCTTGTGCCTCCTCGAGACCCCCTCCCCGCTGCCAGTGCGGTGGTTGCAGGAAGAGGTGCGGGCGGGGCGGGGTGGGGCGGGGCGGGGCGGGGCACAGGGCGGCGCGCGGCGGCAGGTTTGCGGTTGCCTGCTCCAAAGAGGCGCAATCTCGCCTGGAGTGTGCACTCCACAAAGTCCTTTCCTGCCTCCCCCTATGGCGCGCGGGGCGGGGCGGCGCGGAGCGGGGCGCCCCTCTAGGTCCCTCGCGCCGGTCCCCCTCTCCCCACACCTCCTGAGGAGTCCGCGTACCCCTTCTGGGGGGGTCCACGCGGTGGCGCCTCCAGGGGGACCCTTCGCCCCCTGAAACGGGGGTAAAAAAGAGGGGGGGGATCGACGCGGAGGGCGGCGCTGACGTCGCGGTGCTTATCTTTCTCCCGCGCCGCGCTGCTGGGGTTTGTGTTGCAGAGTTGATCGGAGGTCAGACTCACGTGAAGGGCCGCTCCTCACCGAGGCCACCAGGACCAGGATGCTCGGGACTCACCTGCAGACAAAAAAAGAATAGCGAGTTAGTCTACGTAATGCCGCAGCTAGGTGCAAGACAAAGCGAGAAAGATAAAAGAGGATGGAGAAGGATGAGTGCGACAGGTTTGAGGAGGAGGGGGGGGGGGGTTAAATGGCAAAGTGTCGGCACCCATAAACCGCTAAGCTGGAGAGGGACGGCGGGGTATACACAAGAGGGGAGGGGAGGGGACAGGACGGCAGCGGTGCGGGGCTGAAAGGAAAGCCTCATGTAATTAATTATTGCTCCCGTTCGAGACGACAAAAATTTGCCGAGGCTCTGCGGCAGAAGGAGGACGTCTTCTTTTGCGGTGGAAAAAACTTTTTTTTTTTTTTTTTTTTTTTTGCCTCGGCCACCGTGCCACCGCAAGGGCCGTGGTGGAGCTGCACCGCCCGTTTACCGATACAGGACCCATCGGATCAAGATAAAAAGAAAGAGAGCAGCTGTTGATGTTCTGTTTTTTGCTTTTTTGTTTTCCTTAAAGAAGCAATTATAGAACTTTTTTCCCCTTAGATTTACATATATCTTGCAATGTCCTACTAAAACAAGAGCTTGCCGTAGTACTATTGAATGTCCATAATAGCAATACATCTCCTGAGGGCTGGCCCGCCCACCCTACACCGCCCGGCCCGGCCCGGCCCGCCCGCCCGGCTAGGCCTCCGCCCGCCTCCCTGGCGGCCAACGGCCGGCGAAACTAACTTCCCGGCCGAACGGCGATAAGAAAGCAATAACTTGATTCCTGCCCCGATAAATCTCTTTTCCTGCGGCTCGGTCAGGCGGCCGCGCCCCGCCCCGCCCCGCCCCGTCCTGGCCGCTCCTGCTGCGGCTGGCCCCGCCCCGCCACGCCCCCTTTTGTTCTCATCACCGGAACAATTTACCAAACTTGTTGGGCAAACAGCGTCACGTCTCTACTTTCGACACTTTTTGTTCCGGCCCAGTGGTCAGGCACGTTTCCACTGCAGCACCCCGCAGCCGCCGTGTGCCGTTCAAGACAGAGACAGAGAGAGAGAGAGAGAGAGAGAGAGAGAGAGAGAGAGAGAGAGAGAGAGAGAGAGAGAGAGAGAGAGAGAGCCGCGGCGCCACAGCAATAACTCGTTTGCGGCCACGACTTCATCCCCTGGAACCGTTTCACTTTGCAGGATGATTTCGCCGGGCCGCCGGGCCGAGCAATATTGGAGAGTACGAGACAAAGGCGTGTAATTGAATGGCAAATCTCTGCGCCGGGCCGGGCCGGGGCCGTGCCGGGGTACCCGAGCAATCTGCAACGCCCTGGAGCAGCCCTGCAGCGCGGGACGACCCAGCCAACCCGGCTCCATCGACAGTATTTCATGTAGCACCAAACGCAACGTGCGTGCGGAGCGAGAGAGAGAGAGAGAGAGAGAGAGAGAGAGAGAGAGAGAGAGACGCGAGAGAAGGGGCAAGGAGAGTGGATGAGAGAGAGATCCAATAAAGGGTCCATTTCGACGTCGGAGTCCTCGGGCTCGGGAGTGTTGATCATGGCAGTGCCCGTCCATCGGGGAGGGAGGCAATACAGTAACGAGGAGGAAGTGAGAGAGAGAGAGAGGGGGAGGGTGGGGGAGAATGGCGATAGCAAGGGAGAGAGAGAGAGAGAGAGCGGGGAGGGAGAAAGGCAATAGGAAGAGAGAAAGAAAAGAATAAGGGACGGCACGGGCAAGAAAGGACTTCCACGAGCCTTATCCTCGGAATACCAATTGACATGGCGAAGGAGACGGGTAGGGTAGGGGGGCTGAGCGCGGGCGGGGCGGGGCGGGGCGGGGCGGGGCGGGGCGGGGCGGGCCTCCGGAGGGGTGAGAGTGCAGGCCGGGCCGGGCCGGGCCGGGCAGGCGAGCGGCGGAGGGAGGGAGTTGAGGTGAAAGCCAATGTCTGAGGGACGGACGTCTCCAAGTTGGACCGCTGGCTATACGTTTCACTGTCCTTGCCTGCTCTCTCAGCCTGATCCTAAAGGTAACATGCCCAGCATACGGCTGACCTAGACCCCCTTGTAAATAGAGAAAGAAAAAAAAAAGGAAAGAAAAACGTGCACACATCGTTATCGCCGATGAGAACCCATTGAAAAAAAAAAATACTTTTGCTTAAAAAACGAGCTATACGTGGACGGTATTTGGCTGTCCCCCGAGGCCAGCCCAGCACGGCCCGGCCGGGTCCAGAGCCCAGCCCAGCCTCCCCCGCACCGCACCGCCTCTCGCAATCTTTACCTCATCTGGACCGCTCCCCGCCGCCCGCCCGCACCAGCCGCGTATCGCAGCCGAATAATCGATCGACCTTTATGAAAACAGAGTGCCTCTCCGAGTGCAAAGTGGCCAACGGCGCAAGCGGGGAAAAAAAGAAGAACCTACACCGCACAAAAAAACAGCAAAACTACAGCGAACAGCGTGTCCCTGTCACGCTCAGAATATCTCTCTTTTCCTCATTCCCTGCTGCTCCCTCCCTCCCACCCACTTCCGCCGTTCGGTACAACATAGTGGCTCGAGTCCATTCGGGACCGACTTGGAGTGATGCACGGCCGACGTGCGGCGTTACTCACGCTGCCTCAGGCTGCGGGCCGGGCCGCGGCGAGCGCCGTGCGGGTAGGCAGGCCCGCGGGACACAGGTGCGCGGCGGGCGGGCCTACCTCCACGGCGCGCGGCGCCAGCGCAGAGCCAGCAGAAGCAGAACCGTGCGACCCAGTGCCCGCCCACCCGCGTGTATTCAGCACGCATTTCTGCAGGGTAGGAGACGCGGGGGGGGGGGGGGGAAGGAGGGAGAAGAGGAAGTGGAGGAAGAAGACGGGGGAGAGGAGAGGGAGGGAGGGAGCCCGCCCCGCGCGCATCGAACAAGCCTGTTAGGACCAGCAGACCGGCCGGCCGGCCGGCCTTTGAGCGGCGCGGCACGGCGCGGCGGGTCCCTCCTGCCTAGACAATGGGCCGGATACGTCTGAGGCACGCGGCGAGGCGGTCGTGCAGGGCGAGCAGCAGGGCGAGCAGCAGGGCGAGCAGCAGGGCGAGCAGCAGGCAGCAGGAGGAGGAAGGGGAGCAGGAGGACCCTGGAGTGGACAGTGGTCAGACTTCCATGGCAGGTCATTTCCCTGAGCCCCAGAGGATTAGCATATAATGGAGAATTAGAGGGCCTCCCCCACCCCGCCCCGGTGCCCCGCCCCGCGCCGGCCGGCGCCCCGCGGCTCCGCTCAGTGGGGCGCGCCCGGCCATGCCCGCCCGCCCGCCTGGCCCGGGTGGGTAGCCACCCGGTTAGGCCGCCGTCATCGGGCGACCGGGCCGGGCCGGGCCAAGCCGCGCCGGGCACAAGTCTGGCGGGGCCGACGGTCCAATCATGGCGGGAAGGGGAGGAGGAGGAGGAGGGATGTGAGGGGATGCCGGCGGAATAAGACGGACGCGAGGCGGAAACGGTGCGCGGCGAGAGAAGACGTGTCCGACCGGGGCGGGGCGGGCGGGGCGGGGCGGCCCCAGCGCTCGCACGAGTTGATGTTAGGCCCTGATGCTCCCCGTTTCGCCCTGCTGCTGCTGCTGCTGCTGCTGCTGCTGCTGGTTTTGCTTACACTGTCAGGACAATCACAAACACCCACGCCACGCGCTCGCTCGGCTCGCAGCAGTGTGCAAAGGGGCAGACCCGCCGGGCCCGGCCCGGGGGAAGGGAAGCAATTGGGCGGCGAGAGTTAAAATGATCGCGTTGAACAAAAGGCCTGGCCCGGCCCTGCACGGCTCGACAATGCTCGTCTTATCGCCCCACTGCCGCCCCCGCCCCGCCCCGCCCCGCCCGCCCCCTCCCCCGCACTCACTCTTGGCCCATTTTTCGCCATCACCCTTCCGCCCCCACCCCCACCCCTCTGTGTCCTCGGCCCCGCGCTCCCTCTCGACTCCCCCACCCTCCCTCCACACCACTGCCCCTGATAGCCCTTCAGACAAATGGCTGTTAATTCGAATTGAATTATCTTCCTCGCAAAGCGTTGTGCTGAGATAATGTATTCGCCTGCACGCTCCTCGCGGCGGGGCGGGGCGGGGCGGGGCGCGGGGGTGGGGCGGCACGGCGCCGCCGACCGACACAGACATCCGAGGCACGTTTCGCTCACTGTGACGCAATTATTCGCGCACCAGGTACTTTTCGTCAGAGTGAATTCTCAAGAAGAAAAAGTAAAAAAAAAATCACGTAAAAGTAAAATGAAAAGAGCGAAAGAGAATTTCGCGACGATAAGTGCATGGTGAAGTGTATAACGGGCTGAAGCTGCAGGCGGCGGGGTACGGGGGGGGGGGGGTCGTGACCATCCCGCCGCGCCGCACCGCCTCGCTCTTGGCCGGGTAGCCTGGCGCGGCGCGGTCCTGCGGGAGTGATGACCTCCAGCCCAGACCCCCCGCCCCCCGTCCCGGGGCCAGGCCGCCCTCCCACCCTGACCCTGAGCCCGGCCCGGCCCGCCCCCACCACGCTCTGACCAAACAACCACCAAGGCCTTTATCCCTCTTCCGTCCTCGCTCTCTTCTTTTTTCCTCGCCTCCTTCCCTTCCGCGACTAACAATACACGCCCGCCCGCGTCCTCTCTAGGCCCAAGCACGCCAAGTTGCCTGTTTAGTTCGCCCGCCCGCCGCCCGCCCGCGCGCGCGCAGGAGCAGCGGGCAGGAGCTCCCCTCACTATCATGCTCGCAGTGTGTTTCCAGCAGACGGCAACAAAAAAAAGTCGCGCCTAAAAAAAATTGTCTTACATCGACCGTGACTGATTATTAGGGGCATCGCTTCGACGCTAAAAATGTTTCGTAACCGATGGCGGGAACCCCTCCTGGCGGGGCGCAGTTGGGGACCCGGGGACGGGGGGGAAGCTGCAGCCCACGGCGCGGCTACGTCACGGGGAATTACCCGAGACGTGCGCCGCTGGACGCGACGTGGGCTCGCGGAGAGGTGGGGGGCGAGAGGAATAATACAGCGGGGAAAAAATGGTGAAAACAACAAAATGACAAAAAGAGCGAGAAGACAGCAAAAAAAAAAAAAACTGATAAAATAAGGAAGGCGCGGAGGTGGAGTGAGGGCACAGGGGGGGGAGGAACTAGCAGACAAGAAAGCACATCCCCAAGCACAAACCCTGCCCTCCCTCCACCCTCCTCGAGGGTTCTGGAACTACCCCGCCCCGCCCAGCCCCGCCCCGCCCCACCCCGCCACCGCCCGCTTTCTTATTGTTGCCATCGGCTTATTTTCCTGGCCTTTGTCCCCGAGTGCGAAAATACTTTGGGGCGAAGAGGTGAGGGACACACGGCGGGACAAATCGGCCTCGACATCGCAGCCGCCCGCCTCCTTTATCCGGCCTCAACCTCCCCCCCCCCCCCCCCACCCCGGAGGGCTTCCACTCTCCGCGCCGCTTTCAGCCCGTGCGCCATGTGTTTCCAGCCCCCCCTCCCTGCTCCCTCTCTTCCTTCTCTCCGGATTGATTAAGCGATCTGCCTGGGCGCGTTAGTGGTCTGTGGCGCCCTAGCACACACACACACACACGCGCGCGCGCACACACACACACACGCACACGCGCGCGCGCGTGGATGCGAGGGTCACGACGAATGGCTCTTGCTATCCGCTGGTTATTGAAGCTAGTAACGCAGACGGCATACAGCTCGCTGACAGGCGGCGAAGGTGAAGGCCAGAAACACATACTGTACTTCCCTATTCGGTTCGCGCTCTGCTGCAGGCCAACGAGTGCGTGGGGCAGGACGGCGACCGGGGCGCATGGGGTGGTCACCCTGCCCTACAACATGCGCGCGATCCCGTCCCGCTCCGCCCACAGACGCCGGCGCCAGGGCCGGCCAAAGACACCCCCGCAGAAAGGCCGGAGCCGAGGCACAAATGCACCTGCTCCGGACCCTGCACGACCTCGGCCCGGTGTGCGCGCGTCAGCAGGGAGACAATAAAGGCCGAGCTAGGCGGGGCCGGGCGAGGCGCCACCCAAGGTCACCACTCTGTCCGGCCCGGCCCGGCGTGCGACACAAAGTCGGCCGCGGCAGACAAGCCATCGCCTTCCCTCGCTGCTGGGAGAGAGGTTGAAAGGGGAGAAGGAAAGATGTGTGTGTGAGTGTGTGTGTGGCAGGAGGGAGAAGTGGTGACGCGACGAGGGAGGGAGGGAGGGAGGGAGAGGGAGAGGGAGAGAGAGAGAGAGAGAGAGAGAGAGAGAGAGAGAGAGAGAGAGAGAGAGAGAGAGGGCGAGAGAAGAGCGGGGAGTGAGTATCTAGCTGCTACACCACCGCCCTACAGGGGATAGCGCGCCCGCCCCGCCCGCTTCGCCGCCATAGGATTTGAGCGAGAATAGCCAGCCGCCCCGTCCCGTGCATTGTACGCCAGCAGGACCGGCCCGGCGCTGCGCGGCCCTGCAGACGCGTTCCTTTTCTACCCGGCCGGGCCGGACACGTTTTCGCCCGGACGGCAGGACGACAAGCCCTGTAAAATTTATTTCCCAGACGGACGGGGCTCGGCCGGGGGTGCAGGCCGCCAGGCGGCCCACACTGTAGCGCCGTGTAAAAATGCGCTCTCGAGTGTTCTTGTGCTCTCAATCTGGAGAGAAAAAGTGGGAGGGGGAGGAGGAGGGGGATGAAGATGAAGTTCATTACGGCGGCAGGGACACGCTTGTTGTTCACCACGTGTGTGTGTGTGTAGACGACACGTGTACGTGTGTGTGTGTGTGTGAAGGGGCGCGCGCCCGGCGTGTAAAGCAAGCACAAGCAGCTGCTTCTTTCCCTTATATAACTCGCGCAGCTACGCCCTGCCGGCCGGGACTACACGGCGAAAAGAGCCGCTTGAGGAAGAGAGAGAGAGAGAGAGAGATAGGGAGAGAGAGAGTGTTGGGGGGAGGAGAAGGGTTGAAAGGGCAGAAAGAGACAGAGCGAGCGGACGTGAAAGACGCGGGCACGCGTGGGTAGAGGGGGGAGGGAGAGAGGGGTTCGAGAGCGCGAAAATACATGGATAAAAAGTAGAAAAAACTTTTGCTTACGGTATTTCCTCCTACGCGCGCGCGATCGCCTTTTTTTCGAACTCACCTGCGAACAGAAAACAACGGTATCAGTATCACAAAACGCATTACCGGGCTAGCACCAGCAGCACCCCCTCTTCATTCGCCACGAGTCTGGTAACCCTAGCCGCCCGGCCCGGCCCTGCCCGCCCCGCCCCGCCCCGCCCCGCCCGACCCGGGCGCGCCTCGCCTCGCCTCTCTGCGATGGGCAGGGCAGGGCGGGGCCCCTCCTCTATCGAGGCGGGAATGGGGAAGGGCGGGGAACGATAGGTTACCACAACGCCCGGGGCGACTTGACTGCGAACAAGGGCCAAAGAGGTGGGATAGGAGAAGGGTGGTAGAAAGAGTATACACCCCGCAACGAAAAAAAAAAAATTCCAACTTTGAAAAGACATAATTTTTCTTTGGCAGAATTTTTTGTAAAACTTAAACTTATACTTTCACTACCTGAAGTTTTACTACTCCTCGCTACTTTTACCTTCGGGTAGACAGCTATGATCAACTTCCTAAACACAAACTATGCAACTATGCATTCCAGTTTCCAGGTCTAGGACGCGCGCGTACGCCAAGGCGCCGTAGTGTAGGTCGGCCCGGCGTGCACGCGCGCCGGCGGGTTGCCTACCCATAAGGCGCTACAGCTGCGCTCCGCTACATCGCAGGGGGCGGGGGTCGTTTACACGGGACTCAGACGTACCAAACGAGTAGCGCTAAGACGGCGCGGCCCCGCCCGGCCCGGCCCGGCAGTAGCAAGAGAACGAGCCGACGGGGAGGGGCGGGGCGGGGAGAGCGACAAAGCCCCGTACAGCCTTGGAGCTCATGGCAGCGCGCAGCGCACTTGGCAACGAAAAATACAGGACAAGTTTTACAACGACCCTTCATGCAGTCCTCCCGTTCCGTGACAGTGCCACGCCATGCCACCCTGTCGATCGGTTTTAGTCGCAGTTTATTTCAATATCAAAGGAAACTTTCAAAGAAAAATTTCATCCCGTCAAAGAGAATTTTCTACAGGAATTTTCATTAAATCAAGAGAAAAATGTCCTCTGATATGATGGAACAATTTTTAGCAGATGATACGTTAGTATCAGCAGCTTGTACTGAAGTAAAGTTAAAAGTTAAAGTTGAAACGTCGTCAGTTAAAGTTGTCAAAGTAAAAGTTGTCCAGCGTTAAGCGTAGGAAAGTTGAAGTTGAAAAAGCAGTTGCCTAAAGATATATATAGGAGCGCGGCGACAGTGGGCCTCAGCGTGCCTGCGTGTCTGCGTGCTCGCTCGCCACAGTAGTGCTGTTCAGGCTGCCAGCAGCTCATAGTGCTTCAAGCATGGACGCTACTCAGCTGCCGCCCGCAGCCGCCCTATGCACAGCCCTATGCATTGATTGCCGTTTTACGACCCATAACCCCAAACACTAGTCGTCCGCTGTAGCCCCCCCCCCCCCTCTCCCGCGCCACACCGCGACGCCGCGCCGCGTCACGCTGCGCTATATCGTAATGAATCCCAGTATTTTAGCAGTACGCGTTAAAAGTTAAAACGTTAAAAGTTAAAACGTTAAAAGTTAAAACGTTAAAAGTTAAAACGTTAAAAGTTAAAACGTTAAAAGTTAAAACGTTACAAGTTAAAACGTTAAAAGTTAAAACGTTAAAAGTTAAAAAAGTTGAAAGTTGAAAAGTTGAAAGTTGAAAAAGTTGAAAGTTGAAAAGTTAAAAGCTGAAACGTTGAAAGTTGAAAAGTTCTGAGTTCGTGAGAAAAGCTACACAGCTCAAAGTTAAGCTTGCTTGCGTTGTTTAAGGCAGTAAAGCGATAAAAGTTAACGCGAAAAAGGTTAAAGTTCTGAGTTTGAAGTAGGGAAGTTCAACGTTTGAGGCAAAACGTACAAAGTAAAAGTCATCTGCTTTCACGTTAGCGTTAGCGTTAACGTTTTTAGCAGATGATACGTTAGTAATCAGTGCAGCTTGTACTGAAGTAAAGCTTAAAGCTAAAGTTAAAACGTCGTCAGTTAAAGTTGTCAAAGTAAAAGTTGTCCAGCGTTAAGCGTAGGAAAGTTGAAGTTGAAAAGCAGTTGCCTAAAGATATATATAGGGGCGCGGCGACAGTGGGCCTCAGCGTGCCTGCGTGCCTGCGTGCTCGCTCGCCACAGTAGTGCTGTTCAGGCTGCCAGCAGCTCGTAGTGCTTCAAGCATGACGCTACCAGCTGCCGCCCGCAGCCGCCCTATGCACAGCCCTATGCATTGATTGCCGTTTTACGACCCATAACCCCAAACACTAGTCGTCCGCTGTAGCCCCCTCTCCCGCGCCACACCGCGACGCCGCGCTGCGTCACGCTGCGCTATATCGTAATGAATCCCAGTATTTTAGCAGTACGCGTTAAAAGTTAAAACGTTAAAGTTAAAACGTTAAAAGTTAAAACGTTAAAGTTAAAACGTTAAAGTTAAAACGTTAAAAGTTAAAACGTTAAAAGTTAAAACGTTAAAGTTAAAACGTTAAAAGTTAAAACGTTAAAGTTAAAACGTTAAAGTTAAAACGTTAAAAGTTAAAAAGTTGAAAGTTGAAAAAGTTGAAAGTTGAAAAAAGCTGAAAGCTGAAAAGGTTGCTGAAACGTTGAAAGTTGAAAAGTTCTGAGTTCGTGAGAAAAGTTACACAGCTCAAAGTTAAGCTTGCTTGCGTTGTTTAAGGCAGTAAAAGCGATAAAAGTTAACGCGAAAAAGGTTAAAGTTCTGAGTTTGAAGTAGAGTTCAACGTTTGAGGCAAAACGTACAGTAAAAGTCATCTGCTTTCACGTTAGCGTTAGCGTTAACGTTTTTAGCAGATGATACGTTAGTATCAGCAGCTTGTACCTGAAGCAAAGTTAAAAGCAAAGCTGGAAACGTCGTCAGTTAAAGTTGTCAAAGTAAAAGTTGTCCAGCGTTAAGCGTAGGAAAGTTGAAGTTGAAAAAGCAGTTGCCTAAAGATATATATAGGAGCGCGGCGACAGTGGGCCTCAGCGTTGCGTGTCTGCGTGCTCGCTCGCCACAGTAGTGCTGTTCAGGCTGCCAGCAGCTCATAGTGCTTCAAGCATGGACGCTCCTCAGCTGCCGCCCGCAGCCGCCCTATGCACAGCCCTATGCATTGATTGCCGTTTTACGACCCATAACCCCAAACACTAGTCGTCCGCTGTAGCCCCCCCCCCTCTCCCGCGCCACACCGCGACGCCGCGCCGCGTCACGCTGCGCTATATCGTAATGAATCCCAGTATTTTAGCAGTACGCGTTAAAGTTAAAACGTTAAAAGTTAAAACGTTAAAAGTTAAAACGTTAAAAGTTAAAACGTTAAAAGTTAAAACGTTAAAAGTTAAAACGTTAAAAGTTAAAACGTTAAAATTTAAAACGTTAAAGTTAAACGTTAAAGTTAAAACGTTAAAAGTTAAAACGTTAAAGTTAAACGTTAAAAGTTAAAACGTTAAAGTTAAAAAAGTTGAAAGTTGGAAAAGCTGAAAGTTGGAAAAAGCTGAAAGTTGAAAAGGTTAAAAGCTGAAACGTTGAGTTGGAAAGTTCTGAGTTCGTGAGAAAAGTTACACAGCTCAAAGTTAAGCTGCTTGCGTTAAGCTTAAGGCAGTAAAAGCGATAAAAGTTAACGCGAAAAAGGTTAAAGTTCTGAGTTTGAAGTAGGAAGTTCAACGTTTGAGGCAAAACGTACAAAGTAAAAGTCATCTGCTTTCACGTTAGCGTTAGCGTTAACGTTTTTAGCAGATGATACGTTAGTATCAGCAGCTTGTACTGAAGTAAAGTTAAAAGTTAAAGTTGAAACGTCGTCAGTTAAAGTTGTCAAAGTAAAAGTTGTCCAGCGTTAAGCGTAGGAAAGTTGAAGTTGAAAAAGCAGTTGCCTAAAGATATATATAGGAGCGCGGCGACAGTGGGCCTCAGCGTGCCTGCGTGTCTGCGTGCTCGCTCGCCACAGTAGTGCTGTTCAGGCTGCCAGCAGCTCATAGTGCTTCAAGCATGGACGCTACTCATTGCCGCCCGCAGCCGCCCCTATGCACAGCCCTGCATTGATTGCCGTTTTACGACCCATAACCCCAAACACTAGTCGTCCGCTGTAGCCCCTCTCCCGCGCCATTACCGCGACGCTGCGCTGCGTCACGCTGCGCTATATCGTAATGAATCCCAGTATTTTAGCAGTACGCGTTAAAAGTTAAAACGTTAAAAGCAAACGTTAAAAGTTAAAACGTTAAAAGTTAAAACGTTAAAGTTAAAACGTTAAAAAGTTAAAACGTTAAAGTTAAACGTTAAAGTTAAACGTTAAAGTTAAAACGTTAAAGTTAAAACGTTAAAGTTAAAACGTTAAAAGTTAAAACGTTAAAAGTTAAAACGTTAAAAGTTAAGGTTGAAAGTTGAAAGCTGAAAGTTGCCGTTGAAAGTTGGAAAAGTTCTGAGTTCAGTGAGAAAAGTTACACAGCTCAAAGTTAAGCTGCTTGCGTGTTGTTTAAGGCAGTAAAAGCGATAAAAGTTAACGCGAAAAAGGTTAAAGTTCTGAGTTTGAAGTAGGAAGTTCAACGTTTGAGGCAAAACGTACAAAGTAAAAGTCATCTGCTTTCACGTTAGCGTTAGCGTTAACGTTTTTTTTTCAATGGAAAATCGGCGGCTTTAACGGGAGCGTTTTCTGGTTGCGGGCCGTGCAGTGTGTAAGCCGGGGCGGGGCGGGGCGGACCGGAGCGGCAGCGTGCCGTGCCGTCTGTGTTTACATAGGCAACGCATTAAAATGCCAACCATCTCTGCCCCTGCTGCTGCCAGTGCGCGGGCGCGCGCGCGCGTGTGTGCGTCGCCTCGTTAAAGCACTTCTGGCGCGGACTGTACTGGACGCGCGGCAGATGTCGGCCCGCTGCTGCAGCGCGCCCCTAGTCGCTGGCCCTGGCCGCGCCGGGCCGGGCCGGGCCCAGGGCATTAACAAGTTCATTAGCAAGTCCACCGTACGATGTCGCCCCGCTACCCCGCCGGCCCGGCCCGGCCCCGGCCCCAGCGGCACCACGCCGCGTGTGGCGTAGGGGAGAGCCGCGCGCGCTCAGGGCAGGCCGGGGCCGGGGGGCCGGGCCACTCTACACGTTTAGCCATTTCGCAAGGAGAGCAGGCGGGAGGTTTGGATCGGGGCGCGACTGCGCTGCGGGGTGGCGGCAGTGAGACCGCAACACTGAGAGAGCAGCGTGGGGAGAAGGTGTAAGCGAGTAGCCCGGCCCGGCCCGGCCGGGCTGAGGATGTTGATGGGGACCAAGTTGTCCAGATTCCCAACTTGTAATAGCTTCTCGTCCCGCTGCTGCCTCGGGGCCTGGCCGGGCCTGGCCGGGCCGGGCCGAGGACTTGGCAGCGCAGGCCCGCGGGCCGGGGCCGGGGCCGCGGCTGGTGGTCGGGATTAGCGGCGGCTGCTGCTCCAGCGGGCGGGGCGGGGCCTTGCGATACACGCTGCGCGCGCAGCTGAGCTGCACCAGTGTTTTTGGCAGCGGCGGAGCGTGGCGCGTGGCGCGCAGCGCGCACCAGCGGCTCAGATTAATTAAGAGATTGCGCCGCTCAAAATCTCCGCAAATTTGAGCAGCAGAGGTGCTCGTATGTGTGTGTGGTAGCAGCGATAGCGTGTACCGACTGCAATCCTACAATGCACGACACGGCCTGGCGTCTAGCCCCCGCCCCGCCCGCAGCGCCCCGCCCCGGATTAGGCGCGAGGAGGCGAAAATGAAAAGCAGCGGGCAGGGGGTGCAAATTAAGAATATTACAAGGAAAGCGAGGAGGAGGAAGAGGCGGCGGCACATCCCGCCTATTAGCTGTAGGTAGGTGCGACAAAGGCCATTTTCTCCTGACATCACAGAGAACAAAAAAATAAAAATAGGGCACAGAAAAATCTCCCGAATGAAGCTTGTTGCACAGCCGGCCGGCACAGGGGGAAGAACACGCGCACCTTGTGCAATTTAACTTTCCCTCAAACAGGACGGCACCGGGAGCCCGCTATAATACGGGCAAAACGGTTTTTAATGAAGGCAAATTAAGAAACACTGTGCAGCAATATCACCCCGCTACTGGTACGACACAATTTCCAAGGAAGGAGACCCCCGAGCTGGGAAATGTTTGCGAGAGTGAAACGAGACTTTGGCAACTCGTACTCTTGAGCGCAACGCAACGGAAGTTTTGCGCGAGTTGAGATTATAGCAATCTACGTTTGATATTGCGTTACATATTTCCGGTGGACCCCGGCCGGGCCGGCCGGACCGAGTTTTCTGCCGCCTAAGTATTTCGTTGCGGGGGCGGCAAAGGTTTCGGAGAAACTTTTAAAGTAGCGAGAAGCAGCAGCGGCCGGGGCCGGGGCCGAGGCCGAGGCAGGCAGTGGGAGATGGAAACAAGGTGGAGCCGAGGCCATGCCAGCGGGACGGGATGGTCGGTCAGGGATGAGCTGAGCTTGCGTCAGCTCGGCCCTGTCCTGTCAGTGTCAGCCCGGCCTCGGCCAGGAAAAGCCTCGACCTGGGCGGGCCGGGCCGGGCGCGGGAGGGAGGGTGGCCTACAGCAGAGGGGCTGGCCCGGCCGGCCAGGCTGGCCCCACAGCGCGCCGCACAGTGCGGCCACTGCAGCGTTTCGAAAATGGATAAAACGAGAGGCGAGGCGAGGGTGAGGCGGGGCGGGGTGGGTTGGGGTGGCCGAGATGGGTTATCGTTACAATAGGCGGCCGGGGCGGGGCGGGGCGGGGCGCCCATAGTGGCGCCCACAGCGCGGCCTATAGTGCGCACGCGGACAGATAGTCCGAATGGAAACGACCCCTCTCCTCCGCTCCCGCCGCAGCGAAACGGCCGTTTTAACGTCAATAAGAGAGGCGTTAGGGCCGCGGCTGGGCGAAGGCCCGGGCGGGCGGGGCGGGAGGTCCCCGACAGATGCTTTCAATCGGCGGGGTGCGGCCGGCCGGGCCGGGCCGGGGCCCCCGCGCGCCGAGTTTCTGCGCGCAGTGTGCCGAGGGTAGGGCGCGGGCGGGGGCGGGGCGGGGCGGGGAGGCGGGGCGGATGGGGTTGCATCTCAAGCACAAACACCCGGGGTCCCGAACACCTCCTCGGCGGACCCCTGCTACGCCTGGACGGGGGCGGGGCGGGGCGGGGCACCAGAGGGGAGAAGGGGTTGAGGGGCGCAAAAACCAAGACCAAGGCTACCCGGCCCGGCCCGGCCCGCCCCGGGGGCAGGTTGAATATGGAACATCCGACAAACGAGGCAGTCTAGCAATCCCTCGGCTGCTTCTCGAGCCAGCAACCCTTCCCCCTTCCCCAAGCTCTTTCAGAGCAGACGGCCAGAGAGATTCACTGCGCGGATATCTCGCATCCAGGTCCTTTATTCTTAGATAATCAAGAAGCTTTACGAAGGAAAATAAATCAAACAGGCGAAAAACATTTCCCTTTTTTTAAACTCTGACCTGCGTTTTTTCCCTAATTATTCGGTTTGGGTCGGTTAGAGAGACAAAATTTGCTGCTTTAATTTATTTATTTTTTTTTTTTCATTTCTTTTGGAAACTTACATTTCCGGCAAAATTTGCCCCGGGCCGGCCCCGCCGCAGCCGCGCCGCTACCCCGTTCCGTCCCAGCCTCCCGCTGCCTTAACTCCAGTCTCCTTAAATTCGTTCCGTCGCCGCCGATGTCTAACTGCATCGCACAATACGGGCCGGAGAAGTTTGAGTGAACCAAGGAGAGATCCCAGGGATACTTAGTGTTCATTCGGGACGCGAAGAGGGGCGGAAACGTCTATTGGCCATTTGCCGTCCCAGTTGGCGCATTCTTCTCAGACTTGACTTTAGCGACCGCTCGAAAGCGCGCGCCGGAGGTTGGGGGAAGGGGAGGGAGGGGGGCACGGAGACTAAAGCCCGGAGCGGAGGGGGCCGCGCCGCCGCTGAAGACAAACCATTCTCTCGCATTCCAGCAGCCGGGTTGAAAATGGCCGTTGCTCAACAATTAGCAGAGTTTTGTATTCAAGCTCTTCCTCCTGTCGCCATTCCCAACCCCCCTCCCCTCCCCGTCCAACCCTGGCCATTACACTCGTAAGGGTTGTTTGTTTGCCCCCGCCGGGCCGCGCCGCGCCGGCTCGGAGACATCCATCATACCAGGCCGGCCGGCCGGCTATGGCCAGTATAGTATCTCCGCCAGTCACTATGCCAGGCCAGCAGCAAGCCGAACACCGGTCGTACCCTGCCGGCCGGGCCCGGTGAGCGCGGGGCGGACCGTGCCGGACCAGCCCTGCGGGGTCCTACACACAGAGTCCCCAGCCGGGCGGGGCGGGGCGGGGCGGCACCGGAGCACTCAGCCCAGCCCGCGCCGCGCCGCGCCGGGACGTGTCGCAGACGAGGGGCACGATGTCCACTAGGGCGAGTCCCGCCCCGCCCCGCCCCGCCCCGCCCCGCCCTGGCCGGAGCTCCGAAACGCGCCAAAAAAGTACTACAATGTTGCAGACGGGAGCGAATGAGCGCAGAGGGGTGGGGACTTGGTATGGGACGGAAGGGGCGAGAGCGGCAGAGAGCCAGCCCATGGAGAGGAGAGGAGAGACGGCCCAGACGAAATGTCTGCCCGTCTAATGGCAGGAGGGGGGGGGGGGGGGGGCGGCCGGACGGGCCGAGCGCTGGGGCTCATTGATTCCCTCCGCCTTCTCACGCACACGCACACACACGCACACACACGCAGGCTCGCACGCACTTCAATTCGCGTTCACTTTAATTCGGCGGGATACGTCGGCGCGGCGCGGGGTGGGGGAGGGGCGTGACGGAGGCGCAGGGAGGAGGGAGGAGGGAAGTGCTGCATGGGTCCTCCTCATGGCGACCAGGTCCAGGGCCAGCACGGCCACCAGGGGCCCAACCCAGCAGGGTCAAGTGGTCGTTGTCCGGGCGCAACGCAACCAGGTCGCCGACGCGGAGTGAGTGGAGGTGTGTGTGTGTGTGTGAGTGTGTGTGAGGGTGTCGGGGTGGACGCCGCTGCCCTGCCGGCTCGGTCGCTGGTGAATGGGTAGGGAGGGAAGGCCCGGGCTGGGCTGGGCTGGGCTGGCCGCTTGTAGATGTCAGAAGCTGCACTTTATGCGCTCCCATAAAGCTTTATGTGTTGGATATTGTGTTATGCACGGCAACACGGCTCCAGTCAGTGTCCGCGTGTGAGCGCGCGCGCGGGGGTGTTGTGAGGGTAAGGGTGTCGAAGTGCATGTGAGAGAGTGTGTGTGTGTTTGTGTAAGCGGGGCAACCACAAAGGCCATAGTTGACCGCGTTTTTATTGTTGTTCTTGTTCGCCCCATCTCTCTCTCTCGCTCTCTCTGTCTCTCTCTCTCTCTCTCTCTCAGGCCCCTCGACTCCCGACCACCTCATTTTCTTCCCCCTCTTTCGCTAGGTGCAGCCGCCTGCACGCCTTGGGTTTTGTTCGCCGTTTCCAGCGGAAGGGCGCGGGACACCCGAGGCAAAACGTGGAGGCCAACCAAGCAGCCGACGGTGGCGGTGGCTGGGAGGAAGTGAGGGGTGCGGGGCGGGGCGGGGCGGGGCAGCGCGCAGGCTAGAGGGAGCTGAAAAGAGAGAGGGAAACGAATATAATGAAGAAGGCAAAAGGTGAAGAGCGGTAGTGTAGCGGCGAGACCATTTTTCAATAGCCACGCCGCCCCCACCTCCTGCGCCTCGCCTCGCCTCGCTCCGCCTCGGTCCCCGCCCTCTTTGCGTTCCCTTTGTCCGCATGCCAATAGCTGCACTCCTCGTATTTTGCATCGCTCGCCAAACAAAAATTCTTCTTTGCAGCAGCGGCAACGGCAGCGCAGGGCTCCGCTGCTCAGCTGCGGCGCGGCGCGGCGCGGAGCGGCTCTGGACCTCTCCTCCTACTGAACCGGAAGATTCGAGAGTGATCTTTATAGCTCGAGTACACACATAAATATTCCCCACCCCTTCCTCTCGGCTCCTCTCTTACTGCTGCAGAGCCGCCCCGCCCCGCCCCACCCCGCCCTTAGAGAGGAATGCGCGCGAAATATAAAAAGCGATTGATTGTCGTCTGGTGGTGCTGCTGCTGCGGAGGGGAAGGGTTGCAGAGCCCATAAGTATGGCCGGAGGGGAAGGCTCGACCCGAGACGCAATGGGAAAAAAATCATAAAATGTACGGGCTACAAAGTATTTTTGCGTAGACCACGTAGAAATAAAAATTAAAAAAAGAAACTACATTTAAATCCGAAACTACACAAATTTAACTAGAAATTTGAAGTCTTGTCGCGTCGAAACGACTGGATATTTTCGGGAGCGGTAATTTTTGGCAGTGCAGCAGGAAGACAGCTGACGGGAGGTGGAGCCTGTAACGGGGCTGGCGGTCCATGAAAAGAGTAGTATAGTACTGCTGGGCCGGGCGCCGCAGCGTCGCGTCCCCGACCACGACGCCGGCGTCGTCCTCGTCCCCTCCCTGAGTACCCGCGGCGGGGGCGGCGCGGGGGCGGCGCGGGGGCGGCGCGGGGGCGGTGGTAGGCCGCCCGCGGCGCGCCCATCGCCTGGGATTGATTAGTGCCCATTACCGCCACCATTAGAAGGGGGCAGTTTATTAAGGCGACGTCGTCTGCTGAGTGAGTGTGTGTGCGCGCGCGCGTCTGTGTATCTATGTGATTGTGAATAAGTGTGAGTGGCTCTCCGCGGGGGTGCTATCGGCGGGGAGGGTCGGCGCGGCGCGGCGTGGCGTGGCGCTCCAGGGTGGACGCTGCCAGCCCGCCCCCTAAGGGCCGAGAGATGGACGGACGGAGGGAGGGAGGGTTAGAGGTGCAGGGGGGAGGGGGGGGGGTCGCGCAGCTTTCAAGCAGATTGGCAGAGAAAAAGAGGCGGGGGTCAGTCAGTAGCGGCAGCGGCGGCGCGCGAAGCGGGGGTGCCGGCCGGGCCTAGGCGCTAGGAGCTGGCCTAGGACGGACACGAGACCTGACCAGGTTATATGGACCAGGGTGACGGAGCCGCTTAGGCCGGGGCAGGGGTAGGGCAAAGGCCGTCTCAACTTGCAGACGTTCAATTGGACCTGTTGACTATACGGAGACCACTTGCCCGGCCGGCCGGCCGGCACGCTACGCGCCGCTACGCTACGCCACGCCACGCCCCGGGCATGACGCGGCAGAAGCGGCCCGTCCTAATGGAGTGGGGGCCCCAGCCAGCCCCGGCCAGCCCCGGCAGCTCAGCTGTTCCACCCCCACCCCATACCCCACCCCGTACCGCCATAACATTACACGCTATTCATTTTCTTTTTCCCTCGCCATTTCCAGATCGCCAACGTTTCGCTGCGCTCCCGAGATCTCGCCGACGCGATACAAGACGGACGCGGCGCGGCGCGGCCGGCAGAGACTCTGCCGAAATGAAGACGGACGGCGGGCAGAGGCCATCTACCGCGGGGCGGGGCGGGGCGGGGCGGGGCGGGGCGGGGCGGGGCGGGGCGGGGCCTGCCTGGGTAATGAATCGATCGTAGAGTAGATGAGGTCCGGGCTGGGCGAGGCGGTCCGGTGCCAACAAGAAACTGCTGCCAAGAAACGAGGCGGTCGCGTCCACCGCACCGCCGCCGCCGCCGCCGCCCCCGGGCCAGGATACTAACACAAACGCCGACCCGGTCTTAAACTCCCCCGGCCAGCCAGGCCCCACCCCCGCCCCTGCTGGCTGGACGTCACCACCACGGCGCGAGCTGGACCAGCACGGCACACTATCAGAACCAGGGGTGCAGCACCGTAACTTTACACGCGGATATTTACGGTGAACATTCAGCCTAAGCTGCAGGTTTACTCATACAGTAAGCGTTTCCGTGGGCACGCGGCGCACCCAGGAAAGCGTATTCACGAATTTGGTACGCTGACGTTGCGTGAATCAATTTCATCATCGCACTCGATTCGTGAAAAAAGGTTCTCCTTACAAGTGCATGCATCTGCTTAAAAATTAATTGCAATGCACTCGCCTCAATCGAGTCCATGAACGAAAACGAGAGGACGCTTTTCTGTGGACGGCAGGCAGGCAGGCAGCGCGCCATGGTTATGGTTTGCCGTGCGGCCGGGGCCGGGCAACACAACACCCATATTGACAGCGGGACGGGACGGGGGCGGAGGGATCGGGATCATCACGGGTTTAGCTGCGACTTCATTTCCTCACGGCCCATTCTCTATTTACGAGCGGAGCGCTACGGCCAGGCCAGGCAGGGCTGCACTACAACATCAGGGGGCGCCCTGCCCTGCCCGGCCCTGCCCGGCCCTGCCCGGCCGGATATGAGATATCGCGACGAATAAGAGAAAGGCCGCGCCGTGTCGTCGTGTCGGGACAGAATGCCAAATGAGGGCAGAACACGCGCGGGCGGGCGGGTATTTATTTAGTTTTTCACTCGGTGAAAAGTGATCATCTCTCTAACCCACACACACGCACACACACATCGCCCACAATAGCGCGCGCCGCATCACACCGTGTGGATCAGCCGCCGCGTGGGCTGATGCCGCTACAGCCTACAGCGCGCCGGAGCCTACGCCCCGCGCCGCGCCGCGCCGCACCGGGAGGTGTGGCACCGGCTGACTGATTGAGAGGCGTGATTTATCGTCATGTGTGTATGTGTGTGTGTGTGTTGGGGCCGCACAGCCCACTGCACACGCACCTACACACACACGCACCTAAAGCACGCCAGTTATTCGAGCATCGCATTCACACACACACACACACACACACACACACACAGCCGCGTAATACTACTACACGAGGAGAGCCCCCCCCCCCCCCCCCCCACCGTGTGGACTCCGCGCGCGAATTGGCGGAAATAGGGCGACAGTTCCCTATCCCACAGCGCCGCGCCGCGCCATCCCTTTAGTGTGACATCAGCAGCGCGGCGCGGCGAGGCGCGGCGAACAAGCGTCGTGCATGCGATATACACGCGGAGCAAGCAGCCGCATTTAAACGCGTAAATTGACAAGGTGACGGACTGACACGGGAGGCGACAGCTCCTGCAGCGTCGCGTCATCCATGTATCGCGTGCCGCCGCGGCGTATTGCCGAACCACATCTCTAGAATCGTTGTGAAAGAAATAAACGAACAGCTTAAGACTGTAACTTAAGATGCTGCTGACAAGACAACCTGCCACGCCACGGTGTATACGGTTCTAAAGCAGCGCAAGCACAGGTCGCATTGTCCATCCCAAATTTTTTTTCCCCCAGGAGAGGGTTGTGGCGCCGCGGCGTAAGAAAAGAGGGCGGAGCGGGTGAAAAGGCGGGAAAAAGAAGACGGATAAAAGAGGCGGGAAGACTATGACTGACTGACAGACAATATAAAAATAAAGCGCGCGCGTGCGTGTGTGTGTGTGTGTGTGTAAAAAGGAACACTCGCCGCGGTTCGGCTCGGCTCGCCGCTTGTAGCCTACTGGCGCGAGCACGTTTCTGCGAAGGCGCGAAGTCACGAACAACTAACCGATTTTCCTCTTCTCCTGTCAAATGAAGGCCGTTTATGTTTCCCCATTGCAGCGGCCGCGAGAGAACTTTTCCCAGCAGTCTCCTCTCACTCTCTCTCTGGCGGCCGCCCAGGAGCAGCGCGGAGGGGAGGGCAGAGGGGCTGGCCTGCCGCGGCGAGAAGCTAGGTATCGGACGGTATTGTCCCTCAATCACTACAAATTCTCTCTCCTTTCCTCCCACAACTTTCGAACAACCCCCTGATTGGGCTCGGCCCCTCCCGACCACCCCCACGCCCGGCCCCACACGGACGAAACTTTCCCCAGAGTCTCATTATTTGAAGCGTGGCCTTGCGGCGCCCTGCCTGCGGCCGCGAGCGCCCCGCCCCGCCCCGCCCCGCCCCGCCCCACGCACCACCCCGCCGCCGGCAGCAAGCCGCAGCAGCAGCAAACCTCCGTCGCCTGCTGGCCGCTTTCTCCACGTGCAACTAAAATATTGAAAACGTAAAAGGCTGAGCAGAAGGGTACGTGGGTGGTAGCTGCGCGGCAGGGGCGGGCAGAGTGCCGGCCTGGCAGGGGAGAGACTGGGAGAGGGGGGAGGGGCAGGAAAACGCGGGGAAGGGGAGGGGGGCTAAGAGCTTGATTATGGATTCGCAGCACACCGTTGCGCAGGAGGGAAGGGGGAGGGGGGTGGAGGGATGAGAACGGAGGAAGGCTCCACTTGTCACGGACTTTATATTGCCTCGTATCTGTCTTCGCCTCCATCAGCAACGAACGCCTCCGAGTCGGAGCCATAGCCAGCCACCCCCGGGCAGGACGCCCCCCCCCCCCTCCCCCACCGCAGCGGCCCAGCAGCCCTGCAACCACAGCTCAGGCCCGGCGCCCGGGCAGGTACGCGCAGCAACAGCCCGACAGACCGATCCGGATCGTCGCGCTGTCTCTCTCGCACTCGAGGAGTCTGCCGTGCGGGCTGCGGGAGCGCTCTGTCTCTCTCGCACTCGGACAGAGGCAGGTGCGGCAGCGGCAGCCGAGCTCAGCTCGGCGAGCAGCGCGCCCAGCACAGCCCTTTGGTGCCGGTAGCGTTCGCCTACTTGCGCATGTTAATCGCCACGATAAGCCGAGTTGAATATTCCGGGACAGCGTGTCCCCGCGATGGAGTTATAAAAGGGCGGTGCGCCTCTGATGACTCTTGACTCTCCCCTCCCACTCTGGAGCGGCGGCGGCGGCGCCGGGCCTATCTACACATAATGTGCAGAAAGCTCATACAGCACCGCACCACTTACGTAAGATGGCGCTTTCATGCTAATAAGTGGCGGGCCCTAATGAAATGAGCGTGAGCGCGCGCGCGGCTCGGGGGAGGACAGGAGGACGGGCCGGAGGGGCTCGGGGGAGGATGAGAGCACACCGCCGAGCCGCGACGCACACCGCCGCTGATATTGTTTCTACAGATAAGGTTGAGAATGACCCCCGCCCCGCTCACCGGCCCCGCTCACTGGCCCCGCTCACCGGCCCCGCACACTGGCCCCGCTCACCGGCCCCGCTCACCGGCCCCGCTCACCGGCCCCGCTCACCGGCCCCGCTCACCGGCCCCGCTCACCGGCCCCGCTCACCGGCCCCGCTCACTGGCCCCGCTCACCGGCCCCGCTCACCGGCCCCGCTCACCGGCCCCGCTCACAGGCCCCGCTCACCGGCCCCGCTCACCGGCCCCGCTCACCGGCCCCGCTCACCGGCGCCGCTCACCGTGACCAGGATTGCGTTGCTCACCATCCCTGCGCTGCTGCCCGCACACTGCTACGTCTTCTCCCGGAGCGTCAAATTACCTGTAACAAAGAGGAAGGATTCGTCGATAATTAATATTCTCAGCACGACGCCATTGGCCGCCGAACCTGTTCTAGTTCACACGCGCGCCGCCGCCGGAACAACAAAAACAAAACACCTGTTTCGACACACACACACACACACGTAACTGGCAGAGGCGCAGGCGGGAGGTACGGCTCTCTGTCCGCGGCGCTGCGCGGCGTCATGGTGCACGACAGGCTATCAGCAATATTTTATGCGTTTTCTTATTCCATTGGCAATCGTGCCTAACCACGACCGGCCGCTGGGGCTCAGGTTCTCATTCAAAAAATAAAAAAACATTAGCTAAAACTGTAGGCCCATACGGAACGGAAACCATCCACAGCACAAAAAAAAATTCCTCGGCATCGATTTCCTGTCTTCATATTTTCAGAACCATTAATAAGTGATGTTGCGCGGGCCTCCTTCGGAGACAGTGTGGTCTATGTGGTGATTACTAAGGAGCAGTGCGGCATACTAATATGCAAATTAGTGCGCCACGTCACACAAGCTCCCCCCCCCCCTCTCTCTCTCTCTCTCTCTCTCTCTCTCTCTCTCTCTCTCTCTCTCTCTCGGGACAGGAGCTCCGCGCGGCGCCGCCGAGTTCCTCCCTCTCTTCCCTCTGTCTCGTGAACGCGCGAATATGAATCGGAATGGATAAGGTGACATGCCGGGGCGAGGCGCGGCGTGGCGTGGCGGCCTCTGCTGGCGGCGTCCCAGCGGGCACAGCGCCCCCCCCCCCTCTCCCTCTCTCACCCCTCCATTTCCAGCCCAGAGGCATGGAGGTAATAAAATTCTCCGGGGCCCCGAGAGGAGAGGAGAGTGGAGTAGAGGCTCTGGAGGCAGGCGCGGGCGTCCCACCACGCCACGCCACGCCACGACGCGCCAGGCACCATATACCGGCACACAGGTATGCGGCGTGGCGTGGCGTAGCCCGTCCCGTCCCGTCCCCACCGTAAGGTCAGCCGCGCAAACACCTGAGCGCGGGAAACCAGCCGGGCGCTTCGGAGAAGAACGACAAAAATATCATAATGTATGCCCCGCCAGCAGCCGCTGGAGCCTGCCCGCCCGCCCGGCACCCGGCACGGCCCGGGCGCGCCAAAAGTGACGACGGGTGCGAGGCGAGCAGCGGCGGCCAGCACTCTTAAGGAAGGCGGGCATAAACTACTTGATTTAATTCAAAACTCTGCGAGTCGCGGGTCTTAAGACCCAGGAGCACGGAGGCGCTGCACACCTTGAGTGAGAGGTGTACTCCCGGCGCCCGGCCCGACACTCCACAAAGTTGTTCTCCAGATGCAGTGGACGTCAGGCCTTCACTCCTGGCAGACTACTACTACTACTACTTCTATGAGTGTGTGTTTTCGTAGCGGAGGAAGTTGTAGTAGAGAAACGAGAGCCCTGAGCTCCACGTTTCTGCGTGCGTGCTTATCGAGTTTACAGAAAATATATGGGCGATCCTCGACTTTTTGGCTATACCTTACAAGATTTTCAGGTTCAAGTGGGAGCACCCCCGGCTGATACACGTGTCCGTCCGTACACGTGAGGGCCACGGGCCGAAGGCACTCGAGGTGAGGTCATCCCGAGAGTGTTGACTCGACCCACGTGTTTGGAGCCGCGCCCACGTGGTGACGGGCGGCGCCTGGGCCTGGATATCGGAATAGCCGGGAAAAGGTCCACACTTGGAAACCCTACAGTCAATGAATGTCTCACACCTGTAGGTGAGACTTTCAATTCGTCCACATAAACAGGGAGAGGCGGGAATTTTCTTCAAAATTTCACACACACACACATGTGAAGATGGCGATTCACGGACCTAAGTGTGTGACATTCACTCACTTCAAAGTGCGGCTGCAGCCGCGCTGCAGGAGGCCCGGCGCTGTGCGTGTGTGTGCGGCGCCTGTGCGTGACAGCACGCCGGGCGTGACTCGTACATTTGTAGCGTTTTGTTTGGAGAGCCCGCGTCACGCAGTTTAACGTGATTATATCACGGAAGGTACAAGGGAAAATTCCTTGACATTCCTACACATGAACCTGAACGCGAAGGCACACTGCTATCCGTTCGTTCGTCCGTCCGAGAATTTTATCCAACGCGGTTCCACTTCTATTTCATTTAAAAGTTGGTAGTTTTCGCATTGAGTCATTTTTCTTTTTACAGTGCCCTGTCATCGAGGCGGCACAAGGCACTTCAAAGGGGATCCGGACATCGAATCAGGCCTCACCTCAACCGTCTTAATTACAAATTGTTGAGGGGCCCTCGAGGCGTGGTGGGGCGTGGCGGGGCGTGGCGGGGCGTGGCGCGGCGTGGCGCGGGGCCCCCGGGCGTTGTGGTCCAGAGGGGTCCGCAGCTCACGTCCCAGGATAACACTCACAGGGCGGGGGAGAGGGGGGAGGCTGGGATGGACTTAAACTGGCAGCGGGCGGCGGCAGGCCCTTCACGAGCGGGATAGCTTCGAATTGTACCGCGTGAGGCGGAGGGACACACCTCCCGGCGACTGGAAACCCGTTTTAGGGCCACGCCAGCGGCGCCGTCAAAAAATACCCGTTTCCTTTATACCTCCGGCAAAGGTAGCAGTAGCTCAGTAACGCAATCCAGAGCAAACTACTTTTATTACGCGAGTCTTCTTTCCACCGGGCGGATATAGTTTGATCATAAGTATTGTAAGGTGGGTTGCAGCACAGCAAAAAAACAATAATAGTAAGCAGACTACGCGGGCACCGTAGGCACCTGTCACACATACATTGCCACGGGAGTCTCCTGCATAAATTGTGTCCGGCCGGCCGGCGCCGTTTGCGCTGTGCTACCGATATGGTTGTGCAGACAAAGCAGCTGACTCCGCCGCCTCCACCTCCTCCTCCCCCGGCGGGACGGGACGGGACGGGACGGGTGACATCACCTCTCCTCATGCCCGACTGCCCAATAGGGGCCGCTGAGGGGGGAAGGAAGGGGCGAGAGGGGGGTCACAGCCAGTCGGATGCCGCGCGCGAGAATCAAATTTGAATATTCTAGCAGGCTCTGCGCTGGCTGGCAGTGCGAACACCTTGGCGACAACATCCGGCCAGCGGTCGTCTGGTCCGGACGGGCGGGCGGGCAGCGGGCGGGCAGCGGGCGGGCACCCGCCGGCAGACGGACGGACACAAGTCTTTGGATCGGATTGAGCGAGCGGAACGATTCGGACGACCGGACAACGTCTGACCTCCAGGAGGGCGGAGCGAGCGGGGGAGGAGGGAGGAGGAGGAGGAGGAGGAGGAGGAAAAGACGCGCTAAAAATAAGGCGTTTCGCAGACGGGCGGGGCGGACGGTTTTAGCAGGCGTGGCGTGGCGGGAGCGCTCGCCGTCAAGGAGGCTGCTGCCGCCGCGCCGTGCCAGACCACGACGAACTGAGGGCTTTACGTCGGCCCGGCCGCGCCGCCGAGCGCGGGACTTTCCAGACAGGAAAATAATGCATAATAACGGCAGCGACAAAACATAAAACGGAGGCAGTGTACAGTACTGTTCCGGCCAGCAGGCCGGCGGCCGCGGCAGTCGCGGCACAAATGTGTTGGCGGGCCTGGCGCGCCTGGCGGGGCGGCAACATGCGCGCGCTGCCACTACTGTTTCCAATTCGTCAAGTTTCTCGAAATGAACGGCCGAACGACGCGTATTGCTGCTAGGGCCTAAGGCCTACGTCCGGCTAAGTCCAGCAGGGCCTATAACGCCAGAGCGGGGAGTGGCGCGGCGTAGCGCCGCGAGAACGACAGCAGCCCAGCCAGCCCCCTTCCCTCGGAGGCTTCTCCTCGGCAGACAAATGAGGGATATTCGATCACGGGATGCAAACCCACTCGCCATTCGTTAGCCCGCCGAGGGTATAACTCGCCTCTAACGAGTCCATCTTTCATGTCGCTCAGTACCCTGTGCGCGGGGCGTGGCGGGGCGGGGCGGGGCGGGGCGGCGCCCAGAGGCCCTTCCTGCCCTGCCCTGCCGGCCCAGCGGCCCAGCAGCTAGCCTGCCCGAGGCCTACTAGTCCGAGTCACTTTAATTGCCGCAGGGCCCGGCCCGGCCGCTGCTGCTTGTGATCGAAAATTAATTAAAGGAGGAACGGCCGGCCCTTCTGCTCATTTCTTCAGGAAATTCTAGCTGCCTGTCGCCGAGGAGGAGGACGAGGACGAGGAAGAACTTCCGGCCGCCGTCGCGCCCACCGTCCTGTCCGGCCCAGACTCTACAAAATGACGCGGGCATATTTTATTTTATTAAAATGGAACTGCCAAACTGCTGGCCAAACTCAAGCAATGGCTGGAAGGATCTTTACCTTGCATTGGCAATGTTTCACACGATACGCGGTGATAAGTCACTAAAACACACGGCTAGCGGGGTGGGATTAAGTAACAGGGACTGCTCCGTGTATTCTGGTCGCGGCTAGGCCGGCCGCAGGGATGGGCGCCGTCCCGTCGTCGGCCGGATGCGAGGAGTAAACCGATGCAAACAGGCTATTTCTATTGTAGGGCGGAAGACAGCGACGTGGCGTGGCCGCGCACGCGCTGCTCTACTTGCGAAAGAGAGAGAGAGAGAGAGAGAGAGAGAGAGAGAGAGAGAGAGAGAGAGAGAGAGAGAGAGAGAGAGAGAGAGAGAGATGGACGGGAGGCGTTCAAAACGTGCGAACTGCCCCGCCCCGCCCCGCCGATACACACACCACGACCCTCTCTATCCCGGCTCAGCCCCCTTCAACCCCATCTGGCTTCACAAATTCTAACAGACCGGCCCGGGAGCAAACCTTTCGGAAAAAAAAAGAGGCGGGCAGGAGAGAGGGGGCGAGGCGGGCAGTCAGGCAGGCGCGCGTAGGGCGCGGCACGTCCCGACCGGGAGTGGAGAGGAGTCAAACCACGCACACGGATACGCACAACCACACAGTAAAGGTGAGGCCGCCAGCGGTCCATTCATGGATAGAGGAGAGAGAGGGGAGGGGGGGAGAGCCAAAGGCCGGCCCGGCCCGGTCAGCCCTTTTTCCCTTGTACCCACTCTCTCTCCCCCCGCCCCACCCCCACCCCCGCCAGTCGCTCAATGGAGCCGATACAGCGGAATTGGAGCTTTTTGCTCACAAAGAGCGGGAGCCGAGGCCCTAGAGCAGCGCGCGGGGCATGCTGCCACGCACCCCAACCTGCGCGAGCAGGAGAGAGGGAGAGAGCGGGAGTGAGAGAGAGGGAGAGAAAGGGAGAGAGAGGGAGAGAAAGAGGGGGAGGGGTGGAGCGTGTATTAGAGTGAGGAAAGGAGCGAGCGAGCGAGCGCAAGCGTAAGAGGAAGAGAGATAAAGCAGGTGCACTGTGCTGCTGTGGGCTGATCTCGGCGGCCCGGCCCCCGCGCACAGACCAGACCCCCCCAGAGCCGAAATGAGAATGGCCTTGGCCGCGAGCAGTCACCGCTGATAGGAAAAGATTAGTCACCGCGGCTTCCGGCGGAGCAGCGCGTCGCGTCGCGTCGGCCCGTCCCGCCATACAGCACAGCGCGCCTAGCCCGGCCCGGGTCACAGCCAAGACGTCCTGGATAACATGACGCGCACTGTACTGTACTGTGCGCCTTATTTCAGCAGCCGTTTTCGCCGGCGGGCCGGGCCGGGCCGGGCTGCGCCGGACGTCGCGGGCGGCAGCGGCAGTGCACCCCCCCCCCTCCCCACCCGGGCCGGAGGAACACGAAGCCGGCGGGGATGACGACGACGTGGAGGAGGAGGAGGAGGAGGAGGTGGAAGGGAATGCAAATGGACTGCGTCAACGAGGAGCTGGCCAATCAGGGCGGCCCAGCCTCAAATTAATAATCAGAGAATTTGATATGCAAAACGTCCCTGCGGCCGCGCGCGCGCGCTTGCCCGCCCGCTCTCCACCGCACCGCACCGCCCGCCGCAGGTGAAGGAAGGCGCGCTCCAATACTCACCGGCGAAATCAGTCAAGGCTGGAGGACGAGGAGGTTGGGGGGGGGGGGGGGGGGGTTGTTCGTTTGCACCGCAGACATCAATAACAGGCAGACACCGGCAGCAGCGCGACCACCCTCCCCCCCTCACGTCCAGCCCCCAACTCCCACCTCACACCCCCAACAAATCTGCTTCGACGTTTTGTCCACTGCGCGAGAAGCGGGAAACTTTGGAGGACAGCCGATCCGGATTTAATTAGAGGCGAGTACGAGAGAGCGAGCGAAAGAGAGAGAGAGAGAGAGAGAGAGAGAGAGAGAGAGAGAGGGGGTGGGGGGACACTGACCAGCGAGCAGGTCAGCCGCCTCTCTCTACATACACTACATCTCTCTCCGTCTTCAACAAGTGCGCGACAAGGACAGAGCACCTCGCCGAGTGGGGAGCGGCGGCGGCGGCGGAAACCGTAGGAGAAATGGTATGAAAATGGGGCGGACAATGCGAGAATTCATCCCCGATTCTTTTGAATGGCGCTGCGCGGGCTGCGAGCACCGCCCCGGCCAGGCCCGGCCCCGCCGTGGGAGCTCGCGGGCGCGCCCAGGCGGAAGTGGCCGATGAAAGGGGGTCCAGCAGGGTGGAGGGGGGGGGGATGCAGGGGTGGAACGATGACACATGAATGCGGACGGGAAAGGAGCGCACGGGGAGAGAAAAGGGAAGCAAGGGAGGAAAAGTGAGCAAAAAAGAAAAAAAATGTCTAGGTCCCTGTCTAATTTTCACACTGACCTACATCTCATGATTTCCCTCCCTTATTTCTCTATCTCTTTTTCCCCCCCGTCCCAGCATAACCATCCAGCCTGACGGGTTGTCGCCTTGCCCCAAAGGATAGAAGAGCCCCATGGGTGTCGTCGAGCCTCATGGGGGCGGCGCCGGGCGGCGGGGCCTCCGCAAGAGCCTGCTCGTGTGTTCACGGCGACGTATGGCAAGTGGGGCGGGGCGGGGTGGGGTCGGACGGGGTGGGGTCGGGCGGGGTGGGGTCGGGCGGGGTGGGGCCGGGCGGGGCGGACCTCATCCCGAAATGCTGTGCATTTATTCCAGCGGCGGTCAAACCGAAATGGATGAGCGTGGGCCCCTACGGGGGGTGGGGGTAGAATACATGTCGCGATAAGTCCTGGGGACATAAAGTGAACGGAACGCTAAAAGCGAAAGGAAAGGGGAGAGAGAGAGAGAGAGAGGGGGGGGGAGAGGGGAGCTGGGCGGGGCGGGAAAAGGGATAAATGTCCTTGTATCGTACCGGCGACCAGCCCTACATAAGGATCGTTTCATCTCAGACGACAGGGCTGCAAGGAGAGGGAGAGGGAGGAGTAGAGAGGGAGAGAGAAAAAAAGAAAAAAAGGAAACGTCACAAACAGGAAAAAATAGACGTAAAATTTCTGCGTGACCTCGATACTCTGCAGCAAACTCGAGCGTCGAAACGCTCTAGTGCAAAAGGTCGGTAGCGGGCGGAGCGGGGCGGAGGAGGCGGGCCGTCCCACAGTGCACGGATGCGACCCGGTTGCCTACCTCCACGGCGCTTACCAGGCCGAGGCGCTGCGGTTACGCACGCAGTGTAGGGAAAAGGAGCGGGAGAGAAACAAAAAATAAAAACCGGAGACGGCTTTCAATGTTGCGAGTAACGCAGGTTGCGAGCGTGCTGCTGGCTGCTGGCGCCCGTGCCGTGCCAGCCCGGCGCGCGCCGCTGAATCCCTCAAGCTTCTCCCCCGCGGCCGCCGCCGCCGGAGCGCGCGAAATATTCAAACCGGTGCACGGAGATCCCCACGGGATCAGGCCGCCCCGCCCCGCCCCGCCCCGGGCCGACCAGGTAGGGAGGCGTTTATGGGGAGGATTCGAATAGAGAACGGCCGATCGGCGCGCACACCACACCGCGCTCACGTTTACGCCTACTGTTGCGCGCTGCTCCGCCGGATGGCGCGGACGGGACGGCACGCGCGTTTCACCCCCCAAGCCGCGCCGAGGCGTGCGCGGCACGGGACTAGCACACAGAATCCAATCAGCGATGCAGACGCCAAACAGTGAAACAATGCCAGCCGGGCCGGGCCGGGCCGGGCCAGGCCGGGCAGTGCGGGCGGCCGCAAGTGTAGTCATCGAGCCCGCTGCTGGTGCTGCTCTTCAACTCGGAGCCAGGGCGCAGATAAAACAAGAAAGCTCGTGGTGCTGCAGAGCAGTGCAGCGCCTGGCCCGGCCCGGCCCCGGCCCGCCCACAATACCTATCGAGCAGGCCGCCCCGCCCCGCCCCGCCCCGCCCCGCACACTCTGATGAGCTGCAAAAGTTGGGACCGCCGCGCGCCGCCCGTCGCCAGGCCATCGGCAATGCAATGCGAGAGGAAACTAATTTAAGTTTCGTCCTGTCAAAATGTGGGCGCGTCGCAGCCGCCGCCTGCGCCTGCCCGCGCCGCGACTATTGCGGCTCGGAGCCAACGACCCCGGGCGGGGCGGGGCGGGGCGGGGCGGGGCGGGGCGGGGCGGGGCCGGCAGCGGAGTGGCGCCCAGCACAGCGGTTATTAAAAGTGTAAATCAGTACAGTCGGCCGAGTGTGCTGTGCTGCTGCCGCGCGGCCCCGCCCCGCCGTCAAGGACAAGGACCGCGTTGCGCTGGTCGTGCGAGGGGCGGGGCGGGGCGGGGTCGGGTCAGGAGGTCTGAGCTGGCGGCGATAAGTCCCAGGACGGGGTGGGGCGGGGCGGGCTGGTATCGCATGGGACCGGGCGAGGCGGGCCAGCCGCTGCCCCCGCCCGCCCGCCCGTCGCCCCACCCCTCTTGTACAGCTGCACCGCACCCGCTGCTGTGCCGGGCCGGGCCGGCTCGCGCGAGCCGGCAGAAATGCAGCGGGGAAATGCACCAGCACTCATCGCAGGCGTGTCCGCCCGCCCCCGCCCTGCCCTGCCCCGCCCCCAACTGCGGTCGGCCGCCCTGCCCCAACCCGCCCCGCCCGGTGTGTTTGTGCGATAACTTGTCCCAGACTAAGCTAGCAGGGCGGTCCAGCTGATAGAACACGGGCCAGGCCGGCAGGGCCGGCAGCCTGGTCTGGTCGCAGCCATAGCGGCCATGGCGGGTCAGCGCGGAACTCCCCGCCCCGCCACTGTGGAATCGCGGTTTTATGATATTGTTGCAGTCATAAAGTGGTGTACGCGAGAAATATATACGCTCACGAAGTGCTGGGCGGTGCAGTATCACGCGCACGTGTGTGTGTGTGAGTGTGTGCACTTCTTACGTCCACTCAAAAGAAAAATATGAGCAGGGTAAAAAACACACGTACAATAAAACTACCTGCCGGTACTACATTTGTGCGGGGTAAGTAATTTACATATCAAATACAGACTCAGGCCCAGGCAGGCCCTGCATTTGCGTGAGTATCCTTCGTGTTTGACGGTCTGGTCTGGTCTCGTTGGCCGGCCTAGTAGTCGGGCTCACGGAGCGCAAACACCTCTGATTATTCACACCCGGACCAGCTAGGCCGCCGCGCCCGCCGCGAGACGGGGTGGGCTGGGGCGGCACGTCCTGCGTCTTGTCTTCGCGCACGCACACTGCAGACTCCAGGGCCTTATTGGATCCCCCGGTCACAATCTCCACAATCAATCTCTCTCTCTCTCTCCCTCTCTCTCATCCCTGACTCGTCCCGTTTAGCTCCGCTGCTCGCGTTTCTCACCAGCCAAACGGAGGCGTTCGCTGCGCTCTTCGCTTTTCCTTTTGGGTCGGCGCGGCGCGGCGTGCCACCAGCTAGGGCGTGCTCGCGCCAGGAGAGGCGTGGTGTGCGGCGGGGTGCGGCGGGGTAGACGCGTGATCTGACACCACTGACGGAGTCACGCCCCGCCCAAAGCAGCGGCACTGCCGTGCGAAAACACAAGTCAGAAGGAGCGTGACGAGACGCCCGCCCCGCCCCGAGGAGCAAGTGCCGCAGACAATCAGGGCGCCCCGCCCCGCCCCGCCCCGCCCCGGCGTTCAAACGGCTAGGAGAACGAAGAGGAGAAGGCGGAGGTGGAGGGCCGGGCCGGGCCGGGGCCGTATACACACGAGCGGAGCTAGCGCGCTGCAGGGCCGCGGGGGCGGGAGGGTCGTCGGCGGCGTCCTGCATGCAAAACCCACCACCGTGCCGCACCACGCCACCCAGACCCACTCGGGACCGGGCCGGGCGAATATCGGCACGAGCAAAAAACACACACGGGGGTTGGGCGGGGCGGGGCGGGGCGGGGCGGGCCCTGTACCTACAGCAGCCCGTTTGCGGCCCCGCCAGCACCACCGTGGCATTGTGGTGGTGTGGCGTAGCGTAGCACCCCCAACCTCTCCCTCCCTCCCCTCCGCGCCTTACAGATTGCATTGCCTTAGTGTAGAGCTTCATTTTATCGCCCGGGATCGGCCCTTGCTGTGCAGGCCAGGGCCAGGGCAGGGCCCCAGCCCAGCACGGCCCTGCCACGCGCCGCCAACCACACCCCAACCGTTTGGCCTGCAATCCAATCCCAACCGCTCCAGCCCGCCCCCGGCCCGCAGCCCTGCACGCCAGTGGCGCCATCGCGGTCCAAGGTGAATTAGCAGCCCGCCCCCGCCCCGCCCCGCCTCCACACGTGGGGCGGGGCGGCGTAGAACACACCCACCGCTCGCTCCTTATACGCCAGTTTATACTTTGTTCTGCAGCAAAGATATAGCGGCCGCCCCCATAACTCAAATCCCCCATAAAAAGAAAGGTCCGAGGAGGCGAATACAACCCGCACGATTTCCGACCAGCCCCAAACAGGGGATCGTATTCCTCGGCCCCAAGTCGGCGGGGTATGGGGGAAGGAGGGAGGTGGCGGGGGGGGGGGGGGGGAGGAGGGCATCGCTTCCTCGCGGCCGCACCGTTTACATTGGCGGGAAAACGGCAGAGCGATTGAGAGTGAGAGGGGGCCTTGCTAAGAGAGAGAGAAAGAGAGAGGCACAAGGCACATTTCTTTCTCCTTGGTGCACCGCACCGTATACAGGCCGCTCCCGAGCGCCCCGCCCCGCCGGAGTGGGTCGGGCAGGGCAGGTCGCCTACTGCCGGAGCCCGGAGCCGGAGCCCGGAGCCGCTGCGCTGCTGTGCCTCTCCCCGTCGTACTGAGCTGAGCTGAGGGGCGCTCCGGTGGGACGCGCGCGGCTGTCAGCCCCGACGCCATCTCGGCCCAAGCACCGCTCCGGGCGGCGCTCCCGTCAGCACGCGTCCCGCCCCGCCCCGCCCCGCCCCGCCCCGACCCGCCCCGACCCGCAGGCGTCCTCCCCGCGGGACCAAGAAAACGTGTATACACGGTCGGGCGGGGCCGGGCCGGGGAGGGGCGATGCGGGGCGAGGCGGGCAACAGCAGCATCACGAGTGGCAGGACCGGGACCAGGATCCACGACGGCAATCCATTCGGCATCCCCTTTGATCCCAGTCCGCTCGGACCCAGTCGGCCCCCCGGCTGCAGCACTCATTCCCCCGCCCCGCCCGCCGCTGCGCAGTGTCGCCGCGCCTTTGATGCGGACGGGGCGGGGCGGGGCGGGGCGGGGCGGGGCGGGGCGGGGCGGGGCAGGGCGGGGTGGGGCGGGGCGGGGCAGACCCTTAGCAGTACAAATGGCCGTGCCCGCCCCGCCGCTGCTGCCTTGTCCAGCTGTCCCTCCCTGCGGCGCCAAGCCACACTCAACGCAAGCTGTGTTTGACTTGGCCCCGCCCGCCCCGCCCCGGCCCCGCCGCAGCCACCGCAGCAGCCCGGCGACCGACCGGAGTAGTCAGAGAGCTAGGCCCGGGCCGCCCCGCCCCGCCCCGCCCCGCCCCACCCGCGCAAGTTCCGCCCAGGCAATCGAAACGTCGCCACATCAAGTAGTGGTGCTGTAGCGCGCCGCGCGCCCCCGCCGCACCACAGGGGATGGAGCCGACGCAGCACCGACCACCTGCCTGCCGCCGTGAACCAGGCGCAGCAGGGCCCGCCCCGCCCCGCCCCGCCCGTCCTGAGGGGGATTTGTTGCGTAATGAACACATCGCCCCCTGGTGCACCGCCCCCACCCCACCCCGCCCGGCTTAGCGCGGCCCGGGCCGGCCGACCGGCCAGATGGGGCAGCACCCGCTACAGAGGGCGTTCCGATAATTTGATCCATTTGTTGCAAGAGGCGTTCCTCCGGCGTTCCACGAGCCCGCTGCAGCGAGCACAAGGTCTTGTCCCTGGTCCGCCCCGGCCCTGAGGCTCCTCTACGCTCAAAGCCGGCTACGCTGCCTTAGCGAGGACGCCGCCGAGCCGAGGGGACAAGTTCCGGCGGCGACATGAAGCACGACATGACCGCGGAGTTGCGGGGCGGGGCAGGGGAGGAGTCACATACCCCCCCCCCCCCCCTTTACGTCCTCGCCGAGACCCCGCCGCCCGCCAAACAGCGCGCCAGCCCCGAGGCTCTTTCCGTAGACCGGGCGGGGCGGGGCGGGGCGGCGGGCTGCGCCGAGTTGGAAACATACCACAAAGAAGAGACATGCACAGAGAAGACGCGGAGGCGACAGAGGGATAGGATAGGAGGAGAGGCGAAGCGGATAGGGACAGAGGAGAGAGGGAGAGAGCGAGATGTACCAGGGGCCATTCGCAGTACATTCGCGATTCGCCAAGTGCAGACCACTTCCGGGAGTCTCTCCGAGCAACCAACCAACCGAAGTGGGGCAACACAGCCATGCAGCGCGGCGGCGCGGCGGCGAGGCGGCGGCGGAACGGCGGGAGGGAAGGCCGAGGGGAGGCGGGAGGGAGGTTTTCGGGTACCTACGGGCCAAATATTTGACGTCATAACACAGGATTTACGACAAGTTCCGCATCACAGCACCGCGCGGAAGACACTTCTGGGACCCGCGACGACGGCGGCGGCATACAAAACGTGTGCTCTTCCCGAGATACACAGCAAGCAAACGGTTAGGAAACAATCAAAACACAGCGGGCAACACCTGCGGTACACCTCAGCCAGCCAGCACATGAGGCACGGGAGCGCGAACGGACGCGGCGGGCAACAAAGATATAGTTTTAAATTGGGCGGCGCCAAACTTTTGGCGGGCGCCAATTTATGACGGGCAACAATGTAAGGCGCCATAAACCCCCCGGAAACTCAACTTTCTTTCCCGCTCAGCGGGGGATGCACATGTGGCCGGCCGGACGCCGAGGCGGATCCGCGCCGCGCTGCTGTCCGCGGCCGGGAGCGGCTCGCCTCGCGGACAAGGAGATCCAGCAATTCAATTTAAGTTGAAAAGGCGAAAATTGAGGATAGGATAAGGAAAGTTTAAATGCTGCTCGCTTGCTCAGCCTAGCCGCCTGCACGCCCCGCCCCGCCCTCCTTACTTTTACCCTGCCGCACCACGGCACACCATCCCCTCCCCCGCACCGCCGCACAGTAGTTTCTTCCCCCCTTCCGCACGAATCGCATTTTACTCGGCTTGTCATGAGAGTTATCCCCGCACGGCCTGTTGGCCCACATCAGCATATCTCTTACTTCTACCCTCCCCCTCCCCCTCTCTCTCTCTCATCGCAAAGAACAGCGGCAACAACTTGGGGGCAGCAACGACCCACAACAGTGAGACAGTGAGAGCGACAAAGACAGAGACACTGAAGCGAGACAAAGGCGAGCAGGGGGAGGAGGAGCGGCAAAGGAGCGTGGTGCGAGCGAGACAGACTAGACGCCTCGTCGCGCCGCCGCAAGAGAAGCAGCAAAGAGGAAACGGGTACCCGCTGCTGCTGTAATATTGACACTGGGGCGTGAGAAACAGACTAAGCAGAGGGGCGTGGCGGAGCCGGGCGGGGCGGAGCAGGGTAGGGCAGAGCGGAAAGCGAATTAAGCAGCAGCAGCAGCAGCGAGGCGGGGGTTCAACGACCAGCAGCGCTGCCACTCTGCATTTCCTGGTCGCCGGAGGTACTCGGCGGGGGTGTGGCGAGGCGGGGCGGGGCGGGGCGGGGCGGGGCGGGGCGGCGCCCAGCGCCGCGGCCAGTACCGATAAGCCCCGAGCCCCGACGGCAGCGGCTCGCTGAACACGGCGCCGTCAAACCGCAACCATTCCACCCGCAGCCTCTCCTACCCCGCGGGGCGGGGGCGGGGCGGTGGATATTGGTCTGACCCCCACCCCGCCCAGCAGCCCCGCACCGTCCCGATCGAATGAGGGATCGCCGTTATTGGACGATCGCCCTGTGATAACACGGGGCCAGCGGCCCAGCCGCCACGGACTCCACGGGGGACCGCCGCCCCACCCCGACCCGCCCCGCCCCGCCCCACCCCGCCCCGGCCCGCGGTGTACCCGAGCGGACCGTACCCCTGCCCAGCCAGCGGGCCGCGGCCGCCCCACACACCGAATGTGCAATATTCTCTTTGTTCCGCTCTCATTAGCCTAAACGAAGCGGCGTGGGGGAGGGGTAGAGGGAACAGCGAGCGTGAAGCGGGCGGGGCATGGTGGGGTGAGCGCGTATCAACGACACTGAGAGCTTACACGTGTTTTTCCAGGTCCGGCACCAGGTGCCGGGCGTGGCGTGGCGGGGCGGGGCGCGGCGGGGCGACACCAGTTCAGCCCCGGCAGCAGGCAGCAGCGGCAGCAGGCGTCTCCCGGCCCGGCCTGGCCCGGCCCGGCCCTGCCCGCTCGAGGTTTGCATGAGATTATTGGGGCTTACTGGGGCGCCCTTGGCGGGCTTTATGCAGTCTCGTGGCGCGCCCCCGCCGGGGCCCCACCCCACCCCGCCCCGCCCCGCCCCGCCCGCGTGGGGTAGGGGAGGGGACCCCCATCCTCCTCAGCCCGACGCGCCGTTGGGCCGCCGTGATGACTTCTGTCCGGAATTCGAGCCGCACCATGCAAATTAGACGCGGACGGCATTGCTTACCCCCCCCCCCCTCCACCAACACTCTCGACTTAGTGGTCCAACCCAATTTCCGGCTAGTGGTGCCGGCTCCGCAGCGGGGCGGGGCGGGGCGGGGCTGCTCTTGCCCGACTTTTGCCTTGTGCCGGGGCCGTTGCGTTCCTCCCGGCGAGAAGGGGTCTGAGCCCCGGCCCGGGCCGGCCGGCACGCAGCTCCCGACCTCGCCTCACGCGGCAGCAGCGTACGGGGCAGCGTGTTCACCTGGCCGCCGCGCCGACGAGCGAGCCCACAGCCCCGCCGCGCCCCGGGCCAAGGGCAGCGCGCTCCAGCTCCACCCCCGCCCCCGCCGCCCCCGCAGCCTCGTGGCCTCGGATTCCCCAGGCAGGCAGCCGATGAGGCACTTCATCCAACTAACTCCAACTCCATTACAAATTTACTACACTACATTTCTCCGGCCATCCGCCGCTGCCACCGCTGCCGCCGCCGCCCCTGAACCCCTCTCCTCCGTCGGTCGGCCGGTGGGGGGGAGGGCGGGGGCGGGACCTTACCCAAATGAGGCCAAACGCCGCGCGCCACCGGACGACACCAACACCCACCTAAAAGCAAAAGAAGGGAAACAAAATGTCAGCAACCACGCAGAAAAACACCAGTTTTTAACAAAGTTTCGTTGTTCTACGGACCTCAAACATAACTTTTCAAATTTTACGTATATATCGCGGCGAGAGGGATTCTAGTCTTCTCTGCGGCAGCCGCCGCGTTGATCCGGAGTTAGGCCAAGTTTATCACACCCGTGCGAGCTTTCCAGTGGCGGCACAGCCTCGCCCCCTCCCCCTCCCCTCTCCGGGGCTCTCTAGCAGAGGCCCTAGTCGCGCAGTTTAACATACCCCGCCCTTGCTCCGCTCCGCCCCAACCCTCGCCGTCCCCTTCCCTCCCTGACTCTTGCCCTTCAAATTATTTCAGGGCACAACTAAACAAAGCAGGGCCGCAGAGCGGCGGCGGAGGCGGCAAAACAGACCCGCAACTTGCCGGCTCCAGAACGACACACACACACACACACACACACACACGTGGGCGTACGTCCACGTCCATTACAGGCGCGTGGTGACTACAAACGCCCTTACAAAACCAGCGGCACTGCTTTGGAAACCTCCTATCTCATCATTCGTACGTCGCGCGAGTCAGTCCTCGCGAGGACCGGCGCAGGCTGCCCGTCCCGTCCCGTCCCAGCCCGGGCTAAATCCCCCCCCCCCCCCGTGTCTCCCCTGCCCTACCCCCAAATCCAACCCTCCCGACAGAGACCGGCTTCGCTAAACTTTCCCTTGTCGGCTCCCTGGTGCTGCTAGGCTTTCCCCGCGGAACTCTCCCACGGCCCTCGTTAACTTTTGAACGCCGGGATGAAGATTAACCCCCGCAAAAGCCTTGCTCCCCCCCTCCCCTCCCGCTCCCTCACACGCTCCCCTCGCCCCTGACAACCTTCACGCGCCCCTCCCAAAGTCCCCAACAACAACAATATTATAAGCAACAGAACAAGAACGACGAGCGCGCCGTTTGAATCAGGATCGCAGTTTCCCGCGCGCGCGCGCGCTTGCGCAGGCAGCCCACCTCGTTATGGGCAGAGAGGACATCCTTCATTAGTCGGCGCGTCATCCGCAGGAAGCTCGGACACGAGCGGCATTTGTTATTAGAGGATAAATCATTGGCAAAGCGGAGGGGGGGGGGTAGAGGGGAAATGGCAAGCACCGCGCAGGAGGGGGGAGGCACCGTGGACATGCCCGCCCGCGCGGTAGGCGATGGCCTCCCCAGGGACGCCCAGCCCAGCCCCGCCCCGCCGGATGTCTATAACCCTCACAATGACGATCTGTCCACACACACACACACACACACACACTCACACAGGTGCGCGCGCTTTGGGTTGGGAGGCTCGGCTAGTCCTTTCCAAAATAGCACTACATCGGCCGTGTTTATCGAGTTGGAGAGGAGAGCTAGCTGCTCGGCAAACACACTCGCGCGCGCACACACACACACACACGACAGGCTCGACATGGGCGCGCGCAGGCTAGGCTCTCTTTACGCGCCGACACAGATTTTCACAGCAGAGTACACAAAAGGCTTTGCACCGAAAAATTTATCCGCACGAGTTACTTGTTTGTATTTTGCCGCGTCGGCGGCAGCGACCGACCATTAATTGTGTCTATGTCGCAACTGCCTGCCACTGCACTTCTATATAGAAATACACATGTAAGCTTGGAAGAAATGTAAAAAAAGGCTCCGAGAAGGAGAGGGAAAGAAGAGAAAAAGAGAGATAGAGAGAGGGAGAATGAAAGAGAGAGGAAAAAGAGAGAGAGAAGGGGAAGAGAGAGAGGTCCCCGCGGGAGCAGACGGGCATGGTGGCGGAGGGACGGACGGACCGGGGAGGGAATTGGATGGGAAGGCATCAGGGGGGAAGGGCAGGGCAAGCAGGCTGCGCGGCCCAGCCCGGCCCGGCCCGGCGCGCTCGCCTCGCATCCGCCGGAAGTGTCATTCCCTACACACAGGCAACAGGGTTGCATACAGATGCCCACCAGCTGTTGTCTCGCAAAGGGAGGAGAAGGGCACAGCGACCCGGCCCCCGCGGACAAACTGCGCACGACATCAAGGCGGAATTATATTACTCTCGGTCCGTCTGAACGAAACTCGGAACCGAAATATGGTAAGTGTTCCTAAGCTGTTCTGGAGCGCCTGTCCGGTTCAGCGACCCGACTCCATCGCTGCACAATTTTTTTTTCTTCCATCGGCGACGTCGTATGTACCACTTTTGGTTTACGGTTACAAAAGCAGCGCGCTGGGCCTGGCCACACCGGCCGCCCGGCAGGGTAGGCAACGCGATCACACCGCTGCACGCCGGGACTGCATAGCGCCTGCCTCGGATGTAGCTACTCTAGACTGAAGCACCAGCACCAGGAAATCCACGAGTTAATTACTTCCGTTTTATATAAAACCGGGGGGGGGGGGGGGCGTAGCGACGAGCAAGCGACCCCCGAACCGCACCGCAGGCGTAGAGAGCGGCCCGCGCGGCCCGCGGGGCGGAGCCCGGCCCGGCCCGGCCCGCCGGGGTATGTACATGGCCCCTCTCTTTGCCCAGTACTGTTTTAGTTTTAGTTACTAAGTTGGACGTGCACGAGGGACACAGAGTCGGATCCAAAGCGGAAGGACTAGCAAAACAAACAGGGCTGAGGGAGGGAGGGAGGGAGGGCGGGATGGAGAGTAGGCAGGGTGCGGCCCGGCCCCGCCCCGCCCCGCCCCGCCCGGGGGGTGGCCGGGAGGTCCCTGGCCAGAGTCGAACAGTGTCCACAGGGATACGGTAACCCAGATTTATCACCAAGCAGGAGTCGGGAGGGGAGGGGTGGAGGGGGTAAGAGGCGCACGGAGCGGCCTTTGGGGGCGGCCCGGCCCGGTGCGTCTCTGGGGGCGCGGTGGGGGCGAGGCGGGGGCGGGGCAGAGGAGGCCCTTCACACCGCGACGCTCCAGCCCGCACAGCCCTACACAGCGGTGCCCAGATTTCCTCCCTTACATCGATTTCCGATATGAAATGATACTTTTGGCGGTGTGCGCGGTGCTACGCTACGCCCGTCCAGCCCCTCCTACCCCGCCCCCGCCCGCCCCAGTCGCGCCCGGTCTCCCCCTGCTGGTAATTAGCGTAAAAGCCTCAATACTGTCCGGTTAGGGTCCTCCCGCCCCCGCCGCCAGCCCTACCCCCGCGCTCTCGGAGCCAGGCACACAACAGGGATCCAGCCAGGTGGCAAAATTCCAAGCCAAATTTTGCTGGCGAATATATATATTCCCCGGTCGCTTTTGAGGCTGCAGCGGCCCGGCCGGGCTGGCCGGCGGGCAGGCGAGGCCCGGAATGCCCCACAAACTATGCGTGTGAGCGTTGAGGCGCACTGTACCACAATGGCCGGCGCCGGGGGCGGGCCGGGGGCGGGCCGGGGGCGGGCCGGACGCTACGGGGCTGAATATGATCAGAAAAGCCACGAAACAAAACTGGCGCAGGGCGCGCGCGCGCGCCAAAACAAAAATAAAAGAGAGAGAGGAAAGTCTGTAAAATAAGGTAGCAAGGCGAGCTGTACCGCACACTATATACAGCCCCGTGGCCTGGTGCGGTGGAGCCTGGCGGGCAGCAGGTAAGTATACTCTGTCGCCGGGGGGGCGAGGCGGCCATGATAATAAAAACACTGCCGGGCCGGGCCAGGGGTCGGGCCGGGGAATGGAGACGTCCGAATGAGCACACCATGATACACGGCGAGGGCGGACCAGGGGCCGGGGCCGGGGCCGGGGCGAGCAGCCAAAGCCTATATCGCACCTCCGAAAGGGAAAAGCGTGCAAAAAAAAAAAAAAAAAAGAAAAGAAACTGTATGAACCACCGCCGAAAGCACCACAAACATGAAAATGGCGCCACGCTCGCGCAGAACAAAGCGGGGAGCAGCCGGTGGCGGGGTGGCGGCGGGGCGGGGTGGGGTTCGAAAATCTTTGCGTCGTATTTTACGTGATCCTCCCTGCGACGCCCCGCCCCGCCCCGCCGCTTGTCGCCCGCGATGTCTGCTTTGCGTCGTCCGCTGACAAATTGTGTTTGCCTGGCGGCGCGGCGGCGGCGCACCCTCCCGCCCCGCCCCACCCCACCGCCGCACACGTGCCCGCGGGCGTTCCCAGCACCGCGGGGCGTTCCCAGAGTACAGAGCACGGCGTACCGAGCTGGCCGGTAGCGCGGGCCGGGCAGGGCGAGAGGAGCCGGGGAGGCAGGCGGTCCCTTGCAGCTGCTCCTTTAACTCGTCGCTTTATTGGCCGTTTTATTAGAGGCTTTACGCCCCGGAGGAGGAAGAGCGGACGGGCCGGCCGAGGGAGAGAGGGAGGAGGGGGGGGGGTCATTGGTGCTGACATCTGTGCAGCAGCCCTACAGCCGCGCCGCTGCCCTTGCATGCCGGCCCTAATGCAGCGCCGCCCCCGCCCCGCCACGGCGCCCTCTCTTATCGCAGCCGGACGGGACGGCCCCGGCCCCGCCCCGCCCTGACCCCCGCAAGCGCCCGGCCTCGGCCTCGGCCCTGCCCGGCCCGGCGGCGCCACCCAGGCGCGCGGCGCGGAGCGGCGCACAGGGCCTCTGCTGCTAGGCTCTCCACTGTAGGCCTCCGCCCCGGCCGGCCCGCCGCGCTGGCCAGAGATAATCTGGCTTTACGAGTGTGAGGGAGAGGGAGATCAATAATCAGGGCTCTGCTGTGCGAGAGAGGGCCAGTGCGGGCCAGTGTGTGTGAGCGCGCGCGGTTCCTTAATTGATCGGCTCAGTGACCCACTTCTTTCTTTTAGGAGGCAGTGGTGAGTTCGACCAAACAAGGGATTTACACACACACACTGTAACAAGCAAAGTGTTTTTTCGTTGTTTTGTTTTCCTTTTTTTGCGGGGGAAAGGGCGAAAATGGCACTGCAAGTGAAATGAAAGTGAAAATAAAACACCTTTCCGTTACTTTAAGGGTTATCCGACCTCCTGCACGCGGGAGCAGCAGCAACAGCACCACCACAAAGTGTGAGTGTGTTTGGGCGTGAGTTTGTACGTATGTGTGTTGCAGGGCCGCAAATCCCTTCAAATCTCGTGCACGCGCGGCGCAGCAGGGCCTGCTAGGCAACCGGGCAGGCCCTCACGAGTCCGGCACACTCTGCGCCGAGAGAATGAGGTAGAGGAGAGACGAGAGAGAGAGGGGGGGAGGGTGTTGCCGGGTCACTGGTCGGCCTGATCGAATGAGCCTGGGCGGGCCTAGAGTAAAGAGCGCGGATATACGATAGCCCCGGCCTTGGCTCGGCTCGGCTTGCGCTGCGCCCTGCCCTGGGCCGTGCCTCCACCCCCGCCTCCGCCCCCGCCCCCAGCAGCCTCGCTCACACACACGCACTCGGCCTTACACCTTACGGCCCGGCCTTACAGCGGCCTTACGGGCCCCTCCGCGCCCGGCCCGGCCCGGCACGGCCTTGTCGGCCTCGGAACAAGGTCCCACAACATTGGCTGCTGCTGGTGGCGGCCCCGGGGCCCGCCCCGCCCCGCCCCGCCCCGCCCGGCTTACCACCAGCAGCAGCAGCTCCACCAGTGTGACCACAGCAGAGGGTCCTGGCCGGGCCGGGGCGGGGGGCAGCCGGGCAGAGCTGCACTCTGCGCTAAACAATTTCGAGGAATACCTCGGGCCGGGCGCCAGTGAAATGCACTCGGCCGGTGCAAAAACACGTATATATAATTTTTTTTTTGTTTTTTTGGCAGGTCTATATATTGGTTTGCGCGGCCACCTCCACCGCCTCCCTTGGTGGGGGAAGCGCCGCGCGCCGCTTCGCTGGAAACGGTCCATTCCTCCGGTTGGGTAAAAATAAAGCGTTGGAATTTCTCCATTTGGGCCGGGAGCGGCGCGGCGTGGCGCGGCGTGGCGGGGTGGGGCGCGGTAGGCGAGAGGAGGGTCCCGAGACAAGGGGGCGGCGGAGGTGCCAATACGGACGGGGACATATTGTCGGGACACGTATACCCCCCCCCCCCCTCTTCCACGCCGCGCCAAGGCGATGCCGTGTCCCGTCCCGGGAGTATTGTCTGAGCGAATTTCCATGCGGATCGGAGGACCTTGCACCCCATATTTCACGGGATGGCCCTCCCCCACCGGCCCGGCGAGGCGAGAGGCGAGGCCCCAAACACTACAAGGGTGTGTCGACCTTTACCGAGGCACTCGTGGTCATCCCCAGTCCGGAGGGGGCGGGTCGCGAGGGTCGGAGGCATTCTGCGACCCACCGAAAAAAAAAAACGAAAAAATAAAAAAAAAAAAAAACATAAGGAACATCCCGCGACATTTCCGAAGGGGCAGCCGGCTAAGCCCCCCCCCCCTCTCCGTCCCTCGAAAAATTTAAATGCGTCACAAACGAGACGATCGACAGGACTGCACGATAGAGCCCAGCCTGCTGCCACACATTAAGAGCGCGGGGCGCTTAAAGAACGCGTCGGAAAGACGAGAAAAAAAAGAAGAGACGGACAAAGTTGGGAGTAGTTGGAATAAGGGGTGAAGCAGAGTGAGCTGGAGGGGGGGAAGGGGTGGTAGTGGGGGAGGAGGTGAAAGGGGCTGGAGATAAGGGGAGCGGTGCGGCGTGCAGCGAAGGGTCACGTGTTACTGACAGCCCGGAGAGTAATGAGCGCAGAGCCCCGGTGGGGGGGAGAGGGGAGGGGGAGGGGGAGGGGGCGCGGGCGGGGCGGGGGCAGCACGGCCCCTCTGCCCCGCTGCCCAGCCCCACCCTTATCTGCTATCGCAGTGCACGACCACCCCTTTCTGCCTCCCTCGCCCCTGCCCCCACCCCAACCCCTTCTCTGTCTCTTTCTCGGAAGACCTTTACAAGGCCGGTAAGGCCGGTGCTTCCACCCATCCCTCCTCTCTCTCTTTGTCTCACACACACCAACAACAACAGGCAGAGGAGGTAGTGCCTTACTTCACCGGACCTAAATTCACCCCGGTCCATTGGCTTCTGAGTTGGGTTAGGTCATATCGTCCCCAGCCCCGTCGTGGCGGTGGGCGAAAGAAGCCGTACCCGCGCGTTAAGCCCGCCAGGGAAGGCACCGAGAGCGCTTATAGTATCTTTCCAGCCCGGCCCGGCCCGGCGCGCATGCAGCTGCAGCTAATATTCTTCTTTGCGGCCCTGCGGGCGGCAGGCGCGACACACCTGTTGACCTGCTGGCCTGTTGGCCTGCAGGCCACCGGGCCGGGCCTGGCGCCCCCTGGTTCGTTAGTGGCGGCGCAGCGGCCGGGCCGGGGGTGCTTGCGAGCGGGCCGGGCCGGCCGGGGGCTGAAATTAACCCCGCTTCATTTCTTTTCGAGGTTGTCGGGCGTAATAACGTGCGGCGGGGCGGGGCGGGGCGGGGCGGGGCGGTCGTACGCCTTGCATTGTCTTTGCAGTAATGAGGCACCTGCAGCACCTGCAGCAAACGCTCGGCCTGGCCCCCGCCCCGCCCCGCCCGCCTGCAGCCCGGCACGGCCCGGCCCGGGCACGGCGAAATTAAAGGCGGGGCGGGGGGCTACACCGCGACTTTAATCTTTGTGTCGTAAAAAATAGTAAACATGTAAAAATGTAAAAAAAAGAAGAGGAAGAAGAAGAAGAAAAGAGCGGTGGCGGTGTGCAGGCCGTGGCGGGGCGGGGCGCGGCGTAGCGGTGCTGCTGCCCGCCGCACATTACCAATTCAGAGCCGAAATTAAACATTAATTACTCGGCGGGGCACAATTCTGAGCCGCGAGACGCGCCCAGTCTCGTTAAATTTTAAGTTTACGACCGGTTTAAAATGGTTTTTGAGTTATTAAAATTTAACTTGATGGGTGTGTGGATGGGCTGGGACAGGCCCTCTCACTCTCCGGGCCCCGCGGCGCCCGCGCGAGCCTACCCACCCACCCACCACCGCCAGGGGCGCTAGGGCGGAAAAGTTGATGTGCAGTATGTAAAAAAAAAGAGAGAGAGAGAAAGAGTGAAGGAGAGGCGGGAAAAGGGAGGGACGGAGAAGGGTGGCGCGTGCGCGGCGGAGAGGACGTGCGATTGGGCCCAGGGGTGAGCACATTTACGCGTGAATTTTTAGAGAGCAAAGTTGTAACCGGCGCGCGGGGTGCGCGCTCGACTCGACTCGACTCGACGCGACCCGTCGTCCCCGCCGCGCTCGGGGACAGCATTAAGTTCGTCTCGCGCGCGGAGAAACGGCGCGACGGGAGCGAGTCATCGGCTGAATCAACGCGTCATTCTCGGCGCGGAGGGGCACGGGCGAGAGAGGGGGGCGGGGGCGACTTTCAGGATTATGTTACGCGGACGGCTGGGGGACGAAACCGAAGCTCAAATTAAAGGACTCTTCCCTGCCTCCCTGCCTCCCTCCGCGCTGCGTAAACGAGAACGAGAAGGAACGGCTTGCGCACCGCGGCGGGGCGGGGCGGGGCGGTGGGGGCGGAGAGCAGGTCCCCCTTCGGTGTCCGACGCGGATGAGAAGTTAGCGGCCACGGCCAACTTTCCAAATGCCCTCTCGTAATAGTTCATGCCCCTCAGCCAACCCGGCGGCGGCCCTGCTGCTGGCCGGGCGCAGAGGGACAGATAAATGAGGCGAGATGTGAGCGGCGCGGGGGATGGGGAAGGGGGGGAGCACAACGATAACGCGCGCGACGGATGCATTTCAACCAATCGCATTCAGTTAACCTTCGATTTGAATTTCCCGCCTTTGCTCCCGGCTGGCACCACGGCCGGCAGCCTTGGGGGTCGTTTTCTCGCAGTGTGTGTGTGTTGGCAGGCCTGCAGGTGGGGTGTGGGATGGGGGGCTCACCCTCTGTCCGAGGACGCGGCCGGCCGCCCCGCCCCGCCCCGCCTGCTGGACGTCCCTGTCCGGAAAGTTTTCTACATAAACAAGTCCGCCGCGACGCCCTTTCAGAGCCGCCCTGACCCACCCCGCCCCGCGTACATACCCACATCCACGACTCACCGCGCAGCGCTCCCCGCCGCCTCAGCCTGCCCTGGTACCCACCTGAAACAACGAGAAGAGGCAAAGTATGAGGAAACAAAGCTCGAGCGAAAAAAAAACCCTTATCATCACTGCCAATTTTTCTTTTTTTTTCTTAATCATTTCTCTGACGGAACGCGCAGTTATATTGCTTCCAGTTTCGCGCAGGAGCACCAGAAAGCAGCAGCAGCAGCAGCTGAACAACGGCACCGCCCCCTTATCCGACGGACGTTCCGTCGCAGTTTCGACGATGTGCAACATTCCCATGCTGCGCGCCGAGCCCTCTCCACTAAGTTCCGCTCCCCGCCGCGCCCCCGCCGCGCCCCCGCCGCGCCCCCGCCGCGCCACCACTTGACCGGCCCTAGTCTGGCCCGCCCGCCGCTGCCGCTACAGGCCCACGCTCGACCAGACCAGCGAGTCCCATCCACCGGCCGCTTTCAATAACGAAGTGGCCAGCAGCGGTAGGGGCTCCCGCCCGGCCTCCCCCGCCGCACTCCACCGCACCCCGCCCCGCCCCGCCCGCCCCACCCAGCCAATATGACTACAGAGCAAACTTCATTAGGCCGGGCTATTCTTTCCCCCGGCCCGGACTTGATTCAGGAGACTCGGCGGCCAGGTGGGGCGCGGCGAGGCGAGGGAGGGGGGGGGGGGGTGAAGAGGCGGCACGGGGCGGGGAAAAAAGCAGAAAAACGGCTCGCAAGTCGCTATGGAGTCCGTCCGGTCTGGGGTCCGGCAGCGGCGCGAGAACGCCTCCACTGGCCTCACTCCCGCCCCGCCCCACCTCGTCCCTGCCAGGCGAGACCATTGAGAGGAGGGAGGAAGGGAGAGTCTGGAAAAATAAGGGCAAGATGGAAAGGGCGAGTTAAGGAGGAAGGGAGGGAGAGAAGGAGTCGGCTCTACAAATCCATCCGCGAGCTTAACTGGCATTAGCGGGACGCAAAAATGACCCTACAGGGATTTTTCTTTAGTAGGCCCAACAAAAACTAAGGAGGCGGAAGCACGGCCGGCCGGGAGGCAGATAGCAAGAGACGGGCCCCAGCGGGGGAGAGAGAGGGAGAGAGACCCACAAAAGGGATCGGGGAGATCCCTAATCAAAGGAGGCCCCAACGAGGAGGGATTTTAGCTTGGTTTTGCGGATCTGGCGACACCCCAAATTAATATAAGCTCCTGATATAAACCCTCCCTCGGCGAAGACACGGTAAAAGGGGTAGGTTCAGCGTTTTAAACCGCAATCACTTTGCAGTCGGGGGGCTTTCAAGCGTCAAAAATCAAGGCCGACTTCAGGTGGTTTAGGACCCGAGCGTCTTGCGGGAGCGGCGCGCAGAGTACGCGCTGCTGGCTGCAGTACCCACCCCCAGCTCCTCGCTGTAGTCTCCTCCTGCCCGGCCCTCCAGAGGCGGATATATTATATTAAGCCGAGACGCCGCCACGCCACGCCACGCCACCACCCTCCGGAGTCACGTGGCCACACATCCCGGCCAATCACGGGCGCCGTATAAAGACAGAGTGAAAAAGAATCGCGTCGTAGAAGCGCGCGCGCCGCGCCGTGCCTGCCGTCGTCTGCTGCTGCTGCTCCGCGCCAGATATTCTCCTCGCGAAAAAAGGACAACGCAAGAAGGGAGGAGCGGGCGACGTGCGCGCGCGCGCCGGCAGAACATTGAATTGAGCAAGCAATGAGAATAAGAAAATGGAACAATGTTCCGGCGGAAGAAATTTGGTAAGCAATTTGGGCGGAACGCAGAGCAGCGCCAGCAGCAGCAACGCAACGACCAGCAGAGCAGTAGAATAGCAACGGATAGCGGGGGAGGCCCTCTGCTCCACACCTCCAGTGGGGCAGTACAGGCCCTCCAGCTGGAGCGTGCTGGAGCCGCCAGCGCGCTGCTGGCCCGCCCCGGCCCGATGATGAAATTATGACAGTAAAACACGGCATCAAACTCGCGGCCGTGCTGTGCTGGGCAGCAGCGGCCTCCCTCCAAACGGCCCGGCCTGCCCCGCCCCGCCCAGCGCACTCTAAAGTCGGGCAGTAAAGTTACTGGGCGGGACCGGCCAGGGCCGGCCCAGCCCGGCCCGACTGAGGGTAGCAGCAGTCCAGTGAGTTCTGCGCGCGCCGGGGAAAAACTTCAACGAAACGCCGTAACCGCGATCTGCGGCGGCACTGCAAACCGCGGCACGCCGATAGCAGCAGGCGAGGCGGGGGCGGGGGTTAAGGTGAAGGCGAGTGAAGGTCTGGGCACGACTTTAAATCAAGAAGTTATCCCTGAAGTTATCACGGCGGTCACTAGATACGCCCGGGGCATGTGCAGGCAGGGTAGGTGCGCCGGGGAAGTGCCGGGGATAAAGAGTGGAGTGTCCCACAAGACGAAACGGCGCACTTTCCAAACAACGGGGAGTCCGCGCGCGCGCCATGCTAAGGCAGGGGGAGGGGAGGGGGCGGGACGTAGCGCGGGACTGGGCTGGGCTGGCCATCCCCGACCGTCACATAACTGGCTTCATGAAACTGAGCCATCAGCGGGCGTAAACGAGGCACGGCCCCTCGGGCTTGGGGGCGGCGCGGGGTCGGCGCGGGGGCGGGCGCACCTAGATGTGGCCGCGAAACTACGAGGCCGGAATAGGAAAGCAGAGAGAGAGAGAGAGAGGTGGGGGTGGCAGGGAGGGATGGAGCCGTGGCAGCGACATGGCTGTTTCTTATCCCCGCCCCACCCTCCGTCACTCTTCTGATTCCCCGCCCCGCCCCGCACCCCAGCCACCCCCACCCTCCCCGGCTCGCCTCACTCTTTTTCTCCCATCTCGAGCCCGGCCGGCTCTTTCTCCCTCTGCAGCAGCGCGAGTTGCCCGCAAACTAGAACACGGCACATGACGGCCTATGAATCCCACAACAAACCCAAACGGCGCCACGAGGGATGCTCCCCGCCGCGCCCCCGCCGCGCCCCCGCCGCGCCCTGCTCCCCATCACACAATCCCCCTGCAGCCTTTGCAGCAGCCGCAGAGGCCCCTCCGGACAAACTTTTTATTCGGCAGAGTATGTCGGCGCGCTCCGCAACTCTTGTCACGATCTCCCTTTTCCGTCACCTCATCTGATCCAAAGTTTACCCCTCGTCCCCGGCGCCCCGCCCCAGCCCCGCCCCACCCCGCCACGCCCCCAACCCAAATCGGACCTTTCCGTCCCTTGCGCGCCGCTCAATCTTCGGAGGCATTCTAATCCACACCACACCACGGCGGGGCGGGGCGGGGCGGGGCGGGGCGCGGCGGCCGCAACCACCGAGGCGTGCGGCGTCATGTTCTCGCCTCTTTTTGTTCGCCCGCCTGTGCAACTCGAATGCAAGAGAGGGTGGTTGGGGGGAGGCTGCGCGGCGCAGACTAAAGCGGCGCGCCGCGGCGCGAGTCTTCATAGAGAAAATATGCAAATTCTGCTTCCATCGCCATTATTCTTTGGGTCTCTCTCTCTCTCTCTCCCCCTCCCTCCCTCTCACCCGCCGGTTCGTCCCCGTCGCAGGTAAGCCCGCGGGCGCGAGGTAGACAGGGTTCCCCGGCAATCTTCAGTCATTGACACATCAGACGTGTACGTCTACAGTCCGTACCGTTACGATCTGATGACCGTACATGAAAAACACGGCTCGGACCGTAGACAAACCGTAACTGCCTACAGATTCCTTTTCTTTATTTACAGTGCACCGCCCGGCCCTGGCCCACGCACTCCCCCCACGCCCCCCTCCCAACGGAACGGTGACACAAGGGCAACGACAATCAACGACAAACTATATGTACCGACGGGCGCGCGCGTGTGTGTGTGTGTGTGTGTGTGAAGAGACGACGGGGCGGACATCAAACTCGCGAAAACACAGAAAGCGCCGCGGGCGAAAGGGTTGCGCGCGAGGCGGAGGGCGGACAAGGCAACGTTTGGTGAATTTGCCAAAACAATGAGAGCGAAAAGAAAAACAACAGGAAAAAAGGAGATGAGAGAAAGAACGGGACGGCGGGAACGAGCATAGAAACGTGGAAATAAAAAAAGGCGAATATAAACAATATAAAAAAAAGAGGGGGTGATGACCGAGAGTGCGGCCTGTAGACAGAGTGTGGCCAGTCGCCCGGAAGCTTGCAACTAAATAAGCCGCCGGCTACGGTGACGAAAACTGCAATTGATTGAATAGAAAACCTGTTTGCTCCATTTTTCAAGGGGTACCATATTGGTCCATGAAAACGCGTTGCCTCTTGACTCCCGCATTCTATGCACCCGTTTCGTACGAGAGCCGTGCGGGGCGCAGAGCTGAGATTTCAATGGTCAGATAAAAAATTATACCACCAAACGCAAAAAAAAGGGGGAAAAGAAACCACAACGAATGAGGACAACTAATATCTCTGTGTTACCCCAGCGCCTTTTTTTTTCCGTGTTATGCATTCTCCTTTTGTGCGGCGGTATGTGTGTGCGCGCGCGCGCACGTCTGTCTGTGTGGCGCCCCACCCCCTTAACCCATTTCACACTTTTTATTGCTCTTTAGTGTCGCCATTTGTTCTTCCTTTCCTTGTTCCCCACTTCCCCAGGCCGCAAGATGGGGCGCGGACCAAAGTGAAAGCCGGGCGGGGCGGGGCTGGGCGGGGCAGGAGGGGGCGGACAGCGTGAGCCGGGCCGGGGTGGCGCGGAATGGCGGCAGAGAGTAAAAGTTGTCACCCCAGGTGCAAAAGAATGGCACGGGGGTGTGTTAGGCGCGCGCGCCCAAACACAGCAGGGCGCCGCAAAAAATAAAGAAGGGGAAAACGGCCCCACGTTTACAGATAAGGCGCGAAATTACAGAAGAAGGTAATTTTAAAACAGAACACACTCTCACGTAAATAAAAAAATAAAAAAAACGTAACGTCTCTCTTTTAAGCGACCAAAATTTATAAACGTAAAATTCAAAAATTTGCTTGCGCGTCTTCCTCAAGTACATAAGCAGGACTAAGCCGCTCCGTTCTACAGCATAAAACGGCCGGGCTCCGCGAGGAGAGAGCCGATCTTGTCTATTTGAATCAGAGCCTCCTCGGCGCGGCGCGGAACTACCCCACTGCCACAGAATGGAGGGGAAAAAGGAAGAGAAACGACTCAACTCCGGGCAATAAAAGTCTCCCGCACCGCAGCCTCGTACCTCAGTCCACAACGGGCCGCGCCGAGCCGAGCCGAGCCGCGCCTGCCCGGCCCAGGTCCGGGGCAGCGAAAGGTGGGCTCTCTTAATACCGCGCGGGCTGGGCTGCGGGGGGCCCGGCCCGGCCGGGCGAAGACACCCCAGAAGTGATACCACCACCGCCGCCCCCGCAGCCCGGGCCGGGCCTTGCCTGCGCGCCAAGTTGCACCATATTCGCCGCTTTTCCTCCTCCAGGGCGGGGCTGTGGAGAGGCAGCGCTAACTTCCCCCTGCTGCACCTCTTGTCCGCTGCGCTGCACCAGTTTCGCGCTTTTCTGATCCCGCCAGCGCCGCGCGGAAGTTTAGCGTCGCGCCCGAGCGATATGCCGCGGGCGTCGCGCCCCGCCGCGCCACCGCGAGGACGCGCCCGCTACCCCCGCCCCGGGGCCAACCACGCTCACGGCCCCAAAGTGTCATTTTTCACTGATAACGAGCGGAGTCATTCCGCAGGCCGCGCACGTCCCGCAAAGGATTACAAAGAAATCCTGCGCTGCAATTCAGCGGGGCGGGGCGGGGCGGGGCGGGGTGGGGCGGGGTGGGGCAGGGTGGGGCGGGGTGCAGACCGGCGCGGCGCGGCGGTTTGAAACGCAGCATCGCGCCGCTGCACAATCACTTAGAATAACACGGGGCGGTTACAGCAGAACGGATCCTGTCACAATCTGGAACACGGGTGCCGGCGGGCCCCGCCACACCCCACCCCGCCCCGCCCCGCCACAGCCCCGCTATCTGCTGAGGGCGGTCACCTGTCTACCCTTGTCCCGCGGCGCGGCGGAGGTCCCGCACGTCAACGGCCCGGCCAGACGGGCGTGGGCGAGAGAGGGGGAGAGAGGGGGGATGGGGGATGTGCGTGCGTACTCGCGTGTCTTACAGCAGCACTGATGCAGACACCGAGAGTGGGACGAAAACGGACATTCTTTTTACATTGTCTTACACCCTTTTTTATTTTCACTGTATTTGTAGGTCGAGAGGGTGATTTTTATGAACAGCCAGTAGGGAAAACAAAGGGACCGAGAGATAGAGAAAGAGGAACGGAAAAAAAAAGAAAAGCAGAAATTTTCTCCCCTGGCCAGACAATTGAAAAAAAAGGGCCGAGGGCGAAAACCTCATTCTGTGTTTGTCGATCAAAAAGGAGCAGGAGCTAGAGCGGCGGGGCGGGGCGGGGCGGGCGCACACAAGCAATGCACCGAGGACGAGGCGAGGGGGTCCTCCCTCCACGAGTGCAACAAGGACACGCGGAGGCCGCCGGCCCGCCCCGCCCCGCCCCGCCCAAAGCGTCCACAATGCCCGTCCTGACTTGATTGCGGCCCCGAGCGGAGCGGGCCGGAGCACCCTCCCGCCGCGCCACCCCCCGCTGCACGCCAGCCAGGACCCTGGGAGAATTAAGGTCCGGGCGCAGCCAGGCGGGCTGCAGGGAGGGGGAGGCAACGGGGTCCCTACGGTGGCCTCCTCCGCCTCGCCTCGGCCCATTCAACGACGCCCTACCTGCCGGCCACCACGCCCCGCCCCGCCCCGCCCCGCCCCGCGGCGCGCGCCCGCTGGGTCAACAGGCCGCGCCCCCGCCGCGCCCCGCCCCGCCTCGCCTGCTGCTGCGGCTCCGCACGTCTCATCCTCCTGCTGACGATTTAATTCCGCCCTTAATTAAGCAGGTCAGAGGGGAGGGGGGAGGGGAGGGCAGCTGCGCGGGAGGGATGAAATATCTGCGCCATACACCGGCGACGTGTCGTTTTTTGTTTTTTTTGTCGGTGTTTTTTTTACAAACTTGCTTGGCCCCCGCCCCGCCGCCGTCCCTCAACCCCCGCCGCCCCCAAGAAGCTATCCGCATGCCGAGACATCCCGGGCGGCATCCGTCTGGGGCGGGGAAAAATGACGTCATTTCCCACTACTGGACAAGTTCATCCGGCAAGATACGGCTGCGAGGCGTGCGGGGGCGGCGGCCATGTCAGTGCATTGCGCCCTTCCGGTGCACGGGACGGGGGGGGGGGGGGGGGGAGACCGACAAGGAATAAGACAGTTTAGCCGGCCGGACACCGCCGGCCAAGTCGAGCAGACATACAGACATACAGACTGACGGGCAGACGAGCAGACACCCCTTTCCCGTCCGGCCCGGACGACGACGACAATGCAGCCGCAGCCTGAGGAGCAATAAGGCCGACGGCCCGGTCTGGAGGGACGGGGGCGCGGGGCGGGGGCGGCGCAGGGGGCGGGCCGGGGGCGGGGACGAGCGTTATTGCGTTCCAGGCTGAATGGGGCCCCCCGGGGGGCGGGGAGGGCCCAGCCCAGGGCGGCTGGAGCAATGCACTTGACTCCCGCCCCGCCCCAGCAGAAGAAGAGGTGCGCGCGAGAGTGTCACCTCCCGGACACGCCCCGGGTACTCGCTGGACGCCGGGCGTCGCCGTCGCCCACCTCCGACGCGGCCGGCGTCAGCGCCCCGGCGGCCACGTCCCCCTCGGTAACTGCCGGCTGAGCTGCAGAGGCAAACTCCGGCTCGTAATGAGGTCTTACTCCATGCTCGCTGCTCAGCCCCGCGCAGCGCAGCCAGCGCAGCTCACCTCCAGCGCGCCAACTCGCTCGTGGGGCGAGAGTTGCCGGACCCAACGGGGCTCTTAGCCGCGCTCAGGGGCGGTGAGAGCCGGCCAGTCTAGACGGGGACACTGCCGCACACATACACCAGCCCCGAACGCGACGCGCGCAGAGAGAGAGGGAGAGAGAGAAAGAGACGAATCGTCGCTGCCTCAAGTCTACTCTCCCCCTGCCTCCCGCACCTCTTTTCGCGGGCGGACAGAAAATCAACTTTCGACACGACGCTCGGCTCGACTCGGCTCGTCTCCTCCGCCAGCAGCGCATCACCCCCCCCCCCCCCCGTCCCCCCGTCCCCCGCCAACTCTTCCTGTTCCTCCTCACCGCACCCTCTCATCTCTCAAAACCTTCTCCGCGAAAATATTCCCTGGCAGCGCGCCTGATCCCGATACCGGAGGATGGCTGATTTCCTCTCCTCTCCCTGGCCGCCCGCCCGCACCCCTGCGCTCCTCACCCCCAAGCTCGCGCCGCCGCAACACCTCGCCCGCACTTCCTCCCCAATATCCGGCCGAGGCGACCCCCGCCCGCACCCCCCGTCCCATCCCCTACCCCCTCGCCACGGAATTACTCGTCCACAGCAGGAGCATCGGGGCGCCGCCACTATTTCACGGCGCAAACAACCCGGCGGCGTGCTGAGCACCTGCCGATACCGTCCCGTCAGACTCGGGTATCGAGCGGGCTGCCTACCGTCCGGGCGCCCCGCCCCCCCTCCTCTCACACGTGGTGCATCTGCTTCTTCAGACGAGCGAGGGAGAAGAAGGTTTTGATTGGACTGTTGTTGTCGGTTTATCGGGAGCACATTTCCCTGTTTCCACAAGACGCGGCCGGGTCGCGCGCGGAGGAGAGAAAAGAGCCCCAATAAGGCACTCTCCGGAGGATGGGTGCGAGGGGGAGGGGGGGGGGGGCGCTGTCAGGACCGAGGCAGGAGAGGGGCTTCATACTGATGCATCAGTCTAGATTTAGAGTCGTTTGTGTGTGCTGTACGTACTTTAGCCATGCATCATTCTTCCTCCTCTGCCACCACCGCCCTTTCGTACTATTTTTCTCTATTTCTCCTCTCTGTCTCGCTCCCTCCAGCCTGTTTGTCTCTGTCTCTTTGTCCGTCTCTAAGTCAGAGCGGCTCTGTGCCACCCCCTCCCACCCTACCCCGCGTGTTCTCTTCGGTTCTCTCTTCGCGGGGCAGGGCAGGGGCCTTACTTGGCGTCGGATTTCCAGGAGACTGGAGGGGACATTCCGCCCCCAGCCCCTTTGCCCACCCACTCACCCCGCCCTCCTGCCTGCCTGCCACACACGCACACAGACACACCCCATTCACAGACAGACAGGGGGGTTCCATTACCACCTGCACACAGTGGCTGGCTGGCATTCTACAGAACGTCGGGGCGGGGCGGGGCGGGGCGCGGTGGACTAGGGATGGGTCAGCAGCAGCAGGAAAACGCGCCGACCGCGAAAAATGCGAAAAACGTTTCCCCCGAGCAGGGCGTCCGCATGCGTAGGCCCACGCGTGAGCCTTGCGGGCCCAAGTATGTCGCGTGTCGCGCACCACCTTTGTAAGGTGTTTGAAAAGTAAGAAGATTCGCACCATTGCCTGCTCACGTGTGCGAATAAATATGGAAACCCACGTGTCTAGACGCGAGCGACATTCACGCACTTGGGTTTGTAGCCGTGTAGCCGGGCGGGCGGGACTGGGCCGGAGGCACAGAGCGACTAGATTGCAGTGGGGTGCCGACAGGGTTTGCTCGGTGCACAAGACGGATGGCGCAATAGTGGGCCAGCTACACACGATTACAGCCCCTAGCCGTTTAGTAGAACGGCGCCACGGGCGGATGCACCCCCCGCCCCCACCCCCTCCCCAAGCTCCACTAGAGGGTTGCTGCAACGCTCTCGGAAGGGACGGCGGGCGATAGAGAGGGAGGGAGGGAGAGAGAGAGCGTTGGATGGGGCGCGAGAGCGAGGGACGGGTTTCAAGTCCGGGTCCAGTCCAGCCCCCCCGAGCGACCCCGCCCGGTCCGGTCCTTGGCGTCTCTGTGGACTGTGCCGGCCGGGGCCGGGGCCAGGGCCGGGCCGGACACACAGTCTGTCTCGGCGCCGAGGCCCCAGCTGAGGCCCCCGCCGCCCCCGCAGGTCGCGCCCCGGCCGCGGCCGGCCGCGCGCCCCGGGCTTAATTACAGGGGGCCCTTTAAAGGGGCACTGCTGCCTGCGCCCCGCACGCCTGTAGCGATAGGGAACGACAGAAAAGAACTTTATTCTGTACAGTGACGAAATAACCGGAAGCGATATGGAAATGCAGCAGCAACGATAGAAAGGGTATGCCAAATCAGTAATGATAGGGCCTGCCAAAGTGAGTACCCGTGTTTCACCGGCGCAAACGACTGCGCTCCCCCTGCCGGCGGCGGGCCGGGCCGGGCGGCGAGGGACGGCCATCGATCCAGTGCAGCGCGGACACATACAATTATGACGTTAGGGCGTCCACGCACGGCAGCGCGGCGGCGGCGCGGCGGCACTGGGCCTAATGGGCGCCGGGCCGGGCCGGGCGTGAGGTCAGGAGCGGGGCGGGGCGGGGCGGGGTGGCCACAGAGGGGAGAGCGCCCCAGGGGGATGCGCGGGGTGCGGCGGGGCGGAGGCTCGGCGCCCCTGCGGCCCGGGCTGAGGCAGGCCCGCTTGCACTGACAAGGTGTCGGCCGGGCGATGACAAAGTGGCACCGCCCTCACTCCGCTTGCACCCGCCGACCCAAAACCTATATACGGTATACGGGACGGGAGGGAAGGTGATTGGAAACCGGAGTGGCGGGGCGTGGCGCGGCGTGGCGCGGCACCTCCCGCTTCCGGTTGCAAGTCCCGCCGTGCCCAGTTAAGCGCGCACCCCGTCCCACGCCCCGCCAAACCGTTATTTATCACCACAGGCCGGTATTGATGAGCCTGCAGTGTGACAGACGGGGCGGGCGGGGCGGGGCGGGGCGGGGCGGGGTGGGGCGGGGCGGAGCGGGTCCGCTGGTGCGCTAGGGCAGGTTGAGGGCAACGTCCTGCAACCGGTGTAGCCTGAGTAAGGGACACGCCGCCCCGCCCGTCCTGCGCGCTGGCCTCTCCCGGGTCCGTACGCTGCGCCACGCTGCGCCACGGGTCAAAGGACTACGTAATGCCCTGCTACCTGTACCCCAAAAAGAAGCAACTGTTTTTCTTCCTTGGTCCGCCAGGCCCCTTGGCAGGGCAGGTCAAAGAGCAACGAAGTCAGTCCTCCGGCTGGGCGGGCGGGGCGGGGCCGCGCCGGCCAGGACCCCGCCAGGACCGGGTGGGGCAGGGTTGGCGTTTTCGCAAAAGAGGGTCTGGCAGAGAGCGGCGCTACGGGGCCCCCGGCCCGGCGGCGTACCTGTACCGTGCCCCGGCAGACCCTCCTGCCGCGCCACGCCGCACCGCGCCGCCCGCTGCACCCGGCGGGGCGCCGTGAGGGTAGGCACCCAGCGCACCTCGGCGCGTGCGGGACTGCCTACCCGCCAGGGGCCCCGCGCAGCGCAGCGCTCCGCCCGCAGCGGGCCGGGCTGGGCGAAGAAGCGACCTCCCCTCGCCTCGCCGACATCAAAGAGATCCGCGCCCCGCCGCGCCCCGCCCCGCCCGGCCCCGGCGGATTAAGTATCCATCGCCTTGGCCGGGCCGGCCAGGGTCAGGCCGCGCAGCGCGCCACCCGCAAAAGTTCTCCCATCAACTCCTCCGCGGACTTTGAAAGGGACCAATCCCAAAGAAAACGAATTCCAAAACGCGCCGGGAATCCGCGAAGCTCTCCGCGCCGCGCTGACTCCCCTGATGGTGCGGGGCGGATGTTTCCCGGGGGGAGGCAGGGGAGGAGCGGTTGCATTATTTGACGCGAGGTAACCCGGGCGCCGCGCCGGGGCCGGGCGGGTGCGGGTCGCGTGTGCGCGGCTCTGGCGACACGGACACGCCTCGCCTCGCGCACGCGTGTCAGAGCGGGTAATCGGGTTAGCGTCAACCTTCTTGTCCATCCGGGCAACAGGTTCTAATTAGACAAACGGTAGCGAGGGCGCGGGGCCGGGCCGGGTCACCTACCCGTGAGCTGCAGGTAACGAGGCGCATCGCGCACTGCAAATCCAGGGGCGTGTGAGTGTCGCACACTTGTAGGTGCGTGATTTATTAATTATTGTTATATTTTTCCGCGTACACTTAAACAAGAAAAGGAGTGAGTTTTCCAAAGAATTCTCACACACTTTAAGGTACACGAATCATCGCGCGTGACGTATGCCAGTAAAGTGAGCGACGTTCACATACTTATTGGGTCTCCAGTGCGGCGCAATGCTGTTGTGCCCCTATGGCGATAACGATTGTGTTTGCGAAAGAGGAAAATAAAACTGCATCGAAATAGGTACAACAGTGAGTTGCAGCGCCAAGACTTTTTGCCGTCCCCGGGACCGGGACGGCAGGACGCCACCGCCGCGACGCGCCGTGCCGCGCCGGTCACAAAGGCAGCGCCCCACAGAATCTCTTCACACTTTCACATTTCCTCTTCCAGACGCGACGCGCCAACGGCAATCGTTCGAATAGGAGCATTGGGTCCGCCTTTGACTCGCGACAAAGCACGCCGCACACACACACACACACATACAGACATACAGGCCCCGACCGACGCAACCTTTAATCTCTTAGAGCCGAAGGGAGGGCACACAGTCGCCTCTCTCCATCTCTCTCTCTCTCTCTCTCTCCACCACACGCACGCACACAGACACATTACCACGCAAAATCCTTCCTCTCTGTCTTTTCCAAACTCGCAAAGGCCATTCGTTTGGATCAGCTGACTAGGCGTCGCCCTATGCAAGCATACTAACACCACTGCAGGCGTCAAGACTCAAATGCTGACGCGCTGGCTTCGCGATGAAAAAAATAATCCAAAGCAGAATCACATACGTCGCACTGCAAGTGGCAACAAAATAAACATGGAACTAGAATATGTCAGAGAGGAGAAAATTCTGCACGTTCCTGCGGCGGCTTGATGTCGCTGCGCGCTGCTCCAGCGGGGGAGACTCCCCCCCCCCCTCCTCCCCGCCCCCCAACCCTGGGTCCGCCCGTCTGGCCCCGGCGGGAGACAAACGGCCGCTTGTTAACGAGGTGCGGGCAAAAGGAAGGGGCCGCGCGGGTATTTAAACTGACGGGGGGAGAGGGGGGGGTCTGTGTCTAAGCGCTCTGGAGGAATAACACCATGGTAATCGCACAACGCCCACGCAGGTCTGTTAATGATCAGTACGCCACATTCCTGCTGCTTCCCTGTCGTGATATATAAGTGACTTTTGCGCGCGGTGCAAAGTCAGTCGCGAGGAGCCGAAGCCGAGCGAGGCGCAGCTGAGAGCTCCCCCCGCCCCGCCCCGCCCCACCCTCGGCCATCAGTGTCACCAGCCTGGACCCCCGCACCCCGCCCCGCCCCGAGCAGGAGGACTGGGGGGAGGGGAGTCACAGAGCTCCATTCACTCACAATTAAATGACGGAGCAATTAATCCTGCATCAAGCAGGTCGCAGGGCCAGACGGCCGGGGCGGGCCGCTCGTGCCGGGTCTGGTCTCGGACCCCGAGGGCGCGCGTTCGTCCACCCTGTACACAGTACACTGCTCGAAACAAACCGCCACCGCAGCGGGGCGGGGGTACAACTACCACGCACCGCGTGATGGTCATGCCCCCCACCCGGTTTGTCCAGTCCAGGAGGCGCAATGACACTCGGCTGCTCGGCGCGGCGCGCAGCCCCGAGCAGCACATCCCCCTGCCTGTCCTCTCCTCTCACTGCCATCCGCCCCACGCAGCGCCTGCTGCATCGCAATCAGTCAAGCGTCTGCAGCTGCCAGCTAATCTGGCGGCAAATCTGGCTGCAAATCCAGCGGGGGCGGCGGCGGTAGCAGCAGCAACAGCAGCGTGTGTGTGTTGTGCTGTGCACCCGCCCCTAACGCTCGGCTGCGCCCGTGCGACTGCTTGTCGAGGGTGGCGAGGATCGACGGTGGGGAGGTAGAGGAGGACAGAGGAGGAGAGAGAGAGGAGGAGAGAGAGGGAGAGAGAGAGAGGAGGAGAGAGAGGAGGAGAGAGAGGAGGAGAGAGAGAGGGCAGGCTGCTCTGCTGCTGCGGCTTGTAGCGCCGGCGACGAGCTCATATGTGCAGCGAGGGACAGAGGAGACGGACAGACAGACGGACAGAGAGACGCGAGGGTGTGTTTGCAGCTTACTGTAAAAAACAACTGGCAATAGTCAAAACCGTAAAAACCATCATAAAATTTTAAAATTTCCCTGTAAAAAAACGTGCATTAAGCGTCACGTACCTGACAATTTACAATTGAATTTTACGGTTTTTTTATTTTGTTTAGAAATAACGGCTTTTAATCGTTGTCCAAACTGCAAGTTTTCTTTTTTTTTCAGTGCGGCTTTGAACACTGACGCGGAGGGCTTTGAGGGCGCGGCGCGGCGCAGAGAGACGCTATCTCTGCGAGAGAGACCCTGCCCGGCCCGCCTCGGGGCCCACACGCGCCGGCCCAGCCTATGACCCTGGCCGAAAAGCACCCTCCGAGCCTCCAAGCCAAAACTACATGGGCCTAACTAGTAAAGAGGGAGGGGGCGAGGAGCGGGACCGCAGTAGCAGCGCGCCACTCTCGGACGAAAAAGATCAAAAAAATGATAAAAAGTTCCGGCAGCATTTAGAGCATTGCCAAGGTCACGCCTAGTTAGACCGGCGGCAGGAAAAACTTGGAGCGGCGCAAGGAGGGGGGTGGGAGGGTGCGGGGCTCCTGCTCCGGGAGATGACGGGTCGGAGCGGCGGCCACAACGAAATAGCGAGCCTTCTAAAAATTACTCTGTGCGGTTCCTTAAATCACGTCAAGTTAGAAAGAAAGAAAAAAAAAAACAACTTTGCTGGTGGGTCCAAAAGTCCAAAAAATTTGAAACGGAAGACAAATAAACGGCGGGATAGGAGATGATAAGGAGGTCTCAGCCGAAACCCTATACTAGGCAGCAAGAGGGAGAGAGAGGGAGAGGGAGAGTGAGCAAGAAGCAAGGGCGGGAGGCAAGGTTCCTTTGCAGTGAATACGCTTCCACGACACTCCCGCCCCGCCCGCACAAACTCACTGACACATACGCAAGCGCGCCCTAAAATGGGTGCAGATTTGATGGATGTGCCGATACGCGCTGTACATGGCAGTGTGGCGGCGTGGCGTTAGGGTCCTGCAGGGCGTGGCGCGGGGCGGGGCGCAGGGCGGGGCGCAGGGCGGGGCGGGGCCGCGGGTGGGACAGAGATAAGGTCTTCCGCTGGAACTCAACTGATACATTCGTGCAGAGAAGCGCCGCGGGGCGGGGCGGGGCGTGGCGGAGCACATTCGGCCGCAGGGGGCCCGGCCCGGGCGGGGCGGGCGGGGGAGAAGATGGGGACTGTGGTGCTTCAAGTGGCGGGGCCGGGGGCGGGGCGGGGGCGGAGACCGTGTGGCAAGAACACACATTGCGTGCCGAGCGAGTTTTGCGGCGTGGCGTGGCGTGGCGCGGTGCACCTGAGTCACGTACCAGATAATGGAGCCCTGTGTCATATCGCCGAGGACGGCGGCGGCGTGGCGGGGGCGGGGCGGGGCGGGGCGGGGGCGGAGTGAAGTAACGCGAGAGCGCCCCCACCTACGGCCCCCTTCTCCTGAAAGGGCGCCCGCGCGTTCCGAGGGCGTTCCACCTGTCGAGGCGATAGAGAGAGCCATTGGCCCCGCCCGCCCTGCCCTCCTAGCCAGGACTTGTTGCCATAGAGTGCGGTCACTGGCCGCCCACGCCACGAGGGCTGCTAACTCATCCACCGGAATAATAATAAGTAAACTAAAAAAGTCGTGCGGGGCGGGGCGGGGCGGCTGTTCGACACGGCGAGGCGTCCTCCAGCCGCACCCCCCGCGGCAGGTAAGCCTGAGGGGTGCGCGTGGGCGAGCCGGAGCCGGACACAGCGGGGGCCGCGCCACCGGGGCGTACCGGAATCCTCTGATTTCCGCCCGGAGCCCGACCCGACCCACCGGGCCGGAGGGGCGAGCGGGGCGGGCAGGCGCCGGCCCGGAGCCCGGGGCCCGGAGCCCGGGGCCCGGAGGGCGGCGACAGGTCATTCATTTCCACAGCGGCTGGGCTGGGGCGCCAGGAGTAGAAATTTCGCGGTCATGCACTTTGCTCGCGGGGCGTGGCGAGGCGGGGCGGGGCACAGTACGGAAGGGGTAGGTTACCGACGTAAGGGGATCAGGTACCGGTAATGGACGGCGGCGACCAGCAGCAGCGCCCGCGCGCCTCGCCTGGGAAGAGGATCCACCCACCTGGAACAGAGAGAGAGAGAAACAGGAGGGTAAGTGCACGGCGTGTAACATAGACAAGGGTTAAGTGAACGCTATAGGGCGGCTGGTGGGGTGGAGGGGCCTAACTTGTTGGCCGCCCCGCCCCATATGCACGACGCGGAGGCGCCCGCCCCGCCGTCTTGTTGCCTCCAGTGAGTCATTACGCGCGACCCGCCCGCACCCACCCCGCCACACAGGCGTGCCGATCACTGCGAGACGTGGAACGACCCCACCCGCCGCACCCCGCCCCGCCTCGCATGTGCGCGCCATCATCATTACGGACCCACGGACGATACCAATGATAATGGCCCCGTTATCAGAGCGGAAGGGAAGGACCACTCGAGGGGGTCATCCTTAAAGGACGCTCTATGTGCGCGCGTGTGTGTGTGTCGCGCTGGGCGTGGCCACCCTGCCCGGCCCTGGTGCAAACAAGGACGCCCCCCTCTCCTCCCCCCGCCCCTCTTCGGGCGTGTCGGGGAGTAAACTTTGACAAGGCGATAGCAAGATACACCTAGAAGTACACTGACGAAAGGGGCCGACAGGGCCACCAGTGAAGGCGAGGGGAGGGGACTGGGTCAGTGGCGTTGCCAGTGAGGGAGAGAGAGGGCGGATCTAGTGTGATGTGCGAGAGAGAGCGCGCAGCCCTCAGCTACGCCGCCGCGGCGCCTTGACGGACGGACGCCGAGGCGGGGCGGGGCGGTGCAGGGCGCGTTATTTATTGCTGCCTGACCGACCGGCCCGGGGGCGCCGCGCCCCCCGCCCCGCCCCGCCCGCCCCGCCCGCCCCACCCCGTCAGTCACCTCAATGCAGTTAGCACCACCACTGTGTTCAAAAAATATTTGCTCCACGCAAAGAAGGAGAACTATTGACAAATAAGCGTCGATCGCCCGTCTCATTTCGAGTTTCTCAACAGTTTCTCGTTTGCAATTAAAACGACGATATGCCCGGCCCTGCCCTGCTGGCCGCCTATCCGCCCCGCCCCCATTCGGCTGGGCCCTCTTCGTCCTCCCTCCCTCGCAGGGCAGGCAACACTGCTGCAAATTCTATCGTTCGCGGATTTATGTCACGAAGTTGGCAACACCGCGCCGCGCCGCGCGCGCAATACTCTGGGGAGCAATGGAGGCGGAAGCACGCACGCATGGTCGCATGGCCGCCGCCAGCCCCTCCCTTACACTCACACACACACACACACACACACACGCGCGCGCGCGCACGTGCAGTGCGCCAGGGCTGGTGGAGGAAGTCACCTCGCAGGTGGGCGAACAGCGAGGCGAACAGCCCCTGTCCGCTCGCTCGGTTACGCCGAACAGCCATAAACCTGCTGTCTCCTGCTGCGCGCCGCAACGCGCGCGCGCGCGCCCCTGCAGGAGGGGAGGGGGCGGGCGCTAGTTCCTACCCTGACAACCCCTCCCTCCCTCCTACCCTCACAGAAGAAATTACCATGATAAAGTCTTCACGTTATTTTGCACCAAAAAGTGAGCCGGAGCGCGACGCGTCAAGTTTTCAGCGGCCGCACACCGCTTCTTTTTGTTGTTTTCATCCCCTAGCCGAGCCGGCCCGGCCCGGCGCCCGACGTGGTGTGGGGTAGTGCCGGCTGGCCGGCCGGCCGGGGATATTTTGCCAGCAGAAAAGGGTCGGGGCGGCCGTGGTCCACCCGCCGCACCCCGCCCCGCCGCACCCCGCCACGCCCCGTGACGCTGCGCCGGGCCAGTTATGTGTGTTAACATACAAATTAGACGGTATGCTGTAGGCTACGCTCCGCTCATGAATAAGTAATGTCCAGTGTGCGCGGCACACTCACGTCGATGCGAGGGGCGGGGCGGGGCGGGGTGGGGCGGACGTGGAACAAGGCACGGGGAAAGTGATAGCGCCATGCAAACTCATCCCCCCCCCCCTCCCCACCCCCAGCAATAGCCGGGCCGGGCCGGCCCCCGTATCTGAGGAGATACAAGAGAGGTTGCCCCCGCCAGACGATCACCGTCTTCTTCCTCCTGCCCCTATTCGCCCGGGCGGGCAGGGCCGGGCAGGGTGGGATCCGTACGATTTGTTTCCCGGCCGGAGCAACTCTTTCTCGTTTTCCGTTTTTCATCCCCGCGGGCAGCGCGTACACCGCGGCCTGGCCGGCAATGCAAAGCCTGCTCCCCGCCACTCTGTACAGCATAAAGCATCCGTCTTCCTAGTCAATAGGGATGAACCCCCCGCCGGCCCCACCGGCCCGGCCCGGCCCGGCCCTGTGGCCGCGCGCAGCCCCTAGCCTCGCCTCGCCAGCCACCCCCGCGAATCTGGGGGTCCCATCCCATCCGTTACCCCCTGCTCCATTATCTTGCAATACGGCAGCGGCGGCGGCGGCGGCAACAAAACCAGCAGAAGCAGAACACCATCTCCCCACCCTCCCCATCCACCTTCACCTCCAGAAATAACTCGAGAGACACAAGGATAGCAGCAACAACCACAGCCTTTTACCAGCAGAGACCAGCCAACGAAAATACCTTGCCATTATTTCCCCTGTCAAGTTTTTAAGTAGCTCTCCCCGGGTACGGTCTGGGCTGGGGTGGGGGCTGCTCTGCGTAACTTTCGGCTCGCCTGCAGGTCCTGGAGGACCCAACCCAGGCCCAGGCCGCACCTGCACAGAGGTTACCGCCACACCCAGTAAAGGGCATTCTTGTTTCAAGCTTATGGGACTCAAATTGATCGAGTACCATTTGGCACTTGATTCGATGCCCCCAGGGACTTGATTCAAACCCCGCGTGCCTTGATCGAGGGGACGTTCTTATTTCAACCGCCAAGTGGACTTGTTTTAAGTGCCAAAATTTCTCGATCAATTTGAGTCCGTTTGGGACTCCGAACAAGCGCGATGCGCTTGTTTCAAGAATGACCTTTTTTGGGTGCAGAGGCGCGGCGAGGCGAGGCGAGGCCCGCGTCAACAAATGCATATCAAAGCGTATCGCCGCACAGCGCGGCGCAGCGCGGCGCCACGCGGTATTACTATTAATTATTCCAGAGGGCAACCATTACCTCTGAGGAATGGCCCGGCGGCGCACACGACACACGCTCTCTCTCTCTCTCTCTCTCTCTCTCTCTCTCTCGCCACCCGCACCCCCTCCCCCGCGTGTAACCCCCCGCAGATGCAGACCAAAGAGGATTACAGCAGGGGAGAGAGGGGGGAGGAGGCGAATTAAGATACTGTTATACCCTTTGCCCAAGAGAAAATAGCAACAAAGAAAAATGGAGAAAAGAAATAGTACGCGCACGCGCGATTGTGTGGGTGTGTGCGAAAAGAAAAAAGGCAGTAAGGGGAAAAGGGGGTGAGACACGCAATCATTTTAGTGCAAAAATAATAATTATTGCGACGGGGCGCAAGAAACACGCTGGAGCAAAGTACTCCGACACACGATACTTTAGGGCTGTGCTGGCACCCTCCCTACCCCTCCCCCTCTCCCCTCCGAGCCGCCACAGCGACTCTGCGCTCCTCGCTCCCTTCCGCCATGTCCCCGCGCTGTCACCCCCCTCCCCCCTCCCCCCCGCAGCCCACAACTCACAACACACACACACACACACACACACACATTTCAGCCTTGTGCCATTATCACTCTTTGGGGATAAAGGTGATAATCTCCCCTAAATTTCGCGCGTCGCGGCGGGGCGGGGCGGGGCGGGGCAGGCCCCCCCGCGGTACGGAGCGGAAGGTCTTGGCGGCGGCGCCGCGGCCTGCAGACGACAGGCAACACGATACGTGTCTGCGAGGCGCCATATTTCACACCTACAGCGCGACACTCCGCCGCGACGCGCTGGGGGGGGGGGGGGGTTAGGCTGGTGGTGGTGGATGTACGCCGTGTGTCGGAGGGAAGCACCGCAAGAGCGCGCTCTGCAGGGCGGGGCGGGGCGGGGCGGGGCGGGCAAGGGTTTAGTTAGCAGATTAGTACAGTGTGCAGTGCGGCTCGACACGCGGAATCGCGGAACCCAAACAAAATACCATACTGCAGCGCGCGCGACAACAGCCTGACGTGGTGCGACGTTAAAAAAAGAAACTCACCAAAACAAAGAAAATGTCTTCTTTGCCCCGTCAAAACCACGTGTTTTGATATCCGCAAAAACTTTTCACTTTTCACTCCAAGTCCCACGCACGCACGCACGCAGGGACGGCGGCGGCAGCAGGGCCTCCCATGCGTAATGTATGGCATTAAAGAATGATCCATAGCGTCGCTCAGGCGAACACAATACGTTAACTGGGGGCTTAGGGCAATAACATACATCATGCGAGGCATACGCACGTACAATACACACCACGCGCTCTCCCTCTCTGTCTCCCCCCCACCCTCCCTCTCTCTCTCTCTCCGCACAGACACACACATGCACACGGGTGTGTGCGCTGGACGTTTGATGTGGAGTTTCCGCTCCTGATAAAGTGCGAACGCGCGGCCTGGCCTGCAGGGATGCGTCCGGATCGCAGCAGTGAGTGCGCGCGGCGCGGAGACAGCCCGGCCGGCCGCGGCGGGCGGGGCGGCGGCGACACACGTACAGTACAGTACAGTGCGCTGCGCGGGGGCGGCGGCCCGGACCTGCGTGAGTGGAAGTGTCCCTCAGTGCCGCTCCCGCCCCGCCGCGCCCCGCCCCCAACACACCACGCCACACCGGTTCCGCGAATGATTGTTATGCATGCTGCCCTCTGGTGAGGAAAAACGAAACTTTGCCAATATCAGCGGCAGACTACATACCAAGTACGCCGCCGACCCCGACCCCGCCCGCCCGCCACAAGAGGGAAAATCGGGTGAGAGGGAGGGGGAGAAAAGGATAGGAATTAAGTCATCGAAGGAGAGTGCGGGGAAACACGGCGAAGTAAAAGGGTAAAAAAAAGAAACACAATATATAGGTATAGCGAAAGGATGAAACGTAAAAATAACGTCCGAACTTCTGCTCAAGACGTAGCGGGCCCGAGGCGAGGCGGGGCTGGGGAAGACCGCAGGGGGCCAGTCATGTTCAGGGCGCACCACCAGACCAGCACCCCACAACTTTTCCAAATTGTTATCATTTCCTCCTCCCCTTTGGCAAAAACTCTCCTCCCCGTAACGTAAAGTCAGACCGGCCGATGCTAACATTGTTGCCAGCCGGCCGGCGCGGCGCCTGCGCCCGCCCCGCCCGCAGTCGCGGCCCGCCGCCCCCAGGCCCCGCCCCGCCCCGCCCCGCCCCGCGTCAAGCCAAACTCCACTTGTGGGGGTAATCATGCAGAGCAGACGTTTATAGGTTGAATTAATAACGTGCCAGTGAATGCAAAGGCGAGTCACGAGGGCAGGTGCGCGGCAAGGCGGAGGAAAAATGGGGAAAATGCGAAAAGTCAGCAAGTTGGCGCAGAGACCGACACGGTTAAGCCCCAGCGAGTCTCCTCGGCGGGGAGACCGAGGGAGGACGCGGAGGGGAGGACCAGGTGCTCCCGTAATCCCCGCCCAGCCCTTTTTCACATTTCATTATTTAGAAGGGGGGGGGGGGAGTGGAGGGTGGGAGGGGGAAAATCAAGCACGTTTGAATACATTGACGACGAGCACCGCCGAGCGCGCGGTCCCAAAGCTTTTTCTTTTCCTTCGGTCCCCCAACCCCCCTTCCCTCTTTTCGGTCCTGGAGGGCGAAGATATGTACATAGTCTGGAAAGAAAGTCGTGACCATCGATGGGGACTGGCGGCAGCGGCAGTGCGGCGGAGCGGGGCGGGGGCGGGAGCCAACGTGAACAGATGAGTACCTAGCACCGTACACGACGCCTGCACGTTCGCGATAACGCTACCCTCCCCTGCAGCAGCCGCCGGGGCCAGCGGGGCGGGGCGGGGCGGGGCGGGGCGGGGCGAGGCGGGGCGGCGGGGCCCACACAGCACCACAGCACGCCCCCCGCCCCGCCCTGCCCTCTCTATCAGCCGCCGTGTCCTTCGCAGAGAGCGACGCTGGCCGGGCCGGCGGCTACTGTCTGTCCAGCCCGTCTGCAGGCCGGTTATCACTATGACAAAATCAATAGCTCGGCCGGCGGCCACCGCCGCGCCCCGCCCCGCCGCACCCCTCCCGCGAAACACAAATTGATGGAAACCATCACAGCAGCACAGCAATTTGCCACACACACACACACACACACACACACACACACACGCTGCACGCGCGTGACCGTGCGTTAGTGGCACGCAATATAATGCATTTCGATGAGCGCCAGACGGAGCGGCGCGAAAAATAATCGAATACCGCGGCGGCAGAGCTTTCGGCCAAATTAGAAACATTGATGTTATAAAATGCGATTTCGGTCGGTCAGCCGGCGGCGGGGCGGGGCGGGGAGGAGGGTGTTCCGGGGTGGTCCGGCCCGGTGGGTCAGTCAGCCGGGGGGAGGAGAGGGAGGTGCCACTTGAAGCCCAAACTCAGCCGCGATCATCCGAGCCGCGCCCCGCCCCGCCCCACCCCACCCCAAGAGCGACGCAACATCGCCAAAACAAGAAACTTGCTCGCAAAACTGTTTGCTTATGCATTTTAGGCCGAATAAATCGATGGCAATCAAGCCATCTACTTATGCTTTGATTTCGATGTTTGCTTTTTTTCCCCCTACTTCCTTTTACGTCTTTTTTTATTATTTTTCGCGTGTTTTACGGTTTTTTTCCATCTTTTTCTCTCTCTCTCCCGCCTTCTCAGTCCGCCAGGGTCCCCTCCGCGTTTGTTCGCGTCGCCAATCGGTGCGCCAGGCCGGGCCGGGCCGGGCGCGGGCCGCGGGCGCTGTTGTTGACTTTGCTGAGATTCCTTCCATTCGATTCCGTGCGTCGCACGTCTTTGCAAAGTTACTGCCGATCACGGTGGCGGGGCGGGGCGGGGCGGGGCGGGGTGGGCAGCGCCAACAAGAGCCTCTCCCAGTCCGGACCGAAGTTCGTACCTCGAAGTTGCGTCCCCCGGTACCTCCTCAGTGTCAGCACCGTGCCGGCCTAGGGGTGGAACACACTCACAGAGTTCACGCACCCCACCAGGAGCGCGGGGAGGGAAGGCCACTCGTCTCGATCGCGTATAAGGCCTTAATAGCTGCCCCCCCGCTGGCATCTCCGATGTGACTCAGTTATGCCTCGTATCAAGAAAGGGACCTAATCCCTCGCCGGAGGGGATGGCCGGGGGAGTGAGAGAGGGAGAGAAAGAGAGAGACACGTTCAAGGTCGTGTCTGAACCACGAAATGGAATCCGGCAGGAGCGTATCAGCGGACAGGAAGTCAATACGCGGCGCTTAGTTACAGGTTGATGGACGGGTCTGCTGGGGGCGGCGGGGCGGGGGCCCGGCAAAGCCACCCCTGGCCCGCAGGTCCGAGAGAGAGAGAGAGAGAGAGAGAGAGAGAGAGAGAGAGAGAGAGAGAGAGAGAGAGAGAGAGAGAGAGAGAATGGCATCGATACACCGATTCAATCAAGAGTCGGAACGAACCTACCCTATTCGATGGATATTGAAATGGAGGAGTGATTCAGAATAACGAGAGCGACGGGAGGCGAGAAAAAGAGAGAGAGATTGAGAGAGTAGCGGAGGGAGGGACGGCGGGAGAGAGAGAGAGCGCGCGGGTCCCGGTCGCTGAGCTTGACGTTCCCCGGGCGGCGGCGGCGGCGGCAGGAGACCCGGTGGCGCAGCGTCACGTCGCGTCGCGTCCCCAACAAGTTGTTACGTCCGGTTCGTTGCATTGGCATCGCGTCATTGGGGCGCTCAGCTCAGCTCCTCGCCTCTCACCACCCCCGGGCCGCGCCGCCCCCGGCCCCGCCCCCGGCCCCGCCCCCGGCCCCGCCCCGCCGCCTCCGGTCCCGGACCCTGGACCGTGCGATCGCGAGCACCTGCTGCTGCAGTGCAACAACAGTTGCACGCCGAATAATACCCCAGCACGGCTGGAGCGGAGCCGCCCCCCCCCCTTCCCTGCCGAACACGTGCGTCAGCCGCGGGCGGGCGGGCGCACTCCGCCACGCCACGCCCCGCCCCGCCGCCCCGCGCAGCGTTCCCAGAACGCAACGCCCTACGCACCAAAACCGCCTGACCCGCGAGTACTTGGCCGTGCCGGCCGGCCGGCCGGGCGAACGACTGGGCGGTGGGCTAGAGCTAGACAGTGTCTCCATAAAGGGTGAGGGTTAATTTCAGACAATTCAGGACTTTTCTTTTTAGGATTGTATGATTTACATATGAAGATGAATTCAAAAGTCAAAGAGTATAAATAACACTCTTAGTCCCTCACGAGAAAACAAATCCGAAGTCATGGTAGAAAAAAAGGAAGCTCTTTTTGCGGTGTGCGGAGTTGCTCGGCTTTGCATTTCGCGTCGAGCACACGTGGAGCCCGGAGTTGGCGGCGTGCAGGCCGGCGGCCAGCACCACGGCGCACTGCCGCGCGACCACGACGACAAAAGCAGAGTTGTGGAGCGCAGCTAAAATCGGAAATACGTAGTAGCAAAGTCTTTTCCCAGGACAACACCTGTTGCCAGGCAAGTAACATGCTCACGGGCGTCACGGTCTCTCTCTCTCTCTCTCTCTCTCTCTCTCTCTCTCGGGACAAAGCAAACGTGTTGAAAGCCCCGCCAGCTGAGGCCCCTAAAACACCAGTGCCACATACACTGTGCGCAGCGCGATGGGCAAACCTGACCCCGGCAAGGTACGGCCCCCGGGGAGGTGGACCCCGCCGGACGCCGCACCGACGCACGGGCGCTCGCCTCACGAGACTATGACGTCCGCGGGGAACTTGTTCAGAAGATGGTACATGCGCGACGGCCCCCCCCCCCCCCCCAGCCACCATAGCAGAACGTACAGCAGTCCGTTCCGTTCACGGAGGTGTCCCTGACACTCGACGTGACATGCGGCGCGCTGCGCGCGGCGGACAGATAGACGAGGAGACAGACAGACAGGGGCGATGGTGTCAGCTGCTGTGACCGGGACGGGACGACAAGTGTCGTAGTGGGACGGGACGGGACGGGCCGGGAGGGGGCCCTGCCCTGCGCGCCGCGCTGCGCTCGCACGATCAAAGAGCACAGGAAAAACGAAGCTTGTCGCTGTCCACCATATCCTCGCAGAAAAATATCCCCCCAAAATAAACAAAAATTATTGAAGAGCCAACGAAAACAGCATGCGACAAAAAAGGCGGGCTTTACATGCACATTATCATCATCACTCCATCATCTTTTATTTTCTTCTCTTTTTTTGCCAAGTCGGCTAAGATTTCGGAGCGGTCGTGGGTGAGGCGGGTGAGCGGTGTCCGGTGTCCGGCACGGTCAGTAGAGTGGCGTGGCGGTGGCGAGGGCGGGGCGGGGGAGCAGCTTGTACCCGCACTGCCCGGACTTCCTCCGGCCCTGCCCGTAAGTGTACCAGCATCTTGTGCACACAGACAACGCATATGTTTGCGCATCTCTGCGGTGTGTCTTCGGCCGGCCCGGCCCGGCCCAGAGAGTCACGGGCGCTAAACACCTCGGGCGGAGGCCCACCACGACCACGGGGACTCGCACACAGAGAGCCTCCTAATAGTTGAGATGCACGCGTCAGGGCGATTGCAAATGACTGCTAATGACAAAGGCAGAGTGGGGGGTGGATCATTCCTAGGAGAAGGAGCAGCCGACAGGGACCGCGCGCCGCCCTGCCCGCTGGAAGGTTAAGGACTCGGGCATGTGACAGACCAGAAGGGTCAGGTCAGCCAGCGGTCCTGCGGCTGGTACAAGCAGTGAGGGGAGGGGCGGGGCGGGGCGGGGCGGGGCGCGAGAGGCCGGCCAAGTGCAGCGGGGCAGGGCAGTGCGGTAGAGCTAGGAGGGCGGGGCGGGGTGGGGCGGGGCGGGGACGGCGTTTGTGGACGCTCGAGTGTCAACCGGCGAGGCGAGTTATTCTCCTCCGATCTGGCAGCCCCGCCCCGCCCCGCCCCGCCCCGCCCCGCCCCGCTGCTCTGTGAGCCTGACCGCCAATTGAAACTTACTCATGCCTCGCTCGCTGAACGTCAAAGGCATCAGCGGCGGCGGCTACGACCAAAGGGCGGTCGAGTCGAGCCGTAGCGAGGCGAGGCGAGCAGTGTGCTCAGCCCAGGCCGCGCTAGGCCGTGTGCCGTGCCCCGCCCCGCCCCGCCCCGCCCCGCCACACGACAGGACTCGGCCCGCGGCGGGCGCGGCGCGACCCTGACTGAAGACGTTTTCCACTCGCCGGGTCACGCGGCTCCGCTCGGCTCCGCTCGGCTCGCCTCGCCTCTTGGCTTTCCCCTTCGCCAAATACAAGCAGCGCCCGGAGTTTGCGCTGCTTTCTGCAGAAGGGACTGCACATTAGGGATTCGTCAAAGGTCCAAACGCACACACGCTCGCACACACGCACACACACGTGGGCACGCAAACGCACTCACAGTTACACACACACACAAACTACAGCGTGTGGGAAGGGGGAGGGGGCGGCTTTTCGGTGTGCCTCTTGCCAGCCTTGTGTAGGACCCTCTCCTACTCCTTCGGCTCCCCCGCGTCCACACCCCTGCGTGTACCTTTTTACCCTCTCTCTTTCTCTCTCCCTCTCTCTCTCTCTCTCGCCAGAGCGCCGGCAGCAGCGGCCACACAAACACGCTCCCAGGCCCATACTGCGGCCGCGCGCGCGCACACACACACACGAGCACTGCTGCACAGTGTCCAGCCTGTCCGGGACACAGCAGGTTCCAGCAGGGCGCCCCCTTCCCCCCTCTCCCCTCTGCCCGCCCCTGGCAGGCCGGACCGGACTCTGCCGCAGGCTGCTAAGAGGGAATACAAGCAAGGGCCCGGCTCGGCCCGGCCCCGGGGGCCCGCCTTGTGTGTAACTTTTGTTTCATTATTGGCCCTCGTTGTCCACCACAGATGCCGCAGCCACGCGGCGCCACGCCGCCCCGCCGCACGTCTCCAAAAAGCGCCGCCATTGTTCGACAAGCCTGTGTGGGAATTTTCACAGCAGGCCCCTTTATTTTCCGTCATTTTATTTTTCCCCCCGTCCCTTTCCTTAGCAGGAGCCCCGAGAGGAGAGGAGGAGGAGGGAGGGTGTATGAGAGCCGCGACAGGCAGGCGGGCAGGCAGCGTTTAGGACTATTCATGTCCCACTTCGCATGATGGGAAGCAGAGGATGACTCTTAGATAGTTTTCGAACGAGCCGCGCCCGGCCCGGCCCGGCCCCGGCCCTCCCACCCACCGCGATGCAACTTTTCTCAAAGATTCATTCGGCGTGTGACGTGGGAAAGTGATGTGGCGTCACGCCCCGCCGCGCGGCAGCCACTGTGACGCCACGACCGCGAGCGCGTAGCGGCGTAGCGCGGCGGAAGCAGGGGGGGGGGGGGGCGCTCCAAACTTTATTTTATTTCGTCTCGTTTATTTATTTATTTATTTTTATTTTTTGGCGCGTACTGATGACGCGGTATTTGTACCCACACACACCCGCCCCGCCACACCAACAGCAACCCCCGGCCCCAGGCCCCAGCCGCAGTCAATAGCCGAGCCGCGAGCTAGCAGGCAGAGCGTGTATTCCAGCTGGCAGAACGCGCAGAGCAAGCTCAACATCAAGAGAGATATTTAGCTGTGCAATTGCGACGCAGCATGGGGAACCGTGTTATATTTCAGTGTGTGTGTGTGTGTGCAAAAGCTACTACCACCACCACCCACATTAACGCAAAAGTAAAGTCAGCTGGACCGGAGAGGAGGACCCCAGGCCGACCGGCTGGGAACCGAACCGAACCTCCTGGTCCTGCCCTGTCCGGCCGGCCCGGCCCGGCCAGGCTGCTCTTTGTTGCGTCCGTCACCCTATCGGTCCGTCCGTCCGTCCGTCCGTCCGCAGCAGCGCGGATGCGTGGGGCGGGCCGGGCCCGGCCGGCGCCTCTGCTCGGGCCACCGCGTTAGTCGCGCTCCGCTGCACCGTGTTCGGTGGTGCGAGGGCCGTACTCCGCACCAGCCGCACGTACGCCGCGCGTACGGACAACCCCATCTCGCCGCGCGCGCGGCAGGCCGTACTAGGGGAAAGAGGGGAGCATGAGAGAGAGCGAGAGAGAGAGAGAGAGAGAGAGAGAGAGAGAGAGAGAGAGAGAGAGAGAGAGAGAGAGAGAGAAGGGGGCGGGGCGGGGTCCTAATGCGCGGCTTCCTGGTTGTCGCAGTGTGCGTTGGGCCCGGGCGCGGCCGCGTGCCCCTGGTGTGTGCCCCCCCCCCCCCCTCCCTAAAGCCGTGAGCAGGGCTCAGTGCATCGATAGCGAGCTCGGATAAGGTCGCTGGCGCTGGCGCGAGTCTAAGGAGGGCGCCAGGGGCCAGGGGGTGTGGAGGGGAGGGGGTCACCCACCCCCGGCAGCGGCCTCCATTCAGGAACACGGCGGAGCTGCGGATAATTTAATCCACAAAAGCAGCGCGGCCGAGCAGAGTTGGCCGGTTGTTCTTTGTCCGAGACTCTTAAATTAGCTCCGGGACCCGCGCGCGGCGACGACGGCAAGCAGCAGCGGGAGCGAGCGCGCGCGCGAGAGAGAGAGAGAGAGAGAGAGAGAGAGATAAAAAGTGAGCTCAGTGACCGAGATTATTGGTCGGTCGGGGGGAGGGCAAGGTCACAGAATGTGTGCGCGACGATAAAAAAAAAGAGCCAAAGGGGGGAAAAAGGAAGGGCCGTGCCGTATCTGTAACCGGGCGAGGTGCGCGTCGCGGCGCCGGGGATGGCGTCAGCGACAGGAAGGCGCCTATCCCCGCCTGCCGCCACGCAGCCCGGCAGGTTGGCACGCCAGGCCAGGCCAGGGGGACCACAAGAACAAGTCCGTGCCGTGCCGTGCCCGTAGCGGAACACAACCTCCTCGCGGCACGCCTGTACGCGCCCGTGCCAGCGGTATAAGAAGCGCGGAGCCCTTTGCACTCGCAGGAGGGGGGGGGGAGGGGGGACGTCACGTGGCGCCCAGGTGAAGCCGGCGCCGGCAGCCCTATCTTATCAAGGGGCCCAAATGCGCTCGCGCGGAGCCTCTCGGCGCCACGCCCCGCCACGCCCCAGAATGAAAGCGAAACTTTCCGATGACATAACATCTGCCGCCGCCGCTGACCCGCCCGCAGGGCAGGAGGTTAAAAAATGACAATAATAAACAAAAATAATGGACCAGCTGGCGTGGCCTGACCTGGTGGTATGGAATGTCGCGTGACGTCAGCGCGTGATGAGCCCAGCCCAGCCCACCTAGGCCCAGGTGAGCGGGGCGGGCGCTGACCCGCGCGCCGCCGCCTCCACCCCGCCACGCCCTCGCACGGCGCTATACTGTACCATGTCTGGCGGGACCGGAGCTGACACGGCAACAGAGAACCAAACCAACCGACACAACGCCTGTCTGTCTGCGCGCTCTTCTTCACGATAAATATTCGCATTTCTTTTTATTTCGTGCCCCGCGCGCCGCGCTATATAATCCGCCCCGGCCCGCCCCGCCCCGCCGGCGCACACAATACCAATACGTGACAGTTACATCAGGGTTGGCGCTGGCGCGGAGCTCATGGCCTCATGCATACATAAACGATAGGAGGGTGACCGTGATTCGGCTCGGAAGGTCGCTGGTGTTTACAGCGCTGCTGCTGCTGCCCCGCGCCGCTCTGACCCAGCTGCCCACTGACCCGTCGCCGCCCCCCCCCCCCCCCCAGCCCCACGCACCGCGCCAGGAATAGCGCCCGCGTCACACGACCTATTAATAGGCACGCGTGTCTCCGAGATAGGAAGTGCTAGTTGTTGTTGGTGGTGGTGATCTTTTTGTTGGGGCAGGTCCGGGGGTGCGGCGCGACCGGCGCCGCCTTCCGTGCCCCTACTGATGGGGAAGAGAGGACGGAGGGGGTAGGAGAGGGGCGCGAGGTAATACGTACGAAAAACATCAGGATGATGAAGTCTTGTTGGGGGAACTCCGTTCGTTCATGGCGTCCCGTCCGCGCGATCTACAAAGCACGCCGATCCAGCGGGGAGGTGGGAGTGAGGGGAGTGAGAGGGGAAGAGGGGGGGTTTGATTGGTGGGGGTGGGAAGGGTGTGGGTAGGGGGTGGCTCACGTGCGGCGCCGAGGAGATGGAGGGGTGGGGGAGAGAGGGAGAAATAGAGAGACGAGGGGAAAAAAAGTTGGGCTCGCTCCGTTCTTTCTTCCTTTCCACTTCTCTGCAGACCCCTCTCCTCCCCTCCCGCTAAGGGGCTGCCAAGTACGGAACTAGCTTTCGCAACCCATGAAAGAAAAGGAAAGGGAAAAAAGAGGGCGGGGGGTGTAGGGGGAAGGCAACAAGAAGGAAGTGGGGAGGGGGCGGTGAAAAAACACAAGCCAAGTATGAAAAATATGCGGGAAAAAAGATGAAAGGTAAAAGAATTTAGGACCGGCCAGACCGGCCGTAGCGCCGGCCGGGGAAGAGCAGAGCAAAGGCGAACGCGGGGTGTCAAGGTATATGATTAAGCCCAGCGCGACGAACATTTGCATTTCCTCCGGCGTGGGTTCGAATCCGGACGGAAGCGAGCATTTTTTTACTCTCCATAACTTTAACATTTTCCCCCGTCTCTCAGGTAGAAGCCGGGGGACGCCCGCGTTTGGCCTAGGCCGGCTCCTCTGGCGAGCGGCTTGGCGCGCCGCGCGAAATCGAGACGGAAGGGGAAAAAGGGCCTCACTGGAAAAATTAAGGGCATGAATAAATATGGAAGCGGCGGCGTGATTGTAAATGCAGATGGCATGCAAATCAGTGATGTGGCTCCAAGCTCACTGCAATATTCAACAATCCTCCCCGGTATACACGCGACATGCCGATTCCTGACCTGAGCTAACGAGGAGGCGGGGGCGGTGCGGAGGCGGCGCGGGGGCGGCAGCCTCAAAGGCTCCTGACCTCCCCCTGGGAGCGGAGGCCGAGGGGAGCACGGCGCGGCGCCGGGGCCCGGCCTGGGCATCTCGCACCCGCACCACCAGGAAAGGGACACGATGACATGTTCGGGGTGAAAGTTTTTCTTCGGTATAAATTTGCAGGCGTCCACAGCTCGTCCTGTCCGGGGCGGGGGGGATGCCCCCGATAACGCTTTGTTGTGACCGCCCCCTCTCCCCCCCTGGGCGTCGCGGCGCCTGGCCCGGCCTGCCCTCCTCCCCTATCTCTGGCACTTGGCAGCACACCAATGGCAGATTTGTCGTGCAGAGGAGTCTCTATCGACTAGAACGCGCGGGGCGGGGCGGGACGGGGCCGCGAGCGAATGCATGAGGTCCGAGATAGCTGCTGCCCTGCCCTGCACCGGCTCCGGGACGGGACAGCGACTTATTTCCCGCCCACATTCGTTTCTGCTTTTATTTCCCGCTGAGATCTGGTCCAGCAGCAGCAGCAGCAGGCTGGGCCTGGCTGGGCCATGGAGTTAGGTGCGGGTAAGTGGCGCCGCGCCGCGGCCCGTTGTTTGCGGCGACGCGTTCGGAATTTCGCAATCAGTTCGGCGGACTCCCGATCCCCTGTCGACGGCGCTCACCATCTCCCACCACCGACACCACCACCACCAGGCACCACCGCCAAACTTTGGGTGCGAAACTTGGGTCCGCTACGCCGCGCCGCGCCGCGCCCCGCCCCACGCCGCGCATCACGCACCAGGACGCGCGCGGCCGGGATGGGAAAGGGTTGGGTGACTCTAATCCCCGACACGAGGGGGGAGGCCTCGAGCCAAGGCGACAGGACAGGCGCCGCGCCCGCGCCGCACCCGCGCCGCGCCGGGGCGGGCCGGGCCGGGAGCCAGACCACAGCCTCTCGTGCCCCAAGTGAGGGGGACCAGGGCCTCAACCCCCTGTAGGGGAGCGGGGGTATGAGGGCGTCAGGCGTCGCACCCCCAGCCCCTACCCCCGCCCAACTTTCGACGAGTAATTCCACTCTATGATGTTATGCCGTTTGCAGTAATCGGGCCGCCAGTTGTTTGGCCGGCGCGGCGCGCCGCACGGGGACCTGCCTGACCCTCATTACCAACTGCTTGTGTCCGCCCCGCCCCGCCCCGCCCTGCCCGGGCCAGCCCCACCATCTTCATCACCATCGCCATTGTCATCATGGTCATGCCCAGACAGATCGCCGTGCATATAAATTCGGTCTAGAAGGGGAGGAGAGAGACAGTAGACAGCGCGCGCGGGCGCGCTCGCGCGAGAAAGAGAAGGAAGGGATGCAAACAGAGAAAGAGAAAGAAGAGCGGACTTTCAACTCGAGTCTTCCTCAGCCCCTCTCCTCTCCTCGCTGGCTCTCTCTCCGACCCCCGCCCCGCCCCTTGCGCGCCATCCTAATGGAATTTACATGTCCACCCTGTAAGACAGCCCCCTCCCACATTATTCTTTTCTTTGTTTTCCTCCTCTTCTTCTTCGTCTACTTCCAAGACGACCCCTCCATCGCGCTCACTTCCGTTCTTTTACTCCGAGAGGGAATGACGCGGAGGGCGCGGCGCGGCGGAAGAGGGTAAAAGAAAAAGGAGGAGAACCGATAAAGCAATACCATTGGGCGGGAATCGCGTACCCGCCCCCGCCAGCCAGCGCTTCAGACAATGCGAAATCCGTCGCCCCGGCGGCGGCAGCGGCAGCGGCGGTCCACGGCCCCTGCGGCGCAGGCAACCCGCTTCGCGCGGGTGAGCGCCGCCTGCCTACCCCACCAGGCTGACTGCGGCTCGCTGGCCTACCCCGCCCTACCCCACCCCACCAGGCCGACAGTAAAACTCACCCCCTTCTCCCCATCATGTCCCGGCATCATCGGAAACGTCGAACAAGCCTTACCTGCAACACAAGAGGAACAAAAAGATTAACAATTATTTTCTGCTGAAACAAGTATAGAGTTCCAGGGTGTAAACCAGCGTGGGCGGCGCGTAGCGCGTATCATCCGCATGATGAGCCGGCGGGTCTGTTACCGCGGCGCGCTCCGCTCGTTTGAAATAGTCGAGGGTAGGGTAGGGTGGGACAGGCGGGAGATAGCAGAGAGAAGGCAGCAAAATAGACACGGGCCCCAGCCCGACGCGCCCAAAATATAATTTCCCTCTCCAAACAGTTGCCTCGGCCGAGCCGGGCCGGGGCCGGGGGCTCGCTAGCGGTGCTCGCTGGGGTCAGACACGGCGCGGCGCGGCGCGGCACGTTGGTGCGTCCAGGCGGACCTGGCGAGGCCCGGCACGGCCACGGCACGGCCACGGCACGGCCACGGCACGGCACGCCGGCCACGAGTTTAACGACTGCTCCCCGTTTACTACTGTTGCGTGCGCCGCCGTGGAGGCCGTGTCCGTGTCCGTGCCGGGCCGAGGCCCCGCCCCGCCCCGCGTCCACGCAGTCGCACCGCCCCGACGACGCCGACCTGTCCGCGCTGACCGCGGCGCCCCGACCCACCAAAAAAATCCAGAATAAAACACAGTTGGAAATAGTGTCAAGAGAAGGGGCGTCCGGCCATCGGAAAGGCCCCCGTCGAGGTACGCGGCGCGGCCCGAGCCGGCAGTCTGGTGAGTGCCTCCGCGCCCCACCCCGCTCCGCCCCGCCCCACCGCGCCCGTGCCCTTGGCGGAGCTGATGGGTTCCAGACGCGCTGGCCACCCTGCCGGCCGGCCGGACATGAACCATACGACCAGCGTACTTGAGACGCGGCGGCTGGGCTGGGCTGAGCTGGACACTGGCCTCCCCCCACCCCCACCCCCGCCCCCACTGCTCTAAACAAGGATGGTAAAGGTTCCCCAGGGCCCGGACCGGGCTATAGGCCACCCCTACCCCGTCCCGTCCACCCCTGCAGGTATCTGTGGCGGAGACCGGAGACCCACAGCCCCGGGCCCAACGGACGGCTATTCCGCACAGACCAGGGAGTGACCGCCATAGCGCACACGGGAGCGAGCGAGCGGGAGAGGGAGAGAGAGAGAGAGAGAGAGAGAGAGAGAGAGAGAGAGAGAGAGAGAGAGAGAGAGAGAGAGAGAGCAGAAAGGGAGCACACCCGGCCCGGGCACATTCAGACCTTTTGTGCCCGGGGCGGGGCGGGGGCGGAGTGTTATCAAACATAAAAATTAATCGCGCAAGCCTCGCCCCCAGGCATCAGCCGGGCTCTCATGCTCCGCACCATCACAGCATCATGTGCTCTCTCTCTCTCCCTCCCTCCACGACCACTATCTCTCTCCGTTCGTCACGTGACCAGCATATCGCAACCCCCACGGCCGGGGCGGCCCCACCCGCTGGGCCGGCCCAGGCTCTTCTATTTCCGTTCACCAAGAGAAGATCGCCGAAAACAAGCCGAAAAATGGAGAGAGGGGAGGCAGAGAGAGGGAGGGAGAGGGCACGAGGGGGGTCTTGCCGGCGGCGTGCAGGCCGGCCCGGCCAGGCAGCACTTGCGCTCCTGTTTGATAACCACAGCAACGCGCATTAGCGGCGGGCTGGGCCGAGCTTCAGCGCCGCCGGTAAAAGCCAGGAGGCTCCCCGGCCCGCACGGCTACACAAACTCCGTTTGACGGGGGAGCGCCAGCCCCGCCCCGCCCAGCACCTCATACAAGCACAAGTAATACACGAGCTGCGAAGAGATACGCGCCCACGCCTCCACACACACACATCTGGCCGGAAGCCTCTTATTCCATTACCGTTTGTTGTAACTCCGCAGAGACAATAAATCGCTCGGCGCCGCCTACTTTTGCAATTAATTAGCACGGCGACCTGGGCTAGGCGGGGCGGCCACCCCCAGGCCAGGCCCGGCCCGGCCCGGCCTCCCGCGCCTCCTCCTCCTCCTCCTCCTCCTCCTCCTCCTCCTCCTCCTCCTCCTCCTCCTCCAACATCTTCCTCTACGCGTCTTCCACCACCCCTCGTTGCGGCTCGCTTTCCGGAAACGGAAAGCAGGTCGAGCGGTAAAGGCTTTGCGGTTGTTTTGAAAAGAGTCGGTCGGGCGGGAGGGGCGGGGCGGGGCGGAGAGGGCTTTGGGCGGGGCAGGGCGGGCCGGGCCGGGCCGCGAGCAGGGCTGAGGTTGAAATGGGTTCAACACGCCACCTCACTGGGCGGCGACGACATCCAGACAGACATTAGCGCAACAAGCGAGCCCGGCCCGGCCCGGCCCGGCCCGGCCGCCAGTGCGGTGAGGAGCGGGCGCGGAGCGGAGTGGCAGCAGCGGCAGAGAGAGGCCCTGCGGACGGAAGAGATTAGCCAGCGAGGTGATTAGCGAACCGCACCCCGTGAATGGACCCCCGCCCCGCCCCGCCCCGCCCCGCCCCGCCCCGCCACCGGCAGCACCGTCAGCGTTATGGCCGGCGTGCAGATAAGAACACACCGGGCGCCCCCGCGACCCTCTGGGGACCCACAAACGGCGCGGGAGAGACAAGTATTCGAACCGGGGACCTTTTGTCCCGGAGAGAGGGGTGGCTGCTAGCGCAGCGCGCCGTCGCAATCAGGCGGAGGGGGTGCGGGTGGGTGTCCCGTCCCGTCCCGCGCCGAGCACCACGCGTAGATGACGGGGCATCCACATCAAAACACCATTAGGCCGCCGATCCGGCTTTGGGCCCCTGCCCTGCCTGGCCCTGCCCTCCAGGTAACGCAGGCAGGCAGGCAGGCAGGCAGGCAGGCAGGCAGGCAGGCAGGCAGGCAGGCAGGCAGGCAGGCAGGCAGGCGCGCACTCACGGTGCGCTCCACCCTCGGGGCGTGTAGTGAGGGGACGGGGATTAGGGCGGCGGGCGGCGGCATAGCGGAACAAGTGATGTACAGTACATGGCCGCCACGGTTCAAGAGTAAACTAGCGAGTAATTAATAGAGTCCTGTCCTCTAACTTTGTCTCACTCTCTCTCGCCCTTCTCCTCGCCTTTTCTCCTTCCCGCCTGCCGAACGAAAATAGCTACATGCGTTTGGGATAGGCGGGAATTTAATCTCCGAGGGTCGGTCTGCTTAGCGCCAGCGTCCGGCACAACAGTTACAGACGGGCCGGCTGCGGTCCAGTCACCGCTTTAAAATGTACACAGCACTATTTATACCAAACTTGAAAAAAAATGGAAGAAACCAAAAGGAAAACTGTATCATTTCTTTGGGGGAAAAAAAAAATATCACGTTCTTTCGAGTATACGACCCCGAACAGGCCCGGTGATGACCCGCGGAATCGTCGGTCCGTCACCGGTCGTCAGGCCGGGCGGGCGGACCGGGCCGGGGTATCGCGGGGCGGGGGCGAGTGTATCGCGACCGACAGAAGCAATCAGCGGCCGAACAACGCGCTGACAGGCTTTTATCAACTCTCGTCACGGCGGGGCGGGGCGGGGCGGGGCGGGGGACCATCCGTCCGACCAGAGCATGACAGCCCGTCACACGGCAGGGCAGAGCGAGGCAACACACCTCGCTGAGGAGGAGCGGCATTCCGGCGGGACGGTGGAAAAAACACACACACGGTGGGGCGTGGCGGGGCGTGGCGGACAGTACAGTGCACAAGAGAGTCGAGCGCGCATTCCAAACTGCAGAGCCGATGCACTGCCTTTTTTTTTCCACTCTCCGCAGCCTCCACTCTATTACCGTCCACCACGGCGGGAACACGCTGGAGCTTAAAAGTAACGCGGCGTCGCGTCACCTCCCCTCGCAGCGCGCCGTGCCGTACGAGGGAATAGTTTGGCAGTGTACTGTTGGAATTCCCTCCTGGACTGGCGGGAAAGGGAATGGCATATGCATACACTCACACACACACACCCAGGCAGTCCGTGCCGTGCCGTGTGACGTACGTGACGGGCATAGTGGTGACGGGCAGAGCCGGTGCGGGGAGGAGGTGGCGGGGGGCGGGGCGCGGTGTGACAAAGGAGCACACACATATACACGTGTTTTTCGGTAGCGCATCGTCACGCGTGACAGAATGCAGCGCCGCCCGGCCCGGCCCGGCCCCGGCCCCGCCGCTGCACTCTCCGCTCCGCGTTCAATATTCCCCGCGTCGCTCCCCAGACGGATCGGGGATTGGATATGTGACGAGGACATCGTCACGCGCCGGGCCGGGCCGGGCCGGGCCGTCACCTGCTCCCTGACAGCGTAACCCAACCCGTCCGCAGCGCCGCGCCGCGCCGCAGCGGGCGAAACATCGTCAGCGCAAAACACATTCTCATGCGGGGACACAGGACCGCACCGCACCGCCGCACTGTACTTACGTCTTGTTGGCTATTTTAAAATGAAAAGCTTCCTTCCCGCCTCGCCTCTACCAGCTCTGCTAGCCCCCTGCTCCCCTTCCTCCTCCGCCTCTCTTTCAGGGCACGTTCGGCATTCCGGCCCCATCCCATCGGGCGGGTGAGGGCGGGTGAGGGCGGGTGCGGCCGGGCGGGGCCCACAGCACAGCACGGCCTGTGGCAACGCAGCGCCCTTGGGCGCGCCGAGTTTAAAAATATATTCAAACGCAGCGTAAATCTCACGCTGTATTTCCTGCTGCTGAGCCTGGGGCGGGCGGAGCGGGACGCGGCGGGGGCGTAGGGGGGGGGAGGTACAGTAGGAGCTCAGAGTTACAGCGGGCGGGGCCGGAGAGAGAGGAGGGGAGTGGGGAGGGAGGGGGGTCAACAACTCGCGCGGTGCACAAGGGGACTGGAGAAGAGAGACGGGGGGTAGCCGCAGAAAAGCAAAGGATGGGGGGAAAAATTGAAGATGGGTAGGGGGCAAGGCAAGAGGGCGTCGGATTCAAGAAGTCAGCCAGCCAGCCGGGCCAAGCGGCGGCGACAAGGAACAGCTGTCTGATTTTATTTCTCGCCCCCCCTCGCGAAAAAGGGAACACAATACGAGCGCGAGCAGTCAGGAAGGAGAGTGAGAGGGAGGGAAACGGAGAGAGATAGAGAGAGAGAGGGACAACAAGGTAAGCAACGGGCCCCTGGGTGGGTGTGGGTGTGGTGGGTAGGGTCGGACGTCCTTGGAGTCCAAGTAACCGCGAGCCCTGCAGGTTCAAAGAGGGAAATGTAAATGAAGTGGGCAGCAGGGAACAGGGGGGTACTTGACCCGGCCGGTCGGCATCGGTATCGGCCCCGTGTATATCTGGGGAAGGTTTTACCCCGTGATGAAACCACCCCCGGTGCATTTGTCACGGGTTAGATCTAACACCTCGCACCTGTGCCAGCCCCGGCCACGCGGCCCACCCCTAGCGCCACCCCCTTGCGTGCGACTCACGGCCCGCCCCCGCCGCGCCACGCCGCGCCACCGCACCTGCCGCGCGAAGGGGCTGACGGCTCTAACGAATCAATCAGCACCGCGAGGCCTCGGCCGGAACTGACCAGACTCGCCGAGGCCTACTTCCGGCCCGGCCACTCTCGACCGAGGCCGAGGGCCGAGGCCAGGCGTGGCGGCATGGCGTGCCGTCCTTCGTCAGCGGCCTCATCACCCTCTCCTTGTTCTGCATTTCGTTTTGTCTTTCGCCCTTTCCCCTCCACACTTCCGGATTGTGATTGCTCTCTTTCAAAATCCTCAATTCGATTCGATCCCCCTGACATCCCCCACCCCACTGGGCCTCCTTCCTTGCCAACCCAGTAATGCACTTTTTAAATCAGAATTCCTCATCCCTGCATAAGTGTGTGTGTGTGTGTGTGGCCCGCCGCTGTACAAGAGGAAGCGAATATCCCAATTGCCATAAATCTCCCGTCCCCGACCCCTGCCACGCGACGTCTCTCGCTCTTCCAGTCAGGCTGAGGTGTCCACCTGCAGAGCACTCGGTCCCATTCGCAACGCTCGCTAGTGTAGGCCCGTCCACCCCGCGAGAGCCGCCGTGGTGCAGAGTCGGTCTGCCCGGGCGAGGCGAGGCGAGCTCATGCCCCACCCAAAGCTGCCCGGAGCCCCTAGCCGGCCAGGCCCGGCGCGTTTATCCTCGTTAGCAGTGCTTTAGGCTGGCTGTGCCAACTTGGCGGGATATTTAAATCGGGCTTATAGTTGGGGCGCCGGCCGGCGTTAGTGGAGCGGGCGGGGCGGGGCGTCGGCGCCATGGGCCGCTAACCCCCAAGGTAAACACGGTACACACCCGCAACCGCAGGCAGGAGGCGGGTCCGCGCGGGGCCGGGCCGGGCCGGGCCGAGCCCGTCACGCGGGCAAATATGGAAATACGCGCGGACCTCTTTTGGGGCTCGGCCTGCCTCCGGCCTGTGGGGTGGGGTGCGACGTGGGGGATGAGAACAAATGAAGAAAAACCTCAAAGAGGGGAAAAGATTGCGCCTGCGTGGGGGTGGGGTGGGGTGAGTCGGGTCGCGGGGAGGGTGGACGCGGGCGGGGCGGGGCGGGAGGGACCAAACGAGCGCGGACGAGGCCGTCCCGGTGCCGTCTCGTCCCGCCCCGCCCCGCCGCGGCGCCACCACCCCGCTAGGCTCTCCGGGTCTCCGTGTCACTTGGTCACGGCGGGTGGCGCGCCCCGCGGCGGAGGACCACCCACCATCACGACGCGATTAGAGTCGAGGCCTGCTTCAGAGCCGGCCTCGGCCACATAGCTACAAAGTGCATTTTTTCTTTCACTTGACGCGTTTTCCTGGCGATCGGCTCTAGAGAAAATTTTTGTCCCCCCCTCCCTCCAGTCTCGTCTCTTTCCAGCGAACAGGCGGGCAGTGCGGGCCGGGCGCCGAGGTCTCCCCTTCACTCCCGGCCGGACGACCCTCGGCCGACCGATGAGTCAGGCGTGCCGGGGCGGGGCGGGGCGGGGCGGGGCGGGGCGGGGTGTGGCGGGACGCCCGGCCAGGCCCGTTCCATCCCCTCGCCCGAGCGGCTCCACTCCGCCCTTTGCGGGGGGCCAGCCGAGCGGAACCGAGGCTTTACGGAATTCGGCCAAACCCTCTTCCTTTCTCCTCGCCCGACCCGGCCCAGCCCGGGCCGCCCCGTCGCGCCCGGCCCGGCCCGGCCCCCGGCCCGGCGACCATTCCAAGAGGCGTTCCCTTAGAAAGGGCGGGACGAGACCTTGAAGGCGGGAAGGGGAAGCCGCCAGGCCAGGGCTATTGCAGGCGGACGGCGCGACGCGACGCGGCGGGGAGGCCAGCGTTCACCTGGAACAAGAAGTGGGAGGGAAGCGCCAGGCGGGGGCGGGGGCGCCCACGGAGTGGGGGTAATCGGGACGCCCTAAACCAGCACGGAAGAGACGCCAGTGATACGTGTGACAGGGCAGCGCCGCGCCGCGCCGGGCCGCGCCCCACCCTGCCTGCGGGCCCTTGCCCTTGCTCGGCATACACGCCATGTGCGTGAGTCAAACTCACTTCCGCTGGGGGCGGCAGGGGGAGGGGGAAGCGGAAGGGGAAAGAAAACGGGAGCGGGCGAGCGCGAGCGGCGCCGCCGGGGCGGGGAGGGCAGCGCGTCGCGCGACACGCAATGGCAGGACCACTTATCGAATGTGTTGTGCGGGGCAACGTGGAACAACAAGGTCCCAGATGGGCTCGGCGCGCCTCACCCCGCCCCGCCCCGCCGTCTTTGGTGCCAAGCAGGGCTCCCTCTCTCACCCGCCCGGTGTGGGGCGCGGGTAGGGCTCCCTCCCGACCCCCGCCCCAGCCGCGCCGCACCGCGCACGTGTATGCAAATTGTAAATATGGATGCAGATTTATCGCAACAACAGCACGGCGGCCCTGCCCTGCGCGGCCGGCGCGCACACTGACACACGCACGCACGCACGCACGCACGCACGGCCCGACCGCTCTGCCACCCACACGCCCGGCCCAGCCCAGCCCAGCCCGCCGAGCGCCACTTTACCGGGATCAGCATATGTGTCGTATGTAAATGCCTGACCAAAGATGAGCTGGATCACACCGTGTCACATTAGCATTCCCACTCAGAAAAGGCTTACAGGGGCTCCGACAGCGTTCCCCCCCCCCTCCTCGCGAGGGGGGGGGGGGGTATAGAAAGGAGGGTAAGGGGGCAGGCGGGCGGCGTTACACTGCTAAAAGAAAAAACGACGGAGGGGTAAAGCAGGCCAACGGCCATGCTCCCTCCCAGAGCCTCGGGCTGCAGACGACGAAAGTTAGCAGCCACATCAAACACTTTGGCCGGAGCCGGGGCCAAGGCCGGGCCGGGCACGCCGCCGCCGGCCGCGCGCTGCCCAGCGCACCCCAGCCTCCCCCTAGACCATCGGGACGGTCAGCCCCCCCCTCCCCTCCTCACCCCAACGCTGCTCATCGCAGACTCATCAGGGCGGGGTGCGCCCTGGCCGCGTCGATGTGGGTCACGTCCCCCCCCCCTCCTCCCCTCCGCGGAGATTGGACGCGCTGCGGTGCGGTGTGGAGGAGGCGCGCCGCCGGGCTCCCCAGGACACACATGCAGCCCCCTGCGGGAAAGCGGCGGCGCGGGTTCGAATCCCCGCCCCGACCCGCCGCCGACACAGAGTCAATAATAAAAGGGATTCAATTTTGAGCACCCCGTGCATTCATAACGGCGCGAGCGGGTCATGTCTCCTTCGGCCCCGGCCCCGGCCCCGCGCCGCGCCCCGCCGCCCCGGGGGGACCAAATAATACATGAGGGTCCGCACGTCACATGCAAAATGAAATCCCGAATGGTTTCGTAGCGCGGGGCGTGGCGGGGCGTGGCGGGGCGTGGCGGGGCGCGGCGGGGCGTGGCGGGCTGCGGCACGGATTCGCGCGGTACGGCGGCAGCGCGGCACACAGACGAGCGGCGCGGCGCGGCCAGAAGCAGAGGCAGCATCCAGAGAGAGGCATGGTTTTATGTAAATTGCGACAAGGATTTACTACGGCAGAGACGGACCGCGTCTGGTAAACGTTCCACTGGAAAAAAAATGGAGGGCAGGAGAAAGAGAGTGAGAGAGAGAGAGAGAGAGAGAGAGAGAGAGTGAGAGAGAGAGAGAGAGAGAGAGAGAGAGAGAGAGAGAGAGAGAGAGAGAGAGAGAGAGAACGGGACGCAAAAGATTATTAATTATTCCCTGGGGCTGAACTACACGCGACACATCGTAAATATCCCTTCCCCCTCCCTACATCTTTTTTTCCTTGTTTTTTTTTTTAGTCTTTTGCCTTTTTCTCTCTTTTTTTCTTCTCCATCTCTCTCTCCAGCAGCGCCACCGGTCGCCGCCGAGCAAAATTTTCATTAGGTAATGGCGGCACTTGTTTACACAATATCATTTCAATCATGGCGCGCGCGCGCACACACACACACACACGCAAACACACAGGCATGCTCTGCAAGTGGGGGAGAAAGGGAAGGGGGAGGGGGTAGAGATTACAGCTCAGGTGTGTTTGAGTTAAAGCAGTCGCAACAGCGATGAGCGCGGGACTTTCAAATAATAGCGCGCTGGCGCTGGCGCTGGCGCTGGCGCTGGCGCGGGCGGGGCGCTGCGGGCGCTGCGGTGCGCCTGCTCTGTTTGGCCTGCTCGATACGGCTGGTCTCCCGTGGTGGCGGCTCTGTTTACCCCCCGGACCTCGCGTAGCTTTGCACAAAGTTATATTATTAGTCCACCGTGGGCCGGGCGCGCGGCCGCGGCGCAGCAGATAGCATAGCGTTTTCCCTCTCGCCGAATTTCCCCTGTAAAACCAGTGAGCCGCTCAGTCACTCGCTCTCAGTGGCGCAATACAGCGCGCGCGCACACACACACACACGCACACAGTTACAGGCGCAGCGGGATGGGCCGCAAATAGATAGGCAACTTCCAGGGAAAGCTTTTAGCGCGGCGCGCTGCGTTTGGTATAGTATATCGCCAGCGCGGCGCGCTCCCCGGTCAGTCACCGGCCGAGAGAGGCGGAGGCAGAGGCGGGCGGGGCGGGGGTGTAATGAGCACACCACCCGGTCGGTCCGCCATTGATTCAGCGGGTACGACCCGAGACCCGAGCCGCTGCCACCGCTGGCGCACTCGAGTTTCCCTGTTGGCTCCCTTCGGCCCGCCCCCGGCCCGCCCCCGGCCCGCCCCCCGCAGTCTGCGACGCGGCGGCGGCGGGCGGCGGCAGTGCAGACCACAACAAGCGGACAGCAGGACAGGGGGCTCGCCTCCCTCCTCCAGCCCCAGAGGTGCTACGGTCCGGGGCACAAACGCGCCGGTATACGATGCGACAGGACAGGACAGCAGCGCGGGGCGGGGCGGGGCGGGGCCGGCGGGGACCCCAGCCCCAGCCGGTAGGAGCTGGGCCGACCCGACCGACCCCCCAGCAGGCGGGCAAAATGAACAGGGAGCGGCAGCCTGGCCCCAAACGGGTGCGGCGGGGCGGGGCGGGGCGGGGCGGGGCGGGGCGCGGTGCAACAGTGGTGCGGCGGGCCGCGGCATGCGCGCCCTGTCCACCCGCGGCAGCGCCTGCCCTGCGCCGCCGAGCTGGCCGCGAGCGCCGCGAGCGAGTCAAACGAATGGCATGCACCGCACACACATTCCCTGCGGGGCGGGGCGGGGTGAGGCGGGCATTGTGTCCGGGGAGGGGGGGGGGCGTCCGAACACAACGCGAACCTCGCGCACACCAAAGCAATGGGCGAGCCGCCACCTAGTCTTTCTTCGCAGACGTTTGCAGTACAGTATTATTATAACATCGAAAAGACATGGGTGGCAAAGTTCTTTCCTCTTAAACATTAAAACTCGCCTGAAGAGTGGCATACAGAACGTGCGGCTTGCCGCACGAACAAGAAGGGCGTCGCTACGGTTGCGTTTCCACCCCGCCGTCGCGACGCCGCCGCCGTCGCCACCCTCTCCCTCGTCGTCGCGGCCGTGCCCGGGCTCGTCTCGTCGCGTCTCGCTACTCGTCACTCCGCACAGCAAAGCCTTTATTTCCCCTGCCTCTCCTTTTTTTCGCGCGCTAAAAACGGCTAATGTCTTGTTCCCGTACTGAGGGTAGGGGAAGGGGGGCGAGGGGCGGATAAAGCCCGGCGCTTTTTACTGGCGCAGAGGCAGCGGGCTGGACGTCCGCGCCCCGCCCCGCCCCGCCGGGCGCGGCGCCGGGAATATGCCTCGCGTCGCCTTTGCCGCGGCGCGTTTCGCGGATAAAAGGTTCATAAACTCTGCGGGTCCGCGGGGAAGTGCGCCATTACACGTCCCACGACTTGATTGCAGCGACATTGACGGCTAATAAAACCCTCCGCCCACCGCCCCCGGCCTGCCCCCGGCCCGCCCCCCGGCCACTGCGTCCGCGAAGTCACCAGCAGCAGCGCCCACCCCCGCGCTCCGCCCCATCCCCGCCGGCCTAACATGACTGCCGGTGCAGCGATGCGCGCCCCGCCCCAGGCGCCTCTCCGTCCGCCATAACTATCAGGCGCCACACAGCCCGGTCTAGTCTGGCCTGGTGCGACCCTCAACTTGACCGCCGCGCCGGCCGCGCCCCGCCCCGCCCCGCCCCGCCCCGCGCCTCACCTCGCCCGAATCAGCTTGGCTGGGTGCCCCGCCACGCCCCGCCGCGCCCCGTCCGCGTTGAATCACATGCTTCGGCACACCGCAGACGTTTGCAAAATGCGGCGACCGCCTCGCCCGGACTAAAATCTATTTTGTCGGCGGAAGCCTAGTGTGAGGGTGGCGCGGGGCGGGCTCTGCGACCCTCAGCCCCACCCGGTGAGCACGCCCGGCCCGGCGCCCGGTGGGGGTGCGCGGTGGGGCGGGGCGGGGCGGGGCGGGTTGGGGCGGGCACGATGGATAGCATAGCACAGCTGATTTATTAGCACTGGACGACGTGAGCAACAATCCACCCACACCATGCCGCCGCGCCGCCCCCAGGCCGCTAACCCGACAGACTCACACACACACACACACAGTCACGGCTCCCCCCCCCCCCCTCCCCCCGCGCCCGCCCACCGAGCTGCACACAACACCCAACAATCCCCTGCTCTCCCATCCCTTTCACTTTCGGGGGGAAAACTCATAAAAACTGCGAACTGCTGAGCTCCGGCCAAATAAGTTGGCCAGCCATCCCGCCAGTGCACGGGCCAGAGCCAGCCTGCAGACAGACTGACAGACAGACAGACAGACGGACAGGGAGTCGGGCAGGAGCGTCGAGACAGACGGACAGAGCAGAAGTTCTCTGTGAGAGTAGCGGGCGGGGGGGCACCACACTCTCACACTCATACACACACACACACACACACACGCCCTTTGCCCGGACATAACACATTCTGCATACGCCATGCTGACCTACCCCACTCCTCCCCTTTCCACCCCACTCCTCCCAGGCTTATATGACTAAGGGGCTCCAGGCACAGACTGAACAGGACTCCACACACGCACACGCACACACGCACACACCGCTACCCTCGGCACCGTCCACATACTGATATCCGAGGAGCGGCGCGGCGCGGTCTCGATCCGGCCCCTCTCCCCAGAGCCAATCAAAAACCACCCACATGACGCCTATACCCTTACCCCCTCCCCTCCCCAACACACACACATACATACGCGTTTTCCACAAAATGCGAATCGAAAACTCGAGACCAGAGTGCTGAGAATAACAGTCATTACTTCTATTTTCTGGCGCGACAACAAAAATAACAAAACTGCCAGAGGGCAAAACTACGCCAACTTTTTTTTTCGTACCATTTGCCCTGGCCCAGCACTGCTGGCAGGCACTCAGGCCGGCCCGGCCCGGCCCGGCCCGGCACTGCCCGGATGAGAGAGAACGTGATTAAACACTACGGTTCCAATCACAGAGGGTTTCCTGAATAGGCCGGCCCGGCCCGGCGCGGCGGGCGCAGCCTACACGGGGAGTGGAGGGAAGGGGCGTAGCGCTCATCAGTGCGTGTTGTACCGCTTCCGATGATTTGTGCGCGGCCAATGACAGCGGCGCACGGCCGAGCCGAGCGTTAAGTTTCGCTATTCTCCTCTTCCTCCCTCCCATCTCGCTCTCCGCCTCCCTCCTCACTGCTGCCGCTGCTGGAGGCTCAACTTTTCGATCGCCTTACTAGACTACAACATTCGCGCCTTGCCGCCGAGAGAATAGGGGAGGAAGAGGAGGGCGGCGGGGCGGGGCGGGCATAGACACAGCCAGCCCACCCCTTTCTCATATCGCTTCCCTCACGCCTCCGCGCCGGGCGCAGAGCGGCGCAGAGCGGGGTGGCAGTGGGAACACTTCCCCTCCGCTTCCCCGACTAGAGAACACTAACCATCACACAATTATCTTAAACCCCCTCCTCGCTGCCTGCTTCCACCCCTTTCTCTCTTACGCACATCTCTCTCTCTCTCTCCCTCTCTCCTGCGATACGCCCCTCCCTCCCGCAGCGCCGCGTCGTTACATGCGAACGCTTCCCGAAAATCCTAATTAAGGCCCTAAAATATGCTAAACGAGTGATTCTGGAGGCGGGGCGGGGCGCTGGGCCCGCTCTGCTCTGCTCGCGCAGACCATCCGCCGGCACGTGGACCGCGCCAGAGCCCACGTGGACCTGCACGCTGGCACACACGTGGCGGCGCAGGCCCGCACTACTCGTGAATGTGTGTGCGTGTGAGTGTATGTGTGCAAAATTGCCACATAAATTCCTCACGTCGCAGATAAATTTTCATACGAGCCCCGCGTGGCGTGGCGCGGCGGGGAGCAGCGGGGCGCCCAGCGCAGCGGCCCGGCCCGCAGGCCCAGGACACATCCCCTCTCCTCATTCTGTTTCACTTGTTGCGAGAGAGCTAACAAGTTTTGTTCGTTCGGCTCGGCCCGCTGTCGTCGTACGTTCTCGTAGAGGCCAAACCGCCTCCGGGCCGGGCCGCCGCGCCGGGGCCTCGCCGGGGCCTATAGCCGAGCCGAGCAAGCTGAGCCCCGGCGGGCCGGGCCGAGCCGGGCCGAGCTAGTGTGCTGCAGTCCCAGGCACCTCCCGTTAGTGCGTCGGCTCGGCTCGGCTCGGCCCCGCCAGGCCCGCATACCACCCGGTAAAAACACGGGCAGAAAAGCACCGAGCTGCGCTTGCGGTGTGTGACCTGACCTCCCGGGAGAAGAGGGGGCCGCGGGTCGACGGGGCCGTGCGAGCGAGAGAGAGAGAGAGAGAGAGGGGAGGGGCCCAAACAAATAACACACGTCGACGAATAAATATTCCACTAGGGGCCTATATGGCCGCCAGCAGCCCCGGCCCTAATGCCACATTGTCGTCGGAAATCGGGATAATATGCTCTTTGTTGCATGAATGAAATGACTCCCCCCGCCCCATGCCCGCCATACGCGTCCCTGGTGGGAGAGCAGGAGGGCGTCCCAACAATGACACACTGCACCGCCATGGGTGGTGGCAGCAGCAGCGGCCCGCCCCGCCCCGCCCCGACCACACCACACACCGGGGCGTAAGCTAATCCAACTACCATGATAGAGTTCACATTCCATCCCCCTCCCCCCGCCCGCCCCGCCCCGCCCCGCCACGACATCGACGCTAAAGCAACGCCAAGCCAACGCCGCTAGACCAGGCCGGGCCGGGCCAGCCAGGTGTGTCGTCGAAGCACTCCAGAGCTGCACTCTGTGGCGCTGCGCCGCGCCGCACCGCGCCGCATTCCAGAGTCGGTAAGTCAGGCCAGACGCCACGCTCAGAGCGGAGGTGGCGTTCAGCAGCAGCCAATAGCCCCGCCCCGCCCCGCCCCGCCGCTGCGGTGCGCAGCGCTGCAGTGGTTGCCGTTCCCGCCGCGCGCGCTGCCGAGCCCGAGCCCTCCATTCCATGTGTGTCCACCTCGAAGGCTGAGCAAACACCGGTATGCCGCGGCCCGCGCTGCCCGCGCTGCGCCCTCGTCGAACCGCTCGCGGTACCGCCCTGCCCCGCCCCGCCCCACCCCGCCCGCCGCGCCCCACCGAGTAACAAACGGCCAGCACTTATTTGCCCGCCGAAAACAATTATACAACGGGACACTCTTCCCTCATTCTGCACTGCGCTCCCCTCCGCGCCCCGCCCCGCGCCACGACAAATGACGCGTCAGCGGCTAACGGCGTCGCGAGAAAGTATAGTATGGAGCAGTGGTGCTGCCTGCTGAGGCAAGAGGGCCGATCCAATTGGGCAGCCAAGGCCGGAGGGCAATCGGGCCAATCGTATGTGTGCGAGAGAGAGAGAGAGAGAGCGTGCAATATTTATGCAATCACATTGCAAAGGACCACAGAGCGAGGGGTGGCGGCCGTGCCGCCGGCAGAGGGAATGGTCAGTGTGTGACGCGTGCCGCGGGGGAGGGGGAGGGAGAGCGGAGATTAAAAGAAAATAGCAAGCATAGGGACACAAACACACACATACAAACACACACACACGCGCGTGCACGCCCCCTATTCCTATTCTACTCCCCCCCCCCCCCCTTCCCTTTTCCCGTTTCCGCACCAACGCTGCTTCGGAACACGCAAATGGCCAAAAATAACTTTAGCCCGGAAGTAATGTTTGAATTCGCACGCGGCCGCCGGGGGCGCGCGGCGCACGGCGCGGCCGGGTGACCAATTAAAGGGGGTTGAGCAAGATACTTCCCGCAGGTCCGGGCGGGGCCGGGGCGGGTCGGGGAGCGCAGTTTGGTAGGGGGAGGGAGGGAGGACTCCCTCCAATTGGACTGTTGGGAAAGTAATGGCAATTGGCATGGGGGCTGGCAGTGGTATGAATGCAGGGAAAGTTGTTGCGGAGTTTGGAGACGATGGTGGTCGCATTTGGAGGATGAGGAGGGGGGTGGAGGAGGGTGGCGGAGCGCCCCGCCCGGCCTGGCCCGGCCCGGCCCCCGCTCGCAGCGCTGCACATCGCTGAGCACCGCGATTGTGTCCAACTTGTTCTCATCATCGCATCGCAAACGGCGGCCCCGGGGGGCGGGGGGTAGGAGGAGGGTGAGGAGGGGCACGGCACGGCCGGGGAGCGGAGCGAGTGCATGCGCGCCGGGCGGGCTGCAGCTGCAGCTCGGCCCTCCGGGGCGGAGAATAACGCCACGCAGGAGCGAGGTGGACGATGACTCCCTCTAGAGTCAAAGGTAAGCCCGGGACAGGAGCTGAGCGGCGAGGACGCGGACACACCGTGCGCCTGTGCCGGGCCGGGCCGGGGGCAGGGCACGCGACCCGGAAGAACTTCCCCAGCTTGTTTCCTGCGGATGATGCATTGTTTCCGATACCAAGCGCAAGGCGAGGCGAGGCACGGGGCGCGGCGCCCAGGCCTGGTGCCGCAAGGGCTCAGCTGGGACAGAGCAGGCAGGGCGCCCTGGACCCTCCACCCCGCCCCGCCCCGCCGGCGCACCTTGCTACTGAACACGCTTGCGACAACACAGCCGCTCCGCCCCGCCCCGCTCGCTGGTTTGCTGCTGCTGCTGGACCAACTTTGACGGAACGCCCGTGCTGCGCCGCGCCCCTGCCGGCCGCGGGCGGGGCGGGGCGGGGCCGGGGGCTCGCAGTTGTAGTTTGTAAGTGAAACAAGCATGCCCCTCCCGGATGTCCAACTCGCAGGGCAGGGCGGCTAATTTACACGGCCAACAACAGACAGCGTGGCTCGCGCGCGCGCGCCGCCGCACGACGACCACCTCCAGCACCACCACCGTGCACACGTTCAGGCGTTACACATTTTCTTTCATAAAGTAAAACGTGACGCGTTACGTTACGTCACGGCGACATGTCGTCCCGCCGGCCGGCCGGCCGACAGCTCAGCTCATCCGGGACGCAGAGCACGACGCCGGACGTCGCAGCGCAGCGCACCTGCTACCGTCCCGTCCCGTGTCACTGCAGCCAGCCAGGCAGCTAGCCAGCCAGCCAGCCAGCCAGCCAGCCAGCCAGCCAGCCTGCCGGCTACAATTCGTTTCTACCTTCCCGAGACACACCTGCCCCCTTCCCGGGGCTAAATGGCCTTACCAGACTCGAATAAGTTCACTGCTGTGCGCGCCCCTGTATGCAAGAGCGATGGAAGCTGCCCCGGTGCCAACCTCAGGCGCCTGACCTGACCGGCACAACCATACTAGCTCCTAGGCCCCGCGACCCATGAACCGAGCGACGCGGGCAGACCGTCCTGCGTACGCACGCGTGGCGAGGAAGAGTTCCTCTTCTTGCACACCTCCCCTCTCAGTCTGCAGCGTGGAGCAGTTGATTTAATTCAACCTATATGTATACACCTAAGCTCGCGGTGTGAGGCTCGGCTGGTCGCGAGGTGTTCGATGTTATTACATTGTTCCTCCGCAGAGGCATACATCACCCCGCCCCGCCCCCCTCCCGCTGTCTTTTGCTCCCACCTCTCTCTCTCTCTCCCTCCATCTCCTCAGCGTCCCGTCCCACACGCCTCTCCAGCCAAATAACGCGCCCACGAGTTTCCGCTCCAGCGGCTTGGCCGGGCCGGGCCGGGCCCTGCGCGCGCTGTGCATTGTGGGCCGGGCCGATCAGCATGGCGCGGGCGCGCGCCTGCGCACGTGTGAATGAGCGGGCACAGCTGAGCGTGTCGCCGGCGGAATGAAATGCCAAAAATAAAATAGCTAAACGACACACACACACACAGACATGCAGACACTTTTTTTAAAAACTGCTTTGCGAGTGAAAGCATGTGGGGGCGGCTAAACAGTGCGCGAGAAACAACGTGTGCGCTGTGCTGCAGTGACGATGATATAGCAGCACTCGAGGTGCGACACGTCCCCCGTGTGTGCGATAGAGAGGAAAAAGAGAGAGGCCAGCGGGGTAGAAAAAAAAGTGGCTTCATTTTAGGCCTTTTGTATGTCCTTTGTATCACGGATGAATAACGAATGAGGTCCGCGAATGAACGGAATGAATGAATGAGAGAGAGAGAGAGAGAGAGAGAGAGAGAGAGAGAGAGAGAGAGAGAGAGAGAGAGAGAGAGGCAAAGAGGGGGCAGTTGGCGGAATGAATAAATCAATCAAGTAACACACAACAAATTTAAAAGTTTAAAAATAAATGAATAAAAAGCCCACGTGATCTACCCCCGGCCCGCCCCCTCCGATATCGATGAAACTGGAATTGGCACGTGAATGCACCACTGCACGCGGCGCGGCCCGGCGCATTAATCTCAGATGATAACAGTCCCGTTAATTGATACGTATGGTTTCCCTGTTTTTTGTTTTTTTTCTTCCAACGCCGCCGATGATTTTGCGACGACCGAAAACGATTAAAACAGTGGCTTGCATTGCCAAGCAAAAGCGGAGCAGCGGGAAAGATTTTTTCCCCACAAAAATAAAAAATAAAATGGATAGCGGAGAGCAGACTGCAGCGGGAACAGAGAGAGGGAATTAATGTAGATGCTTTATGGGCGCCAGCAGAGAGGCGCGGTGACCGGGAGGCCCTCGTTGCAGCCGTCACGTCACGTGACTCGCGCCCCGCCCCGCCTTTTACCCGATGCCTATCGCTCTCCTTCCGTCGGCAGCGGACAAGTTGGCGACACTGCGTCCCCTAATTGAAACGCACGCAAAGGCAACATGCACTCACACGAACAGGGCAAAGCGTTGTGCAGAAAAAAAAAAAAAAAACTTAAAAAAAAAAGAAAAAAAACGAGGGAAAGGAAAGAGATGACAATGCAGGCGAACCAGGCCTCATTTTGTATATACAAAAAACATTTCGAAAAAGAAATGGGAGGAAAAAGATGATTCCCACACTACAATGGGCCGGCCCGTTCCCCACCTGACCGGAAGCGTGCGTACTGGCCATCCCGGTCGGTTTATATGGCCATTTCCCCGATCCCTGCCTCTCGGTGTAATTTAGCCCGGGGCGGGGCGGGGCGGGGCGGGGCGGGGCGTGGCGGGGCGGCCAGTGCACGCCAGCAGCGGTGGGGCGGGGCGGGGCGGTCAGTGGTGGACGTGGACAGTCCCTCCCAAGACCGGGCACGCGGCACGCGCCAGTGACGGCCCCGCCACGCCCCGCCCCGCCCCGCCCGGCTCGGACAAAACAAATGACACAGTTCCTCCAGGCAGCACGGCCCGCTCCTCGCTCGGCTCCCTCCTCCAATCCAATATACTCACGCCGCCGGCCCCCACCCCACCACACCCGACTTGCGCGCAAATTGGTCGAATTCGCGCACAATAAAAGTCCCCGGCGCAAGCGAGTTTGCAAAAGTCAACCCAGGGCGGGGCGGGGCGGCACGAGGACAGGACAGCGGGGTGCAATCCCAGGCGTTACGCACACACGCGGCATTTCGCTGTTCGTCAAAGTCACCGTGCCTGCCTGCGGGGAGAGGATTCGCGGGCGCCCCGCCCCGCCCCGCCCCGCCCCGCCAACAGATGGAGTAGTGGCGGGCGGAGGAGGCCGGGCATGAATTTTTAAAAACGACTCGCGGCTCCGTTGGCAGTAAAACATGGCGAATAAACTCGACACTGCGAGGCGCGGCGCGGCGGGGCGGCGCGGGGCGGGCCGATGAACTCCCCGCCCGCACGTCACGGGCAAACTCACCGCCGACACCGTCGCGCCGATGAGCCAGCGGGGGAGAGAAAAAGAGAGAGAGAGAGAGCCGTGAGGGGGAAGGGTACACCAGCCGCTTAAATTCGCAAGTACTTACAGTTACTCACAAAAGGGGGAAAAGTCAGCCGGGGCATGACAAAAGAAGGGCCATGCTTACGGTAAGGTAAAGCGAGAGTCTGAAGCGGTGTCGGAAAATTGCGCGAAAAGTACTTGCCGCTACAATACCCCTTCGTTGTGATTACGGCGCGGCGGAGCCCCAGGCCGCCCCGCCGCGAACAGCGCCCTATCCGACAGCGGACTCACCTGGAAACAAACGAAAAACCACAGCGTGATTAGCAAGCAGCCACAATAGGACAGGCCGAAAACAGATGACGGGGTGCGAGGGAGGCGCAGGGGGGCGGCGCGGGGGCGGCAGGGGCGGGGGACAGAGATCGATAAGCAATGTCCAACATAAGTCTATGATTTATTGCAAGGCCTCTCTGCCATCCGCGGTCGGGTCGGGAGGGGACCCCTCGGGGACGCACTGGGAGGGCCCCGCAACCTCCCCTCACTCAGGCCCCTCGAAGCCCCCCGGGGGGTCCAGCAGTGTCGCGGGTGGGGGCCCCGCACCCCGCCCCGCCCCGGCCTTGACTGCGGTCGCCTATTGTCGCGCACACTACACCAATTCAATTTCAGCGGCAGTGCCAGTGATTGACACGGCGCCCCGCCCCGCCCCGCCGCACCCCGCCCCGCCCACAGCGACGTGCGCGACATGCCGAGCACATCGGCGTCGCCGCAGACCGGACAGACCGCACCGGTATGGTCGTGCCGGCCGGACGCTCACATATTTAAACGTGCTTGTATTTTGGTATTTTCTTTATAGCAGCTCCGGCCCGGCCCGCCGCTGTGTGTATTTTCGCAATAATATTCCGGAGCTGGGGGGACGGGGGGGATGGCAGAGGGACGTTGCCTCCCGCCCCCGCGTCCTGGTCCCCGCCGTGGCAACGGCCGCTGCAAACGTGCATCGGGTCCCCAATGCGCCGGGCCGGGCCGGGCAGGCAGGGCCGTAGTCGGAGACATGCCGGGCGGGGCCGGGCGGGGCCGGGCGGGGCCGGGCGGGGCGCAGTGCAGCCGGAGGGGCGTTAGCTACCGTGCGGGTAGGGGCTGTGGCGGGGGGTGGCAGCGCGGGGACCAGCAGAGCCAAACGACCCTCTCCTCCGTGCCAACTTCAAAAAATTGTATATACGCAGGGGCGGGGGGAGGGGGAGGAGGGGTAAGTGGGAGAGGCTTGCAAGCGAGGGGAGAAAAAAAATGAGAGAGAGAAGCAGCTTAGAGTCACAACGGAGGAACGGAGGAGGACATTGAGCGAGAGAGCGAGAGAGAGAGAGAAAAGGGGGGGGGGGGGGGCAAACAGGATAGACGTTGTGCCTACCGAATGAATAAATACAGCAGACCCACGTTAGCTGCGGAGGAATAAAAGAATAATCTCGGAAAAATAAGCCCTATTCCAGCCAACATACAAAAATTCGCGACATTTGAATACAAATATAGACCACGAGGCGCAGAGACAAATAACGGTAGGCCTGTTATCCGTGGAGTAATTAGCGTAAAAATATATAGAAAAATGTCACGATAATTACATCACAAGAAAATCAGACCTTCGCAAAAAAAATATAGAAAAGCGCTTATTGCGGGAATAAGTCCCAGGCCCAGGGCCAAGGCCGCGCCAGGCAGGCACGGCTGTGAGTGACGAGGGAGGTCGGGTCGGAACGGAACGGTCAAGGGAGTGGCGGAGCGTGGCGGGCTGAATCATACGATCATTAATGCCAAACACGGAGAGAGAAATACATAACGAAGGGAAGGAAGGGGCGTGCGCGGTGCGCGGTCCTGGTCCAGCCAGCAGCGTCCGGCGAGGGGGAGGCCGGGCAGGGCAGGCCGGGCCGGGCATCATCCCCCACCGCGCCTCCAGAATGCGAGATGACGTACGGCCGGACCGGGCCGGGCCGCACGGCAAGAAGGCCCAGCCCGTCCAAAATTTTTATTCCCCCTTGGCTTTGGCCGGGTGGCTGGCCGGGACAGGCAGGGCCGGCAGGGCCCTGGGCCGCCACATTCGGACCCTGATAATGGGCGTATCCACGTATCTCACGGGCCGCTGCCTGCGAAACGGATGGAAGACGTGACGCGTCGGGATCGTCCAGGCCTGCCGCGCCGCGCCGCGCCGGGCTACGGCCCCCGCCACGCCACGCCACGCCGGGGGCAATTTTCTGGAAGGGTGCCCCCGGCTCGGCTCGGCGCCGCGAGCTGCCGCCGTCGCAGAGCTTCTGTCCGGCGGCACCCCGCACCGCCCCCGCCCCGCCAGCATGTGCGGACGGCAAGTCAGGAGCGCGCAGCTCAAATTATTGCGCCCATTATTACTGTCATTACTCTCGACTAAAGTTTTTTCCCCCTCTTTGTCTCGCTGAAATGTCGCGCTCTCGTCAAATAACAAAACCAGGAAGCGCGACCGCGAGGGACCGGGCCGCGCAGTGCGGCGGGGCGCGGTGCGGCGGGGCGCGGCGCCGATAGAGGGGAGGGGAGGCACAAATAAACGCACTGGGCGGGCGGAGCAGCGTAAATTCAGCAAAGGGGAGGAGAAAGAGGAAGAGCCGGGGCGGGGCGGGCCCCAGTGACATGGCACAGTTTCTGTTGACTGACATTTAGTCGACGCGGCGCGGGGTGGTAGTGGTGGGGGTAGGGGGTAGCGTGTGGGGCCTCGGCGGCGGCGGCGCGGGGGTGGGGGGCTGCTCTCGCCCGGGGCCCAACGACTCCAGAGACAGCGGCCTGGAGCCTCCTCTTCTCCAGTAATGGAGCGCTCTCCGCCCCCCGCGCCGCCCCCCGCGCCGCCCCCGCGCCACTACAGCACAGACAATTAGAGTGAGGTGGAGGAAGGCGTTATTGTTGCAAAATTTGGGCGCGGAATTGAAAGCCGCTAAGCCGGGCGGCTGGGGAGGAGAGGGAAGGACGGGAAGGGCCGGGAGGTGGACGGGGACGGGGGCGAGCCGCTCAGCCCACCTGAGGCCCGCTAACGCCCTCCGCGGGAGAGGAGGCCCGGCGCTGTCCCGCCCCGCCCCGCCCCGCCCCGCTTCCGCTCTCCCCGCAGCGGCTCTCCTGAATTTTGCTCCGTAATAAAAAGGGGCTTTTGTAGTTGATCCGCTTCGGGCCGCGTCAACACCTAGATTGGCCCATGATCTCCCGTCAGAGGGCTCGGGGCGGAGAGTGGGAGGAGATTGCCCATTTTGAACGAGCACCCTGCGGGGCCCGGCCCGGCCCGCCCCGCCCCGCCCCGCCACGCCCGGCCCTTCTCCCTCCACGTCCTTGTGCTTTCGATCAGCCCTTGGCCGCGCCGCCCCGCCCCGCCCCGCCCCCACTCTTCCTCCGGACGTCTGTTGTTTGGCGAACTTCAACCTCATCACGACGCCGCGGGGCGGGGGCGTCGCGACGTGACGCGCCGCGGCGCCATGCAAAAATGATTCCGCAGTTAATTAAAAAGGTTCGGGGCGAAATGGCTACTTTTGCCTCTCACAGTGCGGCTGCTCCGCGCCGCGCCGCGCTCTCGCACGTCTCTGCGAGGAGCTAATTACTGTGGAAGTGAGGGGTTCATTCATCCAGCTCGGCGCCAGGCCAGCTCGTCTCGCCCAGTCAAATGCGGAGCGGAATTTGTATTTTTCTCCTCCTCTCTCTCTCTTCTCTCTCTCTCTCTCTCTCTCTCTCTCTCTCTCTCTCTCTCTCTCAAACGACATATCGTTCCGGCGACGAGCAGCATAGCGGCATCCCAGTTTACCAACTATTCGAAGAAAAAAAGTGCAGCAGAACGGAATTGAAACGCGAGTTTCATTCCGGGTATGACGGACAGGCGCCATGCCGCCGCAGGCGCCACATTCCCGCGAAAGAGAGGGAAAAAGTGGGTGACCCGCGGGTGATAAGGGCCCGCGGAAATTAAACTCGGCGCCGCCCATCCAGAGGCCCTTTCTCTCTCCAGGGAAGTCCTTTATTTTGTAAATTATACACGGAAAATAACGTTTCACCGGCCACAGCTCTGCGACTGACGCGTCGCCACGGGACGGTCTGACACACTGGCGCTACGACGGCGGAGTTGAGCTCCTTCCGCGCCGCGCCGGGTACAGGGCGGAGGTACCGGTGGGGCCCGGCCCGGCCCGGAGACGCCGCTGGAGGCGGAGCGGAGGAAGAGAAGGAGGAGGAGGACGCCGCTCTCCGGCTACATTTTTAATGGCCATAACTATACGGGTAATGGCCTTTTAGCCAGCGCCGAGCCGAGCCACGCCGCGCCGCGGCGCGCAGGCGGTAATGCAACGCCCTGCGGGAATTTGGCACCTGCATCCGCCGTAATTTGGGCGGGAGACACCTTCCCTACCTTGAGGAGGACGACGAACAAGAAGACGGTGGTTGAAGAGGAGGAGAGGGGAGAGATGGGGAGGAGGGTAGGAGGACGCCGCCTGGAGGAGTGTGTGCATACGACAGCCGGTTGCGCAAGCCGCCGCCGCTGCACGCCGCCCTGACCTCCGCAAGTGAGAGGAGCGCAACTGCATTCCGCCACCGCTGCACCGCCACGCCGCGCCACGCCACGCCGCGGAGTGCAGCGCCACACCGCGGAGCCGCGCCGCTACGCCACACTTCCCATTCATTCCTTGATTAGCGCCGTTTTTCCAAGGCCGGCAGACCATTACACCGGGCAGCAGCAGCGGCTCCAGGCCGACGCTATCGCTGCGTGCACATCTCGAGACCAGAGCCGAGCCGAGCCGACAGGACAGGCTCATCGCGGCACGGCCTCCAGGCAGCAGCGGCGACGCCAGCAGGATCCCATCCCAGAACCGCATCAAACTTTCTTCCGGCAGATGGAACGGGGCGCTAGTGCGACGCGCCGCCTGCGTTTACCCGCGCGACCGATGTAAGTTATAGACATACTCTGTGCGGGTCGGGTACCGTGGTGGTATATGGGCGCGACTGCTGACTGGACCCGCCCCGACCGCGACCAGCAGCAGCATGAGGGTGGGCTCCCCGCCGTGGACCCACGCGGACAACGACACTTTATCAAAGACGGTCGATACAGGCGGCCCCGCCCCGCCCCGCCACGCCCGCTGCAGCGCGGCGCCCTGAGCATGGCGGAACCCAGCGCGGCCCGGCCCGCGGGCCACCAGTCACTGCGTTTTTATTTCGCTGCACAGTCCTACGGGTAGGAAGGATAGGGGAGATTGCAAAAGGGTTACGGCAGGGCGGGGTGGGGGAGGGGCGGGCGGGCCCCAATCAGGGGGCCCATATCACACGACCCAGTTACCGTCGGATGCACTGATACACGACAACGCCACCCCCGCCCCGCCCCGCCGCGCGCTGCCTGCCTGCAGGCTGTCTGCTCGCTCTGACGGCTGTCCCGGGGCGGGGCGGGGCGGGGCGGGCCCGCGGAGGGGGGAGGGAGAGCGACAGAGGAGCCCAATAAGTAAGCTTCGAGTTCGATTTTACCATACGGTGGCAGAAAATCGGCAAACGTTTTCGTTGGCGTTTTTGATTTCGCTTTATGCAGACACAATAAGTATAACAACTGCAGCCGAGGTCGCAAAAGCGATCCGTCAATGGCCCTGCCCTGCCCCCATCGCCCCGCCGACGCGATTAGGCCGTCCGTCCCGTCCCGTCCCGTCCGCGCGGCCGTGAGTCAAGCTAAGTGACTCACAGCGGAGCGGGCCGCACGGCACTGCACGCCACCGCGGCGCGGCGCGGCGCTGACCACGACACGCCTTCTGGGAAAACAAACCCATCCTGGCTGCATGACGAGCCGAGCCGAGCCCAACCCAGCCCAGCTCTAGGCCGTGCGGTTTGCCTTGAGGTGGCGGCACTCGGCAGGCGTCACCACCAACACCATCACCATCGCCGTCGCCACCTTCTACCACCTCCGCCAGCAGCGGCGCCGCAGCTGCGCCATTTGCAGGTGTGTGCTCGCAGCCAATCGATGCGCCACGGCAGGCTCGGCCCGGCCGGCCGGCACAGGCAGGACGCTGGGCACGGCCCGCCGGCATGGCTAAGGTCGCCAGATTGAATGCGCACCCGTGCGCACCCGCCGCAATCATCCCATACGATACAGCGGCGCGCTGAATGGAGCAGGTGCGCCCCGCCCCGCCCCGCCCCGCCCCACCCCGCCACGGGCGTGCCGCGAACAATGAGGCCAGGCCGGGGAGGTGGGGCGGGGCGGGGGCGGGGCGTCATCTCCAAGGTGCACAGCAGCTGCAGCAGCGGCCCTACGCGCCGCACCCACGCAGGTGCGGCTATCGACAGGTAAGAGCGCAAGCTCTAAAACCGCGCCCTACTTTTTCGCGTTGACCACAAGTAGTGGCGCTCGAACCTTTGACTACTGTACCTCGGAGGATAACCGGAGCCCTGGAGGAGGGACGGGACGGGGACGGAGGCTGGAGGTGGAATGGGAGTGAAATTAACATGACCCGCCGGCCCTCGTGATACGTCAACGTCCAGAGTGGACGGTAGGCCCCAGCCCAGCCGGTGGGTTCGACAGCCCTTCCCCCTCCTCTCTCTCCTCCACCTCACTGACCAGCGGCGTGTGGTCCGTTTAGTGCGCAGGCCATCCATAAATTAGATAAGACGGTTTACCCCGCCCCGCCACGGTTTGACTCCCCCCGCCCTGTTCCTTTCTCTTTAGGCCCACCGGCGCGGCTACCTACCTAGCCTCGCGCCCTCCCCTCCCCGCCAGGAGTAAAGTCCAGAGGCGTTTGATAAGCGGCCGGCCCGGCGCCCGGCGCCGCACCTCGCGTGTACATCGAGTTATAATGGTCGCTGACGGGCGCGTCACAGACAGACAATCGAAGTGAAGTGGCGGCAGCAGCGCCGTGAGCGTCGGGTTCTAAAACAAATATAGACGCCTGTCTAACTCGCACGACCCTGCCCTGCCCTAGCCGCCAGCTGCAAAAGCACGCCGCGGTAAGCAGCGCGCCCCGCCCGGGCCCGGGGAGTGTACTGCCACCGCAACTCGACGCGAACGCGACGGGAGGGAGGGGACGCCACGGCGCGTCACACTCACACTGACGAGGTGGTGATGGTCATGATGATGATGCTGGCGATAATAGACGCGGAGCACAGAGCGCACCCCCCCCGCCCCGCCCCGCCCCGCCCCGGAGCAGTGCAGCTCGCCGCGGACCCACCGATTCGATATGCAATCCCTGGCGTGCTGAGTGTGCGGCGGGGCGGGGCGGGCCGCAGCTCTACGTTATTACGGGCTCGGCGCACATAACCCGATCATCGAATCCAACGGAATCAGCTCAACGTGTCAAGTATACCAAAGCAACGGCGCGGAGGTTGGGAGGCGCGGCGGGGCGGGGCGGGGCGAGGCCACCGACCTGGCCGGTCAGCCAGAGCGCAGCGCAGGACTTAGCCAGCGCACGCGCGCGTACTCTCTAAATCCGTACGGCGGGCCATCCCGATCCTGCTACGGGCGCGAGAGGCCGACATAGGGGAGTCGCTACATACACGGAGCGGTAAGGCCCGCGATAGAGAGAGAGGGAATATGTTTGTGTGCTTCGCGCTCCGCTCCTTACAGAGAGGCGTACTGTACGACAGCGCGGTGAGTCACACGACAGCGAGCGCGACTTGGCAAATAGCGAGTAGCGAGTTAGCTTTTGGGTGCTGGAAGAAAAAGAAAGAAACAAAAACAACACGCGGTGCCTGACGACGCGGTGAATCGCGCATTCCAAGGTGTCCTGAGATGAGACAAACGTCGCCACCGCCGTGCCCGAGCGGGCGGCGCCAAGGTGACGGCGCCTGACCTGTCGCGGTCAGACACACATGCGGACGGCGGGCGTACACGACGCGGTTCGATACGCTGCGTGCCCTGCCTGCTCTGGGCCTGCTGGGCGTGGACCCGTGCCGCTCCAGCGCCTGCCTGCTCCGGTGCAGCTCCTCGCCATGACTCACCTGCCCCGTATTCCCCGCGCCGCGGTAGAGGAGGGAGGGGGGGGGCGTCGCGGCGCCCATCCTGCGCGCGCGGGGCAAAGTAGCCGCGTCGGAATCCGCCACGCCGCGCCACGCCGCGCGAGTTTGGGACGGGTATGAGTCACCGTTACATCACCGGCGAGGACCTTCTGCTCTGGACTGACCTTGGCCTCTCGAGTAACCATCGCGCCTCTGCTATCATTCCATTCTCACACGACTCGACAATTTATTACTTTTTTGAAATTTTTATTTTTGTGTCTGAGCTTAAACAAGGTGCGGGCTGCGATGACACGCCGCCGACGCCCGGGCCGGCGCCCCTACCCGGTACGTATAACCTTGCGGCGTGCGACTGGGTCACCACCGCGCCGTCGTCGACGGGAGCGTCCTAATGTTCATGAGAGCGGCGATAGGAAGAGAAAAAAAAATAGCCGCGAACATACAGTGACGGTGGGAGAGCGGCGCAAAGTATCCCCACCCAGAGACTGACACAACGGCAAGGTGTAATAAAAACCCTGCGCTCATCATGTCAAGTGCGTGACACAAGGAGGACAGGTACAGAAGTACGTTTTAAACTATCGACAACCGAGCAAAGATCAACGTACAGACGCATCGAGTGCTTGCGTGTCCTGGGCCTCTGTGAAGTCCTGAGCATTTCCACACAGACTGGACACGTACAGCCCCAGACAAGGCAAGGCCCCGGGTACAGTGCCAGGCCTCTTTCTGCGCGCGCCCTGAGCTGGCAGGAGCTGCACCATGACATCACCACCCAGTACAGTGCTCTGTGCACTGCACCGGCTGACTCATATTCCCCCCCAAAAGTTCTCGCGCGACGATATCACCCGACCCGAGGCAGGCGCATATCGTCAGCGCCACCAAGCCACCCAAAAAGAAAAAAAAAAATCCCCATCTTTGCGAAATAAAGAGTTTAGCGTGGGACACCTAAAGGGCTCTTATCACCGCCACACGGCTGCCGGCTGGGCTGCGAGGAGGTCGCGCCGTGCCGCGCCGCGCCGCGAGGTAGAGGCGAGAGGACGTCCACAAGACGTCAGCTGTCACGTCCACCGCGAAACACGGGCAACGCGCGCGCCTGCGGGACCTTAGCGGTGACAGGAGAACAGCCCCAAAGCAGGCGTCGCGGCGCCCCCCTCAAGGACGCTCCCCCGCCCCCGGTCCACGCTCCAGTGCCCGCGCCTCGCGCCCCAGGCCGGGCCGGGGACCCCTCGCCGCCACCTCACAAGTGGCCTCCAGGCCAGGCCCCACCGGGCCCGGGGCCCTTGAAACTCCGGCACGGCCAACACCTTACGTCCTTTGTCCTGCGCGAGCTCACGGCGGCGGCGGCGACCTCCGCGCACCTCCGCGCGACCACCAGGCCATGTAATGACCTCCGGAAGGAGGCCTTCCCGGCCGACAGGCAGACTGTTCGCCCGCGCAAGCGGGTCGCCGTCACGGCGGGGCGTGGCGGGGCGGGGCGGGGCGTGTCACTGTCCACGGCGGCCGGAAGTTCCACCCAAACCCATTGACAAGTGCATCAACGCAAAATGCCACTTCCCGTCCCGTCCCGTTCCGTTCCCCCTCCCCTCCCCAGACGGGCAGCTTTACGAGCGGTACGGTACGGTACGGGCGGTCCGGTCACGCCACACCGGATGACTGCAGATTAAATCAGCACGGGGCGCGGGCCGGACCAGCCCCCGCCCGCCCCCGCCGGCCCGCGGCTTTGTCTAAGAACGGCTGACCCACCCACCCCGCCCTGCAGGGAACGCCCTCTGCCCCGCCCGCCTGAACCCCGCTCCGCCGCACCCAGCTCGAATTTACGGCATTCGCGAGCAGTCGCCCGCCCCGCCCGCGAGGTGGCTATGAAAATTTTTCGAGCCGCGATATTGGGCGGGTGGGGCGGGGCGGGGCGGTCCGATACCAGAGGGTTATGAGCCTCACCTCGGCTCGGCCGCTGGTCGGCTCAGCGCGGCGCGGCGCGCAAGGTGCCGCCGCCATGGTCTCGGTGCCCGGCGCGCTCGCGCCCGCGCCCGGCAGGGTTCAATCTAGGCCGATGGTGCGTGAAATGCATATCCGGGCCGGGCCGCGGGGAGGTGATCGACCATGGGCTGGGCGCGCGGCGCGGCGCGGCGCGGTGCACTGCGGCGTCACACTCAACCGCAACCGTGACGTGACGTACCGCCACAAAAATGCACACGCATTTCCGCGTGCGCTGGCCTGGCCTGGCCGCTATAGGCGAGGCGAGGCGGCGGCGTGGAGTGAGTGTGTTGCGGTGCGGCGCGCGGAAGCTGCGCTGCTGCACTCGGCTCACTCCCCCCACCGCACCGCAGGGTCAGAACAAGAGGAAGGTGATCGTCATCGCATTGAACAGTCTCGCTCCGCTCCATTCAGCCCCGTGCTACGCGCTGCGCTGAGCCGCACACGCCCATCCCATTCATTCCCTCACTTACTCACTCACTCTCTCATTCTACCGCGGCCCGGCCCGACCGACCTGCCCTGCCCTGCCCTGCCTGGCACCTGCACGCGGATTCCTCCTGCTGCTTGCGTGCGTGGGGAGCGCCGTGCCGTGCGGCGCCACGCTGTAGTGGAGTGGTGCGGCGCGGCGCGAGGAGATCGAGTAGGACTTTTCATTCATCCTCTTGTTCGTGCCACCGCCCCGCCCCGCCGCACCACGCCCCGCCCGCTCACTCCCCGAGCTCAGCAGACACGACGCGGCCGGCCTTGCAAGTGAAGGGTACATCCGTTATCGACAAGCGTCCAGCAGCAGCAGACCCCCCCCCCCTCACGTCCCCTCCGCAAGACGTCCTCCAAGCACCGCGACTGGCTGCCCCGCGGAGCTTGCTGCCAGCGTACGGCCGGAGCGGAGCTGTCACACGCCACGCCCAAATTGTTTTCCATCATGCAAAATTTCCCTCTGGTTGGAAAAGGGGGGGGGGGGGTAGCGCTTGTCTCGTGAGCTCGGCGCGGCGGAGCGCGGGGCGGGGACCCTCGCCTGCTCTAGCCGCACTCCGACCCGAGCCCTCCTGCAGGCGCTAGCACCACGCCGCGCTGCCGGCCGGAGCCTTCTCATCGCCTCTACTTGAAGCACTCAAGAAGCGGGCGGGGCGGGGCGGGGTGGGCGCGGCAAAACAAAACACCCCCGGCCCGGCCTTTGCCGACCCTCGCCGTCAACACGTTCGAGAGTGCTCAAGAAAAACTCCCCGGCGCGGGGGCGGCGCGGGGGCGGCGCGGGGGCGGCGCGGGGGCGGGGGACGCGCTCGCTGCTCGCCCTCCGCCCCTGCTGCACAGCCCTCGAGTACATACGAGGGGACGGGAGAAAAGGGCGGCTCCCTTCCTCCCCGCGGCGGGCGGGCGGGCGGTCGGACGCGTTAAAAATAACGAATTGAGCACATAATTGCGCGGCTGAGGCTGAGAGTAGCCATAAGCCAGCCGGGCATTCTCTTGCGCCGGGGCCGGGCCGGGCCGGGCCGGCTGGGCTGCTGCACTGCGGGGCCACACTGACGCGACTTTTAGGCCCTCGGCAGTACACACACACACACACGCACACTCATACTCCACTCCACTCGCACGCCCTCAAACAGTTTTAGAAAACGGTCGGGGCGGGGCGGGGCGGGCCGCGTGCGTGGGCTGCCAGCCCGGCTGCCTGCGGGGGCTCAGCGGGGCCCGGCCCGGCCCATGGCAGACGGTCTCCACGCGCGCCGCGCCGCGCCTATCAATCCGTCCGCACGCCCCCATTAAAACAAACACCGACGGCTCTTTGATCTGTCGACTTCGAAAATAATTATCATGCCTGGTCATGTGAAACAAGAAGTGACGAGGCCGGGCGGGGCGGGGCGGGGAGGAGGGGAAGGAATGGCCAAGGCGCCCGCGCCGCGCCGAGTGATACAGATCAGCATTGTGAAGTCTGTAATGGAGCTGGTTCACACTTCAGCGGGCCATATCGCCCACGATGTTCGAAGCAAATGATTCCCAGAGAGTTTTGGAAACTTTTTTTCTTATACATTTTTTTTCTTGTCTTCGCCTCTCCTCCTCTCTTTCTCGCTGTTGTACTTGGACAAGGAAGTAAGTACGGGAGCGCGCGGCGCGGGGCGGCGCTGGAGGAGAAATGAAATGATAATGGGGCAAAACCAACGCCAATAATAGATGCGCCGCCGGATACAGATCAAGGAGAAATTGCTTTTACAAAGAGAAAAGAAGCGACGGTTTGGGCTGTGCGGCCCGGAGGGATGGGTGCCGCGGCCCGCCCCGCGCCGCGCCCGACGACAACTTTCCATTGAGAGGAATAAAGTAAAAACACGTTTAAAAGAAAGGCTACGCTACGCTGCACCACGCCGCGGCCGAGCCGCCCTTCTTTTTCAATCACGCGATGAACTCTAGTTACCCCCGAGAAAGACTTTCGCAGCAGCGGCGGGGCGGGCGTTGCATTTTATTCATCGTGCACGCGATTTATTCGCGCTGAGAAAGTTTGTCCGAGACCAACAACCCCAGCGACCGACCGACCGACGGACCGCGGGGAGCAGCGAGAGGGAGGCGAGGCGAGGCCGGGGCGGCGCAGAGGCCCCAACGGAGGAGGCCGCGGCAGAGAAGAGCAGCGCCTCTGCTGCTGATGGCACATGCATGACTCGCGAGCAAGCAGAGGGGAGCAGCTGCAGGCGCCGCGGGGAGCTTGGGGGCGGAGCGGGGCGGGGCGGGGCGGGGCGGCTGAATTGTGAGGCGACCTAAGCAGCTTATCATTTCTGCGCTCGCTGCAGCGCGGCCCTGCCCGGGCCAGCCCACTGGAGGGCGCTACTGAGGGCGGGGTGTACGCCCGCCGGCGCACCGCATAGCAGTACACTGACGGCCCCGAAGCAGCAGGCCTCGGCCTTGACGAACGCGCAGCGCAATTTATACACGAAGCGCACGCACGCCAAAGCCAATGTAGCGCAAAACGAAATATCAACGAGTTTTCTCCTATTTAAATTATTTATACATTTCGTTATTCGCGTTGTTGTTTTTCGTGCGGGGGTGCGACGCCCCCAAATGCGACGCCGACCGGACCCGACCCACTGCGCCATTATCATGCTCCCGTTTCGCAGCGACGAAAAGACAGCGAGGAGGACGACGCGCAACTCGGACCAAGTTTTGGACGGCGACGACGGCTGCTGCTGCTGCCACCCCGTTCCGCCCCGCACCCGAGAGAAAGAAGTAGGGGTGGCGGCGTCGTGGGGAGTGAGTGCGGGGGTGGATTAAATTACAAAGTTGGTATGAGATGCGACCGTTTCACAGTGTAGATTGTTATCGCAACGAGGACAAAATGCGCGTGGATAGAGACAGGGAGAAAGAGAGAGAGAGAGCGAGAGGGCCGCAATGACTTTAGCCACATTAGCACAGAGGACTGAGTGCATGAGGGACGCACGTACCAACCGGCTCGGCTCACCCGCAATAACGCCCCTATGCATCTGCGCGGCTCGCGCTCACTCACGCACGCACACACATACAAGCACACAATGGATGACCTAGTCCGTCCGTCCGTCCGTGCCATCAATTGCAAAATAAGAATTATGGTCGTCCATCGTCAATTCCCCGTAAGGCTCATGGCGCATACCACGCCGGGCGCCGTGGAGGTGGGGGGAGACTCCACCGCTGCGCGCAGCGCACACTCCACACAAACACGCTGGCGCGCCACTTCGCGAACACCGCGCCGCACGGAAATAATTTCTCCTCGTCCACGCTTAGAGCTGCTCAATGCTCCGCGACCACCGCGACGGACATTCGGATTCACGAGGACCACGCTCCACCAGCCAGCCAGCCTCCCTGGTCTGGTCCCAGCGGCCGGGCCGGGCCGGGCCGGGCCCCACCCACGGCGGGGCCTGTCCCTGCGCAGGGCCGGGCGGGGCCTGGCGGGGCCCCGGGAGGCCTGACTGATGCCGCGTGATGCTCTCTGGTCACGTCCGTGGGCCAAAGCGATGCCATCGGATCGTGCCCGCGCGGCGGGGCGCGGCGGGGCGCGGCGTGGGCGTGGGCCCCAAACACAAGGGTGCTGGGCTGGGGGGCGATTTGGCAGCAGGAGATGATGGTCACGGCCAGGACGGACCTGCGTGGCGGCCGGCCGGCCGGGCCAGCACAGGGCGGGCAGGCGATCCCGAGCAGAAAATCAATAACGAACAGCTCCATTCATTTCATCTCGTTGTAATTCATCCGCTGACCGCCCTGCCCTGCCCAGAGCCGTGCTGGGGCTGGACGGACAGACAGACAGACACAGACAGACGGGCGGGAACAGGCACACGGCGCAGCGGGGGGCTCGGGCCGCGACCTCGCGACGGACAGCGGGACAGCAGGACGGAGAGCCCTCGCAGCAGCGCTGGCAGCGCAGCGCAGCACAGCGGTGAGTGCACGGGGCCAAGGACCGTGACGTCACCGGCGTGCATCACAGATAGCATCACCGTCACAGTGCACTGCTGCTGGGCTTACCCCGCCCCGCCCCGCCCCGCCGGGCCGGCACGCCGCACAGGGGCACTGGGCCGGCATGCATGCCCGACCGTTCACACGGCCCCGGCCCCGGGACCAGCAGGTGCCACGCCGCGCCGCGCACTCAGCCACCTGCACTCAGCACTGGCTCAGCAGCACGGGCGCACTGCTCAGCACTGCACAGCCGGCCCGGCGGCCAGTGCCCGGCCCGGACCGAGCAAAACGAAAACGCACGCACGCACGCACTCAGCCCGGGCCAGGTGCGGGGAACACATTTAACAGGCATGGCCCGGCCCGCTAATGCACTTGTGACTGCAATGCGAACTGCAATCAGCCGGCAGAACTCGCATAATGAAAACCACAAGAGTGTCGGGGCGTGCAGCCTCATGTCCCATGACGACCGCCCCGCCCCGCTCCGCCCGCCTCCGGCCCCCGGCCCCCGCGTCCCCATGGAGGGCCCTGGGCGGCCCGGCCCGGCCCGGCGGATTGGACGCCCTTCCATGATTGATAGGGCTCAAGGATTTCCATGACACGTGGGACCCATGAGGGGCGGGATGGGCTGGGACCAGGCGGATGAGAGGGGGTGGCGGCGGATGGCGGGGCGGGCGCGTGTATGTGGGTCACGGATGGGATGGGATGGGATGTCCACGTGCAGTACAGCGCGCACGTCAAACAGCACTGGGCTCTGCCCGCCCCGCCTGGCCCAGCCCTGCCGGCGCCAGCGGAAAAGACCTGAGCGGGGAAGGGAAGGGGAAGGGGAGGCGATTCAGCATAATGCCGCCATGCCATACATGACGCACAAAACACGGCAAACGCCGCGAGGGAGAGAAAAAAAAAGTGTATACGGCAACCTGATATATACGAAAAACGACCGAGCGGGCGCGACAACAAAATCAATCTATGAACCGCAGCTGCTTTTACTCGGATAAAGCCATTTTTTTTATTTACCTCGCTGAGCTCGGAAAACCACAGCGCTCAGCAGGGCCGGCCGCAGAGAGCATGACAGACGTGGGGGAAGGGGCGTACAGCAGCAGGGGGAAGACCAGTCACAACAGCAGTACTCACCTGAAACACAGAAACAAAAGTAACGTCAGAGAGGTGGTAGCTTTGAGCAGAAGTGAGAGGTGATTGGAGGCGGACAGGACAGAGACACCGAGAGCATGTGTGTCTGTTGGGGGGGGGGGGGGACGACAAAAGCACGAGGGGAAAGGTGTCGTCGGGGCAACGGTCTGCGAGCGTGCGGCACCGCGCCGCACGCCCGTGCTAACCAGGCGACACTTCAATTACCAGGGCTTCATACGGGTACTAAAAGGGCCAACGGAACGGAAAGGGCCCGTGAGCGGGGGCGGGGCGGGGACGTGCTGTGGCCGGGAGTGGGCGCCCTCCCCGCACCGCCGCACCACCGAGCCGACCTCATAATGAGGCTGACATGACGCTATAGAGCAGCAGAGCGCCGGAGGCGCCACGCCCCGCCACGCCACGCAGCCACGTTGCCCGGGAGAACGCGGTGAGGTGAGCTAGCTGCGTATCGGCGAACTACGCTTCCATCAAGTGTTTGCGCTTGTATATCGGAGCCGTGCGGTGCCGCTCATCGCACCGGCGGGAGCTGAGACCGAGCCCAGCCCAGCCGAGCTGCCGGTTCAAATCCACCCATCGGCAATTATGACGCAAGCGAGTGTTGGAGGGGGCTGTGGGGCTGTGCTGTCCGGGGCTGCGGTGGGTGAACGACCCGCGCCCCTCCCCGCCCCGCGCGCACAGTGCACCCGCCCCGCCCCGCCCCGCCAGTGTCACCAGCAGGCCCCTCCCACGCGCAGTACGTGAGGCCAAGTGAGGCGTCGTCCTGATTGTTGATGACAGCTTTCACCAGCAGCAGCAGCACACACCAGCGAGAGGCGCAGAGGAGAGGAGAGGCGGAGGGGGACAAGTATTTTAAACGCGCGCGCGCGCGCGTGGCGGGCGTCGGGGCGGCCGTCCTGCCCCTGCCCGGTGGCAGCGAACAAGACGCGGTCCTCACTCCTCGGACGACCCGCGCGCCGAGTCCTCGACTCATTTCGTGATCCGTCCGCCCTGACCCCTCCGCCCCCGCCGAGTCGCGGGCGAGAAGTTTGAAAAAGGCCTTATCAGGAGGACGTCGGGCGGGGGCGGGGGCGTGACGCGGCAGCTTCGCCGAGATACACTCCTCTCCGGGGGGCACTCCCCGCGCCGTCCCCCGCCCCGCCCCGCCCTCACTTCGCTGCTACACGCATAACGCAGGGAAATCTTTTGATTGACATCTTGATTGACGGGGACCTGTTAACCCGCATGGAGAAGGAAGGCTCGGCGGCGCGGTTGGGAGGAGGGACGGGACGGAGAGGCAGGCGGGCAGGAAGACTCCGCCGAGGGAAGCTGCTCCCTTTTAAATGTCGCGTCGGTTCCCGCGTTATGTGTGTGTGAGAGAGAGTTTACATCGTGTGCGTAAGTATGTATGTATGTATATGTATGTGTGTTTGCGCGGGCATGTATGCATGTGTGAGTGGGCGCGGCGGAACAAGGGGGCCGCCCCCATATAGTCCGGGCGGGGCGGGGCGGGGCGGGGCGGGGCGGGGCGGGGCGTCGCGCCGGACAGCAGGGCTGGGCCGGGCCAAACCAAACACACGGCACAGCGAGCTGGTCGCGCACCAAATTATGTAGTCCTAGATTGGTGGGCGCTGGTCGGCACACGGCGGGGGGTGGCGGGGGGTGGCGGCTCAAAGCGAACAGCCACCGCCACCACAGGAAGGGAAGGGCGGGGGAGGGGAGGGGAGCGAGCGAAAGGGTTTAAAGAAGAGGAACGGGGCGGAGGGGAGCAGCAGCAGCGGCAGCAGGGAGTGCAAGGGGAGGGAGCGGGGCGGGGCGGAGAGGTGGGCGCCAACATGGCCGCCGCAGCGCGCGCGTGCCCCGCCCCGCCCCGCAGCACCGCGCGGGGACAAGAATTCGCGCCGCACAAAGCTAAGCTCCCTTCACTCCGCTCCACGCAAATTGCAAATTCGCAGAGGTCTGCCGTGGTGGGGCGGTGCCTGCGGTGCGGTGCGGTGTGGGCGCGCGGCGCCGGCCCAGCGCCACTACCCTCAGCACGGGCCACGCGTCTCCCTCGCTCCGACCCACCCGCGTATTCCTCTGTCTCTCTCTTCCCTATCACGAGTCAGGAAAACCATCCCGCGTGTGGCCCGTGGGAAGGTGCGCTCGGTGCGCTGCGCTGGGCCCTCGCTTCGCCCGTGCCAGGCCAGGCGCTCCAGAGCTGGAGCGGAGGAGCCGACACCCGAATGGACCCCGTCAGGATGAGGGGCGAAAAGGCCGGCGCGGCGCGGGGAGCTGCCGAACCAACGGCCAACGGCCCCCGACGGCGCCGAATGGGGCTGATGGGCAAAGCCAATCCTCGCCGCCCCGGCGGCCCGCTCCGCCCCGCCCCGCCCCGCCCCGGCAGGCCGTCGGTCATAACACTTGGAAAATGGCGTAAAAGCGGCGCGCTGATGGTTAGGGGGTCCAAGGAAACGGCCTGGGCATAAACGTAAGAGAACGAGGCAAGCATCCATCCCGTCCCGCCCTGCCCGGCCCGGCCCCACCCCGCCCCGCTGTGCCACGCTCTGTCTGCGCGTCGCGACTATGGCGGGGCGGGGCGGGGCGGGGCGGCGCCGCACTGAGCTACGGCCCCGCTGTGGCGCTGCACTGCGCTATGCGCTGACATGCTTATGGAAATGTATGGCAGCGCCACGCCACGCCGTGCTGCCGGCCTCATGTGGTCCGGGCAGGCAAGGGCCGGGGCCAGCGAGGCCAGGCGGCCCCCATGGCCCCTATGGCGGCCTCCCCGGTAGCCCCGGGCACAGTCTTTAGCGCTCCCGGCCCCCGTCCGACCCGAGCCCAGCACATAAGTCTCGCCGTCCGACATGATCCTCTTAAAGACGCCGTCCTGGGCGCAGCGCAACTTTTCCACCCCTTCCGTCCGTGAGATTCGTATCTAATCGCGATGGGGCCGGGTGTAGTGCAGGAGCCCCTAGAGGGGCGCGGGGCGCGGGGTGCAGGCCCGGCCGAGGCCAGGAGTCTATAAGGCGGCCATCACCGGCCGGGCCGGGCCGCCTAGGCCTCGGCCTGGCAGGCCACACGGCCCCGGCCCCAGCCTCCGTTATTACGAGCACGGCCTCACGGCTTGTATGACAAACCCGAGGGGCAGCAGGGCAGGGCAGGGCGGGCCGGGCGCCGCAAGAATCCATCTTAATTATAAAGGTGTCAGCCCACCGGCCCAATATCGTCTTCATAACGCCGAGTAATACAGCACGTGGGCGCGCGGGGGAGGCGGGCGTGCGGCTCGTTAGACCCCCCCCCCCCCTTTTCCCCTCCCTTACCGCCGCGCCACCCCTCCAGAACAATTTATTGTTCTGTTAACGGATATAGAAGGTGCACACGGAATACGTTGACGATACGCCTGCTGCGCGAAAACAGCCGGACGGCAAAAACGAGAAAAGACAAAACAAAAAAAAGTTTTGTTAATGTAAGGTTAGAGTACTGTAGCGCCGCGAGGGCCGGGCCTCTGCGCGCGCGGCAGGGCAGGGCACGGCAGAGCAGGGCGCCCACCTTGCTCGGGTTCCCCTTTGATAAACTTTGATCTCCGTCCAATTTCATCCGGTGTATCGATCCCGCGGGTAACGGCCGGGGCGGGCCGCGCTTCCCGCCCCGCTCCGCCGAGCTCCAGCCGCGACCCCCTCAGCTCAGTCTCAGCCGCCACTGCCACCGCCCCCCGCTGCTGTACTTGCAGTTTTCAAGAAAGTTCTCGCAGCGACATGGCTCCATGCACCTCGGGCTACCCTTATCCCCCGCCACGCCGCGCCGCGCCCTGCGCCATGTATCTTGCCCGGCGTACAGTACCCCGCAGGGCGGGCCGGGCCGGTCCTCGCAGGCCAGCAGCAGTAGTTACGGATTGAGCTCTAATCAAATACCGCCAGAGTTGGTAGCAGTGCTGTTTCGAGGAAGGGGGCGAAAGAGGAGGAGGGGCGGGCCTGGAACGGCCTGGAGCGAGAAGGGAGCAAGTGTGTGTGTGTGTGAGAGAGAGAGAGCGCTCACACACCCACACTCCTCGTATAGCAAACTTCTACCCAGGCAAAAGGGGGCGTGGGGTGGGGGTGTAAGGAGGAAGGAGCGAAGGAGGCCAAGAGGAGCAGCAACTCTGGAATCCAGGGGGTGAGCCGAGCCTCCTCCTGGAATCTGGCCTGGCGTGCAAGCGGAGCTGGAGGCAGCAGCAGCAGCCCCTTTCATGTAAGGCAGCGAGCGCATCACCTTTCACGACAAAGTACCCGGCAGGCACGCGCCCTCCGCGCGTGTGTGTGTGCGCGCGCGCGCCCGGAGGTGAGCCGAAGGTCGGTCCCATCACGGCCCCATCCTGCCTGCATTTAGGCCTGTACCGCGCCCTTGTTGACAATCCCGGCGCTGCTGCAGCTCACTCGGATATTAGTCGGCCCAAGTGCTACCTGAGTGCGTGGCGGGGTGGGGTGTGGCGGGGTGGGGCGGGCGCGGCGACCCCCGCCCCGGCAGAGAGGGAGAAGTTGGGGCGCAGCACTTGGCAACTACTGGCGCGCCGCGCCAAGTGGTCTATCACTCGCGGAGGGAAACTTTGCCGGGTTGCGCCTCGCTCCGGGCGGCTCCGGAGAGCTCCGCTCCGCCGCGGTGAGGCTGGCTGAGGCTCCGGCGGCCGGGCCGGGGCTCCGGGGGCGGCGCGGGGGCGGCGCGGGGGCGGCGCGGGGCGCGGGACGTCGGGCCGCACTCCGGCAAACTCCATTGCGCCAGGCCGGGCCAGGTCGAAGGGGAGACACTGTGGCGAGCCCCAGGTACACTCAGTGCGTAGGCGGAGAGAGACAGGGGAGCGAGGGCGGCGCAGAGCGATCCATCAAGTGCGACAAAATGCCCAGCCTGACCTGCCGCGCCGCGCCCCGCTCCGCCCCGCCAGGACGCGCACGACGCCGGCGTGGACGCGTGCGGTGGAGGCGGCGGAGCGGGCGGCGTGCGTCACCGCGCTCTAGCTCACGCCCTTTCGCTCTCGATCAGCATCATGCTCCCCGAGACATTCTAGAGGGCCACACCGCGCCACACCGCCTCCACCGCAACGCGGCAGAAACACTAGAAACTCGATACGAGGAGAACGAGGCTAGGCGAGATCAAACGCAACGCGCGTCGACGCGGCCAACAGCCAGGGCCAGGCCCGAGCGGGCGGGACGGGACGGGACGCGCAGGCGGGCGCGTGAGTGTGCAGCAACAAAAAAAAATCTCGCAGAAACGGGGAAGAGTGTGGAGAGGGGAGGGGTGGAAGATGTCACCGGAACCAGTAAGGAATGTCAGGCAGGCAAAAAACAAAGACAAGGATGCAGGCAGGCACCGTGGCACCGTGCGACCGCCGCGACCGCAGCGCCGCGCGGGGCGGGGCGGGAGGGGCGGGGCTCAGCTCTGGAGCGGGGCTGGAGCCAGTCAGTGCACCTGGGAGTCAAGGAGGTCGGATCTGTTTTCAAAGCAGAGACGAGCTGGGGCAGGGCTGGGGCTGGGCTGGGCTGGAGCGGCGGGTCCGCCCCGCCCCGCCCCACCCCGCCCACCTCCGCTCTACCCTTGGGGCTGGCGGGCGGGCTGGCCTATCCTAACCCAACCCTCGCCCGCGGGCACGGCAACAAGCAGGCGCAGTCACAGCGAGACGCCTGCCTGCCGCGCCGGGCGCCGGGGCGCCGGGGCCGCTCCGGCCCAGCTCCAATCAGCGCCACGGATCCAAGGAATTGAATTAGGCCGACTGGAATCGAGCGATCAAACGCGGAGCTCTGGAGCCGCACCACGCACCGCTGCTCCGCTCCAGCGCGCGGCCGGGCCCTAGAACCACCCCTGGTCACGGACGGGCCGAGGACGCCTATCAGCCGTCAGCACACAGCCACATCACCGCCGTTCTCAGGTTTCCACTCCCCAGGACGACGTCGACGGAGCGACGCCGGGCGGGGCGGGGCGGGTGCTGCAGGGCGGCGGCGGCGTCGCGACGACCGCACGACGGCCTCCGCTGCAGTCGACCGCAGAAAGGGGGGCGTCCGGAGTGCGTGCGGGTGGGCGGTGCGGGGCGCGTCGGCGGCCCTCCCCTCCCCCCGGCCCGGCGGACGCAGCCCCGCAGTGCCAGTGGTGCTGAGGTCCCCCCCGCCCCCGCCCCGCCGGACTAGGCAGGCCCCCGGATGCATAACGGGTTACATTGCATGGATTAGCTTGACGTGGGTGGCGGCGCACCGGGCCGGCCCGGGCCACCCGCGGCCGAGGAGGCGGAGGCCGCCGAGCGCAGCCTGCTGACGCTCCGCAGGACCAGGAGGCGGGCCGGCTCATGACCCCTGAGCAGCGCGCGGGTAGGCAACCCGCCCACACGAATGAATGCGGTGCTGCATACCTACCAAAGTGCAACGGGGTTTCCCGCTCCCGGACACCTCAAACTGGGCCCATTGAACGATTCATGCAAGCACGTTTCGAGGCGAGTGAGAAGCATCACAGCAGCACACCTGTGCGAGCGATTTCGGGAGCAGCGAGGCGGAGGTGGAGGAGGCCAGACTCTGCGGCTACGCTTCGGCCAACCGATGCAATTTCGTAGAGAGATGAGCCGAGCCGCACTGCGCTGCGCCGTCGGCTGGCGCATGCATCGCATCGCTCCTCGGAAATAATATAATAATAACGATAATAATAAAGTAATCTGGTGGCGCCTGCCTCGTCTCGGAGAACATGAGCAGCAGAGCCTCGTGCGGTTAGTTGATTGTAGCGCGCTGCCCTGCCGCCACGGCTCGGCTCGGCTGAGCTCGGCTCGGCTCGCCCAGGCCGCCGCCATGTCCCCCTGGTTAGCACTGTAGTGACATTGTCGCGGCTTTACTACGCCCATAGTCGCTACGCCCTAAGCTGATTTGACAGCCATCATTGCTCGTGACCGAGTACACCAGTGAGCCGGCCCGGCCCCAGCAGCAGCGCCGGCCCTGCCCGCCGCACCCCGCCCCGCCACGCCCCGCCCGACAGGGGCCGGGTCACTGTGGGAACCGTCTATTCGTGAGAGAATGGGACAGGACATAAAGCCCCATGTGTTGAGTGTACATGCGCACAAACACAGCGCGCAGCGCGCAGCGCCCCGACCCGCACCATTTCCCACAAACGCCATCCTCGCTCGCTCTCCTGCTCGCTCTCTCACTCTCTCATTAGCAGCGACCACGCCGACAGCATGCGTCTTGTTCGACGGGTCCCCGTCTAGTTGACATGCCCGTTGTTGCGCATGCGCGAAACGCAGCCAACAAATCACGCGGTACGCAACTAGCAGTGTGCGCGCATTTCAAGTGGATTAGCTCACAGCGAAGAGGAGGGGCGGAAGGGGGGGAGCCAGGGTAAGGGATTAGGGAAAGGGTTAGAGAGAGGGAGAGAGAGGCAGAGACAGGCAGAGATTATTAAGAGGAAACTCCCCGTGTAGGTGCCACAATCCATTAGCACAAGTGTACGTGCGGCGCGGCGGCCCAGCCCGGCCCGCTCGCCAAGTTTGACATCTCGAAGGATGGGCAATCGCCCGCCGAGACTTGGGGCCGGGGGCCGGGGCTGCGTGTGCAGAAACGTGAACAAATTACGGAAAAATGGGGAGCGTGCGGAAGGCGAAAGAAAAAAAAGAGAGGGTTGAACGCCATTCATTTCCTGCTGCTTGTCACCGGCAACCCTCCGAGCAACATAATAAAATATGCCGTAGAAAAGGGCATGGAGGGGGGGGGGGTGCAGAACAACAACCAAAAACACTGAAATGATGGAAACGTCTCGCGTTTTCAACGGGTCCGTAATTTTATCTTGACAAATGTGGCGGGGATGGAGGCTGGAGGCGGGGCGGGGCAGGGCGGGGCGGGGCGGCCCGCGGTGGCGGATATTGCGCTGCTGTTGCTGCTCATGAACTGCAGTGTATCTGTTGCGGTATTTCTTCCAGCAGGCGCGGGGAGGGGAGCGGAGTAAAAGGAGAGGGAGGGTCACAGCAGGCGGCGACAAACTTAGCAAAGGGGGCGACGTACTACTCCCGCACTGCACTGTGATAAAAACGACAGAAGTCAAAACCGTAAGACCGTAATTGTATTCGGAAAAAAACGGTTAAAGAAACACATTCAGCGAGCGTCAAAAACTCTAGAATTTACAATAAAATTTCGCGGTTTATTGTGTCTAGAAACTACGTTTTCAAACCGTTGTTAAAACTGTTGTTTTTTTTACAGTAAGCAACGCACAGTGCAGTGCAGGCGGGCCGAGCCACCAATGCTTCCCGGAGAGGAACAAGTACATATTTGCCTCAACCGACTTAGTGTCGCTGGCTGGAGAAGAGGACCCCCGCTGGAGCGCCGCTGGAGCGAGCGCGCGCGGGGCCTAATGCCAGTCATCTCGCGCACTGCTTTACATCGTTTTCGGGCCGAACCGCAAATTGTAGTCGAGGGAGCGAGCGGGCGAGCCGACCTGCAGCGGCGGCGGCACCAACAAGGCCCTGAACTTTAAGACGTGCGCGGCGCGGGCGCGCGAGCCGCACGGCAGAGCAGAGCAGCCTGCAGGAATGCCTGCTGTGCCCCGCCTGCAGGTGGCGTGGCGTGGCGGAGCGGGGCGTGGCGGGGCTGGAGGTCGTTCATAACTAGGGATCTCCTGCTTTACTGTTGGCATTAAACAGAGCGGATGGGAAGGGGGACGAGTCGCGCGCGGCGCGGCGCGCTGTTCTGTTCGGCCCCATTCGGCCCAAACTAATGCATCCAGCGAGCGCGCGGCCGGGCCGGGCCGGGCCGGCACCGGCGGCACCCCCCCGGGGGAGGCATTAGGATTACAACTTGAGACGGAAAACGCATTCCCTCTCACCCCCCCCCCTCCCCATCCCCCGACGCTATCTCCATCGCCCCTGCCTGCCACTTCTTTCCTCACGGTGTACGCGGGCCGGGGCGGGGCGGGCACACGGTGCTTCCCCCCCAACAGGTGCAAAGGCCACGCGTCTACTAGTCCTCCTCCAGCCGGCTCCAGCCATCCGCGGAGGAAATGGAACGGAATAATAAAATGTTTGGAGCGCAGCGGTACGACTGCCGTGAGAAACCCTCTTTCGCTGATACACTCGGAGAAGGGCGTGGGGAGGTGGCGGGAGAGAGGGGGGGGGGGGCTGCACCACGCCTCGCTTCACACCACATGCATTTGTCGCTTCATAAGCTTCGGGGAGCTGAGCGCCACCGCGCGCCGCCACGCCTCCGTGATCCCCCTGTTACACACACACACACAGGAGCACACCTTTTCCCACACCAATTAATTAACGACAGGACCGATATCGGCCGCCGGCCGGGCCAGCTGAGGAGGAGATGCTCTCAGCAGCAGCCGCTACAGCAGCGGCAGAGAAGTCGGACGGACGATCGACTTTTCGGGGAAAGAAAGAATCGACTTTGGAGAAGAAAAAAAAATCGACTTTCGTCGTGGAATGCACCCGGACCCGGCCCATTCATCCGAAGGGCATCCGGGCGACCCGTCCCGACCCGACCCGACCCGCCGGAACGACCAGCGCGGGGCGGGGCCGGGCGGGGCGGCGTGGGGACGGGATTTCATTGCGTCACTTCTCGCTGGATCCTCACAAGAAGAATACTTGTAATATTCCAGGGAGGCGGAAGGGCAAGAGCAGAGCAGGGAATTATTTATGGGAGAAAGGACTGGAGAGAGGAGTGGGGGGGGGAGAGAGAGGGAGAGGGACAGAGAGAGAGCGAGAGAGACGGGGTTCTAACGTCTGGCTGGTGTGATGGGGCAGGGTCCTTTGAGCGCGCGCAGGGCCGGGCAGGGCCAGGCCGGCCTGGAGATGGTCTTTGGTACCGCGGGGGTACCATACGGACGAGTTGGGCCGGGCGGGGCCGCACCGGGTGGAGCCGTGCAGCCCGGGCGGGCCGGGCCGGGCCGGGCCCCGCGTCAATATATGTGTTTCTTGTTTACGTGGTGCCTAGCCTGCCTGCCTAGCTAGCGCGCTGCCCCCCCCCCCCCTCCTACCTCCCCCCTCACTCCACCTGTTCCGCGCGCGGCCCGGCCCGGCCCGACGCAACGACCGGGCGACGTGGCAACGCGTGGCCAGGCAGTAGAGGGCCTCCAGGGCCTCCAGGACGAGCTCCAGGGCCTCCAGCCAGAAATAATAACACGACTGCAGTCGTAATCACGTGACGTTGGTCGTGACGCGGTCGTCCTGCAGGGCATGCCCTGCTGCCTGTGCGAACCGCATCGGTACCGCGCCGGGCCGCGCACGCCAGACCGCACCGCGCGGTACCACTCTGATTGGCGCCGCGGCCGCGAGGAATGTCATCAAACAGGTTGCCGGTCCGCCCTGCTGCTGGCTCTCGGCCCCTGCCCCGGGGGCAGCAGGAGCCTAGCAGGAGACAAACAGGAGCCTGCGGAGGGAGCCTATAGCAGGAGGAGTCTAACAGGAGCGGGAGCACCACGAGAGAGCCTCGCTGCCGCAATACTGTACAGACCAGGCGGCGCGCTGAAAGTGAAAACCCCTAACAAGTTAAGCAGCCCTGTGTAAGCCCTGCTGTGGCCGGTGCCGGTGTGCCCAGCCCACCTGACACCTGACGGGATGTGCGGCGCGGACGTCTTCAGCTCAAGCGCTGAGGCGCGGCCCGCGGCCCGGCCGGCGCGGGGGATTAGCGAGATATCGATATCGTTCACACAAGGCGGCGCCGCCCCGCGATAACGCGCATATGGCGCCCGTACAAGACGTGGGTCGGGGCCGTCCTTAAAGCAAACGTCTTCAGCGAAACGGATTTTTAAAACTGTCGGTCGGAGCACTTACTAACAAAGCACACACTACCTGATGCGGCTCATAAGTCGCTAGGCCCTCGGAAAAATAATTCTGCTTTATTTTACCCCCGGCATTGCGTGCAGCCACGCCCCGCGGCCTTAAACAAGATTGATACCGGAGGATCAATTTCATTCATCCAGAGCCGCCTGCCCGACAACCCTTCGGCCAGGCCTGCGGCTCCAGCGCTGCAACCTCTTGTATGAAAAATTCATCGCGCTCCGGCCCCGCTCCGGCCCCGCTCCGGGGTCGAGCACAACTGACACCAGTCGGGCGTAAGCCTAACGACCGCGCGGCACTGCACGACGCTACGCCCCGCCCCGCCCCGCCAGGCTGAAACGCCAAGTTTGCTTCGCCGTCTCGCGAAAACTCGCAGATAAATCCCGTCGCTCCTGATCATCAGCTGAATAAGGCGACCGTCGCGGATTTATCGCAGAGAAGAGATCACGGAGGGGGTGGCGGAGCGGAGCGGGGCGAGGTAGAGGCGGCGGCCGGGGCTGCTGTCGTTGGGGGGTGCAAATTTATCAAGCAAGCTCGCTCGCTTCCTCCTCCTGTCTCTTTTTGATTCCCCAGAGCCCCTCCCCTCCCCCTCCGGTTGCCCGATAGGCCTACCGCCCTAAAACGCTGCGCTGCTGCGTGCTCAATTAATGCAAACGGTGCCTTCCCACGGCGCGAGTCAAACGGTTCGCACGCTCCTCAACAAAAATGTTTGGATCCCAAACTTCTGCCATGCCTGGCCCTTTACCCTCGCCGTCTCTCTCCCTTTCCCCTCTGATTCTCTCCTACTCCACGCCGCGATACGCTGGCGGCTCCCCCCAGCACAGCCATGTAGCAGCGGCGCGTTTAGAGGGATCCGCGAGCGAGGATGTGAAAAAGGGCGCGCGATGAGTGTAGGACTAATATTGTAATCCTCCCCGCAGCCCGTGTCAGGGCAGGGGGGAGGAACGGAGGGAGGGGGCGGGTGTTCAGCCATCGGCTGAATGGGAGGCCGCCAGCTCTGCCGCGGGAGCCGCCCGGATTAATACGCTCGTAATTTCCCTGCAAAGATCACAGAGAACCAGCGGGGAATGATTTCACTGAGAGAGACACGGGCGGCGTAGCGGGGCGGGGCGGGGCGGGGCGGGGCCGTGCCTGGCCCGGCCGGGGCGTGTACACGTACACACCAGTACATACACCGGCCGCGGGACCGCTCCGCTCGCCTCCACGCACTATGCACTGACACACAGAATATGGTAATAAGTTATGGAATTTATGGATGACCCAGTGAGGTCCTCCGCTTGCCTCCCCCGCCCGCCCAGCCCGGCCCCGGCCCCCGGCCCGAGCCTGGGCCCCCAATGGCTCACTATAAATCCCCTCCCTCCACGGGACTCCCAGGGGCCCCAGGGCCCCCTCCCCCGCGGTGCGTCGCTCCAAAGTCGATCCCATCCCGCACCGTCCCATCCCGTCCCGCGGTGAACTGCTGCTATGGCTGGCCGTCGCCTGAGAAACGCGTGATTATTCAGGGGACGGGAGAGGACGGATGGGAGGAGCGGGGCGGGGCGGGCAGCCCGCTGCCTGGCGGCCCTCCCCTCCCCTCCCCTCCCCGCCCAGCCCGCGACCAGATGGATGGGACCGCCGAGATTCCAATTGACACGGGATGATATTTATCCAACAAGGCTGAGGAGAGGAAGCGAGACCCACGCGTGCCGTATCTCGACCAGGCGCAAGCTGTGGCGCCAGCCGAGGTGAGCGCGGAGGGGGGGAGGGGTGCGAGCAGCACCAGCACCAGCGCGGCGGAGGAGAGGAGAGGAGGAGAGGAGAAGAGAGGAGAGAGGCACCACATGCTACAGCAGGACGGGCGCGCGAAAATGATGGTCATCACTTATGCCAAATTTCGTAAAGTCAAATTAAAGTTGGCAAGTTGATGCCGCCGGGGTGCGCGGGGCGGGCGGGGTGGGGCGAGGCGAAGGCGCGCACGTCCCGGCGACGGCGGCATGGTGCGGGGAGCGGGGAGCGGGGGCGAGGTCCGCCCCGCCCCGCCCCGCTGCGCCCGTTGTTGGGTTAATGCCCTTTCAATGGGCAGCGCTCTCCCTTATATATCCCCTCTGGGAGCGGGGCTGGCTGGCGCGGGGCTGACGCGGGGCTGGCGTGGAGCTGGCTGTCGCGGTGGAGCCTCCCCCTCCCCCGAAGAACGCCCCACCCCGCCCCACCCGCACCCCACCCCTGCCCGCCCCGCTTCCGGTTCTCGCAGCCTCTATCTATACAAGACGAATATTTGACCTTATTCTGGGCGGGGACCGGGTGAGGCGTTGCGGCCGCCCGTTGAGCAGGCGGGGCGGGGCAAGGCGGGGCGGTCACTGCCCGCCCCCACCCCGCCCGGCCCAAGTTCCCGCCCCCACTTTTCTTATCGACAAATACGCGGCATTTGTGAGAGAGGTCCTCGGGGGTGGCGCGGCGTGGCGCGGCGGAGCCGTCCGGGCCATCAGCGCCGAGCACAGCTCTGGATTTGGATCTCGTCGAATCGAATCGAATAGGGGCGCTGCCTCTGCGCCGCGTGGCGCGTAAGGCCGCCGCTCGAGGCCCGGCCCGGCCCGGCCCGGCCCGGCAGTGTTTGAGAGATGTTCAAGGATTTTCAGGATTTGGCCGCGCCAAAGAGAGGAGGCGGGGGCAGGGCAGGGGCGGAGGAACCAAACACGATCCCCAGTGGCTGGCGAGGCTGCCCGCCCCGCCGCACCCCGCCCCGTCCCGCCCTCCTCCCTCCCCGCGCCCCCACACTTGCGCTGTGTACACACTTTTTACCCGCACCGTATTTGGAGAGGCTCCGGTCGTCTTTACCACCAGAGTGCCACCGCGGCAGTGCTCCCCGCCGCGCCGGCCCGCGCCGCGACAACCGTTTAGAACAGAACTCTCCACTAAGCCACTTGGCAACTCCATGACGCGCAGGTACTGAAAAACATATTGTTCGAAAAAGCTTTTCGCCTGACGTATAGTCGAGTTTGTATAGAGCGACACGCGAATAGTGAACGTCATATCACGACCATTTTAATTGCGAGGAGAGTATGGGGACGCAAGCGTCTGGCGGCAGGAAATTGGGGCTGACGGCAGAACACACAGGGGCCCAGCCCAGCCCAGCCGGCGGCTATATTGAATTGCATAACTTTCGTGATGGATTTACTTCGTACAGACACACATACACGCCGAAGTAATCTGCCGTATCAGCTGAGGACGCTATCAGCACGGCCCATCCTGTTGTGATGGTTTCTTTTTTTATTTTATTTTTTCATCTGTCAGTGTGTACTCCAACTCCCTTAAGTCAGGCCGGGCGGCATCAGCCCGCCGCCCGTCACGAGCAGTTCCGATCCCGACAGCACCCCACCCCAGTCCACCCTACCCTACCCTACCCCACCACCACGATAGGCCCCAGAGCGCCGCGCCGGCAGCATCTACACTAGCGCAAAACTCCGACGTCAAACAGTAAAAACCATCAGCATCAGACCCAGCAACAGCAGCAGCGGCAGCAGCGCCCCGACAAACTACGCTCCGCCACGCCGAGGGAAAAGGGGGTTAGGAGAGGAGAAGGGAGGAGGAGGAGAAGGAGGAGGAGGAGGAGGAGGAGGAGGAGGAGGAGGAGGAGGAGGAGGAGGAGGAGGAGGAGGAAGAGGAGGAGGAGGCTGTCTCGGGGCAACGAAGCTACTTCCTGACGCACAGCCCCGCGCCGCTGTAACGCACGCCTACACATACACACACACACACACATCCAAACACTCGCGCAGTTACACACACACACACCGTGGGGGTGTACATACACGCGAGCACAAGGGACGCACAGTGAAAAAGTGTATATCGATTTGGACGCGAGGCAAAATAAAAATGGGTGACGTGATCAGAATTCCGAGCGGGCGTGTGCGAGTCTGCGCGCTGGGCTATCGGAGGGCCGTCTCTGGGGCCTCTGGGGAGGGGGGGGGGGGGGCACCCCCGCGCCCGCCACGTTACAGATGACGAATGGCGAGCGGCGAGCAGGGGCAGGGCCCACCCCGGGGCGGGCGACCGAGCGGGGCCCCGGCCTGGGACCAGTGACACCTCACCTACCTAATAATACGTTATTGTATCGCAAAACAAAATCAGGCGGGGGTACCTTTAGTGCGACACGGGAAGGGGAAGGGCGAGCGCCTCACTGGGTCAGAAATACGGACACAGAGTACAGTATCCGTTTTATTAGCGCGCGAGTGCTGGGGGGGGGGGGGGGGCGCCGAGCTGCGGGAGGGGAGGGGGGCGGGGGAGGCGCGGCACAGCGCGGGGCGCCCGGCCGTCCTTGGGATTCAGGATGTCCTGTGACTACGACTTAACAAGGGGGAGGATGGAGGACGGAGGCGGGCAGAACGGGGGGGAATTTGAAAGTGCGGAGGAGGAGTGGGGGGAGGGGAGGGGGGTGATCAGCCGCCCGCCCCCGCACCGGCCATCGGCAGATTTCATTACTTTGGGATTCCTAATTACTCTCTCGGCAAACACGCGGGGCAGACGCGAGGAGCTCAGTGTGCCGAGCCGTGCCGTGCTCCGCTCTGCCCTGGTGTGCCGCGCCGTGCGTGCCCCGCCGGAGTCCAAATATAATTTTCACCAGCGCAAAACACACGCGCGGCGCCGGAGAGCAGCGCCCCTTCCACCCTCCACACACACACACGCCCCCCCCCCCCAAATAAAACCGACGCGCGGAGCGTAAGACCCGACGACACGCCGCGCGCGGCCCGGCCCGGCAGGCACCGGCACGACCTCCAGGATCTGCATGGCATGACACTGACCTGTTGCCAATGCTCCTCCAGGGACGGCTGCGCCGAAAAGTATCCTGTGTCGTGGATGTCCTGCAGCTCCCGGAAGATGTTGAGGCTCGGTAATATATCCATGGTGACGTCGTTGAGGGAGGGGATTAAAGTAGTAAAGGGGGTAGTTCACAGACACGCACTTCCAGGAAGTATCACTTTCAGTATGCTTTCCTCGGGTCGGGGAAAGACTTTGCAATTTGATTATCACTTTGGATTCCGCACGCACGCACTCACAACACCATGACACGCACGCACTCCATAGCACTGGCTCCGCGCTGGCACTCGCGCCGGCACACGCTCGTGCACGCACGCTAACACACGCACTGGGTCACGTGTTCACACGTGTGCACACGTGCTCACTCGCAGGCAGCGGCCGCGCGCCGGTCCAGGCCCAGGCGGCGGCTGGGGTCCTCGGGGACGAGCAGCGGCATCCAGCGGCAGCCCTGCGGATGCATGACGGGCGGGGGGAACCCGCCGGCGAGAGGGTCCTGCCTTAGGTCCTCTGAGCGGAGCGCGAGTGACAGTGAGCGCGACAGAGCGAGCGAGCGAGAGCGAGCGAGAGAGAGGGGGGGAGAGACACAGGGGAAGACAGAGAGCGAACACGAACGCGGTCGGTACTGCCCCAGCGGCACTGCTCGCGGAAGGCTCGCCTCGCTAGAGACGGCGACGGCACAGACCCTTCCTCGTAGCCGGCTCACAGCGAACTGCCGGCCGGGCCGCGCCGGCCGCGCCGCCGGGTGGCCGCGCACGCCCCCTTCCCTCCATCTCGCTCCCTCACGGCGCGGCGGCCCGGGCCCTCGCGTCGCGCGCGCTCTCTCACTCTCTCTCGCGCCCACCGCTCGGCCCGCCATGGCTCCAGCCTGCGGGAGCGGCCGCCAGGGCGCGCCACGGTGCGGTACAGGCCCGCGGGCCGCGCTGCGCTGCGCGAGTCCTGGCTGCCCACGGGCTCGGCCACGCAGCGGCGCGGCGCCGCACGCCACGGCCCGGGCCGCTGTGTCCTGCCTGCCCCACGTGGTCGGCCTGGTCACTGCCAGGAGTGAGGTTATGGAAATGAACAACATCCTTCAATAGAAAAAGGACCAGAGTGTTCTCGCATGCGACGCCACACCGCACGGCACGCGGAGCTGACGGGGAGCTGACGGGCGGGGCGCAGGGCTCCTGAATAAAGATGCTTACGCCTGATATTTCCCCAGAGCTGCGGGCGCAGTGCAGCGCACGTCCACAGCAAGGCGCAATGAATAGGTCCCTCTCGGGGCGCCCCGCCCCGCCCCACCCCGCCGCGGGGCCAAAGTTGGTGCGTACCTCCTTCTCAAATAAAACACGCAGCAGCATATAACTTCCTCCAATACTTTTCCGGAGAGGAGAGAGGACGGGCTGGGCGCTAACGTCTGGCGCGAGGGGCAAGGCGTTCCATCATGTTCACACAACTTCGCAGACAATCGGGAGGCGGTGCGCGGCGCGGCGCGGCGGCGGCGGGGAGGACACAGGGCGCCAATACACGCTGCACGTGCAGGGCACATGCGTGAGCGGGCGGGGCGGCGCGGGGGCGGCGGCCGCATAAATTTGCCGATCCATGAGTCAATCGAGGAGGAAAGGCAGAAAGAAGCAGCGAGGTAGGGGCGGAGAAAGCGAGGGCGAGGAGGAGTGAGGTGTTCGTCGGTGAAGGTGAGAGACCAAACGCGGTAGTATAGGGGGTTCGGGGCGCGGGGGCCACGCGAGGGAACCAGAGGGAGAGAGAGAGAGAGACGAGGGACGCAAAACCGTACAGGGGGTGGAGAAGAAAAGAGAGGCAGAGAGGCGGGGAGGGGAGGGAGGGGCGTACCGTACCACTGCTGCTCCCAATTCCGATTCAATGAACCATGCGGCCAATCCGCACCCCTCCGGGCTGCCTCGCCTCGCCCGCCTTCTCCTTCGCTTTAGTTTGTAGCCTCGTAGCGCGCCGCGCCGCGCCGCGCGAGAACCACACTTATTCGCACACGGACTGGACTCAGACTTCCCCCGCCGCGCCGCGCCACAAGAGATTCGTTTCTGTTTCGCTCTCAAACACGCACCCCGCGCGCACAGTAATCTAGGTAATAAGTCGCCTAAACACATTGGAGTAACGCGGGCTCTCTGCGCCTGCCTACTAGGCAGCACCCTAGCATAGGTGCGTACATGTGGCCTAGTAGGCAGGCGCGCAGCGGGAGCTCTGTAGGCAAGCCGGGCAGCGGGCCGGGCCGGGCCGGTCAGCGGCCGCAGGGCAGGGGCAGGGCCCACCAAGGGAGGACCCACGCACCAGCAGGCCCGCTCAGGCCCGGCCACAGAGGTTAACTGTCCACATGACGGGATGACCCACGTCTACCAGCAGAAAGGCACAATTAAGGCGGCGCGCAGCGCAGCCAGGCTCTCAAGCCTGCCCCCCTTCCCCTCCCCCCGCCCTCACCGCCTCCCGAAAAGCCACCGATACGGGGCCTCCTTCTCCCTCTGCCGCGGTCCCCTCCCCGTCACCGGCCCCCTCGCCTCGGCTCGCGTCGCTCGCTCTCGTAGACGGATGATCCGACCGTCGCCACCTCCGGGCGCCACGGTCCGGCCCGGCCCGCCCCGGCGCCCGCCCGCCTGCCTGCCTTTGATCAGGGGACAGTTTGGCGCTCAAAACGTCAAATATTTGTCGAGAAGAGCCGCGCGCCGGAAAGACAGCGCCCGCCCGAGGGAGGGAAAAGGTCGCGCCGAGGGGAGGGGGGGGAGGAGGCATATCAGCCGTGCTGTACGGTCCTGGAGGCCCGAGGCCCCGAGGCCACTACTAGACAACACGCCAAACTCGCAGCCTGCAAGGCATGTCCTCTCTCGTGAAAGTCTCTCAACTCATACCAGACAAAAGCCTTGCAGTCCCTGCCCGCGTGGCTCCTCAGCCCAGTGCAGGCGCCCGTGCTCCCATGGCCCATGGCCCGCCGCGCCACCAACACACACACACACGCTCGTCCGGTTATTGCCCTTCAATTGACCCTCCCTCCTCGGTCCCGGCCAGCCGAGGCACCGCCAGGTCAGCCCGCCCCGCCCCGCTCCGCCCCACCGCGCCCCGCCCCGCCCGGCCTTCTCTCCGTGAATGGGTCGCCGGGTCAGTGCCGCCCAGCATGACTACCTTCTTCTCCCCCTCGCCCTTCCCGTCCCTTCTCCACCTCTATGCACCTCCATCGTTCTCTTTCCATCCCCCCTCTCCCTTTCTATCTCTTTTATTTTCTTGTTTTTCTCCTGAGCTATAAAATCGGTCGACGGCCTAGGCACGAAGTGCATCGTGCCGACGACGGGTTGTGCGTACGGCACACACACACACACGCGCGCGCGCGCGTACGCACGCACACCTGAGACGCCGGGCCGCCGGGCGCAAGCAGCCACGCCTCTCTTATTTTTTTCTCTATCCTGTTCTACCTTCTCTTCTCCTCTCCTCCACCTCTCCCGCCTCCCCCTCTCCTCTATCGCTCCTCTAGCAGGAGACCGCGCCGCGCGCCGCTCTCTCGCGGAGGAGACTGGGAAGAGGAGTGGATAAAAAAGGAGTACAACGTCATAAATCTGAATGTATTCAATTTATACACGCGACTACCGCTACTCCAATTGCCGCCATGTGCCGCGCCGCGGCGCACTGCGCGGAGCCACCCACCAGCACCAGCGCGCCGGGCCGGGAAGGACCAGCCGCTATAATACTACGATGAGTGAGTGCGCCACGCCAAGCCACGCCGCGACGCGTCCACTAGTCCAGGACCCCCACCTCTTTAGTCCGGCCGGCACCCACGCGCGAGGCTAGGGCGCGAGTGTGTGTGGCAGGGGTAGGGGTAGAGGGGGGGGGGTCACAGTGTTCGGAAACAGAACCCAAGTGGTGTACTATTTTACCCCCGCCCCCTCCCCCTCCCCCCAGCCATTCTCCTCATCCTCTATCTCTCTCTCGAACTCATGACGGGGCTATGAGAGGAGAGAAGCGGGGGCCAAGCAGGCCCAGCCGCCCACGGGGAATGTGTCCTGTCGTGTCCAGGAGGGGCCCATGTCCCGGGCAGGACCGGCCCGGTCCGGCCAGCCAGCAGGCCGGCGTCGCGGCGCGTCGCTGCTATCAGCCGGGCGGGGCGGGGCGGGGAGGAGAGGAGAGGGCAGGAGGGGAGGGGAGGGAGGGCCAACATACTTGCACCGCCACTGCGCTGCTGCCCTGCCCGGCCCGGCCCGGCCCGCTAAAGAGAAACACGCTTCGACACTCGCGTAGATTGCCCCCGCGGACCGGACCGGACCAGACCGCACAGCGCTATTAGACCGCATATTCGATGACGGTGGAATGCCGGCCGGCCGGCACCAAGTGCGGGGCGGGAAGGGGCGGGGCGGGGAAGCACACCGGCTCGCTGATTCACGGCATTTTAAGAGCTGCGCTCGTATTAAAAGAGCAAGGGGCGAGAGAGAGGAGGGGGCATTTTTATCGCGTTTTGACTAATGTGCGCTCCGAGCAATAACTTAGCATTGTAAATGCGTTTGCAATGAGCCGCCCCGCGCGGGCGCTGAGCGCGGCGCGGGGCGGGGCGGGGCGGGGCCGGCGGCTGCCAGGACCACCGGCACGGGCCGGGCAGAGCCGCGCCGCGGCCAGGCCGAGCAGGTGAGCGGGCCGGGGCGGGGCGGGGCGGGGACTTCGATTGAAATGGAACGGGCCGAGGACGAGATTTGGAATCGTAAAGAATGTGACGTTATTATCGGGGGAGACACACCGCAGTGCGCGCTTGCGTGCGGCCCGCCTCGGCCCGGCCCGTCAGCTGGGAGGCCAGCCGGCCGGCCAGCTCGGCAGAGTGCAACATTCGCCGCCACCCGGCGTAAATCTGAGGCTCTACTGGCAGCAGGTAATGCGCGCCTGATCCTAAGAGCGCTCCTGCGCAGCTCAAGGCGTGCGGCCAGAACGAAATTGACGAGTTACTTCGAGTTTTACTCGCCTTTGCGCTTACGGGCACGTGCATTAATCTGATCGGAAGTGGAAAATTGTGTATAGAGGAATAAGACTCCCTCTCAGAAAAATGAAGAAAATGCCAATTTTGGAAAGCGACACCCTTGCAATAGTCCCTCACATTTCTTTTCCTATGAGTGCAACGCGGGCGCGGGGTGCAGTGTGGGGAGGGTATACAGTACACGCAAGTTGGAGCGGAGCGGAGACGCTCCTCCCCACCAGTGATCACTCGAATTCGCCGCCCACTTCGCCTTATACATATGCGACCGGCCCGCCCTGTCAGGGCCGAGGCCGTCTCGTCCCCAGATGGCGGGCGCCGAGCCACGGCCCTACCCCGCCCCGCCCCCGCCCCACCAGGGTGACTGGGTCCCTTTGCTCCGTTTTTGGGCGACGACGTGCACCATGCATAGGTCGGGCGAGCCCAGAGCGGGGCCGGGAAGGTGCGTTTGGCCCTTCCGGTCGGCCCTCCCGACCGCCGCGCCCGCTGCTGCTGCAGCAGCAGCAGACTTGTGGAGCAAAAGACGTGCAGAAGAAAAAGAAGAGTTATGAACAGGGCGGAGGGACCCAGGCGGGGCGGGGCGGGGCGGGGCGCGGGGCCCGCGGGGGTGAGGGCAGGGACCCCGCTGCACCATATGTATGGAAATGAGAGAGCTGGCGGCGTGCGGAAGGCACGGCGGAGCAGAGCGACACGGCGCTCCCCGCCCCGCCCCGCCCCACCCCGCCCCCCCGCCACGCCTGTCCTGTCGCGGTCTGGTGGGAAGGGTGAGTAGTGTAGCCCGCGGCGGCCCCACCCCGCCCCCGCCCCCACAGGGCCCCGAGGGAGAGGCAGCGGGGGAGAAGACGCCAAACAGGTGGAGTGTGTGTGCATCGCAATGCCTCATACCACACCCCCGCCCCGCCCAGCCCAGCCCCTGCCCTGCAGCCTCGGCAGGGGCAGGGCGCGACATCAAACAGGCACAAAGTAACATTCCGCCCGCACTGAATACACCCACAATGTTGTCGAGGAAAGGAACAATGTGTGTGCTCTCACACACACTAGCGCACGCGCACTCACAACTTTTAAAAGAAGCGTCTCCACCGGCAGGTACTCTAAGACAATCTCGGCTTAAATGATAAGAGTGGCTGAGCTCGACTCACCTTTTGCGCCATGAAGAGGTTGGCCCGGCGAACACCGTCACTGCGACCTCCATGACTGCGACACAGCGTGCTCCTCCTCGCCCCCTCCTAACCGCCGCTCCCGTTCCCACAGGATCGACGAATCTGTTTAACAAATTAAAGAACTTGAACTAGTCTCATCTTTGCTCCTACTAACGTCAGTTTAAAGAAACGAATTTGTAACAGCTCTTTTTAAAATTAAATCGTCTCAAACATCATGATAAGAGTGGCTGAGCTCGACTCACATTTTGCGCCCTGAAGTGGTTGGCCCGGCGAACACCGTCAACACCTTCACTGCGACCGCCATGACTGCGACACAACGTCCTCCTCCTCCTCCCCTCCTAACCGCTATCCGCCGCTCCCGATCCAACAGCATCAGAAGGTTCGACGAATCTGTTTAACAATTTGAAGAACTCGTTCATCTTTGATCTTACAGTTGCAGGTCTTAAAGCAACGATTTTGAAACTGCTCTTTTTCAAATTAAATCGTCTCAAACACCACACAAAGACACAGCCTCGAACCGCCTCGAACCGCCTCGAACACCTCACCTACCCCTAATGGCGGCTTCCGGTCCGGACGTTAACCGTTAAGACGCAGATTGTCAATTGTTTGGCACCGTTCCTTTCTCCGCGGTTCGAAGATGATTCGCTTATCCCGCGAAACCGTCGAACTGTCCCCCCCGAGCACCGCTCGAAGTGAAAAGATATGCCGCGGACCGCGACGCCGCGATAGGGGTGGCTCGCGAGGATATTAGATATTCGCGAAGCATCCCTGCGGGCGGGGTGACTCTCGCGTCGCGAATGACTTCGCGGTCACTTCGCGGTCACTTCGCGGTGTCCTCGCGAGATTCACTCCGTCCGCGGGGTGCTTCGCGAATTTCCTCGCGAAAATCACCCCTATCGCGGGGCACTCGCGGCGTCGCGATCCGCGACATGTCACTTCGAAAGGCTCTCGCGGGAGACAGTTGCGCGGGGTCGGTTATCTTCGAACCGCGGAAAAGGGAACGGTACCTAAAAACTATCATACGCCTAAACTCTAAACCGTCCATAAAACAAAACAACACTAGCCAAACAATCGTATAGGCCTTCTGCTTGTATGCGAAAAGGCAAACCAAGTTAATGTAGAGGCATTAAATTTGACGAATCTACAATAGATATACATTTTAAAATTCCTTTTTTCTTTTCTTTCGGCACTTTCTTTAACGGTGACTGCGACTGACAGTTTCATCAAAATATCACAACGCCCTGTGAGAGGAGACACATAACCTAAGTTCTTCAGCCTACCTGTTGTTCTAAACTTCTTTCTTGGCTGCAAATACGACTAACCGACCAGAATAAAATATTGGCTTTGAAAAGAACGTTTAAATTTTATGCCAAACAAATAATTTTTATACAACTTAATTCTCTTTCATTTACTATCTTGGAGGCAAACGCCTACGCAAGGTGGATACGCCTGACTGCGCCTGACTGACGGACGACACTCTCAGTCGGCGGCGCGGCGCGCGGCGGTGGACTGTTTGGAACGATGTTTGTAAGCAGACAGACAGAGTATCTGTTGGTTAGCCGCCTATAGGACTAAGCAAAGCCGAAACTTTTGGCTAAGGCAAAGTTTCAATATTTTGAGTAAAATTACAATTTTATGCAATTTTAATAAAGAATTTTATGCTCAATTGTACAAACATAAATTGTCTTGGAAAAATAAAACTTTAAAAAAAATTGTTTGTGATTGTTAAAAATATTCACTTATTATTCACTTTTGCAAGGCAAAAAGTTACAAACCAAGAGTTTGACTAGAATTTCACTTTTAATATAAACCTATTTTCTGAGACTTCAACGTATAACCCAAGTTGAAGTTGAAGTTGAAGAACGTATATCCATGGTTTAGTGGACTTACGTTGAACCCTCAGAAAACCAATGGACATGCGTTGAATCCTCAGAACGCTGATGGACTTGTGTGGAACTATGTCCTTTTTCTTGGGAAGCTTTGGACTTAAGTTAATTTTGGTGTGACAATCTGGCATATGTACCTTTATTTTTTAACTGCGATGGCTTTTTTTAAAATTTCCCAGTATGATTCAATCTAGAGTTTTTTACTCATTCAAAACATGTTTGTGGTTTTACAGTATAACTAAATTAAGTTTGTTAGCACAATTAAAATATCCCCGTGAAAAATTTTGAAATATGGACTTACGTTTTTTATCAGATTATCAGTAAAATATATCACATCTAGCACTTGGGCGTTCCCAACGAGAACATAGTGTCAAAGTTGTGTCAAAATGGGGTCATTGACAGTCATTATGACGTCGAGGTACCTATCTTGACGGACTAAAATTTGACAAAAAAGGTCAAAATGATATCACTTTGAAGTTATTTTGACTTCAAGTGTTCTCCTTGGGTTACTTGGCATCGCTGCATCATTTTTAAATTTAAAATAATCATCATCTTAGTTTAGGAGGGCCCGGCGCCGGCGGCCTTGCGGCACCGCGTCGGTCTATAGGACGTGTGGGTGACGCACTGTCAGAGGCACCGCGGCGCCCCGCGCCCCGCGCCCCGCGCCCCGCGCCGCGGCAGTGCCAGCCGTGACGAGGGCTGACACAGGCGACAGGAATGTGAAGACTATATAACTAGATTTGTCTAGCGCGTCGCACCGCGGCGGGGCGGTGCGTGGCGCCGGCCGGGCCGGAGGGGGAGGGGCGGCTGCAAATTATCGTCAAGTGCCTCGGTAATTGAGAGCGTGAGCGTGTCTTATTAGCGCCGCTGGGTCGGGCCGAGGAGCGTCTCGACTCGCGGCCCCCACCCCACAACCTAAAGACACAAGAATTTTTCCTTTGACAGAGGCCAATATGTCACAGGGCCTCGGGGGAAGGGGAGGGGCGAGGATGGTTAGCGCCATCCGCCATCCTCCGCGGCGTGTCACCCGCGTGACCCAGATCTCCTGGCCGCCGTGCCGCTGCCGCCGCGGTGGTCGCGAGCTCAGGCCAGGCCCAGGCGGTCGTCCCGGTAAAGAGTTGAACGTCTTGCCAACGAGCTCCGCAGCCCCGCCCGCCTCCAGCATCCTCCCGGCCCGGCGGAAACACCCACCAGCCCCGCACGAGCTGGCCCAGGACATGGGCGCGGGGCGGGGCCGTCCGCGAGCGCCCAGCCGCAGCCGCGCGGTCACGGCGATGGACTTGCCTCCACTCTCTTGCCGCGCGGGGCGGCCCGCGGGGACTCGGACCTCACTTTTACAACAGAAGGAGTGGTTTAGTTCGGTTTAGTTTTAGTTGGCTGAGTGGCCTCGCGGTGACGCAAGCCTGCTCGGGGCCCCCTCCACGGCGCCCGCCGCGTCCAATCTACTGCGTGGCTTCTTTATTTAACGCTACTTAAATTTGATTCTGACCCGCCCCCCTCCTCCCCAGGCCCGCACCGTAAAACAGTAGCCGATCATAGAGCTCGCCTCGCCTACTGCATCCCGTCGCGCCGTCGTCCGCGCGTCCGTCAGCTGTCAGTAAATGGTGTGGGCGAAAGGGACGGGGCCGAAGGGGGAAGGGCTGATTGGCCACACGAGGACAGGACAGTCCATGGCACGCATGAGGCACGACGCCACGCTTAGCCACGCCGCGCTGCGCCAAGCAAGATGTGACTCTCTATGCGCAGCGACATGTGTGTGATGAATTGCACTGCGGAGTACAGTACGCGGTGCGCCGCGGGGAGGGGAGGCGGGGGTGAAGTCGTCGTGCCGTACTCAAGCCCCTCCATGTCAGGAGGAGGAGGAGATGCAGGCCGTGATGCAGTCAGACGCTGTGCAGCGCTGCGCTGCGCCGCTGAGGTACTTCATCAATAAAACAATCCCACGCCGCGCCGAGGCCTCGCCCCACCGCACGGCCTCCTCCCCTCTCCTCTCGACTATGTAACTTACGCCCCAGATGACGCTCTGCACCGCAGCTCCGCCCGCCCTGCAGCGCACCGCGGAGCCGCGTCACGTCGTCGCCGTGCTCCTGGACGGGCTGGATGATGTCCCCTGCGAGCTTACTAACTCCACACTGTCCGAGGCCGGGCCGGGCCGGGCCGGGCCGGGCCGGAGCATGACGGCGAGGCCGGCCGGCAGGGAGGTAGGCCAAACCGTCAGTGTAGGATGAGAAATCGCTCTAGGGGCAAAGGGCTCTCGCTGATGACACCGCAGCGCAGCGCCTCGGCTCGGACGGACCTCTCGCTCTCGCATGCCAGGCGAGAGTGTGTGTCAGAGTTTGTTGATTGTTTTCGTCGGCAGCACGGTCACATACAGATACACAAACACGCACCAGGTGTTTCAGAGAACACGTAACAGTGTGCGGGTTTGCCTTCCCGCTCCAGCCGTAGGGCGCCGCCGTGGCCCCTTGGGTAGGCAGACCCGCAACACTGTTACGTGTTGCATGAAACACCCGGTACAGCCGGCAGACCCGCGCAAACACGCCTCACCTCGCGCCGCTCCCTTTTTGTGCGTTTGACCCTACCGTCGACTTTAGAAAGTAAGCGCAAACCTATGCTCCCAGGACATCTCTCAGTTCAAAAAAAAAAATAAAGGCGTGTTCGTGTTGCCGTTAGATACACATCTAGGTTCACACCTCACAGACCGAAATAATAAATTTGAGGCACGAGTGTGCGGCGCGGCAGCAGGCCGGGCCGGGCCGGGCCAGGTCAGGCGTACGGATCGCATTAATAATCCCCGGGGACAACAAATGAGTGGTGACGGTGGTGACACAGGCGGCCCGGAATGCGCTGCGCGCCTGGGCAGGCCGTGGTGGGGCCTTCAGGCCCAGCCCAGCTTATGGCTCTGCCGCGCGGCCGGGCCTGGCCGGGCCGGGCCGGCACTGACCCGCGGTGACGCCATGGTGACCCCTGACATCATCCCCGCCCGCCCCGCCCGTGGGAGGGAGTGAGAGAGGTGGAAGGTGCCGTGTTTGCGCTACCGGGCGGCTCCGGGCGGGCGGGACTCTCCCTCTCGCGCTGCACCTCTTTCCTGCAAAAGTCGCCGTGTTTTATTTTATTACTAGTCGTTCTCGCTTCGTTTCTCAGCCGGTTGTCTAGTGGACAAGGAATACTCCTCGTCTATGATGTCGCGTGGAGGAAGCCAAGGCCCGTCGCGGCGTCCGCGCAATGGCTTTTCTCGATCCATGCAGACAATCATTTCCAGGTCGTGCAGAGTGTTTATTCTTCCTCGTGAACAACTTTGCGGCGCGTTTAATGCGGCGCGCGGGGAACGCGCTCCTGATTCTGACGGGGCGGTGCGTTGCGGGGCGGGGCGGGGCGGGGCATGGGACATGCTCGGCGTGCTCCTTGTAGGTCAGAGGGATCTGAAGCGCCCGGGGCAGGCAACCCGCCTCACCCCCGCCCTCCCCGCCCCACCCCGCCGCGCCGCGCCGCACCGCGCACCGCCCTTAGCCCTTTCATGTCGGGGACGACGACAAGAGAAAGGGGAGGGAAATGAGCGACGGGAGCCACGAAAAAGAGGGAGGGAGGGAGAGGGGGATGGCAGAGGAAATGACACGATGGGAAAGGCATGTCATTTTAAACTGTCCCGTGGTGTCGTGGTCTGGGATGCTATTTTTGCCTGCTCTCCTTCGCCGTTTTTCCCCTCAAAGGTCGGGAGACTCTGGAAGGTGGTGGTGGTGGTGGTGCCGTGGGGCCGCGGGGGTGGTGAGGCGGGTGGGGCGTGGGGCGGCAGTGGCAGCGTCCGGGAGGAATTCTAAGTATGCCCGGGCGGGAACAGTTTGTCCTCCTCCAGTTCGCTCATAACCGTTGAGAGGCAGTCCATTATTTTGCACTCATAGGAGGAGTGAGAGAGGCGGAGAGGAGGGGAAAGGAGAGGTTAGGGGAGAGGGGGTGGCTGCTGTTAGTCTAGTGTCAGCCGTTTAATGACCGTTTGTCCCCCAGTAATTAATAATTGGCGGCCGGAGGCGGTACCGTCGCCGTCGGTTCGCGCTCTCCTGCAGGCCAACGAGTGCGTGGAGCAGGACGGCGACCGGGGGGCGCATAGGTGGTCACCCTGCCCTACAACATGCGCGCGATCCCGTCCCGCTCCGCCCACAGGGGCCGGCGCCAGGGCCGGCCAAAGACATCCCCGCAGAAACACATACTGTACTTCCCTATGCGGTGACGTTGAGGCTGCAGCGGGACAGGTGTGCGGGGGGCGGTGCCCGGTTTCGAGACCAGAGGAAAGTCCCCCTGTCCCGTCCCGACCCAGTCGAGCCGGCCCTCCGGCGCCTTATCGAAAATGGCCCGGTTATCTCTATCTACGATCTCCCATTCATTCCGCTAAACACATTTCTAGTTTTAGTCAGCTCGGCCGGGCTGGGTCCCTCCCGCGGCGTAGGCCGTTGCTGCAGTTCCGCTCCGCCCCACCTCGCCCCGCCGCGCCCCGCCCCGCCCCGCGGAGCCAGGGGCCGGGGCAACGCTCCGCCTCTTGCCGCGCCGGCCGGGCCGCGCCGGGACCGCCCGTTGTCGCCGTGGACTATCCGCACAGGGACTAATTTATGAGCCGACATGTACAGCGGGGAGCATTAATGCACAGTCCGTCTTGAGCGCGGCGCCTGCCTCTGCCTGCCGCCCAGCCCCGCCCCGCCCCTCCGAGGAGAAGCGGGGGGCTCGAACTAGAGAGAGAGCGAGAGAGGAAATTAGTGCGGCATCTACACGGCTGCAGCCCGCCCCGCCCCGCCCCGCCGGCCCGGAGGTATTCCCGACACACCAACAGCGCGCGAGTAGAAGTGGCGTGCATACTATTGAGATGGCACGCACCCGGCCCGGCCCGGCCTGGCGCGGACGTTGTGTCTTCTTCTCGCCATTCCGACGCTCAGGCCGCGCGTTATCTCTGGATTTTAAAGGGGGACAGTGAGGTGAGACGCCTTTGATCGGAATCCTGCTGCGGTCAGATAAGCCGCTCCGCGGTCCGGCCCGGCGAGGACCCGAGCCAACAAGGAGGCGCCGGCCGCCGGCCCGGAAACGAAGCTCGAGCTGAACTGCATGCAGTCTCAACGCAAAGCCTTAGCAGGCCCGGCGGCAGAGAGAAAACGCCGTGTACTTCTGGGGATACCGTACGGAACGCACGCCTGCGAGCGGGTTGCCTATCTGTCAGGAGCTCGGGAGTCCCCAGTAGGTTTACATGCGGCTAGTGCACGCTACAGATTTTTTTCCTCTTTACGAGCGATTTCGCTGTGGCCCGGCTCTCGTTCACGGTGAGGCTGCGGTTAGCGAGGGGGCATCCGGGTGCTGCTGACCGGGACCTGGAGTGCCGCCGCGGCGAGCCGCGCCGGCGGAGCACTGACACAGCGAAAAATCGATCCCGCGATACACCATCCGACCCGACTTCATTATAAAGTCATAAATTTCCGTCGGCCACCGCGGCTCAAATCCGAGCGCCGTCATGAGTTGACCTCTTTCCCGACTTATTGATGGGGGTGGATGGGGGAGGCTCGATTTTTTAAAAAGCGCGCTCTCTCGCAGGGCACCCCGCCCTCCATAAACTCGAAAGGCCGTCAAAGGACGTCAAACGCAGATGGCAGGCCGGGCCCAGGCACAGCAGCCGCAGCGCAGCGGCCATGGGCGGACGCTCTCATTTTTATTAAACCTCGTTCCACGTTAATTGATGAGAAATCTAACTTTTTGAACCAACCGCTTGCATCCCCAACCGCCGCTAAAGTGTGCAGTCATTGAAAGATCGTCGATGGAAACTGCACGCTCGCTCGGTTAAAAATAAATAAAAATAATAATCGTGCACACGAAAATTTGGGAAAGAATTGCGAAGTGTGAAGGCAGCGGCGCGGTAAGCGGGCGAGAGAGGCCCTATTAGGTAGGTAATGACGAGGGTGATGAGCTCGTCCAGGCCGGCGCGCCGCACCACGCTAGCGCGGTGCAAACCTTGACGCCCCGGCTCGGCCCGGCCAGGCCAGGCCAGGCGAGGCGAGGCGAGGCGGGGAAGGCCCCCGGCCGCCACAACCCCTTATCCTTCTTCTCTGTCGGGGCGAGCGGAGTGTGTATAGGCATTACACCATCCCATACCCCTCTCCCTGCACAGAGGAGAGTGGGAGAGAGTGGGAGAGGGAGGGGTAGAGACAGGGGGAGAGAGGGGGAGAGAGTAGGAGGAGGGAGCGAGGCGTTGCTTGGGAAAAGACATTACGCGTTATGTGAGGGCCGAGACCTTGGGGAGCGGGATGGAAACGAGCGAAGGGCTGCGCGGCAGGGGTGGAGGGCAGAGGGAGGAGGTGGGCGTGGCGGGCGGGGGTCGAAAGAGCTGGAGGGGAGGGGACGGGGAGGGGCAAGTTTTGGGCCCTCTATAAAAGTTTGGTGCGACGACACCATCCCGCGTTAACGGAACTAACGCGTGTTGCATTTTTATTATTTATCCGGACGGGTCGAGACGGGACGAGACACGACGGCGGCACGCCCCACTCCTCTCACTTCCGAGGATTCGCCTCGCGGCCGCCGCCTTGGCCGCCTCCGCCTTGGTATATACGGCGGGCGACAAGGCCCCCAAGGCGGGTGTATATCGTTTGTCCGACTTTTATTTTTGTCCGACCTAGCCGAATTTCTGCCGCCCGTGATACGGTCAAAAGTTTTGTGCGACCTCCGTTTTGTCTGACCCGTGTACACCGCCACGAGCACAGGCAGAACGGAGTTTACATCGGTTGTCCGACTGTCAACCGCAGGACCGGAGTTCAATTTCCACCTACTTCATTTTTATTTTACTCTCAAGCTTTCTTGCTTCGGTTGAAATTTTTTAAAGTGTCGGTTCGAAAAATTGTTCACACAAGATATACTTTTTTGGGCGTTTTGAAGCCTGGGAAACAACATATCGAAAGCAAACAAAATCTTTCGAGATAAAACTTGAAAGAATTACGTACGTGCTCTGCAAGTGAAAGGGTGGCGTGAAAACATGGAAAATTTTTGCGACAGTAAACCTCCCGAAGGAGGTTGCGGTTCCCGCCAGGCACAGGGCTTTTACCCCCCGTGGCAGCCAACTACTTCGGTGTTCTTATGGGAACCGGTGCTTTTTGGACTGCGATCCTGTCGCGCAATTCGACAGATTTGATCCCCGTACTGCCAGATTTAGTCGTACGGTGGTTAACCGAACTGCCCTGTCCCCAGAGCATGGAATAGCTATTTTTGGAGCCAGATTCTAGGACTTATGACCCCACGACCGACCACCAGTCGTGGGCATGAGACGGAACTTCCTGGCAACCCGCTGTCGCTACCAGTGAAGAACCTACCTGGGTTTGAACCAGGCCCCATGTGCCGAGTCTCACAGACACCCCACGGTTTTCGCGGCACCACTAGACCACTAGACCGTCGGCTATTCCACGAGGGAGCTCGGTTGAAATGGGGGGCTTGAATTCCACTCCAAGTTGTTGTCCTCAGAAAAATTAAATTTTCGGCTAAGATTCGAACCTTCGTTCTGCCACTCTCCGGGCGGACACCATGCCGGCACGGCTACGTCGCCACGGTACCAGACCCCGGACCACTAGGAGGCATGCTGCGCGAGAAGCCACAATCACCGAAGAAACGAACCCGGTGTCATCAGTACACCTGCTCTCCGTGCGCTGCTAGGCCGGCCGCATAGCGTCATTGGTATCGACACTGCTCATGGCACCAAGTGGGCAGTGGTTCAAATACCGCGTTCTAATATTTTTTTTTTATTTTATAATTTTGACCAATTGTTCTTTCCAGCTACCGTCCTATTCACTCAAGCAAGTGCTAAAAAGCTCAGCGACTGACTAAAAAAGACACACACACAAAAACAAATGTGACCGGCATTCGAACCACCACCTCCGGGTCCTCCCCTCTGACTGCGGCCACCTCCGTGCCGCGCCGCCCGCGGCCCGCCCCCGCCCGCCCAGCGCTCTCTCGTGGAGGTAAGGGGCTGAATGAAGCCGTTGGAACCTTGTTATGAGAGGAGAGGCTGGCAGAGGCCGCCGCCGCCGGGCCATGCAGGGCGCGCGGGGAGGCAAAGGATTATGTATGCGCTCCGCCCCGCCCCGCCACCCCTCGGCCGGGAGGCATGGCGCGGCGCGGCGTGGTGGTGGGGCCCGGCCGCGTAGAGAGGAGACCGCTGCGCTGCACCGAGCCCAGCAAACGGCCCTGCGGAGTGGCGTGGGTCATGGGGATGAAGGAGACAAAGGGGACCGCCCCGCCCCGCCCCGCCCCGGCCAGGCCAGGCCCACCCGGGAGCCGTACTGCTGCCACTGCTGCTGCAGGGGCCCGCGAGCGTGGGAAGAATATTCTGCGCCCCGCCGCGGCCTGACCCCACACAAGAGTGTGCCGAGCAGGATGCAGTCGGTGCCAGCGCTGGCGGGGAGGTCCCGGGTGCACTGCGGGTCGGGCCAGGGCCAGGCCAGGGCGCCGCGGTGCACCCAACGGCCCGGCGTCTTAATGACGGCGTCGTCGCCGATAATGACGACCATCATTACTACCGGCATCATTACGCCATTCGGATACCCGGAGGCGGGCGCCCCCGCCCCCGCCCCGCCCCCGCCCAGCCTCCGCCCCGCCCCCGCCCCGCCCCCGCCCCGCCTCCGCCCCGCCCGTATTTTTCTCCCCCACTGCACTCCCGGGCTATTCATCCCGCCTTGGGCTTCCCTTCTCTATCGGCGAGGCGCCGGCGCCCGGCGCCGCCACCACCGCCCCCGCGCCGCACCGCGCTCGCGATCGCTGCCCCCTCTCGAGGTAAATGAAGAACACCCACAAGGAAGTTCCGCGCTCCGCGACGCACCTCGTGGTCGTTTATTTTTCAATCTTTGCTCCTCCTCGTTGCCGCTGCCTCTCTGAATAGATATGCCCCAAAAAATACCCGCTCTTTATAGAAACTGCTCTGCTCCTCGACGCTTTTCGAGACCACGCGCACGCTCCCGCGCGCAACTCTGCCCGCCCCGCCCGCCCCGCCCCGCCCCGCCCCGCTTCGCCCGCCGCAAACACATATACCGAGCCGCTCTTCCTCCCCGAGAGGACAGTTTCCAGACCAATCAATATTGGCCCGAGTGAAGCACGCCGGTCCCGTCCCGTCCCGTCCCGTCCCGACCCGTCAGGGCCGTGCTGCATCCCGCCCTCCCCTTACTACTTATTCATGGCCTCGGACGGCCGGCGCAGGGCTGACCGGGGCGGGGCGGGGAGGGAAGGGAAGGGAAGGGGCGCCGCCTCAGCCTCAGACGAATGCAATGAGCACCACGTCATCAGCATTCGGAAATGGCGGAGGAGAGGCAGGGCCGGGCCGGGCAGCCATCCAGGCCCGCGCCCCATCCCCCTCGCGTCGCGTCGCAGCCTCTCAGTCTCTTTCTCTCTTACACAATTCCTACCGAGCTTGCTCACTCTCTTACTCTCTCCTTTCATTTTCCGTCATTGAAATTACTCATCTCCCTCACAGTCAGCCGCGGCCCGCGGCCGGAGCAGCCCGGACTCCTGGTTCTTTTTCGTTTCTTACGGCGAGAGGTCATTCTGGTGACAAGCGTGCCGCCTTTCCCAGCCGCCGCCGTCAGGAAAACGAAGGCAGGGAGGAAGGGGAGAGGGGGCGGGCGGAGGAGCCCTACGTCCTCGATGTCCTGCTCGGAGGAGGAGGGGCGAGGCACGGCGGGCGGACACGGGCGGCCCCCGCCCCGCCCCGCCCCGGCCGGGAGACCTCCGCTGCCGCCGCAACTTGAGGCGACAGTTGAAATTGAATTCTGCCCTCCGTCTTGGTGAAGTGGCCGTCTGAAAACTCGCCCCGGCCGCCGCCTTCCCTTTTCTCTACCTCGTCCCTCACCCCGCCCTGGCCGGCCCGACCCGCCCGCGGGTGCTTCGCGGCCCCCGCCCAGGGGCGGGCAGGCCAGATCCCACACGCTCCAGGAGCAGGCGCATGCCGCCCTGAGACATTCCAGGCGATAATATGCGCGGTGGAGTCGAGCGGGGCGCCGCCGGCCCGGCTACCCCTCTTGATTTGACAGAGCGCAGCCAATTCGAGTCGTCCTTCGCGAAGACGTAGCGGGGCGGGGCGGGGTGGTCTGGGCTGGAAGAAAAAAGGGAATGCCCTAGACTGCTTATTAAAATGGACGACTGGCGAGGCAAAGTTTTGTCATTTCAATCGAAGACAGCAGCCTTGACAATTTTGACAAGTTGGCGCCCGGTCACTCTCGCACTTCTTCCTTATATTCGACCCGCTCCGACCCGGCCCACCATGGCATTCCGGGACTGCGAGCGCCACGGTGCCAGCGCACAATGAGACAAACTGACGGGCGGGGTGCGGGGCGCGGGCGCGTCTGGGAGGCACGCCCTTGAGGGCCCGCGCCTGGCCGCCCCCGCCCTCGGGCACAGGAAGGCCCTCCAGGTGAGGACCAGCCTAAGGACGCTCTTCAAAAGGACAGGCAGTCTTTTGTTCGAATCTCGAGCCAATCACAACAGAGGACGCGGCGTAGCTCCCGGGCGCTGCCGGGGGCGGGGGGAAGGGCCTTCAGCTGCCCTCCATCAGCGACCTACAAATTATTGCCAACGCCTTTTCAATTAATGGGCTGATTATCTCCTTTTGTTTCGCGTCGAGATCGGCCGCCTCCCCACTCGGCGTCCGAGGTCGGGCGGCGGGCGGTGGCCCCGGCGGGGCGGACCTCCTCAACAACTCCAACTAACTGCTGCTGAGTGGTCCATCTCCATGCTCCTGGGGGCGCCCGCCGCCCGGCCCCGGCCCCGCCCCGGGCCTGGGGCGAGGCCACGAAGGGAGGCTGCTGTGAGTTTGGGAGAAGTGGTCGAGCCACGGCGTGGCGTGGCGTGGCGTGGCGTGGCGTGGCGTGGCGTGGCGTGGCGTGGCGTGGCGTGGCGGGAGCGGGGCGTCGCTCCCTCACCTCCGCCGTCCCGTTGACATGGTCCTCCTCCTCCAGGGCGCACGCACGGCAGCACTCGCGTGACCACCGGTGGGGACCTGACCCGAGGGCACCACCGCCTGTACCTAACACGCCTCTAACGCACGCCACGCCCAGCTCGGTGGCTTAACCCGGTGGCTGGACCTCACGCACGCCGCGGGAGCAGGATGGGTTGCCTACCCACCCGGCGTGCGGCCCGCTCGCCCGCGCGCGGCACGGGGACGGATCGCCTTTTAGGTTTAGGCCCGCCCACAGCTTATCCTCATCCTCGAGGGCGCGGCACGGACGGCTCACTCCCCGCGAGACCCGTAGCTCCCCTCCCAGCGGGGCGACATACACACACACACACACACACACGCGCGCGCGCGCCTAGCCCGCCGCCGCGCCGGCTCCTCCCCCACTTGCCTTTTATAGCGCGTTAATTCGTCGTTAAGAGCGCGGGCCGAGTCAGCCGCCCCGGCCGGCACTTACATAAGTAGTACATATATCGACGTCATAAATGAAGTAATTGTGGCGGTGACGTGGGACGTGGGTGTGGAGGGGCGAGTGGAGGGAGGTCGCCCCCATCGCGGCACCCCGATGCTGCTGTGCGCAGACACCCGGAGCAGGGGCAGCCGCGGTCCGGTCCGGCCCGGTCCGGTCGCCACCCGCGGGGCGGCACGGCGCCGTCGCGGCGCGGCGACAGCTGCCGCTCGTGTTCTGTCGTGTATACGACAAAAATAAAAACGGGAGAGAGTTTTTAGCAGAGGGTACCTCCATTATAGCTAGCCTAAACTAAAGTTGCCATTTCCAAAAATAAATTACCCAAAATGCGGAGGTTCGAGTCCCACTTGGTTTTTCCCCTCACCCCTCAGCGGTGCTCACTAGAGAGACTCTCTAGTCTCTCTAGTGCTCACCTGGGGCAGGCGTGTGGGTATGCAAACCCTCTGCAGGGTGGGCCGCGGGGGACTCACAGGCGCCAAGGCATAGGCGCCCCTAGGGCGCCGGCCGGCGACGCCTGGGCCATGAGTGACACACATAAGGGAGTGATTTATTGATCGGTGGACTGACATATCAACTTTACTGCCGGTGCCCGCGGCCCGCCCGTGGCCTTCCCCGGCGCCCCGCCCCGCCCCGCCCCGCCCCGCCCCGCCCCGCCCCGCGCCGGCGTTTATCTGCGCGCGTTACGAGTGGGTGGGGTGGGCCGTGCGGGCGCGGCGGAGGGAGGCGCCTTTATGGTGCAGTAATGCCTTCCTGTACATTTCGGCTGTCTAGAAATCGTGGAATGGGCAAATTCATGGCGCTGTACATCACGGGGATAACGATTTTGATTGGTTCTCCTCGTTTCGCCAGCACTCCCCCCGCCACCGCCCCCGCTACCGCCCCGCGGCTACGAGCAACGCATGCCCCCCTCCCGTGAAGCTAGGAGGAGTAAAGCAGACGGTGATCAATTATTCCTCGTCTACAGAGCTAGAGCTATCTGTTCCGTGCTCGTCCTTCTCGGTCTGGGTGCGTTATGTTGTGGCGTAAGCCTTTATCCGCGGCTCCGGCTCCTGCCCGCGCTTCCCAGATGTTGGATTTAAAGTACCGCGGCCTTCCCGCCAAACCACCGACCGTGCTGCCACCTAGCGGAGATCGGGACAACTTCTCTAAAAACACAACCGAGCGTGTGCGCGAGCCGCACCGCATTGCTGAGCGACGACCGACGACCGACCACCAGCCTCGAGTCAGAAATTGTGCATTTTGCTTAGACATTTGGTGGATTCCCGTAATTTTTGTTTGTTTTTTACCCTTACTTTAAACGCGGGAGTTTTGGAAATAATTTGCAAGCTAAAATGAAACTTCTCACTCACAATGTGTTGAGTTCAAAATGTCTGAAAGGAGTTTCAGTGGGATATCCTTTGAGGTTAAACGTAAGTTGTCACTTAAATATTATAATTTGCATGTTTCGTTTCTTTTGTAGTTTGTACAATTTAAGTTCTCTGTCAATTTATGCCTCTGCTAGTCGTAGCAGTAATAATTTATGCTAGTGTTAGTTATGCCTAGATCATTTACTGATTTTGCTGATTTCCAGACATTTCTATTAACTTAATTTTATTCATATGTTTCAGGCAACTGATATTAAAGTTGTAGATGTGGACTACAATTCAGAATTTGTTTCAAGAATGATTCCTAAAATAAATTACAGTGCATTATATGATGCTGCTCAAAGTGTAAGTGAAAGATGCCCATAATCAATGAGAGATAGTTCAATAAATAATGTTAATAATTTTTCCTTGAATATTTAGATTGGCCATCACAATGGACTGCCTGATACCGTTGCAGACGACTATGAAAATAATGAAGACTTTTTGAAAGCAGTTCATCATGTCCTTTTAGAAGTAAGTATCCTGCACATAACATCGCAGCTTTCTTGGATTTAATTGATAAATTCGTTATTATTCATCCTGATTGTCTTTTTATTTTAATTTTTTTATTTTTCAGGTTGACGTTGTCAGTGGTGATCTTGAATGTCCTGAATCAGGTAGAAAGTTCCCTATTACAAGAGGTATCCCCAACATGCTTGTGAATGAAAATGAAGTCAATGAGATTAATGGATCTAATGGTTATAATAATTAGTATTTCTTTATGAAAATTTTATTACTGTTTCTACTGATAATTTAGTTATTGTATTTAAGTCCTCAAAGTTGAGGAAATCTTTCAGTTTTGTTATTTAGGATATTTCAATTTTCTCCTATTCTTTTCTAAAAGAAATACTTCATTTTCACTTTCAATGTTAAATTGAGACCAGTTTCAAATTGAAGTCTGGTATTGAGGTACATAAATCTATTTAAAACATTGTGGATGATTCACTAATTGTTTTATTCAAGTCAACCTTTATAAAGAAGTTACAATATTGACTTACCTCTTTTCCTAACAATGTGATGAATTTCATGGCAACTGTCTGCAAAGAAAATTTCTCTTTGCAGATTTCTATAAAATATTAGTTTATCTATTATCACACACAACATCACATCAAATAACAAACTGAACCATCAACTAACAGTTGAGCAACTTGCTTTTCCACTGAATTCACAAGTATAACTTCTTTGACTTAAATTTAGCAAAGAAACAACACACTACAACTGCACACTTTTGAGAGAACATTTTCTTTTCTTACCGAATCACAGTTTTATACTTTCAGCTCAGTTAAGACTAGATGATCGGGATTCATGAATAGACTATTAGCTCTCTTTCACAGTCAATCTATGTGCAGATTAAATTGACACTAGAATTACAAATTTTTTCTAAAAAGGAAAAAAGAAGAGAGGGGACTAAGCGTGTTAATTTAATATTATCAGATGCAGGTCATAATGCAATGCATAGTCGTCCACTTCATAACAAACTATAATTGTATTGTCAGATGAAATATAAATGTGTTGCATAACTTGCATATTATGGAAACGCATTTAAATGGACAAACATACACCCAGCAGATATTAAATTCCTAGAAATTCTGTTTCTCCAGTTGATAAAAATAGATACTTAATTTTAATGGATGGAAAATTTAAGAGTCATATGGACATGACAAAATGTCATTTAAGACTTTCATAAAATTTTTAAAAAAGTTAAGAAATGCTACAGGTTTTCCTATTTGTATTAACTGGAGTAATGGGCTTCACCTTTACTCAGTAACTTATGCATGCAATGTTACTGTTTAAAAAAATAAATTATGGAGAATAATGTAAGGTACATTTCTTATTTTGATTTGGTATCAATCTGCCATCTTACATTACATTAACTCTGACTTGCTCTATTTCCCTCGTGATTCAACAAGTAGCAGAGTGGAGGCAGTATTACAGGCTGCAAGACGAGAATAGAGACTGCCTTTGGACAGTCCTTTCTGGGGGCCTTTACAAGCCTCTCTGTTTGGTCCTCGAGCAGCAGTACGGTGGCAGCCCAATAGAGCTTTGTTTGGACCCTTTGCAAGGCTGGTATGTTCTCTTTCCGAATTGTGACTTGGCCCAGACCAGGTGACATACTCCTCTCTAGAATTATAAAAATATTACGAAAGGAAAAAATTAATTCCAACAATTTTATCAAGAAGAAATAAGAGATTAAATTAAGTCTCACATTAATAGTTCATCATTTGGTCCATGATGAAAGCCGGGATTAGGTCCAGCTGGTGTTATTCTGTAGGCTGAACGATACTCTTTATCCTCTGTAGTACTTGTACCTCTTGAAATTCTGCAAAGAGTTACCATTATCATTAAGAGGAAAAGAAACTTTTTCTTCAAATTTGGCAGCATAATTTGGAATTCATACTTAGGAACTTCTTTCTTTCCCTTTGATTTCTTGACAGATGTCTTATTTGGCTGCGGCTGGACAGAAGAGTTTGATGCTGGTACTTTTTTTGGTGAAGGATGAATGGTTGCATTTGTTAAAATAGTTTTAGATGTTTGTCCATTTTGAAGGGTAGAACTACCATCTGTCTTAAGAGTGATTTGCACTGTAGCAGGTTGATTCATCTTGAGGTCTTCCTCTTCTGCACTCTTAGGATCAATGCTTTTTTTGTTGGACTGAGGGATCGCATCTGCCTCCAGAGTTGTTTTAGTTCCCAAAGATGAAACATCAGCATCTTCGGATTTATTACTAAAAAAGAGAAATCCATAAGATTTTTACAGCAGCTAGAATACCACTGAGGTTTAACTTCATATTTTTGTATTGTACTTTACCTCTGCGGTCTTTGAGATGAGCATGCAGAACTAGGTTGCGTTGACTTTGGGGTGCTCTCTTCTTTAATCATTGTTTTTATAATAAGATCAGCCCTTTTTTCGTCATAATCAACACTGTCCAAAGCCATCAAAATTACTTGTTCTGCTAATTCTGGGTAACTTTTCTTTATTCTATCACGCACTGAAAGAAAATTACATGTTAACAATGAGAAATTTATGTAAATGAATTTTGATACTTATTTCTTATTAAATCGACTTACTTCCTTGCTTTTCTTCCACACTTCTCAACCTAGCTGATGTGGTGGGAGTGCAGATTATTTTTTCTTTTTCATTTTCTTTCATAACTTTCTCAGAAACCTTCATTTTAGACAATGGTGTACCAGCCTGAGAGGATGTGGTATCTCGCTTGTCAAATCCCATTGCTTGTAACTGGCTAGTGGCTGCCTGCACATTGTTATCCACATTATACAATGTATCCAAAATGACAGTCTCATCCGCTTTTGGGAACATACTCTTCATATATCTGCAATGAAAATTTAACTTAGTTTGCCAAATCTAGATCTGATTTCATAATTCCAGTATCTATACTGCATCAACCAACATCCTAGGCAAAACATATAAACAAAAAAGGGGAATAAGTGATAAGAGTCTAATATTTAGGTCATGAAATAAATAGCAATGAACACAAGCATACCTAAGCTCAAAGTTAACAATAAAAGAAAGGAAAAGGGGGAGAAAAAAATAGATCCTTTTAAGTTTACATACACTAACACCATTCAAAATAAATCAACATGCAATGGCACTATAAAAAATAATCAGGAGAATAAAGAAAAATCTCACACATCTGAAGAGAAAGATCTAACTTTCATTACAGTTACATTAGGGTACCTAGCATTAGTGGGTAGGATTGATAAAATTGATAAAATGAATTTAAAAAAATATTTCCCTGCCTGAAGAAAACAAACGCAGGTGTTTGCCAAAAAAGCAATTAATAACCATCAATCCTACGCACTATTGCTCTGGAAAAAGAACAAATTGAATTAATTTTTACCTACGGCGTTCAGTTCAATAGTAGGACTGTACTGAAATGCTAAAACTCAAATTTACACTGAAAAGTAATTAAGCTAAAAATCAAATTTGCATTCCAGGCAAAACTACATATCTTTACGGTAAAAATTCCACATTGCTTGTAATTTAATGTTTACCAAGGATCGTTTAATACATTTACATGCGAATAAACGCTTCAAATTTCTAGATCTAATGTTTCTATTGAATGAACACCTTAGTTTCATCTTAGGAGAAGAATGAGGCCTTGGGGAGTGGCGAATTGCTGGTGAACCCATACAGGAGCTAGAAGCAAGGCTTCCTGTCAAAGTGCCACCAGTTCCATAGCCATATGAGTACAATGAAGGAGGAGGAGTGCTCACAAAGTCCCGAAGGCCAGATGGTGGAGTTGAATGATAGTTAGGAGGAAGAACAGGAGGGGGAATTATTATATGACGGGCAAGAGGAGGTGTACTGAAAGGACCTGGGGTTGTTATTGGATTCTTCTCCACTTGTAGAGCACTGATAACCACAGCTTCACGGCTATGATACCTGAAAGCAGTTTTGATATTGTGATGAATCACTGACCCTTGATAAATTTTTGTATGGCTAAATGCAACTTACTTGATGAGAAGGGCCCGTATGTGTGTTTCTGAAACAGTTGGAAACATTGCCGCAATTTTGGCTACAGAATTCTCTGTGGCTACAGCAGTGGTGAATGAAGTTTCTTGAAGTTTACTGCTACTATGGTGACCAATAGCATATGATCCCATTAATGGAGCAGTATGTGCACGGCCAGGCACTGGACTTGGACGATAACTGGATAAGTCCTGTTCCAAACCAATCAAATAATCAATTAAGGCCAAAAATTAAACTAACAATGCAATACATCAACTCATTATATTAACACTGACTAAACCTATAGATGAGTGACAGGTAAATCTGTTCACTCTTGTGTTAAGACTATGACCAATCAAACCATACCTGACGCAGTATTTCTTGGATGTATGGAGAGGGTAAATGAAAAGCAGGTTGGGGATGATAAGGAGCAGGATTGGAGGGATAAATATTGCGATGATCAGGAGTTCCATGCAGTTGAGGCTGCGTCCCAGGTTTAAAAAGTAATTAAGTTTCACACAAAAATGCAAGCAAATATAATTTTGGAGAAAAAAGTAACAGTAAAACAGGGGACACACATAATAAAGCACTTCATGCAGTGATGTTCAGGGTAAACCGTGGACACTCTGTTTCCTCACTACCAAACATCACCATAGGCGAATAGAACAGAGTAGAGTAAGAAGCTGATGAGCATGCATAGATAGTCTGGCGTTGATCAATGAAAAATGCTACCACCATATTCCAACGCACCTGCATGTCTGTTGGTTCCTGATAGGGCGGAGGAGCATGAACTATGGGAGCGCGAACACGAGGATCATCCCAGGTAGTAGTTCTGTTGTTATAATTGATGAAGTAGCTGGACACAAAAAAAATAGCAAGGATTATTTTACAGACTGAAAGCAGAACTTCGTGTGACTGCTTTTACTGTCACAGAGAAATCTAAAAGTAAAAATAATCACATTCGTTAGTCGGATATTTCTGAATCGAAAAGATACTAACTTTCTACGCGTTCGAGGGTCATTTCTACACTCCCAACCATTTGGTAATGGACCAAGCGCCGAGTTGTTGTCCGCCATTGTTGATAGTTTTGACACTTCTACTTAAGCGTCTGCTCTGCTTGTCTGCTTCTGCTTTCTGCTATCCACCGCCTCCTGGATAACACTGACCAAAGACCCCAAAGACATGGAACTCCAATACTTTACTTACCTTAACGGTCAGAGATGGTGAATATTTAAAATAATAATAAAAAAAAAATTAATAAATCCGCAAATTTTTCATAAACGCGCGCTTAATAATAATCGTGGATGTAACTTGAAAAAAAAAAGAAGTGGTTGGTACGAGTGGTGGAGATACCCCGCGCTCGAACTCCCCTTCTGAATGGCGGGAATAGCGCACACGCACGAAGTATCGCCAGTTCACCTTGCCACTACACTCCACTCCACCCCGCGGCCCATTGATTTCTTACTTTAAACGCAGAGAGATGTTCTGAAAGAACAAAAAAATAATCAGTAAGCGAAACGGAAAGACTTAGGGCAAAAATCTACCAAGCCCCTATTTTTTGCAGCATCAGTCCGACCTATGCGTGGATGTGGATGTGAAAACTATCGAAGCACTACTGTTGAGCGCCAAAAAGGTGTTTCCTATGCAGGCAGCGCCTAGGCCGGGCAGGCCAGAGGGCCTATAAGCTGCGTCACGCCGCGGCCGTGGTCAGGCACTTGGGGGGTTGAAAGGCTGAAACCAGAGCGCTGTTCCCCGTCCACGGCACGTCCGCTCGCGCTGGGGTGGAACGGGGGAGGGCGGGGCGGGGTGGGGCGGCACTCATACTGTGACCCTCGGCCACAGTGACGCCCACGCAGGGAGCCCCATACACGAGCGCCCACGTGCGACTCTACCCTCCGGAGGGGGGCCCCCCATCTCACTCGGCTCCTATCAGTAGGAAATAATTAACAGGCCATCATTTCTGTTACTGGTCTATAAAATTCACATACACACGCTTTTAACGAACCGGGATAATATTTTACAAGAACGATAGCAATTCTGTGGGCAGTCGTTCAATCTCTCACGCGTACGAAGAACCTCGGGATACTACTATATCAAGGCTGCTGGCCTCCAAAGAGTCCTAAAACGATTTCTGATCAGAATGTACTTATTTTCCTGACGACCAACTCCGCGGATTGCACGTCCTCGCGTAAGGAGGCGGCAAAGGCTCTGCTTCTTTTTTTTTGCCTGGCGAGATTATAGCATAGCTCGTCGACGAGAAGAGATCGTTCGTCCACAGTGCCTTCTATCTGCGCGAGATGGACCATTTGCGTACCCGAAATTGCCAACGCGATATTGGAATATAGTCGACTTGGGCGGTCGGTGACGCACGGCCGGCCGCCGACGTCTACTCAATTTTGCCAGAGGAGAAGGCAGATTGCGAGCGGTGCTGTGAAGCGTGCTGTAGCCGTTGACACAGCCGTGTCCTGGGGTTGCCTAGTAGGGCAAGTAGGTGCATACACGACCATTTTTGCCTACTCTTCCGGCGACACTGGTCCAGTCGTCCGGCGCCCACTTGAACAGCCTGGTGTTGCTAGCCCGGCCCGGCCCGGCCCGACCAAGGACACGCCGCGAGTGTCAGAAAGTGAATCGTGCGGGTTGGCACAACTGCGGAAAGGGCTGGCTGGACGCACGGCGGCACGGCACAGCACGCAGCACGGCACGGACGCCCCCGCGGCGTCGTCGGCGGCGGCAGCGCGTGGCGTGGCGTGCTGCGCCGCTCGCACGGTCGTGCGTACTTCCGGCCGCTTCCGGCCCGCAGTGGACACGCTGGCACGGCATGTCTAGGCGTCATCGCGCCCCAAACAGGAAACAATACTAATCCCATACCGGCGGTATGTGTCGGACGTGCACAACATATCCGTCCCAAGGATGCTGCAAATTAAATAATTGCCTCCTAGTTCGGAGTATTATGTGAGAATGCCAGAGACCTTCTCAGTGCGCCATGCCGTGCCTGCCGCGCCGGCCCAGCTCGGGCAGCGCAGTGGCGCCGAGGAGGAGCAGTGGCGTGAGCAAGTTCACGGACACGCACGTAGGTACGCGCGCGCGCGTGTGTGTGTGCACTAGTGCCAGGTCGGACACTGGTACAGGTACGCGCGGCATCCTGCAGTGCGCTATTGTATTGGAGGTCCCCTCCCCTGTCCGTGGCGCTCCAGGATACAGTATTCCAGACGCGTACAGGTGCTTCCCCGCCCCGCCCTGCCCTACTCGATCGAGCCGGGCCCAGCCCCACCCATGACAAACGGATTTCCAGTTCGGGCACATCGTCTTTGGTCAGTCAAATCTCCGTCGCAGCGACGAGGGCCGCGCGCAGATCTGCCGAATATTGGATCCGGGTGAAGGGGGCGGGGGGCGGGGGCGGGGACGACGCTGTCCCCAGGGACGCACCCGCCCGCCCCCGCCCCGCCAGAGGCGCAGGCCGACCGGGGAAATGGAGGAAATAAGACAAGAAGCGCCCGTCCTGTCCCCTCGTGCTGTGCCTCGTGCTCCAGCCCCGCCCTGCCCCGCCCTGCCCCGCCCTGCCCCGCCCTGCACCAGCCCGCGGCCCGGCGCACCGTGTCCTTCAGGTGGGAGATCCTTCCAGAAGCGCAGATGCCCGGGGCAGGCGCGGGCGGGGAGGGCACGGTCGAGGGCGTGGGACACGTTGAGTGACCGCGCACAAGGGCGGGCGCCGCACCGCGCCGCACCGCGCCGCACCGCGCTGCCATGCTCCGCTAACACACATTTGGGTCCCTGAGGTCCCCGAGGCCTCAGTATCAGAGCAGAGCCTCACACACTAAAGCCGCAAGTGTACAAATAGTAATATTCACCCACCTACAAGTGTGCGACATTCACACGCTTGGCTTTCCATGTAGCGTGTCTGCACTTTGACCCGCCCGCACCGCACCGCGGCCGTCGACAGACCGTCCTATGCCGAGCCGTATGCCGGGCCGGGCTGGGCTGCGCGAGGAAAGATCAATTCATCAGAACCTTTCCTCCCCCTTCCCCTCACTGCCGAGCCGAGCCGAGCTGCACCAACACAGCCGCACGCACGCGCGTGTACGCACTCACATACACGCGTTTGGGCGCCACGCCGCGCCACGGTCAGCGGAAGGGAAAGGAAGGACGGCAAGGGGAGGGCGGGGAGGGGCGGGGTGGGGCGGGGCGGGGCGGGGCGGGGCGGGGCGGGGCGGGGCGGGTGCGGAGCCGAGGTCGTCATTTTGTCGATCATCTAATGTTAGCAGGTGGTTCCTTGTTCCACGTTCGGGTCGGGAGGGGCCCGGCCCGACGCCCGGCCCGACGCCCGGCCCGTCCAGGCCGCCATCGCCATCTATCCGACCAGACACGAGATACTATTTCCGTTTTGAACGCCAGTAGCAATGACTCACCAAATCGAAACAATAGCGCAGGCGAGCGCAGCGAGCGGCTAGAGGAAGAATCTAATAATTAATTAAAATAGAGCTCTGAAGAGAAGGATTTGCACTCCTTGCTAGGCGCTGTCGCTAATTAAACCCTGCTCCGTACGTGAACGCATGGATCAGGAGCTGTTTAAAGCACAAAAAGTACGAGGAAAAATAATGAAATAAAATTAATTACCTTTTCTTTGATTATTTTAAACCTGTCGTGGTACTCCTCATGGCCTTTTGGCCTTATCCTTTGCACAACTGCACTGCATGGCGGGGCGCCATGACATTGCATATGGACATGTGTGACGGCAACACTATGGCGGACGAGAACTGCTGGGGTCATGGATAAGCCTGGAATAAATACTACATTCAAAATTCGTGTACAAGTGGATGAAACAAAACGAAAGCTCAGTCTTAAATATTTTAAAATAATATTTGTATGTTGTTTCAGGACTATTCAAGGCGAAACAAATATTTCGCGATCGAGTGACGTGGCTACCGAGCACCCATCGAACGATTGGCGCGATAGGTCGCCATATTCGCGGGGTTCAGTCCTGCACTTGCCGGCGGCCGAGCCACTTCGGCGCCATTTTGGATTGGTGTGTCCCAGTCGCACCAGCCCCGCAGCCCCGACAGGATTAATTGGGATTACAGTGCAACGCCACGAGAGGGGAGGAAAGGGAGACTAGTTGGCAGTGAGTATTGTGATAATCTGGCCAAGTACGTGCCTGCCCCTCAAGTTCATTTCGATGTGATATGATAAGTGTGAGGTTTAGGCTTGTCGTGGCGAGCGTCAGCCGAGACAGTGGTTTGAAATGCCTCAACCCGGATAAATATAGTAAATCTTATATTAATAAACGCCTCAAAATATTTTTTCATGTGAAAGATGAAAGTGATTTCTCAAGCAGACTTTTGTAAAAAGCGCAAAACACCAAAAAGCAGGAAGAAATGTTGAAACGTGTCGATTAAATTATGAAAATCTAATATATACTTGTTTCTTTTATTTTCGCGTAACTTACGTGCAATTTAATAGAATGGCCGCATAGGTGCCCTGTTGTCAGGGAGGGACTTCCCCGGCTGGGCCCAACGGCCCGCCACCGTGCATGGCGGCGGGGCGAGCCTTCAGGCCGACCGGTGCCGCGCCTCCCGCCACGCCCCCGCCCCGCCCCGCCCCGCCACGAGCGCGCACACACCCACGGGCACGGGGGACACACCTCCTTATCCACGCGTTATCGCCTGGTTTACATAGATGTGCTGCGGAGAGGAGCGGAGTCCAGGCGGAGCCCCCGCCCAAGGGCGTCCGAGCCGCGCGGTCGCGTTAACCGCCAGGAATACGTATGGCGGCTAATGAGGGACGATATTGCAGGTGCATTTTTATTATTTTTATCTTCCTCTGTATTTTGTTGTTGCGTTTTTATTACGAGCGGCGCGAACTATGTCCGTTGTTGCGGGTAATTTATATTCCTAAGGAATCATACGAAGGTGCCCCCCTTTTTGGACGGTCGAAGAGAGCCGGTCGGGGCGGGGTGGCCTGGGCTCTACTCTGCTCTGCCGTGCTGTGCGGCTGGGCCCTGGGCCGCACTGGGCTGGGCTGGGCCTTCCCCTAAGCCTCATCCATATCCATCCCGCGCGCTCGTAATCCGCCCCCACCCTCCGGGCCGCGAGGGCCGCGGACCCAGCCTGCGACAATCTTAGAAATGATAATCGTTATAAAAAGTGGCGTAGCGACCTCCACCCCATGCTCGCTCCTCGCCAGTGCTGCGCGCGGGGCGGGCGCGGGCGGCAGCGGCGGAGCGGAGCGCCTTGTCGGGTAGGCAGACCCGCAGCACCGCCGTGCCGGGCGGGTCTGCCTACCGTTAGCCGACCTTCCTCGCACGGCAAGGAAAGCACATGGCCTCAGGGACAAAAAGAATAAAGTGTCGTAAGTGATACGTCGGCAGTAACGAGATAGTTCGAGAGAAGTGGCGTCGGCACAGGTCCTAGAAAGTAAAAATAACTGGCCGAAATAACACGAAGGCGAACGCCGGGCCACGTTATGGACATTGTCAGTAGAATTTCCACGTTTCTTGCCACTACTGCTGTGACCATTTTTAGCGAATTGAAGTGCCTGCAATGAAAGTGCAGTGCAAGTCAGTCTGGTGGGTGGGGCCGCGATGGCCCGCCGCGCCCCGCCACGCCCCGCCACGCCCCGCCACGCCACGCCACGCCCCGGGTGGCTGGGGCATTACGACCGGCTCCGGTCGCAAGCTCCAGCGACTCGCATAATTACTATCGGGGACCGGTGTTGCTAGGCGCTGCGATGCGTGCGCTGCAGCGCGCGTCACAAACGTGACAAACGTGACAAACTGCGACCGACAGTCCTGCGCGCGTGCGGAAGGGCAGGCGAAAACTAAATAAGGCAGGCTGGCGCGGACACGCCGGAAATCTCGTTCGCTGCATTACCTTTTGAAAAGTTTATGCGTGAATCATTGGTCGTGGGAATTTTGGCCGTTTACGGGAAACCGCGTACAGCCGTACCTGCAGTTTCCGTGGTTCCCGCGGGCGCATAGAAACAGCGGCACTGTTGACAGATGCGTCGGACTGGTCTCATCAATGCAAATGGACCAGGTGAGCGAGCGGGGCGGGGCGGGGCGGGGCGGGGCGTGGTGGGGCAGCACAGTGACGGGCCCCGCCCCGCCTACTGTCGCGGAGCGGAGCCGCAGTTACGCTCAACTGGACACACCTCCAGTCCCGCGCAGCAGAGGAGAATTATGAAATTAAAATGCAGAAATCGAGACGATAGGAATATCATGAATGCGTCAGGTGATTCTAATTCACACTGTACGCCTGGTCGTCGGGTCGGGTCGTCCGGACGGGACGGGACGTCGCCTTTGTGTTGGAACGGGAAGACGCTCTGCACAGCGCGGAAGGGTCCCCCAGCAGGTGCATGCGCCAGGAATCGAACCCACGCCACCCGGAGCCCGCAGGCCGGGCCGGGCCGGGGGGCCGGGGCGTAACTGTGCAAGGTCACTGCCACGCCGGCGGGGCTCAGCGGAGCCGGCGGCGGGCCGGGCGCCCTCGCGTCTCGTACGCGTACCACCACGCCCCGCCCCGCCCCGCCCCGCCTCGCCCCGCCCCGCCCCGCCCCACGCCCTGGACTGCTAAACATGACTAATGCACGTCTACGTCTGAGCAGGCTAGGGGAAGGAGCACAAGACTAGTTAAGCGGGTGAACCAGGACCATTTCTGATTTATCAGGACACGACCGCTTTGCCGCGGAAAAATTTACGGCAGCGTTTATTTTGTTTAGGACACTTACACATTTTAAATTTAAGAAAGTGATATTTAAAACGCATATACAATTTTTAGCAGATGATACATTGTAGCTAGCCTTAACTTTAAAATAAATATAAAAACAATGTGTCAGCTAGCTTGTACTCTCGAGTCCAGAAACCAAGCGCGTAACCTTACAATAATATAGCGCGGCGCTGCATGGGGGGAATAGTGGCTGGCTGAAGCGCAGCCTGCGCGGAACACTGACACCTCCTCCCCGCGCGCAGCGTGTAACACTAACAACTCCTCCCCGCCCGCGACAGCGACCGCTTCGGTCCGCCACGCCGGGCGGGCCAGGCAACAATACTGGGCACCTGCGCGGAACACTGACATCTCCTCCCCGCGCGCAGCGTGTAACACTAACAGCTCCTCCCCGCCAGCGACCGCTAATATGCTAGAAAATTCAGTAATCAGTGATAGGAAATAAAGGCTATCTTGCAACGAAAAGTATCATCTGCTTTCAATTCCAATCTGGATTGAGATTTTTTTTCTTTGAGCAGGGGGTCGTGTGCCAGGGTCAGGGTGGCCCGCGGCCGTACTCCTCCAAGCGCAGTCTGCGAGAAGGGTCGGGGAGGAGGCCAAGGAGGCCGGCAGCTCCGTCGTCGAAATCGAATTTGATCCATCTCAATTCTGCCCCCGAAAGTGTTTCGGGGCGGTAGAGTCTGGGTGCAGGGGCTAGAGGGGGGGGGGGGCAGAGGACCGACCTGAATAAGCTGCTGCAGCCGCGGAGCTGAGCTGAGCTGAGCCCGGGTCGATGCATTATTAATGCTACTTGGAGGGCATCGCGCGCCACTTTGGATTTTCTGACAAGCAACGATGCGTGCTTTTTTGTGTGTGTTGCAGGAGGAGCGGCCCCACCCGGCCCCGCCCCGCCTCGCCCCGCCCCGCCTCGCCCCGCCCCGCGGGCCACCACGGCGGAGGGAGGCGGTTGGCGGTCCACTCCCCGCTACTGCCGTGACCTGCGCATCGCCCGCCCCGGCCCCGGCCTGCCTGGCCCGGGCCAACAAACCTGTCATTAACAAGTCAAACTACTCGCTTTGTGATATCAGAAAGTAGGAAGCACGCCAGCTTCCAGCGCTGATGTTCTGCCCTGCCCCGACCCGACCCGACTGCAGGGGACCGGAACGGGGAACCCTGAGAATTTCTCCTGACATTGGAGTGCGAATCCGTGCGAGGAAGTGGCTGCAGTCAGTGAACTCGCGGTGAAGTTTGTTTTGGCCGTGACTTTGCTCACGTCTCACGTCGTACTCTCCACCTAATTACACAATAAATATTAAGTAACTTGGAAAGGTCACGGCGTTGTGTTTGTGTGTGTTTTCTTTCTTGCATTTTTTTGTTTTGTTTTGTTTCGGAGGCGCACGACCAAGATAGGCATCAAAACTATGGAACCACAACCAGGAAAGAAACTCGACCGAAACCCACCGAAGCCGCTATTCGGAATAATCACCAGTGGGCTGTCGCACGCGTAAGCCGCGCACGCACACCCTGGAAAAAGCAAAGGTGTGACTTTTAAAGGTATCAAAGCAGGTTTTTTTTAAGCAGGATCTATGCGCTAAACGGACGCCCTTGGAATCATTAATTTCACCGTATCCTCACTAACGGGCGGCAGGGAACGTTTTCTGCGACGCAGCGGCACAGCCGTCCAGCCGTGCTCACTGCGCACCTGCGTTATGGTCTTCTGGCGAAAAATAATAACCAATAGAAGGAGTAGCAATAGCGCGGGCGAGAAGATGGAAAAAAAGGAGGATAAAGGTGGAGCAGCAGGCGATAGGTATAAAAGTAAAAGCAGAATGAGGAAAAACTGAAGGTCGTGCCGTCGCAGTGGACTGATCCGGTGAATCGGTAGTGGGTGTGGGTATGACTGAGGGAGCTGGCCGGCGCACCCGCCAGGGGGCGGGAGGAGGGGGAGGGAGAGGGAGCCTGTGTCCGCACACCCGCCCTGCTTCTCGTCGAACTGGAAGCCGAGTGCCGCGGCGCGTGCGCGGGTGGGCCGGGCCGGGCCGGGCCGGCGGGCGCTAGGAAATGAACGAGTGGTTATGTCACCGCCGCCTTCGACGGCCGCATTTTTCAAGTTTAACGACAGAAAGAAACCATCGGAGGCGGTGCGTTTCGCTCCGGTGCGCTGCGCTGCGAGTCTTTTGTGTCCAGCCGGAGCCGCGCCGTCACGTCGCGCGCCGCGCCGCGCCGCGGCCAATGTCATGGGAAATGTCCTTATTTTTATAGACTAGTTAAGCGTCAGGGAAGCGGCGGTGATCTCCCCACGTGGCTCTGCAGAGGGGCAGGCCAGGCGGGCAGCGCCAACAAAGCAAAGATTATTCGAGAGTCGAGGTGGAAAGACAGACAGAAAGACACACACACACACACCAAAAATGTTGCTGTCCGTACCGGTCGCTTTTTAGCAGATGATACATCTTACATCTTAGCAAAAAAATAAAATAAAAATAAACTAAAGAGATGTTTCATCGGCTTGTACTCTCGCAATAGTATAGAGAGGGCCGGGTTGTGACCGTGCTGCGGCGGCGCGTGTGCAGGCCTGGGGAGGGGGAAGCCAGGCGAGGCTCCTACCCATGGTATTGTTGCCTTGCGGCGCCCGGCGGCGCGGTTCTCCCGAGTGTAATTTTTACCCGTTCTCGGGAAAACGTTATAAAAATGAAAAGATGACGTGTGTATACAACTATATAAGACTTCAAAACGGTCACTTCTAAACAATAATAATCAAAATAAATATAACACCATAGAAATTTTCAGCTAGTACAAGATTTCAATATCATCTGCTTTCATTTCCAATCCTGATTGGAATTTTTTTAATGGCTTTCTCGTGAGCGCGTTCTGATGTGCTGATGACAGCCGTGAAGATCAGCGGCGGCGGCGGCGCGCCGGGGACACTGGTCCGTCACGTGATACCCAGCCGGCGGGCCGCGCCTTGGGGTGGCATCTGGTTTATACAAAACGCGAGCTCTCAGACGTCATCACGATCTGTCACCGCGATAGGCGTGGGTAGGTGGCAGTGACAGCGGTAATCGCCGCGGCTGGGCGTACTGTATGTGCGCGCCTCCGACCCGCCCCGCCCCGCCCCGCACGCGTGCGGCCGCGGAAAAGACCGCGGAGGCCTAACGGGTACCTACATGTGCCGCCCTGAGCCGTACTCATGTCAACATCATTACTTACCCACCCGTGCGTGGGCCGGGCAGAGGGGTTTAACACGGAGCGCTGTGCGGCCGGCGCGGCGCGGCGTGCGGGGGATGAGCGGGCCCGGGCCGGCCTTGCGCGGGGAAAGAGGAGGGGTGGGGGTTCTGGACGGATGTGACACACTTGTAGGTGTGTGAATTCCCATTTGACAAATTTAAAGTCAACCTGTAGGGACAATTTACACACCTCCAAAATGTACGGTATTGGCACGCTTGGGTTTCCATTAGAGTGACTAGTAGGGCAGGGCAGGTAGGTGCGAATAATGCAGCCAAGGCCACGGCCGGCTGCTGTGTGTATCTCTCTCCTCAGTACTCCATCAAGGCCCGGCCCCGCTCCCGCTCGGGGTTCGCGGTGCAACGAACTCGCGGCCACGGGCGGGCGCGCGGCGTTCCGCGAGGTCCAGCCCCGCCCCCCGCCCAACCCCGCCCGCCCCACCCGCTCAGCCTCTCGCCCTTAATGCAAGCGCTTCAGACTGCTGTGCAGGGGACGAGATAGTGTCGCGAGCCGTGGTCTGCGCTGGTTACAGGGGGTCATTAACGACAAGACCCCAGTACATTGGGTTGCGCTCTGTTTTTCAAGTCAGCGAGGATGGACATCATCTGTGTGGCCACTCCTTACTTACTTGTCGGTCGTCGTCATGCAAGTATTCCACTCGGAGGCGGAGGTCGGCGGGCCGGGCCGGGCCGAGTCGAGCTGGCCAGAGCCCAGCCGGGCCGGGTCGAGCTGGCCAGAGCCGAGCCGGGCCGGGTCGTGCCGATCCTATTCATCGCGCTAATTGGTGTTGCCGTATGGCACATTGCGCCACGCAGGCCTGCTCTGCTGCACTCGGTCAGCAGAGCTCTTAGGTAACCACTCTTCTTGTAATTGGCGAAAAATTGGCCGCACACTTCTTCGCTTCGCCGCGATGGTCCGCGGTGCGGCCGGCGTAAAGCCGTATGCGTGCTATGTCCCAGTAGAGACACTGTGTGTGTGTGTGAATGCGTGTGTGTGTGTGTGAGTGAAACTGTGTGAGTGTGGCGTTCGGACTTGAGACAAATTGGCCGGCGCTTGGCGGCCGTCGCGTCGTGTATTGGGTATCTCTTGTGTTCTCGATGCTTCCAGTTGCGCGGGCGGTGGCGGTGGCGCGCGGTGGCGGTGCGTCCGTCATGTCAGCCTCATGTCGAATGGAAAATGATTCGGACGCCTCGCTGTACGCACCGCTCAGGCTCCGGCCAGCACCCATGTCCGACCGTGATGTCCGCAGCCGGCCGGCCGGAGCGGAGCTGAGCGGAGCGCCTAGGAGTGGAATCGGCCGCCAGCGCGCGCGCACACGCACACACTGCAACGAGGACATTTCTGCAGCGTCACCCGGATGGAAAAGTCCTGCAGGGCAACACCACCCCTCTTAGCACGGTACTCTTCCGCAGCACAGCAACATCATTCGGAAGATTCAGATGCGGCCGGGCAAAAGTAGAAGGCGACGAATATATCCCTTGTATGACCGCGCGAAACACTTCTTGCCACGATCTTAAAGTAGCAAAATACACTTTTCTTATCCTCATATAGAGCAGTAGTTTCACCGTGAAAGGTGTGACATTTCTGAAAGTTCAGACAGGGACTCGGTTCGGGGTGGGCCTGCCCTGCAGCTGACCGGCGCGGCGGCGCGGACCGTTACACGCGGTCCCATCCGCAGCACTCGGCGGGTGAACCCGCGCGCGTAGTTGGGCGGAGGGATCACCAGTTTTACGTAACCTGGGTTCTAGAACAGGACCGAGACGCAGGCGCAGGACGGGACGGGACGGGACAGGCTGGGAATCTCGACCTGGATCTTGCCCTTGAACGGTATTCGGACGGGTCTGGCGGATTATGCCCTTCTAACGGTGCGGCAGGTGCAGGCGCTGGGCCCAGCAGGCGGGCGGAGCGGCCCGCGTCCGCAGCCACAAAATTTCCTCCGCCGGGTGGGTAGGCGTTGAATTCGACGGCGTCCTGAGCGCCTGCAAAGTGAGGATAGGCAACCCGGCGAGGCGTGCCTGTCCGGCGGGACTGCATACCTCCCGGGCGGGCTGTCAGCCGCCGCCTCCCGGTCCGAGGACGCGACACCAAGCGGGCAGCCACAGGGCTGTTCACGCGATGTGCGCAGACATCCTGCTTATGGAGAGGGGGGGGGGGCACTACGCGCACACGGGTATCATCGATGGAGCAATAAATCTTTGGATATCACGCCTCTCCGGTCCATCCGGGAGCTGACGGCGAGCGTGAGAAGTGTAGAGAATAGTGGGGAAGGGGGAGGGAGGAGGACGGACCGACGGACCCCTTCATGACGAGGTATCCAGTGCGTTCACGCGGCTGGCCGCCCGAGCAGGCCCGGGAGGAGAAGAAGAAGCAATAAAATATATGTAAGCCGCCGGCCGGTACTCCGCACTCACGCGCACTGCTCATGTCAAAGTGTTGTACAGCATAACCCTGAAATATTCCTCTTATTGACTACGCCATAACGTCGCGATGGTGCCGTAATCAAAATCATCGGAGCACAGGATGAACATTGAGTGAGTGAGGTACGCGTCCGCCGTCTTTCTTATAGCCCACCCAGCGGCGCGGCCGCGGCGCGGCACTGCCCGTCGCTTTAAACGCGGAGAGGAGATAAAGGAAAGGTGTAATTACTCAAAACTGGAAGGACAATTACAGCGAGCGCTCCGCTCGGCCGTAGCATTGCATTGGAGGCGGGGCGGACCCAAGCGGATACGGCTCCCTTCACGAGACCGACCACGCCCTTTTGACGCACAACGCGCGCTCGGCACGCGCCGCTCACGACCCGGACGCCATCCGGCGCGCGCGCGTGGCGGACGCGAGCCACGTCCGGCCGACATCCTCGAGGCGCCGCGATAGATCGATATCGGATCGATAACTTGGCGCTGGCGCGCGCCTTACCGGGTGGAGGCCGGGAGCGCCTGCGGGACAGCGGTAGGCAACCCCGCGCGGCACCCCTGCGCGACAGGCCTGCCTACCCTCGCAGGCGCTTTTGCCGTCCTGGACTGCGCGGCACCACGCGGCGCGCGGGGAAGCTCAAGGTCTGAGAGCTTCCGAAACGCTAGCCTTGGGAGGCGTATATAGGCGAATATATACACGCTCTTTGCCGGTGATCAGCGGGCGCCTAGGCCTAGGAGCCGCGGCGACCAGCCCGGCGCGGCCTGCGCGGAGCACATGTTGCCAAGCGGGGCTACGCGTCGCTAGAGCCTGGCAACGAACTATAAGCCGCGGCGATCGCCCGGGGACAGGGCGGGGCCGGGCCGGGCGGGGGCCTGGGAGCATACTCAGCCGGAGATCCCATCTGAAACTCCTCCAAGTTCTTACTCCGCGGAGGGGTACGGGGAGAGAAAGATCGTACCAGAAGTGTTATACATTTAGTGCGTCAAGGGGCGGGTGGAGGCAATTATTGAGATGGCCGTTGGCCGTGCGACAAAGGGGCGGGCCGGGGCAGCGCCCGAGTGCAGAGAGAGGCCGCCGCCACGGCGCCGGGCCGGGCCGGGGGGAACCTCGGCGCCGAAGGTAAATCGCCGTCCGCATCTGAATGAACGGAAGGAGCATTCGTGTCCGAGATGTAGTGCGCATGTGCGCAAGTCTAAATGTATAAACTCTAAGGTCGTTGTGGGGAAACGAGCGGCGGGGCGGGGCGCGGCGCCCAGTGGCACCCCTGCCTGCGCGGCGGAGATAAAACAAATAACGCCGCCGGGAGGATGCTGTGCCGGACTACAAAGAGAGGGAAAAGTTGTGCCGGAAGTAGTGCGAGGTGTACACGAGCAGCGAGCACTCCTGCTCATACTCAGCCGCCCAGTCACTCCCAAGTTCAAGGCCGATCCGGTCCGGTCCTGGCCCGGCCCGGCCGACGCGCTGGTCGGGCGTCGCGGCGCCGCTGCCCTGGCCGGCGTTGGGTCCGTCTGGGCCTGGCACGGCCGTCGCCCCGCCCCGCCCCGCCCCGCCCCGCCCCGCCCCGCCCAGCCCTGCCTGCTCCGCGCCGTCCCGTTCAGGCTGATCCGCCGAACTGGACGGACTGTTCCTCTTCCGCGGAGCACGCGTTACCCTACCCCGCGCGGCGCCCGCGGCCAGCCCGGCCCGGCCCGGGTTACACCGCAGGTGACTCGCTATGCAGTTTGGAGGAGCGAATCACACACACAAAATACAAATAAAGACCGACTGGACGCGTCGACACGCAAACAAACTAAGCGAGGAGATGTTTCCGCTCGGCTCGGCAGGGCAGCACGCCGAAATGGCATCGCAGAGCAAATCAATCGAGCGTCTCGCCCGCCTGCCGTCGTAGTAGTGTAGTCGGGCCGGGCCGGAGCCGTCATGCTTGCCTTATTGCAGAGCGACATCTTGCATAACTCCTCGCGGCCTCCGCGGCCCCCGCGGCCCCCGCGGCGCGGCGAGGGGCGGGGCGGGGCAAGTAGGGCTGATGAGACCCGCGCGCGCGCGCCCTGCGGGGGGGCGGGGAGCGGCGCAGCGACGGAAAGGTGTACCGTGACTCAAGTCAGGTGCAGGCAGCAGACGCCTTGTCTGCCGCGCTGTGACTACAACAAGTGACAAAGTCGGCAGTCGACCGCTCGCTCACGCGGCTCTTACTGCCCGGCTGGAGAAACATTAAACACCGCGAACGTCGTCGTCGCCACGCGGTGATAGCCGCACTGGCACGCCCGGCTGGTCTGGTCCAGCCACGCCCGCGAACTCCAACCTTCGCGCTTAATAAACGACGGCGCGCATTTCAAGAAAAACAGAAAAGGAAATAATCGTATCGAAACTTTCAGTGTATAAATGACGGCAGTAATGATAGAGATGGGCGAGGTATTCGCCCCCACCCTCGGCGCTACTTTTATAAAATGGGCGTGAGCGTGGGTGCAGGGTACATCTCCCCTCCGCCCCTGCCCTGCGTCCCCTCGCACTCCCTCAAAGCATTATTCCAATTTCCCGGGCGCCGGTGCCACCCCGCCCCACCCCGCCAGTGGCACCCCCATCAAAGTGCCGGGGGCGAGAGAGCGCTACGGAGCGGGGTGCGCTCCGCAGGCCCCGCAGGGCAGGGAGACCACACTGCCCCCCCCTTCCCTTCCCCCCCGCCTCTACCACCCTTTTCGCCTGCGCCTGGCGCTAAGCCGCTGTCGGTGGCCGTTGCTGCGTGACATACCAGCTGCAGGCGCGCCGCCCGGCCCGGCCCGGCCCGGTCAGCCTAGGCGGAAGATAGGCGACCGTATCCAAACTCGCTCAAGGTCAGGCTTGGACGAGGCGCCTGGTCTGGCCCGGCCCGGGTCGCGCCTGGAATAAGAGATGCGCGGCTGGAGGCGGCTGTACTGGACCGGGCGGGGCGGGGGGGCGGGGCGGGGCGGGGCGGGCGGGTGGCACGCGGTGGCTGACCTCTCCACAGGCTCCTGGCGCCCGGGCCGTCGCCGCCTCCAGCACGGGCAGGGGTGGAAGGAACTTAATCGTCGGCAGACGCTGAACTTGGGGTTGGGAACTTGAATGAGAACTGACTCGAGAACAGACGTCACGGCCCGGAACCATTATAGCGATAAAGTTTTGTACGAACCTGGATCGCGGCCCGGGGGTGGCGGCGGCGGCGGTGTGGCCTGGAGCAAGGTGATCGACGCGAACCGAGGGCGGGGCGGGGCGGGGCGGGGCGGGGCGGGGCCGACGCTCCCCACGACTGGGACTGGTCCAGCGATTAGACACCGTGGTGTGGCGTGGCGCGGCGTGGCGCGGGGTGAATGCGCCGAGCTCCGCGCCGCCGCCGCGCCGGCTGAGGCCCCGGAAGAGTGATTTGCGGTGCCGGTATGGCTAGGGCCCACACGACACCCGTCCTTGGCGTCGCTCCCCCGCGGGGCCCACCTGGGCCCGCCTGGGCCCCATGACAGTGCACACAGAAGCACTTTGAGCAGGCTTGTTATACATCACGACCTTCGGGACCTCGCCTCGGCACGACCAGTACATCGACACGTTGGGTTTGAATACCATTTCCACTGTTTTCACAACGCAAGGTTACAGTCGGAGTGAACTAAATTTTAAAAGATACCAGACACGCCAGCCGTATGGTTGAACCGAGACGTCACAAGTAGCGGGTACTGTACTGCGGGGTGCGGTTTGGGCTGCCCTCACCTCCACAACATCACAGAGGTGGTGGACCAGGTTGAGGGCGTGGCGAGCGGAGGTGAAGCTCTGCCACTGACAGCCAGACAAAGCGCGGTGCCAGCTCTCCACACCTCGGTCACAACAACCCCACCCCACGGCGGGGCGCGGCGGGGCGGGGCGGGGCGGGGCGGGGCGGGCAGCGCGTCCTCCGGGGCCCCCTCACACGTGTTGCCTTGTTGTCACCCCCTCTCTCCCTCCTGCCCCATTTCTCCCCCGCGCCCGCCCCGCGCCGCGCAGCAGAGAGTACCATAAGGTCGTCTCGTCGTGCGATGCGATTATGTTTGCGATTATCGCACCATCGTTAAGACGTCCGGCGGTGAACTAATCTATGGCGTATGGCGGCGCGCGCGGCTGGCTGGCGGGGCGCCAGGCGCCTGGACGGCAGGGGCAGCCTCACGATGACCGACCAGCTCGACCTAATTCCTTCGATTCGTTTTGGAAAAATCTCGCGCGGAAACTTCCCTCGTTGAAAGTGGGGTACCAGGTACCAGCGCCGGTACCACCGCGCGGCTCGTCGCGACTGACTCACGCTTCTTGCGGTCGGTCAGTCAGTGCTCACCCCGTTCCCGTCTGTGCCCGTGCCCCTAACGCTAGACACGCAGACACGGCTAGACACGCACGCACGCACGCACGCGGGCACGCACGCAGGCCACCCTATCCTTCCTAGTCCAGTCCGCCTGCCTATCCCACCGGAGCCGAGAGCCCAACCTCAGCCCGGCCCGAGCCGCGCGCGTTCCAGTTGTTCACCTTCAAAGCTTCTCGAGCAAATTTCTCATAACTAAGCAGCGATAAAAGTCGTCTCGTTTCCGCCGCGCCGATTGAAACATACGTGCGAACGCAATTAAGCGCGTTCTTATGATTAGGGGGCCGGGCGGCACAGGGCCGAGGGGAAGTGCGTCGCTGCCGGGCGGGGCAGGGCGGGGCGGGGCGGGGCGGGACCACTAGTTAGTGTGCAAAGAGAATAAGTAGTAGTACCACGGCACACACCCGCCACACGAAACTGCCGGTGTTACACAAGCGTCGATTTTTCTAGACGAATCCTCCTGTGTCGCTCTAAACCAGACAACTACGAGCGAGTTGTGGGAACGTGAGGTAACGTTGGTTTACTAATTCACGGAGCTAGGCTATTCCACGCGGCGCGCAATAACAAGTGAATTGTTACATTCGCCCACGTTGCGCAATAAGGCCTCTTCGACACACGTCCATCTCAGTCGGTCAACTACGATGACAAGTTTGGATCCTCCGCGCGGCAGTGTAGTGGCCAAGGCCCGCATTCTCACTTATCTTACTCCGATAAAACCCCGCGTTTCGGAACAGAAATGTCATAGCGCCTTTACTCACCAAATCCAACTTACGCTCCATTCTGAGGAGAACCCATGCGGGGGCCGCGGGGGCCGTGCTGTGCCGTGCGTGCACGCTGAAGAAGTGGACCGTCGCATGTAATGGCCGGCCCGGCCCGGCCGGCGCTGGGTCAGGACTTCCCTCGCCCACCGGTTTGGTAACAGCGAGTGACGTCCGAGTTCAGCGTCCCCGAGCCGGGGGGACTCCAGCCCCTGCGGCCCCTGCCTGCGTGCGTCGCGCGCCGCGGCGGCTGACGTCCAGCGCTCTGGTTCAGGGTCGGGGCAGCCCGCTCGCCCCCCTCCCCCTCCCTCTCCAGCGCGCTCCAGCGCCGCTCCAGCAGCTCCCTCCTGCCTGCTCCAGGGATCCCCGGCCGCGGCCGGGCCGGGCCGGCTGACGCGGGCCGGGCACCCCGCCGCGCCACGCCACGCCACGCCATGCGTCAAACGTGTCCCAAATCCCGCGGCGCACCGCACGCACCTCGCGCGCCGGCCGGGCCGCGCGTACAACGGAGAACCCAGGCGGGGCGGGCCGCCGCGGTGTGACGTCAGAGCGCGCGGCGGGCAGGGCCGGGCCGGGCCTGGAGGCTGTGACGTCACAGCTGCAGCCGCTCCAGCCGTGCAGCCTCCAGCTCACTCCCGGCCCGGGCCTGGCCTGGCCTGCGCGACCTGTCCTGTGCCAGCACCAGCACCAGCACCGCGCAGCAGAGCAGGCCAGGGCAGGGCGCGCCCCGCGAACCGCGGTTATTTTTAAACTGACAGGCTTAGTCGTTACACAACAACATGGGTACAAAGTAACGCGGAAGAGGCGCGACAACCATGTAGTAGTGGCTAGCCCGAATCGCTAGATGAGTCTTATAATCGTTTAGGATAACATTATTTTTAAAATCCCATCTACGCCGGAGCAGGTCCATTAACCCGCGCAGGGAAAAGTGATAAAAGCCGGGTAATTAGCGGGTGTCCTGTATGGCGGGGTGGGCGGGGCGGGGCGGGGCGGGGCGGGGCGGGGCCGGTGGGTGTGTCCGGGGCGTCTGCCCGCCCCGCCCCGCCGGATCTCCATATCCAGTCGTATAATCCTCGGCTCGGCTGCGCTCACCCCCGGGCTCTGCGTGCCGCCGCCGCGCCGCGCCGTGCATCCACACAATAAACGTTAAACTCTCAAATGACTCCAGCTGATACGGCGCAGATGAGTAGATGGGCGGCCATAGGCGAATGGAACTTCACGCCGTGGGAGCGACATCTGTCCAGATCGGTGCTTATCGTCACACGGGGGGGATTATTAGGGTAATCATCAAAGTCAATTTCCATAAGTTGAACAGAATCGGTTACGTAAGAAGAACCCGGATAGTTGCCAATTTTGCGTTCTAGAATCCTCGTCCCATTGCAATTTTGTTGCTGTTTTCTTTTTTCCCCGCCTAGATCGACTACTGTGCTGGAAGTGAATAATTTGGACTTTGGCCGCACCTCTTTCATTTCCCTTTTTCTTATTCAAGACTCCAACCATTAAGCCGCTGCTGTCTCGCCATTCTCTCTCACACATTTATACACGCGCACACACACACACAATCCACACGCCCGTGAACAGGCCAATGAGGAAAGGGAAAACGGCGCCGAAGTAACGGAAAAGCCTGAGCGGAATTATACTAAGTCGTTAGAATGTGTGTGCGTGTGTCCTGTATGCACCGGCGTGTTCCGTCGGAGATTTTATGAAGGCGCGCGCACTCGCACACGCGCGCGCTCGCGCCCATACACAAACGCCCGTGCGCCTATCCTGTCCCTGGAGTGTGCGGGGCCAACTTCAATGCGAGTTTGCGGCAACTATGCATACTCATATCAGTCGTACCATAGTACAAAAATTGGTCAAAAATGCAATTTTCATTTTTTTTTTGTTTCTTTTTAAAGACACGCAAACTTGATTTTTTTCTGATTCTTTCTGCGCGCTGCCCTCTCCAATTTTTTTTCCCGAGTAAAAGAAATTAAGTACTTATTTACGTGAGAATACCTTAATTAAAAGTATGTGTTTTCTCGTTTCTTCCACCACATCAAATTTAAAAGTCAGTTAAAGTCACCTACCGGGCGATAACCCGCATATCGTGACTCTCTACGGGTCGGGGGTGGAGAACACTGACTTTCCCGGGCCGCACCGGGACAGCTCATCTTGCGGTGGGTTTTCGCCACCGCACGTACGTGCATTTTCTCTGACTGCGTCGAGCCGCGAGCCGAGTAGTGTGGAAAAAATGAGATGAGTTGTCACCCCTGCTGCGGCTATTACGGACGGCACCCTGACCACAGCAACAGTGAGCTGGCCCCGGACGGCCAGCCCCAGTACGTCAAAGAAGGCGCCGACCGGGCCGGGCCGCTGGTCGTGCACGCCGGGGGCCACGCCCGCCACGCCCCGCCACGCCCCGCCACGCCCCGCCACGCCCCGCCACGCCCCGCCACGCCCCCCGCCAGGCCGGTGCTCCTCGCACGCATCGATGCCCAGGGTTTTTTCCTCCTCCGGTCACCTCTCTTCTGCTTGTTCCACCCCGCGCCGCGCCGGAGATGAGACGCCATGGTGACTAACGGCCGTGCAGGTTGGTACGGCGCGCACGGCTTCCCGGTAAAAGGGGTACGCCGTGAGCAGCCTGTGCCCATCTCCATTGTCTACAGGCCGGTGCGGGGCGGGCAGTGCTAACGCAGACTACTTGCCCACGCGGGCCAGGGAAGATCGAACGACGTCAGCAGGATAGGGAATCCCCTTGAACGGAACAGGGGGCGGGCCTCCATTCCAAGGACGAGCCGCCGGGGGGGCCGCCGCCGCCGCCGGTACCCAGAACAAGCAGTGCGTACGAGAGGGGGGGGGGGGGCTGCTCCAGTGCCCCGCCCCGCGCCGACGTGACCTGCCTGAACTGAACTGGACTTCCCCCGTCCGGCACGAGGGGAGGGCCGAGCGGCAGAAACGCAGCAATCAAACGCGGCGGATCGTTTTCCTCTTTCACCCGTCTGATTAGGATCGAAAAAAACCCGTGCGCGCGGGGGGCACCCGTTAACCATGCCGAGTACAGCGGTACACATCGACGCGATTCAAGAAAAAAAAATGTGCGCCTTCTTTTACGATCGCCGGCCGCATGTAGCAGTAGTAAATCTAATATAGTGGTTTAATCAAAACAAACAGGCAGCGTCCCGGCCGCAGGCAACGACTTTACGCCGCGCCAGACGCCCCCGGCGTTGCACTTCCCGATAACGCGACCCTCTCCTCTCACTCTTACTGTCGCACTTCTCGCCCGCCCCGCCCCGCCCCGCCCCGCCCGTCCTCTCTCTTTTCATCTGCTCTTTCACTTCACTCTCCCTCTCTTTCTCTCTCCAGCTCTGTCGCGCGACCCGGCCCGGGCCCGGCCCGCTCATGCCCCAAACAGCAGCAATGGACTTTCGTCAAACCGCGCGGGGACCGTGCCGAGGTGGGGGCGGGGCGGGGCGGGGTGGGGCGGGGTGGGGTGGGGTGGGGCGGGAGTACGCAGGCCGGGTGGTGACGTATGACACCGTGCCGCACCGCTCCCCGCCGGTACAGCATGTGCGCAAGCGAGGCGTGCGTACGCAGGCGGGCAGGGCGGGGCGGGGTGTGCGGCGTACAACGCACGGGAGCCGGCCGGGGAGTTTGTAGAAACGGGCGCGGATGGGAACGGTCAGGAGGGAAGGCCGCGCTGCTGACGGAGGAGAGAATGAGAGAGGGAGAGAGAGAGAGAGAGAGAGAGAGAGAGAAGTGGGGTGCTCCAGCCTGGACAGCCTTCGTGTCGGTCTCTGTCCCACACGGAGAGGAAACAACCTTAACATAATTAATCAGAAATCCACTACAACTCCGCACGCTTCAAGAAAAATTAAAATTTTAAAAAGTATTGGGCTAAGTTCAACAAATCAGAAAAAAAAATTGTAATCTAAAATTTTATCGACATTTGTACTGTACACCAGAAGTCTTCCCCCGAGGTGGACGCCAACTTGTGTTCCTTTGGTCATTAGCGAGCCGTTCGGTGTACGGTGTAGTATTTATGCGGTGACAACACGCCAGCAAACATGTCATTTACAGTCATCCAGGAAGTGAAGGTTTTTAAAAATCTCCGCGCAGTAGGTACAAGAAAAGATAAAACTAATACGACTACATTCGAAATGGGTGTACTCGGTGCTGTACACACAAACACTAATTGTGGTTGGGTGGCACTGTATAGGCCGAACCGCCACAACACAAGCGCCACGCCGGGGATGTGGTTTGTATGGTTCATTCACCAGCGATTTGCGTCCCTCTCACCTCTACTCTCCTCCGCCCCGTCCCGTCCCGCCCCGGCCGACAACACCGAGGTACTCGGCTCGTCTTCGCAGAACCGCACGCGGAATGGAGCCAAATAACTTCCGAGATGATTCACTTTCCACGCGGCTGGGCAGGTATAGTAGGGGAGGGGAGGAGATGGGCGGGGCGGGGCGGGGCGGGGCGGGGCAGAGGTGTCAACGAGTTGTACCCTGGCCCGAGGGATGGCCAAAAGACGGCATGTGAAGAAGCCCTCATGACTGCGGACCGAAACCTGAACAAGTGGCCCCAGCGTGTTCACGCGGATAAGACAAATGGTCGACCGAAACACTCTGGTTTCCATAAGATTACGCGGCGTAAGACGAACGGGCACACACACCGACCCATTTCTTTCGGGAAAAAAATTCAGGTAGTGTTTGCTGTTTAAACCACCGTAATGCATGCGCACTTCAAATCGTCCCCGTCCCCGTGCAGGCCCGGCGCGGCTCAGCTCGCCTGGTGCGAGCCCCTTGCAGGCGGGCCGCCCGCCGAGCAGCAAGGGTCATCCCCGGGGCTGCGCTCTGATTGGCCGCCACCCGGTGGGGGTTTCCCGCCTCGGCCAATGAGGAGCCGTCCTGGCGGGCAGCCCCGTGACGCACGAGCCCCAGGTTGGCGGGAAATCTGCCTGCATCGCGTCGGGGACCCGGCCGGCCGGGCCTGGTGGCGGGGCCGAGCCGAGCCGAGCCCCGCGAGCCGCGCGCTCGCCAAGTTCAAGACTGGAGCGGGCCAGGCGGGGCGGGGCGTGGCGGGGCGGCCGGAGCGGCCGGCCGAGCGGCCGAGCGGGCGAGAGGGGCGGAGGGGGCGGGACAGGGCGGGGCCGCTGGAGGGCGGGGCGGGGCGGGGTGGGGAGGGGAGCGGCGCGCGCGCGGTGCTGGCGGAGCTGCAGAGCGCCACCTATTGGAACCTATTTAAGCTGTTGACACAGGGCCCACGGCGTCTGTTTCCGTGCAACTGCCACCGAGACACATCGGGCCCCGGTAGGCTCCCTCTCTGAGAACGCTTCCTCGACAGACGGAATCGAAATTCTCGTCTTTCCACCTCGACCCGAGGCGAGATTGATCTGAAGTCATTCGGTGGTCGCGTCCAAGGAAGTTTGCTGGAGTTTGCCGCCAAGACCCGTGAAGAGGACCGCCCATTTGTTCGCGCTGGAGTTCTCCGCCTTTGGACTGTACAACTACACCCACAACCCCCGCCCCCTCCAACTACCCCTATTCAACATGAAGACCCCCGAGTCCAACAACATCGCCGTGCACGCCGCCAAGAAGAACCGCGAGATGTTCGCCATCAAGAAGTCGTACAGCATCGAGGTAAGTGCAGTGCAGTGCGTGAGTGCTAAGAGTGACGTGAATCCCGTGAACCCAAGGACCCCCGCCATGGATACAGTGCAGTGGACAGTGCGTGAACCAAGTGAAATCAGCTACACCAGTGACAGGGAAAAGATTCAGTAATTGCTCTTCCTCCCCTCCAAACGAGCGCGATCTTTAAAGGTTCATTAAACTTTTTCCTCTTTTTTTCAAACGACATAGCAATGTTTATCGTGGCAAACTTTACGCAATAGAGTGACGATCCCGCCGCGTCGTGTCGCACAGTGCCGCTCGGCGCGGTGAAAAGTAATAGAGTCATCGACACGGCGCCTCGCCTCGCCTTGCCTCCTCCCCTCCCCTCGGCTGCAACACGTTTCTGAAAGTGTTGGTTTACTCGCTCCCCGGCAAGGCGCACGCCTCCAGCCCCACCCCGCCCCGCCCTTCCAGGACTATTTCTAGGTGAGGTGAGGCCCTCTAATGCCGCCACCCCGCCCCGCCGCGCCCCGCCGAGGCTGCATTGCGTGTGATTACTGTACGCTGCGGCCTTACTTACTGGATGAGGCGCCGCGCCGCGCCGCGCAACGCCCCGCCGTGTCTAGGACTCCAGGATAAGCAGGCAGGCGCGTCTCGAGAGCTAGGCCAGGCGCGACGGAGCGATACACCCCCGCCCGGAGGGGACGGGGCGGGGCGGGAGGGTAGATTGTTTGCATTAGGAGCTGGGACTTCGTTATGCCGCTCAACAGGTCGTCTTGGAGGCCCTGGGCGTGGTGGGGCGAGGTGGGGCGGGGAGCTGCTCTCCTGCCCCTCGACTCGGCTCAGCGCTGCAGTTTCACCCCCTTGCGCCGTTACGCGGCGGTTCCCGGGCCGGAGTCATTTGTCAGGGGCGGAGACACGCGTGAAGTTGGACACGACTTGGCCATATCGCCGGGCCGTATAGGAGCCCATAGAGGCCCCCGCGGGGCGGGGCGGGGCGGGGCGGGGCGGGCCGGAGCGCGTGACGTGGGCGCAGAGGAGGCGCAGGGCAGTGCAGGGGCGCGCGCATACACCGCCGCGGATAAGGGAAAAGTAACCTCGCAGTATGGGAGCAGAGCCGACAAGAAAAAAATGTCACTGCCGAATCACTTAGCGCGCCGCGGCCCACAACTGTTGCACTGTGTGGCGGCCAGGGTTGGGGGGATGGGGAGGCCTCGGGCCAGCGCAGCGCGTGGGGCGCGGCGGCAGGGGCCTAAGAGGACCTCGAGGAGGAAAGGGCGGCCGGAAGCAGGGCGCTCAGCTCGGCGATTTCACGGGCCGGGTGATCCCCACAATGGTGGGCCGGGGGCCCCCGCGGCCCCCGCACCCCACGGCGCCTGTTGCGCCCCACGAGACGCCCCCGCTTCGCCCTCGGGGGCGCGGCCCGCGGCCGCTAGGCAAGCGCGCTCAGCGGCTCATCATATTTGTCAGAAAGCCACAACCAGGCCCTCGATATTAAATCGGGCCCGGGTGTGACGGGAGCGGGCGGAGCGGGCTTTGTGCAAGGCACACGCAGGAAATGAGGTCTGCAGCTGACAGCGGGCTGTGCTGTGGGGCTCGAGTGGGGCGGGGCGGGGCGGGGCGGGGCGGGGCGGGGCGGGGCGGGGTCGTGGGGTGGGGCGGATAATGTTGATCCGGACGCGGCGCGGCGCGACCTGGGGAAAGGGGACTGGGGCTGGCTGCAGGCTGCAGGCTCAGGCTCCGCCATGCACGCCAGCCGTGCGGGTAGGCAGCCCCTCCGACACGGCGCCGCCTCCAGCCCAGCCTCCAGCCGAGCCTCCAGCCGAGCCTCCAGCAGCCTGGCCTGGCAGGCAGTTCTGGAGCGCATACGTTTGATGGGTTGAAGGCCGCTTGGAAATTAGCGGCCGTGCGCGGAGGTGATGATACAGGAATGTAGTGGAGCCTCAAGGGCGACCAGACCACGTCCAGGAGCGTCGCGGCCCCCGCGGCCCCGCCCCTCGGCCACGCGCCGCAGACATCAGGCACGCCCTCGCCCGCCCCGCCCTTCCCCGCCCCGCCCCGCCGGCCGGCGCCGCCGTGCCCCCTTACTGCAGGGTGCGCTAACCTGTACTCTTCTTGTTTGTTGCAGAACGGATACCCGTCGCGCCGTCGCTCCCTGGTGGACGACGCGCGCTTCGAGTCCCTCGTGGTGCGGCAGACCAAGCAGAGCGTGCTCGAGGAGGCTCGCCAGCGCTGCAACGGTAAGGACCGCGATGACACTTCCCATTGTAGTAGTAGAGGTTTTACTGTATAGACAAGTTCGGTAGTTGATTGAGCGACTTGAGAAGCCGCGTTTTGCATTTACATTGTGCTGTAGAATTGTTGTCGCATTAGTCAGTAGAGCTCAGTAGTTTTATGTAGTTTCGCGCTTTCGCCCGCGTGAACGCCATGTAGATAGTTGACCGAGCATGCTTTTCGCTTGTCCAGACTGTAGGGACGCCGACGCCCCCTGCGACTATTGCTACTCGCTCACCACACAGATCGGCTCGGACGGCGAGGAGGTCGAAGACTGCTCGCGCTCCATCGACGACGAGCACGAGAATCACGGTAAGGATCAGTAGAGGACTGCTTCAACTTGTAATTTTGGCCGCCTAGCTAAAGATAAAAGCCTGCGTCGAGCACCTGTCGCCATCACACGAGCGTGGGGGAGTAAAAAGGGCTGAGTTTGTGAGGGTGTCGTCCCCGGATACGATGCGCTCCGCCCCGGCCCGGCCCGGCCCGCTTGAGTTGCGTAACGCCGCGACTCGACTCGGTCCGCGCCGCGGAGCGCGGCACGCGGTCCGGTCCGCGACCTCGCACAACCCAAGTAGCTGTTTCGGTCCACCGCGCCGCGCCGCGCCGAGCCGGGCCGCACTCGCTGTGGGGTAGGCGGGCGGGGCGGAAGGCCCGCGGCTCGCGTCGCGCCAGGATCAGGTCCTGTTTTATACCGGGGTTATTTTAATGATGATTCGATGAGATGACTGATTTAATGGTCTGGGCGGGAGCTCATGCGAGCCATGCGGCCGGACTGCTGACGTCAGAGTGGCTCCGGCGCTCAAGGCGACGGACGCCAGGCTGCGGCGTGGCGGGGCGGGGCGTGGTGGGGCGGGGCGGGGCGGGGTGGGGCGTGGTGGGATGGGGCGGGGCAGTCGACCGCATAGCTCCTGATTTGGCGCCGGCCAGTGCATTCCACCGCACTGCCGGGCCGCGATGGCGACAGGCGCGACGAGCAGGCACCTGAGTGCGTGTAGTGTAGTACCTGTAGCGCTGCTGCTTGTAGCTAATCGTAGACCCGTTTTGTTTTTGCTTTTGTTTTTCGGCATGAGTAGAAGACGAACAGCAGACTGGCTTCTCCGAGAGCGATGCCGACGACGACGAGCAGCAGACCATGCTCGACGATGATGGTGAGTACCTAACCTAGCCTATCCCCTATCCTACACCTGAGCCGCGCCTACAAGGCCTCCTCCGTCTCCCCGCCTCCCCGCCCCGGTGCAGCCCGGCCGGCACGCGACTCGACGCCGCTCGGCGCCACGCCACGCCGCGCAGGCCGGCAGGATTATTGCCTTCCTCGCCTTGTAGGGGACGCGGCACGGTTCCCACGCCTGAGTCGCGTTGTTCTCTGCTTCCGGAACTCATCCTGGCCGGGCGATCTTGACGCCGGTTAAGCGGCGTGTGTTAGCGTCGGCCGGGTTCGACGCCCGGAGCCGTCGGCCAGGATGGCTGCATCCTTCATCCCATGGGAGCGGGGCGGGGCGGGGCGGGCAGGAAATTCACTCGCCGGGCTGGCAGAGCGCGACGCGGGCGGCCGTCGGTCGCGGGGGTGGCTGGTGGTTGACCATTGTACGGGCGCGACTTTTCAAAGTTGGTCTCTGTTCTGGCTCTGGCTTTGCGCTGAGAGGGGCACTCGTGAGGCGGACCACTGCTTTTGTACGAGGACGGCGACGGCGGGGTAGGCGGGGACGGGGCTCGGGCGGGAGGGGCGGCGCCTTAACCACTTCCTTCCGCCCCTCTCTCTGGCGCCCGACCGAGGCGGGGCGGGCCAGGCGAGCCCCTGCAGGCCAGGCAGGGGTGGCGGTGGTGGAGGCGAGGCACCACGGACTCGCCCACTACAAAGCTGGGTCCGGGCGCCGGGCCGGGCGGTGGGGATGGAAAGACAAAGCGCCCTCCCTACCGTTTCGTTTTCTTTTTCAACTTATATTCCGCGCACTGAAAAGGGCCGCGGCGCGGGGACGGGATCGGATGTGGGATCAAGGCTCTGCGCCGACCAGGGCGCTCTCTCCATCAGAGAGGCGAGGCGGTCGCGGCCCGGGGCCGGGGTCGCTCCAATTAGGGGTGGGCTCCGATTTTGGGATGGGGTAGTGGGGCAGGGACAATTAGCCGCTCCCTCAGCTGTGGTAGCCCACTGCCCCGCTCCGCCCCGCCCCGCCCTGTCCGGCTCGCGGGTCGGCGGGGCAGCGCATCGCGGAAGCGCGCCGAGTGGAGCGCGGGGCGGGGAGGGGCGGGGCGGGGAGCACCTGTGCGCCTCACGGCCGCGAGCCCCGCGACGAAATGAGTACCAAGATCAAGGTGCCTCGCCTCGGCCGGTGCGCCGCGCCGCGCCTAGCCACTGCTGGGGGAGTAGTAGTGTAGTAGTAGTCCTGTTCGCGTATATCAAGGTCGCGACGGGCGGGGCGGGGCGGGGCGGGGCGGGGCGGGGCGGGGCGGGGGCTCGGTCACGTAGTCCAGCGAGCAGGGCAGGCGCCTCGCCGCGTTGCGCCGCGCCGCAGCGGCCGCAGTCCAGACTCCAGTGCACCGGATGTCGAGACGAGATGCTGACCACTCCGTTTCCTCTTTACGCAGACTCTGGCCTGACCGAGGAGGAGGTGTTCCTCGCCAACGCCGCGGCCGAGAACAAGGATGCTGAGAACGCTGTGCAGCGCGCGTCGCTGGTCCTGCGCATCAGGGAGAGCGGCGGCTCGCTGTCCCGCATCCTCAAGACCGTGGAGGTGAGTCACCCGGACCCGGTCCTCCGGGAGGCCAGAGCGCACTTCCGCTCCTTCCTGCCTTAGCTTCCGGCTCCTGGTGGCCCGGCGGCCTGGCCACGCGATGGCTAATGAGTGCCTTGCGCTCGTTGCAGAACCTCAAGGGGACGGTGGTCCAGCTCGAGTCCCGCCCCTCCAAGACTCCCGGCTGCCAGCTCGACATCCTCGTCACCCTGGACATGGCGCGCACCGCGCTGCTGCAGCTGCTGCGCTCGCTGCGCCAGTCGGGCGCGCTCGCCGGCGTCACCCTGCTTAGCGAGAACAAGGTCGACGCCAAGGAGGCCTGGTTCCCACGCCACGCCCGCGACCTGGACAACTGCAACCACCTCATGACCAAGTACGAGCCCGAGCTCGACATGAACCACCCGGGCTTCGCCGACAAGGCGTACCGCGAACGCCGCAAGAAGATCGCCGAGATCGCGTTCAGCTACAAGTACGGCGACCCCATCCCCCACATCGAGTACAACGAGGACGAGATCTCGACCTGGACCTCCGTGTTCCGCACCGTGGTCGACCTGCTGCCCAAGCACGCCTGCTCCGAGTACAACCGCGTCTTCAAGCTGCTGCAGGACGAGGGCATCTTCCGCGAGGGCGCCATTCCCCAGCTCAAGGACATGTCCGACTTCCTGCAGCGCCACACGGGCTTCACGCTGCGGCCCGCCGCCGGCCTGCTGACCGCGCGCGACTTCCTCGCCTCCCTCGCCTTCCGCGTGTTCCAGAGCACGCAGTACGTGCGCCACCCCACCTCGCCCTTCCACACACCCGAGCCGTAAGTATCCTCTCATTGTATAATAATTACCGGCCGCCCCGCCCCGCCCCGCCCCGCCCCGCCCCGCCCCGCCCCGCCCCGCCCGCCCGCCCCGCCCCGCCCCGCCCCGCCCCGCCCCGGGCCACTGCCCCGCCCCTCCCTGCCTCCGCGTCTCCGCCGCGCCGACTCGTCGCGATTCCTATTTTTAATTTCATCTTGTCGTGGAGTGATGGCAGGCTCCTGCTCGCTACTTTTCCTTTTGCCCCCTCCCCGGTACACTTAATTGAATAAGGCGATCAGAGAGTGACTAGGTCCCCGCCTCATCGCCCCCCCACCCGGTCGTCCCCCACCGCATGCCCGCCTTCACTCAGTGCTGCTCCCCCTTCCCGCTCTGCCCCACCCCCCAATCCTCTAGCGACTTCCACTCGAGCGAATTGAGTTATGTACGTATTGGCTCGTGATGGAAGAGGCGAGAGGAGGGGAGGGGCGAGGAGGGTGGCAAAGGTGGTGATGTTGGATCAAATGTCTCGCCATCTCGCTAACAGATTCCGACTCTCGCCCCTGACGGACATTGTGTGAACAAGTGACACATTCATTTTTGAGATCCCCATGCCCTCGCGCCCCTCCTCCCACTTTCCTCTCTTTTGCACTCTTTTGACCGCTCCTTTTCTCTGGCCCACAGAGACTGCATCCACGAGCTGCTCGGACACATGCCCCTGCTGGCCGACCCCAGCTTCGCCCAGTTCTCCCAGGAGATCGGCCTGGCCTCGCTGGGCGCGTCCGACGCCGAGATCGAGAAGCTGTCCACTGTGTACTGGTTCACGGTCGAGTTCGGCCTGTGCAAGGAGCAGGGCGTGGTCAAGGCGTACGGCGCGGGGCTGCTCTCCGCCTACGGCGAGCTGCTGCACGCCGTCAGCGACAAGCCCGAGCACCGGCCCTTCGAGCCCGCCAGCACCGCGCTGCAGCCCTACCAGGACCAGGAGTACCAGCCCATCTACTACGTGGCCGAGAGCTTCGAGGACGCCAAGGAGAAGTTCCGCAAGTGGGTGTCCACCATGAGCAGGCCGTACGAGGTGCGCTTCAACCCGCACACGCAGCGCGTCGAGGTGCTGGACAGCGTGCAGGGCCTCGAGGGCCTGCTCAGCCAGCTGCACCTCGAGATGATGCACCTGACCAACGCCGTCAACAAGATCAAGGCGGGCTTCTAGGCACATCACCAAACTTTACCACTTCATCTCATCCTTTAATTTATCGCTTTCTATTTTCGACTTAAACTATATTATTATTATTTTATAATTATTAATGTTATTATAGTTATTCCAAACAAGGGGTTTGAAAATGATTAGCTTTAGCCTGAGCAGGCCGCGCAGTGCAGGGCAGTCAGGCAGGCAGGCCGCAGTCGGCTCGCGCCCGACCTAAGTCACTGCCGCGCCCGGCCCGGCCCGGCGGCCTGCTGAGTGCCCGCCCCGCACTATTTAAATTCAGATTGTAGCTTCAATCTTTCAACTGATGCCAGTATTACATTTTCGAAGACGATAAAGAAAAAACGTCGAAAGTATTTGTGTATATAAATCGCGGTGCGCGCATGTGTACATATCTTAGAAGCCTTGTTCTGTGTTATTTTTTGTTGTGGCCAGGGGAAGGGGTGCCGTGCAGCCACGGGGCCGCTTCGCTGGCCACACCCAAACGGATTCCTATTAGAGAATAATGAGTTCGACTGCGTGTTTTAAGTTAAGCCCTTTTGTGATCCGAGTGCGTGCGTGACGAGCGAGTGTGTGCGTGTGTGTGCGTGTGTGTCTGTGTGAGTGTGCGATGAAGCAGTTGACCTGTGCGAGCAGAACAGGAGTGATGTATTTCGTAGTAAATTAATTTATCGATTTTTCTCTTCCTATTGTAAAAAGTTTCGCGTGTTTGTGTCGCCCAGCCCAGCCCGGCTCGAAGTGTCCTGTCCTGTCCAAGTGTTTACAGTGTCTGCCCTCGGAGTGCCGGTGTCGCTCCAACTCTTTGCACGTCTATATAGTCTCCCTAAAAACATTGTGATAAGACATTGTAACGTGGATGTACCAGTCCAGAAAAAAAAGAACAAAGAATAAAATGGGCACGATGTATCAGAGAAAAGAAAAGTTTCTGCTTTTAAAATTACCTCTATGAATCTCAAAATCCCAGAGTCTTTGTACTCTTTTCACGCAATCACATGACTGACATAGCACGGCTTTACGTAAGGCTGGTCCGATCCGGCTGATTCACATGCACATAATTGACACGCTCCAGTCATTAGTGAAACATATTATCACATGACATTCAAGGTATACGAACGCCCCTCTCCGCCTCGGACCCATGCGATGCGATGCGCCGCGCCTCTGCGGACTGCCACTCAGCACACTGGAAATCCAAGTGCGTGAATGTCACACACCCGTAGGCGAGTGGATTTCAGAACATCGGGGGGCTCCCACACAACCGACAGAACGTCGTACGAAACGAAGACGGAGGCGGCGGCGATGTGCGACTGACAATGTTGCAAATGCGAAATAATTAACCAAAGCTTCAAACACAACCGGAGCGTGCATTACAATTTTAAATGAAACGCCAGCATATGGGGGGAATAAAAAAGGAGGAGAATAACCATAATGAAAAATAATCCTAGTGGTGCAGACCCCCGGAAGCGCTTTGGGCGCGCTGCGCTGCGCTGCGCACGGCGCGTTACTCACACGCAGCGTTAGTCCATCACACTTATTCAGGGACAAATGCCCGAGGCGAGGAGCGGCGAGGAGCGGAGCGGCCCCCAGGCCAGGCACAGGCAGGTGTGTCTGTCCACTTACAGCTCATCACCGCCTTGCGCTCCGCTCCGCTCCGCCGTGTCGCCAATACGATGCAACGAGAGGCTCGCAACGCCCGCCGCACGCCACGCGCTAGTCCAGGTCCAGGGCGCCCTCACTGGAAAACCAAACGTGCGACATTCACACACTTCCAAGTGTTTCCAAGTGTTGCGGCTTCAACGCAAAATTATTGTCGACCTAAATCAAAATCAGAGCCGCAACCGTCTCGGCGCCCGCGTGAAATTTGTCACGTAGACATATCTCTCTGCTGAACGTCACTGTGGCGTCGTAAATATGACAGCTTTGCGACCTTTTTTTTCCGCGTTACTACCGCGGTGACACTGCAGCAAGAGGGAAGCCCCACCCGCCCACGGCCCACCGTGACCACCGTGACCGGGTGTGACAGGCGCAGGGGCGGGCTCGGCTCAGCTCAGCTCGACGGCGATAAAGGAATGAGGCTCTGGAGCACGAGCGCACGCGACTCGCAGATTATCCGGTCGCCTCGTAGATCGTTATTGATGCCCCATCGCTGCGACAGGTGTCCCTGCTGTCGGTCCGCCACCGCCAACACAGACCACGTGCGAGCCGATAACGGGACGCCACGCAGCCGCGCGCCCGAGGCGGGGCGGGGCGGGGCGGGGCGGGGTGAGTTGTGGCGGGGTAGGGTAGGGTGCCGCCGCGCGGGGCGGGGCTGGGCGGGGCAGGGCACGGTGTCAGTAGCGCCGCGTGGCGCGTGGTGCGGTGCCAGGCGGGTGCCGGCTGCAGAGGTGTGCGGTGCAGACCGCACTCTGCCCGCAGTGTTATTAATGCGAGCGACAGCTAGACTGTACGCTTTGTCGCGCAAACAGGCTGGCCGGCCGGCCGGCCGGCCTTGGCGCTCCGCTCAAATTCTCCTCCTTCGGCCGGCCCGTCACATTTACTGCACATTCCGACACGCCGCGCCGTCGCGCGACGGGATCAAATTTTTTTAACGAGAGCTCTCTGACAGCAGTCCGTCGCGTCCCGTCCCGTCGCGTCCCGTCCCGGCCTGAGCGACCGCGCGGTGCTGTCTGTTGCCACCCGGTCCAGCCCCGCCCCAGTCACAGAGCCTCTCTTCCACAGTCTCAAGTCTACGGTAGGACTAGATTGGACACGTGGTCCCTGAATCCCCGTTTAACGTCTTCGAGAGATGCTGTCTGCGTGGCTAGACCGCGCGGCAGGCAGGCGTGCGGACGGGTTGCCTACCAGCCAGGCGCCCCTGGGGCTAGGTACGCTCCGGCCGCGGCGCGTGTTTCCCCCCGAGGCGGATGTCATCGCCTCCAGGCAATGGCCCGTGACGAACGCGAACGCGACAACAGAGTGACGACGTCGGGTACGCGACCGGACCGGCCGCTGTCACGTTGGCCGACGCGCCGTTTCGTCTCACTCGCTCTTATCGGCGACCCCGGCGTCCAACGCGCTGGTCGCGGACGCCACCCGGATCCAGCAGACCATAGGAAGAGACGCCACGATCCCGCCCGGAGGGAGGGGGAGGCACTCGTCCTCTAAGGGTCCGCGTAGGCGTCGTCCCGGCTGTACGAGATTGATTTTTTTTATTCCAGATATTTTTAGTACTGATTGCCTAGTGCGCCGCGGGACGGCGGCCAGGCGTGGCGGTCCGCGTGGACGCGGTGACAGAAGGCCGTGATCCCCGGCCGCCCGGTCCCGAGCCCCCGGTGGTCGCGCAACCCATCGGGCGGGGTGGGGTCGGTGTAGGACCTGCGCCGTGGCGCCCGGCAGCCCATCTGACAGCGGCCCGGCCGCGGCCCGAGCGGAGCGGAGCGCCTTGCAGCTCTGCGCTTATGCAACCCAACATGCTCCCCGTCGCGAAGGTGGGCTGGGCGGGAGAGGCTGGTTGCACGGAGAAAGAGAGAGATTTCACTCTCCCCCCTCCCCCTCAGCCTCTCTCCGCGGCTCCCCCGCGCTCCTCCCGTTATGACCGGCGATACTCCGCGATGGAAATGGTGTCCGGATCAGCGCAGAGTATTGCCCGGCCCGCGCCGTAAAGGCTTGTTTGAGTTTGATAAGCAAAGCGACGGGCCGTGGCCGCGAATCTGTTGACGCGACGACAGAACTTTTAGACAAAGGGAGGGGTCAAGGATGTTCCTAGTCGATAGATCTCGTCGCGCTGCCAGGTCGACAAACCGCAGGGTCGGCGTGAGAACATCTCCCAGCACAACCACCTCATTAGTTTGACAGCAACTAGAAGTCTTATCGTGAACAGGCCGTGATAGTGCGGAACTACACGATAACCCTCAACTCAATTACAATCGCATTATCGTAACTATTATTTTATGTTTATTATCATCTATTCCTCCGCCTTAGCTGCACCATAAGTCCCAAGGTAAACACACGCGGAGGCGCCGGTGTCCTCCGCCACGCCGCGCCCACAGCGATGGGCCCGCCCTGTTCCGGCCCCGTCCCTCCCCGCCACGCCCCACCCCGCCCGGCCCGGCGCAAAGCCCTTGATCCGGATTCGACTGAACGCCAATCTGCAAAACATGATAATGCCGTGGGTCCGATTTCTTCTCTCGCCGACACTAACGCCCCCTGTGTCGCTTCGCTTAACCCTTGCGACACGGACGGAGACAGCTACCGCACCGTACTGCTCTTCCCGCCGCGCCGCGCCCCGCCCCGCCCCGCCCCGCTCCGCCCCACCCCGCCCCGCGCCGCCGTTGCCCCCGCGCTGACCTGCGGCCCGGCATCTATGCAACCGTCGTAATCAGCGCGAGATGGAGAGAGAGAGTGAGCGGCGGTCGGGACGGGCCGACAGAGAAGGGGAAGGGGAGAGAGAGAGAGACATGAGTCACAACCGCAGCCGCAGCCGCAGCCGGCTCCGCGGCCGTACGTTGAGCCCCACCGCCACTTTGCGTCTCCGAGTCGGTCCGGTCCGGTCGCTGGTGCCCGCCCGGTGCCCCAGCCCAGCGCCAGCGCCAGCCCCAGCGCCGGTGTGTGAGTGTGTGAAGGTGGCTCTCCAGCGGAGCCCAGCGGAGTGGAGAGCGGCGCGGCGGAGCGAGTCGCCCGGTGCCGTCCGCCCGGGACGGGACGGAGTCGTGTCGTGTAGTGTCGGCGCGCCGGAGGAGCAGGAGCAGGGCGGCGTCCAGGACCGGAGTGTGTGCGCTGCCCGCTCCCGCGCGCACCTGTGTCAGAGTGACGGCGTGTGTGAGTGTGTGTGTTCAGTGAAGTCAGCGGCAGGAAGAGGAGTGTGAGCGTGTGCGGGGCGCTTCACACGAGGCGAAAGCTGTGATTCAAGCAGCACGCCGGTGCATGTGGAGGAGGCCAGCAGCAGCGGCAGGACATCAGCGCCAGCGTCAGCGGCATCGACAGCAAGTGGGGCAGCCAGTCGCAGTGCCACCGCGCGGACCCGGACCCGGAGGGGACGAGGAGGAGGAGGAGGAGGAGGCCCTTCCGACCGCGCCGCGCCGCGCACTCCACACCCCGCCGCGCCGCGGCAGCCCAGCCGGCTGCTGCGTATCTCTCTCTCATTCACTTTCATGGGCCGCTCGGCCCGGCCCGGCTAGGATTTACTGGGTCACCCGGCGGCTGGGCCCGTCCCGTCAGCAGCCAGCGCAGCGCGTGCCTCGGCGGCCGCGTGCCGCGCCACCTGACCTGGGAGCCGCCACCCCTCCGCGCCCCCGCCCCGGAGCGCAGCCCAGCCGGGCCGCAGCCTCCATGGAGGCGACGCCGGGCGCCGCGGCGCTGCTGACCGTCCGGTGCGCGGGCCGCCCGCGCCGCCGGGGCTAGCTGCTATAGCCGGGCCATCTCAGCGTTATCAGGGCCCCCGGCTATGGCGATAAGGTAGCCGTCGCAGCTAGCCGGGCAGCCAGGCACTGGCCGCTCCGCCCCGCCCCGCGCGACCCGACGGACGCGCTAGATCCAGCTGGCAGTCAGCGGCCAGGCGGCAACATAGTCTGAGTGCGCCGCACCACGCCGGTGGCCCCCGGGAGCACGCCAAGCACCCCCCGCGAGCGGACCTCCGACCCCCGTGTTCGCCGCGCCCCGCCCCGCCACGCGCGCGCCACCGCCACCATGAGGATCACCATAAGGCACTGGTTCTGGATCGGCGCCTGCGGCGCGGCCCTGGTCGTGCTCGGCGGAGTGCTGGGCTGGGTGCTGTTCCCGTACGTCGTGGACGTCGTCATCGGCAAGGTGAGTGGCGGCGGTGACCGCGCGTGCGAGGTCCTCGCCGGTGCGGCAGGCGGCCCGCCCCGCGGCCCGGTCATTGCCGCCTGCCGTCGCGTGCACCCGGCGCAATGCGCCGCGGCGCTCTTTCTCCATGATGTCACTCCCGCCCCGCCCCGCCCCGCCCTGCCCCGCCCCCCGCCGCAGCAGCGAGGACACCAGACAGGCGGCATTTCGACTGCTGCTCCTGCCTGTTGTGTGCCCTTCCCTTTCGACCGGTCCGGGTGAGGCGGGGCGGGGTAGGGTGTGGCGGGGCGGGGCGGGGCGAGGAAAACTCGCCCCCATGACGCGCGCGTTTGTGTAATTGGCGCCAGTACGCCGCGCTGCTCCGGTGCCGTACCTGTATCGCACAGGCAGCCTGGTCTCCACCTCCACCGGGAGGCGGAGGTCACCGGGCCCGGCACCGCGAGGATCTCAAGACAACGACAGAACGCTCTCGCCGCAATCTGTCGCCCGGCCAGGCCCGGCCCGGTCCGGCCGCCATACCTTGCCCACCTCGGCCTCGGCCTCGGCCGCCTTCTCAATGTCGCGTAGTGGACATCGGCCGACGCGCCTACCCTCTAGCTGAAGAGCGCGCGCGCGCAGCAACCCCGGCCATAACGGGCGAATAAGAAAAAGTGAAACCTCGAAAAATCCTGCGAGGCATTATCTCGAGATAGGGCTTAAGGGCATAATCAGCCCACCAACTTGAAGGTAAAGATAGGCTCCCACGCGGGCGGCGGGGGCGGGGGCGAGGGCAAAGGACCGCGGGTCAGCCCAGGTCGCCGATAAGGTGCTGCTGGTGGCCGGCCCGGCCAAAGGCGCACACGTAGCGTACTTAGGGAGCGCCTCGCCCGGTGAAGAGACGGCGAGAAAAACATCAGGCCAGGCAGCAACAAAAACCTGTCGCGAGGCTAGGCGCAGGCGCCGCCTGGCCTGTCGCCGAGGAGAAGCCGCGCCCGGCCCCAGCCGGCCGGGCCAGGACCGACCGGGCCGCTGAGGTCACATGGGGATCATCCCGCATCCCGCGGTGGGACGGGACGGGGAAGCCGTGCACGGCAAAACACAGGGACTCGCCGGCGGGCCGGGCCGGGTCGGGACGGGACGGCCGCCTCATGCATGTTTCATCACATTACCCGTGTCACTGCGGGGACGCGACTGGAAAACGCTGCCGCATCGGAGCCGCTCCGCTCAGCTCGTGCCGCGCCCGCCGCGCCCCGCCGCGCCCCACCGCACCACTCGTGGCCGAGTTCCACTACACTGCGGGCCCCGGCCCGGGCCGGCTTGTTGTGGGCGGAGCAGGTCGCTCCCGAGGCGGCGGGAAGATAGGCAACCGGTGACGCATTGTCACTGTCGCTAGCTTTCGATATGCTGCTCCCCACGCTTCAGAACGTCCTAAAAAAGGCTGTATCTAGCGGGAAATGTTTTGGGAGTCGAGACTTATTACCGTGCGCCCAGTTAACCTGCGGTGCAGCTAGATTGTCCGACCTATCTTTGTGCGACCTGGCGATTTCCCCAAAATCCGAAAAAAAGCGCTGTCCGACCTGGATTCTGTCCCAGCTCGGATAAAGTGACAGCCGCAATAACTGCGATGTTTGCCCAGGATGACTAACATTGAACAAGACCGTCGAGGTAAAACACTTACCAGCGGAGTCCCCCGGGGACGTTCATCCAGTCAACGTTCCACAAAATGGCGGCTGACATAGGTTACCAGCGGCAGCGGCTTGACGTGGGCCATCCTGATTGTCGATCTTGACATCACACACAGTCCCGATTTAAGACTTTTACCGAAGAATAGTCTAACCCGACACTACTTGAATATCTTATGTTCACGCCGATACTTTGCACGGATGCTAAAAGTTTTGTTCAAACCGCGAAAACGAATAAAAACGCCGTACCGAACGAGACGCGCGCGTCACTGAGCGATGCTCATTTCTTCAAACTGTCACTGCAACCGTTACTGCGGGGCTGCCAACTTCAATCCAACCTAACCACACATGTTGCTGATGCATTAAAAATTCCGGATTTAAGTGGATGTGCTTACTGCCATTTTGGCCAAAAAGCAGATAACGTGATGGAAAAAGATACTTTTTCGGGAACTATTATTGTATAATGTTTGACTGAAAGCTGTTACTGAGCCTGGTCGGGTCGGGACCGGGGGGGTGGGGGGCTCTCGATCCTCTCGATCCATCACAACAACCAAGAGAATCGTCTGCTGAGACGACTGTAACATCATAACATCATAACCTAGGGGCGAAATCAAGTGGCTTCGACGCTCAGATTGGTTTTACCTCCAATTGACCCGTGTAAACAAGGTCGGACAGCGCTGTTTCGGATTTCGGGGAAATCGCCAGGTCGGACAATTTACATACACCCCTTCAGAACGTCCTAAAAAGGCTATATCTAGCGGGAAATGTGTTGGGGGTCGAGACTTATCACGGTGCGCCGAGTAACCCTGTTTGGCTAGAGGTGCTCGGGCGCGTCAGCTCTCATCATGGCCTGGAGCAGAGCTGCAGCGCGCAGCGCACCCGCACGGAGCGACACCTGTTGCGTACCGCGCACCTCTTTTTTATCGCCCGGGATTGACCGATGCGATCAAATATTGACGCGGTCAAACATTCGAAACGCGAAACGCACGGAGCGGCATCGGCGAAGGTTGTCTGCTCGCGACGACTTTGCGCACCGGGATATGTCAGAGTCCTTTCAGCACTTGAGAGAGAAAAAAGTCGCAATTTGTCAGAGGGAAAAGAAAAACTCGGGTCGTCCCGGACAGGATAATGGATCATCGTCCACGCAAAACACTTGGGGGCCGGGGCCCGGCCGGGCCACTGTACGTTCTCCGGTCGGGCGGGTCGGGCAGAGACTCCTTGGAAACTTCCCTCTTCAAAAAGATTCAAAAATCTTTCAAAGATGAGTTAATTTTTTTTTTGCGTAACGCGCCCAGTGCACTTGACGCAACCCGCTCAACGAGTGACGCAAATGGACCACTCGGGTGTCGTGCGTCGCGTCGTCGCGAGACCATTACCTTTAGCTCCTCGGCTTTTTACTAAATAAACACTCTACTTAAGTCCCCTGCTCCCATCCGGTGGGTCTGGTGGGCTGCAGCCGGTCGGAAGTCATGCACGCGGTGCGCGGTGCGGGTGACCTCACGCTCTCGACACACGAGGGGCACGGCCCGGAGCACCGCGGCACGGCTCAGCCGAGTGCTGAGCCAACTCGGTGAGCAACGCCTTTCCGACGATGTCCCTCCCGCGCCGTGCTTGGAATCTTTAAGATGATACGATATCAACGGAAGGCCGGGCGCGACGCGCAGTTCCGCGTCATGTCGCGGTGGCCGGCGCGGCGCCCCGCGGAGCCCGTCGCGACGGCGCTGGAGGTGGCCGGCGCGGCGGTGGCCTGCAGCCAGCGCATTAACATCCCCGCGCGCGACCCGGGCCCGCCCGGGCGCGGCCTGGGATCACTGAGCTGCGAGGGCTTATCTGCCCAAGACACCTGCAACTCTCACTGCACCGATTAGCGCGGCCACCTGCAGGTGGCGCGAGCCTTCGTACATGAAAAACCTATAATCCCGCCGGGTTCGCAGCAACAAAAAAAAGAAAATAAAAAGAAGTAAAAAAACTATAAGAAAATAGGAAAGCAAACATTCTAAATGGTAAAGGACGTACCGGGCGTTTCAGAGAACACGTAACAGTGTTGCGGGTCTGCCTACCCACGGGTCCACGGCGCCTGACGGAAGTAGCGCGTAGGCAAACCTGCATACTGTTACGGGTTCTCTGGTATCAGCCGGTACGTGTTTTGGCCTAGAGCGCTGCTCTACGGGGTCTGGGTGGGCCAACAAGGCCTGCGGCACGGGGGTGGGCTTATCGCGTGGGAAGGTCCTGGTCAGCACTGACCCCTACAACCCGCACAGGTGCAGGGGCAAGGGCCGGGCCGGCCGCTGGGGGCAGCTCAGCTGCGCGGCTATCTGCACCTGTCCTGATACGGAGACCTCACCCCATTCCCCGCGTGTTCACGTGGCCCGATTGCCGTGCCTGTTTTTGTTTACGAGCCCTCCCCCTCACAAAATAGCAAATCAAGGTTTTGGCGCCTGCCGTCCTGCACGGCTGACCGCGCCGCGCCGCGCATGCCAAGAAAATGAGCAGAGACCGGCTCTGCTCTAATCGCAGTTCCCCTGAGCGTGCGTCACTATACCCGCGCCTCCGCCTCGAGCCGCGGCGACATGTGCCAGGCAGGCGCCCTGATTGACCCGGAGGCCTAACAGGTGTGTGAGTCAGGCCACCCGCCGCGCCCACGGCGGCCGCCAGGCGGCGCTACTGTACCGCGGAACAGCTGCGCGCTGCAGGTCTGCCTACCACCCGGCCACCTGCAGCCGAGTGTACGGAACGCGACAGCGAAAGTAGTGACGCGGCGTCAGAGCGGATCGGGCGGCCGAAAGCCCAGGTGACCCTGGGTCTGATCTCACGAGCACGTGTCTCGCGGGGCGGGGCGGGGCGGGGCGGGGCGGGGCGGGGCTGGGCGGGGTGGGGCGGGGCGGGGCGGGGCGGGGCGGGGCGGGGCGGGGCGGGGCGGGGCGGCCTGACGAGCTTCACCAGCCCGTAAACAAAAAGGAAAGTCGCGATTAGCTCTTTATTATTGCACGAGTGTCAGAGGGCAGGCGGGACGAACACTAACGAGCTTGTTGGCCCAGCAGAGCAGAGCTAGCTCGTTTCACGGTCAAGAGCAGCACGACGGGGCGGGGCGGGGCGGGGCGGGGCGGAGTGGGGCGACGGGGGCTGCTTCGGTTCAACTCTCCGCGCGTTGAGTGTGAATGGAACGCAATCGGACGAAGAGCCAGCCTTGACACGTCTTAAGCTTGCGTACGCTGGTTCGATAATCCCAGCTGCGTTCAGACAGGTTCAGCGCAGACGCGCACCCGGGGAGTACCGATTATTTATGGTTTTGAAGCAGCTAACATAGCAGGGGGAATTGTTTAAAACAGGCAACTTGTACGGATGGCCTTAAACGTTGTCGTGTCTGTCCGCAGCAACTGGCGCTGAAACAGGGCACGGAGGCCTGGAACCGATTCGTAGACCTGCCCATAGCCCTGGACATGAAACTCAGCATCTTCAACGTCACCAACAAGGAAGAGATAATGCAGGGCAAGAAGCCCCGGGTGCAGGAGGTCGGCCCCTTCGTGTACAAGTGAGTGGCCGGTTTCACCTCCCGCTTCCCCCCTCCTCCTCGCCGCTCAGCTCAGCTCCTCACACGACGTGCTCTGCTCCGCAGGCAGCACCGGCACAAGTTCGACATCAAGTACAACGCGAAGGACGACACCGTGTCCTACCGCCAGAGGCTGATCCACATCTTTGACGAGGAGCAATCGGCCCCCTTCAAGGCGAACGACCTGGTGACGGTAGTGAACCCCGCGCTGCTGGTGAGTACTACCGCTGCAGCGCGCGACATTCAGCGGGGAGGAGAGGTCGAGAAGTTCGCATTTTGTGGTTGTCTCTCGAGGGTTGTCTTTATGGTCTTCAGTCGATATTAGCAGTTCTGGTGGTGTTATATCGGACATAAAAACAAGCACATTACACGGGTTCATCTCCCTTGCCGACCGAGCCGAGGAGTCTGCCCGGTGCGGCCCGGCGCGGCGCGTAGGTTGGGTTGCCTAGCCTCACGGCGCCCAGCCCGTCCGCGCCGCGGTGCCTCGACCCCCATCATGAACCCGGCTATTTGTCCGCAGAGCATGCTGGGCATCATGCAGAACATCCCCGTGCTGTCCAAGGGAACCATGTTCGTGGACGCAGCCGCGCCGCTGCTGTTCCCCGGCGGCCTGTTCGTCACGACCACGGCCGACGAGCTGCTGTTCCGCGGGGTGCGCATCAAGTGCGGAAGCCTGGAGAGCGAGTCCGCGGCGGCCGCGGCCGCGGGGCTGGCGAGCGCCGTGCGGACCAACGCGGGCATCCCTATCAAGCCGCGCCTCGCCGCGCTCATCACCTGCTCTTCCTTCAAGAGGATCAAGGTGCCGTCAGTGAGCGTCGCGTCCAACGGCGACGTGCTCTTCTCGCTCTTCGGCTATGTAAGCTACCCTGGCTGCGTCTTTACGCCCGCGGCGCTAGGCCAGGATCCCGCGCGCTCTTCACAGTCTGGCTCGCTCTTCTTGTCCGCAGAAAAACAACTCGGACGACGGCGTGTACACGGTGCAGACGGGGATCACGCAGCCGGAGAAGCTGGCCCAGATCACGAGCTGGGAGGGCAAGAGCTACGTGACTGCCTGGGGTGGGCCGACCTGCAACGCCGTCAACGGCACGCAGGGTGACATCTTCAGCCCCTACATCACCAAGGACACCATCATCAGCGTGTTCTCCACCGACATCTGCAGGTAAGCGGAGCGCGCCGGGGGCGGCGGTCGCCCCGCCCCACCCCGCCCCGGCCCGCCCCCACACAGGCTAACATGTCATGTCCGACCTCGCAGGTCCATGGCCCTGACGTACGCGGAGGACACCACTTTCCGAGGCGTCGACGGCTACCGATTCGCCCCCAATTGGGAGGTGATGGCGAGTCCGGAGCAGAACGGCAACAACTACTGCTTCTGCCCGCAGGTGGCCAGCGGCCTCACCAAGAACAACGGCTGCCTGAGGAAGGGCGCCATGGACTTGTCGGGCTGCCAAGGTGCGTACGGTCGCGGCACGGCCCTCTGCCCCCGGGAGGTAGGCAGACCTTCGGGCCCGGGCCCGGGCCTAGTGGCCAGGGAACCGTCAACGCTGTCTCTCCTATTTGGGAAGAGGTGAGGTGAGGTGAAGCTGCCTCTCTGACGACCTGCTCTCCTTTGCTCTTCAGGTATCCCGGTCATCGTGTCGTACCCGCACTTCTACCAGGCCGACGAGCTGTACCAGGACGGCGTCGAGGGCCTCCACCCCGACCCGGAGCTGCACAGGATGCAGGTGGACATCGAGCCGGTGAGGATCACCCAGAGGATTATGACGAGACGCACCTTGTCCACCACCGCGTGCGTTTAACTTTTTCATAAAGACATGCGTATTTTTGTAGATGACGGGGACACCGCTTTTGGGAGGTAAAAAGATGCAGCTGAACTTCCAAATGAAGCAGGTGGATGGCGTCAAATTGACTGCCGGCGTGCGGGACACTCTCTTCCCCGTCGCGTGGATGTACGAGGTCAGTAGCGTCACGTCGAACAACCATCCATTCATTCTTCAAAAGTAATACGCCTTTTCAAAACTTTTCTCTGCATTTCCACTCAGGGCGCAATGCTAAATACTGAGCTGCTCGACCTACTCAACGGCCTTCTCTTCAGCAAGCTCAAGATCCTCAACATCCTCAAGTACACCATGCTGGGGTTGGGTGCCGTCATGTGCACCGCCGGCACAGTCATGTTCACCGTCCTGAGGATGCGGATGCGGTCCTCGTCCGTACAGCCGGCGCCACAGCCACCCCATCACAGGTAGGCGGCTATTTTCATACGTTTTTATAAGAATGACCTTAAAAGAAAATTTTGCTCGAGCTGCCGGTATGACTGCTGCTCTCTTTCCCACGCCGCGCCGGCTCGCTGCAGCCGGTGCCCGCGGGGCTAACGACTTTTCTCCAGTGGAGAGACTCACAGACCGACAGCCCCGCGCTATCACTGTTTCCCCCTCGCCTCGCGTTGATCGACCCCAACAAACTTCTCGGAAGGTGTATACTATTGTGCAGCGCAGGCCTCTCTTGTCTGTCCGCAGGCCGAGCCTGGGGCCGGGCGCCCCCGCGGCGGGCCGCGCCAACGGCGGCGGCGGCGGAGCCGGGGACGTGGTGCTCAGGGCGCCGCAGCCGCACCCGCCGCACGCGGCCACGGCCGACGCCACCGCGGAGACCAAGCTGCAGGCCGGCAGCGGCAGCAACGGCGCCTAAGGGAGGGAATGCCACCCCGGCCGGCCCCGCTGGGGTGCGGGCGATGATCTCACGGCTGTCCGCGCGGCGCGGCGCGGCCCTGCGCTCCGGGGCCGGCGGAAGTGAAGTGTTGTGGTGTCATTTGGGACCAGCTGCTCTCGCGCCGCCAAGCCCCTCCAGCCATGTGGAGCAGGCCGGCCGGCCAGGGAGATGGATATTTCGCAGAAACAGGGTACATACATATAGAACGACGCCCTGGTCGTGTGGGACGACGGGGCTTCGTTGACTGAGCCGCTCCGTGCCAACAAATCCAATCAAATGTCTGTGATGTTATTACTTTGTCTGAGTGTTATTTAATTTAAGTGATAGTGTAGTTTTCGGTCGCTGCGGCGAGTGAACCTTCAAAGCTCGCGGGTCATTCGCGCGTAAAACAATTTCCGGTCCTCTTTTTAAAATAAGGCGGATCCTGAATTACGGAAGAAGTTCTCATTTCCTCAATCTCCTCCAAGGTGACCACATGTGTAGTAAAGAGATTGGAGGGTATATGATTTTGAAGTCCGTATTTCGTAGTATTCGAAAACTGTAGACGTGATCGTCGGCGGGTCTGTGATTTCAGTTTTGTTTCATTTCTGATACAACTTTATTTCGTTTCAAGTCGACGAAATCATCGGGCCCGTAATTTAGGGGTCAGAGTACAAAACAGGTTTCGGCTGGCCCGCATAAATTAAGGCGATGCTCACGATCCGCTATGCTCAATCAGTGTGTATTAGATCCTAAACTTGTACCTAGTTTGTAAGTCTTGTACAATCATATTACCATGTGACAAGTATCGTTTTGCTTCAACTAGTTAAGTGCGGCAGATTTGTTATTTTTATATCAATTTTTAATTACTGTCCTCGCTGCACTCAACCTGTTAAACCGTGAATTATTGATACGGGGGACCTTCCCATGTGAAAGAAACAACCGACAGTGCTCCATTCTAAAGTAGTATCGCGATAAGAGGAAGGGTATGTGGAAAAATTCGCCAGTCCAAATGTCAAGTGCTCTCTAAGTCGTTATCCGGCAAACAAAGTTATACGCTAGAGATAAAGCCACACCTCCAATTAGGAATACACAGGAGAGAGAGAGAGAGAGAGAGAGAGAGAGAGAGAGAGAGAGAGAGAGAGAGAGAGATTGTGTGGCGCTCCTCTGCCCTCCGTGACTGTCAACTCATTACTGTTCTGAACATTGCTCAATTCTTGCACAATTGTATGGAAAGTAAATAAAGGAACATTTTTAGTATGCTACCGGCTAAATATTTTTTTAAAACCCTTTTCTGAAATTTGCATTAATGTAACTGAACTCCGTGTGTGGGCAAGTTCGAGTTCGGGTGGATAGAATTATGTCAACAGAAGTTCGGTCGTAACTCTTTATATTTTTTTTCTGAAAAATTGTTTAGTAATCAGCACAGACAAAGACAGTATTGAAGGGAATTCTCTTACACCTTCCGCGTTCCCCTCTCCCCACGAGAGTCCTTGGTCCGGCCGACCGGTCCGCTCCGCGCTGCACGGAGAGAGGAACCAACACTCTTGCGAGCGCAACATGCTTAAATTAATCATTCATTCTGCACGCGCAGCTACGACTATGGCAACTTGAGCTGAGATCACCACGGATGAGGCGACAGTATACTCTACAGACAGTCGGCTTCCTGATGCAGGAAAAGCGTAAAAATGACACGGCTTTCTAAGAGAGGCATCAAACTATGAATATCACAAAAGGGTGAGGAGGAGGCCCCGTCTGGAGCCCCCGTCCTTTAGCACCAGTCTTGGTCGCCGGGGCGGGGCGGGGTGGGGTCTGTCTCAGAACCAGCGCCTCGTCGGCAGGAACTGCCAGTTCCAGAAGTTGCGCGGGTCCGCCGCGACGCGCTGAGGGTTGGTCCGCAAGGGCTGGGGGGCGGGCCGCGGGGGCGGTGCGGGGGCGGACCGCCAGCTGAAGCGCGGCGTCGGGGCGAGGGCAGGCGCCGGGGCGGCGATGGCGGGTCGCGGGGTAACAGGGGCGTACCAGCGGAGGGCTGGCGGCGGGGAGCTTGGGGGCGGCAGGCCGTACGCGGCGGCGGCGGTGGTCGGCCTGAAGCGGTGCGGATGCGGGGGTGGCGGCGCCGTGATGGCGGGGGGCGGCAGCCCGTACGCCTCGTGCGGCCGCTGCAGCTCGTTGCCCGTGCTGGTGAAGCAGCCCTCCAGGTACTTGGCGGCGCGCTCGGGCCGCTTGCAGTGCTGCGCGTACACGGCCCACGCGTTGAAGCCGTTGCCGCTAAGTCCCTGGTGCTCGCGGTGGATGCGCTTGGCGCACTGCATGTCGTCCGAGATGTCGTCGTCGAGCAGCTCACTGCACGCCATGCCGCACGCCTTGCCCCGGCCGCGGTGCGAGCACCAGTACAGGTCCGAGATCTGGAAGAGGCCGTGGTCGCCCGAGCCGTCGCCGTTCACGTGGCCGACAGCCGTCGTGTTGAACTCGGACTCGTGGCGCGCGATGCACACCCACACGGCCAGCTGGTCGCGGGGCACGGCGTGCGCGCTGAGCAGCTCGCGGGCCAGCTCGCAGCGCTCGTACACCTTGGCGCGGGCCGGGGCCGGCAGAGCGGCCAGCGCGCTCAGCGCTAGCACGAGCAGCAGCATCACGGGGTGGGCGAGGGCGAGGCGAGCGGGAGCACGGCGGGGCGGGCACCTGGAGCGCTCCAGAGGCGGGTCGGCTGCTGACTGCACGGCGAGCACACGCTGCGCGCCGTGTTGTATGGAGATGCCGGCGGCCGCGGGCGAGAGGTGGGGGGCTCGCGCGGCTCCAGCGGCCGCTCCAGCAGGTCCAGCAGCCGCTCCAGCAGCCGGGTCCGCGCCGAGGAGGCCCCCGCGGGGCGGGGCCGGGGCGGCCGCGGCGGCCGCCGCGCGGTCATCAGCCTCCCCTAAGCGCCCCCGGCCGGTGCGGTGAGTGTCTGCCCCCGGGCCGGTCCGGGCGGTAACACTCCACCACCGCCCTGCCCCGGCCCGGCCCGCGGCCACACGCCACACGTGTTGTGTTCAGCCAGCTCGCGATAGGACGCCGCCGCCGCGGCTCTCAATAAGGCGATAAATTGTGTAGGAAAACACTGGGACCGGGAGCGCCTGCCGGCTGCGCTCTCGGCTGGCTCCAGGTACCGCGGCCTTGGACCTGACCGCGGGCCGTAGTTGTAGTTACCGTCCACGCCGTGCCGCGCTCCGCGCCGCCCGGCCCGGACCTGACCCGCTGGGCTCTGGACGGGCCGGGCCGGGAGCTCTCTGGCAGCCGACATGAAGAGGTCGGCCTAACCCGGTCCGCGCGGCGCGTCGCGTCGTGGACGCCTCAAAGCACGCCGCCCGCCCCTGCGTTACGCAACCAGCCCGAGGCGCACATCGGCGTGAGAGCCGCAGTGGATCTGCTGGATCTGCTGCGTGCGGATAAGCCAGCGCGAGGAGCTGGATGAGCTGTGCCGGACGAAAATGTGGCGTTACAATTTTCACGTGTCACATGGTGGCCGTCGTTTCTATTAATTTTCCGCCGTGTAAATGTTCTGAATAAAAATTAACCTACTGCGTAACGTGTTTGGTCGCTGGGATTGACCCGCGCTCACCAAACTTGGGTCGCGAAACGCGCGACCATAAAACTTCCATAATGGGTCTCTTCGGTTCGCCGAAAACGGCGCTCAGCCCTCCCGACCCGGGCGACCGGGGCGCGGGGCCGGCGGGGCCCGGGCGAGCGGCTCGGCTATCGCCATCGGATCGGCAGCAATTTATTCGCGGGTATTAATGTGGCGAGTTGCTGCGTATTTGCCTCAACTCGTCCTTTTGTCACCATGCGTGAAAATCGAGCAGAGTTTTAGTCGCCTTTTTGGCCGCGCGAGACCCGCCCGTCCGGTTGGACCGCCTAGAGCGCGGAGCCGAACCGAGCGACAGGCTGTCTGGCCGCGCCGCCGTCGCCGTGGTCCGCAGGGGCGCAGCCGCGCCGCGGGAGCGAACCCCACCGCACGGCGCACCCCGCCAGAGCCGGGCCAGGCGCGCCGCTAATTTATTGCGTCCGAAATCTCACGCGTGGAGAATGGGCGGAGCTCACTAATCATAAGACCCGCACCGCTGACAGGACAGCTGCGCGGGCTTCGCAAAACGGCGAAAATTCGCTATCTCTGGGGGTCATCGGCCGGTCAACTTACCTCACGGTAAGGTGAACAGGCCGGTCGCAAAGAGGGACTCACCCGGCCTCGTGGTCACCGCTGCTGGACGTCACGTCAGCCTCAGTCCGCGCCGACGTTCTCGATGATCTCGCGCAGCGCCGAGTAGGTGCCCCAGCCGGTGACGAGCACGCCCATGAGCAGGGTGAAGGCGTTGACGGCGTGCCTCCAGACGGGCAGGCCGCCCCGCCAGCGCCAGGACCAGTCGAGCAGCGGCGGGAAGAAGAAGGCCAGCGAGCTGGACGACAGCGCGCCCACCAGCGAGATGAAGAGCCCGAGGCGCGGGACCACCTCCGCCAGCAGGACTGCAAAGGGGGCCCGCGGGGGGTGGCGCAGCGCGCGGTGAGCGAGCGCAGGCGCAGGGCAGTGACCCGCCGGCCGGGCCGGGGCGGACAGGGCCCTGGTACTCCCGTCCCAGCCCGGCCCCGGCAGGTACCTCGCGACGACATGCCACCCTGGGGTTACGATAATTTGCGAACTTGAAAGTGGTCGGGGATGTCTGGTGCGCGGCGCGGCGCAGCGAGCGCACTTTCTACCAGCCGGCCGGCCGGCCGATCCGGCTGACGGGCAGCATCTCCGCTCCGGCTCTCACATGCCGTCTGGCTCGCACCCCGCCCCGCCCCGCCCCGCCCCGCCCCGCCCCGCCCCGCCCCGCCCCGCCCCGCACGTCCCGGCGACTCACATGTGAAGAGCACGAGCCCCGAGCGGAAGGCCAGCTCGGCGAGCACCGGGTGGCGCATGGGGCTCCACCGCCGGCGCAGCGGCGTCCACAGGATGTCGATGGGCACGTAGGCCTGCAGCGGGTAGGTGCCCATGATGGCGACGCACAGCCCCACCATCAGCACCTGGCTGATGCTGCAACGGAGATGAGCGGGGTGGAGGGCGTGGAGAGACGGGCAGGGCCGAGCGAGCAGCCGGTGTACCGTACTCACATACTGCCGTCCAGGTTGAGGGTGAGCGAGCCGGCGACCGCGTCGCCGAACTTGAGGTAGCCGACGAAGCCGACCGATACGAGGAGCACGCCGGTGAACACGGCGCCCACGTTCATCACGCCCAACGGGCGGGAGAAATCATGGGGGTTCCTCATCTCGTTCTTGAGTGGCATCACCTGCAAACACGCCCGCCCCGCCCGCCCCGCCGCTGTTACACACACTGGCGCACGTGGGGGTGGAGGAGAAGACCGTGGCTACCTACGATGCAGATCGCTTCGAACGAGTACACGACGGTGCCGAAGAACAGCGGCCATTTGCGCCAGTCAGCGACCAGGTGGCGTTCGGACAGCGGTGGCAGCCCGTCCTTGGCGCACTCGTACAGGGTGATGACCACGCCTTGGGGCGCAAGCTCAAGTTAGGATAGGACTCGGCGCAACAGACCAACGAGGCAGAGGGGACAGTGCTCACCAGCGACCATGGTGACGTTGGCGACGAGGGACACGGGCGCCAGGTGCTTCAGGTTACGCACCCAGGTCAAGAGCAGCAGCGGCACCAAGACCATCACCATGTAGTAGTGCTCGTCGATGTCCACGGCGATGTGCTGGTCCAGCACCTGTCGGGACGCGAGTATAGAGTGTGAGGCAGCCAGTAGGCGGCGCCACGCCGGAGGGATCCGTGGGGCAAGGTCGGCTCACCTTCTTCATGTTACTGGCCACGAACACGAAGTACACGGAGCAGAAGCCCAGCTGGGTCATACACAGGAAGACGTTGATCAGCTTCCGGGCCACGCTGGCGAGCCTGGGGAAGTAGCCCGGCCCCAGGCGCAGCGCGAGCTCGGCCGTCTCGGCGTAGTCCGGGGAGTAGGGCATGCCGAGGCGGCTGGAGACCACCGTGGAGGCCGTGATCTGCAAGACAGGCGGGCAGGGCCCGGTGTGAAGAGCAGGGCGGGGAGCAGGGCGGCGCGGGCGCGCCGGCTGGTAGGGGCCAGGTCCAGGTCCACTCACGAGCTGGTGCTGGGCGTAGACGCACACCGTGCCGATGAACAGCGTGAACAGCAGGCCGGTGACCAGCCCGGCGTTGTGGAAGGCGTCCCCCATGGCGAACAGCCCCGAGCCTACGCTACCCTTCAGGAGGTGCACCAGCGTCTCGAAGTATCTGACAATACACCCAATCGGTTTTCCCGCAAAAAAAAAAAAAATAACTATGGAAAGTTAAAACACGCGCTCCTGGCGGATATCGGATATCTTACGACGTGGGGTGCTCCACGATGGTGTCCTGCTTGCCCTTCTCCGGTGTCCTCCCGCTGGCGCGTCCGTCGGCGAGCCCGGGCGGCTGGGGCGTCGCCTCCTCCATGTTCACGACAGCCCGCATGATCTAGCCTCGGAGCCCGGCGCCTGTCCGATGCTCGAGCAACAAACAGCGCCGAACTGACCAGCCCTTGTGCCCGCCCCGGCCCGGCCCCGGGCTCACCCGCGCCATCCAAACTCCTTTTTTTATCTCGAGGCTGGCTGCATACAAACAGGTCCCTCCGACACGCGCCTGCGATTAGCGCGAGGTATGAGGCCGTGCAGAAGGGCGACACAACAGCGAGGACGGCCGCGGCCGCGCACCTCACGCACCAGCCGCCCGCAGCCACAGGAGCTGGTTGGGCTGCCTACCTCCCGGGCGCACTAGCTCCGCCACCGGGAGACGCCTGCCGTATAGGCAACATCTGGCGCCCGTGGGTGCTCAGGTGTTGTCTACGCGAGCCCCAGACCCGGGCGCGCGAGGCACAACGACTTCTCGGGCTCGATGTTGCTGCATTTGTATGCGCGACGGATGCGCGGGCGAGATGCTCTGCAGCGCAAATCTCTTGGCAAACAGTACAACAGCATTATGCACATACTGGCTGCACATGGCCAGTGTGGCGGGAGACTGCGCCCGTCTCCACGAGATGGGCCTAGTACCGACACTCACTCACACAACTAATGAACCACAGCCGACCACAGCTCTTAAAGTTGCTCTCGGCGGAACGGCGAAATCGGCAATCATCGCTCGATAGCCTGATAAAGCTCGAATACATGCGTCTGTGTTTGCGCCCGGCACCGGGTGCTACATACAGTGATGTGTTGGAGGTAGTCGGGATCAAATGCGTCATATCGCTGGACTTCCCCGGCAGCGGCAGCACTGCTCCGCGCGCCCCGGTAACGGCTTATCATCACGCTGCCGCCGACGGCCAAGGACCCGAAATTGTGCAGTGCGGGGGGAGGGCTGACCTTGGCAAGTGCCTCCCCACCCCGCCCCGCCCCGCCCCGCCCCACCCCACCCCGCCCGCCCCTCACGTCGCGCACCAATTCGTCGCAGTTTGTATTAATTTGTATCGGTCAGCATGCCCCATACTTCCTGGCCGGCTCATTGATAGGCTGATACATTATCAGTCATCATGGCGCCCGGTTGGTCAAGGGGCGGACTGAGAGAGGTCCTTTTCTACCCAACGACGAGACAAACGCGAGAGAAAATCGCACTTACGATCGCGAACAAATGGCTCATTGCTTTGAGTTGAAGGCGGACCTTAGAAACAGGTGCAGGCGGGTATCAGGCGCTCTCCGGCACTTTTCCTGTTGTTCGGCCGGACGGGGGTGGGTCGCGGGCGCGGGAGATTGCGGGAGATTGCGGGAGAGGACGGTAGCCGTCACCATTGCGTCGCGACGGCCCAATATAAAGCTGCACCATCTCGCGAGGTGCCTGCAGTGAGTGCGTCCCCGTCCCACCGAGAAAGAGCTTGCTGCATGTTTTTCAAAGCCATGATCCCCAGGAACAAGCACGCGGGGTGGCTCGCCCTGCTGGCCGTCGCAGCGCTAAGTGCGCGCGCCACCCAGGCACGCATTTACGAGCCCTGCGAGCTGGCCAGGGAGCTCAGGTCCACTTACGGGTTCCCCCTCAGCCAGATCTCCACTTACGTCTGCATTGCGTACCACGAATCCAGGTAAGTGTCGGGTCAGATTGTATTTTTATTAAATCTTTATGGGGATGTCCTGAGGAAACGTGCGCTGTTAGTCTCTCCCAATTGGCCTTAACGTTCGACTCATGGTCCGTTTTACTTGGCAATTTACAGATACAACACGTCGGCTGTGAGCAAACCAAACAAGGACAAGAGCATTGACTATGGGATCTTCCAAATCAACAGCCGCTGGTGGTGCGACAGAGGCCCTAAACTTGGATGCGGAGTCACCTGCCAGACATTGCTGGTGGACATGAACCAAGTAGCCAAGTGCGTCAAAGCTATTTACACAGAAACAAAGCGACTCAAGGGTGATGGATTCAAAGCATGGACCACATACAAGTTCTGCAAAAACCCTGACTCTTTCACAGCAGACTGTAACCTAAGTTAAAAGTTCAGAGGCATTGTGTGGAAAGTGCTCTTTCCACATTTTGGAGCAGTTTCAAATAAACAAAAATTGTTAAGTTTTTTTATCTTTTTATTTTAATAAGAACATACAGTTATACAATGTCCATATTGTTCAATATTATAGATACATATTTTTATTTAATGTACAAATTTACAGGGTAAACTCTACAAAAACTAACAACTTTGGTACAGAACTGAAAATTATCACAACAAAGAAAATACCTATTCATAGTGTAGAACACTACAATACATATAAACTCACTACATCTGATATTATATAAAACCTATGCAAAAAACATTTAAATAGGTAAAATTGCTGTTTAGTTTTTTTTTTTTTTGGTTAAATTATCTTTTTAAGTTAAGATACAAATAAACTTACACACCCTTCAAAATAATGTAGATAAATACAGTACACATATCAAATTAGCAGAACATGGATATTTTCCTTAGATTCAGTAGGTCCCGTAAGATCATTTGAACAGTCTCCTTTGTCTGTGGTAGAAAATCAAGAGCAGAATCTTCTTCTGACTGGTTAGTCTCCTCTCCATCAGCACCTGACATGATAAAATGAATGTTAAATAATGAAAACCAAATCTCTACTGAAGATTTTTAACACACACACTCATACCTTGTTTGATACTTGTTTGACCTGGATCAGAATGTTTACCATCCAGGAGAGAGGGATCTTCATTTTCTAACTCTATAAACAAGTAGAAGATAAAATTAATGAAATAGCTTTCTAATTGGAATTGTCACCCAAGTGAAAAAGTTATTTACCATCAATCATCTGTTCCAAAGTATTGAGACGAGCATCAATTAGTGTTTGGTAATGCTCAATGTGATCCAATAGTTTGAGTCTACATTCACTGGGGTCAATAGGTGCTTCAGGTTGAGGAATTCTTGGAGCATCTGAAATAATTAATTGAGAAATTTCAATTAAATACAATGTAAGACTAATTAGCAAGGGCATAATCTAAACTAAACATATCAGATCAGCTATCCGAATAAAAATAATAATTTTAAAAAAAGCAGTCTGAAATAAAATAGTTTTACAGAAAATCCTCAAAGAACCACACTTTTACACAACAGAACATACGGAAGTACAGCAGGAAAATTGTAGGAAATTAAGCTTCCACTAAAACCAGACGTTTAGATTAGATAAAAGTTAATAAGTTAACTTCACAAGAAAATTTACTGACTTTCCCAATCATAAGATATTATACAATGAAAGAATTAACTACAAGCGAAAGCACTACCATCTACAAACTACAGAAGTAGACAACATAAAATAATCCATGCAACATGCTTCAAGGTGATTACTTTCCACAGAAAAGGTATGAAAAATCCTTTGTAGATTAACAAGATAAGATTAAGTCTACTGTTCCAGCACACAAACAAGAGGGGTGTATGAACTGGAACAGAACCTAGTAACATTGCTAACATTAAGTAACACACATTGTACTTTTGGAAGGGGGAGATACGTTACATTTAGGAACTAGAACTATTGTCAAACCATATGTAATTTTAACACAGATAGCATGTTATTCACATTCCTAGTTTGAGAACTGATGTGCTGGGCCTATAACTCACCCACAGACTGAAGAGGTTGAATGAAGTTCTGTTGCTGCTGTTGCTGCTGAAGGGGACTGCCATTTAGCAAAGCCTCCTGCAGCAGGCTCTTGCCTTTCCCCATGACACCTGTCACATTTCTCACGTCAACAATTTTGTCCCCTACATATTAAAGTTTACATTCATACACAAAATATTGTGCATCCACTTGTTACTTTACACAGAAAAGTTAGAATGTCCTTCAGAAGTGACACAAGAGTGTTGGAATATTAAAAAGTCTACAAGTATGTGTGTAGGACCTATCATATTGCCGTGAGATGAACCGAAAAGTCAAAATGCCATGTTCCTTAGTTACTCAAGCACTTATGGCAAATAATTCAGGAGGATATAAAGCTTGAAATCTTAAGGAATATTAAAGAAAATCTTGTACAAGAGCCAACTTTAATTAGGAACTAACTAAAGAAGCAAAAATTCAAATCAGAGAGAGAAAAGCTGCACTACAAAGAAAAGAAGTTTATCTACAGTACATTCACCTCTACACCTCTAAATGCAAGCAAAAATCATGCAAGCTTGGCTTCAATACCATGTAACTCTAACCACTTACAAAATGCGTGAGTTGAAACAATTTAGCGAAGGAGTAGAAGACTCTTGTAATACTTACCAAGATTTTCTTGTTTTTGATCTGCCTCTGGCATAGGAGACGAGGGAGGTGTGGGACATCCCATTGATTCTGTTTGCCAGCTATTAGCCCAAAGGTAAAGTTTGGGATGATCTTTTTGCCTGGAATGTGTGAAGACTGCAATTTAGAGACATCTTCATGGTAAATTAAATTACATGTTAGGTAAAGACGGTCACACTTACTCTGCAATGTGAACTTTGACTCTGAGACTATGAATAACTTTTTGAGTCAAAAGTAACAAAGAGCAAAGATCATGAGATCTTTTCAGTATGTCCTCTCGCTGCTGAACTTTTTCAGGATCCTTCACCGTAAATGAAAGGCTAAAATTCAAAACAATAGTTCTAAGTTGTTGTCTCAATAATTTTTAACATTAAGTGTACCACTATAGAAAGCATGAACTTACCTTGGTAAGACACCTTCTTTAAGCCAATCTTGATCATGAATAAAATGGCGGCTTTTGCGCTCGCGGACGGGATTTTGACATATTTGGCACACATATTTCTGAGGTACATCTTCAATATTTTCAATTTGATTGCAAAGCCCATGTTGCCAGCAAAGACACAAATCACACTGAAAAGAAAATATTCAATCACCATATCTTACAAAAAGATGTAAGTTAAATACAGTATGTTTTTTTTTTTTTGATTGTGAGGAGGAAAGGGGGCCCTTATACATAATTTGAAAAGAAAAACTAACCTGAATCATGAGCCCATCCTCTTCTGTGAAACCACAAGTACAGTTGATTAGCTCTTCTCTGCGTAAGTGTTCCATGGGTGGGGAGACAGGTTTACCTCCCTCAAGTTCTGATAAGAAGGAAACATTTCTATAAGTAACAAAAATGATTGGCGCATTACAATTAAATCTGGAAAACACAAAATATCTTACTAATAGTAGGTGCAGAAATCTGTTTTTCGGCTGGCATTCGATTTTTTTTCTTTTTGCTGTAGAAATATGATGGAGGAGGTTGAATAGTAACAGGGCTTGACGAAGCACTGGCTGAGATTAATCCATCGTGACTTCCTCCTTTCCATGGACTTCTGTTACCATTTTGTTCAGTAAAGGAATCTTGATCACAACTGTAATGATTATAAGTTAAAACACACATACATAAAAGCAAACAAACAACAACAAAAAATCAAAAATAAGGACATTACAAAGTTTAAATAGTCAACTTACTCGGAGGAAAGACCAGCAGCTCTTGACAGAGGCCGACTGAGGCACTCCATCTTGTCTTTGAAGGCACTCTCTGTTGAGCCACTTTGGGAAACAAGGCTTGCTTTGTCAGCTAGAGAGTCCGGTAGTGGAATCAGGTTGGCAGCTGAATCACTGGCAGTTTCAACCATCCAAGCTGCAGCAGCTTGTGCTGCTGCAGTGGTGCCATCCAGAGAATCTTTGCGCATTGGGCTACAAATACCATAAAATATACCAGTACTTCACAACTTTCAAAGACATATACCCAAAACTCTTAATAATCAAGAAGGAAAAAAGGCTCACCCTTTCTTCAGCAACTGTCCCAGGGTAGGTGACCGTGCCTCCAGACTGCTGGGCACTTCCTGCACATTTTCGCCTCCAGCTTTTCTATTTGCCTCCATACGAGAAATCTTTTCAAGTTTTTCCATGAATGAGCTTTGACCTGGCCTATTTCTGTTTGGAGCATCAGTTGCTGACTCACCAACCGTTCTTGCATACGCAAGATCAGCAACATTGGGAGTGGAGCCCATGAAAGCAGTATACTCAGGATGATAATGCTTGATGTGCATCTACAAATAAAAGGGATGTTACAAACTAGTACTGGTAGCTTATAATTGGAATTAAGGCATATTGGGAATATTGTATTATGTTTAACACATCTCCTAAAAACAATATAAAATGACTCACTTGAAGTAAATTTTCTTTTCTGAATCTCTTTCCACAACCATCTTTAGGACATATGTATCCATCACTGCCAGCAGACAAACTCTTTTTGTTTAGAGATTCAATTGAAGGAAAGACAGGCATGATAGGCTGGGGAGTGATAGCATGAGGTGGAGGTGGAGATAGAACTCGTCGGCTTGGAGATCCTGATGATGATGACGTACGCCTTGGAAGTAGAGTTTTGACCCGCTGTACACCGTGGGCTGCCACTTGAGGAGACATGGAGTGAGGAGCAGGAGGATGAAGAGCTGATGTTTGCGATGCTGAATGATCAGCCAGGGATGATGGAGATAGGGGTACATTCAAAGCCTCAGAGCCTTGAGAACTTGGAACTGGTGAAGATGAGTCAGGTCTGGAAACAAAAAAAAAACTCAACTTCTTAGACAAGTAAACGTAAGCCATTCCATTGCATTAGACTTCATATGCTCCTCAAATTATCAGCAGCACATTAAAACCTGAAAATTTTGGAAATCTGACTGACAAAAAATTGGAGTACAAATGGAGAAATATTTCAAGGCAGCACCTCTATGTGATAAGGGGGAAGCGAACAACCTCATTGGCTTATGGCTAAACAGGACCTATGCCCGAAGATGTTTGGTATGAGCAGCTGGTGACAAACTTGGAAACTTGAGAATACTGTGTTGGAAAAGCGCAAGAAGAAGCAAGGAGCAGCATACAGTAATCAGGTGATATAGAGCATGATGCATCCCTCACCTATCTTCTTGAGCAGCTGCCCTGGCTGCTGCTGCAGCTTTCTGACGATACATCTTTTTGCGACCAAGGGAGAAATCAAAACGCTCCACTTGGAACTGGAGACCACGTTCATCGTGGTATGACCGAAGTTCGTTGCGAGAACGGAACTTGCGCCCGTCCCTCGGGCTGCAATATTGATATTGAGAGTTAGACTCCAACGTTGAGGGAAGTGTTGTATGATGCATGCAACCTCTCTATACAAACAGTCTTACAGCAGTGTAAAATGTTTAAAAAGTGTTTCTAAAATGGGCTTGAAAACAGTTTTCGGAATTAGCTACCAGGCGCAGGAGTGTTAGAGTGGACCAAAGTAGGACTTGGAAGAACTTTCGCTTTTGGAAACCTTGGGAAATTTACACAGCACATGACCAGGAATACGAAAGAATAAAGTACAAACCTCACTAAAAAGACATCCCACTTTCCTGCTGATGTTCCACCTTGGCGACGTATTGCGTGTTTGCTCCAGCCTACAGGCAACCTTCGATCATCTACAATAATGGATTTTCTCAATCCTAGGGCAACAAAGGTAAGTTTAAGAATATTGATCTTTAAGTAAACTAAGAAAAAGTATTTTGGAAGAAATGGGAGAGGTGATGAAGACAGAAAGGGGACTGAACACGAGACACATACCCTCAGCACTTTCAATAACATAGGCAGCTTCACCCTGGGGTTCACCATTTGTCCACTGAATGCTACATTCATCCTCATCGGATGAAGCAGGTTTAGAGCGTTTAAGGGATGATGAGAGTTCTGTGGTCTCAGAGCCAAATCCTGAAAAGACATATTTAGAAGAAACTTTCATCCACATAAATAGAGCAAGAGTTCACACAGATATCAATCCCTCACCATCTTGCTTCTTCTTTAGCCTTTTCCGTTTTTTCTTTCCATCAGTTTCAGAAAGATCTGAGAACGATTTATCTTTGACACTCAAAGATGGCGGTGGAATGCCCTCTACCTTCAAAGGATTTGCAGGGAACATTGGATCAACACCTAGCAACAGCCCATTAGCTAGACGATGATCAGTGTTACTTGGCGTTGACCCTGAAGAAGCTGCAGAGTCTTGGGAGGCTGCAGCAATAGATTTCTTCTCAGCCCGCACTTTTGAGGACGACAACTTTTCAGTCCCCCTGGGTCGCTTTGTTGAGAACAGTTCTTTAACATTGTGTTTTCTTTTCCTCTCTCTTCTTTGTTCCTTGGTACCAATGTTCTCATCAAAAGGCGAAAAACCATTAACAGAAGAGCTATGAGACGGATACTGAAGACTTCCAGGGAGTGATGGAGGTTGAAGAAGTTGTTTTTCAAGTTGGCTATGACCGACTTGAAGACCTGATTTTGATGACTGCATAGGGCTCCCATTATTTAAGGTGCCATTAAGCTGCTGACTTTTTAGTTGATTATGGTGAGAAGTATGTTGAGATAAAAATTGGGGCTGCATTTGGAGATGATTACTATGGATGGGCGGCACCTTATTGCTCAAATGACTCATAGGATGCTTGGACTATTTAAATATTTGAAAAATACAAATAAACAAAACAAAAATTAGACAGTGAAGTAGTTATGAGCTGTTTCTGAGCTGCAGTCTGTTAACTCACCATAGAATCAGACTCTTTCATTTTAGAAATTTTGCTCCCTCTCACAGATTTGGCAAACCCGTCATAGAATATTACTTCGTAACGGTCTGTCAATGATCAGAGGATTGAAAAAAATCAGGTTTTAAGACACAAATTATAACAAACAGAAATAATTAAGACATAAAATGTAGTACCATTAGGTTGGTGATTGGCAATAGTGGCAGGATACTTCCGATTGTTGGTCCAAGTTGCCATAACCTGTTCCCCAACTTTAAAACGCCTTTCCACAGGCTTGGACCTGAAATGGAAGAAGAAAAAAAACAAATTTAACCTTAAACACTAAGATATTTAATAATTAGAAATATTGAAAAAAGAAAAAAAAAATAATTAGTTTTCAGTGAGTTAATAAGTAAGACAAAGCAAAAATAGATCTCCTTTAAACCAGAAATTCTATTTCAGTATAACCTTAAAAAAACGAAAAGAAAAAAAAGATAATTCTTAAACAAATAAAAAACTTTTATGTTTTATTGTTGTGCTTCTTTTATTACAACTTAGAGTTTAACTAACTTAACCATGGATCTACTTAGGGAAGTGCAGCATAAGATAAAAGGGAACAGAATTGTGATAATTAGCTAACTTTAAAAGATAACCAATATGGGAAAAACAAAATATGTGGGAGCAATCATGTGAGACTACTATGCAGAAGGGAAAAGCTGCAGAGAGGGATATCACAAAAAGAAGCATCAATGTAGGTACGTCGAGATGTGAGGTTATGGATCACTCACGACAATTATCGTTGTTTCGTTTACGAACACTTTTTCAAGCAACTGGGGGAATCACAAAGCGCAGGCGAAATTACCTTACACTCTGAATATCTACATCGACGGGTTTGAGATCAGCAGATGAAATTTGCTTTGCCTTTACTCTTCTGTCAGACATAGTTTAACGCGTTGCAGCAGCTGCTGCAGCTACTACTACTGCTACCAATAACAATAACAAAAACAACAACAACACGACACCCATAACCTCAATTTATTGCCATTTCTGGTTCGTTTATTACTTATATCATGATATAAATTTAGCACTGACTCTATATATTAAATTACAATAAACCAGAACGCGCGCAAGCATGAATTCATAAATGCTGCACAACGCGAAATAGAAAATACCCCAGCATTAACCCCAACTGATATGACAACAAGGCTTAAGAGATACTGTTGTCATGGAAAATACTCCCTAATGTTACCATAGTGACAAAAACAGAACTAAAACGTAAATTGAATTGCTGACTGACATCGACGATACCGAACCAAGACACATTCCACAGATCCTTGAAAACCTGTAAGTTGATACATACCAGCTGACCCAAGAGACCCTGGGCTAGGATACCTTTCACGGGTATACCCCCCCTTCCCTTCCCTTCCCCACCCCTTTAACCTCACTTCCACAGCAGAAATCCCCCGCCCTACCACCTCCACCACGGCCAGGCTCCACTCCCTCTTCCATCCCACTTCTATTTCAGTTTGAACATGGAATAGGACTCAGGAAGGCTTACTCTGAGTTTAAAGGAGAGGAATTTCAGGTTGATCACTGCCTAAAATAATATCCACAACAATCAGTTTCATTCCCTTTTGCATTAACTAACTACTATATCTACAATAACTGACAACGTTTAAAATATACATATAAGAATAAGGGAAGCCACTTTGATGACAAGCTCTGGCCAGAAAATGACGATTTGCCATCACAAAGGATAGAAATGACTATAATTAAAATAAATTGAATTAACTAATCGAAGAGCTTATTTTAAAAGTTGTCCCTTCCACCTTTCAAAGTTTAATTTCTTAAGACTTGTTTTACAGCCGAAGCATTTTAGTTTAGAGTTAATTTCTAATAATAAAAACTTTGAGCTCCAAAAGCGAAACTAATGGTAATCTTCTTGAACTAAATGTCTTGTCAAAATTAAGTTATAAGCAATAAGTATGGGAATAATATGAAGAATCCCCTAAACAACACTGCTACAACTATTTTAGGATGGACATAAACAATGGAAAATTAGTTCTGAGGAGTATATGAACGTAAAGAATGACACCTGACCACTAAAATCAATATCCACTTAATAAGCCAGTCTACGAATCCAAAAAAAAAAATATATGACACAGCCACAGCTCACACCAACACTCACTCAGGAAAATAGCGCCCGTTCATGCCAGAAATTCTGCCGAGGTTCAGGTTTGCAGGATATAGGCTTGAAGCACTGGAAATACCAAAGGTAAGTTAAAACAGTAAATCCCAATGCTACAGATCAGGATGGAGGCTGAGGAAAAAGCAAATGGAAATGGTGTCAGAATTAGGATAGAAGCAGGTGGGAGGGCACATGAAAATAAAATTTTGTATCCTCAAAACATGCAGAACTATTGGGTCATTATCTATTTTAGGGAGCCATTCATAAAACAAGCAATTTGGTCCACACAAATACATATGCAGCAGTTTTGTATGCACTTCATCACAGTTTAAACAATGATACACAGCAGAAAATGACTATTCCAAGATAAGAATAGATTTAATCTGGGGACATAGATAATAGGTTTGTGAAATGGCCTTGGACTTAGCTTACACAACATAATTTACATGGCCAAAGTAATTTGATGGGGGTGATGTTGGTATCAAAATGACTCCTATGTATTTAAAAATTTTGCATAATTGATTAAGCAAGCAAGACCTGTAAGGGCCCTCACACTTTTACCTCAAGCAATCCAGAGTTGACATTATATCTCAGCACAAATAAGTGATGGTGGCAAAGGAATTCATTTTTTTTTCCACAGAAACTGACTACACCAACAGATATGTTGAGTTATGACAAGATTCACTGAGATAAAAGGGAGAGGGCCCACTCTTGCCATAGAATGACAGGCAGGCAGGTAGTAATGAGGGAGCAAACTACTTTCCAGCCAAACCAATGGACAATTCACCACAACCTCATCCAGACATCAAAATTTAATTAGTTGAAACCTATTTGCTTAGAACATTTTTCTTGACATGCAATTTAACGTACTCTGGTTCTTTGAAGGGGCGGACACGCTGGCTGTCCATGGGCATCCACTCTTCATACTTATCAAAGTGGATTAAAATCTCTCTTTCATCCCAATCAACTTCAGATACTGTTGCTGGGTTCCTAGAAAGTAAAGATATGGAATATGATGCACAATAACGAAACAAAAACAAAAAATATTTAACATCACTACAAGAAGGATTACAACATACCAATGTCCACTAAAGTCTTTGGCTTCCACACGCGACCCCACAGCATAGCTCTGACCCGCAGGTGAAACCCTATGCTTTTTGCCATTGCCTGGAGTGGAGCCGTTCATGGATTTCTTTCGATTTGGAGTCAGAGGCGTTGAATTTCTTGGCTGATCTCTCATACTTCCATTGAGAGATGGAGAATTCATGTTGGGAAAGCCTAAATCATACATCAAAGCAATTAGAGGAAAATAGTAAATAAGGTATGATCAAAGTAAAATTCAGAAATTTGTGTTCCCTCCATTACAGACTAACATTGTGGACACTTAAAATTTTTGGATATAAGAGAAAACAATTCTTGATAACATGAATGAGAGGCAGAAACAACAAGAACCAAAGGGTGATGGCTACAACATGATGCCAAAGCTAAAGTCAGAAGAAAATGTAAAGCCGATAAGTGTACGACGTATGACCCAAAACATAACCTCTCCAGGCAAGGTTTTCAATTCAAAACAAAGCTCTAAACGCTGTGTTCAGTAGGAGTTGATTACTCGATGTGAAACGCAAAATAACATTCGAAACAACGGCGTAATCTTTTGCAAAGTAGACAAACAGGACAAAAATTTCAAACAGCGTGGTTCGCGTGATTGGATTAGGCTCAGGCGTCGGGACGAATATTGAAGGTGAGATAACAAGAAGACTTAGATGTTGTGCATGTCTTTATATTTCCAGTGGAAGGGCTAGAGGTGGTTTTCGTGCAAAGGGGACTTTGGTTCATGAGGGTGCAGAACTTAACGGTTGTCTTTATTAAAACGGCCAAAAAACGGCCATCGGCATACCTTTGTTAAGGGCCAGGCGAGTGCAGGCGAGCACGTTCTGGGCTGGGGCAAGGCCCGCACGCAGCAGCACCCACCCTCTAAACCGTTTGACGCCGGCCAAAGTAAGCAACTAACGCTTTTCACATGTTGCCAGGGCGACAGCAAGGCGAAATTTTACACCCGTAGACATAAACTTCGCAGCCCCTCTTCATAATCACAACAAAACTTCACATATTATCGAAATTTTCCAACATGATGCAAGCCTCTTTCACACTTTGGAGGTACTCACTACGCATCACTCGTGCCAACTGTGCATTGTGCCAACAGGACGGAAAAAATTTAAATGGCACGGTAGAAAGAAACGAATTACTTAAATCACCTTCATATTCCGACTTTAAAATAAATTCGATTAATTTTCACCTTTAATGTATTCTATGCAACTGTCAATTTAAGAAAGCGGTTTTGAAACAAAAGAAACTGTGGGAAGGTTGGTCTCCCTACTTCCGCGAAAACGTTGGCGCTACTCTTGTAGAAGTAGTACAGTCACGCATTTAACTAAGCCTGGCTGAGACCTCAGAGTTGACCTCTTAAGTAAAAAAAAAAAAATAATCAGAATGAAAGAACGCAAAAGTTATCATTTTTCGCACAGCTCAATGTAAACGTCTTGTTTATTTTCGATTCAATCCGGCCTACGTAATAATCCATTCCGGCATTATTTCGACGGGCGCCCGCGCAAGTTCGGCTGTGTATGTCAACCTCCCAGTATGTACCATATCAGTTGATGCATATACCACACATTTATGTTTGTTTTCTACACACTATTCATAGTTCCATTACATGCTCATATTTATTTCCCAGATGCGTGGAATGTTTTTCCTCAAATTTTGCTTTGCAATGAAAAAACGAATATATGACGTAGGTTGGCAGCAAATTGTTGTTTGGACGAATTCCTTTCCTGCTAATCGAACTACTGCGGGTAGTGTTTGCGGCATTATCTGGGTGAAAATCGGTACAGTTTGTATCTTTCATTTACAAAATGACTTTAAAACACTTCTTAGCCTTACCATGCGCGTCATGAGTGTCTCATAACTTGTTGACAGTCAATTCCGACATGTATCGACAAGAAAAACCATTGATCCTGATGAGTACAGCTTCTGCTATTCCCAATAATTTAGCAGTAGACCAGATAAGCCATAAGAGATTTGCTGATCAGGTGGCTGTAATACACCCTGGATACATAAGCATTATTCCTGTTGACAGTGAGGAGCAGAAAACAAAATATGTTGCAGTGAGAAGTTCTGCTGGTGAATCTGCTTTAGCACAAGTTTCACAGGTTTGTTTCTGTGGCCAATATTACTTACTAAAATATATAAAAAATGAATTAAAGGGAAACCGGCATACATTTTTACTGTAGGTAATATGGTGTAAACTTGGAAATGAGATCTGGTTTGTTATTGCCTCCACATTGGGTATACAAGTATTTGACAGCAGTGCCGAGAAATGTTTCTTTTCACATCCTTGTAGAGATGGTCTGGATTCAGCTGAAGTGTCTAGTCCCCAACTAGCTACTATAGGATCTAATCTTTTATGTGTCGGTGTGTATTTATTTCATTCTGATTTGATACTCAATTATTTGGATAATTATGGATCTGTTGCTGGTTTTATTTTAACCATCATCATTCTTTTTCAGGGAATAATGCAGGTACCCTTTACATTTTCCACTTGTTTGACCAGCACTCAGAAGCAGTACTGGTTCAAAGCCAAAGAGGTCATAAATATGGCATTTCAGCTATAGCTGGACCAAGTGATCTAGAGACTGATGATTTAATAGCTTCTGGAGATCAAGATGGTAATGTGGTTGTTTGGGCTGTGAACAGAGATCATCTACACAAAGATGCAACATTTTCTTCTTATGGGTATGTTCATGATACTCCATCCTGTTGAGCTTCAAAATATGTTTAGCTTGAATCAAATCCCAGGATGAGGGCTTTTATCTTGCCTGCTGGTTATTCAGATTTGCTTGTACAAGCATTCACATCTGGCACAAGCTGATAGTTGCTGCATATGGCTCTGGGCACATCAGGCTCTTTAGTATACACCCAACTGCTGCCATGTTGGTGGAAGTGGCAGCACATGCCCGGTGGATCACTGCCCTAGATCTTGCACCGGATTCTGGCCGGTTGCTGTCAGTTGGAGAGGACTCTCTTGTCAGAGTCTGGCAAATAAGAGAAGAACAGCCTATGGTAAGGTACACTGCAATAATTTTTTTTCTTGTAATTTCCTCTTAGTGAGTTTGCTGTACAGACTCAAGACTTATATTTCAGGTGGAACATCGGTTTCACTCATCAATAAAGGATGCAATGCTGGTTGGGGCACGTTTTCTCACTTCAAATGGATCTGCTTTTTGTGTCTCATCATATGATAGTTGTGAGGTTCACTGTTTTCATATAAGTTAGGTTTTTAGATAACATGTGTATTTTTCTCTTCATTTCTGAATCTGCCTAATAAAGCAGGTGTATATTGCGTGTGTATATAATTATATAAACTGCAAAAATAAAGAGACTAGAATTTACAGACGAGTATCTTGTTTAAGAAACTGATTGTATAGTTATATATATCTATATATATAGGTACATGTACAAGAGCCACAGAGGCATTTACTGAGTACACATACATAGTCTTCCTTATCACAGCTTCAACAACAGGTCTTATGCTTGTCATATCCATGACATATGTTTTGAAGTTCCAACATCATTCAACATTTGGCCTTTCTAGTACATTTCTAAAAAAGAGAGAATGAAAGAACATAGAAAACGGGCAAAAGACGAAAGTAATCAACTTGTTCGGTTCTTGTGAAGAAAATTACTAGAAATAGATGAGCTGGTACATGTCTTCCAGATAATGCATTTGGGTTCACAGTTATAGAATTGTTTGTACCCATTCTCATCCTCAAAATCTAAACTGCAAACCTCTTAACAAAGGACTTTTGAGTTCTGTACAGATGATAATTAATTCAAAAGAATGTCTTAACTTTCTTTGCAGAATATCACACAGAATTTGTTTGACAAATTATTAACATTGGAATTGTTTTTGAATATTCTAAAATTTACATTTAAAACTGTCATAACAAATATTTCACGCAGTTAGGTTCTACGTATTACACAGATAGATAGCTTTACTTTTGCAATCAAAACAGAAAAGCAGCTTCATTTGTTTTACTTACTATTTATGTCACTATTTATATGTAACCTAACAGTCATTTGAAATAATCATTCTTAACTTGCATCTACTGGCTGATCATGACCTCCTGTACATTTATGTTAATTCAAAACTAGGTAAACTTTCTATTAAAATGGTATGTTAACCATAGCATTTAAAGTGACATGTCACATTTGTGCACAGTACTTTGTGATGATGAGCAGATTCACAATATCAGAATAGTCATCTTGGTGTGCCTTGGATATATCACTAACTGTACAAAGAAACTTTAAAATTCAATTGCATACACCCTGTTCCAAAAACAAAGTAAGATAACAATGACCAATATATAACGAGACCTGGTATGAAGCATAATTCAATATTATAAAATAGTGTATATTCTAGAAAAACACACTCAGTAATTTAAACCTAAATTCAAGATTAATATACAATGAAAATAATGTGCATAATCCGTTACAAGCGACAGATCCTTTTTCTTCTGGCAAATTATTATTCATGCCAAACTGTTAAGTTATTACATATCCTCAGCAATGGATGTGTATATTGGAATTAAATATCACATTCTCAGTAACTAAAATAAATTTAAAGATTATGAACTCGGATGAACTAGGCTTTCTTCATCTTTCCCACAAAATGAACAAAATTCATAAATACAAAATCACATCAAGGTGATTTTAGGACACAGCAAAATACTATGTGAGCCCTCCGTCACAAATCAACAAATGATTTCATGGGGTAAAGATTAAAAAGATATGACATAGTAATGACTAAAGTATGAATCTAACAAAAGCAGAGAGACCCACATGGCAAGACAAAAATGTAAAAACTCTCAAATTGTATAACAACAACAAACAAAGTACAATAACAAAGTCATAATGGTATGGATTCCAAAACTGAATGCTGGAACTTGATTAAGAACCAGCTCAAATTTCAAAAATATTTTATAAGAGCTGGAGACAAGATATGGATGAAAATATCAACATTTGACTAGCATAGAAAACTAAACCTGATCTGCAACTGAGAGTTTAGAAGCAAGTGTATGGACAATAATAACTTATAAAGAAACAAAAGAAAATAACCTTGAGCACTATGACAAAGCTATTGAAAACATAGGTGTATCAATTGATGTAATTAAAGTAATTAATACTTCAGAATTTTCCCAAAATAAATATATTGAGAAAAATATTGATAAACATTGATAAACAAAAAAAAAACATTGTAACCAGAAATAGGTAATGAAAAGTTGCTCACAGCAGTTAATTGTCTTTCTTCCTCTTTCATATCATGCACACTTTGTACACATATGTAGTTTACAAACTACATTTACAATCTGTACAACACAATACACTACATTAATTTTAAAGAAAGTAGGATCAAACAATACTTCTGGTTAACACGTTGGTCTTCAAAGTATGACATGCACAGACAACTCATTAGAGAAATCTTGGCACATGGCACATACCACAATAGTAACACAATTTTTTAAAATTAAGCATGAAGGACTTCAATTTCAATGACTACTACAAGATATGATCATAATAATTTACACATTCACACCTGAAAAAAAAAAAGCTTAATTCACTTTAAACTCTGAATGACAGCAAGGAAATTTCTGTAAATTCCAAATACAAAATGTGATGTTTTCCCACATACAAAACAAGTCTGTTTCACATGTATATCTTGAAAGCCCCAACATATCAAAAGTCTTTTCTGATTCAAAACAAAAACCAAAATTTATCTACCCTAACCCCCCCCCCCACAAAAAAAAAAAAAAAAAAAAAAAAAACAAAAAGAAAGAAGTAAATTAAAAAAAATACATATCTTAATAGGTATTATGAGATGATTGATGGTACAATTGTAATTTTCATATATGTTTTCCACTGGTCAGTGTTGTGTAAAGTAGTAAAAATTCTGCTTTCATAGAGAGTAAGCAAATACATATTAGTAGGAACTTAAAAGATGAGTCACATCCATTTACATTTGACATGGAACTTTCTCAGAGAACTTGTCTTCCATGAAGACAAAACAAAGAAGAAAAATCTTCTCACCACTTACAAAAGAACATGTCATTTACTAAGTAAGTCTCAATTGCAGCTACTAACCAGACTGGAAAATTAAAGCTTGTTGATAAATTTAACTGGAAATAGTTGGCCACTAACAAAACAATTCTTACTACCTGAAACAAAGTGGAAAATTAATATCAAAGCTTCAGTATATCAATTGACAATCTTTGTACAAGGTATGATTCAAAGGATGGCACAATGTAGGTTAACAACTGTAGCCTTCAGAGTTCAACTCCACACAGGAATCTTCTCAACAGTTTTTAAAAAATTAGATATCAATCACATCAATATTGCTGAATACCAGTGCCAATATAGAAACCTAATTACTCAAATTTCGTCCACATGCTCTGATTTGCATTCAATTGCTGCTGCTGAGTGTCTTTAACTAAGCGCTCAACTTCTTCAAATGGATCCGTAACAACAGGTTTCAATATTGACCCATTAGGAGACAAAGCATGCCCCCCATTCTGCAAAGAGAGACTTTTGAAGTCTAATCCATACTCTTTCAGAAGTTCAGAATCTTGAGATTCAAATCGGCTTTGTTGATTTATATTGCTGCTACAGCCAGGTTGAGGTGGCAAAGACGTTGCATTTCTGCCATGGGTCGAAATTGCGTCTGTTGGGTAAAGGAAGCTTGTGTTTCCTTGTGGAGCAAAATATGGATATAGAGGGTTGGATATTGAGGGCTCTTTCAATTTTTGCAGTACATTGTTGTTGCTGCTGTTAATATTTGCTGGTCCTCCATAGGTATACTGAGAAGAACTGGAAGCATTAGCTGAAGAAAGAGGGTCAAAATCTTCAAAGCTTGGAGTAGAATCCAGCCTGATTAGGTCATTAGGGCTCTGGGAGGCCTGAAAAAAAATCACACCAGGTAATTTGTAACTTTCACTTCTAAAAATGATTGCATACATAGATATAGGTTTTTTAAAATTTTAAATTAAGATTTTTATCAATAAAGCATTTTGTGCCTACCTTGGCAGCCCGTGATGGACGAGTGGGGGGTGCTGTAAGAGGCATAGAAGGAACAGAGGATGAGGATAATGGTACAGCAGAGCGCCTCCCATTAGGTATTTGAGCAAAGGATGTAAAAACATCATCAGGACTTGGTGTGAAGACGTTGGTTTCTGTCTTTGGGGTGCTGTAGGCAAGAGGGAGTTGAGATTCGAGTTGAGGATTAAAAGGATTAAAAGGAGTGTGAAATGAGGCAGTAGGGGAGGAGACTTGAGCACCAGACCTGGCTAGTGAAGCTTGTGTGATGCATGCTGCACCACTAACAGGACTTAGTGGTTGAAAGCCATGAGTACTGGATACTCCAACTCCCTGGACTTTCACACCAAAATTCTCAAAGCTGCGCACTGGCTTCAGCTGTGATAAGCAAACAACAAGACATTCCTTGTAATATAAACTGAAATTGATTTTTTGGTATGTTTGACTTGTGTATTCAAGGCATGCAATAAAAGAAAATGTATGTGGAAAAAGGTATATAAAGTAACTCTCATGTCTTGGCTTCTTAATTAAAAATCAAAACACATTAAAGCCCTAAAAACTTACCGTGCGGTCAACTGGAGGAAGAGCATGTTCCCCTCTTGGGTCGCCCACAAGTGACGAGCACTTTTGGAAAATTACCTCATGCAGGTCGCCCATAAGATCAGTGTCTATGGGTGACAATTTCAAACCAGGAGTACCACATTCTGGAGGGGAAGCTGATCCACATGATGCCTCACCAGGGCTCAGTGCAGAATAATTACTCCTATCACATACAAGATACATTTATAGTTACTGGTGCTACATATATTGCAGATAATACTGAGTCTCCAGGGAAATCACAAATTGACTAGTTAAAATAAACACACCTTTGTTCTTGTATTGATGACTTTCTTCCTGGAAGGGTAGGGTCTTTCCTGTACGAAACAGATGCAGTGGGGCTTAGCTTAATGAATGGGGATAAAGTAGCTGGTCTTTTTCTTTGAGGTGGAGTGCTCGGTGCAGAATTAGACCTTTCTCTAGGCATTGGTAGGTCTTTGTCAGCACTTCCAGGGTACTCTCTTGATGGTGGTTGGAGCTCACGAAATTTAGATCGAAAATCTTTGTACGCTGTCCTCACATCCTTCCCCCGATCTTTGACCTACAAACATTGAGAGTTAGTTTTAATAGATTTCAAAACAAAAAAAAACTCTTGTAGATCAAACACAAACTGAAGAGGAAGAATACTAACTGATTTGACTGCTGACTTCATCGCTGGATTGGCTTTATTCCTCACACTTTTAAGAAAAGCTGAACCTTCTTTCCTGACAGTGCTCAACCATTCCTTGTATTGTTGTTTTAACTTTCTACTTGTTTTGTCAGAATAATTACATGCTTCTAGTTCAAATTCATCAGAGAAGCCAAGCCCTGCATTAAGCATGTCAAGCCGTTCTTCTATGAACTGTAAAAGAAGTTGAATCCCAATGGAAATAAGCTTTAGATAAATTTAAAAATAAAAATAGTACAGTAATAATAAAAATATGTACCTGTTGAAATATCTGAAGTTGCAACATTTTTCTAAGGAAAGGCTGCATGCTTGGAGGCCTTGACTCAACAAACGCGTCTGCATTAAAAGTTATACGCTCTCCTTGATGAAACCTTAAGGCATCCCTATATCCTCCTATAAGCTGCACAAGCGCTCTCAAAAACGCACGAGACACTCCATCTCCTAGTGATATTTGATTTCTGAGTTCTCTTTTGAGGGAATTGACAACATCCACAGGTAAACTCTCTAAATCATTGAATGGTGTCTCTACAGTGTTGCTGTCTGCATCTAAAACAACAACTTCACCCATGTCAGCCCTACGAACTTTCTGTAAAGAATAAAAGCATTGTCCAATGAGGAAATATCTAAAACACGAAAAAGAAAAGAAAACATATACACTTGGATAGAAAAAACTCACTTTAAATGTACTGGTTGGAACACCTATTAAAAAAGGCATAGGAGCAAGGAGATAGTCAATTAATGGAAGAGGTAAAACTGGTATAAAAATGTGTTGCCAATTCATTGGGTAGATTATGGCATTGGCAGCTTGTGCACAAGCACTCAATCTACTCAGGCGGGTTGATGTAAACACAATACGGCGTTCATAAAGCATTGATGCAAAAATGATCATCATATTGGTACCATCAACAGCACTGTAGTACTCCATAAGGTTGCGCTGTTCATAAAACCGAAAACTAATTAGTTTCAAAGTAGATAGAATATTGAACCAAAGGAGGGTGAGTAAAAACATACATTTTCTGGAATGCTTGGAAGTAAAAGTTGGTTCGGAGCTTGACATGTAAAGTTCTGTAAATGAATAGGGATTAGTAATGAAGAGAAGCAACATGCAGACAAAGTGCCTAAAACTTAATTCTTACACTAAGCCCATGATTATAAGGGACTTGTAGTCTCCCTCCTTGCTCTGGTACATTACTATTGTAAACAGCATCCAAAAAAGTCCATAGCTGTTCAGCTCCAGATTTACTTGACACAACCATTTCACCAATGATGTCAAGTAGTCTACAAAGAAACAAGTTCCATACAGATAAACATCAAAATAATTTTTTTTTTCTTCTTCCAAACAGCCTTTAGATGAATAGAAAGTACAATTATTCTTACTTGTAAAAAGTTTCATGCCAAGGTAGAAAGCTCAGTAGAACCAAGGCTGTTTCTGTCTTAGGATCATGACGGCAAAATCCAAAAGTCCACTTTGAGTCAATGCTTGTTAAGACAAATGAGTAGTGCTGAATAACAGTACTGAAAAAAAAAAATTATAATAATTAGAGATAAACTGTTCATAGAGGGCAAGAATAGCATACAACATACTGCAAACATACTTTTTGAATTCACAGGGGTAGGCAAATTTTGGAACTGATTTCAATATCTCTTCATCATTGTACATTTCAGGAAATTTTTGGATAATCCAGGGATCCTTATCAGGTGGCTGAGGTTGTACAACTTCGCAGAAGCACTGGAACAGGTGCTTAACATTTTCCCTGAAACAAAAGTTTTGAGAAATATAGAATCCAGAGATATATTAGTGAGAGAATGATCAATGTCATTATATTTTACAAGTAACTTTTGCTGCAGTTAGTTTCGGATTAAATTTTAGCACCAAAACATAAACTTGTCACAAAATGACCTACATAAGGTATTGCAAGGTTATGCCTCAGTTTCTAGACTGAAAAGTGGGTGACTTCATAACTATTCATTCAAATGTCAAAGAGACGACATAACTGAACACTAGCTTGTGAGTCCAGAAGTCATCAGTAATAGACAAGTTCAGGAGAGAAAAGTGGGTGGCAACACTAAGTACTCAGCCACAGTTTGGGTATGATAAGCAACAATAGAAAACCGAACCTTGCTCGCATTATTCATAGGTATCAAACCATATGTAGGCTGATATGTAGGACGAAATCGTAAGAAGCATTGAATGAATATAGGTGAATTGTAAATAGAACTCAGAAGAGTGCATATGTAAATGGTGTTGAGATTCTTGTCTCCTTACCTTATTCTCGAACCCATATTTTATGAGTAAGCACACTAATTCATGGTTAAAGTTATCACAATAAGTAAAACATGAAACATGCTGCATGCTTGGTCCCCAAATTATTAATCACCGACACTATCCATTGTAATTTTTAACGAACAAAAACATTGACAGCGGGCAGATGACAGAAACCCTTACTGACAGTAGACGACAGAATGGCATGCAACCCTGAGGCTCAAGTTTGAAACGCACTAAACAGGAAAAAATATCAGTTTACGATTTAGAAAAAAAGTGAAAATAAATTTTGAAAACGTTTGCTCGAGTTTAAAAAAATAGATGATAAGCATAAAATATTGAAAAAGACTAAATGTCGGCTATTGGTGAGTTGGCTACATGCGGAATGCGTGTGTATATATATGTAAGGAAGGCGTTTTTTCATGTAAGGTGGATGAGAAACTTTGCTTCGCACTCGTACTGACTAAAGTCATCATTTCTCCGATCAAGGAAGTTGTAGTTATTGTTTTCCATTCCAATTCCGCACAGTCCAAAGTCCATAATTCTTTTCAATTAATTTGTATCGCGGAGCGTTCTGCTTGTCGAAGAGGCATAGTCTGCTTAGGTGAGTTCCTCTAGACCAAATCCATATACTCTTCCGACTCTTCCCCAGACCTGACCCTTGACGTGACAACTGAACTGAATGATGAGAACCGCCGTATAAAACCGGTGTTTAGGTGTTTTGGTGGTGTGGTAGAGTGCAAAGATCAAAGTTCGTGAGAAATTGACCGAAGGTGGGGCATACGAGTGTGACTTAAATTCATTTCTGTTGGCTTGCAGTCAGTGTGTGAAGTACCTGGGATATCAGAATGATGGGGTAAGTATTTTGCTGCTGGTTTCCTTCGGTTTTGCCTGGCTGACACTTGATAGCTGTTTTTTTATCATTGCCAAATTGATATTTTCTTATGTGTTCTAAATTTGCTTTCAGGAAATTAGCAGGGCGTACACTATTTATTACTGGAGGGAGTCGTGGTATTGGTAAAGCAATTGCTTTACGAGCTGCCCAAGATGGGGCAAACATTGTAATTGCAGCTAAGACTGCTGAGCCTCACCCAAAGTTACCTGGCACTATTTACACTGCAGCTAAGGAGGGTAAGACTAATTCTATTGAATTTATGTATAATCTAATCAGAACTATTTCTGATCCTTACACACAATTTTGCTCTGTAAAGTTGAAGCCGCAGGTGGGAAATGCCTTCCGTGTATTGTTGATGTACGAGAGGAAAAGCAAGTGACAGCAGCTGTTGATGCAGCCATCAAAGAGTTTGGGGGCATTGACATTCTTGTAAACAATGCCAGTGCCATATCACTTACTGGCACCCTGGATACAGAAATGAAAAGATATGATCTCATGCAGAATATTAACACAAGAGGAACATTTTTGGTGTAAGCTAGGAACATAACAGTCAATGCTTGTTCTGGTTTTCCTAGCGATAAGTTTTTGCACTTTCTCAATTGTTTGGCTTATTGTTCATAGGTCAAAAATTTGCTTGCCTTACTTGAAAAAGAGCACAAACCCTCATATTCTCAATCTCAGTCCTCCTCTTAATATGTCAAAGCACTGGTTCAGCAACCATGTGGCTTACACAATGGCAAAGTATGGTATGTCTATGTGTGTTCTTGGTATGGCTGAAGAATTTGCATCAGATGGCATTGCTGTGAATGCACTCTGGCCACGAACAGGTTTGTTCCTCACTTTATGTACTCTGCTTGAATGGAAAACAGTGTATTTACTTACATGTATCATGATTATCATTTTACAATCTCATTGTGTGTTTTCCTGCTCTTTAGCCATACATACAGCTGCTATTGAGATGCTGACTGGGCCCGATTCTGCAAAACAGTCTCGCAAACCTGAGATAATGGCTGATGCTGCATATTACATTCTCACCAAGCCATCTCGTTCTTGTTCCGGCAACTTTTTCATTGATGATGATGTTCTGAAGGCAGAAGGCATAACTGATTTAACACATTATGCCTGTGATCCCAGTAAGTATTTTTTGTGTATGTCAATCCAGACCTGGTCAAATGTTGTCATTTTTATTTAAACTATGATATTATCCCAGGTTATGCGGACAAACTTATGCAAGATTTCTTCCTTGATGATAACCACCCTACGACTTCTTTCGAGAAAAAGAAAGAGAATGCTACTTCAGAAGGTGCTGATGGAATTGCCAAGATTTTCAAGACTATTGAGAAGCAAATCAACCCTGAGCTAGTTAAAAAGGTTCAGGGAGTATATCTGTTTCAAGTTACAGGTAATCATTATACAGTACCCAAATTTTTGATAAATCAAATTCAATCTACTTTCTGTTTTGTAAAAAGTGAGATCTGGTCTTTCATTTCCCTTTCATCTTATTTTTCTTAGGTGCTCAAGAAGGGTTCTGGCATATTGATCTAAAAAATGGTAGTGGATCTAGTGGCAAAGGAAAACCGGAGGCTGCACCTGACTGCACATTGTCTATGGACTCTAAGAACTTTTTTGATATGTTTTCTGGTTTGTTAAAATTAAGTGTATTTTTTGAAACTAAATTACTGATAACAAACATACCTAATGCAGCAATTTTTTATTTCTTTTTAAATAGGTAAACTGAAACCATCAGCTGCATTTATGACTGGTAAACTGAAGATAGCTGGTAATTTGCAAATTGCAATGAAACTGGAGAAACTCATGAGCTCCCTCAAATCAAAGATGTAATTTATGAATTTTGAAATTGTTCAGCTGCTATTAATGTGTCAAAAAACAAATTGCCCTCAGAGAAAGAGTGTTTTAACTGACTGTTAGATTATTGTTTCAAATGAGCTATATGAAGTTGGTGAGGGTTGTGGTGATACATTATCAGTATTTTAATGTTGTAAATTTTGATCAAATTCTTAATTTTTATACCAATTATTGTATAGCAGAACATTTCAGAGATAAGCACAATCTATTTGTAACATATTTTTTTAAAAGATTTTGTGTAAATATTAAGTTGATGCAATTTTGCAATTTTATTAATTTTTATACCCAAGTTATTTTTCACAAATATAAATGCTATTATCACCACTGTTATTTTTTGAAGTATGTAAACCTGCTCATAAGTTAAAAATAGTTTTTAACTTTAGAACAACATCAGATATGAATGGTCGGTTTTCTTTGTCTTCTAAGCAATCCAGAGCCAAATCCAATAGTGGTTTTGACAAATCAGTTCCTTGTTCTGATTTCCAATTACCAGCCTTGCCATCGAGCAATAAGTCAATTGGTTGAGCATTTGCATCACACACCTCCATAACGTGAGTTACCTGAAATTTAAGGAAAAGAAAAACAAAATATATCTTGAAGAGATTCTGAGGAAACTGCTCATACATTTCAGAAATTAATTACTCACCAAATCCAAACCATCTCCATCAGCATCATATGGTGATAAACCAGTGAGCAGTTCTAACAGAACCTGTTTCACACATAACAGTTTTACAAAAGCATCAGCATCAAATTTTTAATGAATTCAACAAAGTTACTTACTACTCCAATGCTGAAGACATCAATTTTTACAGTTACTTCTCCTCGCATGGCTTCTGGAGCCATATATACAGAAGTTCCAAACACTGTTGAAGTCAGCATTGCTGAAGCATCCCCATTAGAAGAATCTCCAAGGCGTATGAGTCCAAAATCTCCTAGCTATATTTTCAAAATATATTTCAAACCAATTGATTTTTATTAGTTTTTTAAAATTCTTATTACTTTATTGAAGAGGCTCTTAACCAACCTTAGGAATGAGATCCTTATCAAGCAAAATATTAGCACTCTTAACATCTCTGTGCACAAGAGGGTACTCATGTAGATGCTGAAGACCAACTGATACTCCAAGAGCTATTTTGAATCTGAGGGAATAAGGAAGAGGAATAGACCACCTTCCCTTCATTTTGAGGAGAGAACAGAAGTATAAAATATTGAAAGTAAAGGAAACCATTTTTTTATGTAATTCATTTACAAGTGCTGTACCTTGCAAGACAGTCTTTCTTCTAGATTTCCTTGACTCATATATTCATAAACAAGACATTTCTCAGGCCCATCCTTTGAATATGCCACCATACGAAGAAGATTTGGATGTTCTACTCTACAAGAAACAAAAAGTTCTATTTACTGCTACTGAATTGAATTCAGTCATTATGGTATGATAGATGCGGAACACAAACCTCAACAACGCCTCTAGTTCATTATGAAAAAGTCTATCTATATCAATAATTTCTACATTTAGGCGTTTAACAGCAGTTAAGACGTTGTCTTCTATTGCTAAATGTACTGAACCAAAGGCTCCTTTCCCCAAGAGCCTCCCGTTATTTTCTCCAACAGGATTGCAGTCAAAATCATTTGTTTCAATGCGCAATTTCTCGTAAGGGATGTGTTGAGGGGCTTTTCTAGAAGTGAACCAGAATATTAATGAGTAGAAGAAGAAAACCTTTCAAAAATTCTCAAGGGTGTAAAATAAAATTTGTAGATAACTTATTTGACAATTACTTAAAAATCTGTTCAATAGGAACTGTCACTTGCTGTTGTTCAATTTTAATTGATTCAACAGAATCTTTGTTCTCTCTTGATCTCACACAATCCATAGGTATATTCCCTGGGACATTTGCAAGTTCATCCTCAGGCAAACCACTTCTGCAAATCTGTAAGAATCCAATTGTCATGCACACAATTCTCAATAAGCACTAACTCATATGTTGCGTACCTCTTCAAATTGAGATGCTGGGTTGGAGGCAGGTGGAGCTGTAGGGACAACACACTTCCCATTCAGCAGCTCAAGGGGAGCCAATACCTCAGCGGCTGGTCCACAAGATGGTCTACTTGGACGGGATTCTAAAAATTTAACAAAGAAATAAGAACTTTGGTAAAAAATACGGATTATTTTTTATTGTTTTAGGCTACTAATATATCTGGTGCATTAAAAATGTAATAAAATTTGTCATTTGAAGCCTTATACATACCATTCAAAAGCTGGATTGCAACATAGTCTGCTGCCTTATACAATTCTCCCTCTTTCAATAAATTAAGGAGGTCAGCAAGTGTTGGACGTTTTCTACCACTACAACCCCATTCTTCAAGAAATATTTCTGCACAGCTTCGTTTTTGCTTCTCACCAGCGTCTTCAATCATTCTATTAAGAAATAATTTGTCTTAAAACAACTAAAAGCAAGAGATACTCAAGATTTGCATATCAAAACAAGAAAAATCTTTACTTTATATGCCTGGTTGTGTATTTTATGGGGCAAGGCAAACTATTGGTGGGGTTTCTCCGTACAAGTGCCATGACATGCTTCCATGCTGAACCTGACTCGAGAGCTTCAACAAGCCCATAATGTGCAGCTATTGACAAGAGGCGTAATTTGCGCACCTCTGTTTCTCGATCAAACCTGCGTGATCATGAGAGAAGAATTTTACAAGATGTTGAGTTTGATAATGCATCTTACTATCTGTGCATTACTTTCCCCATCTTGCCGTTACATCTATAAACTGTGTAGAGCCTGACTCCAGAGATAACTACTTAAATATTTAGAAAGTAGGTAGTTATAAACTGTGTAACTAGTGAGGCTCTAACCCCATGCTAGGGCTAAAAGCTATGAAAATAGTTACCTCATGTTCTGCCGCTGAGCCTAACTTAAAACTAACAACTAACAGTTAAATGAAAACTCTGCAAACAACTTTGAGAACAACTTGTTGCTCCTGCTGTCAAGGCCGAGCGAGTGTACGTGTACAAACTCAACATAGAGTATGTGTAGGAATAAGATGAAAACAATCTCTACCAACCGAAACTTTAAACAACTTTAAACGAATTGTTTGCAAACAGTTACGACACGTAGAACAACGAACAAGCCGAAGGCCGAAGCGGCCGAAGCAGAGGCAAGCAGAAGCAGAAATATGGCTGCTTGAACAGTGGCGCCTCTAGTGGCCATTTCCAAACTGACAACTTATTTTTCCAAAAAGGCTGTGGTCATGTCGGACGAAAAGTAAGGGCCCGCGTTAAAAAACGAAATTATTTACTGAAACTTTTTTGACGCTACCTTGTCAGAAATGATCAATATCTCTAATTTAATTTTTGTTCCGTTTGTTTGTCTGTAGCGTATGAATTTTCCAGAGAGTTCTATAATGCGAATTGAAAATCATAAATGTTCTTTTGGAACTTCTCTGTTATAAGTAAAATCAAATTTGCTACGTAAAACTAATTTATTCTCGTGGTTTTCACTGGACTTAAATCGCATTTAAAATGGACACCTGGTAGGGGTTCTTTTCAATCTTTTCCCATATCTTATAGAACGAGTAAAAAAATTTTCTTTAAGCATAACCTTTCAGTTCAATTCAAGTTTTCATTATTGCATTATTTCTATTTGTTATAATTGTCAGTGTTTATCTGATCGTAAACCGATCTTCTATAACTATTTAATTGTGTTATAAATATTTCTTTCTTCCTTGTTACAAATTTCAGTGATGATTTACTTGACGGAGGAGAATATGATGATCTCGGAGGAGAATATGATCTAAATGAAGGGGAGGAAGAGGAACTATTAGCTGAATATGAAACAGAAGAGGTAATTTTGTGTTACTTTTCCTCCAACTTAATCTCTTTGTTTGTGTTCTTTTTCCCGCTTACTCTTAATCTGCCAAGCTTGAGCCTTACCTGCATATCAGTGTAATGGACATGAAATTTGTGTTATCTAATTTCCTTTATGTTTAGTTTGGCCAGCCAGATGATATTTTAGATCTCTCTATAGAACCTGGGCAAGATGATCTGGATGCTGATTTTGAGGTACAAGATGGTACATATGAACAGAGAGATAATCAGCACCAACAGCATTCAGTATCAAATTTATCAACACAAAGGTAACATGTTATTAACATATTTTTAAAATTTTGGAAATCTGTAATGTGCTGTATTATTTATTGTCCAAAATTTTATTTTCAACAGCCACAATGCTACACATGTTTCTTCACATAATGTAAGGAATTCGCATCATGATGAAGAGGAAGATGAAGAGGATGAAGCGGATGAAGCAGAGGGGGAAGCTGCAAGAGGCCGGTTCAAATCAGAAAGAAACACATCCGTTCCCTTAAAATCCAATCAATCTTTTGGTAATATACCTGAAACATTAGGTAAAGTTTAATAGCACCCTATGTAATTTATAATATTGGTGTTAGTTTCAGCAGGCTTGACCTGTCAGTGACCATTTCTCTTGCAGACCAAGTAATCACTGAACCAAAGAATCAGGGAATTCCTCGAATTCAAAGAGGTGGAAATTGGAGAGGCAGAGGTGGTCGTGGGTTACCACATTTCCGAGGTGGCCCGTCAAACCGTGGTCAAATAAGAGGAGGAAGGGGAACATCCCATCATTTAGGCAGGAATCAATGGAGCCATTACAGCAACCGTGGCCAGAGACCTCATGGTCCCAACTTAAATGTTGCAGGAAACATGGGTCCAGGACCGCAAATGGGGCGAGGGCCTCACATGGGTCCAATGGGTCCTGGACCTCAGATGGGGCCAGGTCCTCAGATGGGGCCAGGTCCTCACATGGGTCCAGGGCCTCACATGGGTCCCGGACCTCACATGGGTCCAGGGCCTCATATGGGTCAAGGTCCTCATATGGGTCAAGGTCCTCATATGGGTCAAGGGCCTCATATGGGTCAAGGGCCTCATATGGGTCAAGGGCCTCATATGGGTCAAGGGCCTCACATGGGTCAAGGGCCTCACATGGGTCAAGGGCCTCATATGGGTCAAGGACCACACATGGGACCAGGGCCGCACATGGGACCAGGGCCGCTTATGGGGCAAGGACCCTTCATGGGACATGGACCTGGTCACCACATTGGGCCTGGAACTGGACTTAACATGGTACAACACATACCACAAATGGCACAAGGCCCACACATAGGCCAAACACCTAATGGACCGAACTTTCCTGAGACTAATGTTGTGTCTAACATTTTACCTCAAGTGCCAAACACATTGAGTCCAGGAATTGGCCAAAACTTTGTGCCTCATGTGAGACCAGGATCAAATACAAATGTGGCTCCTTTTTTCACCCAAAACTTTACTGGCCCTACTGTGTGGTCTAGTCAGTCAAGGGAACCAACAACTAATTTGAACATTAGCCAAGTAACTCCTAGATTTGATTCTAATGTTGGTCACAATGTCCCCAACCCTAATACAATGGAAGGAAATCCTCTGCATCAGAGATCAACTTTTCAGGTGAGAACTGCTTATGGATGTTTTCTGTTATTAATGGCTAATACTTATTCTAAATTTTTTCCCCCGTTTTTTGTTTTGTAAATTATTCTGTCTACATAATTTGTAATTTCCTCCTTTTTCTTCCAGAATGATCAGTTTCCTTCTATTCAAAGGGTAGTATTTAATACTATAGGAACCCCAAACGAACCCTCAATTATTCGTATCCAACCTGAAGAGCCACCATTGAGATCAAATAAAATCCATATTAACCCTCATTTTCGTGGAAACATACAAGCAGTGAATGAAGGTCAATTATTTTTTATTGTCCACCATATTCAAAAATAGTTATCTTTTTTCTAATTCTAATGCCCTTTCAATTTTAGGTATTCCTGTTTGGGATCAAAACTCAGGACCGCCACCTGGGTCTTATCCAGGTCAATTAAACCAGAATGATGGAGGTTATCAACATCAGCAGTGGAACCAAAATCCAAACATCAATCAAAGAGTTCCAGAGGCTCAGGCTGCAGATATAACTCTACCTTACCCCCAGCAGTCCAGTTACATAGGTGCACCTCAGAATCATCCTCAGCATTTGGTGGTGAGCCATCCTGCTATATTGCACATGAAATATTTGCTTATCAGCTACCGTTCTTCTCTTTACATATGCACTGTGGCTCTTTCGCAAAGTCATTCTTAAAACCTAAAAGTAATCTCTTGATGAACATGCTAGAACAATTAAATATCTTAAGTCAAACATATTGCCAATTATCAAATTCCTAGGGTCATTTCCAAGCTCAAAGAGGATACCATCAGAATAACCAACAGTCTCAGCAAAATTTACCCCCACCTCTAAGACAAGACAAACACCAAAGGTTTCCAAATCATCAAGGTACTTTTAATTAATACAATGTTTTTTTTGCTCATGTGACCAAGTCTAGAAATTCACGAGTACATTTATTTCCATCAGGGCGAGGGGGTGTCAAAGGTCAAAGCCCTGCTTCTGGAGGAGATAGAAAATTTAATCAAACACATTCACCACCTAAAAGAACTCTTAGTGATAGCCCAGGTACTGTGCCAAAAAAGCAAGGACGGCTAGATTTACGCATGTCAGCAGTAAGTACCACTTTGTGTGTAAAAGAAATTATCAAAAAGAAATTGTCTGAAATGCTTATCTTTATTAATCTTATCTCATTAGGGGAACAGTAACTTGTTACCTATAACTATTGACACTCTACCTGACACTACCACAACCAACGAAACTCATCAAGAGGATTCAAATGAGGTGAGTTATTGAAATACTTCTCTTTGGTTTTCACAGCATGGTTTACATAATGTTACTTAATTTGCAAACAGGATGATGAAACTAGAGAATATCGTAAAAAAATTGAAGAGCAAAAGAAACTAAGAGAAAAACTTCTTCGTGAAAAAGAAGAAAGAAGAAGGAAAGCTGCTTTGGAGAAACAAAAGGACTCTGATTCCTCAATTTCATCAGGTATTAATGATACTACTATCCTCATCTGTTTACAAACATTTGGTTACCGTTTCTAAGCCACTGAATGTTTGCCAGCAGATTCAACTAGCAAACCAGTAGTTTTGGCCACACAATCCATTTCCACAGTATTAAATCAATCCCCAAGGAAAGCAGTCTCAGCAAAACAGTGGCAAGCACCAGGAAATCAGCCGAACAATTTCTCAAATCCATCACTCAGTAATAATCAGCGAGGACGGGGTGGCAGGGGAGGTCGAGGCAGAGGTGTGCATAACAGACTTGGCAGAGGAAATTACAATCCCTCTGGATCAACGTCTGCTGGTGAACTTCCTCCTGTCGGCATTCCCCAGGTTGTTACACCTAATGAGACCTCTGTGAGTTTCTTTTTTCTTTTAACCTTTCCCCCAATTATATGATTGTAAGGATTTTTGACAATGATGTTTTAATTTTTTACAGTTACGTAATGAAGATATAACAGCACAAGGGTTTGGTCCAAGCCGAATTGTAGTTATAAGAGGCAACCAGACCCAGACTGCAGGAACACAAAGAATTGTGAAGAACCCAGTAGAAGTAAATTTTCTTTTGTGACCAGACTATCGCCTAATTTTTAAAATATTTCTGCAATTACAGTGAAACCTGCTTCAAGCGTTGCCCGCTGAACACGTTTTCCTGCTTAATGCGTTGCAAAATGAAATTCCCGAGCTGGTTTACCCACGAAAAAACGCGGCCCGCTTAAGACGTCGCGAAATCGTGCAAGCCGACCGCAACGCTTTAAGCGGGTTTCACAGTATTTTTTTATTCTTACGTCTTCATTTTTTCTTTTTTAATTCCAGAATAGAACTCCTCATGAACCAAACAGTACAAATAATCCAAGTGAAACATCATCTTCTACTGCCAAAATGGTATCTGTGGAAAATTTAGCTCACAGCACAAATGAAACTCAGCTGAGAATGATGTGTAACTGCATTGGTAGGGTAGAGGTAAGTTGAAAATATTCTCAGGTAGAATTAAAGAACTGATGGCTGACGTTCTGTGAACTTAATTTTCCTTTTTTCCTGTTGTACAGCACATAAACTTAGACAAGACAAATAAAAAGGCTATCATCAGGTTTGCTGCATCAGATGCAGCAGCTGCATTTGTTAAAAGATATCAGAGAAAGATGATCGACCTGTCCTTAATAAAAGTTGGACTCATCAACGAATAGTTTATTTAATCCTTAAATCAGACATCAACATTCTAAACAATTTATCATGTTTTAATAAAATTGTGGAGCCTTGAATTACATACATATATGGATCTTAACATCATATCTTGCTGGAACCAACTGTCATTTATTGTTACAACTTTCAGGGTGCCATCTCCCATACTTTGATTTGTAAATGTCATTTGTTATATTGTCTACACTTTATTTTTATTGTATTAATCTTGAACAACCTAGATGTTTGCATTTTCTTTTTATTGTGATTATGATCCTAGTGTTTGTATTGATACAGTTAAAGTATGATGTATTGGAAATATTTGAAAGTGATGTCTGTGTTAACGTAGTTGGTATTTTCTCTTTAAGTAAGTTCTCTCAGACTAAGTGTCCAAGTTCTTTGTTTATGATGACTTTTTAAGAATTGACTGAAATTAATTTTGAGCCTGGAGACTCCAGACATATGTTGTTCCAATAAGAATCTTACTGTTGTCACCTATTTTGGCTTGTCATGACATTAGCTTCTCATTGATTTGTGTCAATAGTTGTCTTTCACTATATTGTTGATGCTTTGCCCTTTCTAAATACAGTACTGTGATGAGTCCTCATAGTTTATTACCTTGTTTTCTAGCTGACACGTGTCCCTTAAAATATTTTGTTTTTCTATCTACACAGCATCTAGCTGACGGGTAGACACCATATTAATAATAGCTCATAAAGTCTCATACAATATTATTTTTGGTTGACACCATGTTAATAATAGCTCATAAAGTCTCTTACAATATTATTATTTTTATATATTTTATTCTATAATTGTTTTTGTGTGTTCTACCATTTTATTGAAAACTGGAGTTGAAGGTAAATGTGGCATTGAAATCTCAGGAATATCTCTCCCTGGCAATGCATCATCAAAATAAACCAAACTACTTGCAATTGGTTGAGTTATTTTTTCCCTCTAGTGTGTTACAGGAACCCTCATCCCTTAAGAGACGAAAAGTTGAGGCAAAAGGTAAAGTAATAAGAAAAAGTTTCAGAAATTGAAGTTTTTTGTTCCAAAACATTAAGACAAATTCCCAATAAAGTACAAGTTCATATTTTAATTAAAAACATGAATTGAAAAAGTTAAAACTATTTCTGAAGACTCTTCTGCAAAGGTTCAGACTGGTAACTACTTGCAACACCACTTCTTCCAAGAGAAGCCAGTTCTACTGGGGTTTGGCCTAAATTTGGTTCTAGACCCTGCCAACTACGGTTTGATAGATATTGACTGCCAGTGCTAACACAAACTGACAAGTCTGCTCGTGCAGCAATGCTTCTGTCCTGTAGATCATTTACTGGAGAGGATACGTCTAACTTACGAACTTTCCCTGTTATCAAGGAAACATCCAAAGTGCTCTCCTCAAGTTCATCTGAGAGTTCAACATGATCCACTCCACCTGAGAAAATAAATCTAGAATTATCTTTGAACATAATTGCAACAAGTATTTCTGAATACACATTTCTCTTAGAATTTACCTGAGAGAAGTTGTCTAAAGTTTGTTACATATTTTGGCGACCATTCACGAGCTGAGTTACATGCTAATTCTACCTCATATAAAGAGACCACAGGTTGATAAAATTCTTTCCAGTCCAATAATGAATTTTCTGGACAGGCAATAAGTACAAAAACATCCACCTGATGGTTTGGAAATAATTAGTAATGACCCACAATAGATATTATTTTTCTAACATTAACAAAAGTACATACCTCTGGGAAATTAGCAAGTTTTGGGATATTAGGACGCCCAACTGCAAATATGTAGGTCTTTTTCCCAGTCTTTTTGGCAAGCAATTTAATACGATCAACAGCATCTAAATAACCGTCAACTCCAAGAGTACCAATCAAGATACCAAGAGTTCTTGCATCTTTCACCCTTTCAACTAAGTGTAGTCGTTTCATTAGAAATTTGCTTATTTTTCCATCTGCAGGTTGGACAGAGGAAACGCTGTCTTCAGGGTCATACCGAAATAATTTACATGCTGCAAACAGAAAGAAAAAAATTTAATTCAAACAAAAAAGTAATCACAATACAAGGAAATATTTTTCATAATAAATAAACCTAAGTTGAGCATTTATTTTCAATGACCTGTTAATTCTAAGAGATAATTTGTAAATGTTCTTCCATCCTCTCCAATGTATAAAACAATGTAATCATCCAGTTTTGATCCTTCTGGAAGAGAAAAACAATTTCCAAGACAACATTGCTCCTCTTTTAAGAAATAACTATCCAGTTTGGGATGAGCAGAAACTGTCTTAGGGTACTTTTGTGATAAAGATTTATGTACTTCATCTGTAACATTTTTGGTGAATGAATAAGTGAGTTGACAGATTCAAAGTCAATGGTTTGAAAACAAATGTATACCTATTTTATGAGCATATCCAACATCGTATATCACAAGGAGTTTTGTATTACAGTCCTCAAATGTTGCTGTAACTGCATCCACTAATTTCTGAATATTTATAGGCTTTGTTTGAAATATGTATAGAACAGGAAGGCGCTTTGTTGGACTTAGGCATGCATGCCCAAAGTGAATTATCCCATCAGCTTGTACATGTTCAGCTGATACCTCATCTACACAGCAGCTGAAAAATTAAAACAGATTATGCTGCTGTCAGTGGTTCAATATGTAATCGCTTGTCAATAAACAATAAAAGGTAAGGCTTTGAAGACATTCACCTCCCGTAAGAAGTATCACCCAAGATGAAACACTGAGCACCCGATGAGTGCTGAAGACTGAGTAACACATCAGGTGAATCGCATAGAAGATTATCAGGAAACTGCAGGCAAACCTAAAAAAAAGTGGAGTTTTAAAGATAAAAAACACAAACCGCTAATTACATCGAGTAATAATCATCACTTCTTTAAAAAAAAATAATGGTCCTTCCCCCTGGAGGCAGAGATATTCTATGTTACATACAGCACACTACTGATATAACCTCAACAAACGAATGGTTTCATGTTCTCCCAACGTTTACCTTTGACAGTCCATTAGCTTTTATCCATTCGTCACATCGATCAAGTTCATAAACAGACCGAATTCTATCAAGGGACGTTGGACACACAGAACTTATGTCATAAATCTGCTGTTCGATACAGCGCTGCTCATCGCTGCTGAAGGCAGCCATGGTCGCGTGTTTACTATCACAACAAACAGCGTAATTTTTCATCACTGAGCAAACGGCTACCTGCACACTCTTGCCCAAGTTAAGTTGTGACAAGGGGAAAAGCAGTGGGGGTAGAAAAGCCCGAAGTTTCGGCGGCTCAGTCCGAATAGTGACCCGATCATACAACTTGGGCTTAGTTGTGTGCGGATCCGACAAGGTCCACCCCTACCCCACCCTACCCCTTTTATCCTCAAATGGATTGTAAAGTGCATTAAGGTTTAAGGTTATGTCGAATTGTTTATTATGTACTTTAAGGTTTGATATCCGTGATAGGTCTTGATTATGCCGAACAAAGAGGAAATCAAGGAACTTCTCTCTGATCTTGGGAGAGCGACATTGCGTGGTGTTCGCAAGTGTCCGAAATGCGGAACATACAATGGAACAAGGGGTCTCAGTTGTAAAAACAAAGCCTGTGATGTTGTCTTTAAAGAAGCTGGAGAAAAGCGAAAGTTTTCCACAGATGCCTGTCGTTTACAGACTGGCTCTAATACTCAGGTAGATTCTCAAGAAATGGTTACCGCTTGAAAGTTATGTGGAACCTGTAACCTTTTGTAGCAACCATAAGACTTGTATTTCAAACTTCTATTTTGATTCGTGTATGTTTCAGGTATTTTCTGTGAGAGTGAGGGATAAAGGACCAGATTACCGAGGCTTCGTTCAGCTTTTGACCGAGTCTGACCCTCTTTCAAGTGGAGGCCTAGAGGCTGAGGATGGGACATTAATCAGTCCAAATGCAGCACTTTGCTTTGTAGACACCTGCCAACGCTCTTTTGATGCCAGTGTTTTGAAATGCCATGTGAGTATTGACATTGTCATTTCTTAGTAATTTTATTAAATCTTGTTAGATTTCTTAAAAATTAAATATTTAACAGGAAAAGAATTCAATTGTTTCACCTCTTCAGCCAGTGTCATGTCAGCACATTGCTGCTGCCCTCCGATGTTTTGCTGAATCTGTTCCTCTTCCCCTTAAACCTACAGTTATTAATATTTTAGATTGTGATGGTAATACTAAACAAGTAAGTCTGATACTCTATTCAACTTTTTTCATTTTTACATGTAACTGTTTATTTAAATTTTTATCTTCTTTTGTAGAGTCTCTGGAATTTGATTGCTGAAACCTCTGGACCACTAGTACAGCGGGTGTCCAAAACCATAATGGCTGTAAAGTGTAAACCATCTCCCAAGCACCCACTAGGCTATCTACACTTTGCCTTCCTGACTTCCAGGGTGAAAGATAGGGTTGAACACAGGCACTTTTGTAGTTGTCCTGAGTTCAAGGTATGTACTTGTTTTATCCCTCAAATTTTTAAATCCTTGTTATTTTTAAATAATTGTACAATTATTTTATACATGTATAATTTTTTTATTATCTTTGTTTAAGGGTGGCAAGGATGATATTAGTCTTCTTAAACGATGTGTACACTTCTATGCTTGTGTTTGTGCATTTGTAAGTGATGATAAATTATCTGAGGAATTTGCACATTATGTGGAGATGTGTTATCCACCATCATCTCCAAGTACGCTCTGTCATTTATTTTTGGCCAATTTTCTCATAAATTATAGATGGCATAAAAATTCTTTTCATATTTCTTTCTGTTAGGTAGAGAAGAGCACCAATTGTTTTCCATACTAAATGATGCTTTAGAGGTCGGTGCTGATCCATGTGAAGTGGAAGTGGTGTTGCAAGATGAACCTCTACTTCAGTCAGCAAGCATCAGTGTTGCTGAGGATGGCACCATAACGCAGGTCAAAAGATGAACCGAATATTTCTTTTGATCCCTTTTTCTTTTCCTGAAATGGCAATATAAATGTACTCAACTTGAGGTTTTAGACCAATGCAATAATTTTGTGCCTCTTCTTATTTGCAGGTTCATGAACTTGGAGACATACAAATCCATCCTCTTGATAGTGATGGTATTACATACAGTGCTGATGAAATTGCTGATATGTTACCAAAAATATCTATTCCTCATGTTCAGGTATGATTAGATTGAAGAGTTTGCTTTATTCCAATGTATTCTTGATTTTTCATATTCAATAGGTCCATGTAAAATTGTATTTTTAAAATGCCGATTTATTTTTGAATTTAGTCCAAATTGAAGCGCAAAAGAGAGGGTTCAGTAAATGATGCACTACTTGCTTTACAAAAGCCTGTGGAGAGTAGTGGCCAAGATGTGTGCAGTCCTAAATCAAAAGTGACTTGTTCAAACAATCGTGGAAATGTTAATCAAAAACAGAATATCTCGGAACGCAAGCCTATGCCGAGCACTGCATTTAAAAAGCAAGGTTAGTATAAATTTCATTCAATAATCTGTCTTGTTGTTTGTTGTCATGCTTATTTTAATAGACTATAAATTATTTTGACACCCTACATTAACTTGATTTAATTTAACTTTCAGATCCACCTGATGAAAACGAATCAAATGTGTCATTCATTCAATGGTTGGCATCTGTAACAGAGCGAATAAATCAGACCATGCATTTCCAGTTTTGTGGAGACCCAGATCCTCTTGTTTTTCATGTTCCTCAGGTACACATTTCAAGAAATGTGATTATTTTTGATATTATAGTGAAAACTTTTTTAACAAGTTAAGGAGCCAAGTTTGTCTTGTATATTTTAGGTGTTTTTTGATTGTTTGAGAGAACGTATGTCTACTCCCCTTGGAGGGAACAAAAAGAGGCGGCTACCAAACACAACTACAGTATTTGTTCGGAAAGACTCTGTTCCTCTTGGTACATTCACCAAATATACATGGCATATCACAAGTGTTTTGTTTGTGAAACACATATTTGACACCCCACTGGTAAGTGGATTTTGAAACATATTTATCATCAGTCAAGAAGTAAGCAGACTTATCCTCTAGTTTATTTTACTTTTAGATGCCCCTCGATATAATCAGGAGCTTTGTTGAGAATAGAGATGGCACATATGATCTTTTCCAAAACAGTAAAAAAGAAGACAAAACTTTATGTGCCTCTAAAACAATGAAAAGACCCCTTATCAAGCCGCTTGAAGTGCGAACTTATCTTAAAGTTGGTGAGTATTTTGGAAGTGAATTAATCGTTTTAAAAGGTATGTAAACATATTTTCTTGATAAGCCTTAAATTTTTCAGGGAATACATCACCTGACCAAATGGAACCAACTCCTTTTGTCATAGAATGGATTCCTGATGTCCTCCCTTTAAGTAGAGTGGGTGAATTGAGACTTCAATTTAAATTTGGTCATCAGAGATGTGGTTCAGAGCAAGCTAGGAGTCCTTTTATAAGACAACCTTTGAAAACATCTGTAAAGAGTAGGGCATCAAAGAATAAAAAACAACAAAAACTGACACCATTTAATCAACAACAGGCTGCTAGTATCTCTGTGCTTGTTGATCCAGAGGAACTAATGACTTTGTGAATATGCATTCTACTTAGGAAAGCTGAAGTGAAGTTGTATGAAATCACCTCTTACTATAATATTAAGAGAATAATGAACTTGATGTGAAACAGATCACTCACATTGCCCATCCAAAGATTATTATTTTAATTGTTACTTGTTTTCAAAACTGTTCTATAATTCCTATTTATACACTTAAATTAGAACTTTTGTATCTCTTACCATGTGGACCACTCAGTTGAAGTTGAGAACTCCCCAAGAGAAAATAATTTATGTTATGCTCTCTGTATTTATTTGACATGCAATGTGATATATTTAGTCAATTCATAAAATTGACAAGAAATTATTATGTTCAGCGATTCTATCACTGCCATTTTCTGTGCGTTGGGCCCATTTTATTTATGTTCTTATCAAAATCAGAGTAATAAATATGTAACATAATTGAGTCAGAAAATTTGCCTGCCATATTCCTCACCCCAACAGCCGCAACACTTCATAATTGGCTAAGCCTTAAAGGCGATAAAAAAATTAAACATCTGAATAAAATTAAGAGGCAAAGCCTTCACAATCGAAAGCATCGAAAGAATAGACTATCTATCTCTCTCGCACTCATGGGAAAGCGTATTCTTTTCTTTTCACTCATTTGGTGTACTAAACTCTCGGCAGTTCCACCATATGAAAATGGCCGACAATCAGTGCTTTTCCTAAGTTTCAGTTACTTCATCTTTGACATTAATACGAGATGGATTTTATTATTTAAAAAATAAGAAAGACATCAATTTAGCCTCATGCCGCCATTCTGTTGGTACGCTTGCATCGATCTCACGGCCATGACGCGAAAGGGGAAAAAAACAAAAAAAAAGAAAAGCAAGGCGCCGTGTTGCGTCATGATCATGATCAGATGTCAGTTGTCAGTAGTCAGCAGCATAGCTCACTTTAGATCTCAGCACGACATTCGCTGGAAGTCAAGAAAACTTGGTGACACGTGGCATTTCTGTCTGCCTGGGATTTCCTCTGAAACTCTCGTGTGGGAAGTGGAAGACAAGTCTAGATTCATCGAGGGAACAGGGAAGCCTCCCATAACCTCAACTTCCACGTCGAGTCTGCATGATGGCTGTGCCGGCTGGAATCTGGAACTTCTTGTCGCCGCTGGATGAGGACTGGACTGTGGCGGTCCTCTTGTAATTCTGGTTTGGTAGTGTATTCCAGTCAAATCTGAACGCAGTTGGGTCGGACTCCGCTTGTTTCTGTCCGTCACGTGTCGCTTGAAGTCTCATCGAGGCCTTTTATGGCATATTTTTGGGCGCCTGTCGTATCGCTGATCGTAATTGAGGGCAGCCCCGTTAGCTCCCCGTCCCCCCCTCGCATTGCTTTCGGGGACAGTCGGCAGGCGATCCACTCTGGCTCTGTCCTAACTCGGTTTGGCTTAGTGGATTGGTCCTCTTGCGACATTTGGTAGGTGGAAGCAGGAGGAGGCTGCATCACGACCGGGGGCAGATTTCCTTTGGGATACAGTTGCCGAGCCATGTGGCATTTTACTTTGCATTACTTGATCTTACAACTCTTGCATTTTCCTAGTTTCTTAAATGTTTTTCAGTTACAGATTAACCTTCCATTTGGTCATGACTCTACTTGCCATAATGCGGTTTGGAAACTGTAGAAGGATAGCCCTATGTCAAGACTGAAATTAATTTGGGCAAGCTAATGAAGAAATATTGTGAGACTACGTGACCTGATTTGTACGATGGGGGTTGCGCCTCCCTATTCGGTCGGTCACGGGGGAGGGGGTCAGCGCTGGGTCATTTGTAGTATCCTTTCAGAATGCCTGCTACAACCTAGAAAAAATACACAAACGCCGCGTCGTTCGTTTGGTGTGACCGACGCCTGACAGGCGTGGTTGCGGCAGTGAAGGCGATGGCGCGGCATCGGCACGGCACGGCACACGGCCGCCTTCGCCCTTGCCTGTACTCACCATGTCTTGTTGATGGCGACGGTCAGATATTTCACCTTAAAACATAAAATGTCGTCCTCATGGCGTCACGCACGGTTTACGTTGAAATTAGGCTCTACGTGATTCATGGGGTTGCCCCTCACCTTGTCGGTCACGGAGGGGGGTCGAAAATGGCCAAAAATAGGTCTTACGTAGTATATGGATGGCCCCTAATGCAAGAAATATTGTGAGACGAAGTGTGACTGATTTGTAATGAGTGTTTTCGCCACTCCTAAAAATTGTCCAAGACTATTTGTATTGTTTTCAGTGCATTCATTTGCCAAAGTTGCATCCATTTGGTTGTTTGCCTGCTCTCAAAGGCACTCCTTGTGATCATATTGTGTAGTTTAGTTTTGCTTGCCTGTAATGTTTGTGTTGGGTGATGGTATTTCATGTTGCTGGGCCCGGCACTGGTGCGGTGTTAGTCTAGTCTCAATGGCTCTCAATGCAATGTTTGCCTTTCAGCTTCAAATACTGAACATTTTGTGGATTTTAGTGGATGGCTCTAGATAGACTCTCACCTTGTATCAAGTTACATGAAGCAGCTGTAGAGGTGAGTTTGAGCTTGCCTAAACTTCTTCTCTGCCACTCACCACTAAGTCTCTAATTTCTTTGTTTTCAGACTCTGTGCCAAAGTTGAGCCTGATCATGTTCTCGCCTGCTCTCAAAGCTGGGCACTCCTTGGCCATCATATTGTGGTGTGCTAATTTTAGGCGAAGAAGCAAACTCTGTCAAACAGACATCTCTCAGTCTACCTGATTCTACTGCTCCTGCAGCTCTAGCCTGTGTCAGTTGTTTGCCTAAGCCTGGCTAGTTCTTACAAAAGGCACTGAGGCACGAACTAGCTTCACTTTATTGAAGAGAACTTGCACCTTCAGCTTGTGAACCTTGTTGTACTCTCAGATTCCGTCGCCCTTATGAAACCCAACTGTGGCTCACTCAAAGTCGATGAGGTGATTTTGCATTCAGTCACAGTGCTTAAACTTTCCTGTGAAATTAGTTTCCACTTTTGTGATTTGCAGACCCTGCTGCCAAGGTTCACCTGTTTCTACTGCTTGCTGCCGCTGCTCTATCCTGTATTAGTTGTTTGCCAAAGCTCAGCTGGCTCACAAAGTGCACTGGACGCACGAACTTTTGAACTTCTTCACTTATTGAGAGAATCTCGTTCTTCAGCTGTGAACCTTGTTGGACTCTCAGATTCCGCTGCCGCCTTATGAAGCCCTGAGGAGGCGAAGGTGATTTGTCTCCTTCAGCTCACAGTAGTGAAATTAGTACTTGGACAGTGTTAGGCCAAGGCACTAACACTATGTATATTTATTTCCAGATTGCCTGGAGTGCTTGGAGGAAATCCACCCTCCAAGAACGCCTCACCTCCAGGAACATTTGTCTCCTCTTCCAGCTCATATAAGTATTCCTTTGAATTTCATTGTTGGTAGGTAAAAACCTATTCCATGTAATACCTATTTTCATTTCAAACTTACATTTCATATCACTGTAGTGATGCTTCTAACTTGTTTACCTTGGAAACAGATTTTTGTCCACTTCTATTTAAACTGTTTCCCTTTGACATGCTGGTTTCTCTACTTTCAATTCACAGTATAGTCACAATGAAACTGTGCAGGATTTTCCCCCTTTTTCTCTTTTTATCTCTGCAAAGTAAAATTTCAAGGTTTCACAATATTTCTTAGTTTGAAGCTTAGCTTTTCAATTTTATATTTGCTATTGACGCTTTTTTGCAATTAATGTTTGCATTTTATGATGGGAATCTTACCCAGTTGGGTTGGCCTCCTCTTGTTTCTGGTGGTCACATGTCGCCTGTAGTCTGATCGAGGCCTGTTATCGGAGTGCCAGTCTTTTCACTGATGGATATAGCGAGGGGATTACCCCTCCCTTCCCCTCCCCCCCTCGCACTCCTGAGGGATGGGCTGGTACTCCACTCTTACCCTGGCGTGATCCTTGATCCTAACTCGGTTTGGCTAAGTGGATTGGTATCCTCATAGTGACAATTGTGGTAGTTGGAAGCTGGAGGTGGTTGTACTCCAACCAAGGGGCAGATTTCCTTGGGTTACAGTTGCTATACCTTGTGGCATATAAAAAAAAAAAATCAAATATCTATAAATCCTTATAGTGCTCATAGCTCTTATGAGCAAACAAAGTATATGGGGAGATATACGAATACAGTGAAGTTAAATATGAGCGGGAAACCAAATTGTCAAATTATTTAACAAGAGAAGAAAAGATTTAAAATTAAAAAAGGAAATAATAAAAAAAATAAAAAATTGATGACGATTACAGTGGTATTAGCGTAAACAAGATAGCAGTCTCTTAGCAAGCTAGGGGGCGAAAATAGGTTTTGTTTGCTTTTTTCTTGTTTTAACTGGGGTTAGATAAAATGTTTACTCACAGCTTTTTTTAATTATTTATTTTTTAACTTGTTTGACCATTTAACATTTTTTTTTTTTTTTTTAACTTAAATCAATGTTTTATTTCCAGAGTTGAGTCCGAGGGGATCCTGTACTGTGTGACTTCTGCACCTCCATCACCTGCCCCCACCTTCACACTTCCTTCAGCCGCCTTCAGCCAGCTTTCCTATTTGTGGCCAGCGGCCCAAGGGTTCCATCACTGTGGGACCTAGTCATCCGCCGTTGAAGATCAACGCTCTTGCCATTCTCCTCCAAGAACATCTCAATCTCCTCCCGGCTCAGAAGTATTCCTAAAAAAAAATCACAAGAAGGCAAAGGTAATTCTATCATGAACAATATTTCTGAATTTTGTTGTTTGTCTCCACTGTGGCTAATGATGTGTTTGTGTTGCAGATAAGGGCTTCTACTGCTGGTGCTGCTCAAGACTGTATATCAGTTGTTTGGCTAAGCCTAGCTAGTTCTCACAAAACGCACTGGCTGCACGAACTCAATTACCATGCACTTACTTAATGAAGAGAACTTCAGTCTTCAGTTGTGACTCTTATTGGACCGTGAGATTCCACAACCCTATTGTGCTCAGTGGCGTCAGCACATGTCTCCGTGCTTCTGGACTACTCAGCTTTCCTGCCCCAGACAATTCTTGGATAAAGCATACTCTCATGGACCATATTTCGAGTATGTGTAGTGGTATAAGCGTTAAGGAGATAGCAGTATTATATCAAGCAAAATAAAAGATTTGTTTTAATTTTGCTTTTGTCTTTTTTTACTTGGGATGGATAAAATGTTGTAACTAACAGCCTTTTTTGTTTGTTTGTTTGTTTTTTTTTTTTTTGTTCTTTTTTGTCATTTATTACTTAGTTTTGAGATTGTTGCAATGGAAAAATTCCTAAGTCGAAATTGAGTTGAAAGCTTTAGTGGCTAACTTCTAAATACTGCTTACTTCGCTCTTGACCATACAACTGTTTTCTTGGGTACTAAGATTAATTTTTTATTTTCAGATTTGAGTCCTAGCGGGTCCTGTACCGTGTGACTTCTGCTCTGCACCTCCCTGCCTCAACCTTTGCGCTTCATCACCGCCTTTAACCAGCACTACTTCACCTCCACCACTGTCATGTGCTCCCGGCTTTGTCATCCGCCGATGGAGCGCAGCGCTTCAGCTTTCCGGCGGCCCTAGTCAAGTCCTACGTGGCGAAGGTAATGACACCATCATCTACAATATTTCCGACTTTTGTGGTTTGTCTTCAATTTGCTAATAATGCGCTTTTTTGTTGCAGAGGGGCCCCGCCGTCCTGTTTGTGCCAAGCAGCCCACCCCCGGCGGCCAACAGCCCTGCCTCCGCGCCTCGGCTTGCGGGATTGATCAAGGGTTTGACTGCCTCGCGCGGCGCTCCGCCGCACGGCCAAGCTGGTCGTCGCCAAGTTTGAAGATCGCGATCAATTTCAGCATCCTGCTTAACTGCCTCGCCACCAATCGATACTACTGGATGATTTCAAGAGGCCAAGCCAAACTAGAAGTCTCTCCTGTATCAATTTAATTCTTCAGTAGTTTTTTTTTCCTTTTTTTTTTATAAATATTATTATAATTAATTTTGTTACACATTCCTTAAGAGTACGGCTCCATAAGAGGTGGTACGTTTCAAGGTGAAATTTGCAGTCAATTTTTTAATTATTTTGAAACTATGAGTCCGTGAAATTGGACAATCCTCACTGACGAAGGGAGGGGAGTTGCACTCTGACTTTGCCTGACACTAACTCTTTTCTATTGTCTGTATTTGTGGTGAATGTATTTATGGTGTCTGACACTAACTCTCTCTTCTATTGCCTGTATTTGTGGTGTCTGACACTAACTCTCTCTTCTATTGCCTGTATTTGTGGTGTCTGACACTAATTCTTTTCTATTGCCTGCATTTGTGGTGTATGTATGTGTGTATATGCTCTCCTGTTGGTTAGTAAGTTGGTTTAAACATACTAATGCTGTCTCTTCCTGTTGGACAAAGTCAGAGCGCTCTGATACCCAGTGCCCTTTTTTCCTTCTTCCACATATGTAACTTCATATCAATAAGCAATAAGAACAATATTTTTGCTTCATAAAATTTTGTGCTGGCCATGTTAAGTGTCAGGTAGATACTGTTCAATTAGAACTTGGGCCTTTAGAGATCATTGCTGGTGGCTATGAATGTACAGATGCTGTTTGGTACATTTTTAGCTCATGACAGGTAATATACATTCTAATGTGCCATCTAGACTTTGGAAAAAAAAAACGCAACTACTCGCTTTTCATTTTCTTTTTTCCAGTTGGTAATTTGGAGCCTCCTTTGCCAAACGGAAATCTTCCCTGAGCCTTCCTGCTATTTCATGTGAATTCAATGGCGGCTTAAGTTTCACCACTTCTTCATTTGTGGGTGGATTATCACATCTGGGATCCAAGGTAAGTCTTAATGTTTCTTAGTACTATTTCATATTTTTTTGGTGCCGTAATAGATGACATGAAACTTTTTCTTGCAGAATTTTGTGATTCTGTTGCTTGACGCTAGATGGTGCTTTTGAGTCAAATTTATCTCAAGCTCAGCATTCCCTTGAGGGAGATCTGGTTACCTGATCAAGCATTAATGGCTTTGCTTCATAAAATTTTGTGCTAGCCATGTTAAGTGTCAGGCAGATACTAATCAATTGGAACTTGAGCCTGTAAAGATAATTGCTGATGGCTATGAATGCACAGATGCTGTTAAGTACATTTTGAACTCATGACAGGTAATATACAGTCTAATGTAACATCTGGACTTTGGAAGAAAAAACGCAACTATTTGCTTTTTAATTACTTTTTTCCAGTAAGTAATTTGGAGCCTCCTTTGCCAAATGGAAGACTGCCCCGAGCCTTCCTGCTATTTCATGTGAATTCTATCGCGGCTTAAGTGTCACCACTTCTCCATTTGCGGGTGGATTATCACATCTGGGATCCAAGGTAAGTCCTAATGTTTCTTAGTACAATTTCGTATTTTTTTTTGCTGCCTTAATAGTTGACAACATGAAACTTTTTCTTGCAGAATTTTATGATTCTGTAGCGCTTGTCGCCTCTGGAGAAGATAACTGCAGTCATGATTCGCCCATCGAAACCTGTCCTACCCCACGAGCTCCGATGGAGCAGGTTCCGCGGGGCAACATTGTAGCCCTGTGGACAAAAACGGCTTTGGTCTGGTCGTTCTACTGATGTACACAGAAACGTCTTGTGACATACTTCGCCCAACAGCAGAGCTTTGGTAATAAGAGTCCTATATTGCGGGCTGAACTCACCTTACAGCACGTCAGTCTCCTGCACATGAAAGGCAGTTCATTTAAGTATTCATAAAACTTCACTGTTGTAAGAAGTAAGAAAAACTTCTTTAATCATGCAATTTTCATTTCAAACATATTTTGAATCACTGGGGGATAAGAGAATTGAAAAAGAAATAAGCATGCAAAGAACGAGTTCATTTTAGCAGTACTTAAGTGATGCTTCCTCAACTTGTTTATCATGGAAAGAAATTTTAATTGCTTTTCAGTAATTCTTATTGGGGCATTAGTGGCTAACTTCTAAATACTGCTTACTCCGCTCTTGACCATACAACTGTTTTCTTGGGTACTTACATTAATTTTTTATTTCCAGATTTGAGTCCGAGCGGGTCCTGTACCGTCTGCACCTCCACCACCGTCATGTGCTCCCGGCTTTGTCATCCGCCGAGGGAGCGCAGCGCTTCAGCTCTCCGGCGGCCCAAGTCAAGTCTTACGTGGCGAAGGTAATAACACCATCATCTACAATATTACCGACTTTTGTGGTTTGTCTTCAATTTGCTAATAATGCGCTTTTTTAAAATCAAATATGTATAAATTTGTATAGTGCTCGTAGCTGTTATGAGCAACCAAAGTATAAGGGGAGATATCCGAATAGTGAAGTTAAATGATAGGGAAACCAACTTGTCAAATTATTTAACAAGAGAAGAAGAAAAATGATAACAATTAGAGTACATTGGTATTAGTGTAAACAAGATAGCGGTCCTTTAAAAAGCAAGGGAAAAAAAGGATTTTGTTTTGTTTGCTTTTTTCTTTTTTTAACTTGGGGTAGAAAAAATTTCTTTAGTCACAGCTATTTATGATTTTTTTTATTAATTTGTTTAATTTTTTATTTCCAGATCTGAGTCCGAGCGGATCCTGTACCATGTGACTTCTCCAACACCACCAACATCATGTGCCCCAGCAAGATGGTGCTGGTCCTGGACACTCACCCCCTGCGCCTCCCGCAACGCGCCCGCGGGCACCGACTCCCTGAGCTTCCTTTCGACGCCCTTGGCACGTCGTGCTCCTCACAGCAGTGGCGAGGCAGTCCAACTTCTGCACCCCCCTGCCTCGACCTTCCTCACTGGACTCATCTCTCCGCCTGCCCTGGAGACCTTCCCCGTTGGACTTCTCATCTCTCCGTCATCCATCGTGGCGAGTCCTCCTCGTGCCTAGCAGCCGCCCGGCGGCCGACAGCTTTGCCTCGGGGCCCGGCTCTCGGGGTTTGACCGAGGGTTCGACTGCGCGCGCGGTGTAGCCGGTGTAGCCGAGCCTTCGTCGCCACGTTGAAGCTAAGGACCGTCTGGCCAGCGGTCTGGTGTCTTCTCCCTCTGACTTCGTATGGCCCGGCCCGCCTGCGGACCACCCGCGGCTCACCCTTGGGTCCCCTGCCTGCTGGGTTTGCTGAGCACCGCTTAGGCTCGCTGGGAGTGAGCGCGGACGAGAGGACCTCGAGCTGGAGGCTGAGCTGCGCCAGGACCTGCCCCATTGGACTCCTCATCTCTCCGTCATCCGTCGTGGGGTTGTTCCTCTTTTCTCTTTTCTCTTTTCTTTTACAGGTGGGTGAGAACGGCAGGCATCAGTTAGCTGGGGCTGACTGGTGGGAATTTTTCTGGAAGTAACTTGCAGAAACATTCCAGCTAAAAGCAGCAGAACTCAACTTGAATGCAATTTTTTACTTCTATTAATTCTTTTTAAAGAATAAATGTAATAAGTCAATTCAAAATTTAGTGCTGCTTGGTTCCTGTCGTGGCGACTACCTCCTCGTGGTCTCACCTGGGAGGGACTCAAATTCTGAATTTGACTCACTGCTAAAGTCGCCAAATTAGTGTAGAACTGTTACTATGATGGTTGATGTGTCCGGATTTTTTTGTATTCGATTTAAGTTTGGCTTAGGTATTGAGTTGTCTCAGTATTTTTTAAGTGGCAACATGTCCAGTTGTTAAAACTGCCGTGGCTTAAAATAGCTGTCACCCTTCTTTTTGTGTTTTGCATTGTATTTCAAAAATTGTATTGGGCATTGTGAATCACTTTTAAAATTGCTAGTGTTATGAAGAATTGAATTTTATTAATAAATGCCTCAGTGAATATTAATTTTGTTTTATGACGCAATTGTTTGTTTTCCAAGCTTTTCCTTATTTATTAATTTTGTTTGCCTGAACAAGAGACTATACCTCACGTAAACCCTATTTTCACATTTCGATGACACTTTGAAAAATTAAGTTGGGGTTTTCAATGCACTTGGACACAATCACTAACCAATTATGATTTTAAAATTTTCAATATTTTTCAGCATATGTGCATTTTATGGAATATTCATATTAGTGCTTAAGAGTAAGATCTTCTAGGGTCATAGATCCTGTCCCACAATTATAAGCATCCACCTTTATTTCTCAACCACACCCACACCATATTAAAGAAATTATCACAATTTTGCGTTAGAGGAAACAATACTGTATTACACTGCACAAAACATCGCGTGAACTTCACCGGCGAAGCCAGTAGAGTTTCCGAGTCGTTCCACGTCACTTCCAATGCCATGTGCGGTTCCATATACACCGAAGAAAGCATGTCTACTGCGTCTTCCAAGTCCAAGGCAGCCTCCATCCATAATCGCCCCTGAGATGGTGTCTGTGCGCGGGCGTCCTCCCCACCCTGCGGAGAACGCTTCGCCTCGCCGCGGCGGCAGCAGCGCGCAGTCGACAGTCGGTGCCCGCAGCTCGTCGCGTGCGCACCGCTGCTGTCCGCCCCACCCCGCTATACCGTCGCGTCCGCGAGCTCGACGACGTCCGTGGGTCCGCGCGTGAGTGGCGCGTGTGCGAGTGAGTGTCCCGTCCGGTGGCATGAGCGAGGATGTCCTGAGGACCCCGTAGCCACCGCCGCAGCCCCACGCCGACGTGACGCAAAGCGCACCATGTCCGCCACGGGGGAAGTGCAGCCGCAGCCGCGGGTGGAGTTCGATCTGAGCAGCAAGGTGGACCTGGCTGACTCCATGGGGACGTACTTCAAGTCGTCGTTCGCCAAGTCTATGGCGCTCAGCTCGGACCAGCAGAGCAAGTCCCTCGACTGCTCGGCCCTGAACGCCTCGCTGCGCGCGCGCGCCGACACGGAGTTCGGATTAGCAGCCGCGCGCGGCAGGGGCGGGCCGACAGGGCCGGGGCCAGACCCGGGGGTGGAGCGGGATAGCACCGCCAAGGTGCGCCGCGAGAGCTGCATCCCTAGGGGCGGCCCGCCGGCGCAGGCGCAGCCTCAGGGCGCATCCAGGACCAGGACACAGGAGGTGAGTGTCAGCCCTGCCCAGGCGCGGCCATGCTGAGGCACTACAAGCACAGGCAAGGGCTGTACTGCCCCGACACCTGCCGCCAGAAGCTGGCCTGCCCTGCCCTGTCCCAGACCGGACGTGCCCGATATGATGCCCTGCCCGGGCCCGGCCTTGACGTTCTCAGGAGAGCCGCCCCACCAGGGCCCCGCTGCCCCCCGCCTTGTCTTCCCAGAAGCCGGAGGCCGCGCGGGCCGTAGCGGGCTGCTGGCTGGACCACGTTGTGCCTCGTGCTTCTCTTCCAGTATGGGAAGCGTTCACCTCACAAGAGAGTTGTGTCGCCATGGCGCTCTTCTAGGAACGGCGCGACGGGAATAGCTTGCTCGCCTGTACAGGGGAGGACGTGCGGGGGCTGGCCTGCGTCGCTCGGTCAGCCAGACGCGATTATTATACCGTTTTGTGGACTGTCGCGTCGCGTCTGACCAGGCAGGCCGCAGGTCTAGGAGCACCCCCGTGTCGGGCCGGGGGCCGGGCCGAGCACGTGTGCGAAGCGAGGTCCCTCGTCGCACCCAGGTGCCACCGGGCGGCGCAGCGCAGCGGGGCCAGCGGGGTCTCCCCGCCCCGCCCAGCCCCGCCCACCCGCTGGAGTGACAGGTGTGCCCTGCCCTGCGATAAGCAGCGCGGCAGTGGCGATAAGGGCGCTAACCAGACGCCCTCCCGGCCCGGCCCTCCTGCTTGCCGTGTCCAAGCTTTACGCGCCCCGCCGTGGGCTTAAGCAGTAAGCTCCCGCCGCCCGCCCCGACCCCGCCCCCGCCCCAACCCGGGCCGGTACCTGCATGTGTGTTCGCCCTCCCCTGAACCAGACCTCACATGGCGACCAGCAACGCGGACGAACATGTTCTCCGCGCGCGTCGCCGCCGCGCCGCACCGTCGAGAGGACGATGACAATGTATTGAGATGGAAAGTCATGTCCGTCCCGTCCCGTCCTGCCGGGCCAGGTCGGTCCGGGCCGGGCCGGGCCGGGGAGGCCGCGCGGCGCGTGCGCGTGGAGTGCGCATAGCGGTGCATGGCAACAGCTAACAGCTGCTGGACCGAGCCGCGCCGCCGCCGACCAGGTCGCCGCCGTGCCGGGCGGCCAGACGAGCTTAGCGCTTTTGTTCAAGGACGCTCGGGCACGGGGCGCGCCAAGGTCCGGGCCCGGCCGAGGGGTCACCCCTAAAGCACCTTGTTGGCTCTTTAGCCACCCCTCCTTACCTCTGCGTCGCCGTGGTCGCCCAGGTCAGGTCAGCCACCCCTTGCGCTGCTGCCATCCCACAACGCGCGCACACACGCACATAGAAGGTCTGGATCCCTGGACTGGGCTCTCTTTACCTGTCGGGTGGGTGGTGAGGCGTTATCGGATTAGTAGAGTGACGGAGACGGCGGGGCAAGCGTTAAATTTCACAAAGCCCTGTCCGGTCTGACATGTCAGTGCGGATGATCGCGCTGGGCCCGGCCGGCCGTGCACAGCGGACGCGGAAACGCGTTCTTCTTCGTATCGTTATCACAGCCGCGTGATAAGACGGATTGATTCTATTAATGTAATCGCCTGGGCGACGTCCGGACGGAAGCGCCACCTCGCAGCGCGGCGCGGCGGGGAGGGCTCAGAGTATTTTTTCGACGGGACCCTGCCCCGCGGTCGATGCCGGGGCCGGGCCGGGCCGGCCCCCGGCCCCCTGCGTACGTGCCCAGGGTGGGAGGTCATTATCATATGACTGCGCACTGCGCCGCAGCCGCACTGCACCCGGACCCTTTTCCCACGAGATGTAGAGCATTGCCGACGTATGCAGCGCCGCGCTGGCCACGCTGCTCTGCGCTGCGCACCTTACTCTAGCCTGAGGACCCGGTTCCTGAGGACCTCCGGGACGACGGGACACCGTCAGGCCCGTCGCGTCGGCGCTCCGCGGTGGTAACTTTACACCCTTGGGAAGCTGTGTTAGCGCCGCGCCCGACTGGACCGCGGGCCGGGCGGGTGTGGGGCGGGGCGGGGCGCATCGGCAGCCTCAGCGCAGCGCATACAGGGAGGCAGGGCACCTGAGCCCCGTGAACAGCCGCAGGGCAGCGGGCATGCTGTGCGGTGCATGCAGCTGTCTTAGTCGACAAATTTATATCAGTAAGCCGATTTTCTGCGCCTTTCGCATTTGTTTTTGTAAGTTTTGAACGGGGACCGCGGTCGCGGAACTCCGAACAACTGGTGAGAGTACCAACCCTAAATCCATTTATGTACTTTGCGTACATGTTAAGAGATTCCCATCACTTAAACAATTAAAATGTGGGGACGTCTCAATCATTCTAGGGTGATTTTGTCTTCTTTAAAGGCGATAAGATATAAAATAATATATAAAAGTTTCCATAAAACTTGCATTTGTCCTCTCGCTGTTGGTAGTCTTGACAACCCTTCTGCGGGGCGCCAACCGCCAGAAAACATCTGAAGCATGAAAGTCTCTCTCTAACCGTCAACCGCTAGTTCCCGGTCAGCGGCCATCTTGCTCCGGTCGTGTCGCGGCTTCTTAGTTTTGTTCGCGCGAATTAGAGCTGTGCAAAAGGCTTGTAATTTGTAATTTGTACAAAAGAAATACCGTTTGATCTTGTGAGTGTCGGCAGTCAGAAGATGTGCCCTCAAAACTTCCCAGCAGGTACGTGTAGAATGATCAGATGGAGAGCCGGGTCTGGGTGGGTGCTCTTCTGAGGTTTCCCTGAGAGACAAAATTGCAAAAGCGAATGGAATTGATGTGATATGAATGTAGATCAGCCTTTATTGGTCATTACTCTAAACGCGGGATTATGATTGAACGACCGTTAAACACATGGGCCGACCCTCAACTACCGACGTGCTACATCCATGTCATCATCGCGAGAATAAAGAAGGAGGGGGGGGGGGGTACGGCCCATTTGGACTCGTAAAGCGGACGGCAGCCGCGTCAGAATCCATTGCGGTCCGGCCGGCCCCGCCCGGCCCCCTCCGCCGCCCCGCACGTAGTTGCAGTTAGGCCCTTCACGTCGCGCCGGTGATGACCGTTCTATATCCGAGAGGCTGGGTACTCGGCCCACTCGGCGGGGCGGGGCCGGCCTGGCCGGGCCGTAGTGACCTTACCGACGTACCTCCAACGGTACCGGAGTGCCTTACTGTGCCAGCCGCCCCGCGCCACACTGCGATCGGCCAAAGCTAAAGGAAAATTAGGGTCATTGTGAAAGCTCTGGCGTGGCTCTGGTCTGCCAGAGAAGTAGTGAGTGTGATGTGATGCAGCGGGAGAGTATAAGCAAGCAAGCAAGTAAGCGAGGAAAACCCGTTCCCAAGTCCGGCATTTGAAACGGCGGGCCCGGGCAGGGGCGCTCGGAAAGAGTTGTTGTAGTGTGATGTGATGATGATGGTGGTGCCAAGGGCCCCGGCTGGTCCCGGACATCAGATCCCTCTCGCATCCGCGCGGCCCGCCCCGCCCCGCCCCGTCCCGTCCGGCTTCTTTTTGCCTGAGCGATGGTCCGCTCCGCTGTCTGTATTTGGAGCAGGTTGGGCTGGGCTGGGGTGCGATTTGTTGTGACTGAGTGGCGCGGCGGGGCGGCGGCGGGGCGCGGCGGGTGCTAGTTTGTCAGCCGGGCGGGGCGGGACGGCCACCACCACGGTGACCAGCGGGACCTCGCCCGGGGCGCCGATGCTATCAGGGCAGCCCGCCCTGCCGCGGCGCGCCGCGGTGGCCATCGCGTCTGGCCCCGGCGCGGCCCTACCCGGCCTCAGGACGGACGTCAAAATACGTCCGGGGCCGTGTCAGGGGCGGCCCGGCCACATCAGACCGACCAATCAGCTGCGGAACCCGTTCCCCGGGGCGGACCAGACCAAACCACACAACTTCAAATTATTGCAGCATAAGGCCCCCGCGCGCCTCATCTTTTTAATTTTTTTTCCGCTTTGGAGACGCCACTTTTGGCGGGTTTAACTGCCAGTCAGTCTTTATGGCGCGCCGGGCCAGGGTGATCCGAGGCGATAGCCCAGCGTGGCGTGGCGGAGCGGGTCGGAGCGAGCTCACGTGGGCTGCCGCCGTGGAGCTAAGCGCTGCTGTAAGGCACCGCGCCGCCGGCCCGGCCAGTTAGCAGATGGACCTCTCGAGAAACGGCTTTGGCCTTTACCTGTCCGACAGGACAAGCGGTCGTCCAATAGTTTACGGTTCACAAATACTTCAAAACTAGAAGACCGTAATTAAAATAAAATCGGTATTTTGTTTAAAAATTTGCCGATTTCGCGTTGAGCTCTCTCAGGCCGGGTGCGTGATTCTTAGAGTGGAACGTGATGGGAGAGGGGCCGGAGAGGAGTTGGTTGGGTGAACGCGCGGGGAGGGCGTGAGAACGTCGGGATCGGTTGTAGGGTGCGGCGCACAGGTGCGATCTACCTCCGGAGTTATCACCATTAGCGTTATCCGTGCGCGCCGCCACGCCCTCCCGTCGGCAGGAAGGGTCGCCGACTAGCTGGGTGCACCAAGGCCTGGGGGTAGGAGGGGGTAGAGAGCCCAGGGCCGGGGGCAGGCATGCTAAGACAGCAACTTTGGTCTGGACTTCATGGCGGACGAGCACGCAAAGCAGCACATTGCGGGGGGAGCGGAGAGAGCGCCAGGGCGTTGATGTTAATGACAGTGTGGTTGATGGCTCTGATGGTCATGATGATGACTTTGACGTCGTCGCGGCGACGAGAGCGGTAGTTTAGTTGCTTGTCCGCGGCGTCCGCGGTGCGGGGGGAGGTGGTCGCAGTGGCGGCGGCAAAAGTGCAGCGCCCGCGAGGTGTGGCGGCGGCGTGGCGCGGCGTGGCGCGTCAGTGTACACAGCCGCCCCGCAGCGCCGCGCCGCGCACGATCACCCGCGGCGGTATGAGAAATTGAGGATTACGCGGAGAAACGTAACCTCACATCACACCTCACCTCGCCCCACCCGCCGTGACTTTGCGGCGCTTTTGCGACCAGAGCCGCGCCGCGCCGCGCCGACATCACGCACCGCCAGCCTCGCGGATGTGACGGCACGGCAGCCGAACGAACGGCACGGCACAGTGCGGTGCGAAATGTGCGCGTAACAGAACGTGTACATGAGGGGGGAAAGCACGATAGGTATAGGCGAGGCGAGGGGCCATCGCGAGAGGGAGCGAGATAGAGAGGAAAGAGAGAAGTGGAGGGGAAAAAAATGCACGCAACAAAATTTGTCGTCGCGACGCCGTGGCATGCCGCCGCTGCCGCGGGAGTCGTCACGTCATATCGAGGGGACGCGAAAGTGGTGACAGCAGCGCGGGGAGGCGCCGCGGCGCCGGCGCCGGCCCGGGGAGGGAGATGCGGCCGCGGCGCGCCGCGTGTGTCCCCGGCACGGCACGCGGGGGGCGCTTTCATATTGTCACGGCGCGGTCAGCGTAATTAAGCAGCGCGGCTCGCGTGCGCGTCGCGCCGCGGCACACGGTACGGTCCGCGTCAGAGCTCTAGCGCTGGGAAAACAAACGAAACTGGAGCGGGCCGCTGAGCTCGTGGCCCACTGCCCGGCCCGGACCGGGCCCGCCCGCACCGGCAGACCGGCCTTCACCCGCGCCTTTTGAGCGGCCCGGCCCGGTCAGGATTTATTTCTCATCCCCGCGCGGCCGGGCACAGCGCCGTGGGAGTAGCCAGTGCCGGGCGGGCCGCGCCGGGCCGCGCCGGAGCAGCCTATTGCTGCGCACCGAGCTGTCAACCGGAGACAAATCCTCGCTTAAATCACTTGGTGATTTGGCGTCCGCCTCGCGTGGGAGCAGCAGCAGGTCAGGTCGGGGACATCGAGTCCCCCCACCACGTTGGCTATGATGGAGTTGAGGCCGCCGCCTCTCTGCTCTGCTCTCTTTCCTCCTTGCTCTGTGACCTACGGTTTTTGCCTCTTCCTGAACTGCACTGTAGGACGGTAATGCCCCGGACAGAACCGGGAGGGTTTTATTCTCGAATCGGCGTCTGCTGGTCTGGTGTTGCGGTGGCGCTGGTGCTGGTGCTCTGCTTGCGGCTGGGCCGCGGAGACAGTTAAGTCCATTAGCTGAGTTGCGCTGTTTTTGTTGTTCCAGGACGCCGGGCACTCGGACGCGGCCAAGGAACTCGCCAGGCTTCGCAAGGTGAGTTGTATTACGGGTGGGGCCCGCTGTGGCCGGGTGGGCAGGGCGGTGGGGCAGGGCGGTGCGCCCCGTTAGCCGGTGCGATTAGGAGAGGAGAGGCGCCCTGCCGGTGCTGGGCGGGGCGGGGCGGGGCGGGGCGGGGCCGCCACGTCGACGTACGTCCTTGACCGCATCCCCGCGCGGCCTCGCCTCGCCTCGCCTCGCCTCGCCGCGGTCTGCCCGCGGCCGCGTGCATGATAGCAAATCCCATTCCGTATCCGTTGTAAAGAACGAGATCACAGATCGACTGAGATGTGGTCCGCTTAACCAGTCGCATATTTCCGGAAACCGCGCTATAGATCGGTCACTTTTGGTTTGGGTTAGGCGGGTGGCTTGACCAGCACGCGCTAGAGGCCACGGCGCCGCGCTGCGTTCAAGTTCCCCGCGGCGTTATACAGAGGTGGTCGCGGGCGAGGGACTGCCGGCAGGTTCATATCAGAGCCGGCCCGACCCGCGGGAGAGGGAGTTATTGCGCCCCGGAAGTACATCGACCGTGTTTGCAGAGCCCGGTAGGGAGGGGGGGGGGGTGAAATCATAGGTAACAGCGCCCCTTCTCCATCCCACCCCTTTCCCTCCCGCGACCGCCGCGCCGCAGCTTCCCCTTTCATCTCTGCAATTATTCTAAGCGCGGAGCAGAGCGGCGCGGTGTCCGGCACGGCCCGGCACGGCCCGGGGAGGTAATAACATGTCGGCCAGGCCCGGCCGGGCCGGTAACCACCCACATGTGGCGGAGTACAAGGCGAAGGGGCGGGAGCGACGTGTCAGGCTGGGGCCGCGGGGGGACTGACAGACGCGACGCGCAGAGGCCGCGGACGTCCAGCCGACGCGACGTGCGGCCCCGAGCCGAGCTGCGCGCCGACGCGACGCGGACGTCTCACTACTTGTCCCCGCCGAGCGACTGCGGGAGCCGCAGGGAGCAGCAGGCCGGGGAGGGGGCGCAATTTATTTGTTCTGCCGGCGACAATAATTGTCTCTTCGCCTCTCGCGGACATGAGGCGTGGTGGCCCCCCGGCGGGCGACGCCCCTCTCCCTGCCGCACCGCGAGCTTGAGTGTGGCCCCGGTCACGCGGCAGACGTGCGGCGCGGGGAGTGGAGCGGCGCCTCCCCCGCCCCCGAGGTGCTGCAGGGGCCCGAGGGCCCGAGAATAAAAATACTGTCCGGCGGGGCGGGGGCGGGGCGGGCGGCAACAGGAGCAGCAGGGCAGGGCGGGCTGCACCCGCTGGCGAGTGAGTCCCTCCTGCTGCCTGCGGGGCCTGCGGGCCCTGCGGGGCGGGACGCGCTCTGCTGGCGGCGCGGCGCATCCTGTCCTGCCACAGCAGCAGGGGCCTTCCCTTCCCTCCCCTGCCGTTGAGGCAGTCCCTCACCACACACGGACGGAAATAAAATAGCGTTCATAATGTGAGAGCTGGGTGGGGCGGGGCGGTACAGCCGCCGCCAGTGAGGCAGGACGCGACGCGAGCAGCAGGAGCTTGTGGACTCCAAACTGGCCGCCCTTCTCTCGTGCCGTCACATGATTGTCTTTCTCTACTCTGCCTCAGGATTTAAGGAAGTGCATGTGTGTGTGTGCGCGCGCGTAAGCGGACGAGGAAGGCACCGGGTAGGGCAGGGCAGGGCGGCAGGGCAGCGCAGCGCAGGGCAGACGCCCCGCCCCGGCTATGATGCAATAACTCATCCTGCCTGAGGGCCGGGCGGGCGGGGCCGGGCAGGTGGCGCATTCCTGTCGGCTCATGACGAAGGACGCGTCCTTGACAAGGGCGCGGCGGCGCCAGGCGGCGGCATCCGCAGGGAATGGAAGGGAAGGGCCGTAGGGCCCAGGCGTGTTCCGCTCGGCTGGCCGGGCCGCGCCGAGCCGCGCAGGGCGGGTCGCTTGCTCTGCGCTGTGCTTATTTGTATTTAATTGCAACTACCCCGTCCCCGCGCTCGCGGTGCGGCGTCGTGTGCATATGGCTCAATTGTGCATCGGCTCGCGGCGGGTCGGCCTGTACAGCGAGCCGCGGGCCCTGGCCGCAGTGCGCCGCGCCGTGCCGCGCAGCGCAGCGCCACTCGAGGCATTCCAGGCGGCTTCCGCACAAGATTAATCGTCCTGCAGCTCCCTGAGCCTGCGGGGCGGGGCGGGGCGCGGCGGGGCGGGGCGGGGTGCTTTGTGAGAGATGTGCCCCTCCGCCGCCACCCCGCCGCAGTGAGCATACGTGCAGAGGCCGCCGCGCGCCGCCTCGCCTGCTGGCTCGCGGGTCAGTGAACGCCCCGGCGAGGCGGGGCGGGGCGGGGCGGGGCGCGGGGTGCGGGTTCTGGTAAGGAAGGATCCGAGAGGACAATGTCGGGCTTTATTAGAGCGTTCATTAGACGGACGGCGCGGGAGGCGCGGGGGGCGCGGTGCGGTGGTGCGGTTGTCAGTGGGAAAGCAACGACGTTTGACAGCGCGCGTGTATGTCTGTGTGAGAGAGTGAGTGATGCACCTGCTAAGTGAGCCGGTAGAAAAAGAGACGGCGCAGGGGGACGAGCAGGAACTTCCATTGAAAACGCAGGCCGTTTCCAGGATTTCATAAATGTACGAGGCGGTGGGAAAACTCGCGGATAGTTGCTTGTGGGGCGAGGTGGAGGAGTGGACGTGCAGCGTGCAGCGTTAGGGCGCTCGGCGGGGTGCGCAGCACAGCGCAGTGCTCAAGGTAATTGTATTGTGTGGCAGGGGCAGGAGCAGGAGCAGCGGCAGGCCGCCTCCAGAAAGCCGTCGGGAACTGAAAAAGAGGAAAAAATGTGCATCTCGTTCTCTATTCCATACGGTCGCGTTGGGTCGGAGAAGAGTGAGAAACTGCTCTAGGAAAAACTTTTAAGAAAGCAAAGAGCATTACTTCCGAAAGCGGAAAAAATGCGTTCTTTGAAGTCGTGGAGGTACTGTAGATAAAGAGCGGCCGTATGGCCCGAGACTCGCGATGTAATCGGCCCTGGTATGAGCGCCCCGCGGCCGCCGGCCCAGTTCGGACTCCACTCTGCACTCCGCGCCCGCGGGCCCAGCCCAGCCCAGCCACTCACTGCCATTTGTCGCAATTTCCGGCGCGAGCTGGCGCGCCGTGGCGCGTCAAACCAACAGCACGCCGCGCCGCCGAAATGGAGAAGGGATTGGAGGAGGCGTGGGGGGGGGGGGGGGGGGGGACTTGCGACATTCCCTCTCTGCAGAGGCACCCATTAGCAGGCGTGCAGTGTCCGGCCTGTCCGGCCCGGCCACGCCGCGCCGCTGGACTCGTTCCCGGAGTGCTCTCCTCCTGGCCCGTACTCGTGCACTTTGAAAATGGCGCATCGCGGCTAGGGAAAAAAAAGTCCTCGCGGACTTCGGCGAACAACCAGACCAGAGGCGGCGGCGCGGCGTCCCCTCCAGCCCAGCCCAGCAGCCCTCCACTCCGCCACTGGGGATAGCGTTGCGGTGAGGCGAGGAGGCAATCCAGCATCCGCAATCAGGGAATCCATTTACGTCTGGATTTTGCCTGTAGAAGGCGCGAAATTAAAGCGGCGCTCGCTCTTGTCTCACTCTGTTGCTCACTCGTGTCGGTCGCCGTCCCGTCCCGCGCGGAGAGGAGGTTTTTGCTGCTCTGGTTGCGGGGCGGAGACGGGAGGAGGAGAAGGGGAATCAACAGAGTTGCATCGGAATGCGTGGCGGTGGAGGGGGTGGGGGGGGGGGGGGGCGGTCTGTCCGGGCCTGCTCCGCTGCTGCCGGGGGCCCCGCCGGGCCGCCGCGGGCGCCGCCGCTGTCGCGGTTATTTGTGGCGGCTGCAGCGTCTTTGCGACCCCAACGCTAGAAAATGAGGACCAGGCGCGCCGAACTCCCGCCCCGCCCCGCCCCGCCTCGCGACTGTCACTTTCGATCGCGCGCCGTCAGCCCGCCCCGCCCCGCCCCGGGCCAGGCCGTCTGTCCGTGGCGCCACCCCCACTCCCCCGCCCCGCCCCGCCCCGCCCCGCCCCGCCCCTGCCCTTCGACCTCTCCGCTCCGCGCGCCGCCCATGTGAGGCGACGCGACGCTCGCCTTTCACTCTCGACCGTGCGTCATGAGAAATGAAGCATTGATGGCCCTCATGACTCGGGTCGTTCGCGAGGAGGCGCCGAGCCGCGCAGCAGACGACGAGATGCACTCGATGCGCAACAGGCTCACGGAGTGCTTGCCGTCCTTCAGCCGCGACTTTATGTCACCTCGTTTGCTGCTGTTGAAACGCAACGCCCGGGAGAGAAAATCTCACAAAAACGGCGCAGTCAGGAGAGTGTCTGGACTGTACAGAGGCGGCGGTGCTTTTAGTCAGATTGGAGCGTCCGGCCCGGCCCGGCGCGGCGCAGCCCGCATGTTGTTCAGTACGTTAACCGGACGGTGAGGGGGAGGAGGGGGGAGGGTGCGCCAGTGTCCCACGACGTACACCTGCCCGTGCCCTGCCCACGCTGTACTGGGCCCTGCTCCTGCTGCGGGCTGCGGCACCGGCTCGGCTCGGCTCCGGGCGACTGCACACCAACCGGAAGTAGGCGCCGCCGCGGACGCCACGCCACGCCACGCCACACCGCTGTGCCGCCCCGCGCCCCGCCGCGCCGCGCAACGCCGCCGCGACGCGCTGCCGCACCGCGTCCCTCCCTCCCCCTGCCCGCGGCCACCGCCGCCGCCGCCGGCGCAGTGCGGCGCAGGAGGACAGGACCCGCCCCTTCCTGCCCGTGCCTCCAGCTCCGCCACTGCCTGCTGGCCTGGCGCGGCCCGGCCCGGCCGCTGAGGCTCCTCAGTTCGCACGTGTTGTTCTTGGAGGAGGAGGTGGAGGAGGAGGAGGAGGAGCACTCGCGCAGCGCGGCGGCGTCACGCGGGACTGCCCTCCCTCCGGCCAGGCCCGGCTGCACCGGGCTGCACGCAAGCGTCTCGGCCGGGGCGGGGCGGGGCGGGGTGGGGCATAGCAGAGCGGGGCGAAACGCGCCGCGACCCCGTGGTACCCTGCGGCCCGCCCCGCCTGCACGGTGGACAGCGGCGCGGTGCCTGTCCGGTCCGGTCCTGTCCCGGTGTCGCCCTTGTATTGCCAGCCTCCGCTGGGCGCGCGGTGGCTGGTCGTTATCGCGGCCGCTGGCTGTGGCGCTGGCGCTGCGCTGCGCTGGCGGGGTCCCTTGTTTCCGCGTCCTAATCCCCGATCTGGGCCAGCAGCGCGGCGCGAGGTGCGGGGCGGGGCGGCGGCCAGGCTCCGGGCCGGTCGACACTTTTAGCGAGAAAGCAGCGCGGGCCTGCCGGCCAGCACTGCGCCGTCACCTGATTGCACCTAAACCTCCGGGCGGGGCGGGGCGGGGCGGGGCGGGGCCGTCTCCGCGGCGCGTGCGGCGGCCGCTGGCGGTGCTGTCGTCGTGCGCGCCGCGTGTTGCGTCGGCACGGGACGCCACGGGCCTGACGAGGTGCGTGCTCAATGCCACATTGCCACGCCGCCGAGCCCAGCCCAGCCCCCTGGCGAAAACAGTATGTTTCTTATGCGTTACTATAACTCAGATCTCTGCGTTGCAAGTCCGTTTTGAGTGTGTTTTCGTAACACACAATATCCTGTTTTTAGCGGCTTAAACTGGACATCAGTTTGTTTCCAGAACACACTTGTCTAAGTTTTTTGTGAGTTTTGAGTGTGTTTTGGAAACATACTTCTTTGAGTTACGAGTGTGTTACCAGTCAGTTTTGAAAACAGAATACTGAGGTAAAACCATGTTTCTTGTGAGTTTCCAAAACACACTTCTCTGAGTTACGAGTGTGTTGCAAGTGAGTTTCAGGGATGACGGCATTTTCGTCATGACGTCACAAAATGCAAAAAAGGTGATACGTCCGTACAGGATTTGGTCCTCTCACTCTCTCGCTCCCCTCCATTCTCCCTCAACCCCCCCCTCTCTCTCTCTCTCTCTCTCTCTCTCTCTCTCTCTCTCTCTCTCTCTCTCTCTCTCTCTCTCTCTCTCTCTCTCTCTCTCTCTCTCTCTCTCTCTCTCTCTCTCTCTCTCTCTCTCTCTCTCTCTCTCTCTCTCTCTCTCTCTCTCTCTCTCTCTCTCTCTCTCTCTCTCTCTCTCTCTCTCTCTCTCTCTCTCTCTCTCTCTCTCTCTCTCTCTCTCTCTCTCTCTCTCTCTCTCTCTCTCTCTCTCTCTCTCTCTCTCTCTCTCTCTCTCTCTCTCTCTCTCTCTCTCTCTCTCTCTCTCTCTCTCTCTCTCTCTCTCTCTCTCTCTCTCTCTCTCTCTCTCTCTCTCTCTCTCTCTCTCTCTCTCTCTCTCTCTCTCTCTCTCTCTCTCTCTCTCTCTCTCTCTCTCTCTCTCTCTCTCTCTCTCTCTCTCTCTCTCTCTCTCTCTCTCTCTCTCTCTCTCTCTCTCTCTCTCTCTCTCTCTCTCTCTCTCTCTCTCTCTCAACCATCCCAAGGCTCTGCGTGTAGCCGGTTCAGCCCTACTAGCCGCGAGATACACATATTGTTGCCACTGCCGGGGATTGAACCCCCGCCATATACCAACTCAGCGCTCACGCTTCGTTCGGAACCTACTGAGCTAATCAGCCGTATGCGGGCGGGACGGTCTGTGCAGCACAGCATAACAGCGCTGGGGTGTCGCTGCCGCCGCCGGGCCGCCCGCTCCTCCCCCTCCTACTCCACATCCATCGCCGCCCCCCATTCCCCCCTCCCCGGCCCCCGGTAGGACTGTGTTTCTACCGAGTTTTCAAAACTCACTCGAAACACACAAGATAGCGTTTCGAGTAAGTTTCGAACGAGTTACAGGGCGACAGTAGGACTGTGTTTCTACTGAGTTTTCAAAACTCACTCAACACACACAAGTGAGCGTTTCAGGTGAGTTATGACAGGGCAGCTGGACTGTGTTTCTACTAAGTTTTCAAAACGCACTCAAAACACACAAGAGGCGTTTTGAATAGGTTTCGAGTGACTTGTAGGATTCTGTGTTTCTACTCAGTTTTGAAAACTCACTCATAACAGACACAAAAACGTTCCGAGAAGGTTGTGGGGGAACATCAGTTTTGTGTTTTAACTGAGTTTTAAAAACATACTTACAACTCACTAAATTCAGTTTAAAATGGGTTATGTGTGTTTTGAGTGAGTTTCAGCGACGAAAACTCTTACAAAACTCAAAAGAAACACACTAGAAACTCACAATACTGTGGGATATTTTCGCCAGGGCCCCGGGGAGGAGAGGCCCAGCGCGGTGCACCTCGGCCAGGCCAGGCCACAGCGGAGGAAAGGCTTTCGCGAGCGGAGCGACTTACTTATGCGCCGTGCTTTTCGGGCCGCGTCGCGTGTGTGTTGGTGAGCGCGCTGCTGCCGAGCCGAGCCGTGCCCTCCGCCCGCGGCCTCGCCTCGCCTCGCCTCGCGCCTCGCCGGCTTCGCTTACCTGATGCACTGCACGGTTTGAAGAAAGGGGGAAGGCCGCGTGCGCCCGCTGCGGGGGCGGGGGGCGGGGGCGGGGAGGAGGGGGTGGGGGTGGCAGCCAGGCGTGAAAGGATGCGCCTGGTGTTGGTGGTGCTGGGGCTGGGGCTCCAAGGGCACTGCGGCTTATCATCATACGGGCAGGGCACGCACGCCCCGCCCCGCCCCTCCACCACCTCACCACACCACGCGCCGCGCCATGACATGCCAGCGCATGGTGTTGGTGATTCATCATCTTTCTTTTGATCGAACGGGATATCAAAGCGATGTGAGGCGTCGTTCAATGACATCGGAATGTAATCACGCTAGATGCGAGGCGGGGCTGGGAGCGAGTAAAAAGTACCCTGGTTCGTTTAGTCCCGCCCCGCCCCGCCCCGCCCCGCCCCGCCCCGCCCCGCCCCGCCCCGCCTCGCCTCGCCCCGCCCCGTTCCGCCCCGCCCCGCCCCGCCCCGCCAACGCTGCCGCGCCGCGCAGCCCACATCCCGCGGCGCGTGTCTGTGACCGCCCCGCCCCGCCCCGCCCCGCGGACTGGAAGGAAAGTCCCCTATCATCTCCTGTACATACCACTCTATTTCAAGGCGCCGTAATATAGATTGTGAATGATTGCCAAAGAATGTACTGATTTTAATATCCATCTAGCGAATGACATTTTTATTAACATGAGTGGGTGGCTAGGCGAGGCCTGCAGAAAGTGAAGTGGGGCAGGACGGGACGGGGCGGGGGCGCGTACCCGGCCCGCCCCTTTACAGGTGTCCGATACGCCTAGTACAAGTGTTACACGTGTGCGGCGCGTCAGCCCGTTAGCCTGGATAAGCCCCCTCCCCCACCGGCCTTCCCTCTCCTCTCCTCCCCGCGCCACGCGCCGCCACAGCGCTGCGCGTAGTTTACCCTGATTGGTGGCAAAAGATAGAGTGGTCTTGCATGAGCACGGCGCGGCGGTGGCAGCTGCGCGGGGCGCGGCGGGCAGCCGGCAACGAATCATGATTACTGCGAGTAACACGGCCGCGGCGCGCGCTCGAATCGCAATGTGTGTCTGTTGTTGTCCGTCGTCGTTATCGCATATTGCGATCCGCGAGGTGCGGTGCGGCGCGGCGCTGCGCTGCGGTCAGCCTGCCTCAGGAGGCCCGGCTGGGTCCGGCAGGAGCGGGGCGATATGGTGCCTCGACCCGACGGTTTTTCGGCGCTGCGCGCGCGAGCGGTTGTTTTGCACGACGCCCCCTCCCCCGCCCCGCCCGCCCCGCCCGCCCCGCCCCGCCCCGCCCCGCAGACAAGCAGCTCAGCCGCGAGGAAGCTCCTCCTCGCCAACGCATGCAATTGCAGAGGAGAAAGTGCCGGCCCCCGCCCCCGTGCGCCCCCGCCCCCTGCCTCTGCTTTATCAGACCAGTGAGCCTGGCTCCTACAACTACACCCGGCCGGCGGGAGCTAGGGCGCATCCCCACCACGGCGCGGCCCGGCGCAGTGTGTTATGTACGCGTTCGATGGGGGACAACGGCGTGGCGTGGCGTGGCGCGGGGCACGCTGGCGCCCCCTCCCCTCGCTGCGTGCGGGCGCGGCGGGCGCGGCCGTACCGGGGACGGCGGGGGCTTGGGAAAATGAGGGGGCATCACTGGGGAACCAGGCCGCTGGCGAGGGAGGGGGCGCCCGGCCCGGCACAGCCCGCTGAGCAAAAAAATAATACTGGCGCATGTCGGAACGCGATCTAGAGTTTTCAAAAGGGCTTAAGGTTGCAGTTAGTTGCAGGTGCCTGACTTTGGTTGACGGCCTGGCTCTTGGTGCCCTCTCTCGCGAGGACCCCGACGGGGTGGGTCGCGTCTCCCTCGGCGCGCACGTCGACCCCATCAAGCTGTACGTCCACCTAACCAACGGCGGCAAATGGTCGTCGCCCTCTCTGCCCGCCCGCCCCGCCCCGCCTCGCGGCGAGCGGCGAGATTGAATCGAATTGAATTCCACCTGCTCATCCTCCCCTCTGCCCGCCCGCCCCGCCCCGCCGCTCTGTATAGCCTGTTCTGTCCGCGATGGGGTCGGTGCGATGCAGTGCAGTGCAAGGTGCCCGGGCAGGGGCAGGGGCAGGGCAGGGCGGCCCGGCCCGACCGCAATCAGTATGCAGATGTGTGATGCGCACAACACAATGGGTCAGGCGCCGCGCCGCTTCCACGGCAGCCGCGTAGCAGGGCGGGGCGGGGCGGGGCGCAAGTGGTCGCCGGCGCTTTTCGTTTGGGCAACCCGTTACGGTGCGCCTGCTCCGGGCAGATCTCTGCCTCCCCTTGCAGGAAGCCCCTCAGCTCCCGCCCCGCCCCGCCCGGGCCCTTTCTTCTCCAGCGGATGCCGTACTGCGCTGTGCCCGTAGGCTCCAGCAGGTCCCGGGCGCCCCGGGGCTGGAGCGGCGCGGTCCAGCGGCCGGGCCGGGCCGGACAGCCTCTCTGGGCGGGGTCCCCGCGGGCGGGGGCGGGGTCGCATCTTTCCGCAACACTTGCTGCTCAGTCAGCGGCGGCCGGCCGTACTGGACTGGACTGGAAACGGTAATGGAATAGGCTAAGCGACGCCGGACGGACTTTTTCGTGAAAGTGTGCGGTGCGGTGTGGCGGCGCGGCCGGGCCGGGCCGTCCGCAAATCGGCACGTTTTTATCGGAGCATTAGAGTGGAGAAAGGTCCGGCTGGTCCCCACCCCGCGGGGCAGGCGCTGCGCGGGCGGGGCACACGGCGCGCGCCGCGCGGGGAGGAGCTCGGGACCTCGCCGACGGCGGTGGCACAGCAGCAATCCTCGGGAAAATCGCCTCCTGTTGGTTCGTGTCACTCTGGAGGCATTGTGTCAGCGGCTGCCGCCCGGCCCGGCCCGCCTCCCCCGCGCCCCCTATCTCGGGGCGAGGATCGGGTGTGCTCACAGGTGTGCGGCCCGCGTCCCACGGCGGGCAGCCGCGCGTTAAAGAAACAAAGACTTCAGCATCGGCCCCCGGCCAGCCCCGCCCCGCCCACCGCTCCTACCCGTCCGATCGTAGTGGATGGGCCCGTGGCCTAGACGGCGTCCTGGACGGAGCGGGGCGGCGACGTCCGCGATATCGTCCTCGGCCGCTTTGCTCGAAACAAACGACCGTCGCCTGTCGAAACAGCGACTCCCCACGGACGGCCACTTTGAGAGGCAGCTGCATCAGGCGGGCAACGAGCAGGGCTCCGACCAGAACGCCGCACTAAACTACGTGCCGGTGTGAGGAGAAGAAACTACCCCCAGGATAATAATACCGGGGGTACCACCATCCTGGGGGTAGGTTCTTCACGCAGCTGCCCCGCGGGGACAGGACGGCCCTGGCGGACGCGATCGGCTTCACCCGCGAGCTCGCTGCCATAAAGCAGCACGGCACGGCGGCCGGCCCGAGCTCTGACAAGTACGTGCAGTGTACGCGGCGGGGCGGGGCGTGGCGGGGCAGCATACCGCTCCGGCCACTGCTCGACTAGGTGGGGCGGGGCGGGGCGGGGCGGGGCGGGGCGGGGCAGCGCATTGGAGCTTCCCCATTCTGTTGTCGACACGCGCTTTGGAGCTGGACCAGCGCCGCGCCGCCGCCGGCCTGCTCCGCCGCGGGTACATACGCCGCAGCGTCGTTAAAATGTTAGAGGACGCCGCGGGGAGCGAGGCGAGGCGGGGCGAGGCGGGTCGGGGTGGAGCGCCGTGCCACCGAGCCGACATGTGTTTAGCGCGGGGGGCTCGTGTCTCAATGCCGCCGCGCCCGCCCCGCCGAGCAGCCTCGTAGTCCTGACATTTTATAGCAAACGTTCGAAACTGTCCTCGCTTCGTTTGGCGCGCGGTCGGTGGCTTCAGTGGTTGCTGCAGAAATATTTCGAGTACGGCGAACCGGCAGCAGAAGGCTTTTTAGCAGATGATACGTTAGTATCAGCAGCTTGTACTGAAGTAAAGTTAAAAGTTAAAGTTGAAACGTCGTCAGTTAAAGTTGTCAAAGTTAAAGTTGTCAAAGTTAAAGTTGTCCAGCGTTAAGCGTAGGAAAGTTAAAGTTGAAAAGGCAGTTGCCTAAAGATATATATAGGAGCGCGGCGACAGTGGGCCTCAGCGATGTCGCTGCGGAGTCGCTGCTCGCCACAGTAGTGCTGTTCAGGCTGCCAGCAGCTCATAGTGCTTCAAGCATGGACGCTACTCAGCTGCCGCCCGCAGCCGCCCTATGCACAGCCCTATGCATTGATTGCCGTTTTACGACCCATAACCCCAAACACTAGTCGTCCGCTGAAGCCCCCCCCCCCCTCCCCCGCGCCACACCGCGACGCCGCGCCGCTATATCGTAATGAATCCCAGTATTTTTTATCAGTAAACGTTAAAAGTTAAAACGTTAAAATCTGAAAAGTAATAGTTGAAAAGTTTAAAGTTGAAAAGTTAAAAGTTGAAAAGTTCTGATAGTTCGTGAGAAAAGTTACACAGCTCAAAGTTAAACTGCTTGCGTTACTAGTTGAGACGCTAAAACTAAAAGCTTTAAGCAGTAAAAGCAATAAAAGTTAAAGTTCTGAGTTTGAAGTAGAAAGTTCAACGTTTGAGGCAAAACGTACAAAGTAAAAGTCATCTGCTTTCACGTTAGCGTTAGCGTTAACGTTTTTTTCAGCAAAGAACCCCCTCGCGCGCGGTTAACGCACGCGTATAAAATGTGTCGCCGGTTGCGACATCTACTTACCGCGCTCCAAGTTGTTTTTTTTAGCAGATGATACGTTAGTATCAGCAGCTTGTACTGAAGTAAAGTTAAAAGTTAACGTTGAAACGTCGTCAGTTAAAGTTGTCAAAGTTAAAGTTGTCCAGCGTTAAGCGTAGGAAAGTTAAAGTTGAAAAAGCAGTTGCCTAAAGATATATATAGGAGCGCGGCGACAGTGGGCCTCAGCGTGCCTCCCTGCGTGCGTGCTCGCTCGCTCGCTCGCCACAGTAGTGCTGTTCAGGCTGCCAGCAGCTCATAGTGCTTCAAGCATGGACGCTACTCAGCTGCCGCCCGCAGCCGCCCTATGCACAGCCCTATGCATTGATTGCCGTTTTACGACCCATAACCCCAAACACTAGTCGTCCGCTGTCCTCCCACGCCACACCGCGACGCCGCGCCGCGTCACGCTGCCCTATATCGTAATGAATCCCAGTATTTTAGCAGTACGCGTTAAAAGTTAAAACGTTAAAAGTTAAAACGTTAAAAGTTAAAACGTTAAAAGTTGAAAAGTTTAAAGTTAAAAATGTTGAAAGTTGAAAAGTTAAAAGCTGAAACGTAGACAGTTGAAAAGTTGTGAGTTCGTGAGAAAAGTTACACAGCTCAAAGTTAAGCTGCTTGCGTTACTAGTTGAAACGCTAAAACTAAAAGCTTAAGGCAGTAAAAGCGATAAAAGTTAACGCGAAAAAGGTTAAAGTTCTGAGTTTGAAGTAGGAAGTTCAACGTTTGAGGCAAAACGTACAAAGTAAAAGTCATCTGCTTTCACGTTAGCGTTAGCGTTAACGTTTTTTTTTTTTTTTTTTTTTTTTTTTTTTGCCGTGTTGATTTAAGTACTCGTTTCGGTACCGTACTCAGCATCCTCGTTCTCGTTACGCTTAAGCAGGCCGCCCCGGTCGGTGCGTCAGCCCGTGGGCCCCGCTCCCCCGCGCCCAGCTCCCCGCTCCCCCCGCGCCCCGCTCTTCCGCGCCCCGCCCCGCTACTCCCCGCGCTGGCGGTGCGGTGGCACTCGCAGGCATCCGCATTGATTTACATCTTCCGAAAGCCGTCAATTCTCCTCGGTTCGCCGTGCTGCTCGTCGTTACTCCGCGTTCTGGATTATTTGCTCTGGCCGCCCCGGTCCATCTGTCCACGCTCCGCCCCGCCACGCCCACCCGCGCGTCCGGTGGCGACCGCCCCGACCAGCCCGCAATTCCTGTCAAAAAAAAAAAAATTGCTAAAGATCAAATTCGCACTTTGACACCTGTAGGTATTTTTGCGCGGGCATGCGAGTGCTAGTCGGTTATCAGCGCGGGCGAACAAGAGTGAAAACGCAGACTTGTGCGCCGCCCGCCTGCGGGGCCGGGCTGCATGCAGCGCTAAACGGCTACCCCCCCCCCCTGCCCTCCAGTTTCGCCTGCCGCTTCCCACCATTACCGGGAGTGTCGTGAGAACCAGGGCTCCCTCCCCCTCTAAATCCTCCTCCTGCACCCGGGGTGGGGCTCCACGGCTGCATGCGCTGGGCTGGGCTGCGCATGGGTTTCCGTACGGTTTTGCACGCGCTGCGCACGGGATGCATACCGCATCACCTGAACTCGGCGCGGCGCGATTGCCTCCCGAGAGGCGCGCCTGGCGCGGTAGGCAACCCCGAGCGCAGCTGTGGCCGGCGGGCCTGCGACTCACCGCACCTCACCCCGCCGCGCCCCACGCTCCACGCTGCGGGAGATAAGCCCGTTTCCCTGTGTTCCGTCCGCCCCTCGGCCCTGCGCCGGGGCGGGGCGGGGCGGTGGTCGGCGTGCTCTACTTTGTGCGTACTGTCCCGCCCCGCCCAGCCACTGCAGCAGCAGTAAGACAAGTTTTTGTTTTGTTTTTCCGTCCCTCTTATTTCTCGACGAAATACTGATAAAAAGCCGTTTGCCTAACCTGCGGGCTGGCGTGGCGTGGCGTGGCGGCGCGCCCCGGGCTGGGACACGTCGCTGATTAATCTCCCCTCTAGCGGCGGCGTTCTGGGTGGAAAAAGAAGCGGGGCGGGGCGGGGCGGGGCGGGGCGGGGCGGGGCGGGGCGGGCGGGCGCAATCTCTCGCGCGGCTGAAGGTGTTATAGGGTAAAGCTGAGGTCATTTTTTCCCCGTTCGTGGCCGAGGTGGGCCGGGCCAGAGGAGGTAGGAGGGGTAGCTCGGACGACGAGAGGGTGACGCAACCCCGTCGTCGAGGCCCGACACCGCCCAGGAGGAGGAGGTTCCGCCACCCGCAGCACGCTGGTCTGCGCGGCGCTGCGCTGCGCGGGGCCCTGATGCTGCATCTCTCGCGGAAATGGAGCAGCGGGGAACTAAAACTACGAGCAGGGAGGCGCAGCTGGTCCCCGCCCCTCCCTTTTCCCTCTGATGTTTTCCCGATTAGCATTTAGGCTCCGGTCACGGGGCTGACAACAGCCTCCCGCTCGGTGCGCGGCGCCGCAGCGCCGGAAAGCCAGGCGGCCCTCCGCTACTTTTCGCTTCCGTCCGGCGATTTAAATTTCCCCTCCCGTGCTGCAGAGCCGGCAGGGCATAGCAGCTATCCGCGGGTCCTTAAAAAGAACGTCGAAGCTGAAAATCTCCGAAAGGAATGCGTCTAGAGCGCTGTACGATTTCGTTTCCCACACCACGAGCGGTTAGCGCCAGCCCAGCCGCCCGCCCGCGGCTGTGGGCCTCTTATTACGGCGTTAATGCCGGCGTTAAATGCAGTGGCGGCGCGACGCGACGCGCTGCCCGACCGGAAGGGCTTCCCTCGCCTCGCCTCGCCGCGCCTCGCCAGCGGCTCTGGGTTTTCGGGTCGCGTTTGCGTGGCGATGGCCGCGGCGGCTGCCAATGGAACGACCTGCCCCCTGACTTCAAATGCACGGAGTTTTGTTTTTCAAAATTTTGATATACTATTTTTGTAATTTTTATGGGGAAGGGGTGGGGGTGGGGGCGTGCAGGCTCACTCAAGCTCGTCCCGCTCCTGCACCGCTGTGAGCCCGTGAGCGCCGCGCCGCGGGGACCGCACAGCGCACCATGGAGTGCTTACCGATGGGGTTGGCGTTTTGTCATTCCGCCGCGGCCCGGCCCCAGCCCGGCCGCCGTGTTTCCGCTGCGCAGCGTAATAATTATCGGGGAATGCCGCTGGAATGTCGAGCGGGCGGGGCGGGGCGGGGCGGGGCGGGGCGGGGCGGGGCGGGGCGGGGCGGGGCGGGGCGGGCGCTGCCGTCCTGCCCGCAGCAGTGCATTGCACAGCGGCGCGCTGCTAGACTAGGCTCCCTGACAATGCCCTTGAAAGGGCAGAGGTCTGCTCTGCGTACTGCGGGGCGTGGCGGGGCGTGGCGGGGCGGGGCGCGGCGCACCTGATTGCAGCTTTGCCGCGTGTTCCGGTTGGTTCCGGTAGGCTCGTCGGCACGGGAGACCACCGCGGTCCTGGCTGCCGCCGCGGCCGCCCAGGATGCTGGCCGCGGGTGTGGGTGGCTGCCGCCTGCTGCGGCGGGTTGCCCTCCCCTGCTGCGGCCTGTTGCCCTCCCCTGCTGCGGCCTGTTGCCCGCCCCTGCTGCCGCCTGCAGCCGCCACGGCCGCATCTCTCTACGCCGTGCAGCCTCTCGCTCCCGTTCGCCTGACCTGACCTTTCCCCTGACCGACCCCCTGCTCTGCGCCCGCTACTGTTTACATTCACTGGGTAACAGCAGCCCCCCGCTGCCGCTGACCGCTGATAGAGTAAAGCCGTTTGCGTCAGAGGCTACAATTTTTTCCCCCGCCGCCACCGCCGCCGCTGACCGAGGTTGTCTTTGCCCCGCGCGCACGCACGCACGTGGCCGCCGGTGATCGGGGTCAGTCTGCGGCCAGGACAGCCCTGGGCACACGAGGGGCTGGGCTGGGCTGGGCAGGTGTTTGTTGATCGAACCGAACGGAATCGAAATGCGATGCCCGTAGCGGGAGCGGCCGTGCTGCTGGGGCGGGCGGGGGCGGGCAGGAGAAGGGAAGGGAATGGGTTCAAGGAGTGTGACAGCCGAGTCGAGTCGAGCCGAGCCGCCCGCCGCGGTGGGAAATTGCATTCGTTCATATCGGTACGGCGCGGCACCGCGGCCCTGAGACGTCTGTCGGGTCGGGCCGGTGACGAATAAGGCTGTGCGGGGAGGGTACTGACGGGACGGGGATGATAGAGAGGGGTGGCCAGGCCAGGGCGCCCATATGGCGGAATGCCATATACGCCGGGGCGCAGGCGCAGGCGCAGGGTCTCCCTGGAGGTCCGTCGTCTGCCGCGCTGCGCTGACCGCCCCGCCCCGCCCCGCCCCGCCACGCCGCGCAGGGAGAATTCCATCCCGATACAAACTGATTGACAAACTTTCTCTGGCAGTACAAAAGGAGCCCCTCGCACTCGGCGGGTCGGGCTATTAGGAGGCGCCCCGCCCAGCCCCCCTCCCCCTCCCCCCGCCACATACGCGGTACTGTACCCGCGAGCCGCGGGGTGGGATGCTGCCGTCGGTCTGGAGGCCGCCGCACCTGCCAATACCAGCTGCTTCTAAGAACGCCCCCCCCCGCCCCGCCCCGCCCCGCCCCGCCCCACCCCACCGCACCACGCAACGCCGCCGCTAGACCTGATTGATTAGCACCCTTGCGCTTCGTTATACCCGCCGCCTCTCCTTTACATGCGCCGCGGCGCTCCCCGGCGCTGGCGTCGTGTCAAACAGCGCCATCATTAACATCATTCAATTAGACCCGCCGTCTCCACCTTATACTTATTTTCTTCCAAATTCCACGTGTTACCCTTAAGCGTTTTGCTCTTTCTTGCGAGTGATTATTCTATTTTCTATGTGCCCGATATAAAGTCAAGAAAATTCACGATAAAGCAGCAAAACGGAATTATTGGAGGAACATCTTCCTGGTCAGAAGGGCGGGGAGACGTGTCGCGTGTCGCATGGTCCGTGCATCCGCGTCCCCAATCAGGATAAGCACCGCGGAGAGGAGAGGAGAGGGGAGGAGAGGAGAAGGGAGGGGAGGAGAGGGGAGGAGAGGAGAGCCAAGCCGTGTCATTACTTTGGTTACGCCACGCACACACACACACACACACACACGGGCCGGACGTAGCGCCATCAGTTCCGCCAGCTTGTCAGCGGCACTCTTGACCCTGCTGCCGTCAGGGCGGAGGGAGGGAGGGGGCGGGGTGGGGCGGGGCGGGGCGGGACCGAGCGGGGCTTCTTTTGAGAAATTCTGAGAGACTTGTTCTGAAAAATAAAACGGAAACGCGGTGGCGGCGGCAGAGGAGGAGGGTAAATTCTCCCTCTGCAGTACCCGATTTTCTTTTTATTTTGTCTCCCTCTGGCCGGAGTGTTTAAGTCCTGCGGAGCAAATTGCTTGCGTCGTGGTCAGCCGTGTGTGTCGTCTGGTCTGGTCGGCCTGCAGCCCAGGCCCGGGGCGCGCCAGGGCCGAGCCCGGGCCTCGCCCACGCCGAGTAGAGAGCGAGCTGGGCCACTACATATTCCATGCCTTGGCCGAGGGGAAAAGTGGAAGGGCATGTGTCACGGGCGGGCGGGGCGGGGCTGTCCGTGGTGGTGTACCGCAAAAATGATGGCTCGTGTGTGGGCGGCCCGCCCCGCCCCGCCCCGCCCCGCCCCGCCCCGCCCCGCCCCGCCGCACCACGCAGCAGCACGACGCGCGCGGTAATATGAGAAATTCCACGTACCGCGAATAATCTCGCGTGCGGCAACCGCACCGCCGTCGTGGGTCGGGCAGGTCGGGTCATCTCTAATCTCTTCCCTCTCTCTTGCTCACTCTCTACCTCTCGTTCTCCATCCCTCTCTTTCTCCCTCTCTGTCTCTCTCTCTCTCTCTCTCTCTCTCTCTCTCTCTCTCTCTCTCTCCCTCTCTCTCTGTCTCTCTCTCTCTCTCTCTCGCTTGCCGCCCCCAAGCTCTTGCCGTCCCGGACTTGGAGAGATCAAGGTATCCTTTCGCTACACGACGGGCGGCGGTTACTACAGCATGGCTGTGGGAGGCAAGTGGAACTCGTCCGCTGCAGCTAACTCAAATATTGCAATCATCCCAATGAGGTTTTTTTTTGTGTGCCACACATAAGGCACTCTGCAATAATGAATCTGTGCGCGTGGGCTGCAGGGAAGGGTACTTCTCGAGGTGTAGGACCGGGCCGGACCAAGGCAGCCGCTGCATCCGGGAGGGCTCCGCGCGGTCCTCCTCCACCTCCTCTTTGCCGTGACCCACCGCCACCGCCCGCTAATGAAAATAATTATTCACATTCAAACGAGCTGCCGGTGCGGCGGGCGCCGGGCGGAGCGGGACTTCACTTTCATATCCGTTTTGGCCCGGTGATTGAGGCGATGCTATGCGGTATGAGAAACTGCGGCGCTGGCGCTGCAGCGAGGAATGCGGCGAGGGGTGAGTGCACGCCGGCCGGCCGGCCCAGGGCGTGGGGCAGGTCGCGGCTGCATGTGCGTTGACGGCGGGGCGGGGCGGGGCGGGGCGGGGCGGGGCGCGGCGTTCACCTCTATACGACAGAGCAGAGCGTGGTGCGGCGGGGGTGGAGGGAGGGAGGGGAACGGCCGCCCGTCCCGTCCCGTCCCGTCGTTTCGCTGCACAAGCAAATCTCCTGGGCGCTGCGCTCTGCTCTACATTCCGCAGCCGGCTCGTTTGGTGGTAGTGGGGGGGGGGGGGTAGTAAACAGCAGCTCTCCCCACCCGCCCCTCTGGCGCGCGAGGGGACAGATCGCACCGGCAGATGGGGCGGGGCGGCAGCAGCAGATGGCGGCTTCAAGAGAGAGAGAGAGAGAGATGGGCGTAGAAAGAGTGTGGGGCGGGGCGGGGTGAGAGGTGCGAGAGACAAGGGAGGGGCCGCGAGGGCACGTTGTTGGGCCGCCACCTGCACCGCAAGATGGGAGAGTCCAAGTGAGGCGGGGCGGGGTGGGGCGGGGTGGGGCGGGGCGGGGCGGGGCCCGGGGGTCATCACCGAGCAACAGCGGAGCCTGGAGGAGTGCAGCCCCGCCCCGCCCCGCCCCGCCCCGCCCCGCCCGCGTCCCTAACGCCTCTCCTAACGGCCGGCAATTCACACCGGCCGGCCTGTACCCGCCTCACCTCACACCTCGGCGGGCGTGGCGTGGCGTGGCGCTCGTGTCGTGTGATAGGCTCCGCGGCAACGGCTTGTAATTGTCGTCAATCTTTACTATTGGAAGCCAACGACGCAGAGGGAGAGTTTCGTGCCACTATAGTGTGGCCACGCCACCGCGCTGTGTCCATTATATAAGCGCTAGAATAAAAGAATAACGCCAAAGTAACACAATACGGGGGGACGCCTCGCGTCGGCGACACAGAGGAGGAGGCCCCTGTTGTCGAGGCGTGTGGGAAGTTCACCTCTGCTTTGCGCGCCATCTCTTGTCATCTTGTTGCAATTAACGAGCCGCGTTCGAACGCCTGGGCGGGGCGGGGCGGGGCGGGGCGTACCCGTACCCCCGTCGCCGCTGCCGCGCGGCTCACGACGAGCAGCACGGGGGGAATCCAGTAAATAACCAGGAACCCGTGCAAAGCTGAGCGGGAGAGGCCGAGCTAACGGGAGGCGCATGCAGGCAGGCAGGGGGTTACATCGGCCACACACGCACACACACACACACTCACGCGCGCGCACACGTGCGTATGTACTCCGCGTGCACCGCTGCCCTGCCTGCACCTGCGGTACGCGACGCGACGCGACGGGCCGGCCGAGTCGCAGCGCGTAATTTATTTTCTTGTCGTCACTCCACTCCTCCTCCTCCTCCTCCTCCTCCTCCTCCTCCTCCTCCTCCTCCTCCTCCTCCTCCTCCTCCTCCTCCTCCGCTCGGGCTTACCCCGGCGCGGCTGTGAGCGAGTAAGCCTCTCTTTCTGTCTCCTTTTATATACTTTTTTCATTCTTATTATTTGTCGTTTAAGAATGAGGAATGGTCCGCCCGCGTGGTCCGCGGTGCGACTCGCGCGGTATGTACCGTACAGTACGCCGGCCCGCGGCCCCCGGCCCCAGCCGCGCGTCCGTCATGCACGCACATCAAGGTGCAATGCACGATAGAAATATTTCGTCGAGGATGAAGATCGAGCGGGCGGCGATAACTCGAGGACAACTGTAAGTTACTCGCTCTGCTCTTCTTCCTGGAGGCGGGGCGGGGCGGGGCGCGGGGTAGGCCAGCCCGCCACACCTCGGTGCTCGGCGGGGCGGCCTACCCGCCAGGCGGCCTGCGCTGCCATGCCGCTCCGCACCGCTCCCGCCACGCTCCGCCACGCCCCGCCACGCCCCGCCACGCTGCACCTGCACGTCATTTGAAAGGGTGATGATCTGCCGGTGCCGCTGTGCTACCGCTGTGCTGCCGCTCTGTATCCGGGTCGAGGCCTCCCTCCATGTGCTGCGGATAGGACGTCCGGGCCGGTGTGGCCTGGTGGCGCCACGGGCGGGGCGGGGCGGGGCGGGGCAAAGTCAGATTGATGAAAGGGATAATAGTCGATAGTCGATGCACGCTACCGCCCCCGCTTGGCCCCGTGGCTTTGTCGTGCAAATGCGGCACGCACACACACTCAACCGTACAAAGGGGCGAGGAGGGGAAAGGGGGAGGGGGCAAGTGACTTGAGCTCTCTCGTTTAATTTGGCGCCAACCTTCTCTAAGCGTCGAGCACCCGCGGTGGTTTTCCTCAGACGAGGTGAGTGAGTACGTATTGTCCAGCAGGCCAGCTCGGCTCGGCCCGTGGCCAGGCCCAGGCCCGGGCCCGCTGCTTACGGGATGCCGCACCGCGCCGCGCCGCGCTCCGCACAGCTCTCCTTATTCGCGTCTCGTTTTGCCGTGAGGTATGAGGCAAGGCTATTGTGTTAGCGGCGGGGCGGGGCGGGGCGGGGCGGGGCAGGCCGGGCCGGCCAGCACAACTGGACTGTCATATTCCGCTCCGCCTCCTCTGCTGCGCGCACTGCTCCCGCTCCTCCTCTGTATCCCTCCTGCATGAGACCTGCTCAAGCGTACGATAAGTAAATACTTTTGTACCTTATAGATTCCTTCATCAAAAACAGCTGACAGATTCGCTTTCAAAACAATAAATGGTGTCTTAATTTATTTTTTTTAAATAAATGTGTGGACGTTGTCGGAGGGTTGGGCAGTGCAGCAGCTTCACGCCTCGCCGCCCTGCCTCGCCTCGGCTCGCCGAGAGGGTTGAGTAATGCAGTGGCAGTCGGAAGGGCTTGGGCGCGGCGGGCTGGCCGCGGCCGCCAAGTCGCGGAAGGGCGCCCCGCCCCGTCCCGCCCCGCCCCGCCCCGCCCCGCCCGCCGCCGCGATATGCAGATGTTGCTCCTACCCCTGCGCGACTCCGCGATCAGCGGAGCCCGATAGTCCTTCGCCTTGTAAGGCGTTCCACGCAGCGGCCGCGCTATGGGAACGAGGATGAGAACGCCTCTCTGCTTCTAAATCTCCCGGGGTCCAGTGTTACCAGAAAAGTAGGCAATAAGTAGCCCAAACACAGTGGAGTAAAGTGGGCTGCATCTGCGCCTGCCTACTAGGCAACACCTTCGCACAGATGCATGCATGTTGCCAAGTAGGCAGGCGCAGATGCAGCCCGCTTCTCTCCACTGTGTTTGGGCTACAGATTGCCTACTTTTCTGGCAGCACTGCCGGGGTCCTTCCCCAACCCCTCCCCCAACTCTTCCCGCACAGCCTGCCGCCCCACCCCACTCCACCCCGCTCACCGGGCCCGCTATTTTGGTCCTCCGGTGGTGACATCCGGCCGCGGCCCGGCGTGTGGCGCTGGCGCAGGGCAGTCTCGCTTGAGGCAGGCGGCCCCGCTGCTCAGAGCCCAGGGCGCCCGCCCCGCCCCGCCCCGCCCCGCCCCTCTGCTGGGGCTCAATGAGCCCCTAGGGGAGCCGCCCCCCACCGCTGTAGGGGTCGAGGCGTCCCGAAGTAGACGCGATCAGGGGAGTCTTCCACTCCCTCCCTCCAGCCCGGCTGTTCGGCTCGCCGCGTTTACAAGACTGCACATACCAGCCGTTTGTAAAACTGCCCCACACCCCCGTGAAACTCACTCTATTCTTTCAGCTCGAGCTTGTACTTTTTGTTTCGAGATGCGATCGCTATTTTAGTGACAGCGTTTTCTCATTGCGCCGCGGCCCCGTGCACTAAGAGTTCATCGTAAGCGTGCGTATGTAAACTGAAGGTTACCTGCGGTGGGGTGGGGTGGGGTGGGGGGTGTAGCGGGTGTTCCGCTTAGCGGGGGAGCGAGTTGCAGCCCGTCCCGTCCCGCCCCGCCGTGGCCCGCCGCGCCTCGATCCAGACGTGTCACGTCATTGTGTGCTTTAATCGTCCTCCCGCCCCGCCCCGCCCCGCCCCGCCCCGCCCCGCCCCGCCCCGCCCCGCCCCTCCGGCTAGACGAGGCGCTGCTGTCGCCCCGTTCTGCAACGTCAGTCCTGTTTACAAGCATAGCGCGCAGAGGGCCGAGAGCTGCGCCCCCGCCCCGCCCCCGTCCATATACGCAAAGCACTCTACGAGAAGAGCCACGCCTCCTCCGCCGCGCCCCGCCTCGCCCCGCGACCCGCGAGGTACAGTACCGCGGCGCCGCGGCTCAGGCGAGCGGGCAGGCAGGACAGGATGGAATCTCGCACCGTGTGTCCCGTTTTAACCCCAAAGACTTCTCGCCGCGGCAGAACTCGCGGGGCGGGGCGGGACGCACACGTGAGGCGGGGCGGGGCGGGGCGGGGCGGGGCGGGCCTGTATACTGTAATTGCAGGGCCCAGCCTGGCAGACAGGCGTGCAGTTACAGCCCGGCCCGGCCGGTGGGGCGCGGCGCATAGCGCTCTGCTCTCGCCGCCGCCGAGTCGCGCCTCTCTGTCGATGATGCCGTTGATGTTGATTCTCTCTCCTGACCCCGTTTTCGCTTTTGTTCGCAGGTATGATCCAGTAGCAGTGGGGTCGGTGAAGGGTAGCGCGGCGCGGCGTGGCGTGGCGCGGCGTGGCGCCACCTGCTGGCGAGAGTGACAGGTAGGAGGCGGGGCGGGCAGGCCGCGCCGTGGCCTTGCGCCGCGCCGAGGAAAGCTGCTGGTGCGACTATCAAGCCGCGGCTGGGGAATTAGAGGAATACATAAATGGTCCATGCTTCTCCTGAACCCTCGCGCCTTTTGTAGGAACGGTTAGTTATACCCGCGAAACCGGCGAAACCTCTGCCGTTTAGGGGGTATGACCATCACGCGGAATTAGTTATTTTCGTCCTTAAAGTTTCGCAACCGAAAATTTTTAACCCCGCGAGACTAATAAGGGCGAAAAATAAAAGGGGGGGGGGGACGTGATCGATTTCGAGGCAATTTCGCCCCCATTTTCCCTGGCTAGGCCTGCTTGTCGAGTCGAGGCCAGGCCGGAGACAGCGGCGCGGTGCGGCGCCCTCTGGCTGGCGGTCCCGTTCGCAGCCTTGTTGATCTAACTTCCCTTCGGTCTGACCGATTTAGACCCGTCCGTCTCGTCTCGTCCCGTCTCGTCCAGCTGACACCAGGCTCAGGCTGCCCATGCGAGTGCGTGAGTGTGTGCGTGTGCGCGCGCACCGCCGCGTGTTCTCGCGTGTGTTACGCCGCGGCCACCGATGGTCCGCGACGCCTGGTCCCGCCTCTGGCCTGCCTGCCTGCCTGGGCCCCTCCCTGCAGCCCAGGCCCAGCAGGCGGAAGAGAAAGAGTACCCTTTCGCACTTCAATTAACAATAACATGTAGGAATGCCGGCGCCGGCCGGGTCTAAACAAGTGCTCACCACTGGATGCTTCCCAATAGTGCATCATGTTTTACTTTATAGTCGTCCCTCGCGTTTGTCGGAGGTTTGAGAGGAGTTGGAGTTTAGGGGGAGGGAGAGCTCCACGTGTCGGCTCGCCTTACGCCTGTAACGGAGGCTCGGCTCACTGCAGTGACCCGGTTTCCCGATTGATTCTCGCGAAGGAACTTTATGATGGCGCGTCTGTCAGGTGGGCACAGCTGTGCCGGGCCGGGCGGGGCGGGCGGGGCGAGGGGCCCAACGAGCTGGATGTGGAGTGCAGGGCACTCGCGAAATATCGTAAAAGTTTGGCCGGGCCGGCCGGGGAATCAAGTCATCGCCACATTCCTCCCCTCCCCTCCCCTCCCCCCGCCTGGCCTGGCCCTCCCCGGCCGCACGGCACGGCAGGCACGGCCGAGACTCCCGCCCGCCAGCGCTGCATTTGCATACACCCCACTTCTCGGGCTGAGAGGGTCGTTATTCCATTTCCGCAACTAGTTTTGAAGGAGGCAGCAGAGGTGGTGGCGCAGGCGCACACTCGCGCCCGCATGTATATTTACTTTACCCGCGTCGCAAAAAAAATATATTTAAAAAAAAACGTTAACGCTAACGCTAACGTGAAAGCAGATGACTTTTACTTTGTACGTTTTGCCTCAAACGCTGAACTTTCTACTTCAAACTCAGAACTTTAACTTTTATTGCTTTTACTGCTTAAAGCTTTAATTTTAGCGTCTCAACTAGTAACGCAAGCAGTTTAACTTTGAGCTGTGTAACTTTTCTCACGAACTATCAGAACTTTTCAACTTTTAACTTTTCAACTTTAAACCTTTCAACTATTACTTTTCAAACTTTAACGTTTTAACTTTTAACGTTTACTGATAAATACTGGGATTCATTACGATATAGCGTAGCGTGGCGCGGCGCGGCGTCGCGGTGTGGCGCGGGGGAGGGGGGGGGGGCTTCAGCGGACGGCTAGTGTTTGGGGTTATGGGTCGTAAAACGGCAATCAATGCATAGGGCTGTGCATAGGGCGGCTGCGGGCGGCAGCTGAGTAGCGTCCATGCTGGAAGCACTATGAGCTGCTGGCAGCCTGAACAGCACTACTGTGGCGAGCGCGCGAGCGAGCACGCAGGCAGACACGCTGAGGCCCGCTGTCGCCGCGCTCCTATATATATCTTTAGGCAACTGCTTTTTCAACTTAAACTTTCCTACGCTTAACGCTGGACAACTTTAACTTTGACAACTTTAACTGACGACGTTTCAACTTTAACTTTTAACTTTACTTCAGTACAAGCTGCTGATACTAACGTATCATCTGCTAAAAAGGAAAAATTAGGTGTACTGAGGAGGTGTACGGAGGTCCGCGCCGCGCGCTACTGTCCACTGCGCAGTGCACTGTGTGCAACGAGAATGGCTACAGTAACGGACCAGCGCGGCGGGGAAGGACGGGCAGGACGATGGCTCGCGTCAGAGAGAGAGAGAGAGCGAGTTGGCGTGCGGCTGTCTCGCTTGCTCAGCAGTCCTCCGCGACTTCGACGCTGCCGCCGCCGCCCCGTAGGGCTCGGACCGAAACGACTCGGAGACTCACTGGGATGGCGTGGCGTAGCGTGGCGCGGCAGCGTAACGCGTTCCAATCAGAACTGAAAGTGGCTCTGAGAAGGCTTTGCTGCTGCTCTGCCCTCCAAGGGATTAGAGCTGCCGGTCCCGTGGCGGGGCGGGGCGGGGCGGGGCGGGGCGGCGGGGCCTCCGGACGGAAGGGGCGTGGCGTGGCGTGCGGGGGCCGCGGTGTGGCGGGGCGGGGCGGGGCGGGGCGAGCGCAGAACAAGGTCGCAATAAGAGAGTGTCACCAGCAGCCGCCTAATGGAACGTACGGGGGCATTAACATAATGAGATCCGTCCATTTGTAACAGGCGGGGTGAGGTGAGGTGGGTTGGGGCGGGGCGGGGCGGGGTGGGGCGGGGCGGGGCTGCTCTGGCGCCGGGCCGGGCCGCTCCTGCAGAGGCTGCTGCTAACCTGTCGCGAGCAGCCGCGCCCCCCGCTGGCCCCGCCACGCCACGCCACGCCCCGCCACGCCCCGCCACTCACGACATAGCAGAGTACAGAAATGACGCAACCTATGAGTGATGGTCGTTGATGACGGCGGTTACGCTCGCAATGAAAATAGATTTTCGATATCCAACAAGAGCGGACCCTCCTGCGGGCCCCGCGTCGCATCGCGGTGATACCGTACCGCTCGACACGGACGCCTGCCGGTTGCCTACCCACACGGCGCGCTCAGGTGTCGCCTGCACCGGCCGGGCCAGGCGTATCTGTACACAGCAGTGTGGCTGTCGCCCGGGCGCACTGCGCCGACATGGTACACTGCTTTTCCCCATCGTCACCTCGCCCCCCCCCTCCCCCTCCTCTAGGCCGCCACGCGCCGTCCACGACTTTATGGGACGGCATTTGTCTGCGGAGGTGACGGTTGTGGCTCGCCCCGCCCCGCCCCGCCCCGCCCCGCCCCGGGGAGGAGCGCCCGCGCCTCGCCGCGCCTCGGCCGGGCAATGGAACCCGCAACCCACCTAGCTGATGTGAATGAGCTGACTGATGGCCCGGAAGTGTGTGCGCGTGTGTGACTGGGTGCGTATGCGCGGCGGTGTCCGTGAATCAGAGTGAGGCAGGGGGAGATAACGGGAGTAAGGGGAATCCGTACTCGTCTCCATAACAGGAAATTCTGCATGATACTCACAAGTGTTTTGAGGCTGGATTGCCGGCCACCTGAATGTGTCCTTGTTCGGTGACGAGGTAGGTGCAGTGTCTAAAGGTGGCACCTCGCCGCCGGCTGGAGTCTCTTTATCGGGTGGATGGTGAAAGTGCCGCGGGGTGACGCGGGTGGGGCGGGCAGTGCGCAGAGCAGGTCCACGAGTGCGTCATTGAGGACGTCATGCCTGCGGTCTACCGAGGTCCACCCGTCTCTTGTAGTGCTCCTCACGCGCTGGCTTTTGATGGGCCACAGGCCTTCTATCGCAGTGTTTGACCATCGTGCGACACAGAATTAATCGTAAAGGAAAGATGCGCTTACGCAATCCCGATTGCACCAAGTCCCTACATTGAAAATAGGCAGGCCTGAAGAGAGCCATATATGATAATGCAAGAAAGCTTATGTTTGCGGACGCCGTAGCGCGGTTCAAGTCAATCAGTCTTCCAGGGGCGGGGCGGGGCGGGGCCGGCGTGCTGAGGAACGAGCCCAGAGTGTTTGCTGCCGTGCACCGCGGCGTTCCATATTTCCCCCCGGTGTGTGCGTTGGCTCGCGGCCAGGATGCAGGGACCGCGAGCCAGAGAGCGAGCGAGAGAGAGGAAGAGAAGTGGATGCATGCGCGGGGGATATGAGAAGCGCGCTCGTTGCGCTTGTAACGACGTGCCGTTAATATGAGAAATATCAAGTTTATGTTGTTGTCGATGTGTGTGTGTGTGTGTATGAGCGCGCCCCTCCCCCCGCTACCCTGGCCCCAAGCGTGATTCAACAACTTCGTTGAGGGATCCCGTAGGATCCGCGTAGGATAGCATTAGGATCGACGCGACGGCGGGAATGCGCTTTGTATTCGCCGTCCGATACGGCCCCGCGTCACGCGCGCGCGGTCCATACGAGAGGGAGAGAGGAGAGGAGAGGAGAGGAGAGGAGAGGAGAGGAGAGGAGAGGAGAGGAGAAGCCGCAAGAGAGTGTTTAATTAAATTTCTGCTCGGAACTCGGGACGTGTTTGTTTTATTATTATTCGTCCCGCCGTCATACCGCTTCCGTTGAGTGATTGATTAACTCGTTCCGATCAGCGAGCCGCTCGCAGGCAGGCGCGGCTGTTGCAGCAGCAGACGATATTCCTCGTGTTCTGTCAGTTTGTTTTTTAGTTTGCTTGTTGCAAGGTTGCCCCTCAGGACGATACTCCCCTCCTCACCCCATACCGCTCGACTCCCTTTTTCTTGAGTGACGCTGAGCGTTTCCGCGGCAGCCAGGTGGATAGGAGGAGGAGGAGGCTTTGCTGTCCCCGCGGAGCGTCGCGGCGCCGGCGCCAAGCGTCACCGAGGCGTCCCGCCGACGTCGTCGTCGTCGTCTTCGCGGAAATGAATCGGCGAGAACAGCCCCTCGTCCGTCGCAGGGCTCCGCGGGGCCCCGCGCCGCCCTCCCGGCCGGATGGACAGAATATAAATAAAGCCGCGGCTGGGCTGCCTGCGGAAGTCTGATGGACGAGGCAGGGCCCGGGGCACCGCGACGATGAGAGGAGGAATTTTCGGCTATCATGAGAACTTAATGTTTCAATGTGGTCGTGATTGGTTTTAGTTTGAAGCAGACCCCAAATTTATTTATTTATTTTTTTGCGGAAAAAACAGCGGGTTTGCCCCTGCACCTGTAGAGCGGGTCTATTTCTGCGGCCATGCACGCTTGCGGGGCGGGGTGGGGCGGCTGTTTTGACGGGCCGGGGCGGGGCGGGGCGGCCACCGGCGCTACTTATCTGATTGGCCCGCTAGCGTCGCGGCACCTGGGCTCTGCGAGAGGGGCCAGAGGGACAGGACAGGTGAGGTGGCCCCAGGTGGCCACCGATGCCCGCCCCGCCCCGGCCCGCCCCGCCCCGGCCCGCCCCGCCCCGCCCCGCCCCGCCCCGCCCCGCCCCGCCCCGCGCTGCCCGTCGCGTGGACCCGCGAGTCATCCGGATTGATGAGCGCTGCAGATACACCGCGGCAGCCGCGCGGCAATTTTTCAAACGATCCGGACCGCAGCGGGGCGGGGCGGGGCGGGGCGGGGCGGGGCGGGGCGGGGCGTGGATCGGCTCTGCTCCACTCTCCTCTCCGCGGTCCTCTCAGATGTCCGATAAGGATAATAACACCTGCTACGTAAAACGGTTTGCATTTATCTACGACGGGCCGGGCAGGGCTCGGTCCCCCGCGCCCGTCCCTTTATGTACCGTTTTCTAAACCACCCGCTCTACGGCCTTGGACAACAGAACTGTCTTGTACTTTTGTAAAGAACATTTTTTGCCGTGTGTTCCGCGTTTTGCCGCCCTGGGCCTGGGCGCCGCCTGGTCCGTCACGATCTGAAGCTGTGGCAAGAATCCCCGCGGGGCGGGGTGGGGTCCTGTGCATTACATATGGGCTGCGGCCCGGCCCGGGCGCCATCGGCCATCGCCATTAGGGTCAGTGTGCAACGTAATTAAAAAGCTCGCTACCGGAGCGGCCACTCCTCCCCACCCCTCCCTGCCGCACCATGGAACACCCCGCCCCGCCCCGCCCGCCCCACCCTCCCGACCCGACTTGGATATTGATGACGGATCGCTGCTGTCTGCTGCATCATACTCACAAGTGACGATACATTTTCAAGTGTCGTGAAACGTGCTTCTCGTTCCCAGTAGAGCGATTTAGTTTCTACTTTCTTTATTCGCGTTTATTATAATTCGCCAGCTCGGCCATTGAGTTTACCCCCCTCCCCTGCAGCGCGCCGGGGGCCTGAGACACCAGCACGCGGCCGCCGCAGCGGATGCCGTCTTTCACCGCCACGCCCCGCCACGCCCCCGCCACGCCCGCGGCCCCGCGTCTAATGATTTCAAATGACCTGATGGTGGGGCGGGGCGGGACGGCCCTGCCTGATTTACCGATGATATTGGCGGGCAGCGGCTTTGTGCGGCGCGGCGCGGCGGGGAACAGCTTCCCGCTGCAGTCCGTGCGGCTGCCAGGGGCGGGCGGGGGCAGAGGCAGAGGGGCAGCTGCAGGCCAGGGCGCCCCGCCCAGGTGCCGCCGTGCCGAGGTTTTCAGCGATTGAAAGAAAAAAGAAAGAGAATCGGGAGGGGAGTTGGGCGGACAGGGCAGCGAAGTGGGCAGGGAGGCTCATTGGCCCGTGTCCAAGCGGCGCTCTCTGGAGGAAGTCTCGGCTGTTTCTCACCGGGCGGGGCGGGGCGGGGCAGAGTCTCTCGCTGCACCTGCACGTGCGGTGCACAAGCTTGTGGGAAGGGCGCGGTGGTGTGGCGCCTCGCCCCGCCCCGCCCCGCCCCGCCCCGCCCCGCCCGGGCCGGCTGCTCCTCTCCCTCCTCCTGTCCGAGTGGCCGATGTGAGCGTTCTCACACTTCGACCGTTTTACTGCGCGCGCGTTAAGAGGCGTGCGAACCGAAATAGTGGAAGCAGCGTCCTGGGCGCCCCGCCGCGCCCCGCCCCGGCCCCGCCCGCTTTGGAAACGAACGAGGAGGAATAGAATGGAAGGGCCTTTTTAAAAGCGCCGGCTTTAAGCATTGCAGCGGAGGAAAAGGGGCGGAGACGTGCTGCAGCTGCAGGTCATCTGGAGGCAGCAGCTACGAGAGCAGTCTTGCTTCCCTTCCGGAAACCTCGTCGTTTGGCTTTTGTGCCTGTGCTTGCGCGCGTGTTTGCTGACTCGCCACAGTGAAAATTAATTTCGTAAATTTACAACATTTCTTTCCTATTCATTGAACATTTTCCCATAACCCCTGCAAACAGTTTTTCACTGGGGCGTTCCATTTCAAAGCGCGACTCCCTAGGGGCATCCTGTAAACTGTCCAAATCTTTGGTTTGGCGCGTATTGTGAGGCATTTCACGGCGCGAGCTGTACAGTGTCAGGCCGGTGTCAACCATCTCTCTCAACACTCGAGCCCTGGCCCGGCCCCGTGGTGGGCCCTTCTGCTAACGGCCAGGCCCTGCTGCGCCCGGGACGGGACGGGACGGGACGGGACGGCCGTGGGCAGCTGTGCACACCGACTGCATACAATGCGTTCACGAGTGGGGCGTTCCAGTGATACGCCCTGCGCTGCGCTGCGCCCCGACAGTCCCTCCTGTTCACACACATACACACCGCACAGTGAAGGTACCGGCCGAGGAAAACGGCGTGAACTGTGCACCTTGGAGCCGAAAACACGCAAGTGTTGCGGGTCTGCCTACTTTAGCGGCCATGTTGAGACGGGCGCGGGCCGTGGATTCGGTCCAAAAAAAAAAAAAATCTCGATTAGCACACAGGCAGAAGGCATGCCTGGTTAGTACTCCCCTGCATCCTGTGAACCGGGAGGTTGACCTCGAGCGGTACAAAATATTATCAAATATTATCTTGGTATCTGTATAACGTTCCTCTGAGAAAAGTACCCGTATTCTTCATGTCATTTTAATAATTCCGCTGCTCTGCATTATTCGTTTAATGGAGACGCGCTCGCAAATCGCATTAACCTCAATTTACGTTTATAATTGTGGAGCTGCTCGCGGCGGGGCTGGGCTGCCCCCGCTGCCGTGAGGGGTGAGGCGGGGGGGAGCGGCTCTGATAGGCAATTAGACGTGCCGTGCCTACCCCGCCGCTGCAGTGGACAAACGTCTGCTCGACAAAGTCGTCCCGATTTAAACTTCGTTTCTCGTAGGTTGTGATTATTAAAAGAAGTATTTAGACTTCTTTCGTGGAACATAGTGAACTCCTATGGGCCGATGATATTTTCAGTCTCAGCAAAAGGCGGAATTGGAGTCGGAAAGGTCCCGGAAGTGACGCCGCCACGTCCGCGCTCAGTTTCGCGGTCGCTCGGTGCAATTTGAGAATCTGCATTTCTGGCCCGCGGCCGGGCCAAAGGCCGCCGAGTGCTTGGGCGGGGCAGGGCGGGGCGGGGCGGGGCAGGGCGTGGCGGGCGGGGCGGTGCGGCGTTCTTTGCACCGGATGCAGAGCGCGGGGCTCAGGTTCAGGTTCACGGGCGGGCGGAGACGGAATCAATGCTCCGCAAAGCCGGGCGCCGCGTGGCGTGCCGTGGCGAGAGGGGCTGATGAGTTTAATTCGACTGTGGGACTTTGACACCGCCTCGCCCCGCCACGCCACGCCACGCCGCGGTACGGCGGGGGGATCTGTACCGCGATCGCATTCCAGCGGGCGGTGGTCGCCCCCGCCGCCGCGCCCCGCCCCGCCCCGCCCCGCCCCGCCGGGAGATTCATGTATTCGCTCTAATGAGCTGTAATAGCGGCGTGGGCTCCGGCTGAGGGGAAAAGGGGAGGGGGGGGGCGGCTCCGGTACCTGGCTCACAACTCCGGCCTGCCGGCCGGCTGGCTGGCCGCAGCGTGCGTGTTTTTCTTGTTCCTCGGGTTTATCGGGTCGCTTATTCCGCAGAGAGCTGCTCTTTGCGCGGAGGAGGCGGGGGGCGGGGCGGGGCGGGGCGGGGAGGCGTGTTTGTATTTTTAGAGCGCGCTCCGCTGTCCCGTCTCGGCGGGGAAACGCGCGCCCGCGCGGCACATGCCCGGCTCGTGCGCGCACCGTCCCCGCACCCCGCCCCGCCCCGCCCCCGGCCGAACTTTATGCCCTGACCTGGACCGCGCGGGTGGGGCGGGGCGGGGCGGGGCAGGCGGAGCTGCCTCAAATATTTGCCTCCCCCGCCCTACTCCGGCATGCCGTCGCGCCGGGCCGTGGCGGGGCCGGGACGAGGCCGCCAACGCCTCTCCAAAGCACGCCATGCCCCGGTGACACCACGCCCGCCCCGCCCCGCCCCGCCCTGTGACGGCGCCCCCACGCCCCGCCTCGCCCCGCCTCGCCCCGCCTCACCCCGTCTCGCCTCAACTCACGCAACCATCGTCGTGCACCCCTTTTACGACGGCGGTAGTCTTGATGAAGATGACGGTAACTACATGGTCATGTCGCCGTAATGATGACCTCGATGATGATCTGCGCTCAGTGAAGCCTGCCCCCCTGTTTCACCCCACACATCTTTTTCTTTTTCAGTCACTCGGGTCACCACAAAGTCATACAACGCGACACACGTTTGCCAGCTCATCGATTCCCATAGCTTTAAATATATTCTTGTTTCCGCTGACGCGGGGCCTCTCCTCGGGGGGTGAGCGGGTGCAGCTCAGCCGCGTGCCCGCCCCGCCCCGCGCGCTTATCTCCCGCATTTCCCTATGCACATACACACGTGCATGCGCTGCGGGAGGGCGGCTGCAGGCGACGCCTAGAGTGTTTCTCGTATTGCATCACGTGTGCAATACTGTAATGTCTGCGCTGCGCCCGGCCCGGCCCGGCCCGGCACCGAGTGCAGCAGTGCGCCCGCGCCTTGCCTGCTGGTCGTAATGTTTCCGTTTCGCGCTCCAAATGGCTGCTGAGCCGAGCCGGCCGGTCAGATAAGTGATAAGAGCGGGGCAGAGGCGGCCGCCCGCCGGGGGCGCTAACCACTCTATCAGCAGCACATGTGTGTGTGTGCGGACATGCGTGAATGTGTCCGCGTTACGCAACCCGTAGGGTTTTGTTTCTGCTGGCGCTAGCGTGTGTGTGTGTGTGGTCCCGACTCGACACGTGCTGGCTGACGATACCCTTCTCGTCCGGGCACCATTGTCGCGTGCTCTTGCGGCGTGGACGGACACCCCCGGTCCTGACCCCCAGCCTTATCTGCGCCAACCCTGACCACTTGACATGTGCGCGGGGCGGGGCGGGGCGGGGCGGGGCGGGGCACCAGGCGCCACGCACCGCATGAAGCCTCGTCGTCAGGCAGCCCGGCCCCGCGGCCCGGCCCCGGGGCCAAGGGTCGCAGTTATACAATTTACAAGCAGCAGCGGCGGCGGCGGCAGCCTGCGACGAGGCAGGCGAGGCGGCCTGCAGGCCTGCAGGTGGGGCTAGCTCGCCGCAGCAGGTCCAGCAGGCCGCGGGATGGACTTAGGACCGGGGCGGGGCGGGGCGGGGCGGGGCGGGGGCGCCCTCTCGAGGGCCATTAGAAAGTGTCATCATGTGGCGGGGCGTGGCGGGGTGGGGCGGGCGCCGAGGTCCGGAATGAAGACGACTCCTCTCGTCGGCTCCGGGCGGCTCCGGGTGACGTATGACAGGTCGTTAGGACCACCACGTGCCGGTGCCGCGCCGCGCGGTGAGGCCGGACCGGACCGGAGCAGCGCGCCCGTGAACTGGCTGACCAAGTCGGAGTGAAACTTTGATGAAAACGAAGAAGACATGAGCAGCGTTTTAAAGTGAGTTTAGAAAAGCGCTGCTCGTTTCGTTGGTATGGTGCTCCCCCGTGTCGTGACGGGATGCGGCATTGCGCCACGCCCCGCCACGCCACGCCTGGAGGCCGCGGGGTCTCCGCTCTGCTTTTGGTGTGACATACCCTCGGCTCGCCTTGGCCCGCCCCGCCAGCCACTGGGGCGTGGCCTACCTACCACTTTCTCCCTTCCTCCACACCTCCCTCACCCTAAGGTGTGTGTGTGTGTGCCCCCTCGCGCGGGGCCGCGCGTGTCACGCTGCGTCACGCACGATCGCGTTATCATTGCGTCACGTGACGCGGTGGTTGGATGGTGGTGTTGCCGCAGTCTCGGCCCGGACCGACCGGAACCGTCGCGCGCGGCTCGGGTCCCGGATGATCCACAGCGCCAAGGACACGCGCGTTCTCCCCGCTGCTCCCCTCCCGCGGGTTGTGGTCTCCGTTGAGAATTATATTTTTTAGCAAGCGCTTACTTTTTGTTGTAACATTTCCTTTGGGGCTTGTTTTTTCTTTGGCATTCCTCTCACAGCAGGCAGAACTCTCGACGACTCTGTGGACTGCGACAAAGAGCCCCGCGCCGTGGACGCTCTGCAGAGCTGTAGCGCGGGGCACGGCCCCCATGCTGTCAAATGTGTTAATTTTCTCCTTCCTGCAAGCCCCCTCTCCTCCTTCTCACTCTAATGCCGCTGTGTGTTTTGTGTTGTTTCCAGGTGAGTAGCAGGGATAACCGGACGTACGCCTCTTGAAGACGTCCTTCCTTCCGTCCAGCGTGGCGTGGCGTGGCGTGGCGTGGCGTGGAGTCGGGTGAGTCACCTTCCGGACACGAGTCGCGTACGTACAGGGCAGTGCCGTGCAGTGAGAGCTCCAGTGGCCGCCATCTCACTGGAGTGAGTGAGTGTCCCTGCAATTTCCCTGGAGTCACACTGCAAAGTGTCAGTGGCAGGGCAGGACAACAAACCTGAGAATCCAGCATTGCATGTCGTTCGCGTCACCCGTACCTCTATTATTTTCGCGCTAAATTTCGCGAGACGAGTCGGAAATAACGCATCGGGCGGGGCGAGGCGCGAGGCGGGGCGGGGCGGGGCGTTGCAGAACCCCGCTCCGCCATGCGAAATGTCACTGCATGGCCGTCGGCCGTAGCCGGAAGGGGATTCAATTGCAATTCGTCCCGCCTGCAGGGGCTGGCTGGTGCTTGTATCAGGCGCAGTCGGGCCGCCCCGCCCCGCCCCGCCGCGCCCCGCCCCGCCCCGCCCCGCCCCGCGGTGCAGCGCTGCTCAATGAAACCGAGCCGGACCGGACCCGGCCGGGACGCCGCCGGCGGGGCGGGGCGGGGCGGCTCGCGCCCAGTAGTACAATCATCTTCGACGGATGAAATTTATTATACACTTCCGGCTTCGGGTGCTGTACATTGATAATCAAAGAAAAACTAAAACAAGAAAGAGAAAAAATAAATCCGCGGCCGCCGGGCTGGCGACTGCACATTGCAATGCGATTGCGACAGCGCCTGTCGCGCGATAGTCGAGGCGCCACGCCGCGCCACGCCGCGCACGGTCAGACCGCTCTAGTTTGCAAGACGCATTATTATATATATTCTTTTTTGTTCCGCCCCCAGCCGCGGTATGGCCTGGCCTGGCCTGGCCTGGGCGGTGGGTGTAGCGTATTGCATGTCGATGCAGTGTCCCACACCCCGCCGTGGCGTGGCGTGGCGTGGCGCTCGGAGGAGCTCTGCGAGGATAATGGTCGTTGTGAAGTCCGGCGTGACGCGCGGCGCCGCGGCGCGCTGCAAGGCGGCATGGCAGAGGAAAGGAGAGAGAGAGAGATAGGGGGAGAGAGAGAGAAGGGCATCAGCAATTAGAATCAGACGGGACGGGGGGCACGGGCACGGGCACGGGACGGGCACCTGCAGGCTGCAGGCCCCCCGGGGAGAGGCGCATGCGCTGCAGGCGCTGCCGGGCCGGGGCCGAGGGCGGGACAGGGACGGGACGGGCACAACGGCATGCCATGGGAAACGAGCGAAAGGTTATATACAGCATGGCAGTCGAGTCGAGTCGAGTCGTCTGTTGTTGTTTCTGTCCAAGTCGCACAGTAGTTAATATTATATCGTCGGCATTGTGATCTCGTGGGGGCGGCCGCCATGGCCCGCCCTGGCCCTGCAGGGCCGCCGCAGCTGCAGCTGATGGACCGACGTGTACTGCATGGCGTAACCACGGCGGCGCGGCAGCTGCAGCTGCACCGGCAGCTCGCGTGGTGCCTCCCCTCGAGTAACACTCCATCACGACAACGACACTAGCGGAACGACCTTTCCTCCGCCCCGAAACGTTGCCTGCCGTCACGAAATACCGCGTCGGAGGGCGGCACGACGCTGACGGCTCCCTCGGGGGCGCCGCGGTGTTGGGTGTCCGCCCGGGCGCGCCGCGGCGGCGGCGGCGTCCCCAGGGGCCCGGCCCGGCCCGGCCCGGCCGCACATCCTGAGGGCAAGGGCCTCAGGGTAGGCAGGCCCGGTGAGCACGAGCGCACTGGGGTTGCCTACCTGGCGGAGCGCAGGGGCGGGGCAGGGCCGCTCGCCTTGGCTGTGCATGCGTGCACTGCAGAGGGGCGGGGCGGGGCGGGGCGAGCATTACCCTCGCGGAGGAGGCGGGTCGCGTAATAAACGCAGGGGCGTGGCGGAGCGTGGCGGAGCTCCACTTTCTTATAGCTGCTCAGCTGAGCGCCGCCTCGCCCGACCCGAGCGCCTCGGTGCGTCTATAAACACGGAGACGTACAGCGCCGTCCTTGGGCTGTGCGGGGTGCGCTGGGGCGGGGCTGGGCGGGGCGGGGCGGGGCGGGGCGTTGCGGCGTTCTGGCGCCACTGACCCGCGTGGACGTTGGTGGGCGAGGAGGTCAGCGCGCCCTGCACAGGGCTGTGGTACAGCTACACCGTCACCGTCCCCACCCCACCCCCGGGCCGGGAGCCTCGGTCGTACGGCCGTACGTTACCTGAGCGTGTGCGCCACGCCCGCACACGCCCGGCCCGCCGCGCCCACACCCGCCCCGCCCCGCCGCGCCCCGCCCCGCCCCGCCCCGCCGCGCTCCATTACCAATTAATGCGCGGTGACCGCGGGGCATCATGCTATCGTATCTGATCGTCCGATTTCAAGGCGAAGACCATCACGACAGCGCCGTGCTCCGCTCCGCACTGCACGGCCTGGCCGCCCTGTCCCGCTCCCGCCGCGTGGAGTGGGAGGGAGAGGAAGGGAAATTCCTGTGTGTCGTCTGCGGGGAAGGCTCCTCGCGCCTTGACGGACCCATCTTACAGTCGTGAATGTTACGGCGTATGGAATTTTAATAACCTTCCTTTCTCGTCAATACTATGGACGCTTATTCAAAGTATATTTATATTGTGACCCCCTTACCGGCGTGCAGGTGCGGTGCGGCGGGGCGGGGCGGTGGCGGGGCGCGGCGCCGTGCGGTGCCTGCTGCAACTGATCCATACGGGCGGAACGGCATCTGATAGCCCTGGAGGCCCCTTCCCCTTCCCAGACCAGCCTCCCCTCCCCTCCCCGCCCAGCTCTGCACGCGGAGGTTCCGTCTCGTCCCGCTCACAGGTGGATCCGTTTCAACTCGGACGGCACCCTTCTGCCTGCAGGAGGCAAGAGGGAAAAGAAAAGAGACAATTTATTTGCCGTGTGCATGTTCTCTCACCTCCTTTATCACCCTGCTCGGTAGCCCATGGAGTCGTTCTTCCCTCGCGGAGGAAGCGCCGTCCTCGCCTTTTGGCCGCTGCCGTCATCCAGCGCTGCTCGTGAAACGGAAGCGTCTTTGGGGAGGATGGAGGAAGGCGGGGACGGGGCCCGGCCGGGAACGGGACGAGGTGGCTCGTTCATTTCCGGCCGCAAATCCTTTCTTTTTCATTTTATTTTAATGAGTGTAATTTTTTGTTTCTTTCATATTCGGCGCGCTGTCTTTTTGCTTTTTTAATGCAGATGCTCTGCTGCGGGAGTAAGTACGCCCGGCGTGGCGTGGCGTGGCGTGGCGTGGCGTGCCCCGCGGCAGTTGCCTTATTTCGCACAAATAGACCTCTCCTTGCGCCCGACCGGTAAAGCAGCCCGCCCCGCCCCCTTTCCCAGCTCCGCCACGCCACGCCGCGCCTGGCTCCCCGTTACCTCAAGGCCTTACACTTATTGTTTTAAGAGCCGAGCTTGGCGTGGCGGGGCGCGGCGGGGCGGGGCGTGGGCCGCTCACTGGCAGCGCGGAGCCTTTCCGCGCTGCCCGCGTTCCAAACCGGGTCCTTACTGGGATGTGACTGATGAGAGTCGCCGCACTCCTGCCCGCCGCCGCTGCGTGCCTCGCATTTTATCGCTGCTCTTTAAACGCGATACAAAAATGTATCTACCTCTCCTGCCCCCTGTGAGATTTGAACTCACGACCCCTGGTTTACAAGACCAGTGCTCTAACCCCTGAGCTAAGGAGGCGCCTGGCAGCCCCTCTCAATATGATACGCCGGCCATCGCCTCTGGCGCGAGTGGCCCGGCCCGGCCCGGGCCGATGTGGTGACGATAAACGGGCGCGCTTCTACGGCAGAGACTTTGCGCTCCGCTCCGCGCTATCGAGAGGTCGATCTGCACTCACGAGTCGAGTCGAGGGCGAGGCGAGAGCAGAGCGAGGTGTAGCGGAGCGGAGCGGTGTGCCGCCGGGCCGGGCCGGGCTGGGACTCACTGCCTTTAGCCCGCTCCCGCCCCGCACAACTTTGTGGATCGGCCCCAAAGAAATGCCAAGGTGAGGTGGGTGTTGGGGCAGGCAGCAGGCGGGGCGGCAGGGTGTGCGGACCCAAAGTCCAGCCTCAAAACTTACCGTTTGTGATTCGATAACGCGCCCTCCTCCATATCTGATGCCGTTATAATGTAGTTTTGTTTTCTTTTCCTGTTTTTCTTATGGCCACACTTTTGTAAGTCGTTCGCGCTCTCGTGTTGAATGGTGCCTAAACGTTCTGATTGTGGAAAGACCGCGGGGAGATTTCTTCCACTGCGGCCGGGGACCGATAGCAGCGCGCGGCTGTCTTTTGACCGTGGCGTGGAGGCTGCCCGCCGCCGGGCTCAACTAGTGCCTGTTTTTACTGGACTTTTCACTTTTCCACCCAGTATTTCTGCGGCTCCCGCGCGACTCTGCCCCCTTTTTCATTCCATTTTTGCGGGGGGTTTCGCACTCGACTCCTCACTCGCGCGGCACAGCATTGTCCCCCCGTCCTGCGTCATTGTAGTCGAAGTGGAGGAGGAGGAGGAGGAGGAACATGAGAGGAATGTAAGAACTTGGAGGAGGCGATGTAAACGCGTTACGTTGATGAGAGCAAGTGCTGGGCCGGGCCGGGCAGGGCCAGCGGGCGTAGAAAGCTGTTCACTCATTAGCCACAATGGCAGTGGAGGAGGACCCCGCGGCCTGGCCGCCCCGCCCCGCCCCGGCACGCCCCGCCCCGCCCCGCCACTTTCTTCACTCGGACGTGATATGCTGCTCCATCTGCGCTTATTCGCGCACTTGTTGGCGCGCTCTGGCCTTCCCCGCCCCGCCCCGCCAGCGCACTCTCGTGGAGCAGGTGGCAGTCATGCAGGGCCATTTTACCGCGCTGAAAAAAAAAAGCTGCCGCGCGTTGGGGTTGTTTATATTTATGTCCCGCATTTAAAAAAAAAATGAAAAGCGTACAAACGTCTCACTTTGTGAAGACAAAACCTACTTTCTTACGCGCTCCAGCCGCGTTCACACCATCTCCCTGAGCGGTCCGGGCCGGGCCGGGCCGGGCTGGGCCGTGGGCGGGCGGGGCGGCTCAGTGGGTCTGGGTCAGGACCGCGGCCGGGTGAACGATGCCTCCGGGATCCCCGCCGCCCCCGCCCGCCCCCGCCGCCCGCCCCCGCACCCACTACCCGCGGCCGCCGGCCGGGCCGGGCCTGCCACCGCTCTGCGCCGCGCCACTGCGCCAAGCTTTTTCGGTGAAATATGATGACCTCTCGTGAGGGAAGCAATTGTTTGTTGTTCTGGCGAAACTTCCACGGCCCTGGTCTGCCCCGCGCCGCGCTCATTAGGGTCAAATCCAGAGACAGCGACGCAAGAAGGGTGCTAAGGCGACTCAGGGTAGGGATTACAGTGGGACCAGAAAAAACAAAGGCAAAAAGCGGACCGACCGCGGGGCGGGGTACCTAAAGCCTTAAGGCTGGACTATTACACCCCGCGCCGCTAATTCATAGGAGCCCCCGCCCCGCCGGCGCGCGTATGACGGTGAAAGTCACGTGCCTCCTCCGCATTAATTATGGCAAATTTTTTTTCCGCCGTTCTGCGGGCAGTGCAGTGTTGCCGCGGCGGCCGCGTGTCCCTTACGTCTCCTCCGCTCCCTAGCTGCCGAGTCTTTTTGTTGTACTTTACCGCCAAGGCCGCGGGAGACGTACGCGGAGCGGCGCGGCGCGGCGGGGACAGAGAAAGCGGGTATCATGGCGTGCCGGAGGAGGGGCCGGGCTGGCGCAGCCGGGGCGCGAGCGCGGCGCCCGGCCCGGCCCGCCGTCCCCGTCATTACTCTATTCGCACCTCGGCGCACCTCAGAAAGGCGCTTTTTGCAAGCTGACCTCGCCTCCCCCTCGCCCTACTCCATGCCTACTCCCGGGTCGCGGCATCACACACCTACTACACGGCCTTAATGCAAGTGGCTGTCGCACTTGCGCAAGTCGCCCGCCTCGCCAGAGTGTCGCTTGCGCGAATCGCGAAAAAGTCTCTCGAATGAGACTAATTACGAGTAGTGCTGCTGCGCTCCGCCATGAGAGAAGAGCCGCCTGGAGTCACTGCTTGCTCCTTCTGGACGGGTCTTTTAACGCGTCACTCTTGCGCCGCGGTGTTGGTCGTGGAGCGTATATTATCAATGCTCGGCGGATACGCAGCAAGGTTCAGTAACACGTCAAACCCTCGCCACGGGCCCCGCCCGGCCGTTCCCGCTCAGAGCGCGCCGTAGCTCCAGATTGTACAAAGAGAAGGCTCCTGGGATGTTTTCTGCCGGAGCTTCTCGCGGCTATTGCTGCTTCGTTAGCCATATCGCCGTGTGTGTGTGTGTATTCCGTTGTTTTTTGTTTATATTTTTCGGTTCAATCCCATTATGAATAATGGCACGTGTATACATGGGCGTGGGAATGAGGCTGCCGACGCGGTTTCGCTGGAATCCTAATAAAATATTATACATGTGTGTATATACAATAAATATAGTATAACGCGCGCAGAGCTTGGCGCTGGTTCGGTTGATTTATTCCAGCCGGCCGCGGAGGTGTATCACATCTTCTACAAGACGTACGGTCGGGGCACACGGCAGGGCAGGGGCCCTGCGCGGCCTGGCCCCACCCCACCCGCCCCGCCCCGCCCCGCCCCGCCTAGGCACTGCACTGCACGGCTATACACTGTGCGAGCTGCAGCTGTTCCAGAGGGCGGGTGTGTAGTGTGTCCAGTGTGCGTCCCACACCGGTTTGTCCTGCCGAGAGGCGTTCCTGCTGGAATGGTTCAGTTTGTCCTGCGGCTGACTGCAGGACTGGAGCAGGACGGCGTTAGTCTGTCCAGCAGGGGCAGTGTGCGGATGTGCTGAGCGCCGCCGGTGCTGGACTTGGCCTGCTGCCTGCGGGGCTGCGGCGCGTCCTACTGGCCGGGCGGGGCGGGGCGGGGCGGGGCGGGGCGGAGGAGCGACCCGCATGGCAGTGTGCAGTGCAGCACTGTGCAGTGAGCCCCATCGGCGGGGCGGGGCGGGGCGGGTAGACTTGCAACTCTTCACAGCGTTCCCACACAAATCACGCCAGGCCGCGCCAGGCCGCACCGCGTCACGCCGCGCGCTGGAGCCGTGCCCCGCCCCGCCCCGCCCCGCCCCGCCCCGCCCCAGTACGGTGACTGTTGCCGCCATGCATTACACATAGACTGCGGTGCGGCTGCGAGCAAAGGCGTACGAGCGATAACGCCGAGCCGAGCCGTGGCGTGCCGTGCCGTGCGGGGCCGGCCGCCGTACGTTCCGTGGACGTGGCCGATAGCGGGGGGTTAATTCAGCCGCCAGCTGCTCATTGCGCGCGGGTGGTCTGTATGAGAAGTCGGGCCCGAAGGACGGGAGAGGGGGTAATGATCCTGCTATCCTAGAAGTAGGTGGTGACACTCCCCCCTCCCCCCCACTCCCACTCGTGAAGTGTGAGACGCACGGGCGAGGGACTTGAAATGACAGGAGCATGGGCGGGGCGGGGAGGGGGTATGTGCGGGCTGTAATTCTGCAAGGTGTATCAGTAATGCCCGTGGAGGATGTAACTCGACGCTGGCCGGCCGGCCGGTCAGCTGGTCCGGGTGGGTCCCGGAGGATCAGGTGGCGCCCGGCCCCTCACTCCCGGCCCGGCCCGGCCTGGCCCGGCGCGCGTCCATCTTGCGGAGAGCGGAATAAAGACCCACGAACATGACAGGTTGTTGGCAGCCATGATTATGTGCTCACCGACCGTGTATTTGATAGCTGAACCTGAAGTAACGAAACGATGTCACAGTTGCCACGATTTGTAATAATTTTTAAAGGTTGGAGTTGAAGAGTACAGCAGTAGGGTGCGCGGCAAGTTTTCGAAATAATTGTGACTTGGTTCGGATGAAGTTTGATTCCCCTGCGCCGCGCAGGGTTTTGCAGTGTGCCGCGCTCTTGGCGTGCATTCCTCCCGCGCGGCGCGGCGCGGCGGCGCGGGGGCGCCCTGCCCGCGGCCTGACGTAACGCCCCGTGTCGCGGTGCCGCGGGGCGAGCCGGGGCGGGGTGGGGCGGGCTCACCTTTGTAGACGCGCCCCCGGCCCGCCCCCGGCCCGCCCCCGGCCCGCCCCCGGCCCGCCCCGGGCCCAGGGAGGGCGCCATGCCACCGTTAACCAGATTGTGATCCCGCCGTGCATGCCATGCCATGGCGCGCACGCCGCCCGGCCCGGCCCGGGCACCAAAGCGATGCGGCGCGGCGCGGGGAAAGGTTAGCGCGGGCCGAGGAGCACGGAGAGAACTCTGCGGTGCGCCCCACTTCTCTCCGCGGGATTCGCCGCGACGCGACGCCGCAACGGGGAAGTCCCGTCCCGCCCCGCCCCGCCCCGCGCGCGCCAAGCGATCTGCGGACGTTATCTTCGTAGTCGGAAAATTAAACGTGGACTCGTTGACGGGGCGGGGCGGGGCGGGGCGGGGCGGGGCAATCATGTCCACCGCCTGCAACTCATCCGCCGGCAAAAAGACGCCGTGAATCAAACGGCTGCTGAAGCCCCCTTTAGCGATGCGGCTGCAGGTGCTGCCGCTGTGCGTCCCGCTGCGCACCGCCGCGCAGTCCAATCGGCCAACGCCCCCCCCCCCCCCCCCCGTCACCCGCCCCGCCGCTTTTCTTAACTTCTGTGCTGATTGGAAAATTAACGTGTCAGCGAGTTGGCTCGCCAGTGCGCCTGCCGCCGTTGCTATGCTGCGGCCAGATATCGAGTCCAGTTCGTTTATTGCCGCACATATTTTCCAGCCCCACGTAGTGTATACGTGTCCGTATGGCGGCCGGGCCGGGCGGGGCCGGGCTGAGTCACGCGCCCCGCCGTTATCATCGGGCCGAAACCAAGAAACACACACACACACACACACACACACTTCGAGCGTTGCGTGGCCTTATTTTCTGAAAACATCGCGCCCTGCGATGGGCATTGGGACACACGTTTTGTCATTTATTTTAATTTACACTCTCCGCGCGGTTTATGGGCCCGCTGCTTACGGCCACCTCTTGCCTTGCGGCGGGGTGTAGCAGAGGCTGGTTGCGTACTCTGCGCGCGCTCATTTCAATATTTGTTTTCCGAGGCGCCGTGCCGTGCCGCGGCCGCGCCGTGGAGTTTACGAGGACGGAAATGTATAACGCGTTTGAGCTTGAGCGAGGTGGTATCGCGGTCACGGCCGCGGGCCGGGCCGGGCCGGGCGCGCGTCAGTGGCAGCGGCGGCGGCAGCGGCGCAGGGGCGATCTGAAGTGATATGGGATGTGTCGGAGAGAGACAGCCGATAGCCGCACTGTGCTGCGGTGCGTGGCCTTGAGCGGAGAGCGAGGGAGAGAGAGAGAGAGAGAGAGAGAGAGAGAGAGCTGGAGCCTTTTCCGAACATGCGCGAAATCAGATGCCTTGTCGTTGAGATGACGAGCGATATACGTGCCCGGCCGGCTGCGCGGCCTCAGACTGCCTCAGACTCCTTTCAACGGCTTTTCACCTCCGATTCAATCTGCATGGCGCGGCGTGGCGTGGCGTGGCGGGGCAGGCCGCGTCGTTAAAGCGAACGGAGTAGTGCAGCGGGAGCAGCGAGAGCTCAAGTCGAGTAGTGGCGGGGCAGAGCGGGGCAGCACTGGGGAAGGGAAGCGAAGGGATGGGCAGCCATTGAGCAGCGCGCGGCCTGGACGACAGCAGCCCGTTACCACGACCCGCATCACACACACACATACACAGTGGAGTCTTAACTCCCTGGCAATCCCCCTCACACAGCGCTCTGTATGGTTCACAGAAAAATAGGCTACTGCGGCCTCTTTCCTTGTCGGTGGGTGAGATAATGTTGGCGGCCGGGCCGGGCGCGCCTGCCCTGCGATACTGTACCGCTCAGCAGGCGCGCGGCCGGGCGGCCTACCCTCACGGCGCGCACTGTACTCCCAGCCCAGCCCAGCCCAGCCCAGCCCAGCCCGTCGTTCTCGCGGGGCTATAACCCTGGTCGAGGCCACCTCCTGCACACTTGTGCTCTCCCGACTGATACAGGCTTATTACAGCTAATGTTCACTGTATAGACTTTTAACGGTGATGGCACGGCAGTGTACTACGCGCCCGCCGGGGCCGGGCCGTAGGCCGGGCCCGACGTCTCTAAAGGGATCTGTCTGAAGGGCCGCCCTCCGCTCGCCCCGCCCCGCCCCGCCCCGCCCCGCCCCTCCCCGCCCCGTCCCCCGCCCCGCCGTCCCGCGGATTGCACGGCTGTTGAATTGGACGCCGTAAAGGTGCGGAGCTGCGGTAGGGAAGGGAGCATGCATGTCTAGGGCTTCGCGTCAAAGTGCAGTGCCTCAGAGCATCAAGAGAACTGTTATTTGCAAGGGAGGCGGCCAGCTAAAAAAAATTAACTTTGACAGAACAAAAATAAAAATGGTCATCAACATTCTGAAATTCAATAAAAAAAAAAATACATGGAAATACGCACACTAAAAATTACAAGGAAAATACACGAAATTGCCAGCCACTCCCTCAAAACAGAATTGACGATATATGTTTTCAAGCTTAATATGAGCATGTAATTTTATCCTCTGTAATAGCGTGGAGGAATCCGCGACCAATTTTCATGACGGCGGGGCGGTGCGGGGAGCCGCGAGACAATCATCGTAGACGTCCGATGACGACCGGATGGAACTTATCAGAGGGGAATGGGGTGGGGGGGGGGGGGGGCACCGTGGACTCCGCGGTGGTCTCCTCCTCTGGCGCGCGGCGCGGACAGGACCGCGCGCTGCTGAGCCGGAGCCAGCCGGGCCGCCGCCGTTCTGAATTTGCGGTCGGGTCCGGCGCAGTCCATTGCCAAGGCCATTTTGGGATATTAAAGCCCCTCCCGGGCGCAGCCGGGCCTGAGCCTGGGCCCCACCCTGCCCCGCCCCGCCCCGCCCCGCGGCCTGGGCGCGGAATGCCAATCTCCAGCCCCGCCCGCCCCATTACGCCCGTACACAGGCCCCGCCCCGCCCCGCCCCGCCGCGCCCCGCCTGGGGTGTGCTGCGTCGAGTCGGTCGTAAGCTCGGTCGGGCAGACGGCTGAGTTCGGGACGAAGTTAGTCCGCCCGGGCTGTGGCGTGCGCTGCGCGTGCGTGGGGCAGGTGGGCGCCGCGCGTGTGGCTGATGCACTGCTTATTTCCGGCCGCGGGCCCGAGTTTGTTTGCCGCTGTCGGTTGCCATGGCGACGTCACGGCGACGCCCGCGGGGGAGTGACTTGAACGCTCGAGAGCAACGCGGGTGTTCCCGGCACGGCACGACAAATTCTCAGAAACCGTATTTCGATTGAGGACATGGTTTTGGACTAGAAGAATTGTTCACTCAAAAACTTTAAAGATAATTTTTGTTTTGAATATGCTGCTACACTAGACCAAACTTTCTTTTCCTTATTCCTGTTTTCCGCGTGACCACAATACAATAACGCCTTAGTCATGCCGTGGACTGTAGGTGCGACAGAGACGTACATTCAGTCGATAACAGCTATGGTGCGCTTTGTAGAGGCATGCGCTGGGTATTATTAAACACCGTAAGCGGATGGGATGTGCGCGGCGTGGCGCGGCGGGAAAGGTCAAACTGAGCGACCTGAGAGGAGGTGGAGGAGGAGGACAGGGAGGTCCTCAGCCACTCCCTCCCTCCCGCACTGCCGCGCCGCGCCACGGCGGAGGGCGGCGCCGACACCTGTCGTGCTGCGAGGCTGACAGCTGCGATGTGAAGCCCTTGCCCAGGGGCGGGGCGGGGCGGGGCGGGCGGGCCGGACACCTCGGCTCTCGCGTCGCCGCGGAGCTTATAGCAGGCGTGCGTTACGTCAGGAGTGGCGTCTAATCCAGGCAGGCACACCAAGAAAAATGAAAAGTTGCTGCAACCTAGTAGCGCAGCGACGACCGTAAAATCATGACAGAGAGAACAGTAACAGTATGATGGTTGTTATCTTCGGTCGTGTGTCCACCATAGTATCGCTGTCTCAACCAGGGGTTTACGGCTCTCCCTTTCCCGAGCTGTCGCCTTCCACTTTTTCCCCTCCACTTTTCTGGGTGCAAGTGTGTGTAGTTTTATTTTATTCCGACGCCTCGGCTGCTGCCGCCGCGCCCGGGATACGCTATCCGCACGTCGGATTTAATATCGGTGTGGCTCCGCGTGATGTGATGGTCGATCCCGATCCCCCACCGATACTGTCTACAAGGATGATGGAGTGTGTGATCCGTCCATCTCCCTGCTGCCGGGCCGGGCCGGGCCGGCAGTGTTTGCTCTGGCCCGCGCCTCGGGCAGTCCGCAGGGGGCCCGCCCCGCCCCGCCCCGCCCCGCCCCGCCCCGCCCCGCCCCGCCCCGCCGCACCTGACTTCACACCCGGGGCGACGAGGCGTCCGCTGCGCCTGCTGCTGCAGCATCATGGGACGATGACTCCTCAGGACGGCCCCGCCCCGCCCCGCCCCGCCCCGCCGCTGCCCCGCCCAGATTTGATTATAATTTTGTGGGAAACTGGTGTGAGCAGGGCTGGAAGGGGTAATTACCGTAGCATAGCGCCGGGCAGCAGGGCGGCGCAGGGCAGGGCGGGGCGGGCTGCTCGTTGCGTTGAGGTAGCCGGCCGGCCGGCTCTCCCACAGACATACACAACATTCTCAAACGAGAAATAATGATAATAAAAATGACGAAACGTTTAAGTAGTCGATATATCGGCGTCCATCGTCGTTCGGCGTGCGTGGCCGGGGCTAGGCCGGGCCGGACCGCGCCCTGTCCGCTCCCATGGAGGCAGGTGGGAAAAAAGAAATGGGAATCGGGGAGAGGGAAGTTTGATATGTGTGTGTATCACTCCCTGAATACAATGTTCAAGCATGATCGCGTGCGAGGCGCCCGGGGGCGGGGCGGGGGGGGGCGGGGCGGGGCGGGGCGGGGCGGGGCGGGCCATGCGGTCGCGTGAAAACGAATCGATAGCCTGCCTCATGGAGGCGGGGCGCGGCGCCGCGCCGGGCGTTCCCCGCCCCGCCCCGCCCCGCACTCGCCGCGCAGTTTGTTGTGTTTAATCACTCTGTTACAATTATTATTACCCTGCAGCTGCGCGTTTCGCGAAACTCGTTTTTTTATACTTTCCGCGGAGCGAGCGGCGGCGGCGTCCGCAGCCACGCCCCCCGCATGTCCGATAAGGCGTGCTTATTGGCGGGGCCGGGGCCAGCGCGGCGCGGCGCGGGCCAAAGCGCTTGGCCGATAGTGCTTGATGATGATTCGCTGATTGGACTGCGCAGAACGGTGCGGTGCGCGGCTGTGGGGCATACGAACCACGCCCCCAGCCCGAGAAAAGTAACCGGGGGAAAAGCCAACAAACATGCAAAATCATAGTAAAGTAAGGGCGTGAAACATCAGTTTTTTTCCCTGCGACTCCATGTATTTATCATTGACAGCTAGAATGAGTCCCACTTGGAGTGCCGGCCGTCACCCCCTCCCCCCACAACGGTCGCGTGGCCCCGCGCCCCGCCCCGCCCCGCCCCGCCCCGCCCCGCCCCGCCCAGCTGCTGGCAGGCGCCGCGCCTGACAAGTGAGGTGCTGAGACCCGTGGGACATTATGGTGATGAGGCTGGTGGCGCGGCACGGCACGGAGGCGGAGGCGCCGGAGGAAATGAGGATAATTTTCAATTCCTTTGGCATTACTGTTGCTGCTCGCTTTTTTTCATATTTTTGGTCAGGTTGGCAGCGCCGGGGAGGGTCAGTGGGCGCCGCGACGCCCCCCCCCCCCCCCCCCCGGCAGGACCGAGCTGACGCGTCGCGTCAAATTACACCGGGCGCGTCGCACCGAGACGGACGGAGGAGGGGGGGGGGGAGTAAGGGAAGGACATGGCAGGGCAGGGCAGGGCAGGGCAGGGCAGGGCCGGGGGCAGGACGGCCCCTGCAACGCGTTCCGATTCCTGCCGTTGTTCTGTTCTGGGCGGGGCGCTCCTCAACTGGGCCTTCTTATCCGCCTCCGGCCCAGTGAGCCCCCCGACCGCCCCGATGCCGCCCCTACTCGTACCCTTACCCGTGTCGTTGCCACACCATGACTTAATTTCGGCCACACCAGCGGCGCGGTATTGCGTGACGGAGCGTGGCAGAGCGTGGCGGAGCGTAGCGGAGCGGCGTCTCCAATCCGGAGGGTCAGCCCTATGGTAGTGCGGGGCGTGGCGTGGCGGGGCGTGGCGCGGGGCCCCACAGTCCAGCGCGGGGTAGGGCTTTTGCTGCTGCTGCAATCACCATGATCCTTCTTCGCGCCGCGATTTATCGCTGATTGCGAGATGTTTTCTGCTCGAAAGCGTTTTTCATCTTCTCAGTACGCGGCCACGCCACGCCACACCACGCCCGGCCCCCTCCCCTCGGTGGGGTGTGGGGGAGGGGGGCCTCCCTGGCATGCCGGGCCGGGCCCCGTAGGTGTTTGTTTTTAAAAGTGGCAATTATACGCGCGGCCCAGCCTCTGGAACCCTCACTCCAGCTCCAGCGCCAGCTCCAGCTCCAGCTCCGGGCGCGCAGCCCCGCGCCTACGCCTCCGTGCAGGTGACAGGGAACCGACCCTCCCCGGCCCCGCGGCGGCGCAGCGTCAGCAGTGAAAGTTACTTATGTGGGCGAGGGGTGGACCGTAGGACGAAGGACCGTGACGTGGACCGCGCTGCCCGGTATTTGTCCCCCCCCCCTTCCCTCCAGTATCAGGATCTGCCCGTAGAACAGTGCAGCATGTTGGGAGGGCCGCTGCGCCGCGCTGCAGGGAAGTCCATACATTCTACTGTGCGGCACGACGAGGGAAATGGGAGGTGGTTTACCTGCTTCAGTGCCCGCGCCCCGCGCCCACCCAGGCCCCCGGGCGGTCCGGTCCGGCCAGATGGTATAATGCATGAAGGGCACAACCCGCTCGCCTCGCCCTGCTGCCCTCTATGCAAACTCGAGGGGTTTCTTTTTAGGCACGAAGTAGCCTTATTTCTTGTTCGCGATTCGCGGGGCGGAGCTGGGCGCACTTGCTGCTCGCGTGTCATTGCCGTGTAATTTCATTCATGAAAAGTGTCCGCCACCGCGAGTTATTTTCCCGGCGGTGTGAGTCCTAAAATGAAAAATTATTGAAATAAAACAACAACGGCAAAGACAAATTAAAACAAACGGGTGTAACGTAAGCAAAACGCGTTTTCCTGCGGGGGCTGGCTGGTCGGTCAGGGTGGAGCGGGACGCGGGTCGGGGCGGGGCGGCTACCGGGGAGATTTATTGCGAGCCAAGCTGTGGCTACCCATGACAGCCCCGTCTCAGCGCCCTCTAGCGGAGCGTCCTTCTAACAGAGCGTTTTGTTTTGTTTTTTCAGGTACGTACTTCATGGCGTGACGCGCAGCAGAGGGGGAGCGAGGTGAGCTTGAGGAGGACCATGTCCTCACTGGCGGGGCGGGGCGTCGGGGCGACCGTCTCGCCGCCGCAAGACCGCGATCAGGTAGGCCCCTTAACGTCCTCGTGAGGCGTTAAACAAGCTTCGAGGAGGGTTCCAGGAGGACGGCCACGAGCTCTGACTGCAGTGCTGCAGGCCGGGCCAGGGCCCTGAACTGCTCCAGGAAGGACCCAGCTCTTGCTGCACCGCGCCGTGCGCTTTGCGGTTCGTTGTGCGCGGGGCGGGGCGGGGCGGGGCGGGGCGGCCATCTCGGTGAATAGTATCCATCTGCGGTCGCTCGACTGGCTGCTCGATCTGGCATTTCGCGCTGCTTGCGCGACTTGCAGCGCCAGCGCCGCGCGGGTAGAAGTTGGAGGCGGAGGGGGGCTCGGGCCGGGGCCGGGGCACGTGTCGACGCGGACGATTGGCATCGAGGGGCCGCCGCTGCCGCTGCTACTGCTCAGGTGCATGCCGCATGGCGCGCCGTACCGTGCCGCGTGTCTTTGATTTAGGACCCCTATCGACTGCTGGCGCGGCGCGGGGTAGGCACGGGGGTACCCATGCACTTCCGGGTTCCCCGGCGCGGCGGGCTCAAACCCCAACGACGACCACACACGCGCTCCTCTCCGGCCCCCGGCCCGCCCCTGCCCGCCGCGTAGCAGATGGCATCCCCACCTGTGCACGCTGAAGAGGGCGATGGAGGCAGGGTCGGAAGTGGCCTCGCGCGGGGTGGACGATCTGCGCGGGTCGTGGCGTGGGCGGTGCTGGTGGACGGGGACGGGCCGGCTGCCAGCCCTCCCGAAGTTATTTGCCACGCGGTCGCTCGTGGGCCCTATGCACTGCGCTGTCGCTGTCGTCGAGCAGATGGTATCGCACGTCCCTCACAGCTGCAGCTGCACGAACCTCCCCCCTCCCCCCTCCACCTGCTGCTTATCTGCTGTCACTCGGGCCGCGTGCGTGCGCGCGCGCGCGTGAGGGTCGTGCGCTGGCAGGACACTGAACCTCGCCACGACTGTGCAGACGTTACAGCGGAGGAATGACGCTACCTATGCACCTGTGTGTGTGAGAGAGAGATAGAGAGAGAAGAGAGAGAAGGAAAATGGCGGAGGAGGAGGAGGAGGGGGAAGTTCGTTCGGGAGAGAGAAGGAATTACTTATTCTCGAAGAGTGTGTACGCCTGCGTAGACTTCACTGCTGCACACACACACGCACACCGAAGCACATGAACGAACACCCTGGTTCGAAGGGGAAGGGGTTACGTACTGCGAAACAGTTTCCGGATAGCGGCGGTGGTGGTGGACGCGGGTGTCAGGAGCCCCCGTACCTCTGCTGTAGAGCGGTGCTGCGCCCTGCCGCGGCGCGTCTGGCCCCAGGGGGTCATGTCCTGCCCGGCGGGGCGGGGCGGGGCGGGCGGGAGCAGGCGTGCGGACAGGCTGGCCAGCTCAGTGCATCCATCAGATGTTGTTGGCGCCGGTGCCGCCGCGCCGCCCCCGGGCCAGGCTGGGTCGCCAGCAGGACATCGCTCCCCACCCGGTGGTGTTTTGCATTCCGCAGGCCGCCCCGCCCGGCTCCCGTGGGCTGTGTGCCAGGTGCCCGCCTGCTGGCCGCCCCGCCCCGCCCCGCCCCGCCCGCCACTCAGAAAGTGCCACCAAACACGTTGGCCGAAACCAAGAGCAGCACTGAGATGAATATGAAGTCAGTCACGTCGCGTCCTGGCGGGCGCGCCACGCCACGCCGCGCCACGCCATCGCGGTGGGAACCCGATTCAAGAAGCAAACGTGACTCGTCGGCCGCCCCGCCGCGCCCCGCCCCGCCCCTCGGCTCCTCCGAAGGCGAGCACCTCGTCGAGTGACTTGTGACTTTGCCCGTCCCGCCAACCCGCCCCGCCCCGTCACATAACTCGTGCGAGCCGTCCGTCCGCCCGGGCGCCGCCGCTGCGCTAGAGTGCTCCTCCCCCAGAGGGGTAGAGCACCCCACCCCACCCCACCCCACCCCTCCGCTGACCACGTGGAGTGCGAGGTGAGGTCCAGCCCCATACAGCGTCCGGCTGCCCCCGCGCCGCCCCACCCTCTCCTGGGCCCCGGGCCGTGCCGCATGCCTGCGCGCTCGTCTCGTCAGACCAGATCACTCGCACGCCGTCCACCCCGCCCCGCCCCGCCCCGCCCCGCCGCGGACTCCTTGTAACTGGTCGGAGAGGTCGTACATGGCGGAGACGCTCCGCTCCCCCTCCCCGCTGCTCATGGGATGCTCCGGCCTGTCGCTGTATGGAGTCCTTTGTGGACTGGACTCCGCGGAACGAAATAAGTAATCGAGGTGCGAGGCGAGGCGAGGCGATGTACTCCACTGCCAGCCTTGCTCTGCCCGGTGCTGGCGCCTCACCGCGGCCCCGGCCCGGCCCGGCCCGGCGATGGCAAGGCGCGAGGGAGAGAATACATTTTTCATCTCTCTTGGAATTCCCGGCTTCGCTATCCGCGCGCGCGATCCAACGCGCACGTACTCACGACGTTGCTTTTATTCGCCTTGTTTTTGCCGCTAATTTTACCCCTTTCTTTTCGCGATGGGCGTGGCGCGGTGTGGCGCGGTGCGGTGCGGTGCGGCGTGGCGCCCCGGCGCGGCTCGCCTCTTGAATCGAGACCTGAGGGGAGGGACGGGTGGGGCGTAGCCGTGCGGCCCCAGCCCCGCCTGGCCCCGCCTGGCCCCGCCTGGCCCCGCCTGGCCCCGCCTGGCCCCGCCTGGCCCCGCCTGGCCCCGCCCGGACCAGCCGGAGGAGCAATTCTCCGCAGCCAGTCAGCCGGGCTGGCCAACGATCCGGCGTGCAAGACGTGAAAACATGCGCAAGGCTGCTCGCCCCGCCACGCCCCGCCACACCCCGCCACGCCCCGCCACGCCCCGGCCGGAGGCTCCTCCACGCGGGGATCACCGCCCTCAAGGATACCCAAGGACATGTAGGACCTCGGCCGCATGCCACATCTCACCAAATAAAACTGGGTTGTCAGGAAAGTTGGCATTAAGTTTGGTCCGGCCGACATGAGCGCGGACCTGTGCTGTAGTGTTGCCTAGTAGTAGGCTGGCAGAAATTTAAAAGGCCTTCAGCGAGAAAAGCGTCTTAAACAGAACGAGTATAGTACCCTCGGGGCGGGGTCGGTGTCGATGAGCCTGACTGGCTGGTGCGGCGCCAAGAGGCGGCTCGTTTGTCTGGCCTGCGGGACAATTAAGCCGTAACACTGCGTGGCGGGGCGGGGCGTCGGAGGAGGAGGAGGCGGTGGTGTGGTGACTACTTTAGGGCGACGCCCCGCCACGCCCCGCCACGCCTCGCAGCGAGTGCAGCGCAGCCGCGGGCAAGAAAGTTGCAGTGCTCTGCTTCTAATTACCCGCCCGCCGGGCCGGGCCCCGGGGGTCGCGTCGCGTCGCGCCGCCCTCACAGGTATTTCTGCCCCCGCAGCTGTCTGTACGCGACACGATATTTATTCGTAACGGAGACTATCTCCTTGGGTCCCTCTTTTAGCGCGCAGGTACGGTTATACAGGCCTTATAAAGTAGTAATAAAACTGATAATCCAGGCATGTTCCCGTTTGTGTCGCTAAAGCGACGTACACGAATAAGGAATTCCCTGCTTGGAGTGCCCGAGGGGCCGCGCGGGGCACGCCGCCAAAAGTCATAACGGGAGTGATAGCGAACCGACGACTGCGCGCGGTCTCTGACAAATGACTTCATCACCGCCGGCCCGGCCCCGAGACTCGGGACATTTTCCTGTCGTCTTTATCGCTGAATCGGTATGATCGGAGGGCTTCACTGTGGCTGCGGCTACGCCCTGGACCCCGCCCATCGCCCGCTTTCCGCGCTCGGCCGCGCCGGCGCCGGGCCGGCCGGGCCGGGGATCCGTTCAGCGCCCGTGGGCTTTAGGAGGCGATTAGCCGAGCTGTCACGCGGGTGGACTTCCCTCCGCCGCCGCGCCACCCGCGCCGCCTACAGCCCTGCCTCCAGCTCTCTGCAATTTGCAGTAATGCGCCGTGGACTTGTAAAAACAAAAGCAGACTACTTGTCCTAGTCTTCTGCAGGCGTTCCGTAAGCCCTGTCCTGTGCTCTCCCTGCGCTGCGCAGCCTCCGGCTCCTCCGGCCGCGCGCCCTCCCCGCTCCGTCTCCTTGCCTCAACCCGTTTCGGGTTTCGCCCTCCTCTTCCCTCCCGCGGACGAGTCGCCTCTACCTCTACTCAGCTCCCGTTATGGCACGGCTACGCTCGGCTATGCCCTTAAGCATGACTTGCAGAGGTAGCCCAGCCCGGCCCGGCCCGGGCCCTCCCACTAGTGGGTCCTTTTACTCTGCTGAAATATGTATCCGTGCCGCGAACCTTGCACGCATCATCGTGAGCGAATGGACGAGGCGAGCATTGTTCCTTTAGGAGCCCGAGTAGAGGTGAGGATTTCTCCTATGAATAACTAGTCCAGGTAGGCGGGACAATACAGCAAAACCAATTTTTTTAAAGGGTTGGCTAGAATGACGTTGCCCGCGTGCGACACGGGCTGGTACACATGGCGCGGAATTATAACTGCGATTAATCGCCCGCTTGCGTTATTGTTTTTGTTTTTTTCTGGTATCGTTCCGGCGCGAACCAGAGCGGGGAGATGAGATGGGGGGCGGCGCCGGCCGGCGAGCGGTACTGTACTGTACTGTGGTCCAGGCCAGCCAAGCCCGACGGGCCGGGCCGGGCCGGGCGAGGACGCTATGCTGCCGTGCGCCGGGAGGGTAGGCAGCCCATCGGGCACGCGAGTCGCAAGGCCGGCCGGGCCGCCGGGCGCTGACAGACAGGTGCCGCCGCATGCATAATGTCCAAAGAGGAAGAAAAAGGCGGATTTTAAATTTAAGAATTAATGGTTTAGGAAGAAAGTGAAGAGTATTTTTATTGTTGAATAAACGGCTAGGAAGAAAATTAGCAGCTCTGAAAATGAAGTTCGCAATGTCAAGTAAGGGAAGGACAGGTTTGAATGTGAAGTTAAGTTGTGTAGGATTTGCATTTTTATAACTACTGTCTGACCTGGCCCATCTCTAATTCTCCCTTTAGGAACTTGGAAACTGTGCAGCTTTAGAAAACTTTGGAAAATTATGAAGTGCAGTACAGGAAGGACCAAGGCTCACGGGGGTACTGTACAGTACTTCTCTGTTCGATACAAGAACAAGATTCAGTTGGCCACGAAGTCAGGAGCGCAGGTCAGGTAAGGAAGGACAGGGCTGGGCTGCGCTGGGGGTGGAGGTGTGGGGTAGATAAAGGCCCCATTGACGGACGCAGCCACCCGCACCGCCTTGGGCTGAGGATGATTAGGGGGGGGGGGCGGGGCGGGGCGTTCTGTTCCGGTCCGGAGGGGGCGGGCGCAGGGAGGTGGAGGGGGGGGGGTGCTCCAGGGGCTCCAGCGCGTGAGCCGGCTCCAGCTCCAGCGGGCCAGTCGCTCGCCGGCTATGCACTTGCCCGCATCGGCCCGCCGCGCCCCGCCGCCCCGCGCCCCGCCCCGCCCCGAGAGAGACGGAACACGGCCGAGTTGAGTTTGGGGACCAGGACCAGTGAGGACACGCGGAGGAACAGGACCAGGACACGCCAGCCGCGCCGAGCACCTGCACCATGCCCGAGGAGTGGTGGTGGGAATACTCCCAGCTGAGGGTAAGCACTGCTGGTCATGCTCCTGGCCTGGCCTTCCCCGCCCCTCTCCGCCCCTCCCCGCCCCTATATCTAATGTCAGAAACATAACTTGTATCGAACAAAGAGATGGTGGTGGTGGTGGTGAGGTGGCGCGGAGCTCTGTGGCAATAGGGCGCTGTATATTGTACATGTGGCAGTACTACACCGCGAGGTGAGGTGCCGGTCCAGCCGCGGGGCCGGGGCGGGGTGGGGTCACAGGTTCAAACACCCCGCCCCACCCCGCCCCGCCCCGCCCCGCCCCGGCATACACTAGCGTGACCTTTCCTCTCTCTCTCTGGCGGGCGAGTCCGCTCCGGCTGAAAGATCGGCCCGGCCGATAGCTCAGCCTCGTTCATTCTATACCACGCGGACTACTCCTCATCTCATGTGCCGTGCCTGCCGGTATTGATTTGTTGTGTTACTCGGGTCAATGGGCTGGCTCGGCTCAGCCTGGCCGTGGGCTGCGCCCGCTGCGCCCCGCCCGTCTCTCTCTTTTACTCTCTCTCTCTTTCTCTCACTCTCTCACACCCTCGCGGTCACTCTGGATGGCGCGGCGGGGCTGGACGCTGGACCGTGGGAAGAGGCGAGTCGCTTTGCGCAGAGCTCTCCTCTCCTCTCCTCTTCGGGCCGGTCGGGTCTGGTCCCTGGTCTGGTCCAGCCTGCGGAGCCTGCGCGTGCGTGGATGTGGATGGTCGGACGCCGCCAAAGGCATGCCGAAGGCACGCGGAACACTGTTAAAAATGTTTTGACGCGACGCCCCGCCCCGCGCTGGCCCTGTCCTGGCCCGCGAGCTGGAGCCTGTGGAGCGGTGCACGGCTACTGTTATCACTGCTTATTTTACTTTACCGACCGGCCCCATTCATGCACTTAGTTTCCTTCTTATTCACATGTGTGATTCCCTCGTGAGCGATTTTTATTTTTTTGGTCACAATTATCTCGGCCGTGTTGACCCTGCGCCGCTGCAGCAAGTGCGCGCCGCGGTCTCAGACTTTGGGCCCGGCCGCGCCGCGCCGCACCGCGCCGTGCTAACTGGTGCACGTCACTTACGCCCTCGGCGCGCCACGACGCGTGGCGGCCGCCGCGCCGCAAAGTAGTCCGCCGTTTGGAGAAATGCTAACGCTAACCCACATCGGATCAGCGCGCCCCGTGCCGTATGGGCCGTGTGCTGCTCCTCGGCTACGGAGCCCCCTGCTGGCGTATGATACCGGAGGACCTATCGCCCGTTGAGTCGAACGTTTCTGTTTCTAGGGTAGCTTTTGGCCCGTTTCCCGGGGATTGATTCTGTGTGCCCCCGGTGCCTTTATTTCCGGCTGAGGCCTGGCCTGCCCCGGTGCGCTGCCCTCCGCGTCCGCCCCGCCCCGCCCCCGCCGCGCTCCGTACGCTACACAGTACTTACTCCTTTTCGTGGTTTTTTGGGGGGGAAGGGGGAGGGGGGGGGGGCGAGAGAGAAGTGAAGAGCGGGGCGAGGTGAGAGGGGCGCTCCGCTCCGCGCAGTGAGGGGAGCAGGGCAGGCGACTTGAACAAACGCGTCGGCCCGTTGGGGCGGAAGTAGGGCTGCCCGCCCCGCCTCCTTACCTGTCGCTCACGAGCCCCTGCATTACATTGGGATGGAGCGACGTTGAGGTGTGAGTGAGAGGGTGGCGGGGGGCGGTGACAGAGAGGTGAGTGAGTGTGTGATGTGATGAGTGTTGCGGCCCCGGCCCGGGCAGGGCATGGGGCGTGGTGGGTTTGTACCCCCCGCCGAGGTGCCAATATGCACTCCGACAAGCTCATAGCTGTGCCGCGCGGACAGCAGAGCGGCCCCGCCCCGCCCCGCCCCGCCCCGCCCCGCCAGTAATGAGGTGCGCAGGGCAGCGCTCCGTACATTACCGGGTTAGGAGGCCTCCGGTCCGCTCCGGGCTGACTCGCGGGGGAGCTATTAATTCTGTTGGTGAGGATTATAGTGATCCGGCCGCATGATCGATAGAGTGTAGTGATGTGTGTGTGTGTGCGTGTGTTTTGTAATTGTGATTGCGGTAGGGTAGGAAATCGCCTAATTACGCGCCCCAACCCGGGCAGACCGCCCCGCCCCGCCCCGCCGGTTCTGTTTGGGTTTGAGAGAGGAAAAAATGTACCTAAATGATTGACATTTTTGGTTTGGAGCACAGCAGGGTATCGAAAACGCGTAGCCGGCCGGCGTCAGTACATACATATCCGCGCTCACCGTGTCGCGTCACTGAATCGGAATGTGGACTCGTGGGCAGGAAGAGGGCACTTTGTCGAGAGGCGCGGGGCGGTGCGGGGCGGGGCGGGCAGGACAGTGGTGTACGGCCGATCGGAGAGCACTCGTCGCGTCGCACGCCCGCCGCGGGCCGGAACAGAACCACTGAGCGAGAGAGAGAGAGAGAGAGAGAGAGCACGCGTACCTGACCGAGGTGCGTACGTGGGCGCGGGTGGGTCCCTCCCCCGCCCGCGTCTACCTGCTCCCCCTCCTCTCCCCCTCCCTCCTCGTCCTCACGGAGTCACTTCCGATCCCCGGCGGGGCGGGGCGGGGGGCGGGGCGGGGCGGGGCCCCTGGCAGTCGACCAGCTGATGCTGCGCGTCGAGCCGCAAGCAGCCAGGTAAATGCAACAGGTGCTCCCCGGCGTGGCGTGGCGTGGCGCGGCGTGGCGGACCGGATGTGCAGCCCATTCATTGCGCGCCGAGGCGAGCCAAAGCCGACCGTTTTTCGGAAAAGTGTCCGCTGCGCTTTCTTTTCTTTCCATTCGCGGGGCGACTCTGCTGCTGCTGGTTCTGGTATTCGAGACCCCGCCCCGCCCCGCCCCGCCCCGCGGCCCTGGCTGACTCCTTGACGAATGAGCGGAGCGTTCGGCGACAGGATGTCTGCCGAGGACGCGCTGGGGCGGGGCGGGGCGGGGCCGAGGAGGCTGCCTTGTCCGCGGAGTGTCCTGGAGGACACGGGGCGGGGGCGGGGGCACGGGCTACGACCCGCCACGCCTTGGTGCCCAAGGGCAGGCTGGGCCCCCAAAGGTCCAGCGCGGCCGCTAGCGTCCCGCATAAATTACCCGCCCTGCATCATCTCCAGTGTCTGTGTATAGGCACCCCAGACCCTCACCGGTGTTCTCAATTACCTGCCCTCTGAACGCTCATAAACAACGCTCGGTACTGAGAGTGTGCCCCGCAGTGACCCGAGGGAGGGCAGGTGTAGTGAGGGAAGTGCATCGGACCCTGAGGAGGTCCTTCGTCGCGTCGGCTGCGAGGCCCAAGTGAGTGCGCCGGGCCGGGCCGGGGCGGGTCCAGGGCTTTTGCGCGGCAGGTGGGGTCTCGGGAGGAGCGTCTGTGGCACCCCATCTGAGTCGCCCCGCCCCACCCCACCCCGCCCCGCCCCGCCCCGCCGCGGGAGGCGCCGCCCCGCCCTGGCCCTTTATTAAACACGCTGCCGGGCCGACAAAGGCGAGCCGGCCGCCCTAATGACTTGAGGAAGGAGCAGGAACTTCTCGCCTCACCCCGCACCACCCCGCCCCCGCCCCACCCCGCCCCGGCGTCATGCGCCCCTCCGATCGGAACTTGACGCAGGAAGGAGCCGTCAGCGCCGCTCGGCCCCACCCAGGCGAAGGGGCTGTCACGGACTGGAACGCCTGAATGGGTTGCTGCGCATCACTGGGAATCTCGGTTTTCGTGGGGGAAAAAAGACTAAAGACAAAAAAAAATTGAATTACTCCCAATCGCCTTCGGTATTTTTTCCCCTGTCGCGTTTCTGGTGGAAAAGAGGGGTTTGGTTTCGCGGCGCGGTCTGGTCCGTCACTGCTGCACGTGTGGCGCTGGGCGGGCGGGTCAGGGCGGGGCGGGGCGTGCACCTGACCGCAGTGCAGGCGCCGCAGCGCAGCGCAGCGGAGGAGATGCACTGCATGGACATGCACATGACCGCAACCAGATCCCTCGGCTCCAACCACACATGGGACGCCCCGCCCCGCGCCGCCCTGCGGTCGGTCAGTTAATTGAGGCGTATTGTTTTGTTTGACGAAGGCATTCCCACCCGTCCCGTCCCGTCCCGTCCCCGCAGTACAGGCCGGCGTGCGGAGCGAGGCGCGCAGCGATGCGCCCTGCTGCGAGGCTTTATTATTCGTCCGTTTTCTTATTATGAGTCACCCCGGCCCGACCCGAACGCACCCAACCGTGCTTTGTGTGGTGCCTTACCGGGCGGGAGGTTGGAAACGACCTCCTCCTCTCTCCCGTACCGTGCGCGCGGACCGTACCGTACCATGGGGCACAACCGACCGACTGCCGGGCCGGGCTGGGCGGGGCGGGCGGGGCTGCTATCGCCGGTGAATCATTCGCATGCTGGTGTGAGTTTGGGGTTAGTTGTAGCCCCCCGCCCCCGCCGAAAAAAAAGAGGTGGTAACCTTTCAAAATTAAAATTAACCCACAATAACCTCTCGTACATACTGAAGAGCGTGGATACTTCTTGGGTAAAAGGTATGCACTTCTTCTTGGGACGTAGGTCACAAGCGCTACAGATCACAACCGCTACAGGTCACAAACGCTACAGCTCGCTAACGCTACGGGTCGCAAGCGCTACAGCTCGGTAGCTCTAGGGCTCGCTAGCGCTACGGGTCACAAGCGCTACAGCGAGAATCCGCGCGTTAGGCGGAGCCGAGCCGAGCTGAACCTGAAAATTACGCACGTGGCGTGAAAACATGGAAAATTTTGCGACAGTAAACCTCCCGAAGGAGGTTGCGGTTCCCGCCAGGCACAGGGCTTTTACCCCCCGTGGCAGCCAACTACTTCGGTGTTCTTATGGGAACCGGTGCTTTTCTGGCTGCGATCCTGTCGCGCAATTCGACAGATTTGATCCCCGTACTGTCAGATTTAGTCGTACGGTGGTTAACCGAACTGCCCTGTCCCCAGAGCATGGAATAGCTATTTTGGAGCCAGATTCTAGGACTTATGACCCCACGACCGACCACCAGTCGTGGGCATGGGACGGAACTTCCTGGCAACCCGCTGTCGCTACCAGTGAAGAACCTACCTGGGTTTGAACCAGGCCCCATGTGCCGAGTCTCACAGACACCCCACGGCTTTCGCGGCACCACTAGACCACTAGACCGTCGGCTATTCCACGAGGGAGCTCGGTTGAAATGGGGGGTTTGAATTCCACTCTCCAAATTGTTGTCCTCAGAAAAATTAAATTTCTTGGTAAGATTCGAACCTCCGTCCTGCGACTCTCCGCGCGGACACTATGCCGGCACGGCTACGACGCCACGGTATCAGGTGCCGGACCACTAGGAGTCATGCTGCGCGAGAAGCCACAGTCACCGAAGAAACGAACCCGGTGTCATGAGTGCGCCTGCTCTCCGGTCAGTGCTGGGCCGGCCGCGTAGCGTTATTGGTATAGCTGGAAAGAGCACATAGTAGGGGGAAAAAAAAAACAAAAAACAATACGTGGTTTTTGAACCTCTGCCCACCTAGTGCATTAAGCAGCGCCGATACCAATAACGCTACGCGGCCGGCCCAGCACTGGCCGGAGAGCAGGCGCACTCATGACACCGGGTTCGTTTCTTCGGTGACTGTGGCTTCTCGCGCAGCATGACTCCTAGTGGTCCGGCACCTGATACCGTGGCGTCGTAGCCGTGCCGGCATAGTGTCCGCGCGGAGAGTCGCAGGACGGAGGTTCGAATCTTACCAAGAAATTTAATTTTTCTGAGGACAACAATTTGGAGAGTGGAATTCAAGACCCCCATTTCAACCGAGCTCCCTCGTGGAATAGCCGACGGTCTAGTGGTCTAGTGGTGCCGCGAAAGCCGTGGGGTGTCTGTGAGACTCGGCACATGGGGCCTGGTTCAAACCCAGGTAGGTTCTTCACTGGTAGCGACAGCGGGTTGCCAGGAAGTTCCGTCCCATGCCCACGACTGGTGGTCGGTCGTGGGGTCATAAGTCCTAGAATCTGGCTCCAAAAATAGCTATTCCATGCTCTGGGGACAGGGCAGTTCGGTTAACCACCGTACGACTAAATCTGACAGTACGGGGATCAAATCTGTCGAATTGCGCGACAGGATCGCATGCCAGAAAAGCACCGGTTCCCATAAGAACACCGAAGTAGTTGGCTGCCACGGGGGGTAAAAGCCCTGTGCCTGGCGGGAACCGCAACCTCCTTCGGGAGGTTTACTGTCGCAAAAATTTTCCATGTTTTCACGCCACGTGCGTAATTTTTCAAGGTTCAGCTCGGCTCGGCTCCGCCTAACGCGCGGATTCTCGCTGTAGCGCTTGTGACCCGTAGCGCTACCGAGCTGTAGCGCTTGTGACCGCGTAGCGTTAGCGAGCTGTAGCGCTTGTGACCTGTAGCGGTTGTGATCTGTAGCGCTTCCGAGCCACTCCGTTCTTCTTGCACCTGATCACAGCCAGAAAACCCGGTTGCGCGCCCTCATACGAGTGTTTGCCCCATAGAAATGTACATTTACTCGGGCATGTCTGCGGTTTGGATACGCATTTCGACGCGGTGCGTCGCGTCGAGTCGGGTCGGGTCGGGGCGCTGCTGGAGGGGAGAACTTGTTCACGCTCCTGAGCCCCGAAACCGAGACCGTGACCCCCAGGACGGCACTGCTCTGAGTCGGTGCCCTGTACCCCGCCCACCCCGCCCGCCCCGCCCCGGGAGTCTCTTGGGCTTACACCCCGCGCGCTCCCGACATCGATCACGTACATTAAGGACCGTTTGACGTCGGCCAGGAATGTCCCCGGCGCGCGGCGCGGCGCGGCGCGGCGGCCTCTGTGCTGTGCCCTCCCTCCAGTCGGTAACCTGCAGCGCGCCCCGCCCGCCTGCCTGCCCCAGGCTCTCCAACTTGTATACGTTCAAATTAATTTGAAGTCCTGATTGTTCGCCCGGGCCCACATGCCGCCGACCGGGGACCTGAACTCCTCAATGCTCAGTTTGTGCTCGCTGTGTGTGCGCGCGCGCGCGTGTGTGTATTGGTGCGCGCTCATCTGTTTCTGATCGGACCGCGTGACGCCGCGCCGCCCATACCCGCCCCTGAGGTGCCCCGGGGGGCGTGGCGGGCGGACCTGACCCGGCCCGACAGGGCCCCTGTCACTGGGCTGCACCATAACTGTCTATTAGCGGGTAGGAGCGGGGGAGCGAGGGGGGAGTCCGTTTAAGTACGTGACGCTTAAATAGAGCGCATTAAGGTGTCGGGGCCGGGGCGGAGGGGAGCCCGCTGCATCTCCTCTCTTGTGCAGCCGTGGCCGTACATGTATCGACAGAGGAACGGGTTGTCGGCGTGCGGTGAGAAGGGGAAGAGCACGGCCTGCTGCCTGCTATGCATGGGCAAAAGTCTGACACCCGCTTCCTCCCGCAATGTGGCTGCGGTAGTTATGACACTTTGTTTTTATTTCGCGCCGCGCGCCAATGTTTTTTAGGTGCAGTAATCGCTGATCGTCGCGTCGGGTCGGGTCCAGGGCAGCAGTTTACGACGCGCGGCCCGGGGCGGGGCGGGGTTGGGGCGGACAGAGACAGATGGCCGGCTGCTCCGTCCAGCAGCACGATTACGATCGCGTCGCCGGGGATCCCGTCGACAGGACACGTCGATCCTCGACGGGGGCCGCGGCACGATCGCCACGCCGCGCCACGCCACGCCCTCATTCGTTCGTTAGTTAGGCGGCCCATATATACTTTAGCTGCTGGCCGCAACCAGGGAGAAACTTACTCCGTGCCGCTCGGGCTCGGCTCCGCGGCCCCGCGTAAAAAATGATACGGCACGGCGGTAGGCGCGGCGTGGCGCCTGGTAATCTCGTTAGCATGGGCAGAGCCGTAGAGCCGTGCCGGCCGCGCCGGGCAGGGCAGGGCAGGGCAGGGCAGGGCCGGAGTTAAATACTGATCGCTCGGCTCGGCTCGGCTCCACGATGTGTTGTGATCCGTATCCGCCCGGTTCTGCTAGACTGCTCGATTATTACTACGCGCTGTTCATATCACGGCCGGTCGCAAAAAAATTGAAACGTTAGGTAAGCAAGGTGCAAGCGGCAGCGGCCGATAGTTGTACTTGATTACCCTCTCTCTCTCTCTCTCTCTCTCTGTCTGGTTTGGACGGTGCCCAGCGCGGGTACGTGCAGCGCAGCGGCCCGCCCGCACCGAGGCGTGCGCGCACGGCCGTGCTGTAAGGACAGGCTACAGTGTGTCTGCACACGACCTGCTGGAGGTGCCCAGCCGGCACCCGGAGATAGCTGTCTGTTGTTCGGTCCGCGGCGGCGTTTCCGGTGCAGGCCGGCGGGCGGGGGCGGTCCGCCCCGCCCCCGCCCCGCCCCGCACTGCCAGGACCGCGCCGTGCCTGGGCCCCTGGCCGGGCCTGGAGCACCCCGCCGCGTCCTGAGAGGCAATTACCTGTCGGTCAGCGCCCTCCCTGCCCCGCCCCGCCCCGCCCCGCCGGGGTGCTCGTTGTGTACGTTCCCAGGGCCCGGGGCCGCGGGGCGGGGGCGGGCGGGGGCTTAACCGTCACCCTTTAACCTTATCCCAAACGGGCGGGCGGGGTGACCGCCGAGCCGAGCGTATGATCTGCATTGGACGGGGCGGGACGGGCGGTAGTAGAGGGTACTTCGGGTGTCGACTGGCAGGTATCTCGTATCTCCGGCTGTCTAATAGGGAGCGTCTCTGCACGCGTGTTCAGGCGTTGCCTAGCAGGCAGGCGGGGTTGCCTACCTATCGCACATGCTGGCTGTGCAGCTCCAGGGGCACCTATGACTGTTGCCTAAGACGTGTTTTTTTCATGCCCGCAGGAGCTGCAGACGCTGCAGGAGGAGAACAGGCGGCTGCAGACGGGCGCACAGTGCGGCGGCGCGGGCCCGGGCCGGCCGAGCAGTGTGCTGCTGCAGCCCGACACGGCCGACATGGTGGACAACGTGCTGCTGCAGAACCAGGTGGACACGCTGCAGTGGCAGCTGCGCCAGACGGAGAACTCGCGGCACATGTACCGCGCCGTCATGGAGCAGGTCGTGCGCTTCCTGGAGCGCGCGCACCGGAACCTCAAGCTGGCGGCGGGCGCGGGCGCAGGCCCCAGGCCCAAGACCCCCAACGGCAGGGTGCCCCGCTCGCGCTCTGTGCACACCGTCGACGTGTGCCCCGGCCGCTCCAGCCCCAGGGACTCGCTGCCCGACTTCCAGCGCGCCAAGAGCATCACGCAGATCGAGGACACCCAGTCGTACAGCGCCTTTAGGGACTTTACTTGGTAAGGCACGATGAAGTACGGGGATCTGGAAGTCCTACTTACTGGGGGTTTGGCTTGGCTCGATCTGCGACCGCCACTAAGGGCTTCGGTTTGGCACAGGAGGCGTCCCAGACCGTCGCAGTCGGATTTGGAGGAGGTGCCCCCGGAGAAGCTGTCACAGGAGGCCTTCAGGCTGCTGCGGACCGTCCAGAGCCTGCTCAACACTCGCGAGCCCGACCTCGCGCACCGGCTGTCCGGCTCCGCCTCCGGCTCCGGGGACAGCGAGCCCCGGAGTGAGCCCCGGAGCGAGCGCAGCTCCGTGGTGTCGCTGGACCACCCCGACGACTCGTCGCAGACCTCGCCCACCCCCACGGCCAACGGCAGCGTTAAGGACGGGCCCGGGCCGCACGGGGACAGGCTCGTGGCCGACGTGGCCGGCGCGCTCAGGAGGAAGCTCAACATACGGAACTCTCAGGTAGGTATAGCGGGAGTGCATAGCACGCCACAAATTAAGCTACGATTTTTTATTTTCATGGGTGATATACCTGCCCCGTGTGCGCTTTGGATGAGTCCGACGAAACGTTTTGTACCACAGGTTGTGAGCTGCGCGTCGTACAACAGACTGCGCGAGTTCGCGTCCGAGTCGAACAGCAACTCGTCGACGGCGGAGGACTGTGACTACGACACGGGGCCGGCGTCGCTGCTCAGCGGCCTGGAGTCGGCCTTCTCGGGGTCGCACCACGGCCAGGGCCAGCACCACCGCCTGGAGGAGGCGCGCCAGGCCCTGCGCAAGGAGGAGGCGGAGCGCGACCGGGACCGCCTGCTGCACCGCAAGCACGCGCCGCCCACGCCGCAGCCCAGCCTCAGCTCGGCCGAGGACGAGAGCGGCTTCTCCTCGATGGGGTCCTTCCAGGAGGTGGGGCTGCCGCTGCTGAGCTCGACGCAGCTCAACGGCACCAGTGACCCCCCGGCCGCCGCAGCCGGCACCACCCCGTGGCACAACCTCTCCACGGCCTCGTCCTGCACCACGGCCGCGTCGCCCGCGCGCTCGCACGGCTCCTTCCACGAGGTGGGCCTGCCCGTGCCCCTGCCCGTCAGCCGGCAGCACCTTAGAAAGCCCCCCGTCCCTATCCACCGCCGCTGGAGCTCCAACCCTGTGGAGGCCATCGCCCGCTCCGCCTACAAGGGCACCGAGGCGCTCAGGGTGCTTTGGGTCTAAGAATGCATTTTCTCATCTCTCTATTTTATGTTTTTTTTTTTTTGTTTTTTTTTTTTAACTTTTTTTTTCTTTTAGGCTGTGTAGAGTGTAGGGAGTTCTGGTGGGACTTGAACTGTGTCCTGGCCTGAGGTTTTCCCTGGGAGCATCTTCAGATTGCTCTGCAGTCCCTAGCTGAAGTCAATACTTCTTCTAGGCAAGCAGCTGATCTGCAGGATGAAGCATAGTTCAAATGCTAACAGACAAATCTAAATTTTTCGTTTCTCTGCCCAATTTTCAATAATGCATCTTACTTGATGCTAGCCAAGAAGACAATCATTAGATCTCCAAAGGTTACTCAAAAAAACTGATTTATGTTGGTAATTTTTCTTTACTTACAAATTTCAAATGGAGACTGAAAAACAATGTGTAATTAAACTACATTACCTGTACTGATGCCATGTCAATACGGAATTCTTACAAAGATAGTTTGTTGGAAGTGTTATGATAGTCATAATACTTACCATGCTTTCTATATTTTAAATAATAAGATTTCCGTGTTTAGAAATAACCCCACCAGAGAAGACAAATAGATGTATTTTAAGTTTTTTAAATTACATCAAACTTTTTTTTGTGTGTGTTTGTGTATAGATAATGGAGTTATGGCTTCATTCAACCGTGATTTTGAATATTTTGTTCCTTTTTATTTTTGTTCGGTAATAATTAAAATGATTACTTTGTATATATTTTATATTTATTTTTAGGAAGTTTGTAAAGGTGTATATTTGTTTTGCCACAGTTTGTTGCCTATTCAAATTGAGTGTGATAACTTAAAGCAAATTACAGTGTGTATGTTACAGAGTAATGCCATCTGTTCTGTTCTTTTCCCCATTTTAATGTCAGTGATCTCATTTGATAGAACTCAAATGCTCCTCTTTACTATAATTGTCTAATCCATTTTTATTAATCATGATGAAAGTGTGACCTTCTAATATCTGAAAATCTTCTGTTTCAGATAACTACAATATTAACCCAGGCATGAAACAAAAATAAAGAATTATTTATCAGGCTTTCTTTTCTCCCCCAAAAATGTCTTCTTGTGTCAGCTGGCCTTTGTCATTTCAGTAAAAACTACCCCACACATTGGGAGGAATCTTATTCAGATAAAGATGGCCTCAATAAAGAGAAAAGTTTATTTTTTATTCAAATTTAACAAGCCTTTGCAATTTGTCCAAAATAACTCATCTTTTCTTTTTCCTTTCTTGTAGAAATGTTTACTTGTTTAAGGTGTAGCGAAGCTGAGTAACAATTGCGACTCATTTGAGAGTCTAAGAAACTATGGCTAGTTGAGTTGAAAATTAAAGTGTTAAAAATTCTGAAAAAGTGTCATTTATTTCAAACACTGAACAATATAATAAAATAAAAATAACACTGATCTGTAGTGAGTTCCATGGGCTGGAACACTTCAGCAATAACATTTCAACAAGACATAAATCAAATTGAAACATTATAGAACCACAGGTATTTGGAGGATCTAAACAACAATATTTGTAGCATGTTTTGAAGCACTTGCATTTCCATACCTTAATAGACTAGTTAAGGATTTTCCAGGACCTACTTCAAATGTATGTGGAAATCCTGTACCAGGTTCCCTATCATACAAAATATGAAGAATCTGCTCCCATTTCACTGGCCTATATATTTGTTTTAATAACTTATTCTTTATACTCTTGACATCACTATAGGCCAAACCATCCACATTAGAATGTACAGATATTTCTGGATCCTTGAACTTTGTCTTCCGCAGCTCCTCAGCAAATTCTTCAGCCGCTGGTCGCATTAGCTCAGTATGAAATGCTCCTGATACAGGGATTCTTTTGCATCTTTTTATTTTTAGATCTTTGCTATTTTCTTCAATAAATCTGATGGCCTGAAGTTAAAAAAAGGAAAAAACATGTTAAAAACTTCTGGTATATATATATCACAGAAAATTTCCTTATCGAAATGAAACGGGACATATTGCACCTACCTCAAAATTTCCACCAATAACTCGGCAGTTGGCATACAAGTAGTTAGCTACAGAGCAAACTGGATTTTCTACACCGGTTCTTCTGCAATATTCAATAGCACTATTTAAAATAGTACCTAGTTTAGCTCCTGGCTCTAGGAATGTTGTTATCATGGCTCCCTGTACTGCTTCTGAAGCTCTCTGCATGGCTTCAGCTCGTAGCTTAACCAATTTTAAACCTGAAAAAAATTAAACTCCTAAAGTGACAGCTTAATTTTGAGTCTTCTACATTCCGTCAAAATAAAACTTTTACCTTCTTCAAAGGTCAAGGAATTTGCAAGTACAAGAGCAGCATATTCACCAACACTGAATCCAGCAGTTGCAACACATGTCTCCACTGACATTTGACGCTCTTCCAGCATTAGGTGGAGAGCTGCAAGAGATGTAACATAGACAGCTGGCTGACAGTGAACAGTTAGGTCAAGTTCATTCTTTGGACCTTCAAGACATAATTTTAACAAATCATATTTTAGAATATCTTTTGCATATTTAAACATATCTTGTACTACTGGTAATTTCAGCAATGACTTCCCCATGCCAACATGCTGAACTCCTTGACCAGGAAATAGAATAATAGTAGTTTCTTCTGGATTAACTTTAGGACGCAATGCTTTTTTGGCCTGGTCTCTTTTATCTGCTTCAGCGTAAGGTGATTGCATCCAATGCTGATCACCTACTTTCTGACGATTCCCCACAGTTGAATTATCTAATAGCTCCTTTAACTTGTTTTCTGGAATCTCATTTGGATGACCCAAGTATACACCAGGACCAGGACCCTTTTTTCTTGATGAACATGAACCAGATGAGTGAAAGTGACGAATAATTGTCTTGAAATACTTCAAGTGACTAAAGCTCCTTGTTGGTATCATGGTAATTATTATTATAGTAGTTATAGTTCAAAAAAATCCTCAGTTAAATATCACAAATTTATGCCAACTTCAATGAATCAGTAACCCGATTTCATTATTATTGTTTTTCTAGGAGACGCATGAAAAGCTTAGGTTATACGGCGAACCACACAAACAATGAGGAGCGGGTGGGGGGAGTATGAAAAGAAAATTAGCCTCTCACCGTCTACCTCATTTATGTTCACTCTCAGCAAAACATTCACATTCACATTCTCGCATCTTGCATTATGCAAAAATTCAACAAGACTCATTCATTCAATGTATACTTGTAAACCAGCTGAGCAGTGCTGAAGTGAGCAGCTCTCAGAAAAGGGCAGAAAAGATAAAATTCACTTTTATGCTGTGCAGAGTAAATATTTGTTAGCGCACTTTGCAGGATTCTATCGTTTATATTGTAAGGTAAGGTATATGTAAAGGAATTGTTTAGAGGTTTGTACAGCTTAGATATTAAGAATGATTTTTTGTTAAGGCTTGAGTGATAAGTTGTTAATATGCTGTATTTTACTACAGGGATAAAAATGAACGAATGGAATAATTTGTTTGCCTATACACCCTCTCCTCTCATAAGTGCAGCCAGTGCAGGAAATCTGCCTCTATTACAAGAACTAATAGAGAGTGGGAAGGATCCTAATTTATGTGATCATCGAGGGTGGACACCTCTTCATGCTGCTGCAGCAAATAATCAGTAATACTTGATATTATTCTCAATCAGTCCTGGAGACTTGATCTAGATTTCCTCAATTTCACATTCATTAATGTTTTATTTTCTTGCTTACAGGTTGGAGTGTGTTGAAGGTTTGCTCCGAACTCCACATATAAATCCACACAGTAGGACACATATTGGTGAGACTGCTGCTGAGCTTGCAGTGATCTCAAAGTCAAGTCTGCCTGTTGTTAAGCTTCTCCTAGAAAATGGAGGTAGAACTGTTATGCGCCCATACATGCTACATGTGGCATGCTTCAATGGTTCTCTTGATATTGTGAAACTTCTGGTCAGTAACGGATGTGATATTAATGTGCATGAAGAAATTAATGAGCAAACACCTTTGCATCGAGCAGTAGAAGGAAGTCAACAAGATGTTGTGGAGTATTTACTAAGTATAGGTGCTAAAGTGAATGAGGGTGACAGTTCTTCTTGCACCCCACTTTTTGAAGCTGTCCAACAGGACGCTTTGATTTGTGCTGAAATTTTGTTGAAGGCTGGTGCTAAGCCAAATAGAAGAACATATGATGGTGTTACACCTCTCATGATGGCATGTCAGAAAGGAAATATAGAAATGGTAAAAATTTTGCTTGCTAATGGGGCGAAACCAAATCTTTACGCTAAAGATTATTCTATGGCTATTACACTAGCTGTGCATGGTGGGTGGACCAATATTGTCCAGCACCTTATGCCTCTCTTGTGTCGAAACACACTAATAAATGCAGCTGCAAGCCCATCTGCAGGTAGTGTATCTATATTTTGTATGGCGATTGATTCTGAATCAGAAGAATGTTTGTCAATATTATTAGAGGCTAATCTTCCCTATGAAATTAAAAAATGGCCACTGCAACGAAAACTCAGAGATATGCAGCCAAATGCTAAGTATACTAAATGTGGACCAATGAGCTTCCTTTTGATGGATAAAATGTCGGAATATGGTGACCGTACAATTGTTATACTTAAAAGATTAGTAGACTCAGGATTTCCTGTAAATGTTGAGAAAAGAAGTGAATTGCCCCCTTTGGTAGCAGCTTTATTATATCCATTGCTACAGCCTCCTGCTGGTCAACTCGAGATATTGGACTGTTTAATAGCTGCAGGAGCAGAAGTTGACTACAGAAGTATTTCTACCAACAAGCTACCGGACGCCTTGTTAGCTGCATGTTTAAAATGTAATGGCCCTGCTTTGAAGTCATTAATTCCATATAGTGCTGTGTGCCCCCACCAGCTTCTGGAGCATTTCATTGCTGGTAAATCAACAATGTTTTGCTACTTTTTAATGGCTGAAGCATCATTAGGAGATGACTTTACAGGTCTGGACGCCAAAGTAAATACTTTAGTTCAAAACAAATCAAACTGTATGTGGTTTAATTTTTTACCTCGTCTTAGAGAAAGTTTTCCAACTCTTCAAGCAATTGCAAGGAGAAAAGTAAGGATGTGTTTGAAGAGTAATGCAAAAAACACTCAAGAATTTTTTCAAAGTGTAGAGGCCTTAAATGTCCCAACATTGATTAAGAATTTTATTCGTTTCAAAGTTTGACAAGAAAAACAAAATTTACAACTATGACTGATGACTATTTTTGTGTAAGTTTTATTTCTTTACTTCAAGTAAGAACTGACATGAACACTGCCAATGGTTTTTGTGTGTTTTTTTAACTCCTGTGATTAGTGTTAGCTTTTTAAAAAAAAAGAATATTTGAAGCTGTGATTATATGGAGAGAATGTTAGCTACTTTTAGTGTGTTCCACATAGAACTGTGATGTAGATTAATCAAGGTCATTAAGTGAAGCTTTTTTAGTAAGAAGGAGAAAGAGTTCTATTTATTTGTGATTTAAGAAGTTTTTCTTTTTCGCCATTTGTAAATATAGACATTTTGTAAACATTTAAATTATTGTTACGCAATTTCTATAAAAATAAATATGTTTAATATATTTTTCTTACTTTGCAAGCACTTTTCCTGCAGCTATTATAGTTTGTGCTACTTGCTCTGGATCAGTTACAGGCGATATTTTTCCCATACAAAGTTGGTTTGAATCAACTGTGGGTTGGACTGAACTTCGTGCTGATCCATGGTATTCCCTAGCACCAGTCTGCTCAAGAATCAATGCTATGTTGTCCTTGGTCACACCAGCTCCAACCATGATGGAAATTCGACCCTCAGCTTTTTCAACCATTTTCTGAATGAGGGATACACCCTTCATAGCACTTTCCTTTTGTCCACTTGTGAGTATTCTTTTAAAACCTGTAAAAGAAATTAATACCTTCCTCTAAATACAAATCCAACCATTGTGCTGACAAAAGGTGGAAATAATCTGGATCACAAACCTAATTCAGCTGCAACTGATACTGCCAGAAGAGGGTCACGACAAACATCAATTGCTCGATGAAATGTCACTGGTAGAGGGGTTGTAACTTGGAGAATAGCTTGGCAGGCATCTACATCTACATCTCCATTTGGTGTTAGAGCACCAAACACAAAACCATCGACTTTTCCATTAGCTTTCAATAGACAAGCATCCAACGTCATAGCTTCTACTTCTGCCTTTGAGTAGACAAAGCTATTACCACCTCTAACCCGCAGCATACAGAATATGGGAACAGCCTCATTGATAGCAGTCGATACCGCCTGTAATTCAAGGTAAATTTTTCACCCTTACAGTAGTACAGAGTACAGTAGTGCAATCTTTATACCTTCAACAATCCAGGAGTAGGAGTGAGACCTCCCTCACTCAATGAAGAACACAGTTCAAGTCGTGCGGCTCCTCCTTTTACTGCATTAACAGCTGATTCCACAGAATCCACACATACTTCCATTTTCTTTAATTTTAAAATTTCAAAGAATTCCAAAGCAGATGATAAGATATTGACAACGTGCTTGTGTGCATGCGAAAAGTGTCTCCGCCGACGTCTGCAGCTTATCCAACGTCAACTACAGCTCAGCTGTCAAAATATAAAATATCAAAATTTAGCGTTCAGTATTTCTCATACTACTCTGTTTTTCGTAATGACAATATGTGGTAGCTGTTGACATGGGGAAGTCCTCACGATTTTCTGGTTTACATAAAAGTTATTCAGCCAAAAATTTTAAAATCTCGAAAACTTCTCGGGAATTAATTTGTGAGCCCTATTTGTAGGCTAGTCATCCGCCCTTTTGGAATGCCTTTGCAGCTGGTAACAGGGTTCAAAAGGATGAGTTCGCGCTGACTAATTTCTCTTCGACTGGATAAGTAACCTTGAAAATCAATCGCGCACTCGTTGTGTTTTCTTTTTCTGGTACGAAAACAAAAATGTTAGACAGTTATGACATTGTCTGCTCAGCTGTTATTCATTAAAAATAAGGTAATACCCAATTTCAGTTTTAAATAGTAAGTGTTGTTGCCAACAAAATTGTTATTACAATTATTTGTATAGTTCTTCTCCCTCCTCCTCATATTTAAAATTTTCGTTGTTTATGATAAGCCCGGCATAACCTACATAGCAAAACCAATACAAATAGTTTCGTCTGACTTTATTGTTGTAATCTAATATGAACCAATTACCATATGTATTGTGGTTTTGCACATCATAATTTATAATCGGGAAGTACCGTGTAAGACCAAATTCACTGTCTCGACAAATATCGCGTACTAGGCCAGCAGTTTGAAAATTTTGTGTATCAGATATGTAAACATTGAAAAACAGAATATTGAAAGTTTCTATCACGTTTTCAGTTATATTGTTGAAATTTTTAAATTTTCAGGCTCTTCAGGTTTTGAATAGGGTGATATACATGGGAGCTGATCACCATATTATTTTCTATTACATCCTATGACAGAATGCTCTTAGAAGAAGGTGAAGAAGAGGAGCAGAATACATCTTATGGTTAGTTCTCTTAAATAATAAGACCCCATTTTTAAAAATCAAATTTTAATGTTTTTTATATATTTTGTTCAGCTTTATGTCGCATCTCAATATTTACATGTTGTCTCACGTTTAGAATATTCAAAAAATAAAAAAAATTTTAACTCTTTGTCCTTTGCTTTCACATACTCTGTCCAAAGGCTGAACAAGTAACAAGTCAATCTCTTATGTACAGGGGTGAGGCAGCAAGAAGAAAGTACAATGGAGGGTGGTAATCCAACTGGTAAGTTGCATTATCGTCTTTTTTCCCCCCCCTTTATTGCATGTTGTTGAGTAAAATGACCATCTTTTCCCATTTAAAGCATCTATCAGAAGTCCAATTTTTCAAACAGTGCTATTGCATAACAATATCATGGTGCCGAATTCATGGTCACCTGTTGAGGACCTTTCATCCTATTACTCTAGGGTCCCTTTTCAGGGCCTTTGACTTTTTTTTATTGTAACTCATGGTTTTCCACTTCTTTTTCAGGTTCTGGGGTAGAAGCTACTGCTTCCTCACTGGCTGGGACAGATGTCCAATTTGAACACTCTCCAAGCGAGAGATTACTACCACAGGGTAGTGGTCTTCTCAATGTTTCTGACACTGGCATTGAAACTGGAGCTAGTCTAAGCCCCGGAGCACCTAGTAATTCTGGAGCAAGTGGTGTAAGTTCAGCTCCTGCCACACCTGAAGTTCACCGTCAGGACAGAGGATTCCTTCTACAGTCATCTCCATTTACTGCTTTTAGTGCTGTTCCTGGTGAGCATAAGAAGAGAAATTTGCTGTATTTAAATTAAACTTCCTTTACTATGTTGGATTTATTTTCCAAACCATTCTTACAGAAATCACAAGTAGTAAGGAAGTTACAATGTTGCCTTGGGGAGCCCACAAGGAACGTTCTTCATACCCTACCTGTGTGAATGTAGATATAAACATAAGACCCGGAGAATTTGTTATGAGAACATTGTTTGCAGAGTTCACTATTCAAGCTGAGAAGAAAATTGAGTCTGTTTTGGCTGATCCTCCGGTAAGTCTTTAAAACAAAGTTAAAACAATTTATTAGGAGCTATTAAGACTCTAATTTATTTATTTTTATTTCAAAGGAACGATTACTGTCGAAAGCACTGCAACGTGGGGAGGACTTAGTATTTGATCAGCTTTTAAGTGCATTTGGTTCAGTTGCTGAACATTGTTTGCCTTCAATTCTTCGAGCTCTTTTTGCTTGGTATGAAAGACAAATGGGAGTTTCAGATCCGGTATCCACTGAACAAAAGAAAAGTGACCTAAAAGGAAAAAGGTAAATCAATTTTGAAACATCTTATATTCAAAAATGAAAAGGGGGGAAAAAAAAATATATTTGGTTATTTTTTTGTTTTTGTGCAGTTCTGAGACTACTGAGCGTAGTGAAGCAGATTTGCAGCAAGAGCGCAGAGATCTCGCAGTTGAGTTCATATTCTGCTTGATGCTGATAGAGGTACTGAGACAGCTACCGTTTCATCCTGGACATGAAGATCTTGTAAAATACATTGAAGATATTGCATTCAAGCATTTCAAACACAGGGAAGGTTCACAAAGTAGCCCAAATGCAGCTAATATTCACATAGTTGCTGACCTGTATGCAGAAGTTATTGGAGCTCTGGCTCAATCCAGATTTTCCTCTGTTCGAAAACGCTTTATGGCGGAATTGAAAGAGCTGAGAAGCAAAGAACCAAGCACTAATCCTCAACATAGTATGTCTACTACTCACAGCATTATAGCATTACTTATGGGTATGAAATTTTTCCGAGTAAAAATGGTACCAATTGAAGAATTTGAAGCCTCTTTCCAGTTCATGCAGGAATGTGCTCAATACTTTTTGGAAGTGAAGGACAAAGATGTAAAACATGCTTTGGCTGGCCTATTTGTAGAAATATTGGTACCAGTTGCTGCAACTGTGAAAAATGAGGTAAATGTACCATGTCTTAAGAATTTTGTTGAAATGCTTTACCCTCAGACATTGGACATGTGTACCAAAAATAAGCATAGGTTACCACTTTTTCCCATGGTCACCTGTTTGCTGTGTGTCAGTCAGAAGCAGTTCTTTTTACAAAACTGGCACTATTTTCTTGCCATGTGCTTGTCACATCTAAAAAATAAGGACCCAAAAATGTGTCGTGTGGCGTTGGAAGCTCTCTACCGTCTATTGTGGGTGTATATGATTCGCATCAAGTGCGAAAGTAATACAGCTACTCAATCCCGACTTCAAAGTATTGTGAACTCCTTGTTCCCAAAGGGATCAAAAGCTGTTGTACCTCGTGACACACCATTGAACATTTTTGTGAAGATTATTCAATTTATTGCTCAGGAAAGGTTAGACTTTGCCATGAGAGAGATTGTTTTTGATCTGCTCTCAGTGGGGCGTCCAATCAAGATTATTTTGACACCAGAGCGTATGAGCATTGGGTTACGAGCATTTCTGGTGGTGGCAGACAGTCTTCAACAAAAAGAGGGAGAACCTCCTATGCCACGAACAGTTGGAGTGATGCCATCTGGAAATACCCTTCGTGTGAAGAAGACTTTCCTAAACAAAATGCTGACTGAGGATACTGCACGAAGTATTGGGATGCATGCTTACTTTCCTCATGTACGAAGAGTCTTTGTAGATATATTGCGTGCATTGGATGTTCACTATGGTCGCCCTCTGATGTTGACAAATGTTCAAAATGTTAACAAGGAGTCACATGCCACATCAAACCCTAGCTTTTCTTCTTACTTTCTCCGTCAAGAGCCGGATGAGCTTATAACTGGAGAAAGAAAGCCTCGAATTGATCTGTTCCGTACATGCGTTGCTGCTGTACCAAGGTTGATACCTGATGGTATTACTGGAGCTGAACTTGTAGACCTCCTGGCAAGACTTACTGTTCACATGGATGAAGAGCTACGAGTTCTTGCCTTTCAAAGTCTTCAGACTTTGGTCATTGACTTCCCAGATTGGAGGCAGGATGTTATTTGTGGTAAGATACACTTGTAACAGTTTTCAACACTGTTTTCATCCCCCAACCCCTTTTGTGTAAAATTCTTTTGTCCTATCTTTACCTATGGCTTTATCTTTATAGGATTTACACAGTTTCTTGCAAGGGATGTGCAAGATACATTTCCACAACTTTTGGACAATGGGCTAAGAATGCTTTTGCAGTTGCTAACTAGCTGGAAAAATGCACTCGTTGTTCCTGGTACCACTACTCTCCGAACTTCAGTGGCACATTCATCTCAACCTGTTCCTACCCACCCTCCATCAGCTGCCAGTAGCGACCGTGGTAGCGATCGAGGTAGTGAAAGAAGTACCATAAGTGACCGCAGCACAGCCAGTGAAAGGGAATTTCACATTCTTCAGCCGAAGAAATTGCAGGATGCCGTTCAGGTTGTTCAATGTTTTTTTTAAAATGCTTTGATCTGAATGAATTATATTTTTCGATTATTTTAATTCTAATTATTCCATGTATTATTTTTACTTCCAGAAAGTAGAAGCTGTTGGAAATGTCTTACATATGGTGGAAGCATTGGCCTTAGTTATGCTATGCCATTGCCGATTATATCCCCGTAGACTCTCAGTACATATATTAAGGGAAGTTAAGCACTTACTGAAGTTGATGGGAAGTGCAGGACCTGACCAACCAGTCATTGATGTCATTGACAAATGTTGTCCTGTAGTTTTTGAAAAGTGTCTCAGCTCTCTTCCTCCAGCTGAAAAGTCAGCAGCCTTAGCTATATCCTCAATAGATTTGCAGTGGATAGCTGACCGCAGTTCATCAGTGTGGACAGCAGGTTAGATTATTTTTCTTTTGAGTGTGTTTTGATAAAGATGTTGAATATTTGGTTCACAATTAGTTTCATTTTCCTTGTGTAGGATTTCAAGATGAAAATAGTACGAAAAGCTCATCTCAGTTGAACTTGGCTGGATTTGACCCGTGGACAACATGTCTGTTTGGTTTCTTGGAGAAAGATCGGGTACTGTCCTGCTGCCCAACAGCTGTGATTCATTCTTGGCCAATTGTATTCTCAAGAATAAACTCTCTTTTTACTGTCATTGATCCAACGTAAGTTACAAAGTTCCCTCTCTCCAAATGTAGGTATCCTGTCAGTGAAAATTCATGATCTCAAACTGTGTTTATTGATTCAGGCCTGTCAGTGACAACCGTGCCTCCCTGTTGAGAAGTTCTGTAACTGTCAAAAAGCCAGTGAATGAGCGGGACATTTACATGCATGTTTGGAAAACTTATGTAGCATTTGCATTCCGAGTTGTCCCCCCTATACCCAGTCCTGTTGTGAGATGTGCTTCTCCAGATTTGAGCTTAAGGTAAGATTATTTGCTGACTATTTATGTTTGATTTACTCTTTTCTCTATAATTGTCCTTTCCTCCTGGTTGTGGTTTACCTTGCTTTACCTGTCTCTGTCTCTCAATTAAAGGTCTACATTTGTGTAGTTTTTTCCGCAGCTCCTCCCCAGACAGCCTGACTAATGAGCGCGGAGACAGCAAGGCCCCGGCCAGCACCCAGGTGTCTCCCAGCGGCCTCTACAAGCTGGTCGTGCCGCTGCTGCGCTGCGAGGCGGCCGATGTCCGCGACGCGGCCGTGCAAGCCCTCGGCCGAGTCAACGTAGACGCGCTCAAGTACTGTCCGCACATTACGCCCGTTTCTTGTCATTACAGCGTGTGCGTCGGATTTTTGACCGGCCCCCTGTGTTTCCAGGGACCTGCTGGAGGAGCTGGTCCTGTACATCAGGGAGGCGGTCGACCGCAAGCAGGAGAACATGCGGCGGCGCCGTCGCAGGGACGCCCTGCGGCTGCAGGTGGTCCGCGTCCTGGAGCTCGTGGCGGAGCACGGCACGTTTGGCATGAGCTCGTGCGTCCTGGAACGGGACACGCAGTCCCTGCACCCGACTATTGTCGAGTACATCGAGGGCGCCAGGATCTACCTCGAGAGCGAACCGGAGAAGGACCTGCCGTCCACCGTCAAGCTGCACTTCTGCAACTTCCTCAGGAAGATGATAAAGAGCTTCTCCCGTGAGTGTTCGCACCGGTCCGGTCGGTCCGCAGGCCCCGCGCCTCCCGTCATGAACGCGGGGCTGACCACGTGCTTTTGCCCCGCAGTCGAGACGTGCCACACGCTGCTCAAGAGGGACCTGCGCCGCAACCTGTTCTCGCTCTTCACCGGCTGGACGGGGCGCTTCGGCCGCGCGCTGGTCGGCGGCCAGGAGGCGGCGGCGGCGGCCGCTGCGGCGGACGACTCGACCGCCTGCACCGAGCTGCAGCTGTCCGCGCTGCAGGCCATGAGCGCGCTGCTGTGCTGCGGCCCGTGCTTCGAGCCCGAGGCCCTGTCCGAGGACGGCGCCCTGTACCCCTGGCTGGACCTGCTGCTATCGTCGCACGACGAGAAGGTGAGCGCGAGCAGGACGCCTGCGGGACGCAGGGCGGGCCGGCCCGCCCGACACGGCTGCGCGCCGGGCCTGCCTACCCCGCCCCTGCTCCCGGCCCCTTATCTTATCAGCCCCACTTGCTTTACGATCCGGGGGGCCTGCAGGTACGCGTTGTGCAGTCGGGCGGCGCGGGAGGGAGGGACGGAGGGAGCACCCTCTCATCTGACGATCCCTTCCCTTCCCTTACCCACCCGGCTGCAGCGGACCTTTCATCTTTTATACCCGCGCCACCTCCTCTCGACCTGCCCTCCTGCGAGCACCCTGCGCTCCTCGCTCGCTCCTCCGGCCCGCTTTGAAAAGGAAATTAATTTACGTGTCCCTCCCTGCCTCCCTCCGGCGCCCTGACCCGCTTGAGATAGTGATAGTATCTGTCCTCCGGGTTTTGTTCCCGCGGAGCAGAAATGTATGGCCGGGGAACGGCCCGAACAGCGAGACTTGGGAGGCTTTTAATCTCGCGACCTGATTGGGGAGAGACGAGGGGAGAGACAAAGTCTTCTCGAGTCGGCCCGGCCCAGCTGCGTACCCCTTGCCGAGTACAAGAACGGGTCGTTGTTCGCCTCCAAGAGGCACGACCTTGCCCTCCCCTCCCGTCCCGTCCCGTCCCAGCCGCGGCGCGCGCCCCGCGCCCCGCTCCGCGCTTATATATTCCCCTTGAAAAGTCCTCGGTCCCTCTTCAGGTCCAGACGGCAATCATGTGTCACTTGCGGCCGCCGGGGAGGAGGCGGGGCGGGGCAACACATGAGACAGGCGGGGCGGGGCGGGGCGCGGCGCCCCGGGCCACCGGAGGGGCGACGACGCGCGCCTCTGCTGTCCAAATACTCCCACCGCTCGCGCGGAGGCGTCGGGGATCTTTATTGGATGCTGCCTGCCTCTCTCTCTCTCTCTCTCACTCCCACGCACGCTACGTATAGCGGTGGTGGTTAATTGCAGAGATGTGTGGGAGGTTGGGGAGCGACTCGAGGCAGAGCCATCGCCATCGCCGCTGTCGCATGAGGCAAGCAAATACGTACTGCCGATGCGTTCATTTGAAATTCATGAGTCGCTTTCCGATGCCACTCGACACAAGCACCCGGCCCGGCCGGCCGTGCTGACCTCTGGCTGGTGCGTACGACGTCGGATGCCGGGTCGCCCTACTACGCCCCACCCCGCTCCGCCCCACCCCGCTCCGCCCCACCCCGCTCCGCCCTATTCCACCCCACCCCACTCCACCTTCTCGCTCCAGCGAACAACTCTTTAGGTACTTTACTTGTTGCCCGCTCGCTCCGGCGCGCCCGGCGATGCTCGAAGAAGCTAGCGGCCCGATTGAGTTTGAGAGAATGTTGGCCGGAGATTGGTGGCTGTGGCGTGGCGTGGCCGTGCAGAGGTGAGGGTAGGGTACCCCGCGCCGTTCGTTCTCGCCTCGCGGGCGTTGCTCTCCCCGCCACGCCGCGCCCCACCGCTTTCCCTCTCTTTTTGCCCGACCCGGAGGAGAGCCCGGGCCGGCCCGGGCCCGGACCCGCCCGGACCCCGTCCGTTCCCGCTAAGAGACTCTGACTTGCGCCTCACGCACTCTTGGGTCCTCCCTCCTCCTCTCCTCCGTCTGGGTCCTGACCTGCCCCCCGCTGCCCCCGCCCCGGCGCCCGCGGCAGGCTTGTCCTCTGCTCCGGCGTGATGGCTCCCCCGGCGGTGTCGGCCATAAAAAGGGAAACGAAGAAGAAAAGGAAAAAAATGGAGTAGCGCAGGTATTAAAGGGGTGGATCCAGGGACAGATATACGCCGCGCCGCATGCCGCATACCCGCCTGCGCGGCACGGCACGGCTCGGCCCGTCTGCTTGCGTTCGCCGCCCCGCCGACACCCCTTGTTTTATTCGTAGTCCTCAAATCTACCGTTTCACAACCGCGCTGGAGGTGGGGTTGCGGGCATGCGAGCTCACTCGTAAACTCAAGTTTGACTCGGCGCAAAACCACCTGGCGGGCGCGGGCGCGCAGCAGCCGCCCCCCTCCCCCTCTCGCTCCTCCCTCGCGGCCAGACTTCTCATTCGGGCGGGTCTCCCTACGCCCGGCCCGGCCGCCTCGCCTGGCGCATTACCCGCCCGAATGAAAACTCTACGGGCGGTCCGTGCCGCGATGCAACCTGTGCAGCGTCTCTCCACCTCACTCTCTCTCTCCCTTTCGTTCTCGGCCCTCACTCACTCACTCACTCGTGTCGACCCTTTGTTACCGATCCGGGCCGTTATCGGGGACGAGACGTCGTCGCCGTGCTCTCCGCAAACTCTGACGGCGCGGCTCGGGCGCAAACCAAGTTCCTCCTTCTCGTGCCGAGCCCGGCCCGGCCCGGGCAGACGGGCGGGCGATGGGCCTGATGAGTTGGTCGAACAAGCTGCAGGGGGTGGGGCGGGCGGGGCGGGGCGGGCGGGGTACCTTGCGCTTCCTGCGCGCATCGCTCCGCCCCGCCCCGCCACGCCCGTGCCGCGCCGTCCTCCCGATGCTTTCATTTGCGCCGTCTCCTGCTGCTTCTTGCCTCCTCCTCCTAGGTTGTTTCACTAGACTTAATAGTTTGGCGAGTTTGTAGTCTGGTGCCGGGCCGGGCCGGGCCGGGCGCTGGCAGTTGCGGGGCCGCCCCGCCCCGCCCCGCCCCGCCCCGCCCGGCCCGGCCAGCGCCTCCCTCGCGGGTATACGAGGTTTGACATATCGATGACCTGGTCTCAGCCTCATGCAGCGGGGAGGGAAACGTCCTTGCCCTGTCCCTCCCTCAGCGCCGCGAGGCCGCGACCTCCTGTCCTGGCCAGGACGCCTGGGCGCCGCTCCCTGTGAGCCGGCCGGACTTGCGGAATGAGTCCCGCGGCTGCGCAGCGCGACGCCAAATCTCTCCGCCGCGCCGGCTCGTGTGTCACTTCTTGTCGCCGATCGTCTCAGTTCGGCTTGGCTTCCTCCTCTCTTTTTCTGCCGCACACGCTAAACCAGATCTGACTAGATTGACGTCCCGCCGGAGCGGCAATTCCCTCCGGGTCTGGGTCTGGCTCCGGGGCTCCGGGATCACCCCGGCGCAAGCTCTGCGCGGACGTGGCCCAAACGTTTTCTGACGTGACGCTGACGGCTGGAGGGCACAAGTAGCAGAAGGAATGAAGGTCAGTGCTGACCGGAGCGGAGGGGGCGGCGCGCGGCGCGCGGGTGTTCCGGGGCGTGCCGGGGCGTTCCGCGAGCTGTACGAGCCAAACCGGGCCGGGGTCAGAGCTGCAGCAGCGGTCTCGGGCGGTGCCAAACCGGCAGCGCGCCATCCCGCCCGCACCCCGCCACGCCCCGCCCCGCCCGGAGGCCCCGGGTGGGGGTCGACCCTTTATCCCAGCCGCTACAAACCCATTGATATCCACATGAACCCAACGGCCCCGTCTTGCGTCGCGTAGGGTGAGGTGACACACTGCCGTCTATTAGGTAAAATAGCTTGGGCTAGAAATCACACGCGTTAGGCCCGCCCATCTGGAGCCTCTAGCCTCGCCGCGGCGGGGTGGGTCGGGGCCTGGTCGCAGGGCCACGCCCTCACCCACAATCGGGAGCATCAATCTGTGTCGGGGAAAAGATTGCCACGTCGGAGCGATGCAGCTCAAAGGCTCTGGGGTGGCGGGGCGCGGCAGGGCGGGGCGGGGCGGCGCGGCGGGGGATGTCAAAGGGTTTTCGCCGTGTCATACCCGTCTGCGGCACGTTGTTAGCACGAGCCCCCCGCCGCCTGTCCTTCAGCCCTCCAGCCCCATATAGCCGGACTTGAATAAAATGGACGGCGTTTTCCCAGTCCACCTCACCAACTCCATAACGGTAGGCGGGCCACTGTAATTTTTTCTAAGTTTGTTTCTCGCGTTTGTCCGCAGGTGTACCAGCTGGCCAGGGAGACGGTGGTGCTGCTGCTCGAGTGCAACCCGGACGTGGGCCCGCTGCTGGACTGGGTGGTGGACCGCTGCTACACGGGCAGCCCCGGCGTGGCGGACTCGTGCTTCCTCGCCCTGGCCGCCGTCTTCAGCGCCAGGTCAGTGCCACTACGTCCTCATTTATACATTAGGGCGAAGGCGCTTATTTAGAGAAAAAATCCCCCTGGTACATTTTTTTTTCAATGGCGGCGCGGCCTCCTTACTTTGACACCCTCGTTATAAACGCTATAACCGCGCGCGTACTAATTTAAAAAAAAAAATAGACGTGGGTGGGTCCTTTCGGCTTTGTATAGCTTATTGGTGACAGCGACAGCCCTCCAAATGTCAACGACCAGGCGCGCCGGGTGGCGTGTGGGGTGCGCCCAGTTCAAGGACCCCCTAGAGGGATGTTATCCGTCGAAGAGGTTCTAGAGCGGGCTCCAGCAGGTTTCATAGTGGGCTCCAGTAGGTCTCAGTGGGCTCCAGCAGGTTCCTGTTGGATCCCCCGCGCCGCGCGGCCTCTGGTCTGAGACTGAGACGTAGGCGTAGCGACCAGGCCCGACGCGGGCCTCAATCTTCCTCCGCAAAAGTCGGCTCTTGAGAAGCGGGCGGAGGGAATGATGCTCTCCTCTCCGCCTCCCCCTCCCCTCTCCCCTGGAGGCCCCGCCCCGCGCCGCGTCAGCCTCTCGAATATTCAGCCGTTTGACTCTTAGTCTCGACCCGATGCCAGGCGGCGCGGGGAGGGGCGGAACCAGAACGTTTTCTGCCTTTTAGTCGTAGTAGATCGAATAGTGGCGGAGCGTGGCGAGTCAAAGCCGAGTCCAAGTGAAAAGAGGGGAGTGGGGGCCTTGATTGGAGCGGGCATGCTCAGAACTAACTGAGGGGGGCGTCACGGCCAGGCGCGTCGCTCGTGCGCCCGACACGGCTCTGCTCGCGCGCATCGTGGCTCTCCTCCTCCCCGCAGCGAGTCACCTTCACACTTCATACCAACCGTCCCCGCGCCTCTGCGCACGTCTGCGCTGGGCGCGGTGTATGCGTAAGAAATGCCCAACATTTGTGGAGGACGTGAATCACACGTCGCGCCCGTCCCCGGTGCGCCCCGGAGCCCTACGCCGCTCCCCGCCCCGCGCCCGCCCCGCCCCGCCCCGCACAACGCCTATGTGACGTGACGCCGGCACTGACCTAATCCAACGTGGCGGGCGCAATTCTTTCGACGGGCGGGGGGGGGTGGAGCGCAGGCTGACCCGCGGTAACCCCCCCACCACCACCACGCGCTTCCAAGACCGCGGTGCAGACGACACAAGACACACTACGCTTCGCTGGGCGCGGTCGGTAACAGCGACAAAGTACCCGGTTGACTTGGTTTGTCAAAGATGGAGTTCTCGCTGCAAGTGGGAGGGGAGGGGGGGGGATATGAGAGAGTGACCGCCCCGCCCCGCCCCGCCTCGCCGCCGTCAGGCGCAGCTGCACCCACGTCGCCCTGGACGGCGCGGCGGAAGCCAGGAGCGGGGGTGAGAAATGTTTCTAGGGGTCTTCAGAGAGTATAAAGGTGTAACTGTCGCCGTGCTTTGTACCTTTTGCCTGGTCCTGGCCCGCGCCGCGCCGCGCCGCACCCCGGCCCGCGGCCCTGCCGGCCGGCTCGTTACGTTTGCGCTAATTGAAAATAACCCGCGCCCTGCCCTGCTATAAGGGGGCTTCACCGGCCGCATAATGAATACGGCGCTGTATAATGAACACCGACTTTCCCCCGCGCTGCGCTGCGCTGGACGCGCTCTCGACTACATTTCTTATGTTACACCGCCGCGCGCACGCGCCCCGTGTCTATATATTTCCGGCGCCGCTTTTCCTTGTGTGCGCGGGTACGTACATTTTTTTTTCCCTAGCAAGGGGCGCGCCCCGGCAAAGTTTCATACGGTAGAAGGAAACAACTTTTCGTACGCGGGGGCGGGGGCGAGGCGGAGCGGCGCGGAGTCCAAGTCGCACCGCCAGCCAGGTCCGCTTGAAAGACGTGCGTCATGCCAAAGCCCCCTCACCCGCAATAAGTTGTTTTTTTTTGGTTGCTTTGTTTTGTATTTTATCTTGCCTTCCCGCTCTGCCCCTCTTATCTGCGCGCGGAAAGGAAAGTACGGTAGTAGTTGTAGTAAAATGGGAAGTGGCAGTGGAACGTAACGACGGTCCGGAGTGAATGAATGGTCGGGTAAATGGACAGGCTTGGGCGGGGCGGGGCGGGAGTTACGCCTCCGCCTCGCGATGCAGATTGCCGCGCCGCGCCGCGACGGGAATGGGACATGCCTCCGCCACGCCCCTCCGCCTCCCCCCGCTGAAGTGCCTGCTGCCGGACGATAAAAGGCGTAAAAGGATAATCCTCGCTGGGCGAGGCGAGGCGAGGCCGCGCTGCTGGACTGACTGGGGCGAAACGGACTCCCTCACGCCCCGCCCCGCTGCGGTTTGCGCCTCAATTTTAAGGCGGCGCCGAGGAGCTCGCGCTTGAGTTCCCGCGCACGGCGGCAGTTTTCCTTGGCGGGGGCGGCGGCGACGCGGCGGAGGCAGAGGGATGAGGTGCGATTGGAGGTGGCTTTCGTCCAGGAGTCTGCCTGAGCGGGCCGGGGGTGGGCCAGGGGCGGGCCGGGGGCGGGCCGGGGCGGGGCGACACATTCTACCAGTGGCTACCGTGCCGCACCCTGCCCTGCACGTTGTGCTGGACGCGCGCCGAGCCGAGCTCCGCCTGCAGCTCTGCCTTGCTCTGCCCGCCCCGCCCCGCCCCGCCCCGCCCCGCCCGCCCCGCCTCGCCCGCCCCGCCTCGCCGAGGACATGACGGACGAGATGGATGGGGAGAGAGGAGCGGCCCTCACAAGCTCGGGGCCGGGCCGGGCCGGGCCGTGTACACAAGGACGCTCCGCGCACTGCCAGAGAAATGTCGCCACTCTCCTACGCCTCCTCGTCTGTGTAGTATATTTCTGTCTCGGCAAACAATTAAGATCTTTGGTCGCAATATGTAAACTTTTTAGTTAAATTTAAATTCCGAGCCCTTTAGGATAGCGCGGGGCAGACGTGGGAGGCGTGAGGTGCGGCCGTGTCGCTGGACTGTGAATTCCTTTTCATCACTAGAACTGGCGGCAGTGTGCTGTGTGGTAGTCGTTGTAACGTGAATGTTTTAGGCAGGTGTCCTTGTGAATGGCAGGGGCGTCGCACCCGATGTCCTGCCGTGTAAAGGACGGGCGGAAAGGAGAGCTAGGGCTCTGATTATGACGTCATCGAGAGGAAAGGGGAGGGAAGTGGCCGCGCCTCGGCACGGCATTCAAACTTGTAGCGCGCCCGCCCCGCCAGGGTCGCACAACCACCAGCGCGCCGCGCCGCGCGAGGCGAGGACGCGGGGGCCCTTTGTGCGTCCGATTCTGTGTGAAATACGGTGGAGGGGGAGAAGGCGGGGAGGAAGGGGTAGCCACTCGCCACAACACTCACTTCACACGAAATGTATGCGATGTGCCGCCTTTGATCCTCAACCTCACCACGCCGCGCCGCGCGGTGCAAGCGCTCACGCAGAATGGAATGTGGCATACTTCCTTCCAAAGCTTTTTGCGAAATAAAATGAAAAGTCAGCTGCCACGAGGTCGACGGTGTTTGGGTGGAAGTGGGGATGAATGAATGAGAAAATTAAATGAATGAACGTGAAAAAAGAATGAGAAGAAAATTAAATTATGAATGGTGAAAAGCGAATGAGTGTCGGCAGACGAGCGCGCGCCGCGTACGCGGTAGAATAGTGAATGGGCTGGCTCAGAAGAGTGAATGGCAGGTGCGTAACGTCGTGAATGACGCTCTGCGAAAGTGATTGGAGGAGTATGAGAAGGCGAAGAACACCGTGGAAGCAACGTCTTGGTTTCCAGTGTCGGCTTGCCGTGAAGAGATTGCCGCTGATAAACCAAGGGGAAGGGTGTGGATAGCAGGTCTTGATGGATAGATGGCTTCGAGTGAGCGGCGGGTGGGCGGGGCGGGGCGGCGCCAGTGTCTGTCTGGCGGGACGGGGCCGGGCCGGGCACTGCTGAGACACACGCTTGGAGTTTGCAGAGCTATTCACGGGATGTTTATGTCCAGCCCTGGCGTGGCGTGGCGTAGCGTAGCGGTGGGAGTGGAGTTTGGTGGAGGCGGCGGCGTGGTGTTTCGTTTGGGGTTGTGTCGGGTCGCCAGCCGAGAGGACGAGGAGGAGGAGGTGGTGGTGGCTTTTAGAAGGGCGGGTGGCCGGTGGCAGAACCAGCAGCGTACGCCGGACGTCCGTGTCCAGTCCACCCTGTCCCGTTCCGTCCCGGTGGGCGCGCGCGCGCTCCCTGTCCAGCGCTGTCCAGTGTTACAGCGAAGGAGTGGGCCTCGTCGGCTGTCGCCGAAGGAAGTGGAGGAATGGAGTCAGTCCTCGACCCGCGCCGCGCCGAGGTTGTGCAGTACTGAAGTTGCGCGCGCTGCTCGGCTGTCCCCGTGTACCCACCTTTCTTTTCCCATTTCTCTAAATAATTCCTCAGTAGCACATCCTGGGTACCTCTTACGTTAAAAGTAAAATAAACTTGACCCCTCCCCTCCCCCTCCCAAAAATTAATATTTATCCTTCTTGCCGCGAAATCTCAGTGCATAAAATGATCCGCAGTGTCCCCACCCCGCCCCACCCCGCCACACCCCCACCCCTCCAGGGTCCTCGCCGGCCGGACGCCCTTCATATCTCTAGGCCTAGCGGGCAGGCCGGGCGCTAGGGTGTCCGTGTGCTGCGAGGCGTGCTCGCGCCGCCCCTCGGGGGCGGGGCGCGGCGGGGCGGGGCGGGGCGGGGGCGGCGCTATAGACTTTGGGATTGACCAAGTTATAACGACCGTCGAACATTGCCGGTTGGCCTCCGGGTGGCGTTGTGGAGGGGGAGGAGGGGCTGCTGAGGTACCTCCCCGGGCAGTGGCGGGGCGGGGCGGGGTCCCGCGACTCTGCTCCGCTCCGCTGCTTGCGCAATTATTGTCGCCACTTTCTTTGGCCGTTTCTTTTTTGGCACTGCCGCGTCTTCTTATCGGTCCGAGGCGGACCGGGCCGCCGCCCTTGGCAGTCGTTCAAGACTTACTTTTGCATGGAGGGTACGGAGCGGGACGTGGGTATCTATCGTGTTAAGTAACGACGTCGAGGGCTTATTTTTTGTTTGTATATTTTTTTTTTCGGATGGGGTCGTTGAACATGAAGCTTTTCTTGTCGACAAGTCTTCTTGGTATGTGTGGCTGGAACGGTTTTTTTTAATTAATATTTTTTTTGTCGATGTTTAAACGTTGCGGGTATACGTTAAAAGTACGAATTTGTTCGCAGCTGGTGGCGGGGGGAGCTCCCCGGGCTCGGCGCGAGCGGGAGGGGAGGGGAGGAGAGAGGAGGGGAGTAAAGGAGGGGAGTGCACGCTAGGGGAAGGGAGGAAGGGCACTTTGAAGGACTCGCGGCCGGGCGCGGCGCGGAAGGGGAAGTGCGGCTGGGCCGGGCCGGGCCGGTCCTCGGCTCGGGTGGGTGGGTAGTGTCCGCGGCGGAATGCCTCTGTTATGCCGCATGAAAGTTTGCCCGCCTTTTGTTGTGGGCGGGGCGGGGCGGGGTGGGGCGGGGCGGGGTGGCTCTAGTGTGACCCGCGTGCATGCGCCGCGCCCTTGGCGCCGCCGCGGCACCCCCGGCGGCCCCGCGACTCCTGGGGCCCGAGCGCGCACTTGTACCCCCCATCCCCCCGTCCCCGGGCCCGACTACGAGAGTGACAGATTGTTTCATGTATTTTTGGAGACAATTTTGCCGGGTCGGCTGCGCTGCGGTGGGTTTCTGTAAGTGGTTTGCGCCTGCCGGGGCTGGCTGGGCCGCTCCGCGGTCGCCGAACTCTCCGCAGCCGTGGCGATGACGCTGCCGCGTCCCTCCCGGGGGGTCAGGGATTCCCCCCCTCCCTCCCCCCTGTCACTACCTTCCCTCCTCCTGGCTCGCCTCGCCCCGCCGGGGGATTCGGAATTCTCCTCGAGCTCTTGGTCGAGCTTTGCTGTAGCGTGCGCCGGCGCTGTGGGGCCCGGGGCCCGAGCTGCCCGCCCGCCCGCCGAGCAGAGAGGGCTGTGATTGGGTTGCGCGCCTCGAAACGATCTAATCGGGCCATAGAGTTCGTTGAGCTCCATTAGGACCCCCCTCCCCCCGGGCCTCTTACTCGCCCTCCTGCTCCGCCCTGCGCTCCCCGCGCCGTTTCTTGTTTGCTCTTAAAATAAAAAAGACAAATAAATACCGAGTGAGTGATCCGGCTAACGCGCGGCCAGCAGATCCCTCTGTGGCTCTCATTGCCCGGCGAGTCCCCCTCGTATAATCCCCGATAGGGAGCGAGCGCAGACCGTCGCAGACCAGGGGGATTCGCCTGTGGTCTGGACTAGGCTGGAGCTGGGATCCCCCTGGCTGCGCTAGCAGCGCAGGGCAGCTGCACTCTAGAAGAGGCTGGTATTTGGTCCTGATCCCAATCTACTGGCGGCCGGGCCAGGTCTGTCGTCTGCTGCCCCCCCGCACCCGCTGGTAACCGCTCGGCCCGGCCGGCTTCCCCTCTGCTCTGACGGGGCGGGGCGGGGCGGGGCGGGGCAGAATGTGCGGGACTCTCAGTACCTCGCTCGGTCCGGGGGGAGGGGCGGCTATGCATACCAATGCGTGCGGTACACCTTTATGCCCCGCCCCGCCCCGCCCCGCGCTTGTAATACAACATCGGCGTCGGGAAGACATCACTCTCCCTTATCCCCCCCCCCGCCCCTTTTTCGTGACTGCGTTACATATTGAACGGACGCGTACCCGCTGTTTGCAAGTTTTCGTATAACTTTAACCCCATGTGAAAACAAAACGCAGGTGGGGTTAAGTTTTCAGCCGCGCGCGGCGGCAGTGGCGGGGCGTGGCGGAAGCGGCTGATTTCAATTTCAGAAACCATGACTGCTCCATAATGTATGGCCCATGGCCGTGGCGTGGCGTGGCGGCTCATGGAGGCCGCTTGATTCTCTCCTCACGTCCATTTATCTCGCCGTACCGTAGGCGCCCGCCCCGCCGCTCCGCACCAAAAGATTCCTTTTTAGAAAAAAAATGAATGTGTATTTTATGTCTGGTCCTGTCTCGGGACTATCGCGCCCCTTGACATAGCATACTGTTTTTTTCCGTCACTTGAAAATCCCACCCTTATGAATGAGGGTCCGACCCTTTCCAGCTTGTTCAATCTGCGAATCGGTTTTCAACCACATCCCCGCCAAACGTTTTATTTTATTTCTTTTCCGTCGCCCGCCCAACCAGTCATGTGAGTGTGTCACCCACCCACACCACGCGGTCCAGTGCCCCATTTGTTCGACCACTTATTCTGCCGTTCGATCACCCACTTGTCCAACTCCTTTGGCGCGCCCCGCCCCGCCCCGCCCAGCCACGCCCCGCCCGCACTCTAGCATTGTCCCCCACAACCACCGCCGCGCAGTATTTCACTGTCATGGCGGAAAGCAGGGCTACACCACGCCAGGGCGGGGTGGGGCGGGGCGGGGCGGGGCGGGTCAGGGCGGGGCGACGAGGAAATGCGGCGCGGGTTTTATTTCTGCAGGCCGATGGGGAGCACAGCAGCACACACCAGGGGACCGTTTCTGCTCTCTGCTCGGGTTTGGCGGCGTCCCAGGAGGTCCCACGGCGTGTCGGCGGGGCGGGGCGGGGCGGGGCGGGGCGGGGCGGGCGCGGCACGGACCGTGACGCCTGACGCCGCGTGAGGTCCGCGGGGCCAGGGTCTCCCTCCCACGACTTCCTTGTGCGCCGCGGCCTCGCGTCGCGTCGGCCCGTCCCGCCCGAGGCCAAGGGTGCGGGCCGGGCCGGGCCGGGCAGGGCGCAGGTCCCCAGGGCGGTGTGCGCCCTCCAACTTACTTGGTGATGTTCTTGTCGGGGGCCGGCTGAGGCTGAGGCCCTGCGCCCTGGTGCCCTGCCTGCCCCTCCCCCTCACTGTTTTACTTTTACTTTCGGTTTATAAAAAGCAAGCCACCTGCTCTCCCGGAGCGTTTCCCCTCTCCAGCCCCGCCCCGCCCAGCTCCCCCAATACAGTACATTTATTGGCTTTTAGGAGCGCGAGAGATGACACGCTGAGCTTGACAGCCCCGCCCCGCCCCGCCCCGGGGCTCCTTCCATATGCCAGTGCGCCCGCTGCGCCCCGCCACGCCCCGCCACGCCCCGCCCCGCCCCGCCACGCCCCGCCCCGCCACGTCCCGCCCCGCCACGTCCCGGCCCACAGCTGCTTTCTGGAAGCGACACGACGGATAAACAAAATAAATAAACTGGCGGCCCGGAAATGCCTATGCGAACGGAGGGGATGTCTGGGTGTGGTCGGGAGGGGGGGGGGGGGGCTCAGGGGCTCTGCGCTGGGCTCATATGATGCGCCCTGCAGCCCCGCACGGCGGGGGGCGACGTGCTCCGAATAGTATACTGCGCCCTCTGCACTTTGTAAAATTAAATACCTCCGTGGGAAAGTGTTGTGTTTGCCTTGGCGACTCAATAACCGTAAATTTGCCAGAGCGTGAAATGTACCGCAGAATTCTCGCTCCCCCCGAGGCCGGGGCGATAATCCCCGCCCCGCCCCGCCCCGCCCCGCCCTGGCGTTCACAGTGGGTGAGCCGAGCCGAGCCTGCGCATCGTGTGCCAATGGCCTAAGTCGCATTGTGCGCGGCGCGGCTCGGTCGTGTTCACCTGGTGCGGCTGGCTGAGTCATCAGGAGCCCCTTCCGTCTTCCGCTCCCTCCCTGCCTCCCTCCCTCCCTATCTCCCTCACTCCCTTCCTCTCTCTCCTTCCCTCCCTCCCTCTCTCCCTCCCTCCCTCCCAGGCGCCTAATGTTGCAAGGGACACTGGAAAATGATAACAGGTAGTTTTGGAAAGATGGGATTTACTCGGCGAAAAAGTAAATGTGTTAGGCAAAATTTTTCCGGAAAGAGTCTCGTACATCTACAAAATGTTGTTCAAGTAGTAAACTGCAATGTACGAGTAACGAGCGTGCAGAACGCTCCAAGACTGTACACGACATGTTGTCTCCCCCGGTTCTCGGGAATAAGGGAGACAACAATAAGCGGAACGGGACTGTGTGTGCGAGTTTGTCTGCGTGTGTTTATCTTATCATCCGTATCTCTCTCTCTCCCCGCCCGCGCCCCCCGGACCACCCCCTGTCCCCCCTAAGCCAAGTACCGGGCTCGTCTGGCCGGCAGAGCAGAGCGCGCTCTGTAAGCCTTACTTCCGCCCCAAAGGAGGAAGCGTTTTAATTGCTCCGCTGCCTACCCCACTTTCCTTGAATTGCAGATTTACCGCGGCGGGGCGGGGCGGTCCGCGGTCCTAGCCGGCAGCGTAGCGCGCTTTTCAAAAGCCGCGCGCCGGGCCGCGGCCGCCCACTCCTCTCTCTCTCTTTTGCGCGGAAGCGAGTGTCTTTCTCCCGCGCTATCCCCTCCCCCCTCCCTCCCCCTCTCTCACACACTCACGCCCTCTTGCTCATTTGCGTTGTTCCCCTCTCTCACTCCCACGCGCCCGCGATTCTGCGGGCGTTAATTGTTCGGCTCGCGGTATTACGCAGCCTCTCCGTTTACGGCCGCGAATCAGCTCGCGTGTCAACGCCTCGGGCCGGCGGGGGGAGGGGGAGGAGGAGCAGTGCTCCGTCGCAAAATTTACCAGCTCCACATACTCGCTAATTCTCGCCCGCACTGCGTTGTGTCCCGCTCGTTTTCAGTCTTCTTCTTTTTCCGCTCATGCCATTTCTACTCTCTTTTTATTTAAAGCGTATTTCAGACGAGGGTCATTTCACTATGGAAGAACCCGCATGTAAAAAAAATAATATGAAGCTACGCGGTTTGCCAATACGGTCTGCACCGAATGTTTAGGTCTCGGACCGCGGGCTACAAAAAACGAACGGGTCGTCCCGAAGACACCATGTTAGTTTTCCACAGTCTAGTGACGTGACAGGTGTGGGCTGGGCCAGCGGATGGGCCTCAGATTTCGCTTTGCGCTGCAGGAAGTGAGAGGAGACGACCACAACACTCGGCGGCCCGACCCAGCCCGGCCCAGCCTCCCTTTGACCCCGACTTCCTCTTCCTCAATCGCCGCCTGGTGCCTGACCTGGCCTCTAGCCTGGTGTGGTCTGGACAGCGGCAATACAGGGCTCTCATGGAGGCGAGACGGGACGGGTCACTGCGACTCCGCCCCGCCCTCTAAATTCACTCATATGATAGATCTAACTTTTTTTTTTTTGTTGATCCCACAGTTTTGCCCGATCGCTGTACTCTATATTGTCAGGTCTTTCTAGAAACTCATACGTCAAAACGGCGCTTAAAAGAAGCGAGTTTCGTGGCTCTGCGCATCTCGCACAGTGTGGAGGTAGTAGTTTCTATCAGCATAAATACGGCCGGGGTGGGGTTGGGAGCGCACTCTTGGTGCAGTTCCTCCTCGGAGCCCACCGCGCTGCGCCGCGCCGGATAAGAACACGGCTCCCTTGCCTTTCTCCTCCTCCTCCTCCAGTGCTATAACGAGCCGGGCTCGTATTCACTTTACGAGACTCGGGGGCGAGGCCGGTGGCCGGGCCGGGAGGTGAGGTGAGGTGAGGTGCGACGCTACGGCACGGAGGAGAGGAGGGGCCTGCTGCTGATGGAGGCGTTCCCCAACTCTGGCGTCGCGTCGGAACTGTTGCTCGGCGCGGCGCGGCGCGGCGCCGGAGGCGAAAGTCGCACTGATTGCACGCGGGACATGTATATGTAGGCGGGCGGGCTGACTGGCTGAAAGACAATCATTCAGCATGAGCGCGGGCCAACTTTTGGCCGGCGCGTTTCGGATCCCCCGGCGCGGCGGGGCGGCTGGCGCTGGAGGCTGCGGAGGTGGCCGGCCAGGCCCTGTGAATGGGGTATAATCAGGAGCACCTCTCCGTGTAATTTTGTTCGCCGGCGCGGCTCCCTGGTGGGTGGGTGGGTGGGGGTGGGGGCGCACGGTCTCCCTCCCTCTCCGTTCCTGCGCGCGCGCGCGCGGACGCTGTTGCCATACGCTTGGACCGGGCGGGGCGGGGCGGGGCGGGGCGGGGTGCGGCGGCCCAGACTCGCCACGGGCGGACGTGGACGTGCCCGGACGAGCCGGGCGGGTGTCATTTCGTAATGAAAGGCAGCGGGGCCGGGGCTAGTCTGGGCCGGGCCGGGCCGGGCGGAGAGGAGAGGCGAGCGCCTGTGGGATCGGCCATAGGCAACCCGCTCGGCGCGCGTGTCTGTGTGCTGCCTATCCTTCCCTCGCCAGGGGCCCCGCCCCGCCCGTCCACCATACGCGCTGTGAGCTGCAGGCCAGGGCCAGGCGGCGAGCCGAGCCGTGCGGTGCGGCCATGTCGGCCTCCGGTCTGGTCCGGACCGGATCTGTCGATTTGATTAGGATGGAGTTCCGCTTGTAGGGGCGCTGCCGGCCGCCCGGCGCCGTCTGCTGCATGTCCGGGGCGGGGCGTAGCGGGGCGCCGCTGCGCTCTCCTCCGCGTGGCCAAGAAAGACCCGTTCGACATTATTTCCGCGTCGTGAGAATGAGAAACCCGTGTAGCTGCTTATTCTTCTATTTATATCCCGCCGGCCTTGACAGCAGCGCTCCCGAGCCGCATGTTGCGCCCGCGACAGTTTTATTACTCTCCATTTTTTTTTACGATAGCGAGGAGAAACTAATATCCTTTCTGACGTGACGCGTGTTCCGAGGAAGCCGACGCCCGCGGACTGTTAGCTTTTTCTCGTCGCGGCCGCGATACGAGTGGCTGGCACGCACTTGCGCGCTCCGATCCCTCCTCCGGACTTTACCGCCCCTGGCCGGCCCGGCCTGGCCCCTGGCCCGGCCAGAGCGCAATAATATTTTTCCAAGAAGGGCGGGGCGCGGTGGGGATCTGCGTGAGTGTGTGTGACTGGCCGCGTGTCTGTTTCTTCTTCCATAAGGAAGGTAGCCAGCGCCATTCGAGTGTGAGGAACCTTTTGGTTACCCCCCCCCCCCCCTGGCCTGGGTGGCGAACCGTATAGTGGCTGCAGACGTGTAATGTGAGTGTAAACGCCAAAGCACGTCTGCGCCCTATCGTCTTGTCCACGTTTTTCTTTCTTTTTTTTTCGTCGTTTGACTCCCCGCGAGGCCCCCCGCCCCGCCCCTTTGTGTCCCTCCCTATTGTGCTCCCGGACGGGACCACGACGCGACGCCCGCTTGGCTGCCTGCCTGCGGCCACGCTAAACCACGCTCCTCTGCCTGTTGACCCCCCCCTCTCTCTCTCTCTCTCTCTCTCTCGCTCTCTCTCTCTCTCTCTCTCTCTCTCTCTCTCTCTCTCTCTCTCTCTCTCTCTCGCTCTCTTTCTCTCGTATTACTCTAGATTTTATACGTGGGAATAAAGATAAGTTCTTCTCCGTTTTCGGTCCCTCTTTACACACATTTCTAAGCTTTACCTTTTTGTCTCGTGTGTTGTTTTTTTCCTTTTGAAAACCTCGTCTTTTCACTCCAAATGCAAGATTCAGATCTCATTTTTAAAACAGCGAGAAAAGTAAATCCAACCCGAGGGCCGGGCGCTCTGCTATTGTGTCTTTCCTCAGGAACTCCGCACATCGCCCTCCCCGTCATATCCTTGCATGACATGATCGGTCAGGCGCACGCTTGTCTGAGTGGGCGCGGCATACACTTATTCACACTCCATGATCCGCGTCGCGCGACCGCGCGCCCTCTGTATTCCGCCCCCACTCGGGTCTTGTTTGCTTCGTCTCATCCAATATTCGCGGCGTCCCTTCCCCCACCACCGGCGCGCACGATTCCGCACCGCCCCTGCCATGCCCCCCACTTTTTTTTTCTCCGCGTTTGGCTCATCTTCCTCTGGTCTGGACCCGAGCCGCGTGGCGCACCGCCGCAGCCGCGGCTTATCTCCCCGCGAGGGGACATAATTAAAACTGTGCGCGTTGGCCAGAGGAGCAGGTGGGCCCTAACGAGCGGACCACACCGGCTCCGTGATACGCTTAAGACGGGGCGGGGCGGTCTTAGGTGTCCCGCGGGGCGGGGTGGGGCCGCCACGCCGCGCTGCACGGAAGCCCTTTGTCGCCTGCTGCTGCTGCTTCTGCTGCTCTGTCGGTTCTGCCGGTGCGCGCGCGTGACTCGGAAAGTTGCATGCAGGTGTGTGTGAGGAAGTTCCTAGTGTGTGCGTGAGCGGGCCCAATAGTGGAGGTGCGACTGCAGAGAGGCACCCGCGGCCCACCCCCTGCACCCGCACTCGCTGTGGCGCGTCTCTGCAGCGCCAGCAAACTCACCTTACCTCCAGCCTCTTTTTACGCACATACCGTCCCCGCCGCCACCAGCCCCTGGCCCTGCCTCCCCCTCAAGGTATTGTCCATTATCCACAACCCTCAGCAGCCCCCTCTCCCCCCTTGCGGTGCTTCGCTCCTCACCGTCGCATTTCCATCTTATTTCACCCTGTTTGAGAAGTTTATTTGCGGCTTGGGGATGCCTGCGGCTAAGAAAGGGGCTCTTGGCGGTGCCGGTGGCTGACGGCTGCAGCGGGGCGCGGGGGTGCGGGGGAGCACTAGTCGGCACCCGCCCCCTACCGCTGTGCTGCCCTTCTCATCTCCTCTAATATGCTTAAGAGCAGCGACCCACCGCCAGTGCGTTTTTTAATTTTGTCCCTCCCTTCCCTTTAATACGAGGGTTTGCCCCCTCGATTCGGGAGATCTGCATGGATAAAGCGGGGTCGGGATGAGGGTTGGTAGCTGACTGCGCGGCGCGGCGGGATCGGCTGAATTCCTTGACTGCAGCGACCTTGGCTGGGTCTTTGGGGGAGGGGGGGGGGGCCTACCCAGGGACAGGCTGTCGGCCTGCAAGACATGCGGCGCCAGGGGCCAGGGAGGGACCAGAGTTTCTGCTTATGGGATTGTGGGGTGGTGCGAGCGAGGGAGACAGTTGCGGGCCCCATCCCTTTTATCTCGCTCACGCTCTCTCTCTCTCTCTCGCTCCCTCTCTCTGTTCCTCCATCCCTCGTGCGTGTCCATGACCCACGATTTGGGGCAGGACGTGGGTGTGTGCGCGTGGGTTGATCGGGGGGTACTTGGTGGTGCGGGCGTGAGCGTGGGTGGGCAGGGTGCGGTAGGGTCGCCCGCCGGTACCAGCACCAGCCTGGCCGCGGGGTGCGTCCCAGCCGGTCCCGCCCCGCCCCGCCCGCCTGCCTGACGTGACCGGACCGCCCCGCCCCGCCCCGCCCGGCCCGCGACGCTAGAATGGGCTAATTGCATGCCTGGGCGCCGCAGCAAGGCCGCTCCGCGCCGCGCCGGGGCCGACAAAGTGTCCCAGTTTCAGTTCTCTGCTGATGACGACAAGACCTAGGCTAGTAGTCTGGACCGTCGCGCCACCGGCCCCGACCCTGCCCCGGTCCGGCTTTGAGCGGCTGCCGTACTGTGCGTCGTCGGGCGCCAGAAGCTTATCGCCTTTGTCATGGCGAAGAAAAACCACCGACTTTATACCACTCACACCACGCCAAAAAATTTCGATGACCAAATATTGTAAGGTCACAAATTTAAAATTTTAAAAAATCGTATAAGATTATTTAAACAGACCAAGTGCGACCTTGACATAAATTTACATGTTTTATTTTCGCGTTTAGTACGCAAAATTGTAAAGTTGCGAATATATTTTTTGTTTTCGCAGTGTGAAAGCCGAAGGAAGGGGAAAAAATGAAAGCTGTGTATATATGTTGCGTACGCGTGCACGGCATGTAGCGTATAATAATGTGCGTGGTATAGGGAGGCACGCGGGGCGGGCTCCTGCTCTGCGCTCGGGCTCGGGCTTGGGTTTAGGATGTTCTGCTGGTTACACGCACGACCCTAAGTACCCCAGCTCCCATCCTCTCTGTTCGGGCCGGGACACGCGCGCCCCGACATTTACAATTAAAAGGTCCGAGCCGGGAGTGGAGTGGCACTGTCCTCGCTGATCGGGACGAGCCCTCCTCTGCCTCACTGCGAGAAATGTTCGTAGGGGTTTACGGGAAAAATTTGCTGTGACGCCTGCCGTAAAGTTACAATATTTAATCGTAAAATTGCAAAATTCTAATGATCTTAAATTACGAAATATTTTGTAACTTTGCCAAGATATGTATTTTTTATAGTGCTACGGATATTGGTCTGCGCACGCAGTTACAGACAGTAGCCGCCTGGGGCCGGACTCGGGGGCGGGCTGCTGGTGGGGGTTGGGGGTGGTAAGTTTCCCGTAGTGTTGCGGGTTTGTGGCCTTTTGTCTACCCGTCTGATAAATTAGCCCTCGCCCGTACGCTTAGACCGCCCCGCCCGCCCGCGACAACTTGCACGAAAGTGATTATAAAGCGGGCAAATCACTGACTGGCTGGCTGTCTGACTGGCTGGCACGCTATGCCTTCTCCATTAGGAATCGGGACGGACGAGCACCGTTAGTCTAATTGGGGTGGCGGTCCCCCGGCCCGGCCCCGCCGCGCCACCTGCTGGTCCAGCCCCGGCCCGGTCCGGCCGGAAGCTGCGCGACCGAGGAGCCAGCCCCAAAGGGAACGTCCTGTAAGAAACATCAATTTTACATTTTAAAAGAAATCAAAAAGGGAAGGGGGGCTACGTTATTGGAAGGAAAGGTGAGGGTGAGTTGGCCTCGCTGGCGTGGGTGGAGGGGCGGTGACGTGGGCCGGCGCGGGGGCCTACAAGCACTGTAAAAAATTTCTCTGTAAATTTACGACTTTTTTCGTAATTTGTGATTTACAAACGGTGTTGTAACTTTACGATCGAAATCGTAAATTTACGAAAGCCTATTTGTGCTCGTTTAAGAATCACAAGTCGATACCAAGTGTCCTTAAAATTTTGTAATTTTACAATTTGATATTGTAACTTTACGACATGTCTCATAGAAAATTTTCCCGTAACTCTTACCAATATTTCTCACAGTGAGTGAGCGACATTAGGAAGATTCCCATGTACTCGGACTGCCCCCTTGCCCCTCTGGGACTCATGTCATTCCCGTGTTGCAGGGAGTACCCGTGCGACCACTACACGGCCGTCATCAACGTGACCCTGATGAACACGGGCTGCCCGCGCACCCTGGTGCACGAGACGGCGCTGCAGCTGCTGCAGGTGCTGGACAAGCGCTTCTTCGGCTCGGTCGGCCCGCTGCCCACGGACGGCGAGACAGGTGAGTCTTACATTGACATGTTTCCGGGTATCCGCGGCGTGAGCTGTCATTCCGAATGGAGTTTCGTGATTCAAAAGTGAAGTGTAGCAACGCGTACGTGTGAGCAAAAAATCAGGGAAGACTGCGGAAAGCGCATGGTCATGCTAGGTCGGAGTGCGAAGGTCGCGGTGTGCTTGGAGTTGACAGGGGCGCGCACGTGTGCTGTATGACCCCGCCCCCCACACTCAGGTATTGATGCTGCCCGACACTGTCCACGGCCGGCCGGGCCGGGGTCTCATCGCGCGGCGGCTTACAGCTCCCTGGGGGCGCCCCGCCCCGCCCCGCCCCGCCGCACCCCTCTGCAACACCCCACAAGCTGGCGCTGTGGACCGGATAGGCCCCAGTCGCCATCCAATCTACACCGTGGCGTCCGTGTCGCCCCGCCACGCTTTGTGGCTTGGATGGAGGACGGGGCGGGGCGTGGCAGGGCGCGGCGGGGTGGGGCGTGTAGCGCAACGAGATAGAAAAAAAAAGGTGGGGCGGCTGATGATGAGGCAAAGGGACTGACGGGGCGGGGGCCGTGGGGCCGTGCGCCTGATGAGGTGTGACATGCCGCCTCGTGCTGCCTCCCGCCCCGCCCCACCCCGCCCCGCCACGCCCCACCCCGACCCGCCTCACTACCGCATTGCGGCCATGTAGCAGCGCGCCCCAAGGTCTTGAACCAGTACGCGCAGCGCTCTCAGTCTTTGCTCCCCTAAGTAAGCAGACGCAGGATCAGGGACAATCATGATTCAAGGATTTGTTGATTGTTTCCCCCCCTTTTTTTTCGCGAGTTCTGAGTGCAGAGAACGCTCAGCCGATGGCGTTTGCGTACGGTCGGCTGAGCGCCATCATTTGTCCGCGGCTAATCGTGCCAATTTCCGCAAGCTCGCCGCGGCCCGCCCCGCGCCACCCCGCGCCGCGCCAGGGTTGGCAGAATTGATTCCGGACGGCTTTTGTCGGTCCGCGGCTGGTGGTGCGAGCGTTCACTCACGCGTCCATGCTCTCGCATATCTTCCGCCTCACTGGCGACGCGCTATTTCCCCCCGCCACCCTTTGCCTCCCCCACCGTACCGTATCTCCTCCAGGTCTCGTATCGCCGCGTCACCAGGACCAGAGCAGGCCGGTGGCCGGCGCGGCGGCAGGAACAATACTTCATGTATTTCTGCGCCGCCGCCGGTGTCCCCGCCGAACCCCCAGCCCCAGCGCTTTATCTCTGTCTGTCTGAAGAGCACTTTGGCGTGGAGCGCCGCCGCGCCGCCAGATCGGCCGGTCCGGAAATTACTTGGAAATCAAGGTGGGCGCGCGGGGCGGGGCGGGGCGGGGCCGGGCTGGGGCGCTGGCTTGAGATAGTCTTTTCTGGAGCAGGGAAAATGTTAATCATGATTGTCAGCTGCGGTGCCGGCTGGAGTAGGCGAGCGAGGCGCAAGGCGGGGCGGGGCGGGGCGGGGCGGGGCCGTCACGCCGCGTTCCGCTCGGAAGTGCGCGGACAACAAGTTTCTTGTTCCGCCGCCACGCCGTCTGCACACGGTTCTGCCACTCTCTCATATTGCTAATGGATGCGGTCGGGGCGCGGTGCGGAGGCGGCTCCGGCGGGCGGGGCGGGGCGGGGCGCGGCGGGGCAGGGCGGGCGGGGCGGTCCTCATTAGGGCACCCCGCCTCCTGTTCTCTATCAGATCACGTGATGGAGCCCCTGGGACTGCCCCGCCGCGCCCCGCCCGCTGCTCGTGTCAACAAGACTGCTCTCCGGAATACCCGGGCGGGGCTCCGCTTGTGCGCCGCCCTTGGCTCCACCCGACCCCCCACGACGATAGAGCTATTGGCTGTTTTGCCCCACGCGGCCGCAGTAGCTGCTGCGGTGTGTCCACTCGTGCATTTCACGTATTTTCCTGTGTGTCCTACCCGCTATTTTTTAAAAATGTGTATTTCAGAGTATTTTGTTTTCTGTACACGGTCGGTTTTTTTAAAATTAGAATTTAAGGTCGCTTCCCTAGCGGATATTTTTTGCGAACTCTTTGTCCTACCGCAAGGGCGCACGTTTGTGGTGCGATCACGCGGGCAGGCCAGGATTGTCTTCCTGCTCTCTCTCTCTCTCTCTTGCTCTCTCTTTGCTATCTTGCGCCCACGTCGAGCACAGTTCAGCAGAGAAGGGAGAAGACGCCTCGAGTTTTGTTCCTCTCACGTTCCGTCCGTACGTCCTGGCGTCATTGTCGCGAGACGCGCAATCAGCTCCCCCCCTCCCCTCTCTCTCTCCCTCCCACTCTCTTTCTCTCTCTCCAGAGCCAGATAGCGACTACCCTCTCCCTACCTCCAACCTGTACTTAAAATGGAAATGCAATCAGCGTCATTCCACGTGGAGTGAGGCCCGGCGGTTTTCCTCGCAGTCGCCAAATCGAAGTCAAATTTTGTGGTTGTGTCCCGTTTGGTAGGGCCATCCGCTGAAAATTTGTTAGATTTGGGTGTCAGAGTTCGAGACCAGGAGCCAAATAAGCCTGACGAAAAAAAGGGACTAAACGTCATGAGAGCGTCGCGGCGCGGCGCGGCGCGCGAGGGGAGCGCCTGTGGTGCGCAGGGTAGGCCGCCCGCCCAGCCGGCCAGCGCGCGGGCTGCCTACCCTGCGCCTGCTGGCGGCCGGCCCCGCCCGCCCGGCCCGGCCCGGCTCCTCGGATGCTCAAATGTTTGGGAGTCCGTCCTAAGCTAACGGCGCTTGGGCCGGGCCGGGCCGGGGAGGGGCGGCTCTAGCGGGCTCCGCTAAGCGGACTCAGCACGGCCGCGAGCGAACGGCTGGCCGGCCGGAGGAAAACCCGTGTGTTTGCGTATTTCTCAAGCCACTATTGAAACACACTCCCCTCCCCGCAGCCCAGCGCGTGTGGCCCGTGGCGAACTCGGCGGGGCGGGGTGGGGCGGGGCGGGGTGGGGCGGGCGGCTCATCGGGTGTATCGGTGCCGCGCAGCACTCAGCCCGGGGGTCACGTGCAGTGGGACGGCGCGGCTGTGCGCGGGCCGGGCCGCCCGGGGCCAGGCCGCCCTCCGCAGCTCGGGCTAAACTATAATAATGCGGTCGTATTGCTGACCGCTGTGAGTTGAAACCGAGCCGAGCGAAGAGCTAAAGCAGCCCGCCCAGCCCAGCCCAGCCTAGACCAGGAGCGTGGGTGGCTGCGACCCCACACAGGCCCTTTAACCTTTGGCTGTGGTTGGGTTACGTTCTAATCGTATCGTACACTGTGAATGTCGGGTGCCCTTCAAGTGGATGACGTGCTCTCTCCTTTCACACACGTGTGTGTGAGAGTAGGTAGGTGTCCAATATACTTGATGTGCGCGCAGTGGGGAGTGTTTCGGAGAGGAGAGAAAGAAATACCGTATCGCGCATAGTCAGGCGCGGTGTAGGGTGGGCGGGGCGGGCAGTGACGTCACGGGAGGCGATTAACCCCGCCTGATGAAGCTCTGGGCGTAGCGTGGCAGGCCTGCAGCAGCAGCATGAATGTGGACGTGAGCCGCCCCGCCGCGCCCCGCCACGCCCCGGGGTCAGCGACTGACCTGGCCTGCGGACAAACCGCTTACTCATCACTCCAAGGTGTGGCGGGTAGGGGCGGGGCGGGGGCGGGGCGGGTGGCGCGGGCACACCACACCACCGAGCTCGACACACTGCGCTTAATCTTACAGCCTCCCCGCTCCCCTCCCCTCCCCTCCCTCTCTCTCTCTCTCTCTCTCTCTCTCTCTCTCTCTCTCTCTCTCTCTCTCTCTCTCTCTCTCTCTCTCTCTCTCTCTCTCTCTCTCTCTCTCGCTCTCTCGCTCTCGCTCTCAGCCTTCCGGACCCGCCCCTCAAATTAATCCGGAGCGCCTGCCAGCCAACCAGTGAAACACTTGAAATCCAATCACGCCCTCCCCCGCGCCCCCAGCCCCGTCGTTATGACGAGACGGCTTCTGTTCCCTACTGTATCCACAGCCTATACGCCTGCTTCATGCGCCGCGCGAGGGAAAAAGGAGAAGGGGGACCTGGTGGCGGGGGGGGGGGGGGAGTGTGTCGTTACTCACGTGCAACCCATAACGACCATCTAAGTGCGAGGTGGGGGGGGGGGGGGCGCTATGGAAGGTTTAGTGCGGGGGGACGGCGTGCGTCGTTCCGATCTGCGTCACAAGGCGGGCTGTGCTTCGTCGTCCGCAGCGCAGCGCTGGCCTGGGGCTGACGCACCGGCCGGGGGCGGGCCGGGGGCGGGGTGGACTGCACTCTGGAGTCGTCGCCCCCGCGTGGCCCTGTACGACGACGGCGTGCAGCGGGTTCGGCCCGCTTCCAGCGTTTTTGCCGCGCATATGCTGTCGCTGACAAGATCGGTTTTAAATCGCCGTAATGGAAATCACCTTTGCTTCGGACAAAAACGCGGTTTCGACCCGCTACCACACTGTAAGGGATTTTGTCGTAACTTTACGAACAAAGACCTGTTAATTTTTTTTCACGAACTCTTCGTTATTTTTAGAAAACGAATACACTTGTAAAATGACTATTGTTCGTAATATTGTGTATATGATCCAGAATCCAAGAAATTTGTCGTTCTGGAATGCTTATAACTTATATGCCAGATTACGAAAAGTTTGTTTTCCAATCTACGAACGGTTCTTCTTCTGGAATGACGAACAGTGTTCGTCATTTTCAATAACAATACTATTCGTACGGAATTTTATCGTAAAATAACAAAATCCATTAACAGTGCAGAGGGTCCATCGTGAATCCAGCTCTGTGGGTCTGCCTTCTCTCTGCCGTTCCGTGTTTCCCGTCACACGCCTGGCGCGAGGCTAAAACGCATACCGAATAGCAAGAAGCCATTGTGAATCGTGTTTCCTGGAAGGCGCGCGCGCGCGCAGCGCAAAGTTTTTACGCGTTTCCATTTCTTTCGTTTATTATTCCTTTTTAATAATTTGTTTCTGACTGACGCGGACGCGGTGTCAATCGGACTCATAAAAATCCGCCGTCGAGGACGAGGATCCTACCCCACCACCCCGGCCCGCTTGCAGTGTATTCTAATGCGAGAGGGAAGACGCTGTCCAGCCAGGGTGGCGGGGCGGGGCGGGGCCTCGCCCGCGCAGCTCTCTTGTCGTGATGGCTCGCCATGGAAATGAGTATGGCAGAAGCAGAGTTGTGAAATTTTAGGACTCGAGTTGGTAAAAGTGAGAAGATCGAGCTCGGCGGGGGAAAAAAGCGGGAGCGAGCTGCGATGAATCACTGTCTGCTGATGGATCGTAATAATTAGGAGTGAGGTGGAAGGTCACGCACTGATTTTGTTTTGACCTCGTGTCCTCGAGCTGTCGTCCCGAGAAAAAGTGAAAGCAAAGTCGTGTAAGACATCAATCCAGACACGCGGGGCTGTGTGCCGCGAGATTTTGCTTTTTTGTATCTCGGGCATTAGTTGCCTTACCGCGTAGACAAAAGAGAATTTTGTTGCGTAAAGTATGCTCTATATCTAAAGAGATTTGGCTGCGGAGGTTTCTAACCCGTTACACAAGGATGCGCCCTCAAGCGGAGCGGTCCTGCCTGCTAGCTACCTGTCTGCTCCACACCATCGCGTTTCGGTGCAGCGCCGGCTGCTGAAATTAGTTTTGCCCGCTCAACTGTAATTGAGTCATTTAACACATTCAGCGTGGGCTCGACGGGATATAATGAGAGGGAGAGCGTGCGGAGGAGGGCTGCAGAGAGGGAGAGAGAGAGAAGAGGCAGCACTCTGGTGCGCCCTGACGCTGCTGCTGCGGTGGCTGTCGGGGTGGGACCGTGAGCCCGCAGCGCAGCGGCAGCGGCGCCATGTAGAGTTGTCGAGGGCCCAGGCCGAGCCGGGCGGCGCGGTGCGGGGTGCGGGCGCTGACAGCGATGATTAAATGAGCACTTTGCTCGCTCACGTAGCCCGGCTCGGCTCGGCTCGGCTCGGCTCGGCTGCTGCAGGGGATGTTCAACATGCAGGCCGCGCCGCCGCCGACGACGACTCTTTCCTTCACGCTTGCGAGGAAAGGACAGAGATATAGAGTAGAGAGAACGACAGCAGCAGCAGGGCGAAGGCCCGGGAGGAAGGAAACCACGTCATATTGTTTTGGGAGTGTAGAATGTGGCGTCGTGTATAAGGAAAAAAGGGAATAGTAAACACCAGGCGGTGTTTGCTCGCGATATCTGTCTCATTCCTCCCTCCGTCCCGTCCGCGGGGCGGGTAGAGTTACTTGCCGTGCTTCAAATTACGCTGATAGGACCCCAGGGCCGCTGACCCCCTGGGAGCGCCGCGCCGCGCCGCGTCGCACCGCCGATAAAATCTCGTTAACTCGCGACGGAGATCGTTTATTTATTTATTTATTTATTTTTTATAGCATTGGTTGATGCGGTGATGGGCGTTTGATTGCCTGCGCGTTGCCCGCGTAACTCCCTTCCCCCCCCCTCTCTCTCTCTCTCTCTCTCTCTCTCGCTCCCCCTCCCCCTCCCCCTCCCTCTCCCTCTCTTTTCAGCAGATTAGTTTGCCGTCGACAAAAAGCGGCGCGCGCCGCAGCGTTTTCGCAGAGAGGGACGGGACGTTTGGGTGCGTCGAAACCGTATGCGGCAAATTGCAATCCAATCGTTTTCGCAGCCGGCTCGGCCCGGCCCGGCCCGGTCGGGGGGAAACTTTGTAAACCCTCTGGCTGTCTGGTTAGGGGCGCGACCCGACCCGACGCGACCTGCGCTGCGCATTGAGAGGCTCTTCTAAATTACCACGCCATGTCATAACACGGCTGCTCGCCATTTTTTTAAAAAAGAATTTATGGTCTATTGAGACTCGGCCAGCAATCCTATTCTGGTAATACAGTGGCCCCTCCCCTCCTCCCCCTCCCGTCCCGCAGCTCCACCCCCGCTATATATACGCGGTCGGTCCGCCTACTCGAGGACACCCCTATGTTATCCCTTTAGCCGTGGTCCCACAGGCTTTTGCTTTGCTGTTACTTTTCCCTGCTCTTCTCCGTCCTTATTAGTTTCAGCGCGCAGCTCGTCTCTCACCGAGGAGCCGCGGCAAATCCCCAGGCTCGCCTGATAATTAAAGGCCACCGGTCGCATGTGAGCGGCGAGCGCACCGCCCCCGCCCCGCCCCCGCCCCGCCCCCGCCCCGCCCCCGCCCCGCCCCGCCCTGCCCTGCCCTCGTTCTCGTTCGAGAGCTTTTTCTCTCCGCCTTCCTTATCAGCTCTCTCTCCTTCGCTTCCGCCCCCGACCTGAAACAAAGGCATTATTCCCGCGCCCTCATTGCCGATATATTTGAAATATCGCCCCTCCCCGCCTGGTCGTTCGCTTGTTGGTCGCGAGCAGAGGAATTTGTCTCTGCCCCGGTCGACCTATTATTTATTTTCTTATGAATGGCCTGATCCTTCTTTCTTTATTTTTTTTACGCCCCTTTAGGCACCGGGGAAGGGGCCGCGGGAGGCTGAGCCGAGCCGAGCCGGGAGCGAGCCGAGCCGAAACGGGGGCAACGGGGTAGGGAGAATGGCCTCAGAGGGGGTCGGCCTTCGCCGTATGAAGGCGCTGCTAATTCCAAGCACGCGCGCGATGAGTGGGGCGGGGTGGGGGTGGGGGGTCAATCAACCTGCGAGGGGGGGGGGGGGGCTGCCCTGTGCGACCGCATCTGATTGCGGTGTGCAGGAGACTAATAGGGTGCTGTGGAGGCAGGCGAGGCGAGGCAGCTGGGGCCGGGCCGGGCCGGGCCGGGGAGGGTCCATCCCCAATAACTCGCGTCGCTCATACCGGAGTGGAGGCAAAGTAGCGACCCTGGAACACTGCGCCGCATCGCATGGCCCTTTATTATTTAATGTTACCGTCACAAACCATCTGTTCCTCACACGGGGCTGCTGCTGCACGCGTCGAACCGTAGCGGGCGGCGTGAAAACTCACGTTATAGGTTTCACCAGTTTTGATGAGGTTCTCTTTGGCAGTGTGCTTGCGGCATACGTGACGATCCACACCGCCCCGGCCGGCCCGGCCGGCTCCTAATTAGTGGCTCGGCGTGCTTCACTTGTCATCCGTTTTGTGGCTTTGCGTCCCCCAAACTCCGCTGCTGGTAGCTGGCGGGCACGGCCGTATGACTTCCCGCCCGCCCCGTCCACTGTGCGCCAAGCGCGTCGGCGATATTCACAGGAAACCTTTTTTTTTTTTTTTTTTTTTTTTTTAAATTTTAAGTGAGCATGGTTTTTGCGCTTCCGGGTTTGCTCTGTCGTATGGGCGCCGCTTCGCTGCTGCGCCCAGCCTGGCGTGTTGAAAAATGAATGATCATCTTCCGCGTTACGCTCCACTGCACCGCCCCTCCCCTCCCCCTCCTCTCCCTGGTCTTGAGGGATCCGCTTATCCTTTCATCAGTACCACCTCTGCCTTTTTTTTTTCGGTCCGGAAGGAACTGTACTTTTGCGAAGTGTGATGAAGGAAATGGTCTCGCGAGAGCGAACAGTGTTTAGTGATATTGCCTTTTTTTCTTATCCCACCCCAAGCGGAAAAAATGGGAACAACGCGATGCGGGAAGTCTGGCGTGAACAAAAGGGTATATTCCTCCAAGGCTGCTGTACGCCGTTTAAATCAATGCAATTACGATGTTTTCATTCTTGTTTGCGCAGGGGAAGACAACGGCACTCCTCGAATAAAGTCGACGACTTAGTCGGTTGTGTTTTCTTTCCATTTTCCCCTCCATTATGGGCTGACGTGTCAACATTAGATGGGATTTGTGTGGTCGGCGGGGCAGAGCTTAATAGAAAGTGCCCGAGGAAGTTTGATGACTGAAGCCGTATTCTTGTTAAATCGTTTATTTCTCTTATTTTAATAGCACAATTTACTCTGCCTTTTATCAACCGTACAGCCACAAAGAACTATTTACGTTCTACGTAATTCCTGCCACAACCCCGTTTGTAAACATAGGCTGTGTTCAGATCATTTCGTGGCAAAGACAACACATATTATTCGCATGAGGCCAATGCTCCGCGATACACGCGACTAGCTACTAGCAATTTACCTTCTTTATGCATTTCTTTTTTAAAAATTCGAAAAACAGGACAGACGTAGTAAGTGAACACTATACAAAATATTCTTTACGTTTTCTGCTTTCAAAAGAATATTTCAATATTTAAAAAAAAAAATTCTTCTCTTTTGCGTCAGTCTTGAGATCACACTCGCGGAACTCTCAAGATTCCTGCTCGGCTCGTTTAACTGTTCCAATAGATTTTGAGTCCTCTTGTCGCACGAGGCTGACACTTTGGCACTTTGCGTACTTTCGGCACTTAACGACACTAGTGTGGCGCGCGCCACTGACATTTCGAGAGAACCGTTGGCCTCCTCAGAGGTGGGTCTTCTCGATGTCAGCGTGGTAGCCGTTGCCCTCTCGATGATCCCTGCGTGAAATGTTCCGTCAATATACGAGTATGTCATTGCGAAATTTTGAAATAGACTGCGCAAATGAGGCCTTACTTAGCGAGCAGCTCCTGCGAGCCCCGGTGGTCCCGAATGTACCGGAAGGAGCTCACGTTGTTGGCGCGGTGACGGTTGAGGGATCCAGTCCGCCCCACCTCGGATACGACTGGAACAACCAAACAGAACAACATTTCTCGTTTCCGATCATTCCGCAAATACAAACTCTTGGTGACACAACTCATATTTTTGGGAGGTGGGGTTTGGTTTTGATGAACGGTTGGGGTCGATTGGGAAAAGTTTTATTCGTTCTGTTATTTCTGCCGGACGAGCCCCCTTCCTAGGAAACGGCGGCCATAAACACTTTCCCTTTCGGTATCGACGGGCCATTCCGCGAAACGCCAAGCCCATCTCCTCCTCCAAATCTCCTCCTCGGGCCTACCCGTGGGCAGCGTCGCGGATCCGGGAGGACCCGAGAGGACCCGGAGGCTGCAGGGAGGCTGGCAGGGGCCGAGCCGAAGGTCGCGGGGTCCAGCCGGGCCGGGCCGGGCCGGGCCGGGCACTCAGCACATCTGGCTCTCCATAAAAGCGCTGGCTCCCCTCTGCACTCCCACCCCCGCTCCCCTGAACTCATCCTTGCCGCCGCCGGATGACGAAAACGCATAAAGCAAGAGAGTGTGATAAATCACTCGCACCCATCGCCATTGTCCTCGTTATGAAAGAGGAGACCACGTGACCGATCTGCCCCGCTGGCCGTGGGACGGACAGGACAGCAGCGCCACCCCGGCCGGCCGGGCTGGAACCGGAGCCGCGGGCGGGGCGGGGCGGGGCGGGGCGGGGCGGGGCGGGGGTGCTGACCCGACTGCAGGGCGCGGCTCCACGAAGGCGGAAGGCGCTCTCACTCCAGCGGGGCGGGGCGGGGCGGAATATGATATGGCGGTTGTGCAAGCGGCACGCTGTAAGCGGGCGCCCCATCGTTGTCCTGTTGGCGCCCTGCCACCGCCCCCTCTAACCTAACGGCCCTGCTCCACGGGTTTCTCGCGAGGCAACTAGTTTTGATGTTCTTTCCGCGCGCGTTTTTCTCATCGACTCATCCTCGACCCAACCTCGTCTGGCCCGGCCCGGCCCGGCCCGGCCCGGGGCCTCGCTCCTTAGCTGCTCCGTCCGGCCGCGGCCGACATTAGCACCTCATTGTAATCAAAAGGAAGCGGGAGTAAAACAGGGCGTGAAAGGGCGGTAATGGAGGCGCCAAAGCGCTAACCGAGACGAGAGCGGCGGGGCGGGGCGGGGCGGGGCGGGCCCCGCGAGTGTATAATGACTATAAACCTTTCGGCTAATTTGAATGTTCCCTGAATAAGCGTACTCGGAAAATTATCCATTCCTCTTTTTTTCTTCTTTTTTTTTTGCGCTCCTACAAAAATTATACCGTAAAAAGGAAATTTGAAATTATGTGAAGTTGAATATTGCGTGGATGCGGCCCGTGCCCCGTTATTTGTGTTGGACTTCGGCCTTGACCGCGGGGCCGGGCGGGGGGTTCTGGCTAGGATACCTGGCGGAAGGCAATTTCTCGTGTAGCAAGGTTAGAGGGCGGGAGGAGATTTGCTTCGGCAAAATCCCCGTGAGGCGAGGCCCCCGGCCCGGCGGCAGGGTGGCTGGACGGAACCGTTCTGTTTCCCCGGACACAGATTGGCGGAGCGGGGAAGCTCTCTCTGTCCCAACTTTGTTCTATGACGGGCTGAAGGCTGTCCGGGCCGGGCTGCGGCTGGTCGGGGGAGCGGTGCTCCGCCCGGTGGAGGTAGATTTTTCGATAGCATCCCATTCCTATGCAGGTCAGAGGGAGGCCCGGCCCGGCCCGGCCCGGTCGGCCGCAGCCCCGCAGCCTCCGCCCGGCCTCCCCTCTGGCCCACATAGTGTTGCATAACCGCGGCCTGGCCTGGCCTGCCGGTGAAGGGAAGGGGCCCGGCCGGCCGCCCCTAGGCGTGTCGCCCGGTACCCTGCTGAGCGGTCCCCCAAAGATCCCTCTGTCGGGCTCAGCAGGCGGTGAGGGATGGGACGGGATGGAACTCACCCGTCAGCATGGTCGCGTCGGTCCTGCTACGCGTGCGGAAGCCGCACATGCCGAAGAGCGCGCGCCTGAAGTTCTGGCCGGATACGCAGTAGAGCACGAAGTTGATGCCGAAGTTGGCGTCGAACAGGACGTTGAAGTAGTGCTGGAGGATGACGATGGTGTGCGAGCCTTCGTCCTGGTGCGTCGTCTGGAAAGCGAATCAGAAGACGGAATGAGAATTGATGGGGATGGTCCTGCACACGTCGCGCACAGGCGGGGGCCTCACGGGCCCCGGGGCGGGAGGGGGGGGGGCGTCCTCTACTTTGTTGTCCCTGGGAGAATAAGCTGACAGATTGTGGGAATCAGGTTAGCAGCGCGGCTAACCGAATTTACGCACCGCGCCACGCCGCGCCACGCCTGAGTCTGGTGTTGGGCGCCACGCCACGCCGCGCCGCGCCACGCCGCCGGTCGACATCTGCGCCCCTCTGGGCTGAGCCCCCCTCATCAGCAGGAAAAGACGCCCATCACCAGACTCCGAGTCCCCCGGCCCCTCCTACACCGCCACCAACGAGGAAAGCACAACTGGAGTCCCTTACTTCTTTGCCACGAAATAGCGCGGCGGTAGTTTGTTTGGGGCTTAACAACACACAAACTCGGGCGGGGGTCGGGGGAATTGGGCGGAAGTGGCAGTGTTGCTCCTCACATGACTCTATCGCATGATGCTCTCTCTCTCTCTCTCTCTCTCTCTCTCTCTCTCTCTCTCTCCACGTTCCCTTGGCCACGTTTTCCTGCTCCTTCGTGCGCACGTCTCGAGTACCCGAGTATACTCTTTTCTTCCTCGTCTCTGTGACTTATGGCTACGAATTTTAAAAATATTTCTTAGGACGTGGCGGGGCGGGCGGCGGGGACGGGGACCCGTGCATCCCGACGGACTATTTACTCTTTCTGCGCACGCCATCGGGGAGGTCGTTTGAGACACAGCGGAGCGGGACTCGAGGCTCAGATAAAGGAAAAGAGGGCTGCTGGGCTGGGGGTGGAGGGAGAGGAATGGGGAAAAAATGGCGGACAGGGAGATTGAAACGGTAGCGCCGCGGGAGTCTGTGCTTACACATGTCGCGCGGTCCTTTTATAAAACTGCGCGTCTGATGACCCCTTTTTGTCGCGCGCGCAGCGGGCTAATCAGGTCGGTACGCCCCACCCCGGCCCACCCCGCCCCACCCCGCCCTGCCCCGCCCCGCCCCGACTGCATCTCCAGCGCCACCACCGGCCTCTGCGCGACACGGTGCACCGCGCCCCGCCCCGCCCCGCGCCCTGCGTTCTCTTCCGGGCCCACGGGCACTGGTAAACAGAAGAGTTATTTGCCAGTTGCGACTCTCTCGGCCCCGTCCGGCCCCGCGACGCCACGCCCCGTATCTAACATGGCGTACGGACTCGGCGGGTGGGGGCCGCGGCCCGGGCCGGCCCTGGGCCAGCGGGTGCGGGATTGCTGGCGTGTGTTCGAGGGTGGCTCGTATATTTCATATGCCCGCGCGACTGCAATTTATTTAATAACAAAAAAAAATAGGGGGTAGAGCGCGGGGAAGAGAAAAGAAACTTTCTGCTACTCGCGCGGTCCGCGTGTTTTCCATAAGTTTCGGGGGAGATAACGAGACTGGGCGCCGCGGAAACGCCAGCAGGCCAGAAGCTTTCAGGAAAGGGGAGGGAAGGGGTGGAAAAGAGTGTGAGTGAGAGAAATATTCGGGGCGGGGAAAAACAGCGAGCCAGCCAGCAAGTGCCGTGCTGAGTGAGATACGTAGGCAACAGAGTGTTTCTGGGGAGTGGTGGCGCAAGTGGAGTCGTTCTGGTAGCGTGGCGAAAAGAGATGTTAAGTCACCGGATGTGTCAACGCAATGTCCGGTTACAGTAACTCGGTCGCTGATATGCGCTCGGACCGGCATATCGCGGGTGGGGTGGCCCCTGTAGGCCTCGGGTGGCGGCGGCCTTGGCACTGGCCTTGAAGACCAGCCCTCATGTTAATTATCTCGGCTGGCCGTTCTGTGGCGGGGCGGCCGGGGCTATGAGGAAGCTAAACGTTCACTTCATCTTGGTTTTGTTTTGCAACGTGGTTTAAGTCGAAATTGAAAAAAAATAAAAATATCGTGTCGACAAACTGGATGATTTCAGTATACTTTATCTGAAGAATGCTTATAAAGCATTTAAGGTATCTATGTGAAGTGGCACGACAGAAAAAAAATGTAGAGTGTCAGGTGTCAGGTAGCGACCCGAACCTGCTGTTCGCGCGATAAGATTTGCAAAGGACACTATCACCTCGTTGAGATTGCCTGTCCCAATAGCCGGACGCTCTTGTCGGCGGGATAGACGGACAAACATACGGACCGGAGAGAGAAAAAAAAAACCGCAATCACTGCGGCAATCTTATCGCTATAATTAGCGATGGTGAGGTGACGGTGAGTAGGAGGGGCCCCTAATGGTTCGGGTGTCCCTGCGTCGGCGGGCGGGCGGGGCGTTGCACCCCGACGAGCACGTGTCCTCGTCAGCAACGCCACGTGCCTCACCCCTTCATCCCTCCTTCCGCCTCCTCCTCGTTGATCCGGCGACCCCCTGTCAAGGCGCCCTAGTAATTGCCTCGGGGAATGTGTCCCTCGCTCCCGCACCCCGTAGTAGGCGGGCGAACGATGGGCGGGCTCAGGCGGGCGGGGCGTGGCGTGGCGGGGCCAACGCCATCAGCGCCAATTATCATCACGCCATCGGGCGACGCGCCGCCCGGCCGCCCGCCCCGCGCAACACGCGCTTTCGTTTGCTCGGGCGGGCGTCAAATGGGGCCGTGCGCCGCCCGCTGCGTAGCCGAGCAGTGCGTATAGAGCGGAAGCGGCGGGAACCTCCCCCTACCTCCCCCCACCCCCACCATGGACTAGAACTGTTACAGTTCTAGTCCATGCCCCCACCCCCTCCCGGTGAGCCGAGCCCAGCCGATTGTGTTCACCTCGCAGCTGCTTTCACTCGCCCCGTGAAATATTATGGTGGGCCGATGGAAGTTGAGCGCCGCGGGGCTGGCTGTGCCGGGCCGGGCCGGGCCGGGCCCTGCCTAGCGGCACCACTAGCGCCCCAGCCGGTTTCATCCCCCGCCAGACCAGACCAGACCACACCGCCAGTCGAACTTCATTATTACCGACAGGATGGAAGCGGGTGGGCCGCGCCGCAGCGCCAGCGCCCTGCCTGCTGGGCTGGGCTGGGCGGGACGGGGAGGGGGGGGGGCGTCTTCCCTTGAAAGGACGCCCACAAAGTTGCTTCAGAGCCGCCCTAGTGCGTCGTCCTCTTATCTCTCGCTCTATTCTCTCCCTTGACAGCAAATTAGTAGTGCTGCGCCGTGTTATTGTAACAAAGATTTGTGTAAATTATCTGCAGCAGCACAAACAAGTTTTGCATCGGCGAAGTTGTCGCCCGCCCGCGCCTCACTGGGAGAATTATGAAGGCTCACTACCAAAAATACCAAAATATTTGCGTGTAAAAAGGCCATATAGAGTTTCACGGTGGAGTTACGGGGAATGGGATACAGGCTGATTTTATAGACGAAGCCGTCCAATTTTTCTCAGTGTTTTCTTTTTGTTCCCCTTTTTTTTTCGATGACAGCAGCAGGTCGCGTGCGTGGCTTTATCCCGGGAGCGTCGCACCCCCTCCCCTCCCCTCGTTTGACTGTGTAACACGTCGTCCCGATGCGACACTCTATACCTCCGCGCCAGATTTCAATCAAGTCGCCCCTGATGGAGGCACCTGGCCCCCGCGCTGCTCCACCCCGCCACAGCCGCATCCTCCGTCTTCGTTTTCTTGCCTTTCCCCAGGCAAATGAGAAAAAAGTGACCGATTTTAACTTTCAGCGCGCGTCTCGCGCCCGAGTCGAGTCGCAGCGGCGGCCGTCACGGGTGTGTGCTCGCAGGCCGGAGGGGGGGGGGGGGGCAGAGGAATCGCTTTCAGACGTGACTTTAAAGACTGCGCAGCGCGGCGGTGGCGGCAGCGGACAAAGTGTAGCTGACGGTAAGGTTAATCATTCCATTGACCTTTATACCCCCTGGACCGACGCGCCCGCTGGGCAGGTCCAAGGAGGCTCTTTATCATCTCCATACTCAGACAATGGGTCTGAATAGATCACAGGTCCCTCTTCGCTCTCGCTCCGTCTGTCTCTCTCTCCCTCTCTCTCTCTCTCTCTCTCTCTCTCTCTCTCTCTCTCTCTCTCTCTCTCTCTCGGCGGCTATTACTCGAGTTGACTGCCTGGCGCGCCGTTGGCTCTTGCTGCCCGAATGCGTTAGCGTTAGCCTGCGCCATGGCGATGGTGACCGGACCGGTGCCGGTGCGGCAGTGAACTGTCGCTGAACATTTTTATGGCGCATAAAGGCGTTATGTACCTTGCGGGGCGGGGTAACATCGACAGGCAGGGATACGCCGCCGTGCCGGATCGGTGGAATTATTTTCCTTGGCTGCTCGCGAGCAGCTGGTGCCGTGCCTGCGGCGGGCCAGGCGCTACCCCCTCGGCCCCTGGTCGGCCCACGCAGGCTTGAAGGGCGAGAGCAGAAACTCAGTGGGCGTTCAGCCAGCGCGGCCCCGCCCGGCCCCGCCCGGCCCGGCGTGCTCCTGGCCGCGGTTGGCATGGTCAATGACCGCACGACGGGAGGAGAGGATAGGAGAGCGAAGCGCAGGTTTCTGCGCGCCAACTTTTAAAAGCGTGAATGTGCAGGTAAATTACGAAGTAGTTAGGATTCCCAATCGCTCCTTGAGACTGACTTCATTTTTGCCCGCCTTTTTTGTGAATAGTCGGTTGTTTCAAATCTTTGTAAACTAAAGTGACAAACTTTTTTTCCCTTTATTTTTCTGATCGGCTACTGACAGTTCGGCAGGGTTCGCGGTCGGGTCACAGTGTCACGTTCTTGTACACCCCGGCCGACGGTGCGGGGAATGTGCGGGGACCGACACTGGTGGTGGCCGTGCCGTGCCCTGGCGGCGGCTGTGCCCCGCCCCGCCCCGCCCCGCCCCGCCCCGCCCCGCCCCGCCCCGCCCCGCCCCGCCCTGGCGCGTGCTCGCTGTGCAAACTCAGGGCTCGGGAGGGATTACAAGTTGGTGGAAGAGGGCCCGGGGGCGGGGCCGGGGCGGCGGAAGCCCAACGGCCCGGCAATAGCTCATTACCTCGCGCATGAATGTATTTGCACCTCGCCAAGCTTTTCGTGTTGCTCGCGAATTAAAAAAAAAGAAAATGCTTAACAGACAATAGGGGAGGGGGGATAAAAACGGCTCTTAGATTACACGGTTCTCGAGCGCTTGCACACTACTTGCTACCCTTCTCTAGTCCTGTCGAGTCATAGTGCGCGCCGGGTCCGATACCCTCTGCAGCTCCTACCCGATGAGGCCCGCCTGGAAGTTAATTACAACTTCCAGGCCATTTGTTGGGCATCAAAGTGCCTGGGCGTGGCGTGGCGTGGCGTGGCGGGGCGCTGTACATCCATTAGGCCCCTTGGCTCGGCCCCTGCTCGGCCGGGCCCTTCCCCAGTAAGGCCTGCTCAGGGGTTAAGGCGGGATGGCCCCCCTGTGCCCCGCCCCGCCGCGCCCCGCCGCGCCCCGCCGCGCCCCTACGCCGGCGGCCGCGCCCGGGGCAGCACGGCGGGGCGGGGTGGGCTGTAAAAACACTCGGTCCGCAGCGCTATCCGCGAGGGCGAGCCGCGCTGCTCCGGCCGGCCGGCCCGGCCAGCTCTCCTCCCCACCCGCCATTCCCGCACTTTTACGGCCGTGATGCCGGAAATCAAGTTGGCTCCATCCCTCATTCGACCATCGCCTTGCGATCCTCGCTCGGCCCCGGCCCTGCACGCGGCTCTTCCCAGGGCCGTTTTGCCGGACGGGCCAGGGCCAGAGGGAAGGGGAGGGCACCTGACTTCATAGGACTTTGTTCGTGATTAGAAGTAAATTTTGCCGGGACCCGCCCTGCTGCTGTGCGCTACGCCGCGCCACGCCGAGGGATGCCTCCATCGCTATGGTTCGTTTGACGTCGTCGCCGACAAATGAAACCGTAAACCTCTGGTCCGGGTGGCCGTGGTGCCCCGGCGCGGCGGGGCGGGAAGGGCAGATATCCTACTGGTTGTCTCCGCCACTTCTGGCGAGGGGCCGTACCGAGTTGCCACGCGCTGAGCTGGCGGTGCGGTGCGGGCCGGGGCGAGGCGGCCAGAGACACCAGAGAGGCCTGTGGCGCCGATGCAACCCGATCTTTTTGATGGAGTGTCGCGACTGGCGGTGCGGGGCGGGGTGGGGCGGGGCGGGGTGGGGTGGGGTGAGGCGGGGCGGGGCGGGGGTGGTGCCTACGGGTAGAGGGCGGCACGGCACGCACTCTGGACCAGATTGCACGACCCGCTGCCCTAAAGGGGACTAGAGCGATAGGCTGCGTCGCTCTAGCCCTTGTGTCCAGGACCGTGAGAGATCGAGAGAGAGAGAGAGGGAGCGGAACGCCCCCGGCCCGGCCCGGCGCTGCTGCTAGGCTGGCCGCCGCCGTTCGCACGTAGCGGCTCGTGTTTGCTGGCGGAAGCGGCCGGCTGCGGGCGGGGCGGGGCGGGGCGGGGTGGACCCCGCCGGGGATGATTTAGGGCGGTCATCAGGACCCACCTCACCTCAAGGTCGGGCCGTGCCGGGCCGGGCGGGGCCAATAGGCCCCCTACTGATCCTGGACCCGGTCCGCCTTACGTCTATTGGGCCCCCGCCCCGCCCCTCCCACTCCCACGGCTATGCCATTTAATCAGGAAAGCCGCAGTCCGGGCCGGGCCGGGGTCCGCACGCCCGCGCGCCTCCTGTCGCCGGCCGGCTTTGCACACACACACACACACACACACACACACACACACACACACACACTCACACACACTGACCTCGTTGACGAAGATGTAGAGGCGGACGATGTAGGACGGCAGGTTGAGGGCGATGAAGACGGTCGACACGATGAGCAGCATCTCGGTGACCTTGGACTGGGTGCCGCTGGGCCGGGTGCTGCCGCGGTGCTGCAGGGTGCGCCGGGGCGCGCGCCGCCCGCGGAGGCTGCGGACAGGACGGGGCAGATCAGGACGGTGATGGTGTTGCCGCAGTGCAGGAGGGGAGAGGAGAGGAACGGAACAGCCGCGAGTAAATCCTGGCCAAGTGCGAGGTGGCGGGTAATGGTTCTCTCGCGTGCGGACGGGACGCGTCAGGCCGGCCGGCCGGCAGGGATTTGTCGCGCCGTGACGCCCTAACGACCCGCACCCGCACCCGCACCCGCGCGCGGGGGCGTAAATATATCGAGTTGCGCAGCCACGCAACATCGATAATAAAGAAACAAGCACGTCCCTGAATCAACCTCCGAAACAAGCTTGTGCCCCGCCCCGCGGCCGAACCTGCGCCCGCAGGAAGGCTTCGGACCTGGACTATATAGACATGAGTCCGTGAGGTTGGGGTTGGGGTACCGCGGTCGCGGCCTCTTTTCCAGGTTCGGACTGATGTCAGGCTTGTGCATGAGCTGGACGGGGACCCACGCGTCCTGGGCTCAGGTTCCGGCGGGGCTCATGTCGGTAATGCCCCATTTTGGAGGGTATATTGTTGGGGAAATTGCCTATCTATCAGGCGGATCAGTAGAGGCCTCGTGTGGGGGAACGGCCCCCTCGCACCATCCCTAAAATCGCGCCAGGGTATTATAACGTACACGCCCCTTATAAATCTCGTTGCGTTGTGATTATGTGCTCTCCCATATACATATGTATATCTTTTTCGCACACGCGTGAGCTATATCCACGTGTCTGTCGGTGGGAATCAGTGTCAGCCCCTGTCCGCGCCTCATGTCCCATTCATGTATTCTCGGGGCGCACTGGTACTCCAATCTGTCGCGTCCAAACTGACACCCTGCTGCTACATGATCAGCAGACCACGCCGCCCTGCTGCCCTGTCCTGTCCTGTAGGAGTGAGGCCTGCTATGATTGCACTGCTGTACGCACGTTTCAGGTTTTTTAAAAATATAAAATAAATTATCCCTTTGTGAGTTTTGTGAGCTCTGCATACTACACATATTACTGAGGCTTATGCGTATCCCTCTCTTCCGTCATCCCATTCTGCTGAGAGAGGGGGAGAGGCAATAATTGCTATGATCTCTGGGGCAGATGAGCTATTGTCTGTATGCGATTGTGGGCAGCGCGTTCTACGCAAATACCCCCGTGATTCATACATAAGGCTAAGCAATGACTGCATTTTATCACCGCCCCCACCCCTCTGTTTCCGCCCTCTTTTCATTCTCATCCTGTCGAGCGGGATATGAAGGAGTGCGCTGCCCCGCCCCGCCAGGCTCTGCCCCGCCCCGCCCCGCCCCGCCAGGGCGCAGGCAGTTTCATTCCATCCGCAGCTTTTGTCGTTGTATATGGTGGCGGTGGGCGCGCCCCTGCATACGGGGCAATAAAGCTGCACGACGACAAAACAGCAGGCGGGGCGGGGCGGGGCGGGGTGGTTATTGAGGGAGCTGGGTGAGGTGCGGCGGTGTTGTCGCCCGGAGCGTAGCGCGCTGCCCGCCGCCCCGCCCCGCCCCGCTGCAGCTAGCTCGCCGGCGCGCTGCTGGCGGCTCTGTTATCAGCCAGAAGCACGTCTCGCCTCGCACCCCGCCCCGCCACGCCCCGCCCCGCCCACGAGTACCTCCTCCTGCTCACGCTATCCCTCACCGCCCCCTCGGGGGACCGTGGCTGCCCGCCCGCTCTGCCTGCAACCCTACCCCCACACTTTTGCTGCTGCTGCGTTGTCACGTCCCCCGACGACGCCGCCTCCGCCTCCACTGCCGAGCCGAGCCGAGCCGAGCCGAGCCGAGCCGAGCCGAGCCGAGCCGAAGCGGACCGGGCGCCCAGTTTGCGCATACAACTTCCTTAAGCGCTCCCGTCCGCTCTGACTTACAACCTTATTTCCCTTTTTAATTTTATTCCTCCCCTGCTCCGTCACCCACGCGCGCGCGCGCAGCCCCTGCAGCGCTGTCGCTGGCATTGAGAGGCCGGGCCGGGCCGGGCCGGGCCTGCTGGAGAAGACATGCGGGGCAACACGAGTGCGGTGGGACCGCGTGGGGCGGGGCGTGTGCCGGGGCCGGCGGGGGCGGGGCGGGGGCGCGGGTATATGGGGGACTGTTGTAAGTAGTCGGCCAACTAAGCCACTCCAACTGCGGGGGACATGCGTTGTCGACATGACCCGGTGGAAGTGAAGGGGGTGGGGGTGAGGCGGGGCGCCCTGCCGTGTAGGCCGAGGAGCGCGGCGGGGTGGGGCGTCCGGGCCGTCCACAGCCGCAGCCGCTGGCTTCCTGCACCCACTTTATTAGCAAAGTTTAAGGGAGGACAGAGGGGCGCGGGGCAGCTGGCCCGTGATTTGGTGGGCGGGCCGGGCAGGGGCGGGTGTTTGCCGTGTTGGTCGGGTCGACGATCACAGGGCTCTACCCTGTTGGAACGTTCCGTACGGTGTATTTCGCTGTAAGTTACAGTGAATTTTCAGCGTAAGCTACGGTGAATTTTCACCTCGGCTGCCGCTCGATCTCTTGTTTGACTTATATATTTTTTTTCTGTTCCCGCCTCTGCGTAACAAGGTGATGATAAGCTCTCCTCTTATTGCTTTCGTGGCGGGTTTTGCGCGCCAATGCCGGCGTGTGCGCGGCGCGTGGAGGAGAGCCTTGTTGAGTTATGGATCGCAGATCCGATGGTGGCAGGAGGCTGGTCCTGCCCGCCCCGCCCCGCCCCGCCCCGCCCCGCCCCGGCCGTGTGATCTGGACGCTTTTCATACCGCGCTAGAGCTGGCCGCGCCCCGAGCCTCGCCCCACCCCGCCCCGCCCCGCCCCGCGCTCTCTGTGGACCGGCGACAAAGAGCCGCCCGCCTCCGCGCGCGGCTCTTAGCGAAATGAAAATGTGGCCGGTGCGCGCGGCGTGTCGCGGTCACGGGGCGGGGCGGGGCGGGGCGAGGGGGCGTGCCCTCCCGCCCTCACCTCGCGGCCTCCTCGCGGATGGGATAGGACCTATCTCCTTTATTTTCTTACAGATCAGGCATGCTTTGTGAACACGACACCGAGCGATGGCTTTATCCTCAAAGCCCCTTTAGTCGCGCCGCACCGCCCTCCTCCCCCCACCTACCCCTCCGCGCCCCGCCGTACTCACGCCGCTGTTTCTCTCTGCCTGTCACTCTGTTTCGCCTACTCTCGTCGCCCTCCTCCCCGACGGTGTCGCGCCAACGGGTAGAATACTAATCAGGCGAATGAGGTTCAACCCCGGCCCGGGGCCCGGCCCACCCGGGCTGCGTAATGACGCGTCACGCCCGCCCTGCCCCGCCCTGGGGTCCCTACGGGGTGTCTCTGGTTGCTCGGGGCCGGGCCGGGCCGGGCCGGGCAGGAAGGACCAGGCGACCAGTAACTTGGTCGATTATCAAGTAAAACACGGTTAGCCCGACCCCTGCCATAGTGCAGCCCACGTTGTGACCGGACCGGAGTGCCCTGTAGGGCAGGGCCACGCCCCCAAGTTGCTGACGGCTAAGTGCCGGGTGGGGCGGGGGCGGGGGCGGGGGCGGGGCCCCAGTGGCGGCACGCCCGTTAGGGGGCCCCTAGTGGGAGGTGGGAGCGGGGAGCGCCTGTGTAGTCGAGGGTAGGCAGACCCGCGGTGCACCGGCGCGCGCGGGCTGCCTACCCCGCGCCTGCTGCTGCTGCTACTCACCTGCCGCTGCCGTTGATGGCCGTGTTGGTGAGGTCCTTGCGCGCGCGCGCCAGGCGCAGGACGGTGCGGGCGATGCACGCGTTGAGCGAGAGGATGAGCAGCACGGGGAGCACGAGCGTGAGGCAGATGTCGGCGTAGTTGAGCACGCGCGCCAGGCTGTGCCACTGCTTGAGCATGTCGCAGACGAGCACCGTGCCGTTGGCGGCCTGGCCCGGCCCGCCCGCCGCGCCCTGCACCGCCGGCACGGGGATCACGGCCGAGATGAAGAGGTAGGGCGAGTACAGGCCGAGGCCCGCCACGGTGAGCGAGGCCAGGATGGCCCGCGCGCGCGCCACCGTGCACATGGACAGCCTCTGCAGCGGGTAGCTGACGGCCACGAACCTGCGCACCACGCACAGGACCATCACTTAATGCGTAGTTTTTTATTAAGTCCTTGGAAAATCCGCACTTGTCCAAGTGTGCGCCATCCATGGGTTATCTGTTAATCCCTTCTGTGCTTACCTTTCGACGGTAAAGGCCACGACGAACCATACGCTGAGGAAGCTGCACACGGACTTAAGGTAGACGAACAGCTGGCAGAAGCCGCTCTTGTTGAACACGGGGATGTCGATGAACTCGAGCCAGGTGGCGGCGACGGCCACCAGGCAGCAGGTGTCGCTGATGGCGAGGCCGGACAGGTAGTAGCTGCGGACAGGGTTCGGGAAGGAGTTTAAAAAAATACTCTCACTTTCGACACATAAATTCGGATACTTTGGCAAATGTGAGGCTGACCGCACCTGCTGGACAGCTTGTTAAGCTTGGTGCCGAAGAAGACGATGACGCAGAGGCAGTTGCCCAGCGTGCCGAGGGTGACGAGCATGGGCGTGAACCATAGCTGGATGGCGTACAGCACCGGGTCCCCGGGGAGCTCCGTGCCGTTGGTGTGCCAGGTCGTGGCCCCCGCCCCCGCCCCCGCCGGCCCCGAGGGCCAGGCTCCGGGAGTGGCAGTGACATCGTCGTCCGTCGTCGACCAGCTGGTGGTCCAACCCTCAGCCTCCCCCGAGCCCGCGGCCATGACTCAGCCAGCCAACCGGCCCGCCAGGCCCGCCATTCCTGCGCAAACAGAAAGCAGCGTCGTCTTTAGCAAAGCGCGTAACAGAACCCCGGCGTGGCGTGGCGTCGCACCTCGCCGCGAAATAGGAAGCAGGGAAAACATTTTCGCTAATGTGGGTGGGACCGGGGGAAATGTCATTTGCGGTGACCACGCGCTCGTTTCGACGGCGGGGTCCCCGTCGTGGTAATGAACACGGATGCTGGAAGTTGGCAAAACTGGACGGAACGAGAAGCGAGCATGACGAGCTTGGCGGCGCCGGTCCGTCCTGTCCGGCGGCGCGCGCGTGGCTCCATAATACCACCACACTGCCCGGCTTATTTTCGGACCGCACCGCTCGGAGTTTGGTCGAAATTTCTTTCGGGGCGGCAGAAAGTTTGCATTCAGGATTCGTTCGTGGAGGCTGCATAAAACAAACGCCTTCTCACGATTTATCAAAACACGATTGACTTTGGAGTTCTCGTTGGGGGCGTATCCCTTTTACAAATGTAAATTTTTTCGGGGGCCGGGTGGTAGATTGTGTGCTCTCTTCTCTTCTCCTCCCGGCCCGGTCCCCCCGGCTAGCTCTCCTCTCCATTTCCTCTCCTTCCATTTATCTATCGCCATCAATGGACCTCGCCCCGTGCGATTGGCTCGTGTCGCGCCGCGCCGTCTCCTCTGCTCTCGTCGATTTATTACGCGTCTTTTCCCTTTTCGTTTATTTCCCCCCCTTCCCCCCGCTCTCTTCTCTTCATTTTCCCTCCCCCCGTTTCCCGTCCGCCGCGCAGCCAAGCCAGCGACATGATTGGCGCGACAAACAGAATCACTCGGGTAATAAGTGTCTGGGGCTCCTGATGGCGGGCGGGGCGGGGCGGGGCGGGGCGGGGCGGGGCGGGGCGGGGCGGGGCGGGAGGGCCCAGAAGGGCCGAGCTGGCTGAGGCCCCTTTAATTAAGTGTCTTTTGTTGTGCGGTGGGAGGAAAAAGTAAAAAGCAAAGGGGGAAAAAAACCGTAGAGAAATTAAATCGATACAGCAAGGTCGAGGGTAAAACCACTCGAAAACACGAGCTAATTGGCCATGTTTCGGTCATTTCGATAATATTTCGGATTATTTTGTAATTGAATTCCCTCTCCCTCTCTCTTGAGCGAGATTCTAAGCCTCTCTGCTTTTGTTTCGTGTGTCCGCAGGTATGTACCACTGGCGCCAGCGTCACTGTAGCTCTCTAGCGCGCCCTGCCTGCAGACGGTGAGTCCTGCCCTGCGCCGCTGCTCCTTCCCTCGCACGTCCCTTCCCTTCCCTCCCCTCTGCCTCTCCCAGCTCTTCGTCGTAATTTATTGACCACCTTCCGCGTCGCAATTAACGGACTGTCGACGCGATTTATCGACGCGGAATCGACTACGATAAACAATACAAGGCTAGAGCGTGGCGCGTTACGGGGAAAGCAGAATTTAAAAAAAGAAAGCGGTAAAGAAAAAGGGTAGGGGAAAAAAATTAGAATGGCAGTCATTTTACATTCGACCCAATTTGGCTTTGTTTTGTTTTGTTGTCGTGTACCTGCGCGCTGCGGCTGCTGCTCTGCTTACAACACGCTCTTCTTGACCTAATTAACATACATTTTGCGAGGCGCGACACAGAACGCGGAAGCGGCTAGGGAGCGCGCGCGCGCGCGTGTGTGTGTGTGTGTGTGTGTGTGTGTGTGTGTGTGTGCGTGCGTGTGCGCGCGGAGGGCGAGGGATGCTGAGGCGCGGCGCGGGGTAGCGCCTGTCAGTGCGCGGGGTGTGTATTAGTATAGGCATTGCGGCGGCTATGAGGGGCGGGAGGCGCCGTATATCACACGTCCTGTCGATGAGAGCACGGCTCACCGCGGCGTGGCGCGGCGCGGCGTGGCGCGGCGCGGCGTGGCGCGGCGTGGCGTGGCGCGGCGCGGCTGACAGCGCGTCCCGTCCCGTCCCGCACGCTGTGCTCTGCTGCCTGCGCCCCTCCGGTGTGCATCGCCACACCGCCCTGGATTTTGACAGGCCATGAATCTCCAGGGCTGCGGCTGGCTGGCACTCACTGCTCTGCAAGGCCCGCCGCGCCGCGCCGCGCCGCGAGGACGCACGTGCCCGCGGGGAGGAGGGGGGGGGCATTTGACTAATTGTCTCGCGAGCGACACTCTGTAAGCGGGAAGTACATAGTCGAGTCGGGCCGCGGACGGGGAATAATGTCGCGGAAATATAGTTGCTCCTGTAAAACGTCGCCGCTTTTTCTGGAGAGATATTGGAAATCACTGCTGCGCATGCGCTGTTTGTTAAACCGGATGCGAAAATTGGGTTGCCGGGGGAGCGGCGCGGCGGCTAAGGGTGCGGGCGGGTGGCTGATGGGGCGCGTCATTCTGAACGTGACGGCCACGCGCCGCGCCACGCCGCGCCACGCCACGCCGCGCCACGCCACGCCACGCCGCGCCACGCCACGCCGCGCCGGCCTCCGGGAGGTCTAATGGCCGCCGCGCAGCGCCGCTTTTCTTTCACCGGGGTCGTAATTTTTCCCTTCTTTTGTTCCTTTTCTTAATATTTTTTTTGTTTTGACCGTCTTTATATTACCGGCCTCCTTAGCGGCAGGGTCCATAGGCAAGTCGCGAACAGCGGCGTTTAGCGCTTGGCGGAGTTGTTGCGAGCCGCTTAATCAGGCGAGACATTCTGTGTAAACTGGCGGCGCGGTTTTCTGTTTTTCATCCCGTTCTCGCCGGCTGGTCCGGCCCGGCCCGGGGCCACAAGGCGTCGCGACAAGGCAGCCCCGCCCCGCCCCGCCCCGCCCCGCCCCGCCCCGCCGGGACCAAACGCGAAATTGCGTCGCGTTCCTCCCCTCGTTGCGTTTCCTTATTATTGTTTCACGGGGCGCATTATTTTGTCTCTGCTGTCAGACGCGGCGGCCAGCTCGTCAGTCTCTGCCGCCCTGAAGGACAGGACGCGGCGCGCTGGGCGGAAGGGCAGGGAAAAGTGCGCCTAAACTGTACGGTATCGGCTAAAGAGGAGAGAGGAGCGGGTCGCTCGGATGGGAGAGGAAAAGCGGTATTAAAAGTTCGCCCGGGGAATTAAATGTGGTGAGATGTCCTGCGGTGGTTAATTGCAGACGGAGGAGGACGAAGAGTGCGACAAAGTTATTGCATAATAAAGGATGCACCCTTAAAACTTTTGGCTCCGGTTTACTGGACGCCAGCGGTAGCCCCGCGTTCTCCCGCTTCCCTGCTGCGAGACAAGTCCGTACAAATCCCTTTCGCAACTCTCTCTCTCTCTCTCGCTCTCTCTCTCGCTCGCTCGCTCCTATTCCACGTCCGTCCCGACCCGCTTTTCTTTTTAATGGTTTCGTCTTGTTTTGGAGGTCGCGAGGGGCTTATGCATGCAGCCCGGGCGCTTAAGGCGTGCTTAAATTAAGCAGTAGCAGCCGGTTGTGATACGCGCGGGGCGGGGCGGGGCGGGGCGCGGGGGACTCTCGGCCTGGGCGACGATCAAGTTGAACCCCAGCTGTTTTATGACGCTGCAGTCCCGGGAGGCTTGCAGGTGGGTTCGGCTATGCTAGCAGGTCCCTCCCTCCCGCACCCGCACGCTACGCTGCCGCGTCATACGGCGCCATCGGTCTCGCCTGGCCCCTCTCCTCGCCTCGCCCTTCTGCAGTCGCCTTTTCTTTTTCCCTACTTCAAGTTGGAGCCACTCGCTGCTCCCTCCCAGGCGCGTACTTGTTTCTCCCGGCAGTACTCCCCCCTGAGAACAAACAAGTCTCCCCGCGCTGCTCCGCGCCCCGCCCCGCCCAGGCACGTACAGGGGCCCCTCGTCTTACATGACTCCCCTGCTTGCAATAAGGCCATGAATATCCATCTCGCGAGGCATTTATTTGGACGGGAATATGAGAGCAGAGAGAACGGGGGCGCGCGGCGCGGCTCGGCGCTGCGCTGGCTGGCGGTGGTGGGGTTAGGCTCGTTCGCTGCACTGCAGCTGGCCATCTGAATATATTATATTTATATAATAATATATAATCTAATATTCAGATGGTGCAGCTGCAGTGCGGCGCCACGCGCCTTTCATCTCTCTGCTCTTATATTCCCGTCATAATAATAAATGCCTCGTATATATGTTTTCGTGCGGGGACCTGCAGCCGTGTGGTGCCCGCCGCGGTGCGCGGGGCTCTGACTGAGGCTGCGGCTGCGGGGACTACCGGGCCGGGCGGGTGGAGTCTCGTCTCCTCAAAGAGGGAAATCATCGTATTAGCAGACCGCTTGAGGCTGCCGCCGCGCCGCCCTGCCCGGCCCGGGCCATATGTACAGTACATCTCCCTCCTCGCCCTTGACCCTGACTGAGTGCCCCAAGACGCTCGGGCTCTCCCTCCCTACCTCCTTCCCCTTCGTCTCCTCCCCCTCCTCATCCTCCTCATCCTTCTCTCTTCCTCCTCCTCCTCCTCCTCCTGTTTCCTGGTCATATCCTTAAAGCCACACGATATGATACCGCCTGGATTGTCCAGCCGCCCTTCCTCACGCGTGTTCTCCAAAAAAATAAAAGTCTGAGATAGGAGCAGCGCGGGACGGGGCCGAGCAGGGTGCCTTTATGAGGAGAGAGATGCCGTCTTATCTCCCCACGCCCCCGTGTGTGCGTAGCGCCACCATGACCATGACAGCAGGTGCGCCCGGAGCAGGCCCGGAGGAGGCCCGGAGCAGGCCCGGAGGAGGCCCGGAGGAGGCCCGGAGGGGAGACGTAAGCGATAAATGGTAGAGCCCTAGCCCTGCGCAGAATGAGGAGGCACTGCCCCCTTTATCTGCGGCGCATCGTGCAAACAAAAGCAAGGGGCATCTGTTTCCGCTAGCGTCTCGAGCCCCCGCCTCCGGCACCGCCCCACCGCCCCGGTCGTGTCCCCACCTAAAGTACGGGTGTCTCCTGCCCGACCGGCCGGGCCCCGTCCGCCCCTGCCGCGCCGTGCCTGCCCGTGAGTTAGGGGCGGCCACTCCACATTTCTTAGTAGGAGCTGTAGCTTGTGCGTCCCAAAAGACCGCAAAAAAGAGACCGACCAACAGACACAGGGCAGCGCAGGAAAAGACGTATACAGGTGGCGGTGGAGCGGCTGAGGGAGTGGGGGATGCAGGAGCGGTTCGCGGTGTGGGTGCGTGTGTGGGTGAGCAGCGCTCCACTTCGCGTCCCCCGGGGCTACGTGACCGCGAGGCGCTGTCATGGCCGAAGGAGGGAGGCAGGCGTGAGCCGAGGCGCTCTGCCTCTGCCCTGGCCGTGGTCCCATCTGCAGTGATGTGGCCGGCCCGGGCAACAAGCACCTCGCCAGGGTCTGCAGCACGGCCTCGGCCAGACTCACTCTCGGCGCGTTAAAAATACATGGGGGCTGAGGTGGGAGCGGGGGCGGGGCGGGGCGGGGCGGGGCCGGTGGCAGATGGCTACCAGCAGGCCTGCTGAGCCTGCTGCTGACCCTGCCGGACCCGACCGCCCATCTGTTGCTCGAGCGGTGACAGGCGGGGCGGGGCGGGGCGGGGCGGGGCTGAACAGTTGGGGTGGTTGATGCTGCTCATCAGTGTCCCGATGACGGGCGGGGTGGGGCGGTCATATCGCTCGCCGGCCTTATAACGCCCCACCCTATCCCTCCCGGTGCGGGCACCCGGCCGGCCGCAGCAGAAAAGCCCGCCAAGCGGGGCGGGGCGGGGTGCAGTGGGGTGGGGTGAGCTGACCGCACCGCGGCGACCGCCACTGTTAGAAAAACCTACGCGGGAAAATGCTACAGTACGTCCTGTCAAAGAGAAAACGAAAGACTAGATTATTTTTGCACGGTATTTTTAACAGTGGCTGCTCGGCTTCGCGGGCGATCCCCCCGGTACGCGCAGCTCCGGCCTGCCCGGCCAGGCGTCCTGATTTCTATGGGGGGCCGTTTCGTAAGAGGAGCGCCGCCGGGAATGAGCGAGGAACAAAGGGAGGCCCGCAGGCCCGCAGGCCCACAGGCCCGCCCTGCACGGCCCAGCAGGAGCAGGGAAAAACAGTTCCTGCTGATGTGTGTCGCGCCGTGCCTGCCCTGCCGCGATCGAGTGAGGACTGAATTAAAGAGAGTGGCGCTGCCGATCTCTCTACGTCGGCCTCTCTCTGTCTCTCTTTCTCGCGTGCTGCGCCGCCGGGCCCGGCCCGGCCCGGGCTCGCGGGGTGTTCTGGAGAAGAAGATAAAGACGAGAGGGAGCTGGAGAGCGGTGCGACGCGGAGCGGAGGAACGATGGATGAGGGCGTTCTGCCCCCGCCCCGCCCCACTCCCCGCTCGTACCAGTGTCGCCGACCCTACTGCCGTCTCGCCCCGCCCCGCCCCGCCACGCCCGCCGCATCTGCACGGCCATCAAGGCAGCCGGTCGGCTGGTTGGGCCGGGCCGGGCCGGGCGCCCCTCCCTCCCCGTCATGGAAATCATTGGAGCGCGGTCGGAACACGGTCCTCGACCGAGCCGAGCCGAGCGGGTGTAATGTACCCTGCGCATCTGTCCCGACCCGACCGCACCATTTTCAGCCCCGAGACTCTCCCCCGACCCATCCTCTCACCGCAAGCGCTACCCTAACACCTACCCTCCCTCCCGCCGGGGGCCGGGGGGCGCCGCGCCGCGCCGTGCCGTACGTGCCGCTATCGGGGTGGCGGCAGGTGCCACTCTGAGCAGAACCCACGGCCCAAACGGGGGGAGGGGGATAACAAAGATTTCAGCCTGGCTCCCCTGCCCGGCGGGCCCGGCCCGTCCCCCGGGAGCGGCAGTTATCTTTATTTCTTTGCCCCCGCCCCTGAGCCTCTCTCAGGGGACGCCGCACGGTACGCGGCCTTGATTAAAGAAGGAGAAAGTGGGAGGAAGGTGCGTAGTCTGGTCGCGGTGCGGGCCGCGGGGCCGGGCGGGGCTCACGGAGACAAATGGCGGTGGGAAAAGAATTTGGGAGGAGAAGATCTCGCGGAGCCGCAACTCAACTCATGCGGGGCGGGGCCGACAAACCCCTTGGGCTGCTCTGCCCTGCTCTCGACGCGACGCGACGGTGGTCTGCGTGCTTGCACGATGTCGTCTTCATGCCCTGCCCTGCCCTGCCCTGCCCTGCCCTGCCCTGCCCTGCCCTGCCCTGCACTGCCCTGCCCTGCCCTGCCCTGCCCTGCCCGTGTGGAGTGAGTGCCGTCGTGTCGTTTGCACCTCAGCTCTCCACCCGCACACGGGGCTGGAAGTATACTTCCTTTTTCTCCTACACAAGAGATAAAGAGATGAACGGATTGTGTTCATGTATTTTTACTTCTAATTTATTCTTTTTTAAGGTGTAGAGGACATTAATAAAACACGGACGGAGCCTCGAGGTGGGCTTCCCGCTCCCCGCCTTTGGCCAGTCGGTGGCTTTGTACTCTTCAAATGGAAGCCCGCTAATTGCGTGACCCTAATTTTTTCGACAGTTTTTTTTTCCCTGACGGCCTCTGTAATTTTTGCCATTGCAAGATGCCTTTAGGCCATATCAGACCGCAGGCGTTCCGAAAGCCGTACGTTTCTCGCTGAGCAGCCCTTTAACAATTCTCATCAAAAATATGTTTTTAAAAAAATTCCTCTTTACGCTTCCTTGTTTTCTTTCCGTTTCCTACTTTCCGACTTGCATCCGTATTCTCGTCAGGCGCGCTATTGGCGGCCTGGCAGGCCGGGGAGTGTCCTCAGCACCATACGCGCCGTAGAGGATCAGCGGACATCTCGTCCTGCCACGCCCCGCCACGCCCCGCCACGCCTCGCCACGCCCCGCCACGTGCTTGACAGCGCTGTGTGATCCCCTACCAGCTTTTTCTCGCGTCTGAATGGTGCCCCCCCCCCCTCCCACCCCGCTGTCGCTCGGAGCATCTGGATGACCTCGGGGTTACTACCGGCGACTTCCTTATTTCCGCTCCCGCCGGAATGGAAGCTATGACGTGAAACGCCATGGTCTCTCTGTCATCTCTCTCGCTGCCTGCACAGTAGGACAAGAAAATGAAATAAAATGGACGAAAGTTGAATGGAATGGTTTATTGTTATTGCGTTTTGCGTAGCTTCAGTCGTACCGACGCCCACAGCGCATGTTCGAAATAAGTTTTTCTTTTTTTAGAATGTTACTTAACGCTTTTCTTTGCACGTAGCGCGCTCCACCCATTCCACCTGCTCCCACCCCACGTGAACGTGAAGCACCTGGTCATAGCCTCTTAATTGTTATTTATTACGGATTACCCCGAAACGAGGGCGAGCGAGCGATGTATCTTTTTTTTTGTCCGTCGTCGCGCGTCCCGTGCAAATTTACGTCGCCCATTTTCAAAGGAGAAAAAAGAGGAACTGCGCCAGTTTTTTTTTTTATTTTTTTTTATTTGCGGTTTGTAAAGAGAAAGACATTTCCGCGGGCGTTGGTGGCGGAGGGTCTCAGCCCTGCCCAACCCGGCGGAAGGAGTGGCTGGCTGGAGGCTCCGGTAGGCGGATAATCGGACCAGCCCTCCATCGACTTGAGCGTCGCCGTGCGCCACAACCCGTCCCGCCCCTCCTGGAGGAATACATTTCGGGGATCAGTTTCAGAGGCTCCAGGAAACGGATAGGAGGGGGAGGCGGACGACGCGTCGCCCTCCGCGCACGCCCAGCCGGCAGGGGGCAGACTCGCTGGAGACACTCACTACACCCCACCGGCTCCAGCGCAGCCTCCAGGCGGACGTGGGACAGACTCGCTGGAGGCTAAGAGTCGAGGCTCGCGCTGGAGCTGGAGCCTCCAGACTCGCTGGAGCGAGTCCTCTCCGCACGGGGTGGCCGTGGTATCGCACGGCATGCCTTGTTATTGGTGCGGCCGCCGTCCGGGCCGGGTCCGTGGGGGACGAAAATTGCCCCCGAAATGAGTTGTTAATTGATCAAAAGGCGCCCCGCGCGCAGCCATTACCCTGAACGTAATTTAATCTCCGCCGCGGAGCCCGACCAGATCCGGAACACCCCACCCCGCCCTGCCCCACCCCGCCACGCCCCACCACGCCCCGCCCCGCCACGCGCTGCCCCGCCCCGCCCCACCCCGCCACGCCCCGCCCCGCCATGCCCCGGCGTGTCGTTCCACATAGTTTGGGCTTCACTACACCTCCGGCTCGCGACGCGCGGCACCTGCGGAGGGGTGGTTTCCTTCCGGAAGGACTTCCTCCTTAACGTCTTCCTCCTGGGAGCTAGGGCAATTACCATCTCATTTGCGCCGTCGTTTTAAATATAAACAGCACAACGAGTACATGCATTTCATAATAGCTGATCCCCGTCATATGTAGGTCACGACCACCCCTCGGCTGAGAGTCGCTTGGTGATGAAGTACCCTCTATCTTTTTCCGGAGCGCCGCGCGCCGGACGCTATCCTATCCCGGACGCCCCCGCGGCGGGGGCGGGCGGCGTCCGATGGATGGGGACCGGGTCGTGGATAAAAGAGGTGCTCCAGCACGCCCCGCCTCACCCCGCCCCGCCCCGCCCCGCCCCGCCCCGCCCCGCCCTCCAGTCGAACCAACGACGTGCTCCATCACGCTGACGAGCACCTGTTGCGGAACACTCATCCGCACGTACCGTACACATTTGGTGGAACTTGAGCACGCCGAGGCGGGGTGGGGTGGGGCGGGGCGGGTGCTCCGGGGTGTTCCGAGCTGCGTCAGCGCGCGTCAGCTACTGTCACTGCTCCGCTACCCGCCGCGCGTTTATATGGAAAATAGCCGAGGTGTGCAGACATGGCCTGTCGCCTCTTTTCCTTTCTATTTTTTTAATTTTTATTCTATTTCGCGGCACGCAAGCGCGAGCGAGCGAGCGAGCGAGCGCCGCCATATCCCGCCATAGCCGCGTGAAGCGTGAGCCACTAAATAGCTCATCAAGGGGACCCCATTAAATGGCAAGTGGCTCAGCGTAAGCCGCAGCGGTGGCGCCGCGCCGCGCCGTGGCGTGCACCGCGTCGACGTCCTTGGGCGCCGCGCCACCCCGGCCCCGCCCCGCGCCCCGCCCCGCCCCTCACCTTCCCGGAACGCGTCTCTCTCTGGCCGGTAGAACCCCTCCGCATGAGAGGACTCTGTGAGGAGCGCAGAACGAGGGCGAGACTGCCAAAGTCACATTTCTCATTGGCGCTCTCGCTGATTTCGACAGTAATATATCAACGTACGCCTATATTCTGGTGCTCGTTTCTTAATTAGTTACTTTGTGAAATTTTGAGTGATGTGAAACGACATCTCTCCACGCGCAAGGGATTTTATTTTAACTAAAGAAACCGTACAAAAAAAAAGGAGAAAGAGAAAAGAAACTGCGATAGAGGAGGGAGAGGCTCGCCCCGCTGGACTGTAACAACGTCCGATAATTGTGTTTTCTGCTGTGCAGGGGCTTCGGGCAGCGTCCTTCTGCCCCCGCCCCGCCCCGCCCCGCCCCGCCCCGCCCCGCCCCGCCCCGCCCGGAATCAGCTGGGACTAGGCGTACCGAGGCGAGGCGAGGCGAGGCGAGGCCGTTGTTTGATTGCTGCCCCGCCCTCCCCTTTAGCTGTCTGTGCATAACGTGTCGATGGGAATGGGTAGGGCGGGGCGGGCCGTACGGAACGCCCAGCGGCGCCGGCCCCGCGGTGACCCCTCCGACTGCTAATACGAGAGAGAGAGAGAGAGAGAGAGAGAGAGAGAGAGAGAGAGAGAGAGAGAGAGAGAGAGAGAGAGAGAGAGAGTCCGTTGGGAGAGAGTGGCCACCCGAGTAATTATTTTCGCGTTTGGACGTATGCGGTGTGGACTCGATTTGGTGCGGTGTGCACAGCCAATAAACCCGGGTGGCTGGCAGGGGTGACACATCAGCTGACGCCAACAAATAATCTGCTGGCTGGGAACCTAACCACCATAACCGCCCGAAACGTAGTTACAGAAAAATCACTGTTTGCTTGAATTTCCCCCTAGTTTACTCGGTTAGGCTGACGTGGTTATATTGCGTTACCCACCCGTCATATCGACGAGGCCGCTTGACTTTTGGTAGACCTGCGCATGACAGTCAACAACTGCCGGGCGTAACTTACAAAACCCTTCTTTTGTGCCTTTAAAGTCCCCCGCCCGGCCGCCTCCGTCAGCTAATCTGTGAAAAACGGGGCCCAAATAACAGAGGCCTATAAGACTGGGTGAGCGTCCATTCTTCACTGTCGTACCAGATATGCCGTTTTTCGTCAGCGTGCACCTTTCTCTCCCGCTCTCTCACCCCCACCTTCTCCGTATGCTCCCCCCCCCTCCACTTCGCTCTCGCTTTCTGTGAGATTTCAATGATTTATGAGGCGCCGGCGCTTGTGTTGGACCAGTCACCACGACGCGACGGGACGTGGCACAGATTTCCCCTAGTCTCTTCTTTTCTTTTAGTGCCTTTTTTTTCTCCCTTTTGCTATCGCGTCCTTTGGGATTCCGCGCGGGCCGAGGCGTGTCCGGGCGAGGTCTGGTCGGGGGAATGGAAACCAATGATGGAAAACAAAATGTGTGCCCTTCCTGATTTGGGGTGGGGTAGGGGGCAGCCGGAGCGGGGAGCAGGGCGTGTCGGCGAGGACCTTCCGTGTGCGATTTGCATTTGATTGCAAGCTGTTGGTTCCAGGCGAGCGAACGAACGACGTCGCGTTGCAAGGCGGGGCGGGGCGGGGCGGGGCGGGGTAGCTTTGCTGCGAAAGACTGAGCGAGCAGCAGAAGCAGTACCAAGCGCATCCGCTCGGTGCATACGTTCGGAAGCCCTCGCATTTTTCACACACGCTGCGCCTCGCTAAGCCCCGCGCCCCGCACCCCGCACCCCGCTCCCCGCCCCGCCCCGCCCCGCCCCGCCCCGAGGCCAAGGCCAGCAGCAGGGATTGCGGGTGGAGGAGGGGGAGGGAGGCGCCTTGTGTCTTACTTCCCTCTGGATTCACACGGGGCCACGGTCGGACTTCCGTAATCCTTTACGAGGGGAGAGGAGAGGAGAAGGGGAGCAGTTAGACAGATGGATGGATGGATGGATGGATGATCGCCTGACTAACCGCAGCGGCGCGAGGCGCGGAGAATTGCACCTGAATGGGGATTGTGATGGAACTTTGGCGCTCCATATAGCTCTGGTCTCTGCGGCCCCCGGCCCCCGGCCTCCGCCCCCGGCTGTCTGACTCCACCCCTTACCCTCCCCGCACTTATCTAAGGAGGCCATGAGGCCTCTGGGGCAGCGGCGGGGGCAGATGCAGCGCTCCGGCCCAGGCTCCAGCGGAGCTAGGACGCTTGAGCTAGTCGTCACGGGACTGGGGACAGACAGACAGACGGGCCGGCCGGCAGACAGACGGACAGACATGCGGGAGGGCGGAGATGGGGCGTCCTCCCTCTGTGTGTTTGCAGCGGAGGATATGGGCCCCCAGAGTAATTTGAAAATATCGAACGACGCGCTGTGTGTGTGTGTGTGTGTCTTTTGTCGCGACAGCAGGACAGCTGAGCACTTCGCCCTACGCCACGCCCCTCAATCACCATGGCGCCGCGCGCTTCTGTTTGGAAATGCCCTCACTGACATCGCCCGTACTCCAACTACTCTCTCTCTCTCGCTCTCTCTTTCCCTCTCTCTGTCTGTCTTTCGCCATCTCTCCCACCCTCGCCGTCTATGTCGGCCTCAACCGCACCCGGAAGGGAAGGGCGAGTCAATCACGCTGTTTACCCAACCGGGGTTGACGGGACAAGCCCCTCCGCCCCGCCTCGCCCCGCCCCGCCCCGCCGGCCGCGGCTAAGCGTCCGGGAGATCGTCTCCCCTCCGGGCCGGTCTGGGCTTGGCGTCGGCGCGAGTGCGCTGCCCGGCTCGGCCCGCCGGTGTGTTGTGTCCAATCAAACATTGGCAAGCCTGACTGAAATCGATACCTCCGAGAGCGGGGCGGGGCGGGGCGGGGCGGGGCGGGGCGACCTGCTCTGTATACAGCGGAACGCCCTGGGAGTTGCCCCCGCCGCTGTTAGCAGCACGCACCGCGCTCTCAAAGTCCCCGGAGACAGGAGCCAGTCGGACCGACCGGACGGAAGGAGAGCAAACGGTTTCTTTTCGTCATCGTATTGAAACGACAAAAACAAAACGAAAAAAAAAAGTCGACTTTTCTCTTTGAATAAAAAAGTGAAGAACGTAATTTAAACTATGATTTATTTTTCGGGGCTGTTCTGGAGGGTAAAAGGCGGTAAAAGGGCGAGGTGTGACAGGACGCCGGGGTGACCCCCTTCCTCCCCCTCGCTCCCTCACTCCCTCACTCCCTCACTCCCTCCCTCCCTCCGGAAGGCAGCCAGCGCGCTGGAGCCCGTAGTGGAGCCTGGCCCCGGCCCGGGGGAACGCGCGGGCGGCGGGCTCGCCAACGCAGCGCCGCGCCACGCCACGCCACGCCACGCCACGCCACGCCACGCCACGCCACGCCCTACCGGACAGTCATTTAGCTGAGGGGAGTTGTACCGACACCGACCTAACGACGCGGCCCCGCTCGTTGTTGGCGCCGATCCCGCGCCGCGCCTCACCCCACCTCACCCCGCCCCGCCCCACCCCGCCCCACCCCGCCTCACCCCACCACACCCCGCCCCGCCCAACCGATGGTGCCGGACGATATGGCGCCCCGGTGGATTGCGGGACCGGAGGCGGAGCAGCTCAGAGCCAGGCTGCCATTATTAATATCGTTATTGACTATGCGCTGGCCACTGCCACGCCCCGCCGGGCCTCGGCCGCGAGAGCCAGGAGCCAGGGCAGAGGTCGCCAGCAGAGAGCTCTCGCGAGCAGCGGAGGCACGGGGTAGCCTAGTGGCCGAGAGCCATGTGAGGCCGGGGTCGCGGCGCGGTGCGGCCAAGGTCGGGGGGGAGGCCGAGGGCGGAGGCGAGGCGTCAAGCGGCTAATGTCACGTGGATAATAACATTGGCCGTAACGTGAGGCTCCCGCGGGAGGGCGAGGCCGGGAGAGTGGCCCTCCAGCGCTCGCTCCCCGGCCCACACTTCTCATTATCTGATCGCAGTGAAGAAAAAAGACGTGTATTTATCAATGGAGCGTTGAGTGTCGCGAGAGTCGTCGTGCGCAAGGAAAAGTCTGAGAATATGATTACTTCTAATCCCGTATTTTTGTTATTCGGTGCGCGCCAAATGACTCGACCCCGCCAACTTTAAAATAAAAGAAAAAAACGGAATTGACTGCGGTAGCAAACATGGTAGATGACTACGGTTTTTTTGTTTTTTTTTAACATCATCAGACTTTTTTGATTGGCATTGCTATTGCTATGCGTCTCTCTCTATCGACGCTAACTTGTTCCCCAGGTGGGCGGCGGGCGGGTGGCGCTGGGCCGCGTACGAGATGACGGTCTCGTGTGACTCTACGCGGCCGATACCGGGCCCCGCCCCGCCCCGCCCCGCCCCGCCTCGCACGCCCCTGCGGCCGCTGCGGTCCCCAGGACTCGGCCCGGCCCGGCCCGGGGCAGCACCTGCTGGTCGCAGAGCCCCGCCCCGCCCCGCGGGGCCCCAGGCGGGGTGGGGGCGGTTGATTTATGCTGGCGGGCTTGGCTGTCGTGCCGCTTGGAGCAGTCGGATGCAGGGAGCGCTCTCGGCTCCCGGGCTCCAGTGGCGTGTCCCGCGCGGGATATGGTTATGAGCTGACGGTGTCGATGACGGGGCGAGGCGGGGCGGGGCGTATCCTGTTTCGCAGTTGGGCCCCAGGCCACCAAGGGGACCCACCCCACCCCGCCCGCACAACACCTCATCGCTGGAGGGGCGGGGTGGGGCGGGTCGGGGTGGGTGTTTGGTACCGTGATGGAACCGTGGCAGCTGTCCGGCACAGCTCTAGATTTGAAGGGTAAAAATTCATGCGGCTCTAGAGGGGCGGGGCGTCGGCTGACGGCGGCGGAGGGGCGCAGGGCGCCGCGGCGCCACCATAGCCAGGCACCGCCCGCCGCGACGCCGCGACACGCGACAAATTGATGCCTGCCGACGTCTAACTTTGCGTCGTCGTCCCAACAAGTTTGTAGTCGTCGTCTGCTTGCTTTTGACGCGTACTTTGTGGTGTGCGCCTCCTGGGCCCTGGCGTGGCGGCGTGTAGTGCGAGCAGAAACTAGTGTGTGTGTGCGTGTGTGTGTGTGGAGGAGCGCGGGGGTAAATATTTAAGGCAACAGAACCTTGGCAGGGCGAGAGCGGTGCCGTGCCGTGCCGTGACTCCCGCGGGGGGAGGGGGAGGAGGAGGAGGGAAATCAAAGGAGAATGGCGCTGCTTAGTTGAGCGAAGATGGAGTAGCCGCGCCCGCCGCGCTGGGCTAGAGCCGCGATGCAGCGCGGGGCGGGCGCGGGGGAAGATTTAGTGCCGGCCGGCAGCGAGGCTACTTGTATCCCGCTGGACCGGAACGGACAGTGCCTCGTGGGTGTTATCCGGGCGCCCGTCCTGTCGACACATGTGCGCGATAGACCGGCTGACCGACTGACTGACTGACTGTCTTACTGACTGACTGACTTGCTGAAAGACTGATTAACCGAACGACGGGCCAACAGATGCGGACGGGTTCCGTTTCGGAATGCTAAGGGGACAATTGGGTGGGGAGAAGGGAGTGGGGAAGGGGTGCGCAAAGGAAACGTGTAGGGTCGGCGGCGGGGGTGACAAGAAGTAGGAGGAGAGAGAGAGATAAGGGTGCAAAGGGAGGGAACTAGGAGAGGAAATACCTCGAGGCTCGCGCAGGGTAGCCCTCCCCGGCGCCCGGCCCTGCCCGGCCCTGCCCGGCCCGTGGCTGACAGAAGACATGTCGCCCGCGCCCGTGCCCCGGCGCTCCCGAGGGCTCGCTTTGCCTGATCGCCGGTCAGACCCTGACCCAGCCTGTCTCCCCGCCGTGTAATGAAGTCCTGAGGCACCCGGCCCGGAGTCGGGCGGGGCGGGGCGGGGCGGACGGGTGGGCCGGGACTTGGCTCGCGTACCGGTTTCCCTTCGGTTTTATTACCCCGCCGTTGCATGATGAAGCGCCTCATAGATTTCAGTGCGCCGCGCCGGTTCTTTACTGCAGATCGGGTGAAATGTCTTCCGTCATCACGGAAACGAGAGTCCCGCATGAAATGCGCTGCGCAGCGCAGTGCAGCGGCTGCTGTCATGTCCCTGTGCTAAAGTTGGCAGCGGGTCCGCCAGGATGCGCCTTTGTTCTATAGAGCCGGCGCAGCACAGCGCAGGTGTCAGCCGCTCTGCAGCTCGCCTCGTGTCGGTTTACACGCAGACAAGGTCGCCTCAGCAGCGGTGGCGGGGCGGGGCGGGGCGGGGCGGGGCGGGGCGCGCGGACCCATGACACTACTTCCTCTCTTTGCACTCTGCGCTGGCGCAGCTCTCTCCCCATTACCCACAATGCTAGTGGCCGAGTGGCCTTGGCCCGCGGCGCGGGTAGGGGTGTCAGCGTCAGCGGCGGGGCCGGGGCCGGGGCCGGGCCGGGCGGCCAGGCTCCACCGCGGGGGACATGACGTGCAGCCGAGATCCCCCGGGAGTCGCAGCCCCAAGCCCCGCCCCGCCCCGCCCCACCGTGCCGCGCCCCGCCGCCTCGCCCCCGGAAGGACGCGACAAAACGCGGTATCAGTAAGCTCCTCCTCTTCCTGCGCGTCCGTAAATGTGACCAAACGGCGGCTCGAGGCCCCGGGCGGCAGGCGTGCGCGGGCGTGCGCGGGCGTCCGCGGGCGGGCGGGCGCGCGGGCGGGTAGGGGGAAGGGTTCTCTTGCTCTCTTTTATTCACTTTGCTCCCAAGGCGTTTTGGTTGTCGTCGTTTACTTTTCGGCGTTTATCACGGAATATCTCATGAAATATGGAGGAGACAGGGAGGAAGCGGAGGGAAAAAGAAAAAGGCAGAGGGTGCACTGGGGTATTTGTAGGGGCGTTCCGCCCCGCCCCGCCACGCCCCGCCCCGCGCCGGGGCGGAAATGCGCCCGCTCGCTCGCTCTCCCATCGCATCGCTCCTCCTGTTACCGCGCGCCGCCACCGGCCACTTAGCGTTATGAGCGTGCGAAAAATAAACGCGTCGCCTGGCCAGCCAGCCAGCCGCCATGTGCCGGGCCGGGCGGGGCCGGGCGGGGCCGTGTCAATGCGTCACGAGCCCCGAGAGCCTCAGGGGGTTCAGGGTGGACAACACGGACGCGCGCGCCGCGCAACAAGGTCGGCCCGCGCACTCGAGCGCGCCTTTCCGCCAGTTTGTTTATTTGGCTTTCGTCTGCTGGCTTCTGGTCCCGGTCGGGCCGGGCCGCGCCAGTGCAGAAATGTGTCTGTTATTCGGGGCAGTTAGCGTTCTCGATGAAACCATTATGCCTCCGATTACGGTAACTTGGCGGTCAGGGCAGGGCTGGGCAGGGCAGGGCCGGGCCGGGCGGAGCGAAACGCCGTGCTTTGTCGTTGATAGAATGTTGTGGTTGCGCCCCTGAGGCCCCCGGGTCCCGCGCGGCCCGTGAGAGGGGCGTAATTTAAGCACCGCGGTAACACAATAACAAAAGGCCGGGACAGGGGCCGGGCCGGGCGGGGAGCGTGGCGGGCGGGACGGGCGCGGCCCGGCTCGCCGCGGGACAAACAAAACGGAATTAAGAGGATTATAGAGGGTTTTTAGCCTTCCGCCGTGAAAATGGGTGAATTAGGGTCTCATAATTGCAACGCTAAAAACGGCCCGGCGGATATTTCGCAATAAGACACGGTTTACGCGCTCAATTTTTTTTTTCGTGTGATCTGTATCGGTTTCGTTTAATAATTTTGTATCATTGCTGGTTGGTGAGGTGTCGATAAAAATATATCAATTTTATTTAGTGAAACCATATTTAAAGACAGTTTCCGGGGGGAAAAAAACACTTACTAATCGAGATTTTCACCCACATCTCACCTGAAAAAGCAAATCGATTTCCTGACAACTATGCTATCCAACAAGTCGACGACTCTATTCTTATACCTCTTTTGCCAAGATTATCCCGAATAACTCGAAGCAAAGTGCCGTTATAGTTGTGTGGCGAGCGATAATATTGACAGCCCTACGGGTCAGGTTATCGAGTGCGGTGGGGCCGGGCGGGGCGGGGCGGGGCGGGCCGGGGGGCTGAACTACGCGAGCAAACACCTTTCAGCTGTATGTTCGAGTCGCGTGCAATATCCACACGAGACCGCGCCGCCGCGCCACAACTGCCCGCCTCTGCCCGCCTCTGCCCGATGGCGCCAATCTAACGCGCGTCATCTTAATTGAGTCGACGCAAAGATAATATTGATGAGACTCAAACAACACACACTCCCTGGCAATAACTCCCTGGTTTGGTCTAGGAGTCATATTCTCTCTGCCTCGTTTGTAGGACTGCCATATGAGTGTTTTTTTTTTTTTGGTGCTATTTTTGCTTCTCTCTCTCACGATAGAAATGTGATGGTGTCGTTGGCCTGCTGACAGGCGTGTGCGTGTGCGCCGAGCCGCTTCCTGTGCTAGACGTGCGAGCGCGCGCGCGCGTGTGTGTGTGTGTATTGGAAATCACTTCCACCTTCATGGCCATGTCGCACCAAGCGACATATTCCTCTAGTGCCAAGAGGTGCGGAGTAGGAGTGCGACGCGATATTCTTACGGTCTCGTGACGTCTAACTGGCAATATCTTTTCCCCCTTTACTACCCTCTTCTACTGTACAATGTCCCTGGAGTAATGAGAGCTGAGGGGTCACCGTGGCCATCAGGGAAGAAACAGCGGCAGAAAAAGTTTCGTCCTTCGTGTCGACGACAGCGACTGTAAAATTTCATTCATTTTCCGCTCCATGAGGCCCTGCCCCGCTCCGCCCACGGACGCCTCGCCACCCCCGCCGCCCCCGCCGCCCCCGCCGCCCCCACTCGGGCGGACAACTTTTCTCCGCTATTGCTGTTACCGCTGCTCCTCGCCGGAAAGGCGAATCCAAGGACGGCATGTGTTTTTTTATTTCCTCGGTGAAGCCACCTTTGATCCAACCATCCTCAGCCTCTTTTCTTTTTTATATCGGCCCGCGACGTATTCAGCAAGACGGCAGAGTCGAGGAAACTTTTGATTTATCGTACGGCGCGCGCGGTCGCTGCACTTTTTTCTTCGCCCCTGCTCACTAGCTGTCAAGTGCGTCAATGAACATCCTCCTCATTCCCAGTGTTAAATATGGGCGAGCAGGCAACGTCGTCTCGACGATTGACGCAGAGTCCAGCTCTTCAACTTAAAAAAAATAATTTAAAAAAAAATTACTCGATAATAATCGACATCTTTGAATACCATAGATGGCATCGGTAAATATGCTCATTATGCCGCGTGACCACATAGTGGTCGCGATCAAACGGCATCCAAAATCACTCCCGCGCACTACTGGACGTGATACTGTTTGGCGCGCGCTGTACATTTCTCCCAGTGGGGACGGGACGCTTGTTATTTGATGGCAGCCGCTCTATCTCCCGTGTTATCGACAAGTGCCTCCTGTGCCGGGGCGGGGCGGGGCGGGGCGGGCTTGGCACGCATCGGGAGGGCGAGCGATACACACACTTTAGAAAGGCGGTGCTCGGCCTGGGCAGCAGTAGCCGCCCCGCGCCAGTGGGTCAGTGCACGCATAACGCGATGCGATACGCGCTGGGCGCGCTGGGCCGCGTGCGTCACCATACGCACGAGTCTATACGCCGGAATTGAGTTCACTGTTCGACCCGCAGCGCGACTATTTTGCATCTGCTTTACACTTCTGGAAACACGAAGTGTGTGAATTTCCTCCATGCGGACACTACTTGTCCGCAGGGAAAAGTTGCAAGGAAAATTCATGCCTTTACTACTATTTGAGGTGTGCAAATTCGACCACTTTGGGTTGTGACTGGCTTGTGATTCGGCTGCTCCTTATTGAAAACATTACTTGCCCCTAATCGTCTTGAAATATATACTAATAATTAGGGTTTTTGAAGCTGAGGCCTTTTTCATATCTGTTGATTATTAACGTTCCGCGTTGACAATTATCTGTCACCGGACGCACTCGCTTGAGGTCGAGTGAGTCGGGTCGGAGCCAAGGGTCAAGTACACCTTCGGAAGGTGAGCGTGGTGAGCGTCTGACGCCGCTTTTTGCCAGGCTCCCGCGCGCCGCGCCAGCCACTGCCTACTCCAGACTGTACCTTGCATCAGAGTGCCAAGAAGACCACCGGCTGATTAAATTTGTCCACTGCTGGTATTGGTATTACTTGTAGAACTTTTCACTGTGCACTTATTTTCTTTTTCTTTTAAAAAAATTGATTTTAAAAAAGTACAAAAATAATTTTTAAAAAAAGCACTTTTTTTTGTTTATGCAGTGATCTACGACGTTGCGTATATTTCGTTTTCAAGCCACTGGCTTGTAAAGATCACTGGCAGGATATCACTGTCGAAAACTGCGACGGGTGTTACGATTCATCGCGGCAGGCGAGCGATCGAGAGAGAGAGAGAGAGAGAGAGAGAGAGAGAGAGAGAGAGAGAGAGAGAGAGAGAGAGAGAGAGAGAGAGAGAGAGAGAGAGCGGTGGAGTGTAGAGGGAAAGTCCGAGAGTGATTTCGGCGCGTGGCTCGGGCCGTATCGCTGCGGGGCGGCGTGCAGCGGTGTGCTCGGGTCGGCGGCTGTTCGCGGACTGACTGCTGCGGGGAGGCGGCCCAGCCAGCGTGTGCGGTGCGGCCAGCGCCGCGACGCGCCGCGCCGGTCCTCCCGGGCAGCCGGCTGGGACCGGCACCGGAACCGGGGGGCGGCGGGGGCGGCGGGGGCGGCGGGGGCGGCACCTGTTGGCTGCCAGGCCGGGCCGGGCCTCACTGTGAGCCTCACTGCCGCCGTCGCCGCGACCGGTGCGCCCGGCCCGCCAGGCCGCCGCCACGCCCAGTCCGGCCCAGCCGGCACCTCAGCCAAGCCTGAGGCTGCTCAACAAGTAGCCGCGCAAGTCGTCAGTGCCGCAGCGGCGCCGGCCGCAGGTGCTGCACGCCCATCTGCACGCCCATCTGCACGCAGCTGCAGCGGCCGGGCCGGGCCGGGCCATGGCGAGCTTCAAAGGAGGTAACAGCGGGGCGGGGTGCGCCCTTGCAGCGAGCTGCAAGCGGGCCGGCTGCCAGCAGGCCGGGGCGGGGCCGGTAATATGCGGGTTATGAACGCTTTATCGGCTTGAGCCGTCCATATCGCTTATCGCGGCAGATACCCGTGATTGCCTTCTCACACTCGGCCCTCGCCCGCAGGCCCGCGCCGCAGAGCGTGTAATGGATTTGTTATTGGAGGCTGGCCGGTTCCGTTATCCGGTAGGGCTCAAGCGAATCAATAAGAGAGAAACAATGTTGAATTTTGTCAGCACGCTAGAAAAAAAAATCACGATGAACACTGTCATATTTCGTTATTTCTGAGGACGGAATTTCGCTGATTAGCTTAATATTGCTGTGTTGCCGATGGTTTTTGTGGGACCTTTGAACCGGAAGGGATGACCTCCGGCTTCAAAAAGAAAGTTTCGTCCACAAAAACAGTATAGGCGCGCCTTCTCTTTCCCCTGTTGGTTTGGCTGCGGTACTGGTCGTGGCGGGGCGTGGCGGGGCGCGGGGCGGGGCGGGGCGGGGCCGTTGTGGCTGCTTGCTCGAGGGCTGGCCTCTGTCTGACCTGGCCCCCGGGGGGGCACCGCCCGGCCCGGCCCGGCCCGACCCGCTCGAGTGTGTTGTCCTCGGAGAGCCACCACAAGGCCTCTAGCGCCCTCGGCAAACAGTCCTCCCCGCCCCGCCACCCCCCGCCACGCCCCGCCACACCAGCCCTACTGTCTGCTCCCACCACGCCCCGCCACCTGTGCAAGCGACGCCGGCCCGGCCCGGCCCGGTGCGGCGCGGCGCGGCGCCCCGACGACAGAATGTCTCGCAGTGATCGCCTTAAGGCCGCTGATACGGTGCGCCGCGCCTGCCTGCCCCGGCGCCCTGCTCCTGGCTGGCACGCCCCCGCCCCGCCCCGCCCCGCTCCACTCGCACACGTATTATATTGAGTTTGAGCTGCTCGTTCAGCCAGCGCGGTGTGCGCGCGGTGCGGGCTGGAGGGAGGGGCTGTCAAGGCAAAAGCAACACCGCCCCGGTGCTGTTTATTTTTTGGTACCTGAAATGTTTAATGTGTCTATAATTTGTCACAAATCCACACATCATTTTAAGCGTGTCATACGCTGTTCATGTTCTTAAAATTTCTATGAAAATAATATTCGAGGGAACTCGGCCGCCCTCGAGCTCGTGCATAGACTGAGGGGTAGGGAATGGGCGGGTTCGGGACTGCCCTTTGCGTGGGTCTGCTCAGTTTCTTTTGACCACAAAGAGCGCACATCTCGCTGACTTGCGGTCCGGCTGGGGGCGTGGCGGGGCGGGGCGGAGCGAGGCGAGGCGAGGCGAGGCGAGGGGCAGGCGGCACGCTTGTGGAATATAGCATTTGACAGCGGCGCCGGCAGTGCGGGCAGTGCCCGCCCCGCCCCACCCCACCCCGCCCCGCCCCGCCCGGAGAGTTGGAGGGCCTGTGGCTTGTACAGCTCGGCTCGGCGCCCGGGTCTTTCACCTCCGGCTCGGCTCTGCTCCTCCCTTATTATTTTTTTTCAACCCCCTACCCGCAGCTCGTGCATCTCTTTAGAGAGCTGAGTTTGCTTGGCTCGCCCTGGTCTGATGCGCGCACCACGTACAGCTCCGCGCGCCCTTCCTCGCCCGCCCCGCCCCACCCCAGCCGCGCGTCGCGCTCATGAGGGTCTCATGGTGTATCACGAAGTTGACTCACCCCGCCCGCCGTGTTACCAACCTCCTTTTTGTGGTTTCGTTTATTTCACAGCAGCTAAGCCTCAGCTTTATTCACTTTTGTATTGTATATTTTTCTGGCCTGTCTTTTTTTCCCCCTGTTCATTTTGGTGTGTGTGTATGTGTGTGCTGGCTTTGCCTCCCCGCCCTTTGTGTCTGGTATTTATTTGTTTTCCTTATCGGTTTGCAGGCCAGGGGCGCGGCACGCTGGACCTGCTGCTCTCCACCACGTACTGCCGGTCGCAGCTGTACCTGTCCCGCCAGCTGGCGCAGCTGCACCCCGAGCTCACCATGCCCATGTTCTCTGGTGAGTCGAGTCAGTCAGTGATGCAGGAAGTTGGCCTTGTTTCAACACTCGGTGTTTTATTTTGTTTTCAAATTTTGGCCCGGTCAGAGACGGGGGAAAAAAAAAGAGAGGGAGTCCGGGTTTTGATGCCCGAGTCCCCTGACGTCGCCCGGCCCGGCCCCCGGCCCGGCGCGCCCCCGGTGGGGTTCCGGCAACTTTCGCGCAGCAGACCCAGTCGGATTGGAAGGTCGCCCCCAATTCCCCCTCCACGCGGCCCCTGACCCCCATCTCCCCCATCTCCCACCCCTCACTTCTACACACACTCACGCTTTCGCAGAGTTGTAAGCTTCGCGAAGCTGTCCGCGATTTTTTTTTTCGTGGCCCCCCTTTCTCTTTCTTCCTCTCTCTCTCTCCCTTCTCTCCCTCCCTCACTCCGTTTCAAAAGTTTCCCCTCCAACTAATGACGGCCACGTGCAGCGATGCAGGCCGGCGCCGCCCTGATAAACGGATCCCGGCCGGGCCGTAAATATCATCGGGTCCGACAACTTGTTGTTGCCGCTGCTGCTGTTTCTTTCTGCTGTGCGCCGGAGCCAAGTAGTACGGCCCCGCCCCGCCCCGCCCCGCCCCGCCCCGCCCCGAGCGCCAGCAAGGGGCAGCAACAGACGGGGCGGCGCGGGGCGAGCAGGGGACCAGGCCGAAGCAGAGAGGGGAGGAGTCTGCGACCGGGAAAATACAACAACTTGTCAGGGAACGACCGAAAAAGAAGAAGAACAGAAAGACTCGTAATGAAACGACGACGTCGTCGTCGTCATGAAGGGGTAGGCGGGGCGGGGCGGGGCGGGCCCCCAGGCGGGGCCCCTTACGGCCTCCATGTGTGTGTGTGTGTGTGTGCACACGCGTGCGCGCGGCGACCGCGACCTCACGTGCGCGTTGCGTTGGAGCAGCGGCCCCTGGGGAGTGTTCCTGGTGTGCTGCACACTCGTCGTCCTACGTCCTGCACACACACACACACACGCGCGCGCAGGTGTGCTGACCCAGTGCCACGCAGGGGCTCGTATGGCCCCTGCGCACAGCGCGCGACCTGCCCTTCCCCCCCGTCACTTCCGACACCCCTCCCACGCCCCATCCCCCCTTCGGACCGTCACACCATAAAAGTTTACTCTCGAAAGAGCTCCCCGCTCCACAATGGAGGTAGTCGCAGTCGTAGGAGCAGCAGTCCGGACGGCGTCGAACAGGACAAGTCACTCAGGGCGGGGAGGCCAGAGTGCGCGCCGCGCGCGGGTCGGGTAGGGTCGGCTAGGGTCGGGAGATAGAAAAGAAAAGGGCGGCCCGAAACGCATTTGAGGAGGCATTAGGTGCCGGTGAAGGGGGACCTCCATGGGGCGGGGCGGGGCGGGGCGGGGAGGAGGGGTCACTCTGCCGCGGCCCGTTTCCGCCTCCACCTCCTCCCCGTGCGGCCTGGCCTGGCCTGCTCGGCTCGCTCTCGTAGGCTACGTCTCCGGTCGAGCCAAGCCCAGCAGTGCCCAGCCCAGTGCCCGGCCCGACGCTGAGTTAAAAGAATGAGGCGCGAAAAAGGCCTCCCTCCGTGCTCATTTCGCGCACTGTGAAACACGCGGGGCGGCGGACAGTATAAGAATTTCACGTGGGATTTTTTTTTTTCGTTTTAGGGGAGAAGGGTAGCAGCTGAGTTTTCGCGCTGGTGGGACGCTTTCCTATTGCGTGCCTATTTATTGCGGATGAATGATTTGCATTTTGTTTGCCCGGCTAGCAGCTGCCACGCCTCTGCGGTGGGGTAGGGTGGGGTGGGTCGGGGTGGGGTGGGGTAATGTAAGGTGGGGTGGGGTAGGGCTGGGCTGGGCTGGACGGCTCCTCCGATTGCTTCCGCCCCAAATTACCCACCACCGCGCCTGGGCAGGCGGGCGGGCGGGCGGGCGTGCGAAGTTGCGCGGTCGTCGAGGCAAGCAGCCGTACCGGGCCGGCCAGGGCCGGAAGATTGATGGAGGAGTGCAAGTCTGCAGGCTTGGGCGGGGCGGGGCGTGGCGTGGCGGGGCATGGCGGGGCGGGGCCAGCCACGCCCCGCCCCTCAGAGTTCTCCTCAATCGCGTCCACCTTGAAGACGACCCGCACTGCGTCCTCGCGAGACGAGAGGTGCGGGGTAAAGTTCGGTCCGCATGAGTCTGTAGCGCCAGTTAGTCTGAGACCCCAGGGCGGGGCTGGTATGGAGCATCACTTTCGCACCTGTCACCTGTCATGTCCGGACACAACGCGGATATACGAAAGTCGGTTGAGAACTCGGCTGCTGGCCTGCTCTGCTACCCCGCCCGCTGCTACTGCTGGCGAATCGGTCGTTCGCATCGCATCCGTTGTGCACGGTGCGGTAGCGACGCGACACGCGCCCGCCGGGCCGCCAGGGCGCTTTGTGTTTGCGTGAATGAAATGTTGGAAAAGTCTGCCGAGGGCTGAATGAGGTCCGACAAACACGCAGCGCGCCCTGACCGCTGCCCGCCCTTCCCCGCCCCTCCCTGCCACGCCACGCCTTTCCATAAAAGAGCGCAACTTTATGGTCGAGCGTAGTCTCTTTTCATTCATTCGGCCAGCTTCTTTTCAGCACAGCATAACCCGTCAACGGCCGCGCTTCAACTTTTGCCACCTTGTTTTCATCATTTCTTTTCATGTGTTATTATAATTTTATTATTTGTCACCGTTTGCGTTTGGGGTTGTTTTTTTATAATTGCTCCGTAACTCACGTCTCGTATGTTTCCCGCCGTGCACTTTTTCGTAGTCGTGTGCGGCATTTCGCGCGGAAACGACCCGCGTATTGAAGTTTTTCGCCCTACCTGCAGAGTTGTTGTAATCAATCCTGTGTTATTCCCTGCTAACACTTCTCGTTTTGTTCCCCTACTGTCCGCAGAGATCACGCACCGCTTCCAGACGGCGCGGCCCGAGGTGCGGCAGCTGCTGCTGCAGTACCTGCTGCCCTGGCTGCACAACATGGAGCTGGTGGACCCCAGCGTGCCGCCCGCCAACCCGCTGTCGTACTTCCAGGTACGGTACAGTCCGCTACAGTCCGCTGTTGTGCGTGGGACGCTACTCATCGACGTTATTGCCTCGGTGGCTGTGTTTGGGGGAGGGGGGTATAGAGGGAGCCTGCGCCCGCCCGGCCGCCCGGCCGCCCGCCCGGCAGCGGTTGGTCGTTATTCTTGGAGCCGGATGTCCTTTAGCAAAAGGACTTTATGGAATCCCGCGCTCGATGGATGCAAACGCGCGCAGACCGTATCGCCAGTGGGGTGGGCGTGGGGCGCGGGGGTGGGGGCGGGTACGCGCCGAGGGGTGCCGGTCTGCTACGGATATCAGTACACATACGCTGTCAGAAATCGCCAGCAGATATAGTAGCGGTGTTTAGTCCCCGCGCACGCTGCGCGCCCGGGAGGTAGGCAACACTAGTGTGCTCGATGCACGCGTGCGCTGCGGGTTGGCCTACCCGGCAGGCGTTCTGAAAGGGACCGTGGGCAGCGGGGCATCCAAGCGAAGGGAAACCAGTCCCTCCCCGCCACACCTCCCCGGGTGTATGGCCCGCGCTGCGCTGCGCTGCGCAGTAGGCCGTCGAAGAACGGGAGTTAATTTTGCGTCGTCCCGCCCTGCGTCGCCGTTTTTATTTTACGACGTGACGCAGTACGGCGTTTTACGCCATCGCCACGCCACGCCGTCCGCGCTGCAACAAAATGTGCGCCCGGGAAATCAAAATCCTCCTCCACCTCCTCCTCACCCTCTTCCTCCTCCTCACCCTCTTCCTCCTGCTCGCCCTCCTTCCTTTAACCACTGCTCACCAACGTCGCTAGTGCCCGGAACGGCGTACACTTCATTTCATCCATCACTTTGTCTCGCACCCTACCCCTCTCCAGCTGTCACCTAGCCCCGAAGAGAGGCATATTTTTCTCATTCCCTTTACTTTCCCTGCCTATCAATTTATTATAGCTTGTATCCCGTTGTATCCGTCTCTTTTTCTGTATCACTCACTGTCAGAAAAAAAAATCCGTGGTGTGGTACAGAAAAATAAATTTGGAAGCGTCCGTGGTTTTCCACGGAAAACCACAGACATTTTCCGTACTTTCCTGGAATAAACCAGTCATACACCATGTGATTACCACGCAAAGGTACAGAAAACTTATGTGGTAGTTCCGTGATAACAACGGAAAAAGTACTGACAGTCCTGGTAACTAATTGATCGTACCTTTTCCATAGTTTTTTCCGCGATTTTTTTTTATAACCGTATGCTCCCCTCTCTCGAGCTGAGCACCCTTTTCTCGCTGATGGATTGACAACGTTCCGTATCATCTATGCCACTCGCTCCAACCGCTTCAACCCCGCCCTCTTGAAACGCGTGCATCCGCGTATTGAGCACGCCCCTGTTTCCCGCCCGCCCCGCCTCGCCGCGCCCCGCCCCACTCTTGTTCTATCGCGGCCTGGGCGGTGGATCCTCTCGTTTGTCCCTATCGCCCCAGCCGTGCCGTGCCCCGCGCGGTATTGCCGTATCGCTGTGAGTGGCAGCGGCAACGGCGCCGCGCCACGCCACTGCAGCGGGAGCCCTGGCCGGGCCGGGCCTGGCCCGGATATTGCAGTCCTGGTAGGGGAGCGGAGCTCTGCTTGTGCTGCTCTGTGCCTTTGCATGTCACCCAGCCGGCAGCGTGGGCGGTGGCGCGGCGCTTCCTCCGGTTTTTCCTGCAGCAGCAGCAGCTAGCAGGAGCTGGTTGTGCGGAGTTTGCAACCCCGCTTCGCCCCCGCCCGCCCCCGCCCGCCTAACTATGGTCGCGGCGAGTCCCCGACCCTTGCTCTGCCCGCTCACGCTTTCCCACCCCGCCCACTTTACCTCATCTGATGAGGGTGATGCGGGGCGCGGCGCTATAAATAGGCTGACTTGACGACGACGGGCGTCCTGCTCTCCCTCCTCTCTCCCCCGCCGCCTGAGGAGGCACTCGACGAGCCGTCGCGGCCGGGGCTCCCCGTCGCAAAGATTGGAATGTGTCGTGGGCGCTGCCTGCCGGCTGGTGTGACGGTGTGACGCGGCCTCTCCCCGCCCCGCCCGCACCCGCCCGCACCCGCCCCTCTCGATTGTCGTCAGGCACTGGTATAGGCCCCCGGGGGTCGGGCCCGCCCCGCCCCGCCACGCCTCAGGGCCGATCTCCATTCATATGAGGTGCGCGGCGCGTATCATGCGCCTCGCCCCGCCTCGCCCCGCCCCGCCCCGCCCCGCCCCGGCCTCTTGTCGACCTGCCCGCCCGCCCGCCTGTGGATCGCTGGAGAGAAAGATAGGAGAATATCTCACCCCTCGCCTCTCCTCTCCTACCCGCGTGTTCTCCCCGCGGCAGCAGCAGCAGCCGCAAGAAATCGCATTTGCAAGTCCAAGATCCAAAATAAAAAGTGTTTAGAAATTCCGCACAAGCTTCCCCGGAATGCGGAAGATCAGCGGTTCACGGCGGCAGAGGGGTGGCGGTCCAGAGAGCGTAGGAAATCGAAAGAGAGATGGTGGTACACGATAGCCTCTCTTTCTCGCTCGCTCGCTCTCTCGCTCTTTGAGGAGGCTTCGGGTGGGAGAGAAACTTTCGCCCACGACGGTCCCCGATAACATCCGAGAGCAGTGGGAGCAGGCGCCTCCCTTAGCGGTAGGGCCGCGGAGCAGCGGTGCGGCCCTGGAGGAGGCGAGGCGAGGCACGGCAAGGCGAGGTCTGTCTGGTCTGTTCCCTTCTTCTGTCTTTTGCGTTCGCCCGATTTAGGTCGAAGGATCGTGCGGCGCATCTCGAGGCGAAGGAACAGAGGGACCCGGAAGGCGTTGGTTGGTCGGGTCGGGTCGGGGCCGGGGTGGGTACGCTGGGCCGCGAGCGGGGGCGAGGAGGTACCTTTAGAAAGCACCTACCCATCTACCTCCCGCTGCCGCTCGTCAAAGTACTCTCGACCGAGTCTATTGGAGAGAAGGGGCAGGGGCAGCTGCGCAGAACGGTTCCGGCTGAGAACGGCTGCGGGGGCGGGGCGGGGCGGGGCGGGGCGGGGCGGGGCGGGGCGGGGCGGGGCGGGGCGAGGCAGTTTGAGGTTGTTACAGATGATGGCGCCCGTGCAACTACAGGGCGTACGTGGCCATGCGTCCCGCCTGTTCGCGGCCGGGTTCGGGTTAGGGCGGGGCGGGGTGCGGCGGGGCGTGGCGGGCGGTGTGCTCGCTCCAAGGTCGCCGTGGAAGCGAGGGATGCAAATCAGGGAGCAAACCGCAGCCACACCCCGCCCCGCCCCGCCCCGCCGCCCGTCCCAGTGGTGGGGCCCGCATTGTCAGACATATATCAGGGAACGGCACCAAAGGGGACGGTTGTGTCGAAGGACATCGCATTCCTCATATACACGCCCCCGGCGCGTCGGCGTCGTCGACTGCGTGGTACACCCGCCCTGAACCGCCCACCCCCACCCCCTCCTCATCCCCTCCGCTGCCGGAGGAGCTCCCGTTCGATCTGTCGATCTCGATCTCGATCTCGAGATCTCTGCGGGGCTGTCAGCTCTCATGGTCTCATGGTCCCCGTGCTCCTCTTGTCTGTTGCAGTACTACGCCTCTGAGCTGACGCGCGCCGGCGGCCGCCGCGAGGGCTGGGGCTCGGCCGAGGCCACCGAGATGGTGCTCAACAACCTGTTCTACATCACGGCCAAGGTAAGTGCACCGACAAACTTTTGTTTTTAAGAAAAGAATCTGCTTGTCCGTTCTTCCAGGACGGCGCCGAGTTTCTATGCGCACATCAGCAGCACACACGCCACGCTGAGCCCTGATCTACCTCATGAGCGTGGTGTGATGGTCCCCGCACCCTGCTGCACCGCGCAGCCCGCGGGGTGGGGTAGGGTGGGGTGGGGTGGGGTGGGGCAGACATCACATGTCTCGCGAAGGAACACAGTGGCGCGCCGCGCGGAATGTCGATGAGCATCGTAGAGCGGGGCGCGGCGGGGCGTGGCGGGACGGGGTGGGGTCGGCGGGGTGGGGCGCGGCGTGCGGGCGGGGCGGGGTGTGGTAGGGTAGGGCTGGGCTGGGCCACCCGCTGGCACCACTGCTACAGCGCGCAGTCGGGATAGCCCTCCATATACCCTCGTCCATGTCGGCCGTCGTCACCGCGAAAACGCGTGAACAGAAGTGCGTGGCAATGGACTCGAATCGTGTCATGCCAACTGCCACCCCCGCCCTGCACCCCCGCCCCACTCCCACTGTAAGCCAGTAGGCTGGTGGGCGGTGCACGCGTACGTCACGCGTACGTCAGCGGGGGTGGTGGTGCGATGCTGGGACTGATGCAGGACGACAGACGGCATCAGAATGATCCGGCAAATCCACTTCTCTCCGCCCCGCGCACCCTCCGCGCGTGGCGAGTGGAGTCCCCCCCACCCCTACCCCCACCCCCTTCCCTGACGCCCTTTCCCGCAGCGCTACTTTTCACTCCCACGCAAATCATCACGTATTCTTTACCGTGGACGCCCACACCACATTGCCCCGCACTCTCTCACGTTACTCTCTCGCGTATTTTCCTCAGTCCCACATCCCGCCGGCCGGCCGGCCGATCGATTGCAGTTCGGCGCCATATCCATGATGTATCGAGAGGCCCTCGTGCCGCAGACGTATAATGAGGCAGCCAGGAAAGTTTAAAACAAAGCAAACTGCTGCGCGTTGCAGCCAGCGCCAGCGGGATCAATCACAAGTTGATGACGGTTGGAGGCCGGGAGCGGGCCAAGTCGAGCGCGCGCCGAGCCCCGCCCCGCCCCGCCCCACCACACCCCGCACCGCCCCACCCCGCCCCAACCATGCCCCGCCCCGCCCCGCGCAACGTACACCTGGCCGCGTCGGGCTTGGCCGCAAACAACCCCAAGTACTCAACAGCAATAGCGGCCCGATCTCCCTCGCCGTGCTGATGAGCGTAGAACCCGGTCTGCATGAGCCAAAGCCGGAGCCCCTCTTAGCATGTAAGCATCCCTCAGTCTCATGCCGGGGTGTGCGGTTCCGCATGGAGGGTCCCGGGCGTGTACTTCAACACGTGCACGGGGCGGCTCAGACGCCTGGCATGTGCACTAGTAGGGTGCTCAATTAGCGGTACGCCAGATAGGCGTACACGACGCAAAACTGTGCGCCTCGCCTGGCGTTTGATTCCAGCGCACCCTTTGCGTCCCCGCTGTCCCACTGTCTAAAGAAGGTGTGCTGGCGCTAGGGGGGTGCGTGGTGTGCGCCCTGGCGTGAGCACCCCGCGTCGCGGACGCGCTCTCGCGTGCACCCACCTGACGGGACGGGGGCGGCGCGCCCTCTGTAGTGCTGCGGATAGGGAGTGGATGCGCGGGGCAGGGCAGGGCAGGGTGGCGCGTTATCCCTTCAAGGAGAGAAGCCCCCGGGGCGTAACGCGGCGTGATGGAGTGGGGTGGGGCGGGGCGGGGCGGGGTAGGCGGAACAAGTTCTGTGCGTAAACTCATGGCCCGGCCCTGCCCGACCTGCTCCATTCACTTGCCGCGGACTCACTTATACACTTGGCCACGCTCTCTCTCGCTCTCTCTCGCTCTCTCTCGCTCTCTCTCGCTCTCTCTCGCTCGCTCTCTCCAGTCCGGGACCCCGCCCCGCTCTCTCTCTCTGCGGCTCTCCTGCGGATGTGCGAAGGACGCCCACGCCCCGCGTCTCCCGTCGCTGCGAGCATTTACCAAAGTTTTCCCGGCGCGCCGCGCCGCCAAAATACATATCCCATTTTAGGCAAACGCTATTACCAACCGCAGGGAAGGCGGTGTGGAGGCGCGCTACCGCCAGCCAAGTCTCGTAATCTGCTGGCACCGAGGGTTCCGCAGCCTGTTTTATCCAATAGCTTTCCTGATTTAATGTTGCTTGCGTGGGGAGTACCACCTTTCCCGTTTCAGCAAAGCCCAACCAGTCGTGATGTGCGCGGGCGGCCTGGCGTTAAGGGTCTCCGGGCAGTGCGCCCCGCGGCGCGGCGCCGTCCGGTCCCTCTGCGCCCCGCCCCGCCCCGCCCCGCCCCGCCATACCCTGCGTGTGAGCGTTGACGCACGAATGTCGTCAGTCCGCCCCGCCCTCAGGAGAGAGGGACCCATACCCGCCCCGCCCCGCCCCGCCCGCGGTAACGGGCGATCTGCCGGTCGGGCCGGGCCGGGCCGGAGCAGAACGGAGCGGAGCGGACGGTTGGAATGTGAGCGGGTCACACGAGAAAGGGACGGACGAGCAGAGGACGCAGGAGGCCGGCCGGGCTGGGTCCTGCTGTGAGGGCGCCCCTACCGGAATAATAAAATCTCCGAGGCGGGGCGGGGCGGGGCGGGGCGGGGCGGGGCGGGGCGGGGCGGACGCGTGGGCTTGGCGCGGGGCTGTACGGGAGTGAGTGCGTGTCGTCCCGTCCCGCCTCTCCTCACGCGCACTGTTGTCGCCTTATGTTATTTGGGCCGGTCTCTTCCAAGTCCGGCCCGGGCTCCGTCCTCGGGATTAGCCCGGCGCGGGCCGGGCCGGGCCGGGACGGGACGGGACGTCCTTGTCTCCAGTGCCGTCGTCCTCTAGGCTGAGCCTCCGGCTGAGCCGCTGTCCGGCCCGGTCCGGCTGAGGGGGCGGCGCGAGGTCAGCGGCGCTGAGCAAGCAGCGGAGGGGGGCTGATCCCGTAATAAACCTAAATAAACCGGAGCCCGGCCCGGCCCAGGCAGACTGGCCGGCACTGATCCGTCAGGGGGCGGGGGGAGTGCCCTTTGCGTGTGACAGATCTATGACCGACCAGTCGGCAGGAGGGGTGTCGCCGAACGGAACCAGCCGGAAACGGGCGCATGTCTTTCTCGGAAACAACTAGGCGGGCCTGACTCGGCCGCTCCGCTCTGCTCTGCAGGCGGCGCACGCGTCTCTCTGTTAGCGCCCACGGCCTTGACGGAGGGGCTCGGGGCGGGGCGGGCCGAGGCGGTGGAGGAGAGGCCGTTGATTGGGTGTGTCGGCCAGCCTCGTCCCAGCCCGCCCGTCGGGACAGGAGGGGGGGGGGGGTCACCCAAGTAACCGCATGAGCGAGCGCGAGGCGAGGCGAGCGAGCGGGGACGCGCTGCTTCTTCCGCGGTGCTCGCGTACCCGCCCCGCCCCGCCCCGCCCCGCCCCGCCCCGCCCCGCCCCGCCCCGCCCCGCCCCGCCCCGCCGCGCCGCCGCCGCTGCCCGACCTGCTGTTGCTGCTGGCGCCGGGTTGCGTTCCGGCCCATGTGTAATTTTCCGCCAGCTGACAACGTAGCGCTCGGCTCGGCTCGGCTTGGCTCTGCCCGCCTCGGCTCGGCTCGGCTCGCCCGGTGCATGCGTGGTACGGCTCGTCAGACGGCCCGGCCCGGGACTCAGGTGTGCCAATCTCGTGGGGATGATTAATGTCTGGCAGGTGGCGGGTGGAAGGGCCGCACCCCGCCCCTCGGCCCTTTAGAACGCCTTCGAGAGACCCCGTGAGGGCAGGGTAGGGCCCCCTACCCCTTAAGGGAGCCTGCTAGCTAGGGTGGGCGGGAGGGAGAGAGTTCCGTACCCTCCACTCCCTCTTTGCATACCTTTATTGACGCAGGCCGGAAGGAGCCGCCACTACCGGCGCTCCACGCCACGCCACGCGCCGGTGAGAGGGGAGCAGGCCTGGCCAGTGGGCAAGGTCGGGAGATGGGATGGGGCTGGGCCCGGCTGGGCAGGGCAGGGCGCTCTCTGCTGCCGCCCCGCCCCGCCCCGCCCTTGAGCGGAATAAGGGAACCCTCCCCGGGCCGCTCCGCCCCCGCCCCGCCCCGCCCCGCCCCGAGGGAACCCATATCAGTAAATCATAACACCTCTTTCTCCGCCCCTAGCGAGGTAGTGCTGGGCCCGGTCGGGCCAGGCGGCGGGCTGGACGGCGATCCCTGATCCCGGCCGATCCACCTTCAGCCGCTCGGACCAGCCCAGCGCACCTCGCCTCGCCTCGCCTCACACAGGGCGCGGGGCGGGGCCGGGCTAGGTCGGCCCGGGCTATAGGGGTTCAATATTTCAGCGGCTTCTCTTCCCTGCCGTAAATGGGACGATGGGACGGTCCCCGTCCTATCCTCTCCGGGGGCTGAGCAGCGCCTCGAGACTCCCCCGCCAAGCCCCGCCACGCCCCGCCACGCCCCGCTAGGCTCTCATACTCATAAGTCGCTAGAAAATGGCGCGATAGGAGGCAAGATCGCGGGGGCGCAGGCCGGGCGCGGAGGCAAATTGTGTTATTTCGTCTATCGTTTGCCTTGTCAGTGAGTCCCGCTCGGCTCTCCGCTTCTTCTGGCAGCAGATAAAAATACACGTGGCTGGTGAGGAGGCGCGGGCGGCGCGGGGCGGGCCCGGCCGGGCTGCGCTGCGCCGCGCTGGCGAGGTGGGCGCCTGCCGCGCGCGTGGATAGGCAGGCCCGCCGCGCGGGCGTGCGCACGTGGACGCAGCCTTGCCTACCCGCCAGGCGCTCCGCTCCGCAACTTGCCGCAGCTTCACTCCAACTTCAACTTGCCTTACTAAATTTTTTTTTAAATTAATTTGAAGAAAATAACAGCATGGCGTTTTGCCGCGGCCTTGCGTTACACGTCAACCGCGGTTAACCTTTTCCTCCGCGCGGAGCCGTTAGCGAGTTCTAATTACGCGAAAAAAGAAAAGTAGACGAGTTTCGCTCTCGCGTGGTGTTTAAGGAGAGCGAAAAAAAAAAATACCATCTCATCAGTGCGGTGGGTCGTGGCCGAGGCGAGGCCCTGCTGCCCCGCCCCGCCGCACCGTGTGAGATTGATGGATGGACAGGCGCCGCGCCACGCCACGCCACGCCACGCCACGCCACGCCACGCCACGCCGCGCCACCGCGGGGCATGACGGCTCTGGTCCGGAGTTGGGGTAGCGGCCGGCAGGGGCCCGGCCCGGCCCCAGCGGCACCGCTAAATTAAGCCGTCCGCACAGTTTATAACGCAAGAATTATCCCCCGCGCAAGCTGCGGGCGAGAGGGGAGGGGGAGGTAGACGGGCGGGCGGGGCGGGGCGGGGTGGAGGCGGGGCGGGGGCGGGGTCGGAGAGGCGCGTCCATCGTTTTTCACACTGTCAGGCCTAGCGAGGCGGGGCTTGGCGGGGCGGGACCCGGTCCCGGCGGGAGCTGCAAGGCAGGTCGGCGGGGCGGGGGCGTGGCGGGGGCGGAATGAGATAGACCGTCAATTGATTCCCACGCACTCGCCTCGCCTAGCCGCGCCGGCCACAGTGCTCCCATTTTTTTTTACACCCACCTCGCCCCATCCCGCCTCGCGCCTCGCCTTGCTGCTGCTTTGCAGGCGCTGCGCAGACAGCGCAGACCCGCCCGCCCCCCGCCCGCTGCGCCAGTGAGCGGTGTTACAGCGGATGGGGAGGGGAACGTCCCCTGAAGCCCTCTTGGTTCGGCGACGAAGAATTAATGGCGCTCCAGGAGGATTTAGAAAACGTCGCACGACACCGGCGCGAGAGACCAGCAGTCGTCCCAATTTTATAATCGCGGCAATGCCATTTTTTATAGTCACCACTGGGTGTTTGCTGTAGATTCTTTTTGAGTGTATATCACGTCGCTGGTTTGAGTTCCAGCTCAGAGAGCTTGCAGAGTAATGCATTCGCTATCAGGGCTTTTCTATTTTTTTCTCTGTGTGTGCAAACTAAACGTGGGGTTGATGCGGGCGGGGCGGGGCGGCGCGCGCGGTGGCGGTGGTGGTGCTGCCGTAAGAGTGCTTGCGACCCTCTCCGCACGGATTTTTTTCTTCTTCTTCTTTTGTCTTTCATCATTCTGCTATTTTCTTTCGCGCAATTTATTCTGTTTTTTGTTCGCGCAGTTCTCCGACTCACACCCCAAGGAGATGGAGGAGGTGTGGTCCACGCTGTGCTCCTGCTGGCCCAACAACCTCAAGGTCATCATCCGCTACCTGCTCATCGTGTCGGGCATGGCGCCCAACGAGCTGCTGCCTTTCGTAAGTACTCTTCACTTAAGATTGAGCTATATTTTTTCTTTTTCAAATTTCCGCGGATAAAGTTGTCATAAAAACAATTTTTTGTTTTTTCAATTTAAAAACTTGTAAGACTTTAAGGTGGTTAATGAATGACGGGGCATACGCGTGTCGTTGGATAGGCGTAGGCTGAGAAAGGGAATAAGTGGTGAGCCAAGCTGGTCTACGGGAGAGTCTGCCGTGTCTTTAGAACGGGTGCGGGAGGAGGAGGAGGAGGGGGGGCTCCTTTCCGTATCGGAGAACCGCGCGACCACGTCGCTGGTGCTGCCGGGCCGTGCCCTGCCTCGAGCCGCCCGGAGCCCTAAATTTGTATCTTCTTCTCCTTCCCCCAGCCGGCGAGGTTGGTGAGGGTGCGGGGATAGGGAAAGATGGTGGAATCCAATACTCCGTGGTTTCGTCCGCATGGATTTGCAAGTAATGCCCTTTACTTCACTCTTTTTTTTTTATCTGGGCGTGGCTGGGAAGGGCGGGCGGGAAGGACAAGGGCTGTTCTGGAGCCGCGTGCCGCGTCCAAAGGAGAGAGGCGGGGTGGGGTGGGGTGGGGCGGGGCGGGGCGGGGCGGGGCGGGCGTGACGACACTGGAGGGAGCGGCACCTCTGGGCTTTGTACCAGTGGTGTTTGGGGCTGTTTGGGCTGGAGATTAGCGCTACGCCCCTCCACGCCCCGTCGCGCTGCTGCGTGGAGGGCCTGGCCCGTCCCGGCACGGCACGGCGGCACGGTCCAGGAAGCAGCAAAACTGTCTGGAGGGTTGAAACGGAGTCTTAAACTCGCAGTGTACTGTGCTCGTAACGGCCGCCCAGTCGCCGCTCTGTTTGTGTGTGTGTGTGAGAGAGAGATGCGAGTGAGAGGGAAAGGGTAGCCGCTGTAAGGGGCGGGGCGGGGTGGGCTGCTAGGCTAACGCCACCCTGCTCACGTTCACAATGAGCCCCCTCCCAGTACCCCCTTCACCCTCCCTCGCGGGGCCCCGCGCGTACACAGGACGACTCCCACCCAAAGGGGGCCGGCTTGCCGGGGGGGGGGGGGGGGGGTAAGCAATGCATGGAATATGCAATGGCCGCTTTCGCGCTAGAGGCTCGCAGACGGTGGGGCGGGACTAAAGTCAGCGTGTCAGACTTGGCCCACATGTCAGTGGGCCCGGCCCGGTCGACATGGCCTGTGCGTCGAGAACAATCTTGGCAATCCGGATTGCACTGCACAGGGAGGTGAGGTCCTGCCACGCTAGGCGTGCTGCCCGCGGGAGGGTGGGGAACAGAGTGCCGAGTCGATCTAAACAAAACGCTTTTATTTCGTGTTTTATGGAGCACTATAATGTTTCGCTGTGAGCATGTGGTGTGGTGGGGCGGGGGCGGGGGAGGCGAGCGGGGCGCAGACAGGCGCGGGCTGGCGGCGGCGGGCCTTGTGGGCCTTGCCACAGATCACCTGGGAGCAGGAGCAGTCCGTCACTGTCCCCGAGCGTCGTGCGCCGCGCCGTATAACTTCACGCATGCGAGGGTCGGGAAATGGCGGCCTTTTGTAATGCGTAGCGGTGCAACAAAAAAAAAAAAAATGGGGCGGAGGGAAGGAGGGGGTTGAGGGAGGGGGGAGAACCGGGTAGATGGAAAGGAGACGAGTACAGGAGCAGGGGGTGATATCGATTCTGTCGACTTTGTGCGAAACAGTACTCCATCTCGCCACCCACCCCTAAGCTCCGATCCGATCTGATTTTGTGATTTCCCTGCCTCGCTTCGGCGCGTGTCTGCGCGCTGCGCTGTGTAGCCAGGTACACACGCCGCAGCGCAGCGCGGGGGTAATTGGTTCGGAAAAGGGATGGTAGGGCGCCGCCCCGTCCCGCGCCATGTGGTACTGTGCCCGCGCCGCGCCCGCACCGCCGTGTAATGGTAATCCGCCGTGATTACCGGCGCCCCTGCCTGCGCTGCGCGGCTGAGCCCTCAGGCTTTAGCGCGCCCCGCCCAGGCGCCGCCCTTGCGCAGCGCCGTGACGCCCTTGTTGTTGCTGCTGCAGGCCAAGCGCGTGGCGCTGCACCTGGCGCGCGCGCGCCCGGACCGCCTCATGGACGAGATGACCACCGAGCTGCAGACGGTCGAGACGCTGTCGTGGCTCATCGAGCGCACCGAGACGCCGCCCTTCTTCCGCCTCACCTCGGTGCGCAAGGCGTCCTCGCACTCGGCCGAGCAGCCCGCCGAGGCGCCGCCCGCGCACGAGAAGGGCACCATCCACACCAAGCGGCACAGCGGCGAGGACCCCGCCAAGGCCTGCTGCACCGGGTGCGTAGCGTATGCAGCGCACGGCGACAAGAAGGTTGTGGAGGCCCTGTCTGTCTAACGTTGTGCGTCTTTTTTTATCTCCTTTCAGGACCACCAAGTCAGACTCTGCGCTCCGGCCGAGACCCGAGAAGGGCAGGACGGCCTCCGGGCCGGCGACCCTGCCCGACGAGGGAGTTCCCTCGACCACCGTGGAGCAGCCCGAGGCGAGTGTCGGAGCCTGTGGATTATCTGGTCAGGAGAAAGTTCGCCCGCTCACTCCTCTCGCGGTTTGCTTTCAGGGCGCGCAGGCCGAGGACACGTACACGCTGTCGAGGAACGTGAACAAGTTCGACATCCCCCAGCCGCACCCGCTGCCCATGCCTGAGTACGGCGGCTACTTCGCGCCCCTCACCGAGTTCCTGCCGGACTGCACCCAACCCAGCAGCGGCTTCCACAGGTGCGCACCCAGGAGCATGAGAAATACTTACGCCACATAGCGACCATCGTATGGTCGCACAGGAACAACCATTAAAATATGACTTGGGCAGTAATAGTATTGTCCGAATTTCGGGGATCAGGACTAAAATTTTGCCGTCTCAACTATGATTTTACGGCGGTCTCAGAGCTAATAATTCGCTGGCTGCTACAACTCTTTCTTTTTTCCCCTGTAATCAGGTGCAACTTGGCGGTGATGCTGCTCACGGACATCGTGGTGGACGGCGTGGAGGTGGACTGGTCTGTACACGTGCCGCTCATGCTGCACATGCTGTTCCTGGGGCTGGACCACTCGCGCGCGCTCGTACACGAGCACTGCAAGCAGCTGCTGCTCAACCTGCTCGTCGTCCTGGCCGAGCACTGCGACCACCTGACGGTGGCCAGGGTCCTGCTCGCCGCCAGGACGCAGCAGCTCGCCCTGGGCGTCCCCAAGCCGCAGCTCCCCATTCACCAGCACAACTTTACAGGTGAGCCGAGCGAGCGACTCGCTTCACAAGTGTCCCTGTAACTCTGTCTACATGTTGGTCATTTGGCGACAAGCTCGTCGTCTTTACAGAACTGTTGCACGTTTGTGTCAACAATAAGGGTTTTTTCTCAAAATCATGAAAAGAAGAGTACACGCGTGACCTTAAAAATTACAGTCACAGTGGTGTTGCGCGCTCGCGTCGCGTAGGACAGTCGATTGACGCGCTTAATTTTCTGCCGCAGAGCCTGATGCCGAGTTTGACAGCTACATGCAGGGCCCCTCGGTGGTGGCAACCACCGCCGGCAGCGGCGGCGCACCAGGGAACGGCACCAATGCAACCACTACAACAACCAGTGGCACAGGTCATTGCAGTCGACGCATTTATAGCAGTGCCAAAAATGTCTCTTTAAAACTGAAATGGAAGCCTCTTTTCTCCCACAGACTCTACGAAAACAGTCTCCATTGTGGGGCCCATTATGTCGGTGGGCACGGTAAACACCGTCGTCCCCGTGAGCTCTGTTGGCCCAGTCATTGTGATTGCAGAGGACAGCTCTGCGTGGACGAGCCCCAAGCCTCTCCCAGGTCCGAATATGACCATACAAGATGTCATAAAGTCGCTTGTGGACTTTCTAGCCTCAAGGTAAGTCAACATTGTGTATCCTGTTTCTGTGCAAGATCTTTTGTGAAAATTTACCAAAAGCCACAATTAAACATTTAGGCAAAATCAACCTTTGTGGAACTATGAGGACATTACTGCCAAAGTTTGGTCAGTGCACTCTGTGGAACAACTAGATATTTTTCTCCAACATGTCTTGAGGATCTTTAGAGATTCCTTACCTCAAGCTCTCATAAGTGAGCGTTGGGCACAAACTGCATTGCAGTTAGGATTATCATGTTCCTCAAGGCACTATGCTGGCCGATCTCTTCAAGTAAGTTTTATTTATTCTGTATTTATTATATTCCTGTAGAATCAATATGCATATTCCAATGTTAGAAATATTAATTAACTCATTAATGTAATCAAAACGTATTTTTCTTAACAGTTGTTTAGAGCTCTGAGAGTTCCTATCAATTCAAGAATGCTCTCAGATATTTTGTCTCGCCTTGTAGAAACAGTTGCTGAGCAGGGAGAAGATATGCAAGTAAGTTATATTAAATAAGAGATAAAGGTAAATGGCTTTCTCAAGTATACTAACCATTTACCCTATGTACTCACATTCTTTTAGGGCTATGTCACTGAACTACTGTTGACTTTAGAATCTGCAGTAGATTCTCTTGAATCTGACTTCCGTCCCCTTGATTTTATGAAAGAGATTTTTAAATCCACTCCAAATTTGAACAACAAAGAAACTTCAGTTGTCACAGCTGGGGGAAAACGCAGTCCAGGAGGAGGTGTGACTGGTCTGTTTGGTAATGGGAACAACCCTCTGACTTGTAGTATGGGAACAAGTGGCCATACAAGAAGCACAAGTTATTCTGTATCTTATAATATGCGTAAATCAATGCAGTCCCCTGCCAATGACAACAAAGGTTTGAAAGCTTTTAAACATTTTGTTTCCTTTCCTTTTTTGTGTTCATCATTAGAACAAATCAACTTACCATTCTCAAATTTTAACAGAAATGAGGGGAAGGGTTATGTCTGAGCTTGAATCTAGATCAGCTGTCTGTGCTGGACTAGGAAGCAAGTACCATTCTACAAATCTTTGCCGTTCTCGATCCGCTCAGTCTCTAAAACTCCTTGGAGACAGTGCCTCACAGGTATAGCATTTGTTTCACATCAATTGTTTCATTCCTATAACATTTGTTAGTAGCCAACTACTTGTTCCAGGATGATAAGATGACAATTTTAGCCCAACTCTTCTGGTTGGCAGTATCACTCTTAGAATCAGACTTTGAACATGAATTCCTTTTGGCCTTGAGGCTACTTAGTCGAGTATTGCATCGCTTGCCACTTGATCGTCCAGATGCTAGGGACAAGGTTGAAAAATTACAGGCGCAGCTCAGGTGGAATAATTTTCCAGGTGTACATGCTCTTCTACTCAAGGTTTGTGCTAACAAAGACATATGTATTATTCTTAGTCTATCATATTTTATTGTTCTAAGTTTGGCATTTTCTCTTTTTATTCATTCCCTTTGCTTTAACTTTTTCTCCAGGGCTCTACAAATCCTAACACATATGACTCGGTTATGAGCCTTCTGCCTCAATTCACCTTACTGCTGGATTTACCTGTAGTTGACCCGACACAGAGTCTAGCATTCCCTATGAATGTCATTGCTATGTTACCATATTTATTATTGCATTATGAAGATGCAAATGAGCTTTGTATAATGAGTGCAGAAAATATAGCTCAGGTACTAAATCACTTTTAGATTTGTTTGTTTACTTTGTTTGTTCTTCTTATTATTTTTTTGTTCACCCTCTTAGGCATCGACAGACAAAAGTAAGAAACTAGAAAATCTTGCCACTGTCATGACATTGTATAGTCGCCGCACCTTCAGCAAAGAAAGTTTCCAGTGGACAAAGTGTGTTGTCAAGTATCTCTATGATACCTATGCTCATTTAGGACTAAATATGCTTGCATTTTTAGTTGAGGTAAACACAGTTTCAAGGGCAAGTTATTTTCACTGTTATGAGTTGTATGACTACTAAATGAACTATTTACTTGCTTGTTCTTTTAAGGTGTTAGAGAAAGGCCCCTCCTCTGTTCAACTTTCTGTTTTGAGTATTATCCATTGCATGCTTCATTATGTTGACTTGGCTGCTGCAGCTGCACAGCCCATCAATGGTGATTTGCTGAGAGTAATTCACAAATACATTGAGGTATAACCCGTAATGTTTATTTTACTTTAAAATGACTGGTAATTTCGCTTCAAGTTGTGTTTATCACTTTGCTGACCTTAATTTCAAAACTTTTCATCTCAGGGACCACATTGGCGTGAAGCTCTCAAGATTCTTAAGTTGGTTGTGACAAGATCATCTACTTTAGTGGCTCCACCTACAGCAACACATTCTTCTCATTGGGAATCGAGTATGTCTTCACCTCATCCATCTTTCACTGATAGTGAACTGTTCACCAAAAAAGAATTACCAGGTTTGGTTTTTAGGTTTTTGATACTGTGTCATCATTCTCTAGATATTCAAACTTTGGAAGTTTCTTTTTAATCAATTCATGGTTTTGTAGGACGTACCATGGAGTTCACATTTGATCTCTCCCAAACTCCTCTGATTGGCCGGCGCCAAGTGAGTAAAGTGGATGAGAAAGATGTTCCTGCCCCTACTTCATCTACATCGTCAACTACTTCAACAACTTCTTCAAGCATCACTGGGACAGTACCAAGCACTGGTGGCACATCTAGCACCACCAGTACAGCTGTTGCTCTCAGTGCCTTACCAGGACCAACTCATATGAGCGGGACAACACCAGGCACCTCTGCTCTGTCACCAAGGCGTTCCGTATCCTTGTCTCCCGCAGATAGCACAAACATTGCTGGCTGGAAGAGACCATGGATGTCACAAGTAAATCTTTCTCTAAGCTATTTTTATTAATTTTTTTTATTTTTAGTAAAAATCTAAACAATCATGTTTTATTTCAGGGTCGTGTTAGGGAATGTTTGGTCAATCTCCTAACTACTTGTGGACAACGAGTTGGACTTCCAAAGAGTCCATCGGTAAGAAAAATTCCTTTATTATACTTTTGTTATGTATCAAAATGATTATTATCTAACTGCGTGTATTTATCTGTCAATATTCCATCTCTTACTTTCAAATTATTGTCACTCAGTATGTTTACTTGGAATTTACTCCTCTCCTTACATTTTTCCTCTTGGTTTGTTTAGGATGGTTTAATATTCTCATATCACAAGGTAACTTCTGACAAGTTGATGTACCTTTCCCTACACAAAGCTTTATACTTTTGTTCTCACTTATCAAGCTTTCCATGTTGCTCAAGTCTCTGTGAAATTTTTTGTCACATCTAGACTCTCCAAAATGTGTGCTGACTTGCAAGGGTTTTGAATCCGGATTGTTTGTACAGCATAAAACTCCACTAAACTAGCAATATTATATTTTCTCATGTCTCACGCTGTGCACTCAAAAAGGCTTTAGTGAAAAACCATGGATTCAACCAATTGCTTGATATTTCTCCAAAATATTTTGTACAGCTCAAACATCCCAAGCAGCATGTTTGGTTTTATATTGTGCTTTTTTAACAAGTACACATTGTCACATGTCCACAGATTCTTTTCCAATTTCTGACCACCACAGTTTCCCGGCTCATTCATTATCTGTCCTGCGTAATTCCTTCTTTTGAATACTAAATACTTCCTCTTCATGTCTCTTAACTATAACCCTATAATCTCTTTGATATCCTCAAAAGGAACGATTTTCTGGTTCAATAGCCATGCCCATGCAGTGTTGTGCCCAATGTGTAGCTGTAACACATCTTGAAATCGAAATGGGAAAGACATATTTACTGGCTTCACTTTGGATTTTCAGGTCATATTTAGTCAAAGCTCAGATTTAATGGAGAGGCAGTCAAGCATGGCATCATCTACTGAAGAGATGTCTGGTCCAAACAATGACCTCTCAGGTGGATCTCGAAGGGATGATGGAGCAGGCACCGAACAATTTGGAGTATTTAAAGATTTTGACTTTCTTGAATATGAAAGTGAAAGTGTTGAGGTAAGGTTTAAAAATATTATTTGTTATTAAATGTTAATATTTTGTAATCCCTGACATCCCATAAATTGCCATCTGCAAAACCTGTCTCTGAACATTGTGTGAATACTATTTCACAGGGGGAGAGCACGGATAATTTATATTGGGGTGTTCGGCGACGACCTCTCAGTGAAGGTGAAACAGAAGGAGAGCAAAGCCTTCGTCAATTGGAAGAAAGTCTCAGTGAAAAGACACCTGTTCTCAGCAAAAGAAATAAGGTTTTTAGCAATAATTTTAAAATTTCACTAACCTTGTTCTCAGAAACATGTAAGAAATTGGGAAATAAATTTGAAAATCTTTACAGCGAAATGTTCTGGAAGAATCATCAGATGATGAGGTTGGCTCAGAGTCACCTCTTGATGAAGTTGTCATGGCACCTGAGCTTGGAGCTAGTTCAGGAGCAGGGAGTGTTGTTTTGTTTCCTCCATCCTCTCTAAATCTTCAACATCGAAGACGTTCAGACAATAGATCAGATACAAGGTAATTTATGGTGATCATTGAAAATATTATCTCTCTGAATTCAACAATTACCCCACCCTTTTCTTATGTTTAGTGGTTCAAGTGCTGGTGATCTGGGTGATGTTACACCATGTAACGCTTCACCAAATTTGTCAGCGTTAATGACTTTCCGTCCAATATTACGTGATGACACTGAAGAGGCATGGCGGAGGCACATTCAGGGTCTACTGTGCAAAGTTCCATCATCTCCTCTTGAATTGTTCTACCTGTTACACCGTCTCGTTCGAGTATGTTTTGATGTTTTGAATTCCAAGCAATTCTATAAAGTAGATAAAAATAAATTTCCATTGTCAAAGGTCTTTAAGTTTAATCTGTGAACAACACACTATTTCAGGATGTCAGTAGCAAAGCTGTTCAGCTTACACATGAGGCCTGTTTGTATCTTGAACGCGATGCAGCTGGATCAGACCTCCGTGCTCATTTGTTGTCTTTGTGTGACCAACTTGATGCTCGCGCAATTGCCCCATTAGTTTGGTTTGCTCCTGAAGTTTTGGAAAGCTCTCGACTGACAGAGGCTCTACGATTTGGTTCCCTAGAGGTTCAGGAGCATTTGGACACTTTTTTGGATAGAAAAGATCATTTGGCTGAGGTAAGCACTAATAATTTTCACTCCTGATCATCTAAATTACAAGGGAGAGATGACTATTTTTTGGACTTTTACAGTGCGTTGATGCAGTAAGAGCAAGTGCAAAGCTTGAATTACTGGGAGAATCTGGAGGAATTCTAACCAGCAGTGGGGAACTGGTCCTAGATTTAGGAAGAGCTCTATACAAACTACATTTTCAGCTTGTTATGGTTCTGGAGGCTGCTAACAGAATGGTTGGAGCATTAACAACTGCTGCAGAAACTAATCAGGTATTGTCTTTCTTTTCAAATTTAATTTTAATCAAGAATTTATTTTTTTAAGAATTTTTGAGGAATACAGTGTTGATATACTTACAGCTCCAAGATATTTCTAGTGAGGTCATCCAACTAAAATCTGCTCTAGAGGAGAATGTTGAGGGAGAACAGCATACTCCAACTGCCACGCCTTCTTTGAGTCCATCAGCTACGCCAACTCCTCCACCCGAAGGAGGTATAGCTCTCATGGGAGAGAGTGCTGAAAGTACCCTCATGCATTTACTTCAAGAGGCCCGATGGACTGGTGCTTTGAGCTGGGCTAAACAGAATCGGTATATATGTTTTTTTGTTGTTTTGTTTTGGCTGTGTTTTATTTCTGACTATTCTGTCTCGTAATGCTTATCTTACTAACTCACCAACTCAAATTTGCAGTGGGCTTTGGGGGAGTGAAGTGGTACCAGCATGTTTGGAAGAAGATGATGTTATAAGCATTCTTATTATGTATTGCAAACATATCTCTCAGGATAAGTCAGGTAATTAATCTACCTTAGGCATAAATTATTTTTTTTCCTTTGTTTTCTGATGTCACCTTTAAACATTTACTTTTTCTTCATTCAGATTTGTATGTCACAACAAGGACTGAACAAGAGCTACGTGCTGCTCTCTCTGGGTTGTTAAATAGCCTGTTGCAAGTTCTTGAAGCTGTCAATTCTCTAGAGACAGAAGTGAAACTCCAACGCCAACAACCACAATCGAGTAATAAAATGGACTGTTGAGTTTGAAAATACCATCAACTATGAAGTGAACCATGAATATTGAATACTGTTGTACTGGTTACATAGATCTGATGCAGTAAGGTGATACCTTTCCATACTTTATTGTGATTTCATATTTTGTGATTGTGAAATAGTTGTAAGACTCTATTAATTAATATTATTGTAATCATAACTTTTTTGAGGTCTTTGTTGCCTTATTCTGACTGCTATCATTACTTCTTATTGTATTTTATTCTTGCTTATTTAAAGGTAGCTAGCTGATAAGTGAGTGTAATCTCCAATTTTACACTCTATTCTTAGTCCTTTTCTTAGTAGTTTGGGAGGAATAAGGTATGTAAGTTGTTATTTTACATTCTCTGTCCCAGTAGCAAAATTTTAAGGAAGTATGAGCTGGGTGAAAAAGGTTCAACAGTTGAAGCCCATTCAATGAACATGACATTAAGTAATTGTATCATCAAATGAATAAAAAGTGTTTGTGTAGTTTACTTAATTCAGTGGTTGACTGCTGCATCAAAGCATACGTAAGAGCACTGTTAAAACCGCACTCTGGATGTATCCTGTTCTCAGGTGTATATTATTCATCCATTTAATCAGTATATCTTGTACACGATTTTATCGATTTTCAAGATGGCATAATGTTTGAAGGGTGTCTTGGAATACTCTGTGTTAGAACTGATGATGACCAAAGACTTATTATAATCAATTCAATGCATCAATTTTTAAAAGCGTATTAAAATAGGGCAAAATCAATTCTTTTCCTCTTATTTTTTAAAAAAATTTTATTTTTGATTTTTTTGTTGATATTTCTTTTTGTTAAGGAGTTGTAGATGGGCACTAGGAAAAAAAAGGAAACTGGAAAGGAAAAAAGTATTCTAAAGTATAAATTCTTACCAAAGTTGATGTATGCCTTAGATGATCACCAAAAAACATAGCCTGATGTACTTGCAGAGTGATTTAACTTGTATTTGTACCTCAGATTATTTTTTTAATCATTGTAAACTTTGTTGATTCCTAGATTTTATCTTTGCTTCTAAACACACTACTGGTTTTCATAACTTGAATTTAAATGGCCACAATACTTCACCCATCACATGTACACTAGCAGGAATTTTGTGTGTGTGTGTGTGTGTGTGTGTGCGTGTATGCTTTTGGTTTATAGCTGCTTTCCTCTAATGCTGTACATGGTGAACAATAAAAGTCAAAATTTTTGGCCGGATAAAAATGTCTTTGGTTTTGACCGAACCGATCAGTGTTATGACAAAATTTATTTAAGTATAATTCCAGTTAGAATTAGGCATTTGGATTTGCACCATCGTATTCCTCGTTCTTTTTCCTTTTAGTAGGTATTTATTTACCCGAATGACATTGTCCGAAACATAAGATAAAATTGAAGGAAAGAAGGATTGCAGCGGGCACGTCACCACCTGCGACGACGCGTTTTCCTCCCAAACCAAGTCCGCTATCGGGCTGCTTGGACTTGCTATGTTTTGTTTAGACCCAGGAGAAGGTGCCCTGTGAGTTTGGTCGAAATCGGAGACAATTTATTTTCGGCCGAAAATCGCAAAAAACGCAAAGGCTATAGCCTTTGCATTTTTATGATTTTGGGTCGAATTTTTTTTTCTCTCCAAAATGACGGAGGTTTGTGAGTTTGGACTCGAAACGTACCCCTAGACCAATTTTTTCCCCGAAAGGGTCAGTTCGTCCGAAAACCCGGTTTGTCTGCGAGGAATGCAGTATTCTAATAGCGCGCAATGTGTTCGGGCGAGGTGGCTGTTTTTCTCACTAACGAAGTCCGGTATAGGACTCCTAGGACTTGCTATGTGTTTTTGGTCCCAGAAGGAGGTAACCTGTGAGTTTGGTCGAAATCCGGAGACAATTTTTTCCGACCGAAAATCGCAAAAAACGCAAAGGCTATAGCCTTTGCATTTTTACGATTTTGGGTCGAAATTTTTTCCTCCAAAATGACGGAGTTTGTACAGGGGACTCTCACGTACCCCTAGACCAACCCCTAAGGGTCAGTTCGTCCGAAAACCCGGTTTGTCTGCGAGGGAATGCAGTATTCCTAATAGCGCGCAATGTGTTCGGGCGAGGTGGCTTAGGGGCCTATTTTCTCACTAACGCAGCCCGGTATAGGACTCCTAGGACTTGCTATGTGTTTTTTGGTCTCAGAAGGAGGTTCCCTGTGAGTTTGGTCGAAATCCGAGACAATTTATTTTCGACCGAAAATCGCAAAAAACGCAAAGGCTATAGCCTTTGCATTTTTATGATTTTGGGTCGAAATTTTTTTCCTCTGCAAAATGACGGAGTTTGTAGAGGGGGACTCTAACGTACCCCTAGACCAACCCCCAAGGGTCAGTTTCTTCCGAAAACCCGGTTTGTCTGCGAGGGAATGCAGTATTCCTAATAGCGCGCAATGTGTTCGGGCGAGGTGGCTTAGGGGCCTATTTTCTCACTAACGAAGTCCGGTATAGGACTCCTAGGACTTGCTATGTGTTTTTTGGTCCCAGAAGGAGGTAACCTGTGAGTTTAGTCGAAATCCGAGACAATTTATTTTCGACCGAAAATCGCAAAAAACGCAAAGGCTATAGCCTTTGCATTTTTACGATTTTCGTCCGAAAAATAATGTTGCTCCAAAGTGACGGGGGTTGTGCAGGGGGACCCTGATGTACGTACCTCTATCCCAACCCCGGAGGGTCGGGTTGTCGGAAAACCCGGTTTCCAGGGAGTTGGTCTGTGGGTACATTGGAGTCCCCTGGTTCAACCTCGGTTTAAAGGTGCCAAAATACATGAGTTGAAGGGTGAATTTCACGTGTAATTGTTGCTTTGCTGTTTGAATTATTGCGCGGTTGGCGCGCGGGTAACGTCATTCAGTCTTCCGTTTTGAAGTTGCGCGCCGAAGCACCGCCTTGGCGGCCGAAATACCGTCTTGGCAAACGCCGCATACCGCCCTGTAGCGGCCAGAGGTTGGCAACGCTGGCTACCGCTCTCCCACCTCTCCCCTCCCCTCTCCCTCCTACCGCCGCCTCCCACCGTCAGACCAGGAACGCCTCCCATTCGGCTGCTGCAGGTTGAACAGGTAAGATGTATTATAGTTCAAGGTCACTGTAGGTTGGCTGGGTTTGAATGGAAACACCACGTGTTGGGAGCTACATGCGTTTCCTGTGTCCGTCTGGACTGGAATCGGGGTGTGTAGAGGTTTCGTTCAGGTTCTCCGAACGGTTACGCATTTCCTTCTTGGGTTCTCGGTGTTGGCCTTGAGCTCGAGTTTGCTCGGTCGCACTTGACTCTTCCGAAATGCAGGCGTCGCGTAACTTGCTCTCATTCGCGTTCAAGAGAGGGCTGCTCTGAGTTCACATCTAGGTTAGAATGCCTGCCTCGTGTTTCAGTATTTCAGTATAGAGCTGTGTATGGGACATCTAGGTTAGAATGCCTGCCTCGTGTTTCAGTATTTCAGTATAGAGCTGTGTCTGGGACAAGAGAGGAATAACGCACTTAAATTTGGGATCTTCTCATTTATTTTGAAACATTCGACATACTAATTTAGTGCTATCTTTTGTTATTCTTCAGGATGATGCTGATTCTTTCATCTATCCAGTACTTCGAATGCTGATTGGAAGTGTGGGGCCAGGGGCCACGGGCCACCTTTACATGGACCCTCACCACTGAAGACCCTGCTGATGAATGCTCGAATATATTGGCCTGCTTGGAATTCCTTTTGTGATGTTTGAGGCTGCATTGCAACATGACCAATAGCTCAAGGTGTGTATTTCATTTACTGGCTTATGCTGGGCTCTATTATCCATCACATTTCTTTGCTACCTGCTTGTCAGTCTCCAGATTTTTCCTGCCATACTAATAAGTATTGTTTGTCTGTTTCAGGTTGCCAAGTTGCATTTGTTCTGTTGAACCCTGCCCCTGACGGCTCCCACTTCACTTCCAAAGACTTCACGGGGCTGCTTAGATCTTTACTTGTCTGCCATCGCAGTGCTGATGAGCTGTTTTCATCTGTGATGTCATGTCTCATGTCTGGTGCTTCTGCTGAGCACATGGTGGGTATTTCTTGGTTCAGCTGTGCTTTTTTATACATCAGATTTGTTGCTATCTGCTTGCCCTTCTTTCCTTTCTTTCATGCTAATAGGTTTTTCTTAATTCTTTCAGGTATTCACCATGTTCTGCATAATGTACTGAAGCTGTTATTTCACCTCTTAACCTCCATCCGCTGTTTGCTGTTGCAACCTTATCTGCAGTGGTCATGCTGCTTATGTGAAGGTAAGCAATGTTAAGAGCAAGACCTACTCGATCAGCTACACTGGACGTTTTGTTGTATACGATACGCTCTCAAAACGCATTCTAAACCCGAGCCTCGCCCAAGCCCACCTCCTGGCTCCACCACTTAGTGGAAGGGACTAGGGACGTTTTGGAACTACATCAGAGCCTTTAAAGAATTGTTAACCCCCATAGTGGAGATTTTATTTAAAACATAAAATTTTCTGAATTTAGTTTCAATGAAAGTGATGTAATTGTTCCCCTAATTTATATGAGAATATTTTCATCTGGTTGTGTGATGAACAACTTCAACAATCATGAGCAGTAATTCGGGCGGAGACCGTAGAGCTATTTGCTACCACTGGCTGTAGGCTGGGGGGAGGGGGGTTCCCAGAGTGGCTTACTTTTGGCACATTCAGACTTAGTCTTGTCAGGGTTCTGTACGCAGCAGAACGCCCAGTGGAGCTGATCAAGTAGGTCTTGGTTAGGTGGATCTTTGAAAGAAATCTGAGAAGTTAAAAAAGACTTGTATATTTTGATTTGCACCCACTTCAAATAATTTTTTGAAGCGTCTTTGCTTATAATTGGCTATTCCTGTGGCTAAAACATCTACATACATCTGCTAATTGGAGCAAAGTTGTAACTGGAACAAATATGGCTTACCTTTAATGAAGAGTGGTGCATTTATATTTATACAATTTGCAAATGAGTGCCCAAAGAGAAATCCTGTTCTTTGTCTGCCGAACAGCACATTGTTGCTGCTGCCTCAAAGATCTTTTCCCCTTTGGATTTAAAATTCAGATCTTGGAGCTAAATAGCCATTTTGGCAATGTTCATTTCCTGCCTCACCAGTACACTGGACATGCTTTCAAGGATGATTCATTGAATCTTATCCTTTGGAGTAAGGATTTAATAATGTATAGCTCTGATCAGATTATTGAACTTTTTCTCAAAATAAAAGAAATTAGGTTGCTAGTCTCTTTTGGAGAACATTTGTAGTAGTAAAAGCAGTAGTTCATATTGCAATTTGTAATTGAGCACTTGGAGGTTTCATCTCAAGGTAGACAGACCTTTGACAACAGGAACTGAGTTAATCCTTACATTTGGAGTGCATTCCTGGCACAGCACTACCTGTTTGGTTGGGCTGCTGTACAAGCTAAAGTAAATAAATGATAATATTCAGCAATTTAATATTTTAATTAACTTCTATTAGTATGAGTAGACCTTTCATGACAGTAACTTTGATAAACAATGAATTTTTTGAGCTTGCCTAGTACAGCACCACTCCTGTGGTGAATTTTAATGTCTAGTCTGTTACTTTGATTTCTTTCATTTTGAAATTCAGTGCCCTGAATTTAAGATCAGGCAGTAAGAAATATTTCCCTTTTGCAGAATGGTATTTTAAATATCTGTCGAGGGAAGCTTTGACATAAGTTATGAAAGTCTACTCATTCCTTTCATTTGAAAAGTTCACTTGGTATTGCACCACTGTTCTGAATCAGAATATCTCTTAAACTCACCTATGAAGTAGAAGGCAATTGGCTTTCAAAATTAAACTGCTACTTTCTACCTTTGCTGGTTGTGAAATCAATAGAAAATTGCAATATTGCTGCTAGTACTTTGGTCTCCATTAAAATACTAGAAATCAGAGTGGGTAAATTTTGACACTAAAATCGTGGAATGTTTTTGAGTTGCTGCCATAGTGACTAAAACAGAGATGCATGACATGTTAATGAAGTTACCTGTATAATGGTGAATAACATCACGCATTTGTTTGATAGTTTAATTGATTTTATTACCATTCATAGAGAATCACTTGCTGCTGTGTTAGTCTGCTCAGAGCTACCAATAACTGAAAGCAAACTTATGGTAGTAGTGAATTTTATGTCTGTTTGCCACTTTGGTTTGTGGTAATCATTTTAAATAAAATATTTGAAGTAGACGTAACTTTGGGCTCATTATAGCTTTACCTTCTTTCAATTCCTGATTATATTTGGATTTCAAATTGAAATGCCTTAGCAAGATGTAATATTTTGGCAAGTCATCACTTGTACCTGCCATATTGAATAAAAGAGGGATTGTAGAATATTTTTTTTAATTTTAATTTTGTTTGTCTTTCTAAATAAATCAACAGAATTGTGATGAAATGATACTCTTTTATTGAACTGCTTCTGATACATATTTATTTTTGCAGGTGACAAGACGAAGTTACGGGGAAAGCAGAACCAAATGTGCAGCCGTTGACGATTCTTCAAATCAAGCAACCAACTCGAGAAAGGACGACTGTGAAGATTCTTCGAAACTCAAGACGAGGCTGTCGGCATGAAGAAATGAACTTACTTTGAACTTACTTTTGCTAATGTGAGCAACGATTGCTTCATGTGGAGGAGAGATCAGTCACAGTGGAACATGGAATGGCCCGAGGTCCTGGTACGCATTTCTCGGGCTCCTTTAGTGACATGTTATTGAAGGTTCACCAGGCCACTGCTTGCTCTCGGGTCCTGTGTTTCATCTCGTCGGCTGTGATTGAGTTCATATGAAGTGATTGTTGCGTAGAGTCAGTTTATGAGGGGTTTTAATTAAACTCCTCTTGACAGTTAATTTGACTAGTTTTTTCCAGATGGAACTTTGTTTGACTCCCAGAAATTTTACTTGGGCCGCATCACATAGGGATCTCGAGATAGCCTAAAAGGGCCTTTTTGGGGGCCTCCCATTGGCCAGCTGCTGTTGCTTCTTTTGTTCTTCTTCCAATAAAGCTTGTTTTTCTTTATTCAACTGTTTGTTTGTTTATTTATTTATTTTTTTTTTTGTTGCCGATGTTCCACTGCTCCAAGTCGAGCTCAGCTGCTGCGCCTGCAAATACGCAGCAGCTGAGCTCGAGGGGACTTGGAGCAGTGAAACAGCGGCAACAAAAAACAATTCTTTTTTTTTCCCCCTCCTTGGTTGTTGGCTTCGGCTTTCCTTGCTCGAGCAGCTCACTGGTGGAAACCAATGAGCTGCTCGAGCAAGGAAAGCCGAAGCCAACAACCAAGGAGGGGGAAAAAAAAAAAGTACAAGTGCTGAAAAGTAAACAAAGCATGAATGTCAACAACAACAAAGAGCAGAAGACAGACAGGATGAGAAAGTGGGAGGAACACTGCAAAGGCCAAATACTAAGTCCCAAAAAAAGAGAAGAAGAAATTGGCCAGTGGCAGAGCAGCACAAATGTCAACAAAATTGTAAACAACAATGTAAACAAAATTGTAAACAAAGCACTGTGTTCCTCTAAATTTCTCATACATTTAGAGAGAAGGAAGGCAGACAAAGGCGAGGCATAGGACCCGCTGGGATTCGAACCCAGCAGTGAGACAAGTCCCACTCCAGGAGGCCGTATTATACCAAAGCCAGAAGGGAAAACAGCAGAGCACAGAGCAGTAAAAAAAGTATCCATTCAAAAATTGAAATTCTAAAGCAAAGAGAGAGGAATCCCCTCTCATTCGCCCCCTCTCACCCACACATTGACCTTCAGGAGTCTGGCCTGGGTCAACATGCCAGCAAGAGGGGGCAACTACAACAAGTTTAAAGCAAGCAAAATTTACATTTCAAAAGTACAAGAGCAAGACACCCACTCCTCACACCCTGACCATGAGGAGTCTGGCCGAGGTCAAAGTGCGAGGAAGCAAGCAAAAATTTAGATTTGAAAGGTTACCACTAAAATGCCTACTCCTCACACCCTGACCTTTAGGAGTCTGGCCGAGGTCAAAGTGCAAGGAAGCAAGCAGGCCAAATGGCGCAAAACAAAGCATTCAATGGATACTTTTTGCAATAGAGCAAGTAAAGAACAGCAGACACAGGGGCAACAGGGCAACACTCAAATATCAGTAAGCAAAAGCCGTCACTCATCTCTGTTCTCAACAAAACAAGATTTACTAATTTAAAAGCCTCTATCCGAATTATTAAATGCATCCAGCATCTGACTAGTTGGCAAGATACCACCCTTAAATAAGATGGATGGAAAAGTGAACAAGTATTATTTTTAAAAAACCAAATACCTTAGAAAGGTAATTGCACATCGATAAAATGCTGATGATATCTTTTATGGATATCAGTTGGCAAGATACCAACCATAAACTAGATCGATAAGTGAACAACTAGTATTTATACAATTGACAAACAAATTCTGGATAAAGACGAGTGACTGGCCATACACTTTAAACAATATTGCATTGAAAACAAATAAATCTACACAAGACTTTTGTATTATTAAGTATGTTTGAAAACTAAAAGGCGTTTTGAGAATGAACATGACTTACTCCAAATGATAAATATCTAAACAATACTTTCAGTTCTTGAAAAAGAAAAGATCTCATTTGCATTTAATTATTCTCACTACAAAGATGCAATATTGTTCAAAGAAGAAAAATCATCATGAGCAAAGAACTGCGATTTCAAGTGGAAGGATACCCACTAATGCAACAAGCCCTACTGACTCAGCCAAGAGTCCGAGCTTCCCTATTTTCCCCCCAATGTTAACTTATACAAAACCCTTTGATTTTGAAATGAACACGCAAGTGTGCCTGATAGAAAATGCTACTACTGTTGTGGGCTGTCTGTCGCCTAATCGGAATCCATCTGGTCCAAGATTTCCTCACAGAGAGTACTACGGACACCCCCACTTTCACATTTAAACAAGAACGCAACGTAAAATAGATTTCTGATTCACACTAATGCCCAAATTAAGAGCTTCATGGATAACCCTATCCTTACCCTCAGCCTGCCATGAGGTGGCCTAACCTTCATAGCTAACCTCCCTTGGGCACTACATAATGTGCTACAAGAAAATAACAGCCTTTCAAGGAAATAACGACATTCCGCTAATAAGAATATCATTGAAAAGTTACACCCAATGCTGGTGGTTAATTCTAGGCTTACAGTAGGCGCTCAGCAGAAAGACGAACCATCAGCCATCCTAGAAGCGAGGACGTTCAATTTGTCCTCCCCAGCACAATAAAATATATCGAATTTAATCATAAAGAAATTATCACACTCCCCTTAATTGATTATTTAAAAAATATTACGTTGGAAACAAATATTATCACAATTTCACTCACACTTTTCGCAAAACCACACGCAGCCGCCATGATGCCAGATCCATAGTTACAAGTTTGCCCACCAGGTGGCGCGGAAACAACACATCCGCCAACATGGCCGCCGGAAACCGCGAAAATTTATCCCATGGTTAAATCGCAGCTGCCGCCGCGCGAAAATTTAAACCAGAGAAGCGCCGTAAGCATTACAGAGAGGCAGAGGGAAGAGTAAAGTAGAGCAGGCTGTGCTCTCCTCCCAGCTTTCGCCTGCTTTCGCCCTTGCCCTCCAGAGTCTCCTGCACAACTACCGTCATTTTGTAGAGAAAAAAAAAATTCGACCCAAAATCGTAAAAATGCAAAGGCTATAGCCTTTGCGTTTTTGCGATTTTCAGTCGAAAAAAAATTGTATCGGATTTCGACCAAACTCACAGGTTACCTCCTTCTGGGACCAAAAAACACATAGCAAGTCCTAGGAGTCCTATACCGGACTTCGTTATTGAGAAAATAGGCCCCTAAAGCCACCTCGCCCGAACACATTGCGCGCTATTAGGAATACTGCATTCCCTCGCAGACAAACCAGGTTTTCGGACGAACTGACCCTTGGGGGTTGGTCTAGGGGTACGTTAGAGTCCCCCTGTACAACCCCCGTCATTTTGGAGAGAAAAAAAAATTCGACCCAACATCGTAAAAATGCAAAGGATGATCCTTGGGGGTTGGTCTAGGGGTCCCCCTGTACAACCCCTGTCATTTTTGGATGAGGGTAAGATATTTGAGGGTTTATTACAAGAAGCTTGAATAACTTATTTTTATTAGTTGTGCATAAAATGGCCAATGATACAACAAAATGAAGTGCAGTTATGCCTTCAATCAAAAGTTAAAACTAAACTCGGTACAACTTTATTACTGTATTACATAAATGTTTTTTTTTCAAAAAGGGGAAAAAACTGAAACATACAGAATAACATATTGCGTGAAGAAAATCATGCAAGCAACTGTGTTTGTTGTATGAGAAACATAAATTAATGAGTTGGCACTCTCCTGGACCAGAATCTTGCTCTAAAGTCATCGGAGCAAGTGAGGAATGCTGCTGTGGTAGGGGAATGTGAAATATGTCTTACAGGGCCATTATGACCTGGGGATACAGAAAACAGAAAAAGTCCTTAGAGCAATCCTCCAATCCTCAATACTTTGATTATAGAAAACAAAACTTACCTAAAGATAAAAGATGCTTGCGGGATGCGTTTCTAGAATTCCATGCACAGAGTGAAGTAGTGGCTTCATCAGGAAACATAACAAAATCTTCTGTATGGTTAAAGACAGCCTGGGTTTTGTGTTCTTGTTTGCCTGAATGACAGCAATCACCATGGTAAAAAATTGTGGGTAAAAAGAACACAAAATAGTTTGCTCTTGCAACACAACAAAATTTAACTGCAAGAAACTGGTTACCTGTGGTTCCAGCTCCAGTATATGCAATTAAACAACGGCTAGTGTTTAATTCCCATAATTTGACTAGAGAATCTTTTCCAGATGAAAGTAAATACTGAAGTAGAAAAAAGTGTTAGAGGGAGTACATAAAGGATCACAACTTTAACGTCAGATCATATGTATCAAATACCTTGCCATTTCGAGTAAATGTGACAGAACACACTTCTGCCCCACCATGGGCTTTAATGAAAGTATTAACACACCTATTGGAAACACCATCCCAAATCTTAATACTTCCATCACGGCTACCAGAAGCAAAAACTTTGGCATCTGGTGAGTACCTAGAAAACAAGACAAGGTAAGTTATTTATAAGATTTTTAATACGGTTCAGATTAATTACTTAATTAATTTTGTTACTGATGTAATGTAAACTTACTTTATGGTAGTAATGCCAGATGTGTGTTGATGACTGGGTATGTTGCAAACAAATGCTTGAGCAGTTTGAACATCATACAATCTGATTACACTATGATTTGTGCCAACAACAATGAAATCACCACCTGGGTGGAAAGACAGACATTTGACCTGATCTGCATCCTATGAAAAAAAATTACTTGAAACATTGTTATTGGTCCTAACCCATAATGTCTCAGCCATACTTTTAGACTCCAGTGTAATAACTTACTGTAATTGTACGAAATGCCTTCTTTACTGAAGTTTTGCTATAGTCAAACAGTTTAACAGTGTAATCTCTGGAGCCAGATGCAAGAATAGGTTCTCGGGGATGAAATTCAAGGCAAGTCACCTCCTCTACATGATCGTAGAGTGTTCTGATGACGGGATGCCCCTGCGATTCTGGTCCAGATGATTCCATGCCAACCTCTGGGGCAGATTTAGCTAACATTCTGCTAACATCCAAGATCTGCAAATTAATATAAACAATTAACATGTGAAAATAATTTTGAAACAAATAAAATATTTTTGGTAAGAATACTGACTTTGATGGATGCATCTTGACTTCCCGTTGCAACCATCTGTGCATCTGGACTAAATGCACCTGCACGGCAAGGACCTTTGTGTGAAGTAACATATGCAGTCTCATACATAGCTGGTTCAGGTGCATTGGTATGCATTTCTGTTTCAAACTCCAAATCTGGAATATTAAGATAGCAATTTCATAACACCATGGTTCAATTATTTAGGTTTTAAATAAGACTATAAATTTAAACTCAACATACCAAGGCCTGGTCCAAGGAAACTGTCAGGGCTGATAGAAGCAGTCAAGCCTTCTTTTTTTCTTTTTCTTTGCGTTTCGTATTCCAACCCCATCATCATCAAATTAAACAGACGATCACTTGGTGGACACGGAGGATCCGGATTAGTGACAGATTGCACTTCAAGGGCTTGTTTCTGATTGCCATCATAAAAGAGCTGACTGCAAGACACAGACATAAAATTAATTTCAAATTTATATAGGATAAGGATTCAAAACAAATTTCAAAAGTTGAATATATATAAATTAAATAAGAAAACAGGATATAAAGCCAAGCAAAACAAAATTAATCTTCAGCAACTTTAACCATTGAGTGATAGGATTACAAAGAACCGAAACCAAAGAGTATTTTACCTGACCATGAGCCGGTAAAGAAGTTCTCTATTTTTCACAACATTTTTAGTTTCTAGAGTGTCAGGAGGAGGTAATGGCACTGTTGGAACGCCAGCTCCCGCGGAATGCGGACCAGAATTGGCTGACATTGTCTCCTTGAAATAAGAATAAATCAAGTTATGATGAAAGACTTGAAAATATACTCAAGAGGTTTTGAGTCAAAACTACATAGAGTGAGAGAACATAACCAAGTCGACTTTCTGTGTTGTTGATACCGGCTCTACAACCACCAACACCAACCACCAACTTGTGTATGACAGATCTAGAGGCCCGCACAAGGACTCTCCGGCACAAGGGAGGAAATATGCACTAAGGCATAAACGTAAACAAACACTGACAGAAGGGGTTAGTCGATGTTGATCTTCATTGTTCAATAATCTCTGGATAGTTTATGTGTTTACGTAAATCATACATTTTTAGCACTTTTGAGTTGTAATTTTTTTCATTGACATGGTGGTCCCTTCAACTCATGTTGGTCCTCCAAGGCTCATAAATTTCAGCTGTCGCATTCATGAACCGGATAGTGGAACAGCAGCTTGCCTTCTTTCTTTTGAGGTACAGAAAAACTAGTTTAAAAAAAAAATTAAATGGGTTCAAACTATAGCAAGGTTTTTAAAAAGATTTTATTTGACAACTTTGGAAAAATAATCTTAAATTGCCATGGCAATATTGCATCATTAATAATTTCTCATTTCATGTTTTGAAGGTAATGTACTACATTTTAACTCTCCTTGGTTATTCTGTTTCAGATAGAAGACAAAGAATATCCCTCCACTATCCAGGAAGTCAAAACTTCAGTAGTAAACATGGAAATGCAGCCATCAACACTAACCACTTTACTAGAGGGATTGACACGTATCAGAGATCAGTTGTCATCAGTAGCGAATAAGAAGCAATAACTATACCTCAGTAGAAGCATGATTCGACTGCTATTCTTGTACCTGTAAACAGTTCTTTAAATCTGACAACTCCTTTCTTTTCATTATATCAAAATGTTTAAACATTAAAAAACAGTAGAAACCAGTTACAAGCTTTTGTAGATATTTATGGCTTGCAATTACAACTTACAAATATTACCTCTGAAACAATAAACAATTACAGTTTCACGAAGAAGTATCCAGCCTTCCCATTTATTAACTTAAAAACCATAAATCATTAAAACAAATTCTAAAACAAATTCTAAAACTGATGAAATAAATCACCACAAGATCTCTTCAAATTGAAGGGTAAAATTTTCAGGGTTCCATGTGAATATTTCAAGTGTGGGGAAAGGAATACCTATGCTCTAGTCGTAAAGGAAAATACTGGGGCGCAAATACCCGCGTCTTTGGGAAATGGGCACCGCACCCGCAAACCGCTCCGAGTCCCGCTAATGTGGTTCGGTCTTACGTGTCAGATGGGTTGCCTACTACCCAGGCGACCACTCGGCTAGCCGGTGCACCAGGGCCCGCTCGGGCCCCGGGCCGCAGCGGGCAGGGCGAGGCACGGGCACGGCCACAGAGCGCGGTGGCGGTGCAAGTCAGCGGGGCGCTATTCCTGTCGGCCGGTAACGCCCCGCCCGGCCCCGCCTCACGCTCGCGGGCGGGGTAGGGCAGGGTGGCGGCGGGACTAGGACGCGGTGCGGACCCTACCCTGGCCGGCAGTCGCTCCCTCGCCGGCGCGCCCGCACAGCACCATCCCGACGAGCACCGCCCCGCGCCCCAACGCGACGCACGAGGGGCAGAACGCGACGCGGCTGCGAGTGTGATATGGTGAGGCGAGGGCCCTGCCCTGCCCCGCCCAACAAGGCCAGCAGACACACCAGTCACGCCCCGTCATAGGTGAGGACCAGCCCAGCCCCGACTGGCGCGGCGCGGCGGAAAAGTTTCCTGCACCAAGGAATCCCCGCAGGACGACGGCGACGTCGCGAGCGTGTCGCGAGGACCTGCACGGCCGCCGACAGCAGCAGCGATCCCCCTTGGGCGGTGGTACAATGACCGGAGCAGGGCGAGGGCGGAGGGCGAGAGCGCGGCCGCGGGGAGACGCATCACTGTAAGGGCGTGTTTTCACGGCAACCCCGTCATGAGCGCGGCCGCCGTGTCGTGTCGGCGTCGGCTTGGGGAGGGCGCCGCCCCGGCCCGGCCCGGCCCGGCCGCGCGGCGCAGCGCAGAGTAGAGTGCGGAGGCGCGCTTTGGCCGTCCGCCAGGTCAGCGTGCAAGAGGCGCAGCCGCCGCGCCGTCCGATGCCTGTTTGGTGGTGAATCGGGGAAACCCTCTCTGTCGAACCCCCGCGATGGGCGGCGAGGGTGCGGGGCGGGCCGCGACCACTGGGCCGTATATTATCAAAAATTCTAGAACACCGCCGTTACCCGCCCCCGCCCGGTCCTGTCCTCTTCCGTTACTCGGCTGGTGCGCGATGAGCGACATTCAATCCCCCCGGCAAACCGGTAATTTTGGCCGCGGTGGTGGGCGTGAGGTTGCAGTAAAAATGAAGCAAACCTTTTGTTTGCGGCGGTGGGGATCGCTTAGCGCGCGGCTCATGATGGTCGCTGGCTGGCGTTCAGTACAAAGCCGGGGCGGGGTGCGGAGCGGGAAGAGGAAGGGACCAGTAGGACCCCTCGTCGCATCCCACACACCTAACCCGCCCGCGCCCGCGCCCTGCCCGCACGCGAACGCTTTCACACCCAACAACCCACAGAAAAATTGGCAGCCGCTTGCGTGCTGCGAGCAGGGCAAAAGAGTGCCACCTGGTGACGCCCTGGGGCGCGAAGTGCGCCGCAGGGGTGGCCGAGGGAATGTGCTAAGCACACCGCGCCGTCAACGACAACAACCCCCTGCTAGACGTTGCAGACCGTGCCGCGCGCTGGAAGACTGGTGGGTGAGCTACTGACCCACGGTCCGGGTCATAGCAGCGAGCTCTAGGTCAATGGCACGAGCAGGTGTCGACTATGGTCAATATTTATTAAACCGATCCGAGATCATTAAAAACACGGCGGTAAACAGCTGCAATTATATCACAAGAGTACACATTATACTTGTCAAGTTATTAAATGATACCAGTTTCACATTAAAAAAACTGCCAAGAAGAACAAACAATAAAATTCAATAGAAACAATCGTAGCAGTACCCGTCATCTTCGTCATCTTCAATAAGTATCATAATCATTAATATCAAAAACATCATTATTATTCATAGCCTCATTGTAACCATCATAATCATTAATATCAAAATCATCATTATTATTCATAGCCTCATTGTAACCATCATAATCATTAGTATCCAAATCAATATTATTAGTCATAGCCTCATTGTAACCATCATAATCATTAATATCAAAAACATCATTATTATTCATAGCCTCATAAGTATCATAATCATTAGTATCCAAATCAATATTATTAGTAATAGCCTCATAAGTATCATAATCATTAGTATCCAAATCAATATTATTAGTAATAGCCTCATAAGTATCATAATCATTAGTATCCAAATCATAATTATTAGTAATAGCCTCATAAGTATCATAATCATTAATATCAAAATCATAATTATTAGTAATACTCTCATAAGTATCATAATCATTAGTATCCAAATCATAATAATCAGGATATTGAGGCGGGGCGGTCCTCCTGAAGTTGACTACGTGCGTGGGGAGGAAGGAATCCCGGTCAAACTTGACAATCACGTCCATGGTGTCCTTATTCTTGGCGGTCGTGTCGTAGCGCAGCGGGTAGCGCCCGGGGATGTGAGGCGGACGCTGCAGCACGGCGTTCTGGCCCCTGTTCTCCTCCACCTCCAGGATGTTGGACACCAGCACCTTGCACAGCACCATGCTGCCCGACACGCCCTTGTCGGAATAGTGGGACGCGTATTTGGAGAAGGCCGAGAACGAGACGCCCGCGCCGAACCTGTGCCCTGCGGCAAAAGTGTCGACACACAACTTAATCGGGATTCGCAAAATAAAATGGGTAGCAGCAGGGCGGATTTCGTTGAGGTCTACATACCGACGTTCTGCCCGTGGCGATTCACGTCGAAATTGTTTTTCAAAATTGAGGCGATATTGCCGGTGTTAGTACCGTGCCACAGCTGCACAACTCTCACATGGCCGAATTTGGTTTTGTACTCGACCTCCCTTTCTTTGAACTTCTGAGCAATGCCATCATTCTGCACTGATTCAATGGATTGTATTTGCAGAAGTGAGTCACTGTTGCAGTTATTCGAAGAAAACACTGCAAAATAACCACATAATTCTCTCAAGAAATACGTTTTCTTAAGTGTGCATTTCTAGCCGCGTTAGAGTGTCCTGCGGCTACGAACATAAGCTATTCCGGAGAACGGGTGAAGAAGAAGAAAACCATGAGTAACAAAAGGGTCCCTGATTGGCCGAGCGCCCCTCGCGGGCCCTTTTGTTATTCGTGCTTTTCTTCTTTAACCGTTCTTCGGAATAGCTTAATGACAAGACTTAAATACTTACAGTCAGAAACCGCTTTGTAATCGGCGGAGCCCTGTGTCAACTTAATTCTTTCCACTATGTGGGCCATGTTAATAGTCTCCTAAAGTTTCCTGAAATTAAATTACACGTACAAATTTAACGAAAGTGGGCAAGATAATGACCTCACTCTTTACATCAGGACTCTGGTCGAGAACTTAACGGCTGGTTGGCCGGAGTGAAAAACTTATTGCGAGATAAACTTCAGCTCATGTATCCATTAAAACGGGTGGAAATTTAAAATTTAAAATAAGAACATTAAAAATCCTTAACAAATTTTCGTATTAGCTCCGAAGGAAAAACGTACTGGCTACATTAAGCGATGATTTTTTTAAAATTTATATACGGAACATGGCACGCCAATCGTAAACCCTAACCTCTGAGATACTTCGCCGTTTCTCACTCGCCATTCGTATTTCTACTCCCCTAGCGATTAGGGGTTCCAGCGGCTCCAACACACACACCCACCTTTTGACGAGCGAAAGGAGAGGGAGCTCGACGGAGAAAACGTCAGCGCACTTGCTGACAATAAGGGCGCAGTCGCGTATGATCGTTGCGCTGTCTCACAACGTTCTGCTCGGCTCGGGGGCGGACGGCGAACGATGCAGAGCGCACTCCAACTGTTGCGGTAAAGATCCTGCGGCCCGCACGGGGGGCACGACCGGCACGACTGCTGCGCGCCGAGGCGATTCCTGCTGGACTGACTGTCAGAGGCGACGCGACGGGAGGGACGGGCGCTGGTGTCGCCGTGCCGCCGTGCCGTGCCGTGCCGTGCCGCCGTGTCCGCCCGGCAAGAATGAAGACGAGCGCGGCGTGCCGCAGCGCAGCGATCGGCCCTGCTTTGTTGGCTAAGCCACTGCTAATCCACACATTGCTAACCCCCCCCCCCCCCCACGGCCCCCCTTTCCGGCATTTTCCTCCCTCAAAAAAACATAGGCGCAGGTGTAATCCTTTCCGAAATCGCCATAATCTGCAAGGGGTAGTTTTTTCCTACCCCTGTTTTTCTATCGTCCACTCCGACCCCCCCCCCCTCCCCGCTCACCCGCGCAGTGGCCCCCGTCTGTTGCACCACCCTTGGCGCTAGCAGGGACCAGAGCGGGACATGTTGGCAATTATTAGCAGATGCCCCTCAGCATATCGGTAACGTGTTCGGTGGCGTCGCTTGGCGTCACCCGACGTGTGCCAGACGCCTACGTCCACGTGCGGAGGGGGGGGGGGGCGTCGACGGCTTAGGCCCGCGATCATAGCGGCGTCGAGGACGTCCTTGGGAGGGCGTAAATACACGTCCCGGAGAGCGGCTAGTACGTCCCCGCGACGTAATTTCTCGTGAAGTAGTCCGCGGGCGCGACCGCGTGCTCTATAAATAGCGACCAGCCGCTCCGCTCCAGTGGAATGCGTGCTCCTGCCGCGATAACGCGAGCAAGGGTGCAAGCGAGGCAACCGCGCGCCACTTCCGGTCATGTCTGCAGGAGAGTGTAAACCGTGGCTCTAAGCTTAGAGGAGACGGGAGAGGGGGGGGGGGGCGCAGCTAGAGGTCGCGGACGTGACAACTTCATTTTGAACAAGCAGCCCGCCTTCTAGCATTTTACTAGCATTGGACCGCGACTCTCTCTGAACGCGCCAGTCAATGTGATTTATGGACTTCCCTCGGCCGGGCCGGGCCAGGCCGAACCGAACACTGCGAGGCCGTAAAGCATATTCGCGAGGCGAGGCGAGGCGCGCTCGGCTCGGCGCGGTGTTTAGCTTTACTCACTCCTAGTGAGGGCGTCTGGCGACGCGAATGTGCATTCCTGAGCCCCGCTCTCGTCTTTTGTGTTGCAGGGCCCCGATGACGTCATCATGACGTCCAACGCGATCCGCGGCATCCGTCGCAAGAAGTCCTCGCTCTCCGAGGTGAAGGTGGCCGTCCTGGGCGCGCCCGCCGTCGGGAAGAGCGGTCAGTATATGGGCACCACCACGGCCGGGTGCAGGCAGGGCCGGCAGGGCGGCCCGCGCCCCCCGCACCACGGCGTGAAACAAAAGACAAGGAGGTCACTCACTCACTCAGTCTCTTGCACGCTCACCGTCCATCCTCATCCTCCCTGTTTCAAACAAAATTAGACCGGCAAGTCGAGTCGGGCCGGGCCGGGCCGGGGTGCAGCGGAGCGGGCCTCGGGCCGAGGGCGGGGTGGGGCGGGGCGGGGACGGGGGCGGGTGGGGCTGAATGAGGGCGGGGCGGACCTGCAGGGGAGGGAAAAGAGAAACGATGCGAGATACATCCATCAGGGAAGCACAGGCCCCGCTGCCACGCTCCGCCCCGCCCCGCCCCGCCCCCGCGCACTGCCCGCGGCGCGGCTCTCTGTACCCGTTTTCCTTTTACACTCGCGACATCGCAACTCTCGCGCGCTGCGCTGAGACAATACCCGGGGGTGGCGCAGGAGGAGGAGTTTGGAGGGCGCGGGCGGGAGGCACGGGGGAAGGGTGAGAAGGTGTTTGGTGTTTGGGTAGCACGCCAAAGCGTGAGTCCGACTCACGCCGCGCCTCCCCGCCGCGCCGCACGGCGCACGCCACGCCAAACACTTAGCAGCTGTCGCCCCATCCCTCAGCCATATATCAGCGCGGCCCCGCGCCCCGCGGCGGTGAAGGAGCGCGCTTTAATGGGGCCACTGCCAGTGGACAGGGTCGCATCAACCCCGCGCCGCGCCACTCGTCTCTAGGGTAGATCTACCCTCAACAAACCAACGCACCAGTCACACACACGCGCGTCTACAGCAGCGCGAGGCGTGCTATCGAACGCTGTTTGCAAGTTTCTGGATTAAAACACTGACCTGACCGGGCGGCGCGCAAATACAGTTTAGGGGTCGAAAATAGGCGCGAGGGGGAACACCGTTTCGAGCGTGCGCGTGCGCGGCGCAGCGAATGCACAACTCAACTCGGGCCCTGCTGACCCTCATGCCCTGCGGCGGCGGTGCTCCTGCTCTAGCCCAACGCCTGGGCCGGGCCTGGGCCCTGCCAGCCGAGTGCTTAAGTGACCTAGAAACGGCGAGAGTGAGGGCAAGAGTCTCACCTTTCGCGAAGCCTGAAAAAACACATTAATGGGACGGCGAGCAACAGGGGCGTCGGAAGTGTCTTTTGGTAGGGGGTGCTGACTCAGGGGCGTCGACTCGTCTACTCTCCCAAAAAAGGGTTTGGGGGGGGGGGGGCAAACAGCAGATTCCCCCGTCGCGCTGGGTCCAAAATACGCGTTTGTTTTAACGCGGTGCCCTCTTTTATGTTTCAGCGCTGACCGTTAGATTCCTAACTAAGAGATACATCGGTGAATATGATCATCAGGCAGGTGAGAGCAATAATCGCACACGACGCAACGATAAATAAATAGATAAATTACTAGTTCTAAACACAATGCGCTTGTTATTGCAGAGAATCGTTACAAGTACGAGGTCCTGGTGGACGGCGAGCCCGTCCTTTTCGAGATCCTCGACACCTGTCCGAAGGTAAGGAACCGCAAGGTCTCAGAGCAACCAAAGGAAGAGGGGTGGGAATGATGACACCCTTTGCATGCGCATGCAGTCGGAGGACGACACCCCCGCGTGCGAGTCGCTGCACTGGGCGGACGGCTTCCTGCTCGTGTACTCCATCACGGACCGCCGCTCCTTCAACTACGTGCGCCGCGTGAAGCAGCTGCTCCCGGGCGACATGCCGCTCGCCCTCGTCGGCAACAAGGGCGACATGGTGCACCTGCGCCAGGTCAGCACCGAGGAGGGTGAGTGTCGCGCCGCGCCGCGCCGAGGGTATAAAAGGCCATGTTGTTTCTTTCTCACGGCAACATTTCACCCCCGCCGCAGGTGAGATCCTGGCCAAGGACTACGACTGCTGGTTCTCCGAGCTGACGGCGGCCGAGCAGGTCTCTCAGGTGGCGGAGGCGTTCCACGAGCTGTGCCGCGAGGTACTCAACGCGCGCCGCATGAAGAACAAGCAGTCCCTGCTGGACCGCATGCTCGGCACCAAGTCGCCCAACATCCGCTCGTACGCGCGCGGCAAGAGCGACTCGGCTCTGCCCCGCGAGTAGCCGCTCCGGCGAGGAGTCTGCGAACGCACAGCAGGACAAGCGGCGGACGCCGGCCTGGAGCCCGGGACCGCGGCCACCCGACAGTGACTTTTGACGTTGCAATCCGCAACTATTTATGACATGTCCGTTGACCGTGTAAAAAAAAACCTGTACGCTTTTTATACGAAATAAGTTATGTCCGTGTGTACTGTGTTCAGTTTTAACGTGTGAGCAGTCGTGAATGTACGTGTGTGCGTGCGTGTGTGTGTGTGTGTATATAGGTCCTACGTGTGAGTACGAAATAAAAGTGTGGGATGAAAATAGTGTTCTCTTTCTAGGTAAGGGGGAGGGAACTGGAGGAAATGGTATCACGTGTTTAATGTGGCACATCTCGACGCGACCTGGGGCAGCTCGACGGCCGTCTCGGCGGAGGCCGGCCTCCTCCTGGCGGTCCTGCCGATGGCCTCCGCCTCCTCCACCGTGTCGGGCAGCGGCACGTTGCCCGTCTCGGGGACGGTGAGCGCGAGCAGGCCGGTGAGGAAGCAGACGGCGCCGAACACCAGGAGCGGCAGGGACTCCATGTACACGCGCAGCAGCGGCATCTGCGGCGCCAGCGCCGAGCCGAGGCGGCCGCAGGTGGCGCTCAGGGCGTACATGGTGTGGCGCACGCGCGTCGGGAACAGCTCGGCGGCCAGCACGTAGCAGGCGGTGTAGGCCACCGTCACGCACAGCTTGGCCAGCAGCACGGCCGTGGTGCGCGCCCAGACCGCACCTGCAGGAGGACAGGGTGCAGCGGCGTCAGCACGGCAGGAAGGCTACGGACTACCGGGCTAACGAGAAATGTTTGTGTTTCTTTTTTTAAAAAACCGTGGTGGCTTGCAGTACCGTGAGGGGGCGCCGGTAGGAAGTGGTAGGCCACGCAGCAGGCCGCGGCCGGCACGATGGAGCCCATGAGCGTGGCGCGCCGACCCGCCATGGCCATGGTCTTCCACGCGATGAGCGCGGCCGGCACCTCCACCAGCTCCATGAGCACGAAGTTGAGGTACTGGTCGCCCGCCAGCGAGACGGAGTACACGGCCAGCCCGTCGTACACGAACATGATTGCGATCCTGCGGGGAAGCGTGTTTAGAGGAGGCCGGGAACGAGCACGCCACCGCGGCGGAGACTCGACGCGCACCAGCAGATGCAGCTGACGATCAGCCGAAGCACGAGGATCCGCGAGCGGCAGAACTCCTTGATGTCCATGGAGAAGCTGGAACGGGGCGCGGCGGCGTCCACAGCCTGGCGTGGGAGTATAGTTTTGTCATTTTCCCGGGGAAATGGTATGCAGGGTGGTATCGTGTGAGTGTAGGGTGAGATACAAGACCTTGGGATCCGGCGACTCCGTTCCCGTGGTCGCCGCCGGCCTGATATCAGGCATTCCGTTCATTTTCGCAGCCTTGTTGATGATCTTGAAGGCCTCGGCCGAGCGCCCTTGCGAGGCCAGCCAGCGCACCGACTCGGGAGAGAACCTACTCACACGTGGCTGATAAGATTACCACCCATGCACACATCCCGAATTACGCCCGGCGCGGGTCGAGCGGTAGCGGTAAGCGCGCCCTGCCCTGCCCCGCCCACCGAAAATGACTCGAACGTCGATACCGAGTCTCTTTTTTCGCACGAGATTGCGAGGTCTGTTTTGTAGAGCTCACCATAGGGCGGCCAGGCAGAGCAGCGCGGAGCCGTACACGACCCGGAGCAGCAGGCGCCAGTGCGGCAGCAGCCAGGCCAGCACGCCCAGGAACGCCAGGCCGAAGGCGAAGATGACGTGCGTGACGGCGGACCACGCCCCGCGGGCCTTCATCGGCATCAGCTCCATCCCTGCAAGCGCGCCGGCCCGGCCGTCAGGGGACCAGGCTCCGACACCCTACCCTCGCCCCGCCAGGGGACGTCGCGTCCAGTACTCCTGACTACTGTCCTGGACTTTACTCCTGACCTGCCTGGTGTGCGCCCCTCGGGGTTAAAAACTCACCCATGATGAAGGCGGCGCCGCCGATGCCGTCGTAGAACAAGGGGTCGAGGAACTCGAGGCTCACGAAGGTGGCGTAGTTGGGCGCGAAGGAGCGGGCGATGCCGAGGCAGCAGGACACGGCCAGCCCGACGAGGAGCGCGGTCCGCCGGCCCGTTGCGTCCGACAGGTAGCCGAACAGCGGCAGCCCCAGCGCGCGGCCCAGGCTGTTCGCCGAGCCCACCATGGCGATCAGCCAGTCGTCGGAGCAGGTCAGGTCCCACTGCGGCACAGTGCAAAGGACCTTCACTATGAGCTCACCAGGGCACGGCTATTCACTTGGGACGTCGCGTCGCGCCCCTGCTCACCTCCGTCATGATGGAGAGGTCCTTGTCGGGGTACACCCACTGGTCGCACGGCACGGAGACGTTGCGGCGGCCGCGGCCCCCGCACTCCACCTCCATCACGTAGGGGCCGCAGGTGTCCGCCGAGGCCGGGCGGACGGCGGAGCTCAGCCAGGGCGGGTGCATGTCCGGCGGGGAGGCGTTGGACTCGCACTCCGGCACCAGGCACCTGCAGAGAGCCCGCGATTACCGGAACACATTTATTAATTTTATCTGTCGCCACCGGTGTTCAAGGAAAGACAAATGGATTACATACCGGTGCTCGGAGCGCATCGTCGTGAAGACGAAGCTGAGGTTGAAGAAGGCCTGGTACACGTAGGCGGTGGAGAGCAGCGCGCACATGGCCACGTGGAAGGGACCGAGGCGGGCGGTGATCGCCTGGAGGCCCTTTTCGACGTCCATCGCGACGCGCAGCTGCTGGGGCTGGGCTGAGGCTCCTTGACCCGCCCGCTGTGTCCCTGTAAGTGAAATGTCCCTAACCGGCGAGGGGACTCCTGGGACACCTCGGCAGGAGTGGCGGGCTGGGCTCCGCACGGTAGTGAAGTTATAATTGTGTACCACGTGCTCGCCGAGCGGTTCGACCGGTGTTGGCGACACACAGGCGCCGGGCCGAGCCGAGCCGAGCCGGGGTCGCGGCAGAGGAGCGCAACCGTATCAGAACGGAAACGGCAGGGGAAGAACCGCCCGGTGGGTAGGCAGAGCCGCCGCGCACCGCTGCACCACTGCTGGTGAGGCTGCCTATCTCCCTGGCGGCTGGCGGATCCGCTTCAAGTCGGCGTACTCCCCTCCTTGGTGTCCCGCCCCTCCTCCTGGAAAAGTGGCCAGGGATTTGGAAAGGGGGGGGGGGGGGCCTTGATAGGTCCTCTATACTGGACACCGAAAAACACGTTTTTGGACGGGCGCCAGTTTGAGTTGGTTTGAGTGGGGTGGGAGAGGCTGTAGCACAGGGGTCGCAGACACGCGGCCCGCGGGCCACTCGGGTGCTTCTCGGGCGAGCATCTCACTCACACGTGTCGTTTTCGGAGGCATACGAGCTTCGGTGCTCGCCCGCTCTGTCGGCGGCTGGACTGACGTGCGGCAGGTCTGGATCGGCACGGCACCAGTCAGTGTCACCGGAGTGATAGCCCGGCGTCTGAGTTGCGCTCGCCTTCCCTTCACTATTTTTCTTTAGTAGGAGTGGAGTGTAAGTTACCTCTACAATGCCGTTATCAAAGGAACAGCTGTTCTCTCACCTAAAGGCCATCAATGAGGCAGGTGCGGCGTCTTTGGCCTCCTATAATGCAGAGTTTGAAGTAAGTTCTGTTCGTGCCCATCATAGAAAATCAGTTGACCACCTTCTTTCTATTACTTCATAAAACGTTTTATTTTTTTCTTAACAGGAAACCAAGGAGTGGCTGGATGGTGTCTTGCTTTATCTAACAACATCCAAGAATATTGCTGAATCTTCAATCCTTCTCCCCAAAACACCAGCTGCGGTTGGCAGCGCAAAGCATGGAAATCCTAGTACAGGTCGCAAATTGTTATATGAGTCCGACTCAGATGAATCAGAAGTAACATCTACTACTAATGAACTGAGTCATTCTAAAAAAATCAAGGTAATATTTACTAAAAAGCCTGCTTGTGAATGACAGTCGTTGTATCTTAGATGATTTTACTATCCTCCATTCTATTTATATATAAACCTCTAGATTGAAACCATCAGCTTTGAAGAATCTGACTTTCATGAAACGAGCTTGGGAGAGTCAAACTTTGTGGACCTCTCTAACAATAACAAAACTGTAAGATATTTTGTCATGCGTATAGAATCAGTTTGGACCTTGTTTCTTTTTCAACTGTTCTATTTTGTCTAATTTTCCAATAAGCTTGGTGTACTATAATACTTTTTATTTTCAGGTGCAACATTGCATTCCACAAGAAAGTGTTAAAACTTATGGCAAAAAGGGACCAATTCCTAAGAAGAGCATAGGAGCTAACAGCACTTATGTCAAAGAGGGACAAAATTCCAAGGAGAGCATTGGAGCTAACATTACCTATGTGAAGGAGGGACCAAATTCAAAGGAGAGCATAGGAGCTAACAGTACCTATGTCAAAGATGGACCGAACCCTAAGGAAAGCATCGGAGCTAACAGTACTTATGTCAAAGAGGGACAAAACCCTAAGGAGAGCATAGGAGCCAACAGCACCTATGTCGTAGTGCAACCAAATTCTAAGGAGAGTATAGGAGCCAACAGCACCTATGTTCTTCAAAAATCTGGAAATGAGAAAATTACCTGTAATGAGTCAAATGCTAGTGATGAAGCTTCATGTGCCAGCTCAAACCTGTCTATACTGGAAGCATCTCGAATTGCTGTAGAAGAAGCTATGAAAGGACCTGTTAGGTTGACCCGAAATAAAGCAAAAGCTGTTGCTCAGCAAGCTGCTGAGCAAGCACAACTTGATGCGTCAATCATCACCAATAAATCTGGAAATGGGGTAAGTATCATTCACTGCGTCTATATATTATTATTACTATTGTTATTTATGATTGAGCATTTCATTATTTCTTGTTTCCTTGGAATAAAAGACTGCTTTAAGGCAGGCCAGGAAATCAATAAATCGGGCCAAAGCTGTAGCCATTAGCAAGCCATCTGATTGTAACAGAGGAAAAATAGTGTGTTCTGGAGCACACAGTAAAACGGTTTGTGGTGCCGGAGTTATGTTGCCATATAATCACCTTAGATTTGGTTGTGAGTAATTTTTAATAATTTTTGAACAATTTTGTTTCAGGGTATGGGTTGTAAGAAACCAGTGGTGGCAGGCAGACTCCGATGTGGGAATGGGGAGAGTACCTCCACACACGCTACGATTAACAAGCATTTGGGAGTTTCTAAGATGCAAAGCACATTGTCACATAATGATGTAAAGGTACATAAACTTTTTGTTTGAAATGTCATTGCAAGCTCCCCTTAGAGAACCTGTAATTGGAATAACATTTATTCTAGGGAATTAATGTATCAACTGGGAGCAAAAAAGGACCTCCATCCAAGCGTGCCCCTGTTACAGCTGTAAGTACATAAAGTATCGATGTATAAAATACTAATCCAATTGTTGTTTCTGTGCAAAAATATTTTGCTTTTTACTTGACTGGAATATAGAAAAAACAGGGTGAACGCCTTCAAGAGTTAGCTGCAAAAACACTCGCAGTATGTCAGAGAAAAGAAGACCTAGCAAAGAAGAAGTCCGATGAAAGGGCAAAGTAAGAATTAGTGAAGTACTAATTGTTTGATATTTTTAATTGACGTAGTGTCATCTTTATTATACCTGATTGCAGGAAGCTCCAGGATAAGGCAGATCAAAAGGCACTTATCAGAGCTGAGCGTGAAAAAGTTGTCTTGAAGGAGAAGGATACTAAAGCAAAAGAGCCTAAGAATATGCCCCAAACTACCATTATTCCATCAAAAAAGGTAACTATAACTTTTATAGAGGGTTTGTTTTATTTGATCTGAAATAATGATAAATAATTTTCTAGGTGATTCAAGATGATCCGAACAAGACAAAATTTCTTCACAATGTTACTGTACAGGGACATTCCTTTCTGTGAGTAAAATTCTTTACCCATTGTTAGTACAGTAGAAGCTTGATATAGCGTCAGCCGTATGCCTCATCCGGCTTTTAGCGTCATAAAATCGGCGCAAGTCATACAAGGGACGCTGTGTAAATTGCATATTTTGCAGAGAGGCCAACAATGCTATATTGAGCTTTTAACGTATTTCTGTTTATCTGATGTTAAATGTTTCTGTTTCTTGATTCAATCATTCTTTTCTTTATTAAGAGCAAAACCATTGCATTTGAGGGTTCCAGACCAACCCTCAGCAACTCTAAAAGCTCACCTGCCTGTTTTGAAGGTATTTAGTTATTTTTAATGTCCCCCCCCCCCCCCCCCCCCCCCTCCGTTTTCCCCCCCCTTAAATGCTTATTCTCTTTTGAAGCCTCAAGATTTGCCTGTCCATCAAACCTTTGAAGTTGCTTCCTATGATATTAGTATGGATCCTGGTGAACGGTCTCCACTCCCAAGTAAGAATGAAAATGACTATGGCTTGGATGATGTCTGTACTGATGACTCTAGTGATGAAGAGGAAAACCCTAAGAAAGTTTTACCAAAGTGGGCAGTAGGTAAGAAATTGCAGCATTATTATGTTAACTCCTTGCGTTGAGTATTTTGTCAATACCTTTTAACACTTTTTCAGCAAGTACAAGAGCAGAAGAGTTGCATTTACAGTATGAAATCTTACATTCACAAATGTTTACATTCTTCAATAGTAAAAAATGTACACCAGATCTAGAAAAGATTTTTAAAGATGTAGATAAACGCTTACTTACACGGCGCTCCAGTGCAGTTTGGCATTCACCTGAAAGCAAAATGGTTACCAAGAAGAAGAACTAGCAGAATTGGAAATTCTAAAAAATTAACTTGTTATGTTTGTAATGGTTTTAATCAAATTTCTATTAAATTTATGCAAATATGTAAAATTTGCAAACAATTCATTTTGAGTCGAGGCCAAGTAAATTCCAGAGATTGACTACTAGTACCACTCAGAATTTTATTAACATGTCATTATATTTACAACAAATGTTGATATACTCACAGAAAACGAAGTATATTTCTTACACTCATAACTTCACTGAAATTTTTATCAGACTCTTAAACCTTTAATAACAAACATGCTGCATACTAGATTAATGCCATAGTCCTGCTAAGCACCAACATTAAAATTCAGATAAGATATATAAACAATGCAGACAGGCAAGATGAGAAATGAAGGGTGGAAACAAGGTTTTTTTTGGCACACTCACCTTCAGTAAACTGGTATTAAGCTATTGAAGACCGACTTTAAAATCATAATGCGCCAGTTCTCACAGAAGAAGACCTACAATTATTTTGTAAAACATCCTACTCTGTCAATAATGTACTTGAATATGAGCAAATCCCATACAACTATATTACGTTATCAGGTTTCACACGATTGGATATTTACTTCTACAATCACAACACAACCATTAGTACAATAAAATTTACTTTTAGAACAAAGTTTGAATCATAAATAGTTGAGAAAATTGATAATAGTGTTCTCTATAAAGGCAGTACATGATGTGACTGAATAGTGCCAGCCATGGTATCACACAAAAATAATTAATACAGTGCAAGTATGGTACACATTAGCACACAGATATGGCTTTTATCACAAATTGGGAAAAATCCAAGAAAATATTGACGATATGACTCAAAAAATGTGAGATTTGTAAAAATCACATACATAATGACTGGAGACATCTCCAGATAAACAAAATGCTTAAAAAAAAAAGAAAACCCTGATTAATGCAAACCAATTTGCTCTAGGCTATTTATAATGTTTTCAAAACTTGGCTCATGTATGTCAAAATTTAATCTGCTTTATTTTTAAAGGAAAAGAAACTGTAAGATGTAAAAATAGGTCCTAAAATTGTAAAATAGCTACCAACATGGTACACAACAGATTACTATCAAATAGGTAACGCAAATAGCGAACGTACCAAAACCACATTTAATGAGAGATACAGCAAAGCTGATGTCAGAAAAAGGTAGTTTGCTGAGAATTAGGTTCACAAACAACAAGAACCAACAAGATTTCATGGATTTCAACACATTCTGTAAATATGAAGTGCTAGTATATCAGAGGGCAAATTGTAAATACATCGTTATATCTTGGCTATTTTAATAATTAGTAAATTTGAAAGAATGTTGTTGTTGCTATTTCTTTTTCTTTTCTTAAAGCGTGACCTAACCATAATAAGAGACAGAATAATAAAGCTGCGGCTACTTTTTTTTGTAGCTTGGAGAAGGTCTTATTCAAAACAAACACCATATGTGTTAAACAGGTTACATGTATATAGTATAACATAAATTTAAGTAAATGAAAACAATTACAGAGACATTAAAAGCAGCAAATATATCAGTCTATTAAAGGCACTGCTCTATCTTACAAGCCCTTCAAAATGCACTTAAAAAATATGTATGATATAAGAATCTGTTTGTAATATGTATTTTATAATAATAACATGGGAATTTATTTTAAAACAATGATACAAATTTATAAAATAACTAGAGCTTTTTGGCTCTGCATATTGCATATAGATATAATAAGAAAACAATCATCACTTATAATTAGGTGCCCACTTGCATTATGTACACAAACAACCTCACTTTAGTTCACCCTGGATGATGTGTTAGACATGAATTATGAGTTTCATTGTCCAAAAGCACAAATTTATGTATATTTTGTAAAATTTAAAATTGTACAGTAAAATAATAGGAAGGGACATCTGTTCTGTAACAGCAATTTCGTTCCAAAATAAAATTTCCCTACTGGTTCTGCTCAGTTTTAAAATGTTAGGCCTACTAGTCAGTACACTTAATTCATGTAATGTACATCTGAGCAATATCAATCATTCAATAAAATTTATTTATATTTACAAGTGGAGTCCAAGAACATTAATACTACTAAGTTTAATGCACTGATTAGGTATTTACTACTTTTACAGAGAAGAAACAATAAGCATTTTACCCATAGTACTAAATTAGTACTGCTCTCAGATGTGATATTGTCAGCTCCAAGGCACTTCTCTGACTCATATGAGTCTATCACAGAGACTACTCTATGGCTCAGCCCTCCACTTTATAAGTAGAAATGTAGCATGCAGCTACCCGCTTATTGGCAAACTACTGAGATCCTGTCTGATGAAGCCAAACTTAAATTTAAGTCTGCCACTATCAGACTCTTGCGATTACGCCCTGCTACTGGATAGAAACCCAATTAGAGAATGGAAATGAATTCTCTATGTAATACTGTTGATGTGTGTTAGCTTTTTGATTCCACAATATACACTAAAATTCAGAACAAAAAGGAGATATAAAAATTTGCATTACAGGGTTGGGTTAGAAGGAATTACTAAGTTGAGGGTTGACCCTAAAGCTAGAGAGTTAACACCAATCAGCCATATATGTAAAGTCTCGGAATAACCCTTGCTCTTCATCTGTTAGAGGCCGAGGCTCCTTAGGTGGCGTTAACTGAGGCTTTTCTGATGTGAATTCTTCATCAAAGTTGCTCACATCTTCAGAGCATGACTGCAAAAGAGATAGGAAAAATATTAGGCTAATTAGAATATTACTATGTTACAAAAAACTGGCCTGCCGGCCACTAGACAGACAGTCCAGCTCCAATAGCAAACACAAAATAAACTGGCGCAAAGGCAAATAACTCCTCAACTTCAATCTTTTTAGTTGGTCGAATTACCATGTGTTTTGTATCATTTTCTTCATCTTAAAACGACGAACCAGAATTTGGTATCAAATCGCTTCTAAACTCAATACCCGCTAAAGTTAAATTCGGTACTAGGCCAGGCGGCTGGAGCCCCCCCGCTCAAGTGGCGGGTGTTTGTTTACGACCGCGGGGCGCGGGGCCGGCAGGGGGAGGGCTGGCCCGTCGGGGCGGCGAGCGACCCTGATTCTCGAAAGACAAAGCCGTGACAAATTGGTGTCAAAGTTTCAAACTCTGAACTAACTATTTCTAATTTTAACGCAGAACATTATTTTATCAATCATGCATTGAGGAGCAGGTGGAAATTTGAATCACAATTCTACGACCTACCGTTCAGGAATAAATCATGTTAAAACCGTATCCTTAAATAAAACAAAAGATTTGATTTTTCATTTTAGTTGGTCGAATTACCATGTGTTTAGTATCATTTTCTTCATCTTAAGATGATGAACCGGAATTTGGTATCAATTTGCTTCAAAACTTAATACCCGCTAAAGTAAGAATCGGTACTAGGCCAGGCGGCTGGAGCGTGGGGCCCTTCTCAAGTGGCGGGTGTTTATGATGTTTACATGGCGGCATGCCCTTTGTGTCAGACGCATTCCGGACGCGCATTCCTGCCACACCACGGTCTCCCCTAGGAAAATTTTGGCTGGGCTGGCTGACAGGCTTTAACTGGCATCTTTAGCTGGACTGGCTGGCTTTAACTGGCATCTTTATTTTAACTGGAATCTTTATTTTAACTGGCATTGTTTTAACTGGCATCTTTACCTTCTGGTAAAGCCAGTCCTACTGGGGACTGTCTAAAAATTTATTACTAGGTACTCACAACAGTAGGAACAAATGGTGGCTTCACTCTGCGTAATAATAAATCATCCCAAGCTATGTGTCTGAAAAAGGCTTGCTTTTTCACATCCTCAGCATCTCTTTCACTTGAACCCAGGCGTCGCTCTGGATTCTTGCGCAGCAGCTGTAAAACAGTATGCATATACTGTAAGTTGAGTGCTCAATCTAACAGAACATCCATTGCAATACATGTAAAGATGCAAAAATACTTACCCTTCTCATAATTGCTATAGACTCAAGAGAAAGGAAACGTGGGTAGCGAACTTCATCATTGACAATTGAATCAAACACTTCCTCTTCATCATCTCCAGGGAACGGTGACTAAAAAATGTGTTTAAAATGCCATATTTTAGTGGAGGAAATGGAATTAGACTTGAACTGAAAATATTATTTTTGAACAAACTCACCTCTCCAACTAGCATCTCAAAGATAAGGACACCAAGGCCCCACCAGTCAACAGCTCGTGTATATGAAGTTTCAGTCAGAACTTCTGGTGCTAAAAACTCAGGTGTACCACAGAAAGTCCCAGTGCGGTCTCCAAATCCCATACCTTCTTTGCACAACCCGAAATCTGCTATTTTGACATAGCCTTCAGTGTCCAGCAGAAGATTATCTAGCTTCAAGTCCCTGAAACCAGGATAATCCAAATATTTAGCAACAAGGCTATTTTCTTAATTGTAATATAGATTAGATTAGATTAGATGAACCCTATCTACTAACCGATATATAATTTTACTTTCATGCAAATATTGCAAGCCTAAAACAACACAAGCAGCATAGAAAATGGCACGGGGTTCAGAAAAAACATCTGCATGAATGTGCATCATTAAATCTCCTCCAGCTGCATATTCCATGACAAAACAGACATGTGCCTAGGAAGGGGGAAAAACAAGTTGAAAATGATATGTCCAAGAAAAATAAATCAAGGCAGTAAAATATTAATGACTTGCCCACCTCAGTTTGGAAGCAGGCAAAAAGATTAACAAGGAACGGGTGACGCATCTGATTGGCAACTTCAAATATTCTTTTCTCTGAGAGAAGTGACTCAACTTCATCACGTGCTATAATGTCACCTTTCTTCAAAGCTTTGATTGCAAAGTATTCTCCAGTATTGCGATATTGAGATAATATTACCTAAAACCCAAACAATTAAAACATTTAATACTGAAACTGAAAAGAAAAAAAAAATTATCTACAGTACTTTATAAACTGTCTCTTACTTTGCCAAAGTGACCTCTTCCAAGAACACTCAACAAACGGAAATTTTCCAGAGACATCCCGGTAAACTGAGAGTGCCGCCGTGACTCATAAGCACTGTCTCGATATTCCAAACCGCGAGCAGCAGGGCGCCTGACGATTTCTGGTTCATCGTAAACAACCTAGAGAAATTGAAAGACATAATAAAATACATTTGTGAAGTTGCATGAGAGTATTTCAAGGAGCCACATAGATTGCCAAAGGAGGAGGAAACAGCTGCAGTCAATATTTCTGGGTATCAGCATAGAAAACGTCATGCACACAACAATAAATTCCATTCTAATCAAGTTTATTCTACTTGAGATGAGAGAAAAAAGCCAACACAGAAAAGCAGCAAAATGTGGTGTAAGTTTGAAGGCTACTAAAAAAAGAAACACTCCTCGCCCCTCCCCTACTAAATCACAAAGCAGGGCAACACACAAGACACACAGTAACAAAATAGGAACATTAAATCAGGGCAAAAGCAACAAACCATGGAAAGTCAAAGGAGGAGGGCACACAAGCAGCATCCAGTAAATCACACAGGTCCATAATAAATTGAATAGAAGGGACAGAAATGAGAGGACTAACAATCAAATATGCCAGCATGCACTCAACAGGTTCCAGTCAAGACATTATGTTTCTCCTGAAATTTTTCAATTGCATCCTTAACAATTGAGAGCAAGACAAGGTCTACTCAAACATCTCAAAGAAATTAGTCAACTTGCAAAATATTCTTTAGGCCAGGACACGCTCAGGTGATGTAAACCTAACTAAGAGAGGTGGACATAAAAATGAGAGCACCTAAACCATTTTCATGCTCTCTGTGGTTCCAAACAACAAACATGCAGGGAGCTCTGGAAAGCCATGCTAAAAATAGACTGGCCCACAAAATCTCCAATCACTGTCAGTGATACCTCATCTTGGGGGAATTCTACGACGGGTTGGGGTGAGGGAGAACGTTGATGACTTGAGTGAGCAGGCTGCTGCTGCTGTTCGGGACCAGGAATCGAGAGAGGTCGAATAAGAGGTCCACTGTGGTGTCGGTGCAGAAGATCAGGAGATCCCTCCTGGTGCAGAAAGTCAAACTCCCGTAGTGCATTCTGTAACTATAAATAAGTGCAACTACCAGTGCCTAAAGACAGATAAGATCGGACCAATGCTTGCTTGACAGGAGATTAAGAAAAATAAGCCTGAGGGGAAAACTGAAACCTAAGGGACCTAACATATGCAGAAGAAATCGTTCCAAGTAGAAAAAGGGAAAAAAATCTACCAAAGGTGAGGAAGAAAATTCAGTGCATGTTCAGTTGATAGAAGTAAATTCTCCTTTCACACAATGTAAACAATCACAATCCTTCAGACATACTGAATAGAAATTAACTTTAAGGTGAATATACATCAGACATTAAGAGAATGCCTCCAGCTTATCAAAAACCAGTGCAAAGAATTATATCATCTATACTCATTGCACACCACAACCAATTTTGTCATAAAACAAGTTCCATAGAGAGAACAGGCACAGACGAAACAATGCACAACACTACCGTTCAAGAGACTAAGCAGCAATATAAGCACTTACCTCAGGATCAAGCCTTGGCGGGGGAGGTGGTGGAGTTGGAAGTGGAGATGTACGCTTTTTGTGGGCCATATTAGAAGGAGTGAACTGGTTAGAAGCCATGTCCGGAGGTAATGGGGGCAGAACTGCCACCCCAAGACCAAGCGGACGAGCACCAGATAGACCTGCTGTTTGAGGGTCAGGAGCCTCTCCAGGAGCCTCAGCTTTATCTTCCACAATGATTGGATCCAAAGGCTCTACACCTGAAAATAACCCAAAATTTAGCACAAAAGAGGTCTCAGCTGAAAATATTGAAATGAAGTAAATTTAACTTATACTGTGACTCCCACTAGATTAAGATTTTAAAGTTCCATGCAAATAAAATAACTACATAGGAAAGTTTCCAGAAGGGAAATAAAATCATAAAAGTGGATACAAAAATTAATTTTAAAAGTTAACAATTAAAAATCAACCGTTTGCACGTCTATTTCCATTTTCTCCCAGCTTCAGTTGTCGGACAGACCGACCTGACGGTGGACTTTCAGATGCTGAGCGAGAATTTCCATGGCTGTTGTTGTTCTGAATGGATGGAGATGAGCGTTTTAATAAACGTCCCCAAGTTGCAACATTAATATTCATTTGAGTTGCTCTAGGGAAGTTTTTCACTTGCTGCTTGAAAATTTTCCTTTGACGACGAAGTTTAGGCTTCCGAGATATCATTGGATTCAGGAACTTGATCTGAAATTGAGGTTTTTAATGGTTTTTTTTAGAAAAAAGCATGTACATCTCTAATATCTTGCCACTGTTAGCTTCAATTGCAACCACCTGAATTTACACTGCTTTCTAAACTTATTATTTATATGTAAACAAAATATTAAGGAAAAATGGGAACAAGGAATGTGAAATTTACCTCAGCAAAAAGGAGACCCTGGGGTTCTAGTTGCAATGCCATGCCGTGTCTTATGTCATCTATGAATTCTTCTAGACGTAGAAACTTGATGGCACATAATGAACGCCAATCACGCCAATATATTCCAACTTCTAATTCTCTTGATTTGTCAAGATCAATAGAAAACCTGAAAATAAATGGAAAATAATATACACAAATTAGTACAATTACTACAATAATAATAATAATCATCATAATGAAGAATAAGTCTTCTCATCTGTAATTTTTCCTCACCTCTGATCCCATGCTTGCTGTGAGCAAGGCCGCCAATTTGTTTGGGCAACTGTTTGATTATCAAGTTTAATGACAGCCATTATCTCATCTAAAAATTCAAAACAAGGAAAAAATTTAGAAAATAGAGAAAAAAGGTCAAAAAGAAAAAATAAAAAATCCAAACTTTTTCAGCATGGTTGACTTACTGCTTGTTTCATCCTTAATGCTGTATGATTTACTTGAGCTCCTCCCTGTCACACCCTTCACAAATGATCTGAGGTCTCCACTGGGGCTAGAAGTAGAGTCCTTGTCCCTCCGAGAACGACCAGGTACCTCTTCTAACAAATCTTGACAGCCCATCAAACGGACCTAGGTAAGAGGAAAACCATCACTACTTGTCACAGAAAGGAAAAAGTAAATAAACTCTCATACTGAAAAGTTTACACTCACTTCTAATTTCCCAGTTACAAACGCTGCTCTGCTAAGAGACTGTGACCGGGTTCCTATACTACTTTGCTGTTGTGGCTTATCCAGCATATTACCATCACGGAAAGGCTGCAGACTAGTGTAAGTTACAGGTACAGGACTGGCGGCCTGGGCGTTTTGCAATTCTCTTTTCAGTTGAGCAGCTGCTGGAGAATCAGGAGGCAACTCAGCTCGACGCATTTCTAATGACTTACGCAGAAGATCCAGCTTCCGACTTGATTCTGACAAGCTTGCTTGTGCCTATAACAATCACAAAAATACCAGTAGTTATTGTGAACATGGCTCTAAGAAAGAAAAAAGATTAAGTGACACAACTCACCCACAGAACTGGAGCTCCACACTTATAGACTAAAGTCATCTATCAGGGGAACCCAGCAATAAGCAACCAGCTAGACAGTTTCAACTCAATGTCTATGAAATAAGGCTTTTGGTATGTGGTTTGAACAGATTTGTGTATGCTTACAGGCTGAATTAACACTGCAGATTATCAAAAAATAATTCCCCTCCCCTACCACCCACAAAAAAAAAGTAATTAAAAATATGGAATACTTTGGAAGATATGTTTGTGTTGTCCTGAGACTAAAGACAAATAAAAGCTTCAAAGGAGAAAATAAAACACTAAAGAAGGCGAAGTAATTGGCAGGTAGGACTTGAATACCCAAAGCAGGCAATGTGGCTCCGGCTACGTATCACACGGGTGTGCCAAGGTCGGAGTCCAAATCGAGGGTGGCCGGTGCACGGGCCTTGGCCTGACGGTGGCCCTGAGGGGGGTGGTCCGGCGGCACGGACAGACCGCGCCCGCCGCCGGGTGGCCACTGGTCTCCTCCAAAACCGGAACCCAGGCGCCCCCACGAGTCGCCGTCCATTGAGCGCGCGCGGCCCTGGGCGCGGGCCTGGGCGCGCGAGCGGAAGTGGTGCGTGCAGCTGTCGCACAGACACTCGGGGTTCTTGGCGGGGCCAACGTGATGACCGGGTCTCCGGAGGCCCAGCACCGTCCCGAAGCGCAGGGCCGTCTGCTGGGTGCCACAGAAGGGCGCGAAAGCGCTGGCCGGCAGTCTGCCTGGCAGGCTCCCACCAGCTTGAGCGAACGGCCCCGGCCCCGGCCCACCGCCCACTGTCAGGGGCCTCGACAGTCTGGCCAGTGGGCCATCCCTGTCCCTGTCACTGTCCGCACCCGGCTGGACGAGCGGCAGCGGCGTGGCCGGGATGGTCTTTACGATCGGAATGCAGGGGGTGGCTGGTGCGGGGGATGGTGCGGAGGAGGCGGACGCGGGGGCGGGGGCGCGACGCACCGTGTCGTCCCTCCTGAGTCCACCGCTGGCCGCGCTCGCCGCGCTCGCCGGCCGCGACTGCGCCGAGTTGACCGAGCAGCGCGACGAATGTCGCCCAAAGCTCCAAGCCATCTCGCTGCCCGAGCACGAGCACGAGTCCGAGTCGGTGGTGGTGGTCGTGTCCAACTGCTGCACCTCCACGCCGCTCATGGCGGGGTGCTCGTCCAGGAAGCGCTGGAAGCGCTGGACGCGCTGCTCCTGCAGCTGCCGCCGCCGCTCCAGGCGCTCGTCGTGCGGGCAGCGCCACGTGCGCCCGGCCCAGCTCTTCTCCTTCTCCAGGATGCGGGCGCGGTCCAGCGAGTCGGCGTACTCGAAGCTGTCGCTCTGCGTGATGCTGCCCGTGATGCTGAGTGTGGCTAGGCTCTGCAGGCTCTGGAGGCTCTGGAGGCTCTGGAGGCTGCGCTCCGTGTTGGTGCGCGACGGGTAGAGCGAGCTGAAGCTCGACTCGCGGCTGCTCCCGTCCAGCGGCGCGCCCGCGCCTGCCGGCTGGTTGGAGTAGCGGCAGGCCTGCGCGCGGCGCGCGCCTCCCCCCGGCTGCAGGGCGAGAGGCAGCGCACCGCGGGCCTGCCGGGCGTGCACCACCCGCACCCCCTCCGACTCGAACACGGTCTGCGGCGAGGCGTCCGAGTCCAGGTCGTCGGCCGAGCTGCTCAGGTCGTCATCGCCGTCCTCGTCCGAGCCCGTGCAGTACACGTCAATGTGCACGGTGCGGGGGCGCACGCCCCGCTGCTGCGGGAGTGCCGGCGCCGGCGCCGCGGGCGGGGGCGGGGCCGCCGGGGGCGGGGGCGACAGGGCGCCGGGCTGCGGGCGCGGCGGGGTGGCGGGCCGCCCCCGCGACTCAGCGCGCGGCCACCGCGGAGGGGGCGGCACCCGAGGAGTCCAGGCCTGCTGGGCCAAGGCGTTGTCAAGAAGGTTAGTCCGCACCGCACTCGGTTACGAGGCCAGACCGCACCCTCGCACTGCCATGCCGCCGCGTCAACAAGGCCGTACCGGACGTGTCATGATCGCATGTAAATCGAGCTTCAACAACCGACACCCGCCCACTCACCGAACACGAGTAGCGTCGCAGCGACATGTTTCAGCCCAGCGCTGCAGATACTCGGCCCGCCCCTCCGCCGCAGCGCGTGCGTGGGCGGGCGGGAACGCGGCGTTCGGGCCGCCCTGGTGGGCTGCCAGTAGAAGGCAGCTGCACCAGGGCCGCGCCGCAGCGGTCACAGCTGGCTACAGCCCAGCCCCGAGGGAACACGCCGGCGTTTAAACGGAGGCCACGGCCGTAGTAAAAAGGCAGTCTCGGAATTTCGCGCAAACCGCCGACGTACGGCTGCTTCGCTTCCCGCTCCCTGCATCCTGGCCCCGGAGGGTGTGACAGGTGCCGCCCTCGGCCCTACTCCACCACGAAAAGCGCGCGGGGCGCGGTCCTGCCCGCCGACACCAGTCCGACACGCCGAGTCCTGATGCGAGCAGACGCGCCACGCGCGCAGTGCCGACGTAATGTGCCCCCTCCCTGTCTACGGTACAGCGGCTCATATTTTAATAACGCCTTTCGGGCGCGCTACGACTGGACGAACGCGATGGCCAAGGTCAGCTCGGCAGCTGGGAGGGAAGACGACAGCAGACACATGGCGTACACGGCGGCAGTGGCGAGGTGCGAGGGTCGTGGCGCACGCAGCGCGGCGCGGACTACGCACCTGGTCAGTGTCAGTGTCGGTGCAGGTGCTGGCCGATAGGGACATGTTGGCGGGCAGCGTGCGGTGGCGGCGCGCCCCGTACGTGCGGGGGCCGCGCAGGGCTAGGGGCGCGGCCGCGTGCGAGGCGGAGCAGTCCGACGGCGCGCTGTCCTCGGTGGCGTGCGTCTGCGAGGCCGCGTCCCGGACTTCCCTGCCGCCGTGCACCGCCGGAAACATCCTCGGCGGCGGGTCGGGCGGCGCGGGGGCGGGGGGCGGCGGCGACGCCGGGGCCGAGGGCGGCGGAGGCGGTGGGTAGGGCGCGGTGCACAGCGTGATGCTGCAGGTGCTCTTGCAGCGCCGGCCGTAAGCGGCGGGCTGGCGGCGCGCCGCGGGGGCGGACGCGGGGGCGTAGGACGCGGCGGCCGAGAGCTCGCTGTTGTAGCCGGAGTCCTGGCGTCCGTGCGCGGCGGGCTCGGGCGTCGCGGCGCACCCGGGCGGCGGGGACGTCGTGAAGAGGATGCTGCCGCGCTGGAAGCCGTAGGCCGGGTGCGGCTGGCAGAACGGGTTGCTCGCCTGCGGGGGCGGCGAGGGCGGCGCGTACGGCCGCCACGAACACTCCAGGCGCACGCCATCCGGCGCCAGCGGCGCCAGCCCGAGCGGCGGCATGCTCACCCCGCGGGGGCCGACGGCCACGCCCCCGGGGGCGGCAGGGCCGATCGTCAGCTGCGCGTGCACCGCCCACTCCTGCGTCAGCGGCATGGCGGCGGCGGCATAACGTCCCGGAGGCAATCTGGCGGCGCGACGCGCGAGGTGCACCGAGAGTGCGCGGGGCGCGCGGGACCAGGCAGCTAGCTAGCACGGGGCTGAGCTGCGAGCCGACACTGGCCCTTCAGCCGAGGTCCGCGCCGGCCCGGCCCGGCCCCGCCCCGCCCCTGTGGCCCCTGGGTGCGGGCCAACGCGCAGGCCACACCGACAGGCTAGGCCAGGCCGCCACAGCTCCTACGGTCCGCACGCCCGCACCTCGCCAACCAACGGTGCGCCCCGCCCCGCCCCGCCCCCAGCCTGGGCTATTTGCGTCGCCCCGCTGGCCACCGGCGAGTCGACCGACCACCGCCGCGGCCCGGTGCGGCCCGGTGCGGCCCGGTGCGGGGCGGGGCGGGGCGGCCGCAGCCCGAGGAGCACCGCGGCATCGCAAAGTAAACCCTGCTGCGGCTAATTCACCGCCGCGTGCCCGCCCGGCCCCGGCCCTCCCCCTGCAGCGTGGGGGCGCGGCGCAGGTGGGGCTGGCGCAGCCCTTTTCTGGAGCAGGTGGCATGGCGCACCGCCAGGCCACGCCCGCCCCTGCCCTGCACCACCGCGCAGCGCTGGGTATGTGGGGCGGCGCGCGAAGGGCGCGTGGTGCGGGGCGTGTAGGGGTGGGGCGGGGCGGACCACAGGCAGGCGGGGGCGTCCCCAACGCGTAGCTTGCGTGATAGCTCAAGCATCTCGCCGCCACAGACGCGCCCCCTCCCACTCTCGATGTCGGCGGCGGCCCGGCCATCTTCAAACGACGCGGCGCGGTGGAGACGCAGCAGCGTGCTGCAGCAGGACGGCGGGGTATGCCCGTGGTCCAGTCTTCCTGAGCGCACCCGCCCCGCGTTGCGTTGACGCCGAGCCAAACGTACAAACCCTCACAGCGCAGCGCCCATTGACGGGACTCGGGCGGCCAGGGCCCCGTCGGGCGGAGTACATACAGATGGACATACGAATACGCAGAAACAATCGTCCAGCGAAGCGAAACAGCCCAGGAAAAAAAAAAACGACAAATCTGCAGTGTGTATGTGTGTGAGTGTTACGGGGTCCTCCAGGGTGACATACCTCCGAGTCGAAACTGTCTAGCGGTGGTCGCTGGTGTGGGATGAGCACTGCGCACAGCAGTACGGACGGCACTTACCTCCTGCAGGGCGCGCTTGTCGGTGACCTTGGTGCTCTGCTGCAGCAGCCGGATCACGTTCTTAGCGCCCTCCACGACGGCCGCCTCGATGCGCAGCCGGTGGCGCAGCTCCTCGACGCGCTCCTCCAGGGGCGGCTCCAGGTTCGGCTCGTACGTCCGGCTCTCGAGCGCTGCGGGCACGGTGCGAAACAATACGCATTATCAGCGGAGCTCCTCGCGCCGCGCCGCGCCACGCCCCGCCAGGCCCGCGGAGGAGATGATGTAGTGAAAGCGATCGGCCGCGCGACGCGACGCGGCGTGGCGCAGCGTAGTGCGGCCGGGCCGGGCTGGGCCGGTGGGAACGCGCGGGGCCCGGTCGTGAGGTGCACCGCGGGCGGACGAGACAATGCAGCCACTCTACCCCGACCTGGCCTGGCCTGCCCCGGCAGCCGGCGGGGCGCGGCAAGCGCACCGGCAACACGAATTTGCGCTCCTTTCGTTTTCACAAATGTTAATTTTCTTGCGGGAGAACGGCGTGCGTGAACACCACCATTCACGGCGAGACGAGACAAGCGCAGCCGCCGTCGGACGGGGCGACCGCGGGGGTTCAAGGACCCAACGGCGGCGGCGGTAGGGCAGGGTAGGGTAGGCCCCTTTTGCAAGGCGCGCGCGCGCGCCGCCCGGTTTGCCCGGCCCGGCCCGGTCAAGCCCAGCGGTATGTGCCCGTTTGGGTCAACCGCTTCAACCGTGACACCCTTTCGCCGCAGGAGCAGGTCCCGCGAGCGCGAGCCGGTGCGGGTCGGGCCCGGGCGAGCCTGGCAGGGCAGGACCACTACAGGTCACCCCGGCCCGGACCCCGGCCTGCAGCCCAAGACCAGGCCCCGCCCCAGGTGGGCGCCGACAGAGCAAGGGAACGCCCCGGTCCGACCTGTCGTCAACCCAGTTCCAACGGGGCGACTACACCCATGACGGCGCGGGTGACCGGAGCCCAAGTAACCCGGTACTCGAAAAAAGAAATATCACGTTTATTTCGTTGTCGCACACACCGATGCGCAAAAGACATGACAACCTACAGCAGGGAGAGCTTCGGGTCAGACCGGGTCGGACCAGGTCTGATAGTGGCAAGCGGGACCACCTCGGGGCGGAGCATGACAGGACACTCCAGGACAAGGACGGGGCAACGGGCCGCTCTGCAGGAAGTGGCGTGGCGACAAGCAGCCAATCAGCGACGCTGCCCGGGCGGGGTAGGGTGGGGTAGGTCGAGTAGGCCGACCTAACCTAGCGCAGCCAGCCCGCAGCCCAGGGAGAAAGGGAGCAAGAAGCCGTAGCAGCAGAAGGCCAGTACCCGAGACAGATAAAATGGTAATTTCAAGAGGGGAGGACGCGCGTTAGAGTGCCAAATCTGCCAAATCCGCCATATCCCCCTCCCCCCCCCCCCAACTTCTCACCTGATGGCATTTTGAGGGGCCGACGGTAGGGCAGCAGCATGATGCTGGCGGAAACGCACGCAGACAGACGCACGCACGCACTCACACACACACTACAGCACGCTCACGCTCTCTCACACACACGCACGCTAGGGCACCGTGCGGCCGATAACGCCCGATACGCCCGCGATAGGGTTCGGTGTGTCGCGCGTCGCGGTGGACGCGAAACAGCGAAGCAGGGGCGTCGCGGCGGCGACGGCCCATGGCCCACCCCGCGCCCGCGCTGCGGCCCGGCCCGTCCCGTCCCACCACGCCCCGCCACGCCGCGGCCGCGTTCACAGACAAGTCCGTCCCCGTTGCCGCTGGGCTGGGCCGGGCCGGCGCTCATTGGCACGGAGGGAGTGACACGGGCAGAGGCGCTCTCCCGCGACGCGACGCGCCGCGCCGGCCCAGCCCAGACCGCAGCCCGCACGCACTCGACGCCGACCGGGGCTATTAAAAGGCGCCGACGCAGGCCGTCGGCGTCGCGGCGCCGTCAGCGACGGGGCGGCAGGTGCAGCACGCAGGCGGCACCCTGCACGCCCAGCACCCGGCCAACGTCCAGCCCCTCAGCGGGGCCGCGAGGGGGCGCCACGCACCGCCCGCCCGCACTGCTGTCGTCGTCGCGGGCCTCACGCGACGCGGCGATACCCCGCCCCGCACACTTACACTTGAGGTGGTGGTCGCCGTTGCTGGGGGTATCGGCGCGGTGCGGGTGGTGCTTCTTGAGCTTGTCCATGCGCATGCGCAGGAACTCGATCTTGGCCTTGGAGTCCTGCAGCATCTGCTGCGCCTCGGCGAGCAGCTTCTTGTCCCGCGAGTGGCCGCTGCGAGAGGTGAGGCTCTGGATCATGTTCTCGGCGCCCTGCTTCACCTGCAACAGGAGCGACGCGGTTAGGGGGGCGGCGGACGAGGGGGAGCAGGAGGGGGAGGAGAGGCACGGGCGAGGCCACGACACGGCTTGCCATGTTTGACCAGCTGGTATAGTGCGACCGCCACCTCGCGCGCCTACAAGCACATTCGTTCTAAACTTAGACGCGGCAGCGCGGCTCGCGAAAGTCATCAAATTTTAGCAAAACTTGCAGCGCGCGGGCGCGTTATCCCGACCACGTCATCGGCGGCCCAGCCCGGCCCGGCCCGCCGGCCCAGCCCGGCACTGTCCCGCGATAAAATTAGAACAAACGGAACGCGACAAGAGTGCGGCGTGGAGCTGGCCCGGCCCGCGCCCCACCTCCCCCTGTTCACACAAATCCGAGAAAATTTACGAGACGCGAGTCCGCCCGCCAGCAGACCCGGCCGCCCGGCCGCCCCCGCAGACAGACCCGCGCGACGCGCCTGCACCGCGGGCCTGCCTACGCTCCCCGGCGAGCCTCACCTTGAGCTCGATGTTGAGCTGCTTCTCCAGCGAGATGAGGCGCTGGTCGCCGAACATGGCGTCATCCTGGTTGGGCGTCGCCTGACCCGCCGCCGGCGACGCCACGGCATCTGAAACAAGACAAGCAACAAGACGCGTCAAGGACACGCAGCGGGACACACACACTCGCTTTGAAAGCAGCCTCGCCATTTGCAGTTCGCGCGTCGCTCTCTCTATTTCCCTAGGCGCCTCCCCCCCCCCCTTCTATGCCAGCTCCGGGTGACCAGCTTACAGCTGCCCGCCCCGCCCCGGCGTGCGGCAGGTCCAGGGAGCACCGCTCGCAACATCTGATAAGACACGTAAGTCTTTGGAAAGGAAAGTGCTGAATCTCAGAGCGCCCTCCCGCCTGCAAAAAGAGAGTCCGTGTGGGTCTGTGTGAGAGAGGCGGAGTTGGGATAGGTCGGGTCTGCAGCAGCACAGCCGCTGCCGGCCGGCCGTGTGAGGAGAGATAAGTCACGACGGAGCCTGGCTCAGCACGGCTGAGCACGGCTCCGCGCCTCAGCCGCACGTCTGTCGACAGACCCACCCGGCCCCGCCACGCCGCCGAGGAAAATCAGAGGGACTCGGCATCAATCGTCCGTACGTATGTGCACAATCACGAGGCTGACCAGCTCCGCAATCCACTCGTCCTCGACCCGGCCGGCCGGGCCGCTGCCGCAGGGGCTCATCTCCGACAGGACAGCCCCCACCTCCCAGCAAACCCTGCACCGCCACCCCCTCCCCCACAGCCGGCCTCTACTGGCATTTGGCGAGACAAACAGCCCCTTCTTATTCCCTTCCTGATATCATTTCCGGATCAGCGAGCGAGCAGTGGAGAGGGGTTGGGGGGCAAGGAAAAGGAAAATTGGGGTGTCCTTCATTCCTCCTCTCCTTCCTTCTCACCCTACCCCACCCCTCCGTGTTGGCAGGTGCGCGCGCGTCTAAAGGGGAGAACGGGAAGGAAAGGGGGGGGGGGGGGCACATCCGGACGCTCATCAAAGGAATGTACTCCAGATGTGCGCGCGTCGGGGCGGGGAGCGGGGAGGTCCCTACACGTACCCGGACCGGAACACAGGAGGAAGTGAGACGGCAAAGAGGAAGGAGGGAGAAAAATCAGCAAACTTCTTCCTATCAGCGTTTCGTCTTCCTTCCTTCGCCGGCAGAACGCGGCAAAAGCTCATCAATGTAACAAAAAAAAACCAAAAAACAACTCTCTTCTCGTGCGGCATGGAAGAAACGCCATCGCCACTGACTGACATATCGGCCGTCTGGCGGGCCGCACCGGGCTGCGTTGCGTCAGCTGATGCGATCCTCCTCCGAGGAGGCTAGTGGCGGGGCGGGGCGGGGACGCTATTCCTAGCCTTACGCACCCGCCCGCCCGCCCGCCCCACCGTTTCAGTCCGGGAGCTGCACTGCCATACCGCCGCCCCTGTTCGGTCGGCAAATACCATTTTATTTCAGAAAAAAATAAATAAAAATAAAACCGAAAAGGAAAGCGTGGCGTAGCGTCCGGTCAGCCCCGCGCTCCGTTGGGCGCCATTATCTGGTCTCCCATAGCGCGCCCACGCCACACGCGACGCGTCCATCTCCAGTCTCCTTCTCCTCCAAGGCCACGGTCGCGCAGGTGCGCGGGGCGGGCGGGGCAGCCAAGGAAGGGGTGTCACCGCCAGCACGAGCGCCTAACCTAAAGCAAGCGCTTCCCGCGCCTGCCGCGCCGCACCGCGCTCTAGACGAGCAGGACGTACCTCTGACGTCACCGGCCCACAATAGTTCCCTGCCGCGCCCCCGCCCCCGCGCCAGCAGCACGCGGCTATTGAGAACTGCTGCACTACTTCACTATACACGCGGCCGGGCCGGGCCGGGCCGGGCAGCCGCAGTAACCATTACCATAAAAAAAGCCTGGCAATTTCCTTCTCTCTTCTTTCCTGCGGCAGCCACAATACGGCGCGGGAGCGCGGCGCACGGCACGGAGCTAGGTGCGGCGGCGCACGCGCGCGCACGAAAGAGTCGGTGTCACACGCTCTCCCCCCAGCAGTGTGCACGACTTATGACCCTCGCGGCCATACCAGTGCCCCGCCCCGCCCCGGGGCTTGGCCCACCGGGAGGCTTCCCGCCGGTGGCCCGCCCCGCCCCGCCCCAGCGGCGTCGATACTTAATTCAATTTCCACACTCATCCCAGGCGAGCGAGCGTGGCGTGATCGACTGTGAGCGGCGGCGGCAGGAGGAGGGGCCGTCCATAAAGGGGGACGCACACGCTAACCGGGCACGCACGTCCACGACCATCAAGGTGAGGAGGGCAAAGCAAAGCGGACCCGACCCCACCCCACCCGGGTGAGCCGGGCCGTGGCGGAGCGTTGCGTAAAGCGATGGTTTAGCGCGCGGATCCGATGGAGGAGGGCACGGAGCACGAGGAAGGTCGCCGCGGCGGGGCGGGGTGGGCCGGTGCAGTGAGCCGTGACGAGCCGGGCGGGGCGGGGCGGGGCGGGGCGAGGTAGGGGCCCCGCGCGGGGGCAGCCCTGCCCACACCTAATCAGAGCGACGGCGGCACGGCCCGCCCCGGAGGCAGCGACAACGGGGTGCAGGCCAAGCGTCCAGGCCCTGGTCAGCGACGGCACGGCAGAGTGATGGAATCAATGCTCTTGAGCACCGGGTAGTGGGTGGGTGGGGGACAGGACATGACTGGGGGGGGGGGGGATACCGAGGCGGCTTGTTAGAGCGGGGCAAAGAATTGGAACAAATTGCTTGATCACGGCCGGCCGTGCTCCTGTGAAGGGGGGGGGGGGGGGGAGGACCACTCCAGCAGCTACAGTCGCTCCGCCCCGCCCCGCCCCGCCGAGCGTCCCGATGGCGCAGCAGCGCCGCGACGCCATGCGCGACGCGACGCAACGGGCCGCGATATCAGAGCGGCCGGCACCGCGTCCAAGAGATGAAGCCCCCCAATCAAGCCCGCTTCGTGCCTCCGCTCCCCGCCCCGCCCCACCCCACCCACTTCCCCAACGCACCTCAGACACGTCACGGCGAGGAGGCCGGCGCGGCGCCGGCACGCCGACGATGCGGGCCACGCGCCCGCCGCCTCATCGCCGACAAAATATTTACCGAGAAGTTAAAGACCTGCCATACCATACCACGCGGCTGGCAGGCGACTCTGCCCTCTGCGGCAGGCAGATGCGCCGGGCCGGCAGGCACGCGGGGAATGAGACGGCCCTGCCGGCACAGCGCAGCACAGCGCGGGCCGCAACGCAAAACCACCGCTGACCCCAATAGCTCCCCGGGCCCTGCTGCAGCCCTCCAGATAACCCTTTAAATGACTACGGTTGCGTCACCAGGCGACGCAGCAGCAGCAGTACCCTCGATTGTCAGCAGGTCAAAGCGGCTCGTATTCGATTAGCGTCGCCAGCGCGGCGGGTCTCCAGCCCCGCAAGCACCACCACGGGGACCCGACCCGGCATCCGTTTTCACTTTCAGGAGCAACTGCGGCGGCGGCAGCTTGTGGCCGCGGCGTCATGTAGCTGATCACGGCAGAGAGCAGGTCAGGGCAGGGCGGCGGTGCAGTGGCGCGGTGCAATGCCGCCCCCACCCCTCCCCTTGTCCTGTCCGGGGACCCAGACCAACGACTCCAGTCACTTTCGCCCAGACACTGATCTTTGCTCCCCGGCCGGCCAGCTCGGCCGGAGGCTGCTTGTGGTCGCCAGCAGGCAGCACGAGGTGGTTGACTTGTGGCCGGGCGGGCCGGGCCGCTCCCGCACCCCCTGCAGCCCAGCCTGCCGCCACCTCCCCGGCGCCACCAACAAGCACAAGATCTCTCTCTGCCGCAACGGGGAGCGCAATGCAACACCGATGCAGTTCGGGGTTACGTCTCCCACAGCACGGCGCATAGAGCGCGGCCGCGCGCCAATCGAAACCGGAGACGATAACGACCGAGGAGGCGGGGAAGAAAAAAAAATAAAAAACACTCTGTCCGCTGCAATGTCCTGCCGCCGACGAACAATATTGCAAACCAGGGCAGCAGCAGCAGCGCCAGGAGAAACAGATGACAAGGCGTCTCCTTGCACCTTCCAAGAAATTTAATTCACTTCTCTCTTTTTTCTCCCCCGTCCGTCCGCAACACGCGGCGCCGTGCTGCACCAGCCCGACAACAAGGAGAGCGAGAGCAAGAGAGCGAAAAAGAGAGACAAAAGAGCGACAGAGAAATGATGATGGGTAGAGAGTAAAAGAGACGACGAGAGAGGGAGAGTGGCGGTGCAGGGCACGCCTGGGCACGCCGCGGAGCACCGTCACAACAATGCTGCGCAGGCTCCAATCACGGTACAACGAGGGCCACTTTTCCCCACCAATGAGCGGGCCGCATGTGTGTGTGTGAGTGTGGGTGTGCGCGCGCATGGTGCCGGTATACGCCCGCCCCCGCACCGCCGAGCCGGGCCGGGCCGGGCCGGGCCATCATCAAGGACGATCCTTGCGTCCCCTCTCCCGCACCTTTTCCCTTCGGCAATGCCATTTTCCCCCGCCCGCCCCGGCCCGCCCCGCCCCGAGCTCGCATAGTCCTTTCCTTCCTCCGGAAATGGGTGCCATTCTCACGCGAGCGCCGGCCGGCCGGGCCGGCCGCACTGTGCCGCCATGTCATGTACCTTACCTACCAGCACGCGTGGTGGTCCTCGCACAGGACACGGCATACAGGGCGGCAGACACTAGCTAAGGACTCGGCCTGGTCAGCGCCACGCCAAGCACGGGGGGGAAAGTGTCGAGCAAGCAGGGCGGGGCGTGGCGCCGCTAAGTGGCCAAACACGGCCAGCAGTGCGGCGTGGTGTCGCGGCGTAGTGCCGCCAAGGACGAGCTGCGTCGACACAGGGGGAGTGGGTGAGTCACCTCTCGTCACCTCACCGGAGCTAAGGGCAGGCAGCACACGGACATAGTTAGGCCCTAGGCTGGGGCAGGGCGCTGGGGGACCGGCCCGCGGGGGAGAGCCCTGAGGTGTGTGCCCGGGCTCCGCTGCTTAGCGACCAGACAAGAGGAACCTGAAAAGATGTCGAACCGGTCCGGCCGGAGCAGGCAGACAGGCAGGCAGGCCGGCCGGGCGGGGCGGGGCACGACCTCTCCCTCAGCTCCAACCTCAAGTCCCGAGGCAACCCGCGGAAGACCCCCGAGTCGTTGTCGCCGAACTGGCGAATAATTAGAAGTAACGCCCCCGACAATCGTGGGCAGGACGAGGACGGCCTCTGTGGGGATGGGAACCCTGACTTCAGGTGGAGAGGAGGGGAGGGGGGTGGGGGGGAGAAATTACGCCCGTAAAAACCAGGGCGCAGAGCCGCAGGGCTGGGTCTGACTCCATGCTTTAATTGGGCGGGACAAAGCCCCGGGACGCCAGTTTGACAGGTGCGCGTCGCACAACGCACCGCACCGCGGCACGGCACGGCGCGGCGGGGCGGGGCGCTACCAGGAAACGCAACACTCGGTACCGCGTGGAACTCGCGCTGCCCTCCTGACGAAAAAGGGCGGTGCATCCGGTCCGGCGGGGCGGGGCGGGGCTCCGGAGGGCAGGTTCGCCCCGGTCCCCCCGGCCAGGCTCTCGCCACACGGACCAAACTCTCGAGAAAAGAACCTGACGCGTCGACCTATGACGAGCTGCTGCTGAGGAAAGCGGGCAGGCAGGTGCACGTGCACGGCAACCTCACGGCGGCAGTACGGAGGGGCGGGGCGGGGCGGGGCAGGAGGGGGCATTAATTGCGCCCATTTATTAGTAGGTGCCTGGGCCGTGGCGGACCGGCCCTGCATGGGAGGCGCGTGGACGGGCCGGGGACACATCCCCACGGCCCGACCCACATACGCGACCCGCTCCGCTCCGCTTCACGCTTACAGGACGGGACGGGACGACGTGGTTCCTAGAATAAACACCCAAAAGGCCAGTGGCCGCGGCCGGCGCGCGACACGGCTGAGGGACGACGCGATGCACCGCATAATCACAACAAACCACACACCACAAAATAAAAACAACGCGCTCAAAAAGAAACGGCGCGAGCGCCTCCGCCACCCAGCAGCTCTCATGGAAGTGACTTTGGAGCCGCGCCAAATGGTGTGCGCAATGCGTCTAGTGGCGCGGCGCGCGGCGGCCAGGACGGGAGCTCAGTCGGTGTGAGCGAGGTGGCCGCGATGTGGAGCGCGCAGGCCCCGGCGCGGTGCCGGGCACGCGACGCTCCGGGCCCGGAGGAGAGGGGGGGGGGCGTCGCGTGGCGCCTCGTCGTCGGCGACATCATCCTTCCCCTCCCCGTCCCGCCCCGCCCCGCTGCAGCGCCCACCGCGCCGATCCCGCTGCTCGTCATGCACCGCCGCGAACAGGTGTCCCGGTGCAGGCGCAGGCAGACAGGAGAGGAAACCTCCACAGAACCCCTTCCGTCCCGTCCCGTCCGAGAGGAGAGCACCGCGCCGCCATGCTGGGACGGGGGCCATTACAATAAGGTAGCGCAGTGCAGCGGTCACCGTGGGAGCCGCCCGGCCCCACCCGGCCCCGGGAGATGGCGGGGGCCCGATACAGGCACGGGATTAATGTTTCGGCGGGGACAATACACAGCGGCGGCGGCGGATAGGAGAAAGCGCCGGCGGCCACGGCGGCACCGGGCCGAGACAACGAGCATCACACACACGGCGTCATGTCCAGGCGGAGCCTGCAGGCCGAGGCCGGGCCGCGCACATGCAGCGGCATGCGGGAGGAACATCTCCACGCAGCGCAGATACACGGCCATCCATCGCATGACGCAAGCACCGCAGCGCGGCGCAGAGCCGCCCTCACGACCCGTACGCACGCCGCGCCCCGCCGCGCCCCGCCACGGACCTCCCCTAGGAGGCGCAGAACTGAGCTGAGCGGAGCTGGCCGATGATGGTCGTGTTTCGCCACTCTAACAGCCTTGTAAGTGAGAGGGAAAGCGGTATGCCGTGCCGGACCGAGCCGAGCCTAGTCTAGGGTTCAGAGGGCATTGCCTGTCCCCTGGCCTGGCCTGGCCCCGAGGATGGACAGAGCCCCTTCCCCCCTGCCCGCTCCGCGCGGCAAACGTGCACGCCGCGCAATAACCACCGCGAGTGATTCACCGCGCCCGCCCGACCACGCCCCGCCCCGCCTCACCACGCCCGCGGCCCCGCGATGGAGCAGGCCAGTTATTTTTGGAGTCCATCACGCTGCAGGGCACCGCATCCCCCATCCAGTGTCACCGCGCGCGCACCCTGCCGCGCCCCACCCCACACCACCACGACCCACATATAGCATTTCTTGTTTTGTTTCGCGTCCACCCATCCTCCTTCCCCTCCCCTCCCCGCCTCGGCGAGGGAACGCCACCGCCGCCGCCGCCCTTTTGAACCCCTCGCGCTGCTAGCACACGGCCCGTGCACCGTACAGTGAAAGGGAAAAAAACAGACTGTATTTTTTCCACATTCCGTTCGCCTAGTTTCAGTTCACAAGAGGGTGATAACACCGCGCCGCGCCGCTGCGCCAGCCAGGTGTCCGCCGGTCGATGCTGCTGGTGCTGCTGCTTCTAGGACGGGACACGAGGACTGCGCCTCCCCCGCCCGCCCCGCTTTTGGGCTCGATACACCAACCTTGGCAGCGGCGCTAAGCTCGTTTGGACCCCCCTGCTCCCACCCGCCCCCCTTCTTCCGCTCCCCACCTCAGAGTCGATACCTGCTAGATTTTAATTGGCTGATAGCGCCGCGCCGGGCAGCGCCGCGCCCACCACAGCGCCAGGCCATGACTTCCCACAGCCTATTTTCGCCAATCTGCGGCATCGCTCCCTCCGCGCCCGCGCCAGGCGCTGCCGGCCCGGCCCGCCCGGTGGGGTCTCCCTGCATTGGATTAACGCCGCCCGGGCCGGGCAGGCGGCCTGAACCAATTACCCGCTGCACTGGACACAATGTCCGCCCAATGAACGCCACGCCACGCCGCGCCACGCCGCGCCCTACGCGCGCAGATTACAATACAGTTTGCGGAGAGCGCCGCACCGCGGCCGCGGCCAGGCCAGGCCGGGGCACAGGACTGTGCGAACAGTTCCAGTCAGCTAATGACCACTTTCACTCCGGAGGCGGGGCGGGGCGGGGCGGGGCGGGGCGGAGAGGCGTCCTGGGATCGACGACACTGCGACTCTGCGGTGGCGCGGCGTGGCGTGGTGCAGGAGGCACAGACACAGACCGAACCAGACGGACGAGGCCGTTAAACGGGCTGTTACACCCCGCGCCGCGTCGTGTCGCGAGGAGTGCGAGTTGCGAATCATAATCCTCTAAATGGCGCCATTTTCACCTGCCTTCTACCTTTTTTTTCTCTTGTCCCTCTTTCACTCTCCTCTCCTTCCTTTACCCTTGCGGCAGCCAGCAGCAGGTTCTCCGGCCAGGCGCCGCGCGAGGCAGCCTCACCTCGACCTCCCTGTCCCCTTCCAGCTACTTGTCCGTTTTAGCCTCCCGTGTCAGCGGCCGCGCCCCGCCCAATCACGTGCCGATTATTAATTTAAGTCTGTCTGTCTGGCCGGGCCGGCGCCGCGCCGCGTATAAGGCGGGAGGCACTCCGTCAGCCCCCGGCCAGGCCGGCGCTGACATCCGGCCATAAGCTAGTGCGCTGCGCAGTAACATCAGACGGTCCCCATTTCTTCTTCCACCTCCTCGGCCGTGTTCCAAATCAATCACACTCAGTCACTCGCACAACACCTCCACGGACCGCCCTGCCCCGCCCCGCCCTCCTCCCAGGCCCAGGCGGCCCGGCCCAGGCAGGCGATGCGCCCGACAGGGGTTACGTCACGCGGCCGTGTATCAAGCGGCGGGGCCGGGGCGGGCCGGGGCGGCCATCTGCAGCAGCGCGCCGCGGCGCCAGGTGTCAAATCCAATAAGCCTTGGCTAGGCCTGCTCCTCGCAGCGGGGCGTGGCGTGACGTCACGCTCACAGCTGATGCAGCAGCCCGCCCCACGGCACGGCGCTACAGGGGCGTAAGTCAACCATACACTCGTCTCTGCGGGGTTTCGTTTTGTGTGTATTTTTCCCCCGGTGTTCTTACAAGACGCACACTGCTCCGAGCAGGCAGAGCACCCCGGCCCGGTGCGCGAGGTGCGTGGTGACCTTGGCGCGGCGCGGTGGCCACGACCCGTCCTGCCCGCCCCGCCCCGCCCCGCCCCGCCACGCCCCGGCCCGCAGCGCGGCCCTTTAAAGGAGATGCAGCTGCTCACGCACGCACGCACCGAGACGGTGGACCACAACAAGCCGGTGTACGTTACAAACAGTAACGCTCCTTTCTTTTCCTTTTTGTTTTTTCGGGATTTGGTTGGACTGGGCTGCTCGGCCGCCGCCACGCCTACGCGAGCAGCAGGGAGCATCGCACTGCAGCCGCGGGAGGGGAGGGGAGGGGAGGGTATGCACAGGCGCAATGCACGAGCGAAGCACGTCGTCGACAACGTCTATCGATGAGACCAGGGCGAAAGTGAGCGGCGACAGGACCAGACCGAAACAGAGTCGGCGTCGTTAGGAGACGGACGGGACGGGACGGGAGGGGCAGAGACGACTAGGACCGGGTCCGAGCCGAGAGCGACGCGCGCAGCCTACTTTTGAGATGATCCAATAAAATTTCACTTCCCGTCCTGGCCACAGCGGGCCCCCAGTCGGGCGTCCTCTCATCAGCGCCGACCGGCGCGACGCGGGAAAAACATAGTCCCTCCCCGGCCCAAGGGTTCCGAAAACACATCTCCTCAACGTCGTCATCGCCTACGCCCCCGGCGGCAGGGGGGCGCAGCACGCTGCACGTCACCCCGGCGGCGCCTGCGGGCCTGTCATGTCAGCAGGCGGCCCCCCGCCCCGCCCCGCCCCGCCGCGACGACATTGAGGACCACCGAAACATCGGCGAGGTCTTGCCCGGGCCGCGCCAGGACCAGGACCATCATCATTACGACGCCGTTAGTTAACGACGTCCGTTGCGCAAGGTTCACGATGAAAACAAACAAGGTTCCTGACGGTGCTGCAGCAGCAGCAGCAGCTCCCCGCGGCAGACAGTTTTTTTTTTTTTGTTTCTTGTTGCTTTTCCACTAAAGCTGTAATTACGGTCGGGTCTGTAATGGTGGGGGTTGGGCCTCTTTACCCCTTACGTCACCCCGGCCTGGCGAGCGCAGCGGGCTGCTGGCTGTTCTGTTCACACATGCACGCCAGCCAGGCGGGTAGAGGGCTCGGGTGCTGAATGGGTCATCACACGAGGCCCCGGCCCCGCAGCCAGCAGGCCCCGCCCCGCCCCAGAACGCCCTGACCCCCGCCCACTACCAGTCAGTATCCCTGGCCTCTCTCGCCTCGCCGCCGCGCCGCGGCGCATCTCGCCTGCACCGCCCTCGCCCTGCCCTGCCCAGCCTGGCGGCTTTTAATTCCCCGTGCCCGAGCCCCAAAGCCTCTTCGACAGCCCGCGAGGTAGAGGCGCAGACTTCCGGGTCCCACCCGGGACCCGAGCACTTTCCCCACGCCGCCGCGGCGGCAACCAAATCCAGACGAATGGCGGGGCGATCAGGTCAGCGCGTGGGGCGGTGCGGGGCGGTGCGGGGCGGTGCGGTATGGGGTGAGAGGGAAGTGCCCGCCCGCGGGTATTAGCGGCCGATAAATGAGGGAGCGTGAGGCGCCGCGCCGCGCCACGCCCCGCCGCAGCAGGTGCGAGGAGATGCGCCCCGCCCGCCCCGCCCCGCCCAGCTTGCACAGCTGCCTGGCAGAGCGACATCCCGCCCCGGCCCCGCGGCCTCGACCCTGACCAACGCAAAGACGGAGTCGTGGCCAACGACGATGGCGGCGCTGCGGGGCGGGGCGCGGCGTGGCGCGGCAGAGGCAACCCCACCAGGTGGAGACACCCACCCCCGCCCCCGGCCGCAGGCCGGCCTGGGCCAACACCGTACTATGCTACCCGGTACGTACCTCTGCCGTTGTGGTGGGCGCTGGGCGGCGTGGCGGGGGTCTGCAGCAGCGCGGGCTGGCCGTACGCCTGCCCGTACGGCTGGCCGTACGCCTGGATGCCCTGCGTCAGGATGATCTGTCCCTCCAGCTCGTGCAGCTCGGCCTGCAGCTCGCACAGCCGCCCGTTGGCCGCCTTGACGATGGCCGCGACGGAGCGGCGGTCGGCCGCCACCTCCCGCAGCTTCTCGGCGCCCTCCTTGATCTTGAGCTCCTTGCGGATCTCGCGCCGGATGTGCTCCTTGAGCTCCTCCAGCATGTTGGGCAGCTCGCTCTCGGGCACCTGCTCCGTGCGCAGCCCGTACTTGTGGCTGAGCTCGTACAGCACGGGGTGCCCGGCCCCGCCCGCGCCCTGCAACAGCACCAAACAACACCGTGTAAAACGCATGCACTCGCACCTCACACCGGGCAGGGCACCGGGCCCACGCTCCCTCCACATCCCGCGCCAAATTCTCACAGGCGGCATTACCGCGCCCGTGCCGGGCCGGCCGCATGCAATGACCTGTGTTGCCAGCCGGACCCGGGGCGGCTGTGTCCCGGAGCCTGCCCGGAGCCGGCCCGGCCATCCTCACACGGCGCCAGTCGAGCCGGTTGACGGGACGTGGGAGGCGGTGGGACCAGGCCGGGCCGGGCCCGGGCGCTTCCTCCTCCACCCTGCCCCTTGCAACACCCTGTACACACACACACACAGGCACCGCGGCGGCGGCAGTCCCACGGTCAAACAATTATGAGACTACTGGATAGCACACAGGCAGACAGGCGGTAGGGCGTGCGGCAGGAAGCCGCAGAGCCGACAGACAGCCCGCGGGCTTCTCCCGCCAGCAGGCTCCCGCAGGAGCTTTGCACTCCACCACAGCGAGGAAGTGCTAAATTGCAACGCGGATGCGCGCCCCAATGCGATGCGAGGCGACGACGCCCCTCCGGCAGGGCCCGGGCCGGCCTGCTGCGCCGCCCACAGGACGCCGCCAGAGTCTACGCGGAGGTCCCGCGTGGCGGCCGGCCAGGCTACAGGGGCCTGACGCGACGGGAGTAACCGGGCAGAGAAGCAGCAGCAGGGCGCAGCAGGGCGCAGCAGGGGCGGCGGCGGCGTCGGCTGCCAGGCAGACGTCGGCGAGGCGTCCAAACACCCGGGCGCCGCGCCGGTTATCGGCCCTCACTCGGCGCGCGCCGCTCATGGCAACGCCCCGCCCCGCCGCGCCCGGGGCACAGAGCAGCTCGGCGCAGCGCAGCAGGATACAGTTTGTTATTACTACCGCCGCTGCTACTACTTTCCGCGCTCCGCTGACTGCCGCCCGCTGCCGCCCCCTGCCGCCCCCGTCAGCACCGCGGCGGTGCATCCCATCCGCGCGCGCACAGTGCAGAGCCCGCGGCCCGTCCCGTTAACCGCCAGGAAATCCTCGACGACGGTGAACATGGCCGCAGCCTCCTCAAAGGTGCCCGTCGATGTGTGAGGCGTCGCGCATGTAGGCTACAAGTTATGGCAAAGTGAGAAAAAAATTATCGAAGCGATACTCCTCGCGTCTCTGATGAGTGAAAAATGCCCCGGCGTTCAGAGCATACAGATTACTGCCGGCGTAACCCTTGACTCCGCGGGCCGCGGAGGGCCCTAATGTGCGCCCCCCCCCCCCCCACGTGTGCCGGATATGGAAGAGAATGCTGCTGCACCTGCAGCGAAGACATGAGGCGAGGCGGGCGCAGCTGGCGGCAGCTGTCCGCGAGCGAGGTTGTAGCAGGAGAGCGGGGAGCGGGCCAGCCTCCGCCATCTGCAGCCCCCCTTCCCCCACGTGGCCTCATGCGCACGCGCTCCCTCCGCCTGATAGGCAAGATGTCTCCGGCGGCGTAGCGTCTTCGTTATCAGAAACAGCGCGAGCAAAAGGCCGCCGACAGCGCAGTGAGACAGCGAGGGGAAGTCGCTACAGCAAAAGGGAGGAAACAGGAAAGGGTGACAGGTGTCAGACACACCTGACACGCGGAGTGGGAGGTGCACGATAAGGCCAAAGGCGACGGGGCCGCAGCCTCACGCCACCCGTGGACCTCCATCACGGGGCAGGGCGGCCCCTCCTCCGCCCAAAGTCACACATCAATCCATAAGCGTTATGCAAACCACTTTCTTATTCGCCGGACCGACCCGTCCAGACGGATGGCTGACCGGCCAGGCCAGGGGGGAGTTTCACACTCGGAGCAGAGGAGGGGGAAGCCACCCAATGGAGCGTGGGGCGGAGCGGGGCGGGTCAGCCGTCACTCAATAAATCTAAACGCCTCCAGCCAGCCAGCCTCCTGGAGCCCACCGGGCGCGCACAAGAGGGTATGCAGGCCGCCGGGCGCGCTGGAGCCCCGTGCGCGACTGCAGGTAGGCAGACCCGCCGGGCACGGGTGTGCGCCGGCTGCCTACCCGCCGGAGCCCCGTGCGCGACTGCAGGTAGGCACACCCGCCGGGCACGGGTGTGCGCCGGCTGCCTACCCGCCAGGCGCGCTGCAGAGCGAACAGATCGAGCGCTCCGGCCCTCAACCAAACGTCGCTGTCGAAGCCCGCACGGGCCGCCGCAGCTTATCAGGTGGGCGTGGCAGCAGGCAGGACGTGGGGTGGGGTGGGGCGGGGAGGGGGGCACCGGAGGGCCCTTGAGGGCATTAGCAGCGGCTGATAACGCGATTACCCGTCCATCAATCAGACCGATAGACCGACCGCACGGGGCGGGGCGGGGCGGCCGTGACGGGGCGGCACGGAGGAAGACACGAGATAAAGGGAGAGAAGGCACAGGTCATCGGGATGATGGGGTTTTCAACCCGCACCTCTCCGCCACCACAGCAAAGGTTCGAAATTGTAGCCCGTGCCACAGTACTCACACACAAACATCCTGCCTGGCTGCAGTGACACTGACGTGTCCGAGCGCCGACAGCCTCACCAGCCGACAGAGCCCCTCGCCTCGCGCACCCTACCGGCGAATCGGGGACAAGGATAGCTTTCAAATTCGCAACTTCCCTTCTGCGACTCACCAAAGCAGGGCTTATGGCCTGCTTGCACGACGGCGGCGTGGCGGAGAGTAGCGCGGCGTGGCGCGGCGTGGCGCAGCGAGGAAGCGCGGGTGATTACTCGTTGCCGGAAGCGATCCAATTGTCGCCATGTCCCAACACGGCGCAGTGCGCGCCCCGCCCCGCCCCGCCGCGTCCCGCAACGTCCGCACTACAGCGTAGAGCAGCAGGGGCTTCACCGCTGGCTTCACGCTCGGCCCCACAAAGCACCGCCACGCCACGCCACGCCCCCTACATGGGGGCCAAAAGCAGGACATACGCTTCCCCCCTCGCGGAGGCATCGACCTTTCGGACGGCCAGGGGGGGCTGGGCTGGGGCTGGGGCTGCGAGTGTGTAGCAGGCCTGCGAGCGTGCTGCAGGACTGCTGCCCCTGCCGTCCCGAGGCCGAGGAGAGGCCGCGCCGCAACAAGTTTTTGGCGCCAAATTGCGTCACACGTGTGCGAGGCTCGCGGCGATACGGTGAAGTGGAAGCAGCGAAGGACCAGGCGCGAGACGGTGAGGAGGAAGAGGGGGAGGAGGGGGGTGCGGTATGCAGATAGCGCACGCGCGCGCACCGCGCACAGAGCCAGGCGGAAATGTCATCACCTGCCAGCGCCGCCCGGCCCAGTCCCGGCCCCGGCCACGACGGAGAGGTGCGGCGAGGCCCGCTACTTCCCCTCTGGCGGGGCGGGGCGGGGTGCGATAAGACCCCTTTCTGCCGGGGTGTGTCTCACGCCGCCCCGCCCCGCCCCGTGCCGCGCAGGCTCGCGGGCGGGACGACCTTTTACGCGCCACGCGCCGCCACGCCCAGAGAAAGCCCCGCCCGCCCCGCGCCAACCTTTGGCCGCGGCGCGCGGACAGCAGACGACGGTCATAACTGTCGCCGGCCCCTTGCCATTGAGAGCGCCCCCCGGCGAGCCCCGGGCCCGCCCCGCCCCGCCCCGCCACACGACGGCCCTTATAATTTATGCCCCACACGGCGCACGGCGGCGGCGGGGCGGCCGGCACACGGCATTCCTATGTGCTCGCGATAACGCGCTAAGAGCAAGGACGGCCTGCCCGGCCGGGCCGGGCCGGGCCCGGGCCGCTCCATAACGGGTCAGCAGCACCCTGCCCTACGCACTGCTCACTCGCCCCGCCCCGCCCCGCCCCGCCCCGGCCGGCCGGCCCGAGCATGCAGGCCGCGGCCTCCTCCGCGCCCGGGCGGCATCCGGCACCGCGGCGGGCGCGACCTGCTGCAAGACGACGCCCGCGACGCCCCCGACGGAGGCAGCGCGGCGGACGCTTAAAATAAAGAGTCTCCGGCCCGGCGCGGCCAGCGTGCGGTAATTGCTGAGAGCGCTATTTGAAGGTGCCGGCCGGTCGGCGCCACACGGCGGGGCGGGGCGGGGCGGGGCGGGGCGGGGCGGAGCGGGGCCCGCACCAAAAGCGGTGCGGGGCCACCATTACGGCGGCGGCGCCGTGCACGGCGGCACACGCGCCCAGCCCGGCCCAACCTGCCGCATCAGAAGCTCTAAATCATACACAGAGTGGTTCGTCCCGGCTCGGCCCGGCCCGGCCCGGTCGCTAGCCCCCCTGCTGCCTGCTCCTGGTTCGGCCCACGGCAGTCCAGCCCGATTAGGAAATTCAACCACACACACACACGCACGCCGCGGTACACGACTCGGCGCAATTCATCAGGGAACGGCTGCTGCTGATTGTGGCCTCCTACTAAATACGCGCACGGGGCCGCGACCATGATAGAGTACTGTGTGGGCGGGGCGCAGGGAGGGCAGCAGCCTAGCCGGCGGCTCGGGGGCCGGGAGGGAGGGTGGCTCCTGGGGGAGGAAGAGGCGCCGCCGACGACGACGACCGCGAGAGGAGGCTTTCCCCGCGTGGACTCAAGCAGCCCGCTAGCTATATAGCAGCCTTGTCCGGCACCGCGCGCCCGTCCTGGCCTGGCCTGTGCCGCCCCGCTGGTCGGGTTCAATGAATGGGAACAATGAAGGCATCTCCCCTCATCTCATCCCAGCTCGGGGCGGGACGCTAGAGAGCAGCGGGCAAAAACAGGAGAGCAAGTGCGGCCAGGAAGACCAGGGAAGTAAAAGACAATTGCTTCATTGCCGGGCAGCGCATTCAAATGACGATTATCGGCCGCGCCGGGCCGGACTGACTGGCCACATCGTACAACCTTGACTCGGAGTGCGGGGGGAAAAAATATGGAGCATAAAAAAACAGGCGAGCGAGTGAGCGAGTACTGAAAGACTCCTCAGTCCGGGAACGATTATTCCGAGGATTAAGGAACTTTATTGACGGGTAATGACGGCGGCAGACGCGCGCGAGACGAGCTAAAGACACCCGAGAGCCGGACTGACTGCACTCCTTTTTACGAATTTCTGCAATGGGGCGCGATGCGATAAGCACCACCACAACATTCTCTCCGTTCCGCTTCAGTTCCTCGACCTCTCCGCTCAGCTCCGCTCCGCTCGCGGAACTTCCGCGTCACCCGATGCATCATCGTGTTCCCTGGGCTTGGCAGTGTGCATGCGCTGCGCGCCTCCGCCTGCCGCTGGTGCACGGGGTGCCCCGCCCCGCCCCGCCCCGCCCCGCCCCGCCCCGCCCCGCTCACAAGGCGCCTAACGGTGCGCCGCACACACGCACGAGCTAATTAATTCACATCATCAGTTCCCCGCCCCGCCCCGCCCGAGCTAGCGCCCCGCCCCACACGCTCTCCGCGCACCCCCGCACTCCAGATTGATATAAAACAAGAAAAACAAAAAAGATTATGATCGCAGCCGAGGCAGGGCGAAGCGGCACACACGTCATACATGAAATATCTCCCGAAAAGTTTGACACGACGCCGACGCCGGCGTCGGGCCGCGCCATGACACCTGCCGGGCCGGCGCCGCGGTGCGCGGGGCGGGGCGGGGCGGGGCCGTATCGGGCCGCCATCTCGTCGAGCTCATTGAGGCGCTGATGAGAACAGTCTCCTGGTTGGGCGAACTGCCTGCTGCCGCTGCTGCCAGGCAGGCAGGCAGGCAGGCCAAACCCACACGCAATCACGCTGCTCAGCTCATGCCATCGTGAGTTCATGACCGCCCACCGCGCTCTCCATGGGAGCGGCTGAGCCCGGCCCAAGAGACTATTAACGATATTTGAATAGCATACGTCCCATTCCCAGCCCACAGACAAACGAGTGCCGCCGCTATGGCCGCCCCGCCCCGCCCCGCCCCGCGCAGCAGGGCGCCGCGGCGTCCCGTAGGTCCGCGTCGAGCAGGTTACCCTAGCGGGAAGCACGCGGTGACAATCGACGGGCTTCTTCACAAAGTGTCACCGACAGACCCCCCCTCGAAGGAAATAAAAAACGTACCCAAGCCATCCCAAAACGGCGCGCGCGCCCGGAAATACGGTTATATATTAAATGTCTCCAGTGCAAAAAGAGCGAAGTTGTGACCTTTTCTCGGGTTCAAACAACACACGACTGCTCGGGGCGCAGGGCTCAGCAGGCGGCAGTGCCACACCAGAACCACACCAGAGCCACGCAGCCAGGTGGCCCGGCCCGGCCTCCGGACCAGACCCCTCACAACAAAGTCATTCCTGTAATTGGTCCAACCCATTCCAGTCCATCCAGGCAGCCTGGTCGGGGGGCCCGGCCCAGCCCAGCCTGCGGCCTGCCCGCGCCTGCTGCCGCTGCTGGGGGCACCTCTCCGCTCCGGCCCCCAACCCCGCCCCGCCCCGCCACGCCCCGCCACTCCCGCGGACGTAAAGCGCACAGGAGCAGGACGTACCCGTGACCTCAGCAGGCAGGCACATACGTACACAGTCAAGCGCTCTTCCGCCGGGACAAAAAAATAAAAATGAGAAATAAAAATACGGCCATTGTAAAGAGAAGAGAAGAGAGAGACCGTCCACTCCACACGCGCGACACAGTCAAGTGTCTGATGTCCAGCGAGCACGCTCCAGAGCAGTAGAGCGGAGGTCGACTATTAAAATAAAATATAAAAAAAAAATAATAATAAAAAGAAAAAGGTTGGCCGGACGCGGAAACATCCTTGACCGTTTGCAAATCGACCTTCCAGAAGAGATAATTCGAAGCCCACGTCCCATGGTGGACAGACACCCAGGCCCCCGCTGGCCTGGAGCGCCTGGAGCAGGCGCACCGCAACCGCCGGAGAACGCGACAGCGGACGAGAAAGTCCTCTTTCACGTGCATATGGTTTTATCCGCAGCGCAGCCTTAGAGACCACCACGCCTCTGCCGAGCAGAGCCGCAGAGGTATAATATAGACTGTTCAATTCCAGAGCGACAATTTCCTCTGCCCCCAGGGCAGGCAGAGCAGGCCAGGACCACAGACAGCAGAAGACCACTGATCCGATCACAGATCGCTTTCGCTGGTGGGCCCGGCCCGGCCCGGCACGGCCCTTGCCTGCTCGCGATGCGACGTGAGAATAAAAAGGGGGAGGGGAGTGGAGGGGAGGGAGGAGGGGCACATTCAGCGTCTCAATCAGGCGGAACGTACGTCACGGACCAGCTAACGCATACCAACGGGAGCGGAGCGGAGCGGCGACCACTGGACCAAAACCTGCGCCCGCCCGCCCTTAGCAGCATTCAAATAAATTGTACGCGAAAGGAAAGGGCCATTAATTGCACATGGAATTATATCACGCTGCGCTCAAGGGACCGGCGCGGCATGGCGCGGCGTCCTCGTGATCACAGAGGACTTTCTTTTTCCATTTATTCTTCCAGCGCAGCGCAAGACGCCGACGCCGGGGGGGACGAACGACGACGACGACAGACCTGCAGAAAGGGAAAGGAGGGACCGGACGAGGAGAAGGACGGAGGCGACAAAAACTTGGAAAAAAGAAAATGATTCAGCAGTGCGGGGCGGGGGCGGGGACAGGCAGCGGGACGGGGCGGGGCGGCGTGCTTGCGGGTATTAATTTCGGGAGTCCTCGAATGACACCGCCGTATCGCGAAAAGGAGAGAGAGACTGCGCTGCGATGCGCGGGCCTTCAGCCTCCAAGCCCCGCGGAGCCGACTGACACACTTGTCGGATAAATACCCCCAGCGCGCTGCGCTGCGCAGTACGGCACATGCAGCAGGGCCAATCAGCAGACTCGAGTCGCCTCGCCTCGCCTCGGCCCTACCCGTTCCCGTCCTGCCTCAGCCGCAGAGCATAACCAGGCGCACCACAGGCAGGCGGTGCTCGGCCCGGGCCGGGCCCGGCCGGACCGGCCGTGGGAACGGACCTATCTGCCCCGGCAGGCAAGCAGCGCGTCAAAGGAGTGCAGGCATACGACGCTACTGACGGGACAACTCGAGAGTAGCTGACGAGTCAACTCGCGCCAACACGAGAGTAACTGACCGGACCACTCGCCTCACGTCAGCGATACCACAGGCAAGCCTGCAGGGCCTGCAGCAGTCACCTGCTGCTCGACTCCCCAAGGCGGGGCGGGGCGGGGCGGGGCGGGGAGGCGGCCGTGGCCGTCCCGCAGTCCCGGCGGCCTCCACCACTACAATCCCGACCCGATCACATTGGATTCGAGACCTGTCCACCGTCACTCTTGACCTAGAAAGGCAACTCACAACGGCTGCCGGCCGGGCCGGGCGAGCTCTCGAGGACGTAGGCACAACGTCTTCCGGGACGACGCGTGCTCCCCGGCGCCCAGCGGCCGGCGCGCACCTCGCGGGGGTGACGCGGCCCGGCCCGGCACGACCCCAGTGCTGCGTTAGGTAATGGCCGACGGACGCTTTCACCCGGGGGGAGGGGGGGGGGGCAGCAAGGCCATTCCTCGCCGATTTGTTTCAAACCGCCAATCCTAGTCGTCCCGACCCGACCCGACCCGACCCGACGCGGCAGCGGAAATACACGGCGCGGCGCTGGGGCCAGGCCGGCAAACATATCCATCACCTGCGGGGCCGGGCCGGGCCGGGCCGGGCCGGGCCGGGCCGGGCCGTACCGCGGAGGCGGGGGGACGCACGCTCCGCGCCGGCCTCCGAGCGACGTCATCGGGGAGGTAAGCGCGCGGGGCGGGGCGGGGGCGACGCCCCGGCCGGCCCCGCGGGGAGGCGACGACCCTCTATGTTGTTGTTTACACAGAGAATTTCCCTGGGCTCATCGCAAAAGGGGTAGGGAGGGGAGGGCCGGCCGGCCGGTTCCGCTCTGCAGCCAGCCACCGGCCGGCTCACTCACAGGAGGCCCACTAGGTTCTACACACTCGCCTGGAGAGCAGGGCCGGGCCGGGCCAGCCTTCCGCCGGTTCAGTTCGTTAACGGTTCTAAGCACCATACTTGTGGGAACGCAGCGGCGGGGCGTGGCGGGGCGTGGCGGAGCTGGGCGTGAGGCCGCATAAGGAGGCCCCTGCCCCGCCCCGCGAGCGATACACCAACACCTCATCAGCCCGACCAGGGTCCTAAATCCGTCACAAACGCTATTGGCCCCGGCCCTGCCGGGCCCCCGGGCCTCACCCGCCCCGCACCGCCCCGATCAGCCGGTCTGGTATCCAGCCTCCGCCGGCCGCACCCTCATCTGTGCGCCGCTCACGAGCCCGCCGTGGAGTGGTGCGGACATGACGGGGAAGAGGCGGGGCGGGGCGGGGCGGGGGAGGCGCTGATGCACCGCGGCGCACCGCGCCCGCCCCGCCCGTGCCCTTATTGATATGAGTCAGCGCGCCCCACCACGCCCCGCCCCGCCACGCCCACGCTTTACAAAAGGACGACGCGCAGCCACAGAAATGCTTATGCATCACGTGTACCCACCGTGCCTGGCCGGGCGGGGCGTTCCCCTCACGTCTTGCCCCCCTCCCCTCCCCTCGTCCTCCTACACTCCCGACCCGGGGCCCCCAAATACACCCGCAGCCGCCGTAAACCTTTACGACAAACGACACGACCACGACGCAGGAAAAAGCAAAAGTATCCCGCAGAGCGGTCGGTCACCGTCGCTCCTGGGCTGCGCTGCAGGAGCTGCAGGCGCTGCAGGTCGGGCGGGACCACCCCCGGGCCCGGGCCGCACCCGCACCGGCCGTTAAAGGCGCATTAAAGGGGCACAACTTTGCTTGACTTTGCGATAAGTGGGCGGAGAGATAAGGCGTATCGTTAAGCCCCCCGACCAGCGCAGCTCCGCAAGCAACGCGGCCCGGCCGGTGGGCTCTCCCACAGCGCAATGCCCTAGCCCCGCTCCGCGAGGGACCCCCGCGGAACATCGGGGTGGGGCAGTAGTACAGCGACCTGACAGCAGGCAACCGGGTCAATCCCGAAGCTCACACCGGCTCGGCTCGGCTCGCAGCAGAGAGTGGCTGACTGGCCGAAGCCGACACGCTGAGAAGTGTATCGCATTATCGAACGACGTTTGTACGGCTTCCTCCTGAGCCTGGGAGGCGAGGCACGGCGAGTTTGTGAGGACGTATGTGTGTGTGGGAGGGGTGCGGACTACACCGGCAAGACACACCCACACACGAACACACCGGTGGCGTCGCGCTAACTCGCGTTAACACGGTCACACCGCCGTCGCACCCCCACCGTCTCTTACACTTTTCTTTCTTTTATTTCCGAGGCCACCGGCGGCGGCGGCGTCGCGGCCACCACACCACCGCCCCACGGCCGGGAGTCGCGCCAACATCGTCGCCGGCGTCGGTTTCAAGTAAAGTTTCCCGTGGAGCGACCCCGACGCCGAGCTCAAACACTATTAATTGTGGTCCCGATGGACGACGCACTGACGGGCCGGGCCGGGTCGGGCCGGGCCAGGGCGACACTGCCACTTCCGCACAAACGGTAGGGGAGGGCTAAATTAAGACGAGCCGATCGGCCCGAGCCCGAGGGACATCGGCCGGGGGCCGGCCCGGCCGGGCCCCAGCGGGACGTACCGTGAACAGGGAGCCGAGCCGCGGGCCCTTCTCCTTGGCCAGCACCATCAAGCTCATCATGCTGGCATATCCTAGAGGCACAGGTCGTCACAGCACTGACACACTGACACTCGCGAGCTGACACGGAGCACGCCCGTGTGCGCACGCGCGCGCGCACGTCACTCGCCGCACCTGCCGCAGTGCAACCCGCGAGGCACGCGCTGACGGAGGGGCACGGACACGGACACGGCAGACCGACGGTGTCGGGTGCCGGCGAACCACTACTGACTGACGGAGTCGAGGCAAGCGCGGTGCGGTGGAGTGCCCCGGCCTGGCCTGCCCGGCGTACAGCGCGGTGTGGCGGGGCGGGGCGGGGCGGGGCGGGGCGGGGCGGGGCGGGGCGGCCGAGCCTCTCCTCGGTCCCGCGCCGCCCCGCCCGGCGCTCATGGGAGCAGCCACGCTGCTCGGGACGGTTGGGAAGAAGGGGAAGCGACCGGAGAGGGAAGGGTAGGGGCGGGAGAGAGGGGCCCCGGGGGAGGGGGGGGGGGCTGAGCCGAGCCAGCCGCCTGTTGCATGTTCTTGACCGCGCCGCGCCGTGGCGTGGCCTGGCGGGGCGTAGCGACCCCTCCAGGACCCGGGCGCAGGTCTGTCTGGCGGCCAGCGGGCGCAGCGCGGGCTCAGACCCCCAAAACCCTCGCCTCGATAACTATCGGCCGATTGAGCCATTACTGGGTGGGGCTGGGGCGCGTCGCCAGGTGCAGCAGTGCAGTAGTGCGGGGAGGGCCCTCCGCTCCGCTCAGGTGCAGCGCGCCGGCCTGAACTGGCGGGCCCTTTGCTGCAGGCCGCGAACCTGCAGTGGAGCTGCGCGGCCTTGAGCGAGATCCCTAAACTCTGGTCACCCGTCTGCAGCCCCGCCCTGGCATCGCAAGTGTTCGAAAAGTGTCTGCTGAAGGGGCGGGTCGCGAGCGCCAGGCGCCAGCGGCGATCGTCCCAGCCAGCATCTCACTCGCCGCGGTGCGGTGGGGCCGCGGGGGGGGCCTTCCCCTGCACGAGTACCAGGACACGGCCGTCCTCCTACACGCAGCTGGGGCGCTGCCAAGAGCCGCGTCATCGGGCACGTCAGAGGCCCACAAAAAGGGAGGCTCACCCGCTGCAACAAGCCCGCGGGGCTCGCGAGGCTCTCTGAGGTCATGCTACTTGCCCTAGTGGTCAGGATCGGGGGGGCAACAGGTGGCTGCTTACTGGAGACTTGAATGCACCTGGGATAAGCTTAAGATTAAGGTGGACAAGACAGTAGAAAATGGGAGACTACCGCGATGTTTAAACTTGAGATTAGACAAGCAGAAACGTGATAACGGGGACTTGAGCTTTAAGGCTAAACATAGTAGAAGCCTAGTACCATTTGAGGCAAATTTGAGGTTAGGTTGCTCCACTTACAAACTATCATTCATTACTAGATTCTTTCAGAACAGGAACGAAACCTATTCAAACAAGGCTGTTGTAGCGACTAGACAAGAGTGCAAATACCACAAAAATAGTAAAATTCTTAATGAGACAAATTTCAAACCATTTAGATAGTTCACTTCAAAACAAAACACAAATTACAAGGTAACAGAAAAATATTCATTTTTAAAGAAAGGGGCAGGGAAAAATATAATTCTTTTAAAGAGATTTTCAGAAATGAATCCCATCAAATTTCAATAGATCAAAATTGGCTGTATGTCTTGCTATTAATAAATTTCAGCCAAAACTAATATTGCAATGCCTTTAAGTTAGTCCAGTATTTAAAAAACATTTACCAAATTCATATCAGACCATACGAATTATTAGTCTGATAATAAGGTAATAAATCAGATCAGGAGACATTCAAGGGCTTAACTTCAATGAATGAATTAAGGCAACAAGTAGGTTATGATAAATTTTTGATAGATTTGCTGCTGACAACAAACAAAATTACAAAAGGATAAGATCTTTGGAAAGAGAAAGGAAACAACGGGATTTGAAATGTTACTATTCTTTGCAAAGATCGCAGTGCCGGGAGATAAAAGACCCACGAAGGTAACAGGTAGGCACAGGAAAGGAAAGGGCTATCCTGATCCGGCGGTGATGTCTGCTGAAGACGTATCACATAACCCATTAAGCTGTCTCAAGCGGACTCGCGGAAAAGAACGTATCGATCCAGAAGAGAAAATGGGAGCATTAACAAGGAGATACAGTAAAATTTACCTGGTAGTAGCTCGATTCAGCCATCTTGGAGTTATCCAACTCTTATCGGTTTCACACACGGAGGACTTTCTTTGAGGTGGATAACATTCGAAAAGCAAGTCCATCAACAGTCTTTAGCATGCACATGCCACTAATCGCAGGCAGGTTTCATACATGTTACTGAATTTGCTTGCACTTTACAAAACTTAACAGAAACTTGTACGACCAAAAAGATTTTCAAATGTACACCATTCACTACGAGCTGTGTTGTGCCACTGACTCATACCCAATCAGATTCTTCAGGAGTTGCGATGATGTGCGTGTCAGATCTACTTTTGTTCGAAAACATCTAGCTGGCCGTTATTAAAATTTTCAAATTCATTTCCACAAAGAAGATAAATTGGTTACATTAGAGGTGTCATTTTTCGTGAAGTATCAGGAATAATTAAATATACGTAACTCATTTGTGGTGCCAGGAAAGAGAAATTCCACGAAAAATGCGAGACTGTACAGATATGTAAACCTTCATCGAACAGATCAAACCGAAATATTTTGCCCAAACGTTATTAGCATTAGAAAAAAGAAACTGCTCAAAGTAGGAATAAGTTTTTTAAAAATTCTACTTTTTCCCGTCTTATAGTCTTCGTTATGAGTTAAACAGTTCAACAGTTCAGATTGTTTGGTTGGCATTATTCTTTTCGTACTGGGTTGTTGGTAGCAATGACAAATTCCTCGGTTGTTATTCAGCGCAGAATATTTGTTTATTTTGATGCGACACATCTGATGAAGACAGGTGCAATTCTTCAATCTAAACCTTGAATTTTCAGCGGCAAGGTGTGAAAAATGCTATTTAGTCGATCTTTACATTAAGTCAACAATCCCAAAAAAGTCGAATCTCAATACCCTTTTTGTTTTTTAAGAAGTTAAAATGACAGAAGAGGTAAAACCCGATGTGATAAAAAAGACTCAAGATTCCTTGAAAAAGCATATTAAAAAGCCACCACTAACTGAAAAGTTGCTGAAAAAGCCCCCATTTCGGTTCTTGCATGATATAATAACAAATGTCATCAAGGAAACAGGTTTCCTGGATGGTTTATTTACTACTGAGGAACTAAACCATGAAAACATAAAAGACAGAGATGGGAAAATAGCATTTCTTGACAAACTCATCAGTGCTGTCAAAATAATAACTGGAATTCCCCTCTCTGTGCGAGCAACTAAAATTGTTGCGGGTCATGAACCAACGAAAACAAATGAACTACTTCAAGCCATTGGATTAGCACTTGATAAGAAACTTGATTCTAAAGACATTGCTCTGCAGCTCCGAAAGAAAGGCAACAAGAAGTCTGATGCTCCTGACAGCAAGAAGTCAAGTCCAAGGGAAGCAAAGCAAGAGAGAACTGAGGCGGGAAAATCAAAATCTCAAGAAAAATCTTCAAATCAAATAGAAGAAGGTTCAGACAAAAAGAAAACTTCTAACAAACAATCTAAAGGTGGTCAAGAAGCAGAATCAGATAAAAAGAAACGTTCCTCATCTACATCTAAACAACCTAAGACAAAGGAGCCTAGTAAGTCTGTAAAATCTAAAAAGGAAAATATTATTTCTGAATCAAAAACCGACCCACCAAAGGAAATGAAAGAAGAGGCTACAATTCATGCACAGCTGCCTGATAAAACTCCATCAAAAGAAGAAGTTCCAGCTTCAGAAGCTGTTAATTCTGAGGCAGAGCACTATAGAACTGCATCTCGAAGGCGATCTTCTTCAGCACGGCAGCAAATAGAAGAAAACTCTCAAATACAAGACCAACAACCTCCAGCAACACCTATTTCCCCTAAAAAGACAGTAGAGAGAAAAAATTCTCCCCAACAAAAGGAAGCCCCACCTCTACCAACATTGCCACCATTACACCCTGATCAGTCAAGCAATGGTGCTCCACCCAAATCTGAAAAACCACCTCCAGCATCCACCACTTCTACAAGGGCACCCTCGGCAGCCCCAACTCAAACTTCTAGTCATCCTCAAACTCAACCCCAAGTTCCTGTTCCAGTACCTTTGGCTAGACCAAGAACAGCAGCCCGTGTGGGAAGTGCTCGGCCAGGTGCACCCAGAGTTCGTAATAGGGGAGAAGCTCTTGTAGTAAATGAAGAAGTCAAAGCAGCCCCAGTTAATTTAATAGTGGAAGATGAAAATAATAAAACAAGTCATGAGGATGAAGATGAAAACCTTGTTGTTGTAGAAAGTGCTCCAGTAGAAGGCATCACAGAAGACCTGCAACCCTCGGCACCGACTATGTCTCGTCCTTCTAGTCAGCAAGGTCATTTGGTTGCACAGATTTTGGAGACACAGAAAGAATTGGAAGTAAGTAAAGGTATCGACAATGGAGAAATCAACCAACACCATACTGAAATAGAATGGGAAGCAGGTAGAAGGAGAGAGAGGGAGACAGCTGCCAAAGAAGTAGATCGAATGCGTTCTCTGATTCAGACACTGACTAGAGCAGCCCATCCCCTTGGGAAACTTCTTGACTCCCTGCAGGAAGATGTTGACAACATGCAAAGAGAGTTAAGTCAGTGGCAAAGTATGCAAATCAGTCTGGAGCAACAACTCCAAATGGAAGAAAACCTGAGTGCACAAGCATCACAGCCTCTAAAAGAACAATTAAAGCAGTTGCAACAGGCTGTTCGAATGCAACTAGATCAAATTAGTTCAGCAAAAGCAAATATAATTAGTAATGACGAACGTATTAGGAGACTGTTAACTAGTGGTCAAAGTTAATAACGACTTCAAACGAGTACCGGATTGTTTCACCACAACACATTTACAGTAGACAATTCAGCAAAAAATTTGCATTGTGATTATGGAAGTAAAAGCATGTGTCAGTTTATATTAATTATTAATTATTAATAATAAATGTGATAGTCTTTACCTGCACTTTGAGTGTCACTAGTATTTATCATATGAATCTCAGCACCTGTGCTTGTTATTGTGTCTAATCATGAAATAAAAAATTGACCATTGACTATGGATATTTGCACTGCTGTCATAGCCCAACCAAAATCAGTACGTAAATTTACCTTACCTTGAAAAGATTGGATCGAGAAGACATCCCGGCCTTTATCCGTCGGTTCCCACCGCCATTCATTCGTCGACCAAAGAAAAACCACATGCAAAAATAAAAAAACAAACACTATTACCAACAAACGCGACACCACGATATGATCAGAACCAAATGAAGTTCTACTCTGAACAGTGGATTAGAGCCATACAATATGTAAAAAGATATCGAAATATACTCTGCGACGATTTTTATAGGGTTAAACAGAGTTTGGCAGAGGAAAAATCTTGTTCTCTTTTAGCTGTCACGATGGTACACCTTGAGCATAGTGGTGTTGTATATTTTCTGGCACTTGTATTCAATTTTGACGTGATGTTATTTTGTGATCCAGTTTCTTTTTAAAAGTTAGAATGGCAGACATAGAAAACCCACAGGACCTCAATGATTTGTGGAGATATGTTTGCTGTCTGTTTCCCATTCTATGTCATGAGGTAATTGACAAATTATGTTGTCGGCATTAACAGGCGAATTCATTTAAGGTTATGTTTATACTGCTTAACTTTATGTGAAATTTTTCCATTTATCAGAATGATGATGAAAACAGACAAGACTGCACAGGCGACGAACTTAGCATAATGCAAAGAATTGCTAGTGAAGGGCAAGAAGCTTTGGTGGAGGAATTGGTTTTAAATGAAATTGAAACAAAACTCCGAAGAGACATAGTTCCTACATTTTGGAAGCATTTCTCTGACAGTGATATTACAATTCGTGGTCTGGAAGGTTTTAAAGGAGCAGTAGATTCTTTGTATGATTCTTTGTCTACTATTGTACCTCTCCTACAAACCCTTGAACTATTGCGGCAAACTGCTCAGTCAGCAAGAGAAGTTTATGGACAGCTGTCTCTTATGGAAACTTTTAAAGTTATGGTACGAGCTTCCTTGCATTCACAACTCCCTCTCAACTATCAAGCTATTACTGAAGACTTCTACAGGATATCCTTTAGAGTATTCTGCAATTCTGAAAACAAGGAAACAGATCAAAATGAATCAGCTGAAGATATTGTTCAATGTGCTGGTTGTAGCCTTGAAATTGAATTTTGTCAGTGTCAGAGTATAATTGAGGCATTCCATGACATTAATGGGTCAGTATGAGAAAAATGTAATATTTCGTGGTAGTGCAATGCAGTCTTAATTTTTTCGTTGAATGTTTACAGAAAACTTCAGGAGTTAGATCTCCTAGAACGTCTAGCCGGAGATGTTCTTACAACTATGATTCATAAAAGAATTGAAAACCATGTTCAAGAGACATGCAAAGGTAGCTTTGATGTTTCACATATTGGCTCACTTGAAGTGGTATGTTTGTGCAATGTTATGTATTTCTCTCCATGATAATACTTTCTACCTGTGTTTTATCAAACAATGTTCTTTTTGCTTCTTTCCAGTGGCTAGACACAGTGGTTATGGGCTGGTTGAGTAGAATTTACAGCTCAGGTTCATTTGGTTTTCGAGAATCGGAAAACAAAGCCTCTCTTTCAACAGTAGAAACACTATCTAAAATGAAACAAACTCTACGACACTTCTTGTATGAGACTTACACAAGGACGCGTATTGATCAACTCTTTAATATAATCATTGGTGGGTTTCTGCTGAATATCCTTCTCGAATGAGTTCATTAAGAAAATGTATTTTAATTTTCCTGCTTTTTTTACAGAGTACCCAGACTCTGAACCAGCGGTGGAGGATTTACGTATTTGTCTTTTAAAAACTGATTTACGGCATCACTTGACCCTTAAACTTCAGAGAGCTCTTGAAACTCGATTACTTCACCCTGGTGTGAACACACCAGACATACTCACAGCATATGTCGCTGCCATCAGAGCATTACGAACTTTGGATCCATCAGGAGTCCTTTTAGATACTGTTACTCAGCCAGTTAGACAGTATTTACGCTGGAGGGATGACACTGTGCGTTGTGTTGTTACCAGTCTCACTGAGGAAGGCCCAAGTGAACTTGCTGAAGAACTTTCAAGAGGGGAGGCTTTACAATTAGATGATCTTACTCCATCAGAAGAAGACACAAAGAACTGGGAGACTTGGAATCCTGATCCTGTGGATGCTGATCCTTGTAAGTACTGTACAGTAGATTTCAAATCTTGACTATCCTGTACAACAACTAGATCAACATCTTTCTATTCTAATCTTTTTATTTTATTTTTACTAACCATTCCCTTTCTAATTAAAATTATACCTTTAGCTAAGACATCTCAAAGCAGAAGAACATCTGATATTATTTCCATGTTGGTGAATGTTTATGGCAGTAAGGACCTCTTTGTGAATGAATATCGTACCCTGCTTGCGGACCGCCTCCTTAGTTCTTTGAACTATAACACAGACAAGGAAATAAGATATCTTGAGCTTCTAAAACTGAGGTACAAGTAATTAATTTTTTTTTCTTTGACACCACAACACAACACTATCCACTAACAGTTTTCTCTGTTACTGTTTTTGTTGCTAGGTTTGGAGAATCTCAATTACACTATTGTGAAGTTATGCTGAAAGATATTTATGATTCTAAAAGAATTAATACTCATCTCCATTCTGATACAAATTTTAACCTGGACAATCAGGTTTGTAGATGTTACCAGTTTTCCTCTTATTTTTGATTTTGTCTTCTGTCATCATTAGCTAGTTGACAACTTTCTCTTTTTCCCCCCCAGGAGTTTGCCATCACAGCAATGATTTTATCAGCTCAGTTTTGGCCACATTTTAACAAAGAAACACTTGAACTTCCTGAATTTGTACAGGAGCACTTAAATACCTACACTAAAGCCTTTGAAACTTTGAAAGTAAGTATGTAATTTTTCAGAAATATTCTCAGAACAGACGTCTAAAACTAGTTATTTTGACTAACAACCTTTTACTGACTTATTTATTTCTTTATGAATTTTTAAATGTTGTATTTATTTGTGTTACAGGGAAATCGAACACTGAGCTGGAAACCTCAACTCGGTTCTGTAAATTTAGACATTGAATTAAAAGATCGGAAAATCAACCTCACTGTATCTCCTATTCATGCAACAATAATCTGGCACTTCCAAACTAAGAGTAATATTTTCTTCCTATTTTCCTGCTGCTGCTTGAAGCTTTCTGTTCATAAATATGTATATATTTATATGTGTTGGCTGGTAACTTTTCAGATCAATGGACTATAGAAGAACTGAGTCAAATCATGCATGCTCCAGCAACCTTAGTAAGAAGGAAAATAACCTATTGGCAATCACAGGTAAAATACATGAAATATCAAATCAAAAATTTTCTATTTTACTATTATTTTATCTTACTGCTTTCAGGGATTGTTGCATGAGATAGGTCCCGATTCGTTTGAGTTGGTTGAGGAAAGTGGTCCTAGAGTTAAAGGTCATATACCCTCAGATATTGTATGTGATGATGAAGAGACTGAAAGTGCTATGGCATCAGCCCAAGAGCAACGGGAAGAAGAACTCCAGGTGATTGAAATCTCTATCCAGTTTTACATCATTATAATGTTTTATTTTTCTCTTCTTCCAATCTTAATCTGATTGGCAATATTTTTAAATTTTTAATTTTTTTAAAGGTTTTTATACCATACTTATGCTTTATTTAGCTAACTTTTTCTTTTTCAGGTTTTCTGGTCCTATATTGTTGGCATGCTCACAAACTTAGATTCAATGCCATTGGAGCGTATCCTGCAGATGTTGAAGATGTTTGCTCTCCAAGGTCCTACTACCATTGAAGTTGGTCTTCAAGAACTCAGACATTTCTTGGACAGGAAAGTGGCAGAGGAGAAGCTTTTGTTTTATGGTGGAGTGTACCGCCTTCCCAAATCATAGTATTCTGTCATTTAAGCTTACAATGAAAAGCTATTTGTGATAATCATAGGGATAAAATTGATGAATTCATTAATTTTTGTAAGTGAAGTCAATCAGATTACTTTATTATACATTCAACTCTATTTAATTAGTGACAAATTTAATTCAGTTGCACTAACACTGGTGGTAGTGGAATGTGAACAAAAATCAATTTCATAATGAAAACCATGTTACCTCTTTTTGTACACACAGGGCTCTAAAGTCAAAGCAGGTAGCTTCCCTGTCTTAGAAGCTTTACGAGTTTTCTTAAAGTCCATAAAAATAAACATTTGATTTGATAAGTCTTTCTTTTTTAATTGGAAACCAAAGTGCACCATAGCACTAGTGAAGTTGTCCACATCTTCAAATCGACTTTCCACTTCAGCAATCATCAACATACCTCTGAAAAATATAAATGAAAAGTTTTGTTTAGTTACAAACTAGGGCTCCAAAAAGTGGATAAGAAGTTTTAAGCTTACCCATTTTTAAGTACTCTGTTAGCCTCCAATATGAAATCATTTAGATTTGTTCCCATAAGGGATAAACAAAACACAGCGACATCTACACTCTCCATGAGTAAAGGTGTGTGAGCCATGTCACAGGCAACAACACCAGGTTTTGATGCAATAAGATCCAAAGAATGAACCTTCAAATGAGGAATGGTTGCAGCAAGACGAGCTTCACCGCATCCAAAATCTGCTACAACTGTGTCCTTAGAAAGACTGAATTTAAGGAAAAGTTTTAGAAATTAAAACAGTAACTGACTCAAAATAAATAACATAATCAATAAAAAGCCACACTAATTTAATGTACCTTGAAATTGACTCAATAATAACATCCAATGGATTGACAGGCCACTGTGCAACTTGATTTCTATAACCAGAGTGGTAAGCCTCAAATGCCTCTGGATCCTCCTTAAAATATTTCATAGCCTCCCAGCTGTTTGATGTATAAAGCTGTTCGTTCAGCCACCTGTAAAGTGTGAAAAGTGACATACAGATATAAATCTGGCTTAAACAAGCAAAATAATAATATTTAATTAAATAAAGCATAGATTTTACCGGAATCGGGATGATTTCAGTTGCTCAGTCATTTTTTCTCTTAGGGTCATGGTTGCATTTTTCTTTTTCTTTTTAAGAGAGGCTGGTTCGTTGCTAGCACTTATCCTGTCTTGAAGTCTTTTCTTTTTAAGGTTGTGTAAAGTGTCTGTCTCATTTATATTTGATTCCTGAAGAAGTTTAGCTATAACAACTTTCTTTCTCAGTGATTTGTCAGCTATGCTGTCAGGATTAGTCACAGAAGCTATGTTTTTAGAACTTTTGTCATTAGAATCTAAAGAAAATTTACTGGCAGAACTCACAAGATTTCCATCAACTGAGTCTGTAAGTCCGTTCTTCTTCTTCTTCTTTCGCTTTTTCTTTTTTTCAACCTGACCATCAGTGGATATCTGAGATGTAGACACGTCTGAAACAGACGTATCGAATGAAGGATTTGCTGTGCCCTGCCCATTTTCTTTAGTTTTCACAACTTGTTTCAGGTCAGTTTTTGATGCTTGCTTGGCAATCTTTCGCATTTTTCTCTTCTTCTTGTTACTAAGAACTATTTCATTGCTATTACTGGCTTGTTCAAGTTCTTTCTGTTTTGCAAGAGCTTCTTTTTTCTTTAACTTTCTCTCTTTTCTTTTGAGTTTGGCTTTTAATCTCCTCTCTTCTGGAGTCTCAGAACTGTTTATTGAAGAATCGAGTGAGACATTTACAGATCCCTCACTATTCTTTTTGGCATTCTTAGCTTTCTTTTTTTTCTTACGAATTTCAAGAAGTTTTACAAGTTTTCCTTGTACTCGAGCAGAATTTTCACCTACTACAAGAGTTTTTTTTGGAGAGTCAGATGCAGTTGCTTGAGTGGAAGTTTTGTTGGGAGAAGACTTCGTAAGTTTAGATTTAAGAAGTCTTTTCATTTTTAAGTTTAGACGCCTCTTCTGTCGATGACTAAAATTTTCACCATTAGGCAAACGAATTGTGTTTTCCTGCTTGACGAGGGAATTTTCAGCAGATTTTTTCTTCAATTTGGTAGCATTTTTCTTTGCTTTCGTTGGTTGTTTGGAAGTATCTGCTTGTTCACCTATGTCGTCAAGAGACAATCCATTGGCACGAGAATGAACTTTCTTTGCCATCTGTTTTTTCTTTCGTTTGGCATTTTTCTTCTGTGCGGAAGTCTAAGATTCAAGATAGTATTGATTTTATTTCAAGGGATGGAACATTCTACAAGGATTCTAAAATTTACACATACTAAGTTACCATGCATCTACAATACTTACTTTCTCATCAAGTTTTTTACTGCCTACACTGTCCTCATCCCAACGCGGTGCAGAAAAAATGCCCATTGTGTTAGAGTTAAATTTCTCTGGAGAAAAATTCGAGAAGCATAAGAGGCGCACGATGGAATTAACCTCTCACGATACTCATAACAAACGAAATGTTTTCTCGTCTGCTAGCCGCCGGAAAGAGCACAGAAAGCCGCCCGGAACTGAGGACTGACCGAATGGCGCGTGTTTCGAAAAACAGCGCAGATCAGTCGTGCGCATTTCGTGCGTGTAGATGGTTCAGAGTAGAAGAGGATATCATGAATGGCAGCAATAAAACATTTAAGACATACTTTTAATCAATGTTATCACAACAATAAATAACAGGGTCCTCCTTGCATAGTTCACTTGCTCATTTTAAGCATTAACATTACAGCCATATAATTTTGACTAATTCTAGATTTTGTACATACAATACACAGCTAAGTAGGGAAATAAAGATGAAGGGAGTGTAATGTAACTTTATTAACATTCACAATGACACCATGTGATTATTTCATTTCACTACAGAAAGTTTTTTTGAAATTAGACTACTTTTTTTGTCTTTATATTGATAGGACTAAAAGCAGGCCATTCCATCACATCCCCCTTCGTCATGGAAGGAGGTGGGAAGGTCATGCGGCCAACTGTATCTTTAAGTATTTTTTTTTTCTTTCAAATAATTTTCCCTTAGCCATGGGGAATGTGCTCTCGCCTCTTGTTCTTGTAACAGCAAGTTTTACACCACATCATTATAAAAGAGTTGCACGGCATCAGATAGGTGGCAGGAGTGAACAAACCAATAATATAATATAAAAATAATAATAATAAAAAATAATAATGATAACAATAATACGGGGATTCACAAAGTTTGCAAGAAAACTACACTTCACTGGGCTGCTAGTAACACAGTGCACACTACACTACATACAGTATGGTCCACCACAACATAAATAACAGAGTCAATGAGATCGTGAGGACGGTGACCTCGTCGTCGTCCGCCCCCTGATTATCACAGATGGGTCCCCACAGATGAGGGGGGGGGGGTGAGATGCGTTTGGGTCGGGGGCATGGTCCATGACCCACCCCACCCGACGTAGCGCACGTCTCGCCCGTGGTGCAGGGGAGGGACAGGGCAGGGCTCCCTCGCCCCGCCCTTCACTCGCTCTTCAAATACGAGTCCAAAGGGTTCGGACCTCTCCTCGTGTGTGAGGCCACCGTGACCGCTTCCACTGCAACAACAAGAGAGCCGTGAGCATGCTGATGTGGAGCTGGCGGACGCGCCCGGGCCCGGGCGGGCGGTGTCGACCTACCTGTGGTCGGGGTTCGGAGGCACTCGAGCCACTCGGTAATGGTGATGGTGCGGTCCTGGTTCACGTCGCAGTACCGCGGAAGTTTCTTGCCGCATCGTCTCAGCAGTTGGTGTCCGCTGACGAGCTGTCTGAACGCCTTCCATTCCGGCCGGTCCAGGAGCTTGTTCTTGTTCTTATCGAACGTCAGGAAATTCCACGTGGCTATTCTGTCCTCTGGAGACACCTGGCGGTTCGCTGGGCTGTAAAAAAAGTGGTAAATGTAATCGTGACGCGCGAAGTTTTGGCGGATTCCTGAAGAGCGGAGGTTCGCCTTACCTGGTCGAGTCTGTTTCATTCATCGCGGCTTGCATCCTCTCCTTAAAAAAGTCTCTCAAGTTTTTCAGGAACTCTTTTCTTCTCACTTCCGGGCAGCCTGGAATCGTACAGCGTTCCGTTAAGCAAAGCCTGAATGCAACTCTTATACTCGGCAAGTACAGGGGAGGGGCTCACCCTTCATGGTGGGCGCGAGCGCGTCGCAGGCGGGCCGCCGGTCCTTGACGGAGGTGCCGGTGATGGGCTTGCCCGTGTCCTCGTTGACGCACCAGCAGTAGCCCGTCGAGTTGTAGCACTGCAGCTTGTTGTAGCGGCCGTCCTCCGTGCACTCCGGGATGTACAGGGCGGCTTTGGCGGCGCGCTGCTCCTCCAGCACGGCCTGCCGGTCCGTCAGGCAGTCCGTCACTGAAAACGGGACAGAGCAACGTGTCAGTTTGTCAGCGTTAGAAAAAGAGAGATGGCCGCAAGTCCAGTGGGAATCTTCCGCACGACTGTGTTGAAATAGGGGAACTCGACATTTAACAGGTTGGCGACGCGGAGGGTTTGAAAAGTTCAGCGCGAGAAAATAGTGGGGATGCTCACCCTCCGGCTCCTCTCTGCGCTCCAGGTTGTCGCCGAGGAGGAGGCCAGGCAGCTGCACGGACAGAGTGGACACGCTCTCCTGAAGCACTGCGAACACCAAGGGAGCGAAGCGTCGCGTCAGCGAGTTACGTCGACGTGGACAGTTATATGCAGCAGATTGTAAAAAGTTTTATTTCATTTTTTATATGTGATTTAAAAAATAAAAATGTATATTGTTTCCCATAAAAATGAAGTTATATGTGCAGGAGATCATGCAGGCAAGCCATTCTAAATGCAGCGACTGTACTACAAGGATGGGGGACTAGGGCACTGACCCGTTAGTAGTTAAGTTACTCGCTGTCGCTAGCGGCTTACCTGGATGAGCACTCGCCTCCTTTGGCTTAACAGGTCTCTGCTGCGGTCGCAAGCCTACGGAACAAACCCCCACCGAGTCAAACTTCAATCCAATTCAAGCAGAATCCGTGTAGGCAGTTTAGTCTAGCTCTCTACAATGTATCAACCACTAGGTTTTTCTTTTCCAAAGGCACAGCTAGTGACGCTCAAGTCAGTTCCTTACCTGGGCTGCCAGGCCCGTCGGGCGACTGCTTGGCTTCACCAGGACCCCTGGCCGGCCGCATGCCTACAGAACAGACCGCCACCATACAAGCATTCACCACATACTCTTTACGGCTCAGATTGCCCCCGCCCCGCCCCACCCGCATTTGAGAGAAAGAGTGGCGGGATGTGCAAAGACGTCGTTCCCGGCAGGAAGTCATCCCCGTCCCCGACATATCGTGGGCGGGTGGGTAATTCAACTTCAGTAGCGTCGCGACGCGGCGCGGTCGCCCCGCCGCGGTGGAGGACGAGCACGTGCCGCCCCGCGAGCGCGGGCTACTCTAGGGCAGCCAGCGCCGTCGAGGTAGGCAACACCTCCTACACTAAACAGGCCACCTGAACCTGAACGCGAGGAAATAATGGCTTGAACTTCCTACTCCTTCGTAACCATTCGACTGACTAGTTTCACTAGTTTGAACAAAACTGTATGTATCTTTTCTGGATCCTATTTCACCGACGGCACATGGCCGTCTGTGAATATAGTCATGCACTACACTCTGGCACCTTCACCGCTACAGTTCCGACAACTAGCCTCCACCTTACCATCTCTATCTCTGCCCTACAAAAGTTGTAGTTAAATTCAGTTGGACTCACGGTGAAACTCGTGGCCGAGGCAGGCCTCCCACTCCTGCTTGGAGATGATCTTGTTGTTGTTGAGGTCGCAGCGGCGGGTGAAGGTCCTGGCGCAGGGCTTGGGGATGACCTTGTTGCGCACGGCGCGGCGCAGCTCCTGGTACTCGGCGCGGCGGAGCAGCCCGTCGCCGTCCGTGTCCAGCTCGTCGAACTTCCACTCCAGCACGCGCAGGTCCATCTCCGGGCCGGGGCCGGGGCCAGGGCCGGGCCGCGTCTCTGGCGAAGGGAGAGAAAGACATGAGGCCCCCTCTTCAATCTCACCCGGAAAGTGAGTCGTACTGCCTATGTGCCCGCTGTGACTTACCCGAGGCGAGCGCCGCGCGCCGGTACTCCATGCGGAAGATCTCGAGGAGGTTCTTCTTGAAGTTGGCGCGCTCGCCGCGGCCGCAGCCGCGCCGCTGTCGCCGCCAGGCCCGGGGCGCGCCCGCCGGCCCTCCCCCGCCCCCGCGCGGCCCGGAGCCGCGGCGCGTCTTGGCCGGGCGCGTGCAGTTGGGCCTGCGGCCCTTGACGGCCGTGTGCAGCACCTGCCGGCCCTGCGGGGTCACGCACCAGCAGTAGCCCGACTCCTCGTGGCACTGCAGCGGCGAGAAGGAGCCGTCGCCCTGGCACTGCGGCAGGAACACGTCGGCGGACGCGTAGCCCGCGCGGCTCGCGCGCCGCCGGTACGACAGGCACGGCGTGTGGTCTGCAACAAGGAGAGGAGGGCCTCAGCTCAGCTCAGTACTGCTCAGCAGCTGCAGGTGCGCGCGCACGCGTGGCGTGCGGCTGCAGGTGCGGTCGGCGAGCGGGTTCAATAAATCGCAAGTGACACGGGGGCGTGGCGGGGCGGGGCGGCGGTCTGAGAGATCCCTCTCAGGATCTCGCTCCCTCCTCTTTCTCAGAGAGATCCCACGGGGCGATAGGCCCGTGTGTCTTAATGCTAATCACGGACCTCGCCCCGCAGCGCAGCACCGACCTCGCCCGCAGGCCTCTGCCGGGAGGAGGCGGGCGGCATAGTGTCCGTGCCCCGCCCCGCCCCGCCCCCGCGGGGAATGAGAAATGAAAACCAAAATCACAATCCTGGCCACGTCCGCTGTTATTAACACGCTATTTCCTGGGTGCCCCTCTCTCTCTCCCTGGGTTCTGGAGAAAAGACCAAACACAAAAGCGGTTTCGTTGAAACGCGTTCACGTACATCGACTTGGGCGTACGCAGGAGAGGCTCGCACCGGACAGGACGCTGCGCGAGGAGGACACAGGACACGAGAGGGGCAGGGGCACAACCACAGGTTGTCTGGTGGCGGGGCCGGGGCCGGGGCGGGGCCGGGGCAGGGGCGGGCAGGCCAGCAGGAGCAGGGCGATGAGAACCTGGTCTGGCTCGCCCTGCCTGCCTGCCAACGCCTTCGCCTTCCCGGGCGCGGGGCGCGGCGGAGCGGGGCGGAGCGGGCCGGGCGGGGTGGGGCGGGGTGGGGAGGGACACCTTGGCGGCAGACAGCGTGTCGCCTGCCGACGGCATCTCGTATTCCGCCCTCCCCCTCCTGCTCCCTCTCTCTCTCTCTCTCTCTCTCTCGTCCTCCGACCATCGCCGGTCTCACGACTCGGAGGAGATGGGAGAGTTCCGCGTTGAAGGTGACTTAGGACCGTGTTTGACGGGCCAAGGCGTGAAACTGCCCCGGCCGGGCCGGGCCGGGCCGCCGGAGCCCCGACAAGAAATATGCCCCACGGTTTGCGGGATGCATTTTACGAACGCGAGGACAAGACACGGTCCGGGGACCGGGCTGGAGCTGGACGGAGCTGATCGAGGGAGAATGTCGACAGTCTTTGTCTCAAGGACTGGAATGGGCCCCGGTCCTGGACCTGGACGGGACGGGGGCGGGGGACTGGAGTCCAGGCGGTAGTGACAGGACGGGGTGACCTTCCCGGTCACTCGGGCCGCCGCCATGCCATGCCACCCCGCGGACGAGCCCGGCATTCAGGTGGTCACCCTGTACCTGAGCTGGACTGGACTGCCGAATGAGGTGGTTTTCACTTCCCGTCCCTCTTCAGACTGTTTTTTGGGGGAAAATAAAAAAGAGCCCACCGCGAGGAATGTGCTGAGTTGACCCTCACGCAGGTCGGGAATCTGCCAGCCTTGTGGGTTCCTTGAGTGTTGCATTTCAAGAGAGCGCCCCTGGCCGGGGGGCCGGGCCAGCGGGCCCCGAATCCATCCACCACAGCCTACCCCGTCGGTGTCGGTCAGCCCCGGGCGTGTGGTGGCGCGGCGTGGCGTGGCGTGGCGCGTCGCGGAACAGCGCGCTGCCCCTGCTGCTGCAGCAGCACCGAGTGGTGCTCGAAATGAGCTACTTTCAGCCTCACAATGACGACGGCTGCCGTGCGCTGCGCCTCTCTTTGTCCGGGGGCCCCGGGCTGCACTGGGCTGGGCACGGTGCTCTTTGGAAAAGGCCAGCGTTCCCCGAAGTCCGCAGCAGCCACCTGCACATCGGCCAGCTCCACGCACGGCCCGGGCCCGGGCCCTGCCCCTGCCCACGCCCCGCAGCGCAGTGGGCACGGCCGGCGGGACAGGGCAGGGCAGCCTCGCTCACCAGCGAGGGGGAGGGAATTTCCCGTGAAAGGTAGTCTGAATGGAAAGCATCTACCTATGGGCACGTGCCGTTCTGCACCGTCGGCCGGCCTTGTGAGTGGCACGTCCTGGAAGTAGCAGGAGCAGCAGCAGCCCCCCGCCTCCTGCAGCCCTGCGGTCCTGCCGCCCCTGCAGGGGCGGGGGCCTGCTGCCCTGCTACCCGCCAAGGGCGACTGGTGGCGGAGGCGTGGCGGCCAGAAAAAACTAAAGCAGAGCTGGGAGGGCCGGGCCGGGCCGGGCCGGGGCAAGCAGGTGGCGTGCACGTGCAGCACAAGGTTCCGACCGCCCCGCCCCGGCGGGGCGGGGCGTTCCTAACGAGCGCGGTAATTGGTCGCACTACCTCCGATACCCATCGTGGCCGGGATGGGCTCGTCGCGCGATGACGCAATCATGCACTGTAAAATGCGGAAAATTATCGGCTGGGTCCAGCGCGGCGATCGTCTCCACGCTACGCACCTCGGCGGGGTGTTGGAGGAGGAGGGGAGGGGAGAGGTGGAGGTGGACGAGGAGGAGGAGGAGGAGGAGGAGGAGGAGGAGGAGGAGGAGGAGGAGGAGGAGGAGGAGGCAGGGCCCAACGCAGTACATCACACCCGCCCCTCCTCTGTAGCCTGCTCGGCTCTCAGCTTCCCTGCCCCATCCCATCTGATGTCTTGGCGGGCCCGTGTGAGGCGTGGCGGGGCGTGGCGGGGAACCCTCCGCCCATCCCCGCGCCCCGCCACTCCCCCTCCCCCGGCCCGTCCCCGCCGTCCCAGACAGCGTGGCACCAGTCGCCCTGGCTAGCGCTGCCGATGCCCGCCGCCGGCAGAGCGACTAGCACGGCTCTCGCGCGCGAACGAGAAGCCGTCTTTCTGAGAATTTCGCCCTGGGGTCATTTCAATAACACCTGAATGACACCTGAAGTAAAAGTCCCTTTTTCGGGTTAATCCGGTCGTCTCGGATCCTCGAACAGGGATTATATCTCCCCCGCGTGTGGACTTAACGTGGAAGCGGCTTCCACACCCAACGCGTTCGCATCGCTGAGGGTAACGCGAGCGACATCGACGGCCAGTCTCGAGGCCGCACCGCGACCGCGAGGCCGTGGTTCCTGTCATGCCGGGGTCGGGCTGTCGACAGCAGGACACGGGACCTGGGGATGGCGGCGGGGCGGAGCGCGTCCGGGAGCGGGAGCGGCCAGGCCGGGCCGGGTCCCCGAGTGAAATACGATCTAGCTGGCTTCATGGACGCTACGCCCAACATGTGAGGCTTTGCTGAGTGACAGACGACCCATAAAATCAGCAAAAGTCCGCGCGCGCGCAAAGCGACGAATTCTTTGCCCCGCCCAGCCCCGCCCGGCGACGACGGCCCAGCCCCTGCCTTGTTAGGATGAAGCACTCACTCACCCTTGCACTTGCCGAGGTGCGCCTTCTCGACGCTGCGGCCCTCGCACTGCACGCGCTTCAGGTGGCAGTCGTTGTCGTAGGTGGTGTTGTCCGAGCCGCACACGGGCCGGCCGGGCCGGCCGCCGGGCACGGGGCCCGGGCCGACGCGGCCCGCCTGCAGCGCCAGCTCGCTCTCGCACCGGGACTGCTCCGCCTGGCAGCTCTCGGCCCGCGTCTGCGTCTGCAACAACAGGAGGAGGTACATGACGGGGCGGAACGAGACGAGGCGGCACCGGACTCGAATCCTGCCCGAAGTCAAAGGGAGCGAATCACGATACTCTCTCACAGCACAGCGCGGGGCGGAATCCACACGGCGTGCGTGCTCGCGCCGCGCCACGCCACGCCCAGGTGCCGATCGCGTTGGGGTCGCGAACCGTTAGGACCCGCGGCGGTGCGGTGCGGTCCGCGCGCAGCTCAGCCTCCGCGCAGCCCCGCGCCCCGCGCAGCGCGCCTGGCCTGGCTGACGGCCTGGAATGCGCTTGGCTGGCCCCCCGGGCTTAGCCCTCCACCTCTCCCCCGCGTGTTATAGGAACAAAGATTTCATTTCCAAGAACAACTCGCTACTTTACTCGAAGCTTATCAGGCGCGCACGTGTCCTCCGCCTCACCCACATTTCCCCCACGCGTTTGCGGTCCCCACACTTACGGGCGGCGCGCGGGGCGGGGCGGGGCGGGGCGGGGCGGGGCGGGGCGCACGCAGCCGGGCCGGGAGGAGAGGTTTATGTATGATAAACGGAGTAAACAAGCGGTCAGGTCTCGACGTCATGCCCGCCCCGGTCCCTATTGCTTCCTAACTACATCCTACGTTACGCAATTTTTATTACCGCGAGATTCTTTTACGATTACAGTATGATATACATTTTCGTAAAAAGTTAAAATGATAAGTATCCTTGAAACACTCTATCTTGCAGCTACGCGGCGCCACTCTTTGCGCGCCGCGCCGCCAGGGTGACTCACACGCGCAGGCAGCCCAGGCATGCTCAGACATCACCGGCGGAAAAAGAAGCACTTGTCACTATCTGACACATACGCCGTGTGACGCGCCGCGACCCGCCGCCGCGACGCTGGTCTGCTCCACTGGGGCGGGGTGGGAGGTCAGCCTGGCAGGTAGGCACCCGCTGCGCACGGCAGTGGAGCGGGTGGCCCGCCCGTCTCATTGCCTACCCGCCAGGCTGACTGCTTAACCCTCTCTTACGTTCGTTGGATCGGCCGCGGACGTACTTTTTTTGCCGTAATAAATTTTCAGTCTATGTGCCCGCATATCGATTATGTGCGGGGGCTATGACGCCCACCACCAGTGGGTTATGCGATGCACGATTTTAAAGAGCAGCGGGGCTTAAGGCAGCGGTACACTGTGTACGCCCGCGGTGCAGGGATGAGTACAGTGCGATAGTACTCAGCACTGTGACTCATGGCGCCCCGCCCCGCCCCGCCCCGCTCAGGCTGGAGCTTGAGTCTGGTGGCGTAATCTTGTGCAAACGGGTCCATAAAGGACGAGAGCCCGCCCCGCCCCGCGGGCGCCTGGCTGCCTGCGGCTGCGGCTGCGCCTCTACGCGCGTACGCACGCTCCGTGTACTCACCTGGTTGTTGGCGGCGTCCTGGGAGGCGGGCGGGAGTGTGGTGGGCTCGTCCTGGCCCAGGGCGGCGCCGAGGGCTGGCCGCGCGCTCGTCAGGAGCACGGCCAGGGTGGCGGCCAGCACGGCCTGCAGCAGCATCGTCGACATCCGGGCGGCGCGGGCACGGCTGGAGGCCGGGTGAGCTGGCGGGGGCTGGCGGGGGCTGGCGAGGGCAGTGCAGGGCAGGGCTGGTGTCAGCAGCGGCGCCCCGGCATGACAGTGCGCCTCGTACCGCGCACCCCTGTGGACAAGACACGGCAGGGCTCCGACTTTAGACGGGCGGGTGGTGGCGGGCGCGCGGGGTGCGGCTGCAGATGAACTTTGCACCACGTAGGACTGGGCCACGGGCCCGATAGAGCGGCAGGGGTACACCAACGGACGAGCACAGCGCGGAGGAAACTGGGAGCACCGGGGAGAATCTAGAGTGGGAGGAGGAGAAGAGGAGGAGGAGGAGCCGCATAAGATAGCGCGGCGCAGGCTACACAACAAGAACCGGACCGGAATGTAGGCCGCGCTGGGCTGGGCTGGGACTGGTGTGTTCCGCTCCGCCCGGCGCGCTCCCCCGCACCGCACATGCACCCCCAGGAGCAGATGCTCCGCGCGCCACGGCCGGGGAGAGAGTCCCGCCGCCGGCGCCCCGCCGCCTCTTTTCATACGGAGGATTATCATGGTCGCGCGCCCCGCAGGACCCCCCCCCCCCCCCACCCCGGGGAGGGTTTGTGCGTCACAGTGCATCAGCTGGCGGGGCGCGGGGCGGGCGCGGCGTTGCGTTTCCCCCGAACCCGCGCTGGGGTGCGGATATCAACCGGTGGCGCCGCTGTTCAAACAGAGCCGCTATTGTGCACTTCCGGACCGGCGTGCGGGCGCGGCGGCGGGGTGGGCCACCGTGCGTCAGGACCCCCCCCCCCCCTTCCTCCCCGCGGCTCCCGGCGCCCCGCTCCGCCCCTGGCGCAGAGGTATGGCAGGATGCCGTTATCGCGCGGGTGGGATGTGCTGTGGGGGCGGGTGTCAAATGGGTTCGTCCAGGGCGTCAGCAGGGGGCGTCGGAAGTGGGGATCAGGGGTGCGCGGAGCACCCCCTAAAATAATATAACATTGAAGCCTGGGCAACAACATATCGAAAGCATACAAACATTTTCGAGCTTAACCTTGAAAAATTACGTACGTGCTCTGCAAGTGAAAGGGTGGCGTGAAAACATGGAAAATTTTTGCGACAGTAAACCTCCCGAAGGAGGTTGCGGTTCCCGCCAGGCACAGGGCTTTTACCCCCCGTGGCAGCCAACTACTTCGGTGTTCTTATGGGAACCGGTGCTTTTTGGACTGCGATCCTGTCGCGCAATTCGACAGATTTGATCCCCGTACTGCCAGATTTAGTCGTACGGTGGTTAACCGAACTGCCCTGTCCCCAGAGCATGGAATAGCTATTTTTGGAGCCAGATTCTAGGACTTATGACCCCACGACCGACCACCAGTCGTGGGCATGGGACGGAACTTCCTGGCAACCCGCTGTCGCTACCAGTGAAGAACCTACCTGGGTTTGAACCAGGCCCCATGTGCCGAGTCTCACAGACACCCCACGGTTTTCGCGGCACCACTAGACCACTAGACCGTCGGCTATTCCACGAAGGAGCTCGGTTGAAATGGGGGGTTTGAATTCCACTCCAAGCAAGGATGTTGTCCTCAGAAAAATTAAATTTTTAGGTAAGATTCGAACCTTCGTTCTGCGACTCTGCGAGCGGACACTATGGCGGCTCGGCCACGACGCCACGGTCCCAGAAGCCGGACCACTAGGAGTCATGCTGCGCGAAAAGCCACAGTCACCGAAGAAACGAACCCAGTGTCATCAGTACGCCTCGCCTGCTCCCCGTGCGCTCCTAGGCCGGCCGCGTAGCGTCATTGGTAGCGATACTGCTCGTGGCACTAGGTGGGCAGTGGTTCGAAACCCGCATATTTATTTTATTTTTATTATTTTATTTTTTTCTGTGGACCCAATGTTTTTTTCAGCTGTACCGTCCTTGTGACTCAGGCGTCCCCACAGGGAGGGCTGCCCAGCCCAGACCCGCAACGTCTGGTGGACCGATAGTGGCGCTCTTTGATCCGGCTACATGTAAGTGCTTTTCGCCATACGACACATGATGACGCGCGGACACGAGACGCCAGTTTGGCCTGCCTGACTCTGACAGGCCCAAAATTCCGGCGACAGCAGAGGGCTCGAAGCTCGCAGGTCTACAGTTGAATAACATCAGGGGACGCAAGAAGGGTAGAAGGGGCGCGCGATGACATCCTAGGTGGGAATAGCCCCGCACCGCCCCGCCCCGCCCACCCGTAGTCGTGTCGCACGGGGCCACGCGCGCACGCGGGGCAGGAGAACAGGACCCCAGAAAAAACAAACTTAGCATAAGCCACGCACGAGAATAACCCAGGCCCGGTGATCGCTGTCACGCCGCATGAATGGCGCAGGCCTGCGAGTGTGTGGGAGAGCTACCCGCGCCGCGCGCGCGCGCGTGTCACGCCTCTTTCCGTTCTGCGTGGGCGAGGTGCGAGTATTTGCGGCCGCTTTTTATTTTTATTTTAAGTAGGCTGGGTTCCCGCTTAAATTAGTCGCCGCCTCACCGCCCGCCCCCGCCCCGCCCTCGCCCTGCTGAGAGGCGACAAGAGTCTGCTATTCCTGCTCGCGGCGCGCGCGGGTCGCAGCGCAGCTCCGCGCCTGCAGCTGCAGCGCGGAGTCCTCCCCTATGGAGAGAATACCGGCGCTGCAGGGCGGTAGTAGGGAGCTGCCCGCCCCGCCCGCCCCACCCCGCCCGCCCCGCCCGCCCCGCTGCTAATGGGATCTGGGTCACGCACACCACGACACCCCCGGCGCGTGCGCGCGTGCGTGAGAGGGATTCCCCTCCCCGGTACTTTCTTGGCACGCGCCCCAAAATCAGTGAGTCAAACGCCCTCCCTCCCGTGTGGCGGCGCGGGGCGGGGCGGGGGGCGGCACACGTGTCTCGCGGGAGAGTCAGCTCATGCCGGGCCGAGGTGGGCTTTAGGAGCGGGAGGGGGAGGGGGTGGCAGTCACCGACGGGCCACCAAGGGCACTCGATGAGTAAGTATCCCGTGGCACCTGGGGGTAGCGGTCGCATATGGGGTGCACTTGCCGTGTAATGTGCATGTCTATGTGTGCGCGCGCGCGAGCGAGTGGGACACCCAGGGGAGCCCACCAGGAAGTGCGGACGCCACGCCACGCAGAGCCAGCTGCGAGGTGGTGCCGCGGGCCGGGCCGGGCGCCGGGCGCGGCGGCGTCCTCCACAGGCGCCCGCCGCCGCGACGCCGAGGCGCTCTGCTTTGCATCTGAAAGGCGCACAGGATAAGGGCGCGGCGAGGCGAGGCGCGGCACGGGTGCGTCGTCATCGCCGCTACGCGCGGCGTGGTGGCGCAGCGCGCGCGCGCTCCGGCCCCGCCTCATCAAGAGCCACGGCGAGCTAAGAATAAAAGCTGTGGCAGGGCGTAGCGGGGCGGGGCGGGGCGGGACTGACTGCCCCTGCAAGCAGCAGCGTGCCCCGCCCCGCCCCTCTCCTCCGCGCCGCACCGCGCGCCGCGCCAAGCGCAGTCTTTGAACACCTGCATCGCTTCCGAGAAGCCCAGCCCCCTGCGGTCCTCGCTGCTGCTGACACCGTGGCCAGGCCACAGAGTGCGGGGCGCGGCGGGGCTCGGGGCTCTATGGGTGCAGCGCGGCGGTACAGTGTCACAGACCATCGAGAAAAACATCTCAACAACCTGCGTTTGTGACCCAGAAGAAAGGTCCTAATATCGCAGCGCAGGTGACCCCGCGACGGCTGTGACCCCGGTCGGCCCCGCGCCGCCGCGCCCGGTCCCAACGACTTTCCATCACGAGGTGGGGTGCTGTGCGCGCCACGGGCCACGGCGCGCCGCGCCCAAAGGGCTTTCAGCGGCCCTCCCTCTTACAGGCCGCGAACAGCTGTCTCCCTCTCTTCCGTCGCCGCCGCCGCGCCCCAAATGCCGTAACGCGCGCGAGAGAGAAAGAGTTTCCGATCCGAACGGAGACGGGCTGTCGCTTATGGTGTGGTACGTACCCGCGCTAGATAGACACGGCAACACAAACAAGTAGCGCGCAGCGCGGGGAGTGTATTATTTGTTGATCGGAGCAAAGTGAAATCGAGAGATACCGACACAGATTGTGGACCAAGAGGCTGGCACGGCGTGGCGCGGCCTGGGCGGCGCGGGCCGCCAGTCAAAGAGCAGATCGGAGCGGCTCGGCTTGGCGGCGACGAGTCGAGTGCGCCGCGCCGTCGCGGGGTAGGCCCGGGACCGAGACCGGCCGGAGAGTGGACGCTGACGTCACGAGATTCGCGCCCCGCAAGGGCCTAACGCACAGAGCCGCGTCGTGGAGCGCGGCGGGGCGGGGGCGCGGCGGGGTGTGGCGGGGCGGCCTGGCCGAGCACGCGTCCTCGATCAGACTGGAGGCTGACAGTCACACTTGTTTTCAATCTCGTCACATCACACTGCGGCGGCGCGGCGCGGCGCGGCGTGGTCCGGCCGCGAACGGGATGGCCGGGCCGGCGGAGCGGGGTCGGCGCGGGCGCGGGGTGCGGAGAGGGGCGGGGCGGGGCGAGGCGCGGCCGCGAGGAGTGAGTGCACTGTTAAAGACGGGTGTCATAAGGCGGGCCCGGGGGCAGACGTCGCGGGACTCGAGTCACCTGCCGTGCGCGCCCGCGGGTCCTGCGGCCTGCTCCCTATCGAGTGATGTCCACGCGTCCGACAGCCGGCCCGACCCGGCCCGGCCCGGCCACCCGATAACCCGAGGCTGGCACAGGAGTCAGTTCCTGTCAGCTGACGAGTCGCCCTGGCGGTGCCCGGTGGAGGCGCGGCCGGGGGCCGGGCCGGGCCAGGCCGCGGCAGTCACTCCGTACCTACCGGTGAGCAAGAAAGGCAGTGTCGGTCGCGTCTCCTCCTGCCGGCCGGCCAGGACGTGCCGGGCTGGGCGTGGTGTCCGAGTCTGCCGAGGTGGCCGTCGAGCGTCGCGTCGAGAGCTCCGCGCGAGTCTCGTCCCGTCGCGTCCCTTCCCGTCAGTGTCCGCGTGCTCGGTGGCCACGCGCTCACGCGCTTCTCACTCACTGCTTACTACTTCACAGACTGTTGCTGCTGCTGCGGCCTGGCCCGGCCCGGCCCGGCCCGGCGGGTAGGGGCCCAGCCCGGCCCCGCCCGGCCCGGCCCGGCAGAGGCCGGCCTGCCCGCCCGGGCCCCACCCTCCCCATACCGCGTAGCGCGGCCACGCCACGCCACGCCCGATGCGATGGGATGCGGCATAGCCCCGCCCCGCCCCGCCCCACCCCCACCCCCGCGCCCCCTCCCCGGCCGTCGTGCCCGCTGTCCGAATGTCTGCCGAGTGGCTCGTCCCCCCTCCCCCTCCCCCTCTCCAGCTGTGCACTGTGTGCCCTCTGTACTGCCCCGGCCGATCCGTCTCGCACACAGGAGAAGTCACACATAGCCGAAATGTACAGGACGTCGGCCTGGCAGTCGGAGTAGCAGTGTCTTTGTACCAGAGGGCTGAGCCCAACTGCTGCCGCTAACATAGGCCATACCCGGCTTAAACACAGCAGTGTGCGGCGGGCTGCATCCTCGCCTGCCTACTAGGCAACGTCGATGCACGCGTGTCTTTGGGTTGCCTACACGACAGGCGCAGACGCGACCGACTCCACACCCTTTCCCTGGGACAGCTGATCGTTGCCTACCCCATTCCTGGTTACGCACTGATTCAAACTCTGGATGAGCGAGCAGATTGCACACGCAACCTGCTGCCCTGGAACACGGCGGGGGGTTCAGGACCCTTCACTTCTGTGTACAGGCCCCACTTCACCGCCATTTACAAAAAATGAATCATATATTATTCGGACCTGCGTGTGACTCTCTGTAATGCGTGCCGTGGACGGGCTGTCTGTCTGATGGGAGATTTTGTGGTAAGGAGTGTAGTGTGTGTTCGTGAAATCGGCAAAGTCGTCGCGGTCCAGGTCTGCAGATTGTGAGATGCGCTGTTGGCCTCCAACCCCTGCCACTCGCCCCACCCGCCCCGCCCCGCCCCGCCCCGCCCCGCCTCGCGGCCCGGCACGGCTTGGCCGAGGCGAGGGGCCATAGGCTTCTATGTGCGGACCCCGTGGGCTGGCCTGGCCTCCTCCGAGCAGAGGGTCGGCCAGGACTCGGATTGGGGTTCCTTCTCCACTTCACTTCACTTCACGCCTGATCCCTGAGCTGCTCTCGAGCCCATTGTGATCGGACAGAATCTTTTGCACATCAAAATGCAAAATAACGGCTGCGGATCTCTGTTTGGTCCCAAAGTGGCCGAAGGGGCGGCCCCTTTGAGACGCTGGCCGGCGGTGCGGGCTGGGCAGGGCGGGGTGGGGCGGGGCAGGGCCGCGCGGGGCCGGGCGGGTAGAGGATCAAGGCCAGGTGAGAGAGGGCGGGTGGTGGCGGGGCGGGGCGGGGCGGGGCAGGGCGGGGACCACTGCTCAGGTGAGAAGGAAAACAGAGGGCAGGGGAGAGTTGTTATTTACGGCATGAAAACACGGCGGACGGCGGGGAGGTGCGGGGAGGTGCGGGGCGCATCCAACAGGTGCATCAACACCCTGCGGCCAACTCCCCTCCCCTCCATCCCTGACACCTCCCCGTCCACGGGGGTTGTCCCCGGGTTATCCGCGCGATGACAGAGGTGGGCGTCGTGGGGTAGTTACCCAGCATCTCCACTCTCCACCAAAGCGGGGAGGGGGGGGGGGTGAACGGAGAGAAAAGCGGGCCGTGAGCGGGGTGTGAGGTGTGGAGGTGGGAAGAGCCGACCGGGGCGGGGCGGGGCGGGGCGGGGCGGGGCGGGGCCGGAGGCAACTTGAGGCGCGGGGTTGCCAGCGGTGCTGCGGTCCAGAGCGCGCCCAAAGGCGGCCCGGGGCAGCCTCTGCTGGGCCGAGGGCGCGCCGCAGCCTGCCGCAAGCGCTCAGCGCTCCGCCCTGGCAACGCCGCGGCCGAGGCGGCTGGCCGGGCCAGACGGCGCGGCACCAGCACGCCGGCTAGTGCTGTCGGAGGGGGGCTGCCCTGCCGCTGCGGCCCACCCGGCGGTGCCCGGCGGGGCGGCCGGCGCGGGCGCGGCGGCGGTACGGCCCTCGCCGTGGCCTGGGATGTCACCGTCACGGCTAAGCCTCAGGGAAGGGGTTGGACCCGGGCGGGCGGCCGGTGCCGCCTGCCGCCGCCCCAGCGCCCTTCCAGCGAAGACCGTCCCGCCCGCGCCCGCGCCCGCACCCGCGCCCTCCCTGTGGTGGGGCCCGGGCCGGGCCTCTGCTGGGGCATCCCGTCGCGGCCCGGCCCGGCCCGGCCCGCCCCTCGCCATGCTCATTCACAGCCGTGTTCAGAAGAATTGAGAGCCGCAGCGCCGCAGGTGAAGGGAGCAAAGGGCGGAAGCGCAAGGCGCGCGCTGGGCTTCCCCCCGCCCCGCCCCGCCCCGCCACGCCCGGCCCGCGCCACCACACCCTACACCGCCAACTCACGTAGGCCCCAGCGGCCGCCGCGCCCGCCCCGGCCCCACCCCGCGCGCAGGGAAGGGTTTGCCGACTTACCGTGTTACTAAACGACACTCAGCAAGGGAGTCAATTATGTACTGGACAGGCGCGCTTCCTGAACAAACAAAATCCGTGCGAAAACTTTTAAACAGGGAATACATATCAACATGTGAGAGCGAGCTTCGGCAAGTAAGCAAGTTACGGAACTTGCTCAAGGGGGGCAAAGTAGTACGTGATGACAGATGTCTACGACTGAGCCTAGTGCCACTGCCTGTCTACATTCTGAGCTCTCGGCTAGGCATTTTATTTTGCACGTGCGCAGTTGCCAGCACAAGCAGTCGCTCGCTATTTGACACCCAACTGCATGCGCGGCACGTTTAACTGCTGCACTTGGTGTAAGCGGTTCGTAGAAAAACGGGGGTGGAGGAGGGAAATGCTGTATCTTCGACATATACCTCCTCGTTTGCTAGGCCATTTAAATTAAGTTCAGGTGTATAATACCGTCTTCTAGCTAGGATCGCGAAGGGGGTGGGGGTGCTGCACTGAAATGTCACAGACGTTCCTCATCGCGCGCCTCGTGCACGCCGTAGAGGTGGGCCACCCAACGTACAGCACAGCCAATCTCCAACTGGCTGCTTATAATCCTCCCAAGTATAATTTTTTGTTATTTTTTTTGCACTTACTGTCTCATTATAATTCTACTAAAAGGAGCGATCGGAGAGTGACACTCATAACTCAGGAGTCGAATTAGAAAGTCGTGATATTAAGATCAAATTTCATTTTACAGTTGGCAGTTCAAATAGGTATGGTCATTCTCCACCAACCTATAACTATCAACGTGCTGTTATTTCGTTCGCGGTCGTGGGCTCAACTAGTCTTAATTATCAAAAATACTTTTTAACACTCGACCAGGACCATCGCGGTTTCAAATAAAAGTCTCTCGATCCTAAGGTTTCGTCAAAGGTGGCATCGTGGACCTCTGGGGAGATTCAGTTTTGCACCCGCGTATGTTGGTAACATCATCCTAGCGGCTTGGAGGGGCAGCGTCGGATCGAGAGAGTAGCGTCCATCTTCTCTCCGACGAAATGACAAAGCCTCCAAAAGACAAGAAGATGAAATTCACGTAATTTTGATATTCAAGTCAACTTTATTTGGTTTTGTGTGTCCGTTGATGCAGCTCGTAACCTAAGGAACCGACTGAGCTCTTAAATAGTTCCAAAATTTTCAATTTTGACTGATAAAAGTCCTTTAAAGCTCTACCTTCTTGGGCGGTGCTTTGGAGGCACGGAGGTGCGGCTTATCTTGGAGTTTTTCCAATCAGGAAATTGTGATATAAGGTGCGTACGCAGTTTTTAATAACTTTAAGACCGTACTTTTATTTATTCTTAAATTGGGATCTTAAATAACTGTTAGTATTTTCATTGGCTGAGTTTTTGTCTTCACGATTTGCTGTCTTAGCGTGGTTGTTTTTTTATTCTTTATTCTGGTCGTTTTAGTCGCTTTAAAGGAAATTAAATTTTTATTTTTATTATCTACTACGTCATGCTAGGCGTCTATTCTTTCTCAAATCCGTTGGTTATCCCAATCCTTTTCTTGTTATTGTTTTAATAACACATGTAATTGAGAATCTGGGTTTTTGGCGTCCGTGAAATTCCGCAGATGCCGGTAGCCATATTGTGTAATAGTCTCAAATGTTGGCGTCCTTGTATTTTATATTATATATTTGGCTTTCATATCTAACAAGATTTTATTCCACCCACCCGTATGTAATATACTTTTTGGATGGTGCTCTTGTTCTGTTTCCAAACTTTAAAACTCACAACATCAAAGTATTTGTTTATAGTCTCCTTAGTTGATGTCAGAGGCTTGTTATTACATTGCTAGCCACTTCTATGAATTTACAGAAACAACAAAATTTTGATTGGTTCTTGATTTTTAGGCAACTATACACTTATGAATTAATCTAAAAAAATGTTATTTGTTCTGATTTCAGATAGTAAAATGACTGCAATAGATGCTGAACAATTTTCACTTAGGTGGAATAATTTCCACAATAACCTGACTGCAGGCTTTCACGATTTGCTTCTGGGTGAAGATTTAGTTGATGTAACCATAGCAGCTGAGGGTAAATTTGTACAGGCACACAAAATGGTACTCTCCGTATGTAGCCCTTATTTTAAAAATTTATTTAAGGTAAGTTTATTTTCTGAATCCCGCATAATTTTATTTTAAAATTAAAAGGAGATTCATTCTAATTGTGTTTTGTATGTAGGTCAATCCATGTAAACACCCAATTGTGATATTGAAAGACACGGGTTATAAGGAGTTAGAAGCCCTACTCCAGTTTATGTATCGAGGAGAAGTTAATGTTAGGCAAGAAGAATTAGCTATGTTCCTTAAGACAGCTGAAATGTTACAAATTAAAGGCCTTACTGGTAGTGATTCCAAAAAGGTAACTTAACCTCCACTTTCAAGGCACTTTCTATTATTGTTATTTTACTGTAGTGTTGTTAATTTGATGCAAATTTTATTTTCAGGAATCAGCAGAACCTTCATCGAATAGGCCCTCATCTAATTCAGCTCCTTCAAGAACTCATTCGTTACCTCAAGATACTTCAACACATCCACCTCCTAAACGTAAAAGATCAGAAGTACCTCCCCTTCCTTCCACCTCTGCACCAAATACACCCACCCAAGTAGTTGATGTAACACCTCAGACTCCCCCAGAAGGCCCCAGTAATGACCAAGCACTTCAAGATGGAAATGACTTTATTAATATGATGAACCCTAAGTTAGAACCTCAAGAATATGATGAATCAGAAGATGGATTAGACATGATGGCAGACGACTCAGTTGGTCATGATCCCTTAGTTCAACAACTATTAGGAGGGGCTGACCCTAAAGGAATGGCAGGTAATGGATACCCCCAGTTTGGTTTAATTTTTATGATTATATTTGCATTTGCCTAATATTTTTCTCTGTATCCTTAGGACTAGGAAACTTTGTTGGCTTACCTGGAATGAAAGATGGCAACGTTGGACAAGATGGAGGTCAAGGTAGGCTAAACACATTTTCTTTTCCTTTAAATCAAATGACCAGAGTTCACACAGCATTCTTTCTAAACACTTCTTTTTGATTATATATATATATTTTTTTTGTTGCTGCTGTTGTGTGAACACTGGAAGACTTGCCAAAGAGTCAAGGCTCTCTCTTCTTTTAGCATATATTTTCCAAAACACAAAAAATAAATTAGTCTCTCCAAAGAAAAAGGCCTTGACTTGATTGGATAACTACTGTATTTAATTCATGGTTGTTTAGAGCTTCCTTACTTTTTTGCTGAAATACTTGACTCCTTGTTTTTGGGGAGTAAAGTTTGCTACATTCCTGCATTGAAGTGGGGAAGCTTTAGAAATTAGAATCAGACAGTGATAATCTGGCAAATTTGCTCGTATTCTTAACTTCTGTTTTTTTTTATGTCTTTTAAATCTGTACTCGCATGTGGTCAAAACAAATAGTAGGGTACTTGTTTACACAAATTTGGGATGTGTCATGACAGCAGGTGGATTTTTTAATCTTGGTTGTTTAATATTGCGTCATAACATCATCCTTATTTGACTTATTTATTTCATCTTCCTGCTGTCATGTGTCACCTTCAAATTTTGCTCAAGCAAGCTGGTTGATGGTTCATTCCCCATTACTAAGTTTTAGTGTCGGTCTGTTTTTTATTATTTTTTTTATTTTCGTAAATTTTTTTTTACTTCTTCATAAGTACATTGGTACAACCCTTGTTATTGAGTGAGCGGAGGGTTGGTGGTGTCTTTGATATACGTGCCTACCCCGGCCTGTTGCACTAAATCACCCTGACTGTTGAGATGCTCATGACATTTACTCTCTTCTTTACTGCCCTACTGAGCAGTAGAGGAAACCTACAATTTTATCGAATCTCATATAACACATGGACTGGTGAAAGTTTGGAGATACTGTTTAGACATTACCTTGGCTGACTCAAATGAAATGACAACAGGTTATTAATGATGAATATTGACGAGCCTCTTGCTGACATTTTACAACTGTCATGGTGCTACTTAAATTATAAGTTGGTCTATATTTAGTCTTTTCTTAGGTACAATGCCTGTTTGTTCTTATCATGAAAGCTTCCTCACCAAAGCTTTGTTGAACTCCCCAAAAGAGTCTATATATCTATCTTTCTACTCCAGTATCTCAGTCTTTGTTGTTTCTATTTCTTATCAATATTTGTTATAGGCGATTTAAGTTAATTTAAAACAATATCCACTTGTTTGCCCTAATAGGTCATATTTTATACTGCGTAAAATAATATCTTGTAAGCAGCTCATAATTAAGGGCCATTTACCACATTGCATGGAAGGCAGAGGTATTTGAGATTTGTTACTAATGTCTTTCCATTACCATGGCATTTGTTTTGACCACATTCGTGTATATTAGTTTGTTATGTGCTATAGAAATATACCAAGATTTTGCTGGTCCAATTTATAGCTCTTTCTTATACATTTTTTGTTTGTTACAAAACAAATGGTATGGTTTGGGATGGAAAATTAGAGCTGTTAGTATCCCTGAACTCCATGCATTGCCAGTTTATGGAGCTGTCTGGCCCTTGGTTGCTGCATGATTTTTAGTCATCTGCATACTATGGTGAGGTGTAGGGGGCTGTCTACAGTGCATGTTTGGACACACTATTACTACAATTTCAACTGCTGAGCCACTGGGCCAAACTGTGTAGAGGCATTTACTTGTACTGCACAAGGAGAAGATTATATATGTGTAAACAGCAAAAGAATACAGCGATTATTACTCCATTTTTATGGTAAGTGTCTCCCCTCAATTCCCTAGAGTTATAAGCAATGCTTCCTTCATAGCAGGACTGCTAAGCGCATGAGGATATTATAAGAAATGATTTTGGGTTCATAGGCTTATTGAGATATCTGTTTATGTTAACCTGGGTCAACATTTCAAACTATTTTCTTCACATCTCATTTAACTGAAATCTGCACTCATCAGTATCGTGGTTACTTGTGATAATTGTACTCTGAGTAGTTTAATCAAGCAAATATTTAATCATATGATAAGATATTTTAAGTTGTTTTTACACATCTGCAACAAGTATTCTCAAACTGAATTTCATCTTTGTTGTGGTAGTCTGTTTTAAAGTTCTTTTGTAACCAAAACTTGTCTTCTGATGTATTCCTAAGTATTTCTGGTGTATTGACATTTAGTTTATTTTTTTCTTTCTTTTTTTTTCTCTAAAAGATATGAATGTTGTGAAATGAAGTTTGCCTGAACTGAAACCTTCATACTGGCTTGTCTTCACTAATTGTTTAAATTGACTATCTCTTTGCAGTCAACAAAGTTCAGTGTGTTGAGTCAACATTTAAGAGGCAAAACAATTCTGGTCCTTCCGTACAGCCTGCTGATTTACCACATGTATTCCCAAAGAGAGAAGGTATGATCTATAAATTTTGGGGGGAAAAATCCTATCAGCAATAGTGCAACATGCTTCTCATGAAATTCCTGTTCTATTATTTTACTTTTGAAGAATTTAAAACTTAATATTTAATCCTATAGTTAAACTCTCTTTGAAAGAAAAAAGTTAGCCTTTTCACATATGCTGCTTTGACATAAAGTTCTCATTTTTCTTATTAGATTCCTATTGGGTTCATTCTTTTGGGAGAGGCACTCGTCTTCTTCATGAAGGCTACATCTACAAAAGGACCAACAGAACAAAGAAAGGTGTAACATATTGGAAATGTATTAATCAGGATCAAAATTGTCTAGCCCGCTGTCTCACTGATAAGCAGAAGAATCTTAGTCTCCTTGGACAGCCCCATAATCATTGCACAAATGATATTTAAGTGAAAGAGGGTCAAGGTGTGAACATGCCAGCTGTGATTTTAAATCAGCAGTTTTAATTTTTTTTAACATACCAATATGGAAATGATAAATTAAAACTTGCAACCACATTGCTTGCAAATTTCTGGACAGAGTTTTGGGGAAGTCATATGCAAAGCACCACCTAAAGTTTGATTAGATGATTTCAAGACTAAAACAAGTTCTTAATTCTTGTTTTCAGATGGGCTGGGTCTTTTAAAAAAGAAGATTACAAGCAATGGTTACAATTTTTATATAAATCGCCGTAGCGGGGTAAACAAAATATATTGGGATTGTTCAGAAAAAAAACGTCACAGCTGCAAGGCGCGTTGCATTACTGAAGGTGGTTCTATAAGGCATACAGAAGCGCCCCACACCCATCATCCCGTGTGTTAAGAGCAAGTGGATGTCCAAGCAGCTATCATTAGAATTTTACCTTCTTTGTCAAAGCTTTAAGTTCCTTTAAGTTCCTATGTAGCACATTATCTATTAGTTGTGTTTTGAAGTGTGCCAATATGCAATTCCTTAGTCATTTAAATTTTTTGTTCTAAAATATACTGCCAAAGTACTTATTTCACAACATTCTTTTGTTTTTTGCATTGTAATATGTAATACATTTATTATTTAAGTTTCTTTTTTCTTTTTTCTTCTTCTCAAATATACTGTCAAAGTACTTATTTCACAACATTCTTTTATTTAGTGCTCTGTAATATGTAATGCATTTACTATTTAAGTTAATGTATATTTTCAGTCAATCACATTATCAAGTTAAACTGTGAGACCCTGTCCAGACATCAAACTGAGGTGTTCAAGTTGGGGTAGGCCTTTGTGTAACTATCCATCTCCCTAGTTTTAGTTTGCGACAGAAGAAAGATTGCTGTGCTTGTAAGACCCAAACCTCAGCCAAGCCGACCGAAAGCACTGTTGACGTGGGCCACCCACTTAAACTAACCGCTCTAAATAACAAGAAGTTGTTGATGACGGGGGACGGAAGGAGAAGCCTAATGGGGGAGGAACGACCTACCAGCTGCTAAGGTGTTGTGTGCCCTGCTGGGGGCGCTGGCCCTGCTGCCCGTAGGTTACACGTTCGTGACGAGCAGGAAGGGCAAGCGGCAGCTGTACGTGGAGGGCTACCTGTTCGGCTGCAAGGAGCAGCGCGGCGAGCGCACCTACTGGACGTGCACGGAGTACTACAAGTCGGGCTGCCCGGGCCGCTGCGTCACGTTCCGCGGCGCCCTCAAGGTGACCGGTGGCCAGCACAACCACCCGGCGGGCCCGCCCGAGCCGGAGCCGGCCTGGTCGCAGGACTTCGGCCTGGCCCTGGCGCCCGGCCCCGGCCCCGCGCCCGCGCTCTCCGCCGCCTCCTTCGCCGACCTGGTCGCGGGCCCCGCGACGGCGCCCACCCCTACGGTCGCCAGCCTGCGCTAGAGTCGTAATGCCTGCTTCTGTGCGTAGGTGGTGACGCCCACGCCCCCTCGACGTCCACTCGGTTCATCCGCAGCCGGAAGGGCGGCAAGATGCTGGTGCACGACGGCTACGTGTACTTTCGGGAATGCCGCAACGGGAACGCGTCCGACAGGAAGCACACCTGGAGGTGCCACGAGTACCACAAGATGCGCTGCAGGGGACGCTGTATGACGATTGATGACGTGGTGGTCAAGATAACGGGGGAGCACACCCACGAGCCGGACCTGGCCGACATCGCGCGCAGGGAGGAGGAGGAGCGCCTGCTGCAGTGGTAGAGCTGACATGAGCTCATCAGATGAGCCAGGGTGTCCAAACAGTGCACTGTAGACGGTCCGCACCCCGCCCCGCCCCGCCCCGCCCCGCCGCCCGAGCTCATAGCCCTGCCCCCTTCCGTTCTGTCCCGTAGGTGAGGCGGAGGCGCGCTTTCTGCGGACCAATAAGGGCGGCGTGCAGCTGGTGCACGGCAATTACATTTACAACCAGGAGAACCGCACCGGCACCAAGATCTCGTGGAAGTGTATGGAGTACTTCCGGCTGCGCTGTCGCGGACGCTGCCAGACGGTCGACTTCAAAGTGACGAAAGTGACGGACATGCACTGCCACCCCCCTGTGCCCGAGATCATTAAGAAGAAAATGGCCGAGCGCCAAAATCAGCAGCTGACTGACACTTAGTAAAACCATCCACCAGTGCGCTTTAGGGCAAGGGCATGACAGAAAGAGACAGGGATAGAGGCTGTGTGTAGTTGACCCCCCGTGTGTTTTGTAGGCAGCGCCCCGACGCAGATGGAGTACCTGCGCAGCACCAAGGGCGGCGTCCAGCTGGTGCTCAACGAGTTCATGTACTATAAGGGCGAAGCCAAGGGCTCGAAGGTGTCCTGGCGGTGCATAGACTATCAGCGGTCTAAGTGTAAAGCCCTGTGTCAGACTGTAGATGGCCACCTGACGCGCACCTCTGGCACGCATGAGCATCCCCCGCACACGGAGACGATCCGCAAGCGACGCCAGCGCCAGGAAGCCATGAGTGTCATGGACTGGGCCGTCCCGCCCCTCATGCAGCAGCAGCCTCAGCAGCCGCAGCCGCCGCAGCTGCAGCAGGACTACAAGCAGCAGTTACAGCAGCTGCAGGGACACGTATGGCACGTGTAGTCCTAATAGCTGTGCGTCTGTGTTATTGTAGGTGCAGCGATGATAGCTGAGCCCCTTGCGAACGAGCAAATGTACTTCCGGTCGAGGAAAGGAGGTGTCCGTCTCTATTACGCCGGTTTCATTTTCAACCGGGAGGACCGCTACTATGAGAAGATAATTTGGAAGTGTGCAAACTATAAGCGCACCAAGTGCAAGGGACGCTGTCAAACGCAGGATTTCCGGGTAGTCAAGGTATCGGGCGAACACAATCATGATGAGGAAAAGCCTCCGGAACATGCTGTGTGGTGTGATCCAAAGACATTCACACCCTCATAATGGTATTGATATGTCAAAAATCCAGTCATCAAGCCGTTCAGAAGTTAGACAGGAGAATGGGTTTGGTGGGAAAGGTTTAGTCTAGTCGTCTTCCTCGTGTTCATTCCAGGTTTAGCAGTAGGACTATTTCCAGTATTTTATTTTTTTTGTCCGGTTTTCTGTTTATTCTTTTCAAGTGCTTGTTTGACTTTATACCTTTAATTTATTTTCTCTTGTCAGTTTCGAGGTTTCAATGCTGCATACCTATGTCTCAAGTTAATCTTGTTTCCAATTTAAACTTGTCAATTAAAAAAAAGAAGAAAAAAGAAACAATTTGCTTACACTACAAACTAAAATATTCAGTGATGTTTTAAGTAAAATTTCACATGTTTTGTTACTTACTTGTGAGAAAGAGCTTCAGTCTCTTGCTTTGCTGAAAAATAGTTAATTGAAATCTAGAGACCAGTGATTGAATTAATTGAGAAATGCTTCAGAGAATGCATCAAACGAGCTGGTGCTTTTGTTATGCCATGTCTTCAGTATTATCCAACTTGAGGAAAATTTCATGTCATTTCATGGCCTCTAATAGCTTCTGAGTGGCTACTTACATTTCTTGGCTCCCACAAAATTTTCATTGATATTGTAATTTCTTATTTTTTTCTTAAATTGAATGTCAGAGCACGTTTCTGAAAGTATTTTAGTTTTTATTTTGCATAATTGTATAATGAATGCCAAAAATATTGGCTTTTGTGATTGACCGCAGTATTTTCACAGTGCACAAGGTTAGAATATTCTTGTTGACTTAGGCACTTTAAAAAACATGAATTGTAAAGTTTGTGCTATCACTAACTTTTTTCTTATCTTTCTTCTGTAAATGTTAGAAGTATGTTACCCAAATATGTTTTTTTCAGTACAATGTGATTTGTTATCTAGATGTACATATGTGAAAAAGTTTAACTTAATTTGTTATATATCAGATTTTGTACAGTTTAGTTTTATACATTCTTGGTATATTTTTGTTTTGCCATTAGCTAGGATAGGCCCTTTTGAAATGAGCTAACATTGCAGTATACCAAAGAAATCATGTTTGCAATTTCCAAATTGTGTTTATCATGTGCGGCAAGGGCAAAGAACTGACTGAAATGTTGGCTAGATATTGATGCCAGTAGACTTAATGATTGTAAAGGAATTTCAAAATTCGTTACATTTCTATTCCACATTCTTTCAAAAAATTGTGCCTTGGTACTGAAACATCACAATTTGTTTAGAAATCGTCCCGTTTATTTTCTCCTTGAAATAAACAAAACTCATAAATTAAATATCTGTTTTTGTTAAAGATAGTGATGACCTCCATGCAATTTTACTATAGACAAGACGGTAATTGGTTTTTGCAACAGGAAGGTTCATGGCTACAGTTTTTCTTGGGCACCACATTAAACCGCTTTGGGACGTTGACACAGCTAAGGTACTATTGGTGGGCTGGGTCAGGACTAGTCAGGACGCTGATGGCCCTGGTGTCTTGTTGTGGTGGTTGCAGAGAGTTGGAAGGTGGTCGTCAACTGTAACCTGTGCGGCAAGGTGCTGAAGAGGGGCAGCCTGCGCAAGCACATGGTGGACCGGCACTCGGACAACGTGCACGCCTCCACCTGCCAGTACTGCAACAAGCACTTCCGCACGGCCAACTCGCTCTCGAACCACTTGTCGCTGTACCACCGCGAGCTCACGCAGGCTGCCAAGAAACTGCGACAGCCGGGGCTGGGTACAGGGCAGGGGCAGGGCGCGACAGTCCATGCGGGGGTGCTGGGGGCGGGTCCGGGTCCGGGTCCGGAGGTGGCAGGGGGTTGCGGTACAGCGGGCATGGGTCCTGCTGGGCCCGCCGCCGTGCCTGTCATCATGCAGATGCAGCCGCTTGTACCGCCCCCGCCCCCACCCCAGTACCTGCCCATGGCCACCCTCGAGGTGAACAACCCCTTGACGCCCTCGCCGGCCCCGTCTCCCGTCCCCGTGCCCGCCCCTGTCTCCAGTGGCAGCGCGAGTATTCTGCATCCCACCACCTCACAGAGCTGGAGCAATTGTTCATATTGAGGAGGGTTGTAGGGAATTTGGATTGTCCTGCTTTAACTGGGGAACAATTTTCTTGCCAAAGATTGTGCATTTTGCGTTTGATTAGAAGTCTGAATGTTCTAGTTCCTGATAGTGTTAGAATTTAGACAGTAAAATATACCGTACCTGTTCTGACTTTACTGTTTTGATATTCACAACAATACTCTTTTACACCAGAAGTTAAACTGGTAAGTAGTCGGTTAACTTTCACACGCAGTCTCATTTCACAAAGGTATCTCAATCAACAAGGGACCTCAACACAAGGGGTTAGTCATATCCGCTCACTCAATTATGATATGGAAAGAAAAACTTGTTGACTTTTACTGTACATGCTTTGGAAGATGAAATCAGCTTGCTTGTAAGAATCATGTCCTCATGCGCATAGCTTAGTCAATATATCTGCCCATTAAGTTTTATCTTTTATTCTTTACAATTGTCAACAGTCACCAAGACATGCTACTTGTTTCAGGACCTGCTTACCTTATGGCAACACGCTACATCACTTGCCACCTCTGCGGAAAGACCATGCGGAAAGCAAGTTTGCGCCGCCATATGGAGGATCGTCACATGCCCAACCATCGTTCTAATTGTCCTCACTGCCCAAAGACATTCCGGACATCCAACTCCTTACAGAATCATCTCTCTCTCTACCACAGAAACTTCCGCAGGAAGCGCATGGGTATGATGAGAGGTCATCCAATGGATCCCATGGATGAGCAGCAGCAGCAGCAAATGACCCAACTGAGTCAACAGATCAATCAGCATTTAAGTCAGCAAATTAATCAGCAATTAAATCAACATTTGAACCAACAACTTGGGCAATATGACCAGTTAGATCAACGTCAACAGGAGCAACTCCGTAGTATTGAGCTGGAAATGCGCCGTAAGCAGGATAGTAGGCTTGATACGAATAACAAGCAGGAAAGGGTTCTTGATGATATTCAGCAAATAAGTCAGCATATAAACCAGCAACTTGGACACTATGACCAATTAGATCAGATTCAGCGAGAGCAACTTCGCCTTGAGCTTGACATGCGTCGTAAGCAGGATGGTAGAATTGAATCTAATAGGCCTGAGCATGAGAGAAGTCTAGAACACGATATACAGGATGATCAACACATGCATCAGCAACAGTCTCATTCTCTTCCTCCTGTGTCAGCATCCTTGCAGTCCATGTAGTTTACTCACTACTTATGGCCATGCTGGTGATGCTCACCATCTCCGTCCTTTCTCAAGACATTAGTCTTATGCTCATATTTTTAAGTATAAGTCTTGTTATTTTGCTCCTAGTGTTTGGCAATTGATATAGTTGAACATAGAAGTAGGTTTTTAAAAGTGAGATGTAGGCATTCTATGGTATTCTTATGAAAGGGATAAGAACATGATTCAGACATGGTCACTCTTTTGAAAAATGTCATTACTTTTCCAAAATAATTTATTTGCCAATTTCTGTTGAATTTGCTTGTTTGTGGTGGCTGTGCTGCTCTTAACTTGGTTTGTGTACACTGCATAGAAGCAAGATTTGAAAAAAACAATATGATATTGTTGTTAAATAGAAATGTGAAGCAATTATATTTTTACTAGGTTTTGATGAATCGCATTTAATAGTTTTTGTTTTCTTTCTTTAATTTATTTTTAAGATTCATGATGTATACGCTTACCTGAACTCTTGCTGGTATTTTTCCATAGATATTTTAGGTTATTTTTAGTTTTAAAGGGGGCAACTTCCCTAATTCCTTGTTTGTCACCATTCGTTCCAGAATGTTGTCTATTTTTTGTAAAGAACAATTTCTTCCCTTCATTGTTCCTGTTGTGAATTACTATATCTAGTTTTTATTATTGAAAATAGGCATACATTTTTGAGCCTTAACTGCAATGTGGTACTTAATCTTAGTGAGAGTTTATGTTATGACTGTGGCATTCCAATTTTATTTTTCTGCGATGTACCTATGTTAGTATTATATTTAAACTTTTCATATGTATATTGTCTCAAAGCCAACGGGTTCATTTCTGTATACACTACCGAGATGCTATAAATAAGTAGCAGTCTCTCCATGCTATTTTTCTCTCAACTAAATTAGTTTGTAATGCTGGCAGCATGTTAAAGTGTAAAGCCCATCATGGTTCTTTAACTAATAGTCTTCTCAAATACCTTAAAACTATCTGTAACTGTGATGTTATTCAAATATTGCCATGCATGATATAGAAAGGGAGTGATATATACAGTGCTGTCTAAGTCTTCAGTGATCTCTCCCTATTTTATTTATCATTTTCAACTTCCTAATTATAAAGTTCTCGGTGCAAGTTACTAGTGAGATATGCAATATGTTGACTGATTGGATTTTTTTTTATTGGATTAATGTATGGGTGCGTTTATTTATTAATCAATTTGATAGCTTTATCTTTTTCCAATAACAATTTCTTCAAACATTCCTTGAGAACTGAAATTTTTTTTTTCTGCTGTGTTCTTTTGTATTGGTAAAGCCATGATGCAATAGCTTTTTTGATCATTGGTAATTCGCTTGTGCAGAGGCACTTCAACTATCAGTATTTTTGAAATGGCCTTGTATTATGAGAGATGTGCCATGTTTGTTTGAAATATTTTATTTTTATTTTTTTCCGGACTTGATCTCATAGTCTTGGGACTGGGATGTTATAAGTTATATTTTTAATATTTCTAACAGTCTTAAGAGTCATGTTTGAAATTATTTCTCCATTTTGTCTATCTTTATTAGAATCAGTTTGAGATTGATATCACTACCAGTGAAAATAGCTTCAAGTTTAAGGTAGAAAAAGAAAAGCTGCTTACTAATTTTGAAAGTTCCTGCTCAGTACTGGTATTTTTCAGGTGAAATATTGTTAGCTTAATTTGTGATTATTATATATTTTTTGGGGTACTCTATCCATGTTATTTGGTAGTTTTACATGTCTTCTTTGTTATTGCTACATCGAAGTTAAGTTCCGTGCCTGCATTTAAAAAAATGCAATCAAACTGCCTCTTGTCTTTTTTTAAACGGGTTATTGTATTTATGTACCTAAGCCACTTTGTGGTCTTATTTCAAAATATATATTTTTAAGATCTTTGTTGAAGACCTTTTCCATCTTTTCTTTCTCAAAGATGTTAGTTATGTATTTAGTTGGCTTATATGTTAGGATTTTTATGTCATTGTATGAATGGAAATGTCAGTATGCAAACGGGTTCAACTGGAATAAAGATGTGATGGAAAATAATAATATGCCTCTTACTTACAAACTGCCTCCCTATCCCTACTATGACAGATAAACTTATCATGCAGCAACAAGGGTGCTATGACAGGAAAGGCATGTGGTTCGCGGTTGTCCCGCCCCCCTCCCCAAATTTTGTGTGCCGTGGGCCTGGCTTGCATTGCGTTGGCGTCGCATTTCAGAGACGGCGCAGTGCCCGGAGTGCGGCCGCTGGATGACGCAGTGCAACCTGAGGCGACACTACCGGGACCAGCACATGCCAAACCAGGCGCGGCGCTGCCCGCTCTGCGGGAAGTGGTTCCGCAACTTGTCTAGTATGCAGAGCCACAAGTCCAAGTACCACCGCACGACAGCGCCCCCCGGCCCCGGCCCCGGGCCCGGCGCGGGCGTGACGTCCTCGTCGGCGACCTTGGCGCTTCCCCAGCCCCAGCCCCAGTTCGTCGCGGGGACGTGGACGCCGCCGCCGTTGCCGGCCCTCTACTCGCTAGAGCGGTCCGCCCCCGCCCCCGGCCCCGCCCCTGGCTCCGCCTCCAGCTCCGGGGCGGTGCCAGGGCGGGGCCTCAACCTCCAGCAAGTGCCGCCCCCTGTTCTGCTGGAGCTGGAGCCCCATCAGCTCGACAATGAGCACGATATCAGAATGGTGAATCGGACCTAGGAAGGTTGCGATTTAACTCTTGGAACTCTCGAATCTGTGCGGAATCTGCCTCTGCATCTCTCTCCTTGCCCTCTCATGTCATGTGGTCGGGGATATGTTTCATTTAATTTTATACGAGATTTATGTGTATAGCTCTGTGTTCTATTAGACTGCAAGATATTAGACTGTGATCATTTTAGATGTCGTATATAACGAGCATACGTGATAAAATAGCAGTATTTTTAGGCTGAAGTTAAAGGATTTTTTTTATTTTGTTGATTCATTTGTTTAATAATTTTTTAATAAAATACTTCTACAGTGTGACTATTGTATGACTTGTTGCGAGATGCGTCACGGGACGTTCTATGCCTGTTTCCCACGCCGCGCTGATGGTGTCGGGTCGGGGTTCCTGCTTAGTGACCCAAACCTTCGCTACCCCTCCCGGGCTGCGCCCCACCTCGCCTGCTTGCTGCTTCTGCCTGAGCCTGAGCTTGATGTGACAGTGACAGGGTCGTGTTTTGGCTTCGCAGGCGCGGAGGCGGCCCTGGCGACAAGCCCGGGGCTGGGGCCGGGGCCGGGGGTTGTGTCGGCTCAGGCTCAAGGCCAGGGCGAGGCCGCCGGCCACGCCTGCCTCTGCCCGGTGTGCGGCAAGCAGTTCGTCAACCCCGCCAACAGGCAACGGCACATGGACAACATCCACGGCAAGGACCAGGGCCCCTTTCAGTGCACCGTCTGCTTCAAGATGGCCAAGAACAAGAACGCGCTCGACTCCCACGTGTACTACTACCACCGCAAGGGCGGCGGCGGCAGCGGCGGCGAGGGGCCGCGCAGGACTTAGCTCCCACCTGAACATGTAGGCCGCCCTCATGTCCTCTGGCGCGCCCCGGCCGGGCCGGGCCGGGTCCCTCCGCCCGCCTCCGCGCCCGCCCCGCGCCACTCAGTATATCCAGGGGCAGTGGAACAGACGCAGCGCAGGCGGAGCGTGGAAGTTTAAACCCGGCGCCCCCGTGCGTTCTGTTGCAGACGCGGCGCCGCAGGTGACCACAATCAACATCGACACGTCCTCCTCTGCCCCCGCGTATGACGTGCTGCGCGGCCCCGGGCCCGGCCTGCGCTTAGGCCCCGAGGCCCCCGGGGGCGGCGCCGCCGCCGGCACCGCCACCAGGGGCGGCCGCGCGCTGGCCAGGGCCGGGGGCGGCGGGGGCGGCGCCGACATGGCCTACCAGTGCTCGCGGTGCCCGAAGCGCTTTGCCACGCAGAGCAACCTGCGCCGCCACTATCTCAACCTGCACGGCCCGGACCGAGGCCCCTTTCTCTGCCCCTTCTGCGGCAAACTGACGAAAAACAAAATCTCCCTCAAGTCCCACATCTACGCGTACCACAAGCTGCACGGCGGCGCCGCGGGCGCGGGCGCGCCGCCTGCGCAGGCGCAGCAGTGGCCCGACGCCGGCGCCGCCAACCAGCCCGACTAGCTCCCCTTGCCACCCCTTGTTCCGAAACCAAACCTGTTCTCCTATTAAAAAATGATTTATCCCGTTTTATTTCTTGTGTCTGACTTGATATTGTCTTGCCGCTTGCCGATCCCCTTGTGTCCCCTCGTCGTCGCCCTGCTGGTGCGCCCTCTGCCAGGCAAGTACCCCTGCTGCACCTGCTGCGCCGGGGTGGCCGACGGCACCGGCACGCCTCCGCACACTCTGTAAGCGAACCAATCAGAAACGTTTTTCCTTACGCGGACGGCTATCTAACAAATAACACGCTTGGGTGGCGGTATAAGTGAGTGAATGTGCGCGTGCGTGCGTGAGTGTTCCGTGTGTGCTCCGTGATCTTTTTTTTTTCCCTTTTGGCTCCTCGCTCACCGCATTTTGCTGTTTGTTGCAGCGTTCTTCGGCGACCCCTGGCGCATGGTGGCGGACACGGGCGAGGGCCTCGTGTGCCCGGTCTGCCAGAAGAAGTTCACGCGTCGGGACAACCTCAAGAGCCACTTCTCGAACCTGCACGGCGAGCACCGCGGGCCCTTCCGCTGCAGCTACTGCTTCAAGGTGACCAAGAACAAGATGAGCCTGCGCGCGCACATGAAGAACTACCACCCCAACAAGCGCACCAGCGGCGCCAACAACGCCGACAACGCCATCAAGCTGGACGACTCCCCCATGGCGGTGCCCGTGGCCGCGCCGCCGCCGCCCACCGCCTCGCCCCTCACCCTGCAATGACTGGCGGGCCTGGCTGGATGCGATCGGAGCGCGCCCGCGCTCCAGCAGGCGATGGGCGAGTTGGAGCACTTCATGATGACCTAGGGGAGCATGGACGGCTTGCCTGGCCTCCTAGGCCCCTTTCGAGGAAGGTAAACCTTTTGTATTCCCTACTTACTTGTTAGTGTCGTACCAAATTCTTATTTTTTTGTGGCCTGGTGTGTCTCAGAGCTATTATTAACTGTATACTAATCAGCTAAGGACTTTTCCACATTTCATCTTGTGGAGTCGTGTTTGGTAACAACAGTATCTTGTACATAGTTGTATGTGTGGCGTTGCCTTGGGCGGTGCATTGCCGTCGGTGTCATTTCTCAGTTTCAGTGATATAGATTACATTACTTTGGTGTATATGCATGCACGTGTCTTATTACTATCAGCTAACAGTTTCAGGTATTTTCAACATGGTGTATATGAGATTTAATTCCTTTCTGTTGTGCTGTGCATTTTTTTTTTAATTTTGCTCAATTGTTTGTTGTTTATGATTTCATGCTCTAGTGATAGGACCAAAATACCTCATTTCGTTTTCTGCCTTACTTTGAGGATGCCAAAGTAGTCAGTATGTATTTATTTTATTTTAAGTTCTTTCTCAATTAGTCGTATAACCGGCTGGCCGGCCTCATTTGTGCGGTATTTCCGTGACGAGTACAGTATTACTAAATTGAAAATAGCTAGTGGTCAGATTTTGTGAAGTTTTTGTAAGTCTGCCTCTCCCACTTAATCAATATAAAATTCCTAATTTATTTACTTAAATCAACTTTTTTTGTACGGAGTGTACCTTTTATTTTCATCTGATTTGAATTACTCTTTTCTGTTCTCTTGTGACCAAAGTCATAGAGCTGTATTAAGGCATTATTTTAACAGGGTATGTCGCTGTAATTTTACATTGATTGAACTCCTTGTTTTATTAACAAGTCAAATTTCGGGTCTTTCCTTTTAGTCCTTGTATATAATTGAACCATAGTCTGATAGGAGTGTAAGGTTTGCAGGGCGCCTGTGAGGTAGGCAATCGTGTGCGGCCGTGTGGTCAGATGGCCTACCTCAAGGTTGCGAGCTCTTAGCTCTGTAGAATAGACTGCTTAGTGATTGTACCAAGATACCTGATCAAAATGGATGATCTTCTTAGTATTAAGTATTTATTTTTGTATACATTGAACCTTGTAGGGGGTCTTACACTCCTCAATATTTCCGGGTATAATTGTCAGTCAGGCGCCAAAACGTAAGTGATCTAATCATTTTTTAAATTAGTTTGTAAGATTTATGACGCTGGAATCTCGCGGTGTAGTCTGTACCACCGCCTCTAGTGACAAGTCATTTTGTGCCTACCCACTTTGTGGTATTTTTGTAGAATAAACCTTTCAATAAACATGCCAATGATAGATCAAACTTGTCTCGCTTTCTATGTACAATTTAAACAAACGAACCTGACGTCAACAGTGCGGATCCTCGCCCGGGGCCAACGGGAATTAATTGAGAGATTTATATCCATATAGCTCTTTTGGGACGGACCCTTCCCTCACTTCAAATCACTGCCGTAGGATGTCGGCATAATCCTTATTTTATTCTCTCCCGGCGGGATACTTAGTTTTAATTGATTTCATAAACGACGCTAATCCAAGCCCAGCTGGCTCGCGACCGCGTGTACCTTTTGGCAGTGGCGGGTCGGGTCGGGTCGGGCCGGGTTGGGCCGCGCTGTCCCCAGGGCTGTCCCGTCCAGTCCGTCGTCTGTCCCGCCCTGCCCTGCCCTGTCCCCCCTGCCCCCGAGTGTTGCGGCCACCGCGGAGAAACAGCCCGACATTCCTAGCGGTAGCAGCAGCCTGGTCCGAAACCTTCTCTGAGCGGTGGCTGCTGTGCACATTATGCCCTCCTCGAATCAATTAGACAAATTCTCCAAAGCTGGATCCAGCAGAGACAGAGGGAGAGAGAGCGGGAGAGCGAAAGAGAGAAGAGGGAGACAGTCTTAGGATAATATGAATGCCCCTGGCGGCGGGGCGGCGGTCCGCCCTCGGCTCGGCTGCCAGCGCTATCATTTATTCAGATTTTTATCCCCTGACGTGTCAACGTGCCCGGCCCGGCCGGTGGGGCCGGCGCGGCGAGGGGGGAAGGCCGGGAACGCTGGTGAGAGCGCTATTGGGACCGACCGGCTAGTAGATTTTCTTCCGAAAAGACAGCAGGCGGCCCTGTGCGGGGCGTGCGGGGGGCGGGGCGGGGCGGTGCGGGGCGGTCTCAGCTCTCCTGACGCGGCGGAGGTGGGCGATGGTGAGGAAAGCGCGGGAGGAGGAGGAAGGGGAGCGCGGTGATGCAGCTCATCAACCCGAGAGCCGCCCCTGCCCTGCCCTGCCCTGCCCTGCCCTGCCCTGCCCTGCCCTGCCCTGCCCTGCCCTGCCCCTGCCCGTCTCTCCTCCGTGCATGTAAATGACACGCGCCTCCCGCCCTGCAAGGGCCGCGGGGCCGAGGGGAGAGACAAGGCGGGGCGGGGCGGGGCGGGGCGGGGCGCAACTCGCCTCGCATGCGAAATGTAATTCTGTAATTCACCGTGCTGCGCTGCGTCGGGGGCAGGCATGGCACGGCGGACCCTGCCCGTCCCGTCCCGTCCCGCCCTGGGCCTGCCCTGCCCTGCCCTGCCCGCCACACTTCGCCCCTTGTAAAACAGACGTCAGTGCAGCCGAAGCGACGTCTCCCTCAAGCCCCAGCCTGCAGCCCTTCCCTTTGGCGCCCCGCCCCGCCCCACCCCACCGCGGCGCCTGTCGGGGTAGGTAATGAGAAGCTCGGGGGCGGCGGGCGGGGTGGGGCGGGGCCCGAGCAATGCAAGTAAAGGAGTCGCAAACAGTGCGGGGAAAGGTAGAGCGCACATGTAATTCTGGACCTCTCTAAATCCTCGAAATATCTTTCTTTTAGTAGTTAGTTTAGTACCTTCTTGTTTATACACTCCTGGAATGCCCCTCCAGCAGACGATCATCTTGATTCGGATCGATGGATCGAGAGCCCCCGCCCCGCCACCCGTCCTGACCCGACCAGCTTTACTTCAGTAACAGCTTTCAGATCTACAAATTTCGCCAAAACTTATACAATAATAATTTACGAAAAAGTCTCTTTTCCGTCACGTTAGCTGCTTTCGCTCAGATCCGAAATTTTTAATGCATCGGCAACGAGTGTGGTTAGGTTGGATTGAAGTTGGCAGCTCTGCAGTGACGGTTGCAGTGACAGTTTGAAGAAATGAGCATCGCTCAGTGACGCGCGCGTCTCGTTCGGTACGGCGTTTTTATTCGTTTTCGCGGTTTGAACAAAACTTTTAGCATCCGTGCAAAGTATCGGCGTGAACATAAGATATTCAAGTAGTGTCGGGCTAGACTATTCTTCGGTAAAAGTCTTAAATCGGGACTGTGTGTGATGTCAAGATCGCCAATAAGATTGCCTACGTGATGCCGCTGGTAACCTATGTCAGCCGCCATTTTGTCGAACGTTGACTGGATGAACGTCTCCGGGGGACTCTGCTGGTAAGTGTTTTACCTCGACGGTCTTGTTCAATGTTAGTCATCCTGGGCCAACATCGCAATTATTGCGGCTGTCATTTTATCGTAGAAGAGACAAAATCCAGGTCGGACAGCGCTTTTTCGGATTTAGGGAAAATCGCCAGGTGAGACAAAGATAGGTCGGACAATCTGGCTGCACCGAGGGCAGGGGTGGCGTCCGCAGCGGCGTGGGTTCCTGAGGGAGGTAGCCGCCGAGGGCGGGGCGGGGCGGGGCGGGGTGCAGAGGCAGTGCACTGCGACCGTAGGCTACGGCGCCCTACAGGTCGTTACAACTTGCGTAATAACCTCGCTGTCACTTGTCGGGAATGGGATGCACGGGTGTGGCGTGGGGCGGGCGGGCGGCCGCGGCCCGAGCACGTAAAGCTAGGGGTGGGAGATGGGAATGACAGCTCGCTGGCGGAGCCCTGTATCCACCCGGCCCGCCTGTCACAAAGTTTGTTGCGGGGCGGGGCGGGCCGGGCCGGGCCGGGCCGGGCGGGCGCGCTGGTCCAGGCCCACGGTAGCACCAGCACCAGCACCCTGCCCTGCTCGGAGCGGAGCCAAGCTGAGCGCCGCGCAGCTGGGCGCGGGTGCGTGTGGCTGAGGCGGCGGTGGCAGCGACTCACTGCACTGTTCATTCGCCGTTAGTTTGGCGCGCGCAAGGCGTGCGTCGCGGGGCGGAGCCCTGCACATGTGCTGCAGCCGCGGTCAAACAGAACACCGAGCTGCTGATTCCATTCTCCCGCCCGCCCCGCCCCGCCCCGCCCCGCCCCGCCCGCCTCGTTTGCATACGGGGCCCGGGCGGGGCGCGCAGGCGCGCAGCGGCCGGCGTGCAGTACCAGAGCCGAGTGTGAGTGAGCCTTCTGCCCTGACGCGTCCCAAGCCGCTTATGCAAAGTGGCACACGGCACGGCGCGGCCCGGTGGAGGTCCCCCCCCCCCCTCCCTCCGGGGGCCGATTGGTTAGAACGAATTAAGTGAAATGTCTCTCGATATGACGCGCAATCACTCGCCTATAAGCCCCCTCCTCAGGATCTCCCCGCCGCCACCGGCAGAGCCGAGTGCTAAACTTTTATTTGTGATGGCCTGTACAGCGAGAGAGTGCCCGGGGAGCACCCGGCCCGCGCCCCGCCCGGCACCCCAAACCCTAGCCCGCCACGCCACGCCACGCCGCGGCCCGCCACGTTAACTTAATGTTATTGGCCCGGGCGGGCTGGGTTGGGCTGGGCCACCAGGGCCACCAGGGACGCACGACTCGCATTAGGTCTCAGATTTAAAGAGCAGTGGACAGCAGCACGCTGCTCCACGCGTGGCCCGGGCCAGACCGCGGGGTTACAGGTCGCCCCGCCCCGCCCCGCCCCGCCGCGGCCGCTGCCCCACCAGCACGGAGGTTCACAAGGCCCTTACCGACGAGGGCCCCGGAGGGCCCCGCGGACGAGAGGGAAGCTATGGGCGGGGCGGGGCGGCGGGAGTGCTCCAGGAGCTCTGTGCGCTGCGGTGTGCAGCTCAGCTGCTGACAAGATGCCCCGCCCTGCGCGCTGACCTCCACGCCGCGCCACGCCGCGCGCCTTGCGGCCTGCTTCCCTCCCCGTCCCCGTCCCCGTGCCCATGCCCGCTGCACTAGGCTGCACCTGGCTCGCGGTGGGGGCCGCCCGCCCGCCCGCCCTGGCCGCCGCGGGCCGGGCCGCGCCGGGCCAGCGTGCGGCAATATGCCGGTTTAAAAGGACAGTTTATGACGCTAAATGCTTCTCTTTACGATCTGCACTGATCCGCTTGGCTACTTGATTTCGAGAACGCGCCTCGACGCGGCGACGGCCAGCGGCCGCGCTGTCGTTGCGGGAGGGAGGCCAGCGCGGCGGCGGGGCGGGGCGGAGAATACATCAAGAGGCATTTTCGTGGACATCGTTTAGGACGGTCACTAACGGCTGAAAGCTAATCATATAATAATGACTGCAATAATAAACCTGCCCCTTTTGAAGAGATTAGCGGCGCACACGCGCACACGCGGGCGGGGCGGGGCGGGGCGGGGCGGGGCGGGGCGCGGCGGTGGGGTGCGGCGGCGGGGTCCATACCGCGAGCTTGTCAGCTGCGGGACCGCCGCGCCACTCCGTCCGAGCGACGGGACGGGACGGGCACGGGCGCCCCTGAACCACTCGTTCGCCCTGCTACACTCATACGCCTCTGGACCCAACCTGCTCGCCTCGCACTCCAAATCCTTTCTTAAAAATCGCTTCATCTAACCACATTTTTTACCTAACAGCCATCTCAAAAAAATTACCCCTTTAATTCACAAAATCTCTCCGATTGTCACACTTTAATTTCTCGTGTTTGATGGAACTACTACGCAGCACGCTGCCGGGCCGCGTCCGTGAGGGGCGCAGTGAAAGGTAAGAGGCGGCTAAGAGGATGCTCGTAAATCTGGCCTGCTGGCCGTATATGTACCTTGTTGCGCGACGCGACGTCCGCAAATATTGGTCGCCTATTCCCCGCTGCTGCTTCTCTCCTCCTTCGTCCCCTCCCTCGCACTCGCTCCGTGAGGGTACCAGCGGTGGTTGCGGGCGGGTCGTAACCGACGGCCTAGTAGGTGGCAAGTGGTTCGCATCCCAACCGATTTCTTTCAGTTTTATTTTTGTTCTGTCGCTTAGCTTTTCTTAAAATTGTAACCACCGTCGTTATAAACGAGATCCTATTACTATCCGGCCACAGAACTGCCACACGACTAAGCAAAAAAAAAAAAAAAAAGAAGTTGGCGGTTGTTGAACCAGTGTTCACCAGGCGCAAACACCAGTGTCGATACCAATGACGCCACGCGTCCGGCTTAGCACCGCAGGGACAGCAGGCGTGCTGATGACACCGGTTTCGTTTCTGCGGTATGACTGGGGCATCTTGCAGCATCACTCGTAGTGGTCTGGCGTCTGGTACCGTGGCGTCGTAGCCGTGCCGGCATAGTGTCCGCGCGCAGAGTCGCAGGACGGGGGTTCGAATCTTATCTAAAGATTTAATTTTTCTGAGGACAACTTGGAGTGGAATTCAAGCCCCCCATTTCAACCGAGCTCCCTCGTGGAATAGCCGACGGTCTAGTGGTCTAGTGGTGCCGCGAAAACCGTGGGGTGTCTGTGAGACTCGGCACATGGGGCCTGGTTCAAACCCAGGTAGGTTCTTCACTGGTAGCGACAGCGGGTTGCCAGGAAGTTCCGTCTCATGCCCACGACTGGTGGTCGGTCGTGGGGTCATAAGTCCTAGAATCTGGCTCCAAAAATAGCTATTCCATGCTCTGGGGACAGGGCAGTTCGGTTAACCACCGTACGACTAAATCTGGCAGTACGGGGATCAAATCTGTCGAATTGCGCGACAGGATCGCAGTCAGAAAAGCACCGGTTCCCATAAGAACACCGAAGTAGTTGGCTGCCACGGGGGGTAAAAGCCCTGTGCCTGGCGGGAACCGCAACCTCCTTCGGGAGGTTTACTGTCGCAAAAATTTTCCATGTTTTCACGCCACCCTTTCACTTGCAGAGCACGTACGTAATTTTTCAAGGTTAAGCTCGAAAATGTTTGCATGCTACCGTACGACCAGAGATATATGTAGCTCGCGGAAAGGCGGTTGCCCGGGAAACACCGGATCCCATCTGAACTCCAAAGTTAAGCCCGAGGGGATAGGTTAGGTCCCCCCCCCCCCCCATTTTTTCGGTTTACGTACGTAAATCTTTCGTACAATTTTTCGGCGCATCCTTCGGCATGATCCTTTGATACATATTCCTTCTCCCTCCAAATTATCCGTGTTAGCAAGGTCGGACAGAGCTTTTTTTTGGGTTTCGGGGAAATCGCCAGGTCGGACAAAGATAGGTCGGACAATCTAGCTGCACCGGCGGCCTGGCACGGCCCGGCACGGCCTCGTGTTGACTTATTGAATCCCCGGCCTGGCCTGGCCCGGCCCGGCCCGGCATGCGCTCAGCGTTTTTTCCTTGGAGCTTTATTGATTGCTGATCTTGTCTGCAGGGGTGTCGCTGGTATGCTTGGCAGGAAGTCAAAAGAGTTAACGAACCGCTCCCGGCGGGCGCGGCCAGGCCCGGCCCGGCCCGGCGAGCGCGAGGCTGGTTAACACCTCGCGGCCCTGCGCCGCCCTGCCCTGCCCTGCGTCCTGTGCGCGCGGCCAGCCCTTTTGGAGATGCGGGGATGCAGAACACCTCGACGAGGACGCCTCCCATCAGCTGTGGCCCGAGAAGCACGATGGGTTGCCTACCTCCCCGGCGGCGGACTGCGGAGTGGAGCAGTCCTGATGAAACCCCTACCAATTCTACCCTGGCACAAAGGTACTGTGAGACTCCTTATAAAACGACAGACTACCGTATTTGCCGAGACCCGACTAAAGTGTCGTATCTACGCGTATCGGCCGCTTCGAAACGGACGCGCGCCGCGCTCCTATTGGGCTCTATTTAATTTGCGATCCGGGGCTGCACAAAGAGATTGATTTCGATCGCCTTGATTATAAACCATATAGAATTAATTTTCCCCTGCTGCGGGTACTGAATAGGTAGGCACACGCGCGCGGGGCGGGGCGGGGCGGGGCGGGGCGGGCGGGCGGGCGGGCACACCCCGACCCCCTGTTCATTATGAAATTCCTGCTGTCCTAGATGTGGGGCTTTGGCACCGACGGAGGGGTGGGGAGGGGGTGGTCGGGCCTGCCTGCAGGCAATTATTGGCAGACGATGAGATCGAAATGAGGATGGCTATCTGCAGGAGCGCGCGCGCATTTGTGCATGTGTGTGTGTGTCACCGGCGGGCAGGGTTAACGAGCCCATGCGTGCCGTTATTAGCAGACCGGAGGGGGGAGGGGCGCGAGGAGGAATTGAGCCGTCAAACTTGAACAGAACATTGTTATGGCCGTGATTTTATTTTTATGGGTAAACAAACACACGCGCCCGTTCGGGGTTTATACGCTGCGAGGAAAACGCGGACGCGTTTTTTTTCTTACCTTCCCCTCTTTTTATTACTTTACCGGGCGGGGCGGGGCGGGGCGTCTGGCCCGGTTATATATGGCGAGCGATCAGTCGGACGTCACAACATCATCCGTGCGTCTGTCCCGTCCGGACGAGTCGGGAGTCATCCGCTCCAGGAGGCAGACGGGTCCGGAGCGAGCGCCCGCCGCGCCGCCTGCTCCAGGAGCGGCTGGAGGCAGGCCAGCCGCAACCGAGTCCAGGGCGCAGCCCCCGACGCCCCCGACTCGGCTCGCGGTGCGCCCAAAAGCCGAGGGTGTGTACGGGACGGGCGATAGGAAGAGGGATAGAATAGCTGCGGTTTTGAGTGTCGGGCTTGAGACGAGGACCGCACCGGGACAATCGCCGCGGCGGAGTGTAAAACCTAACCTGCCCCTTCGAGCCGGCGGGCAGGGCGGGGCGGGGCGGGGCGGGGGGTGGGGCCGAGCTCCTCCCGGCTATGCAGTCCCGCCCCGCCTCATTATTAGTACTGAGCATTAAATCAAGATGCGCGTCCCCCGCGCCGCGCCGCGCCGCGCCATGCGGCGGTTTATGAGAATTTATTTGTGAAGTCCACGCCGCGCGATTTTATCTGTAGCAAGTGACAGAACAAAAGTGCGCGTCGGACAAGAGAATGGGGCGACGCCACCGCCGCCCGCCGCCGCGCAGGGCACGGCACGGCAGGGCACGGCAGGGCAGGGCTCGGCTCGGTTCCGATCGGGGCTTTGCTTCAGCCGCTTCAGCCCTCGGTGTGGCGCGGCGTGGCGCGGCGCGCATGGCGCTGCCCGTCGCGGCCCCCCGCCGGCCAGCCGCCCTCTGCGTTGCCGCGCCGCGCCTCGCCACGCCGCGCCACGCCGCGCAGCACAGTGGTCTGGTCGCGTTTAATCTTGCAGCTCACCGCGCGACTCGACCGGCATATTGTGTCTGTTGTGTTGTCTATTGAGGGGCGACGTCGTGGCGTGGCAGGGCGTGGCGGGGCGGGGCGGGGCGGGGCGGGGCGGGGCGGCGACCGGCAGTCCTTTCAAGGCGATCCTTGCGCGTTGCCCTGCGCTGCGCACAGTGGATCCGCCCGCGCCGTCGGCAGTGTCCCCCGCCTCCCCGCCCCGCCCCGCCCCGCCACTGCCCCACCAGAGCTTTTACTTTTCTTTACTTCTCGTGGAATGTGGATCGCCGCCACCGCCGCCCGCTGCTCCTTTGCTCTTCTCGGATTCTCGGGGCGGTGCGGGGCGGCGCGGGGCGGCGCGGGGCGTCGGCGCTGCCTGTCCAGCCCGGCCCATATCGGTGCACCGACGTGACGCGTCGCGGCGCTCTGCAGCAGCGCTGTCACAGCCCATGAAACGTGACGTCACTCGCCTTTACGTCACGTCGAGTGACACGACACACAACGTGACGCGCGTGACATCTCTCTCTCCCACGCGAGCAGTGCAGAGCGGCTGCAGCATCCGTAGCGCCGCGCCGCGTGGCGGGGCGTGGGGCGGGGCGGGTGACAGCGTTATTGCAGAGGGCTCGCAGGCAGAGGTTCGCGACCCCCAGAAGGGCGCGGCGTCGTCGCCACAGTCGTCGCGGATCAGCGCATTCAAATCCTCGAGATGAATGCCCGATTCATGCCGGTCGTCCTGGACCTGTCCTGTCCCCCCGCTGCCGGCCGTATTGACACACTGCCGGCCGACCGGCCGGCGGTGCTGACTTATGGGTTCCTTGGCCCGCGAGCCCCGGCAGGTGCGGCGGGCGGGGTGACGACAATGCAGGGAGGTCATTTCATTCGCGGCTGATTTCCCTTCCTCCCCGGTGAGCTCCAATCAGGGGGAGTGGCTCGCAAGCGCTGCTACAGATCACAAGCGCTACAGGTCATAAGCGCTACAGCTCGCTAACGCTACGGGTCGCAAGCGCTACGGGTCACAAGCGCGACAGCTCGATAGCGGTAATTGTTACAAACCCTCGGAACGCCTTGTGACCTACGTCCGGAAAGAGCAGTATGTGTTTCTGCCAGGGTGTCTTTGGCCGCGGCTCTGGCGCCGGCGCCTGTGGGCGGAGCGGGACGGGATCGCGCGCATGTTGTAGGGCAGGATGACCACCCCATGCGCCCCGGTCGCCGTCCTGCTCCACGCACTCGTTGTCCTGCAGCAGAGCGCGAACCGAATAGGAAAGTACAGTATGTGTTCCTGCGAGGGTGTCTTTGGCCGCGCACAATCCTGTGTATGGTTGTTCTTCGTGAAACCTTTTCGTGTCGCATGTTCTCTAAAGAGGCGGGTGGGGCGTTGGAAGGGGGGAGGGGAGGGGGCAGAGGACGAGGCTCACAGGCGGAGCCGCGCCGGTGATATTACATCGCTCAACACGCGTATTTATACATTTACTGTCCCGTTAATTGTAGGCGCAAGGGTCCGTGCGGCCCGGCCGGCCGGCCGGCACCTCAGCTCAGCCGTAAAGACACCTGCTAGGGAGGGGAGGGGCCGTCCCGGAGCGGGCAGCGGGGGCAGCGCGCCGGAGCCGTCCACCCTCGTGACCTCTCTCGGGTCCGGGGCTCTCACGCCGGGCTGGGCCGGGCGGGAGGAGGCTGCGCCCGCGGCCCCCGCGGCCCCCGGGGGCCCCTGCCTGCACCCTGCAGCAATCACTTCACTTCCATGCGCGGCTCGCCCCCCGTCCTGCCGGCCCGGCCCGGCACTATACAAGGCTGCTTAATGATTCCGCGTTACGTCTCCGTTTTACGACGGACCCTCACGTGGGAAACCAGAGCCGCTCTCCGCCCCGCCACCTGGCTCGGCTCGGCCCGGCTCGGCCCGGCCCGGCTCGGCTCGGCTCGGCTCGGCACAGGCAGTTGGTTCCATTATTACTCTTTGGCAATGCCTTAGCACATCATCGCGCGCGAGAAGGGGCCTGCTAGTTTCCCAACGGGAGGCGGGGCGCACCGCGCCGCCCGGCCCCACCGCCGCCGCCGCCGACGCCTCGTTCTATGGCCCCGGGACACGAACCTGAACCTGCCACTCACCCGGCGCGGCGGCCCGGGTCCGGTCCGGGGGAGGAGCCGAAAAGTCGCGAGGAGGTCGGGCGGGATGTACACTGACAGAAACAAAAAAAAAATCTTGGCTGGGTAATTTTACCTGCTGTGTTATTCGTACCTTTATTCGCCAACCAAATATTTTTCTAGTCCTCTCCATGGAGGGTGACATCCTCTACCCCGTGGTGCCCAGGGGTGGGTGGCGGTGCCTGGCGCCCCCGTTGCCGCCGCCGCTGCCCGTAATGGCGCTGCCACTCATGGCCCCGGGCCCGCGCCGCCCCGAGTAATTGATGAGCAGCGACGGCGACCTTTGCGTCGCTGTGCAGTGCCGTGTCATTCTTGTGGGAGTAGAGGAGCTAGGCGGTGGGGAGCGCGCCCCCGGGGCCCGGCCCGGCCCGGCCAGGCCCGACCGGTAGGCCAGCCGACAGGTCCGCGTCGTTACGCGGGTCTCTTCTCTTCCCGCCTCCTCCCGCGGGTATCGCGACGCGACGCGCGGAGAGGCTATATGGGATAGGATGACGTTTTGAACGGCGGCCAGTTTCAACAGATTTGTTCGCATTTTATTTGACCGCTTGAGACTCGCTCTCCCCACCAGGCCGCCAGGCCGGGCCGGGGAGTCATCACACTAGATCAAGGCGAGGGCTCTCTTCTCTTCTCCGCGGCGCGCAGCCGGTAGGCCGGCCGGCCGGGCCACGCTCTATCACTAAATAATGGAGATAATTTCAACCCTCTCCTCCGCGGCGCGGCGGCGCGCTCCCCAGCTCCAGCGCGGCTCGTAAGAACACGCGCATTATTTATACTGATCGTGAAATTGTGCCATAGTAAAAATGCTTAAGATAGTGAGGCCTGACAGCCTGCCAGCCTTGGGACGGGCAACCCTGCATATACACGCGGCGAGGCGGGCGCCTGGCGACGCGAGGGTAGGCCACCCCGCGAGACAGCGGTGCACGGCGGCGCGGCCTACGCTGCGGGCGGGCGGGCACCTGCAGACCTGGGATAGGTCACCCCGCCTCACCGCGCTCTGCTGTGCGGTGCGGGGGAGGCCGCGGGTCTGGCCCACCCTGTTCAGATCGTATCGCGTTATGACTGCGAGATGAGAGATAGGCGGCGGCGGTGGCGGCGGCAGCGACATAATGAACATAGTAGTGAAGTGCTGAAATCACCCGACATAATCACAGTTCGAAGGTCCGCTCCGCGGTGCAAGGTAACGATGCGCGCGCGTGCGTAAGCGGGCGCGGCGTCGGCGGCGCGGGCGGGGCGGGGCGGGGTGGGGTGGGGCGGGGCGGGGCGAGTCGTCCACTCCGCCGGTGAGATAACTTCTTTCGTTACAGCCTCCACAGCCGCCGCCGTATCTCGGTACGCCCGTTCTCACTTTCTACTACGCAGCGAGACCGATACCCGCGTTGACGCCGCTGGCCCGCCCCGCCCCGCCCCGCCCGGCAGGGTGAGCATTGTCTGCTCCGCTCCGGGCCGGCTGGGCAGGCGACATTACCATACGGATTCCCCCGCAATTGATTGGCCGCTGGTCCGGCGGGTCCGGCCGGCAGGCAGGCCGGCAGGCACATGGTAATGGCAGGGCAGGCCCCGGCCGGGGGCGCGTTTGTGCTGTCGCTGGGGGCGGGGGGAGGGGGGAGTGGGGGGAGGGGAAGCTAGAATTATCCGCGCTGACACAGCGATACCATCAGGCCGGCCGAGTCCCCCGCCAGGCCAGCGGGGCCCAGGCCAGGCTGAGACAAGTGGCGCCCTCGCGGCGGCCCCGCCTTGCCCCGCCCGGCCCGCGGTCCGGCCGGTCACTGCGACCAGGGTACCCTGTCCACCCCGCCCAGCGCCAATAGCGCCATGCGCGAGGCGCCCGGCACGCCCTGGCGCTTTTTAGGCATCGGCGGAATATCCCGTGTATCACTTGTGCACCCCCGCATCCGGGGAGACCTCGACGCACGGGGGGGTAGAGAGTCCCCGCCCCGCCCGCCCCACCCCGCCTCCGCCCCACCCCGCCTCGCCCCGCCCCGCGCCGAGCTGCGCCCTTTAATTGATTCGCCCGGTCGGCGCGCTGATTGACGGGGAGCTCGGCTCGGCCCGGCTCGGCCCGTCCGGCTCGGCTTGGCTCGGCTCGGCTCGGCTCGGCTCGGCTCGGCTCGGCGCGGGGCGGGACTCATCACTCAGCGTCCGGAAGATTGATGCCTCACCCCCGCCCCGCCCCGCCCCGCCCGCGCCTGCTCGTCCACCACCACCAACAACAGGACAGGACTGGGCAGGTGGCAGCTGCCGCCGCTGGCGCCGGCGCATCGTGTTGTGAGGGGCGGGGCACCTTTGGGGCGTTGTGTTGTAAATGCATGTACAGAGGCACTTTACACGCAGAATTTTTCTCAGCACCCCAAAGGGAAAGGTGCGAGCGATGTCTTACCTTTGTTTGAGTGCGATTTTCACACACTTGCGCGCGCTGACGTAAACGGCCCGCGGCGTGGCGTGGCGTGGCGCGCGGACAAAAGCACTAAGTTTCTACACGGAATGACGCGGTAGTGTGAGACTGCCAAGAACGGCTGACAGGACAGGGCCTAGTGCCCGCTGCTGCTGGATCAGATTGTGGGTCACACAACACGAGTAGACAAACGCGTGCAAACAAACGCACACCCTTGTGTGTGCGTCTGGGCGTGTGTGCGTGCGTGTGGGCAAACGTGATGAAACGTCGAGATTTACGCGCTGGTCAGCGAGGTGTTGCAGCCTTGGGGGCGTATGCCTACCTCAGTGTGCGCGCGTGTGTGTGTGTGTGTGGGTATCTGTAGCGACAGGTAGGCCGGCGGCACGCGGCCAATATGGCGTCCACCTGCGAGAGCGAGAGAGACAGCATGCGCGGCGCCCCTCCAGCCCCCTCACCCCCCTCTCGCCCCTCTACCCCCTCCCTCCCCCTTCGCCCCGGCCCGGCGGCGACAGTTGTCTTCGGCCCGGGTCAGGTGCATGACACCACAGCGTAGGCCTAGGCGCGGCCCATGGGCTCGGCAGCTCTCTGTTTGCTAAACCATATTTCTTACCCGCTGCTCGTTTCCGGGCGACCTCTCTCTCCCTCCCTCCCGCTCTCCCTCTCTCCGCGCACACCGCCTCCTCCTCCTCCCAGCCTTACGCCCGCTCCGGGCGGCAGGGCTGCCGCTGCCGCAGATTTACTGCGTCTTTACCTCACACCTCCACTCTGCAGGCAAATGTCACGCCCCGCATTTGTTTTTACTCTGCGTGTGTGTATGTGTGTGTGAGTAGGAGAGTTGGAGCGGAAGGTCTGAAGGCTGTTCCGTTACGGTCAAGGTAAAATTTTAACTGTGAAATAGTTCCTTCTCTATGCTGACGCTGCTATTCGTCATAGGCAATCTAACGCATAGACAGTTTCGCCGGCTGGGTCGAGTGAGAGGAGATTATAGTAAACGTTGAAGGCCTGCTTTCAATTTTTTTCTCTTTAAAAGGCAGCAGATATGTATCTCAGCAGGGCGGCGCGGGGGAGGCGGCGGGGACGCCGGCGCGGGGCGGGGCGGGGCGGGGCGGGGCGGCCCGGCGGTAGCTTGCGATGACCGGAACGCGTTGGAATTTGATTTAAAGCACATGCCGCTGTAATGATGCGAACGTCCGAGGGGCTCATTGAGATGCACGGCGTCGCGCGGGCTGTGGAGGACGAGGCGGGACGGGCGGGACGGGCCGCCCCCAACCAGAAAAGAAATTGGATGCACGCCTGCGCGCCCCGCCCCGCCCCGCCCCGCCCCGCCCCGCCCCGCCCCGCCCCGGGCCGACGGACAATCCGCCACTTTGTTCAAGTCTCTCGCCGGGCCGGGCCGGGAGCGATTCCTGCGCGCGCCGCGCGGTGTTCTTTCCCCCGGACTGTTGACCTCCGCTCCGCCGCGCCGGCGGGACGTTTTCGAGCCGTTCTTTCATACGTGACGCTCTGTGAATTGCTAAATAATACCGCATGTTTCTTTGCCCCCCGGCTATTTTTTCCTTGCCTCCCGTCGCCGCCGGCCCGGCCGCGCCGCGTCTCCACGTCGTCGCTGACCTGTCCGCGCGCGCTGCGCTGCGGTGCAGGACGGTACGGGACGCGACGGCGGCGGCCCTCCCCTCCGGACCTCCGCGCGCGCGTGCGCGACGTCACCGCCGTCGTGGAAGTCACCCGGAGCGTTCCTCTTATAGTCGATCGGTCAGGGGAAATAAAAACATGGAGGGAAACAGAGAAGGTAAAAAAAAAAGAGTTGGTAGCAGAAATAAGAACACATACATAAGAAGACGTGGGCACGCGTCTGTCGGGGTGCGGGGCGGCGGGGTAGGGCAGTGCGGGGCAGCTGAGCTCCTCTCCTGCTCCGTACGTCTGCGCGCTGCCCCGGCCCCGGCCCCGGCCCCGGCCCCGGCCCCGGCCCCGGCCCCGGCCCCGGCCCCGGCCGCCCCATGCACGGCCGAGGAGTATTCCATTTCACGCGTTGAGCCGCCGCACATCGCCGTATCGAGAAACAAAGGGCCCCGTTACTCCAATAGGGCGAGCCGTTTGTGGACCGACGCGACGGCGGCTGCCTGGACGTGGGAAAACACGGGTCGGAAAAAGCAAAGACAGGGAGGCGAGGTGCGTTTAGCGGCGCGAGCGAGGAGTTCTAGTTCGAGAGCGAGGTCTGCCGTGTGTGTCCGTGTGCTGCGTATTGTGCGTCAGTGCCACCTGCGGTGCGCGTTTGTAAGTGCAGTGCTACAGAATTAAGTTCAAAATTTTAACGGGAAAAAAATTGATGTTTTTTATTTTTTTGCCTGCGTGACCCGTATGTTTGTGGGTGTATTTGCACTTTCAGAGCTGTATTTAATCATGCTCTGCACACCTCGGCGCGGCCTCCTCTGCTCCCCTACATCTGCCTGTAAGCAATATTTTAGAACGGCTTAAACCGCGACGGGGCCGCGCGGCGCGGCGACACGCGACAGTTTATGGATTTTCACACGTGTGTCCAAATAACTCGGCACATATCCCCGCGGGGCTGATTTGTGCCTCGCGGGCGCGGCCGCTGAGGAATGCCATTGTATAAGGAGATTGTCATAATAGGACATTATGGGGCGGGAGCGTGAGTTATCGGCGAGGAGGAGAGTTGTGTTTGTTTTAAATAATAGAAAAGACTGTCACGGGGCAGGGGCGGGGCGGGGCGGACCGCCGCGAGGCTATGCGACGCGAGGAGTCGCGCGGGCCGCCATTAGCTGCTGATCAGGAATGAGGAGATATTTAAAGAAAAAAAAAGGGAATGGAAAAGGGACGTCGACCGGGGAGGTCATTGGACCGGACCGGCCGCGCGCGGGACGTGTGCTCCGCGCTGCGCTGCCGCATGAGGGCGACACGCCCCTACTTTATTTTTCTGCATGTTTGATGTCCTTCGGTCGTCTTCTCTTTTCACGGTTTCCGAACCGTCGCCCCGGCCTCGGCGTCCGCCCCTGCCCGCCCCGCCCCGCCCCGCCCCGCCCCGCCGCACCTGGATGGATAATCTGTGCTAATTTTCTTTGCGCTGGGCTGGGCGACACATAACTCTGTGCGCGGGGCGGGGCGGGGCGGGGCGGTAGGCCTGTCCTGTCGCGGCATCGGGCGATACGTCAATGACGTCCGGGGCTGGGAGTGGGAGGCACTGCGAGCTGCCTGCTCCCTCCTCTTCCTCCTCCTCTCTCACTCTCTCACTCTCTGTCTCTCTCTCTCCCCCTCTCTCTCTCTCCTCTCATTCTCTCTCTCTCTCTCTCTCCCCCTCTCGCTCTGTGCGAGTGTCCTTTTGATCAGGCGACCCACTCCTCTGTGTCCTGTGCGTGCACCCCACCCCGCACCGCCCCACCCCCTCCGCACCACGCCCCGCAAATAAAACCATAATTTGCAATTAGCGCAAAGTCGTAAAATATTGGCGCGCGGCGCTGTGATGGCAGGGGCGGGGCGGGGCGGGGCGGGGTGGGGCGGGGCGGGGCGGGGCGGGGCGGGGCGGGGCGGGGCGGGACCGGCCTGGCAGCGGGACACTTGATGAGGTGGCGGCGCGCCCCGTGTGTGCCCAACTCAGAGAGTCAGAGAGGAGGGGGCAGAATAAAAAGAGAGCGGGGGAGGGGTCAGCAGAGGATGACATACGCTCTCCCCCCTCTCTCTCTCTCTCTCTCTCTCTCTCTCTCTCTCTCGCTCTCGCTCTCTTCCGACAACGCCTGCAAAAAAAAGTCAACTGCGTAGCCTTTTTTTTGTGGAACCGGCAGCGTCTGACAGCGGCGGTGGCCGAGCCGTGCAAAAGTCGACAAGCAGGCGCGAATTACGGACCGCAACGAATTTGTTTGGCAACGCCAGCCGTGCCGGGCCGGGCCGGGCCAGGCCGGGCGGGCGGGAGTTTTGGGGCCGGGCGGACAGGTCTCGGGCGGGGCGGGTGGGCCCCGTCGTGGCTGTAAACACCGTCGGCCAATGGGGCGGCCGTGCTTGGGGCGGGGCCGCCAATCAGGAGGCGGCCCGTGGGAACGCGAGGGAGTGCCATGGGAACGGTAGCTCACCTCAGCTCACCTCGGCTCACCTCGCCGCTGGGGTTGGGTCGGGCGCAGGGGAGCAGGTGCGGGCCATTAATTGTTTGGCCGATTAATACCCCCCTGGTATAGAACGCCCAGGGATCTTGTACCCCCCTCGGTATACATGGGGGTATGAATTGTTTGGCCGATTAATACCCCCCTCCCCCAATGGCGTCTTGTACCCCCTCGGTATACAGGGGGGTATTGATTTTCTGGCTGATTAATACCCCCGGTATTAATCGCCTAGGTGTCTTGTAGAGGTAAATTTCTTCGAGGTACATCAACATTGTGAATGGTTGTAGAGGTCTTTCCCTTAGAGGTACCGGACCCATCCCTGCCCAAAATTTGACCTCCTGGATAAGCGGCAAGACTAGACTTACCGAACTGAGATATACATCGTCTGGGTGCTACTGATGGGCTCTCTCCCCTGCCCTTCCGGTGCGGCCCGGGACCATTTTTGTATCCAGCGGATTCTAATAATTACAAGTGGGATGAAATATATGGTACGTTTTATGCCTGGGAAACACAACATGTCGAATGCGGGGCGGGGCGGGGCGGGGCGGGGCGGGGCGGGGCGGGGCGGGGCGGGGCGGGGCAGGCCCTCACAGCCGCAGCATCTTACCGTGGGGCGGGTGCGCGTAGCGATTATGCACAGGAAATGGCGGCGCCGCGCCGGGTCGGGTCGCACGGATGTAAGCTGTAAAACTGTGCGACAGAAATGAAAGCCGAAAGTCAGAGTTCAATGACATGCGCGAGCGCTTTAATAACTGCGCTCCTGTGCATTAATGACGAGTCCCGCCGAGCTGCGCTGCGCTGCGCTCCGCCTGCCGGGCCGGGCCGGGCCGGGCCGGGCCCCTTACGAGTCGAGGGTAGGCAGCGCCGCACTACTCGCGTGTGGAGCGCGGTTGCCTATCCGCAGGCGGCCGTGCTGCTCCAGCCGCCAGCAGGCTATCCGCGCGCGGCGCATCTGCCCGGCTGTCGGTCCGGCTGCTGCGTATGAAGGAGGACGTGTCGCGTACGCCCCGCCCCGCCCCGCCCTGCCCCGCCCCGCCCCGCCCCGCCCCGTGACTGACAGGGGACGCTTTTTGATTGATTGACCCCGGCGAGGCATGCTGGCGTCTTGGCAGCGATTTGTTAATAAACATCGCACACAGGAATGCGGCGGGACGCGGTGCGACGCGACGCATAAGAACGGCGTTTCAGGTGCAAAGACCTCGTTTTAGGCCCCGCGGCCAGGCACGCACTGCCCTGATAAAACCACCCGGACCTGTGCGCAATCGCTGCTGCAAGTTAGTTGCAGTGGGAACGGCGGCACGACGGTATGATCCGTAGAGTTCAGCGCGGCAGCTATGCAGCGTTAACATCAGAAGACTATTCTCTGGGCAATGCCGATGATTTTTTTCAACCGTGTAAGAGGCGCTAATTGCAGCAGCATAGCTGCAGTCGCGTGCGCCATTATTCCAACATTTGTCGGAATTACAGCGAAATGCGAGTCTCTGCGCTGCGCGTGCGGTGGGTCGGCCCGCGGCCTGCAGCGCGCGCCCGGCGCGGGGCCGGCGCGGGGCCGGCGTGCGTTTGGCGTGCGGCTGGACTGCGCTCGGCTCGCGCCGGCCGGGCCGGGCCGGGCCGGGCCCCGCGCTAGCTCGCGTGCCGCGCCCGCGGGCCGGGCCGGGTCTGCTTGGCCGAGTGCCCGGCAGGCGCAGCGCAGCGCAGCGCGGCCTGGCCTGGCCTGGCGCGAGCCAGTCTTCAACATACGAAACACGAGTGCGTTTATCCCATGCAGGCAGCACGTGAGAGGAGGGGAGGGAGGTGTCCGGCCCCGGCACGGCCCAGCGCACTCGAGAGTGGTCATGCCCGCGGGAGGCTGCCAAACAGTAGCCGGGTACAACACTGGTGTCGCGTGGGGCGGGGCGGGGCGGGGCGGGGCGGGGCGGCAGGAGAGGACGAGACACCTGGGCAGGCACACTGTGAAAAATATCTTCGTAAAGTTACAACATTTCTCGTAATTTGGGATTTACAAGTGACGTTGTAAATTTACGATCTGTATCGTAAATTTACGACAGCCCATATGTGCTCGTTTAAGAAAGACTAGTCGATACCAAGTGTCTATTCAGTTTTGTAATTTTACAAAGTAATATCGTATCTTTACGACATTTCTCATGGAAAATTTTCCCGTAACCTTTACAAACATTTCCCACAGTGCAGCGGAGGCCGGGTTATAGTGGAGCGAGCACTTGGAAATGCTCATCCTCGTTAAGTGATTTCTGAATTTTTAAGTAAAATACGGGGTGAATTTTTTTTCAAAAATGTGTATGTTTTGGCATGGAATTCCTGTGAATTGTCCTGTGAATTTTATTTCTAAAACCTCTTAATTTTTAAATTATTGGTTTCAGAGTTGTCACGCAACATCGGAGGGCCGCAAAGAAAATTGGAACCGGATTCTTTGGCAGTACTTTAAGGCGATATCGGCGGCGGCGCGGCCAGGCAACAGGTGAGGGCGTGGTGTGCGCCGGTGCTGGGGTATTGGGAACAAGTAGAGGGACGCGAGGGGGGAGGGGGGGGGGCACTTGGCTGCTTGATGGTAGCATGACGTGCTGCTCCTACGCTATAGATTTTAGCGGATCGTTACCGAGCGCTGATGAAAGCTCCGATACGAAGCTGTAATGTACTCGCCGGCCCGGGCCCGGCCCTGCAGGGGCCCCTGCCCGCCCAGCAGGCGCCCGCCCAAAGGAGCGCCCGCCCAGAGGGGGTGCCCGCCCAGAGGGGCTGCCCGCCCAGAGGGGGTGCCCGCCCAGAGGGGGTGCCCGCCCAGAGGGGGTGCCCGCCCAGAGGGGGTGCCCGCCCAGAGGGGGTGCCCGTCCAGAGGGGGTGCCAGTCCAGAGGGGGTGCCCGCCCAGAGGGGGTGCCCGCCCAGAGGGGGTGCCCGCCCAGAGGGGGTGCCCGTCCAGAGGGGGTGCCAGTCCAGAGGGGGTGCCCGCCCAGAGGGGGTGCGCGTCCAGAGGGGGTGCCCGCCCAGAGGGGCTGCCCGCCCAGAGGGGGTGCCCGCCCAGAGGGGGTGCCCGCCCAGAGGGGGTGCCCGTCCAGAGGGGCTGCCCGCCCAGAGGGGGTGCCTCCCGAAGGGGATGCCACAGAGCGCATCCGGTAACAAAATACTCCAGGGCTGACACCGCGAGAAATCGTCTTTCCCCTTTACTCCTAGCTGCACTTGCAACATAGTCACGGTGAGATTGCTTGCGGCCTTGCATTACAGGCGCGTGTGGGGGTGCCCCCTGCGGCCAGGCCCAGCCCATCCCGACTCTAAATCACTGTTGCCGCCCGTCGACCGCCCGCCTCCCGCGCACCCGTCGGCCTGCAGCCTGCACTGCATGACCCCGGAGCGGAGCGGAGCGGGCCGGTAGTAGCCGCGCGCGCAGGCCGGCCCAGCCCGGCAGGCCCGGCCGCGGCCGTTAAAATATTAATAACAAACTGCCTAATGGAGCGCGTGATTTACGTCACGCGCTGCGCGATGCGCTTTTACGAGAGAATCCCTAGCGGCCGGGGCGGCGGCGGCGGCGGCGCGGCGCTTAGATAGGCGTGGCGGGGCGCGGCGGGGCGGGGCGGGGCGGGGCGGGGCGGCCGTGGGAAGCTCGCGCGCGCGCATACGAATTGGCCGTGTGCGGTGTGGCCCCGCGGCCCTGCCCGGCCCGGCCCGGCCGCCCCTGCGCGGCGCGCCTCGCTGCTTTCACCCTTTACGAGGGGCGTGTTGCTGCCGCGCGGCGCGGTGCGCCCGTTAAGCGGACCCGCGAGAGACCACGCCCCGCCCCGCCCCGCCCCGTCCCGCCCCGCCCCGTCCCGCCCCGCCCCCCGCCCCGGCCCGAGCGCCACACGCGTACGGTAACGAGTATGAACGAAGAAGAGCCAAAAACTAGCGCACATAAACCTGGCGCTCGCCGCTTACCTAGCCGCCGCCAAGCTCAGCTGCAGGCTCGCCGTCAGGACGCGAGCGGGAACGTTCCTTTCTTGAAATTAATACGCGCGCACCTAGAAAGCGCTAGAATTTCCACAACAAAAATTGTTGCTCGCCGTGTTTGGTGATATTAATTTCGTTTCTTTCTACGCTAGTTTCCGTTTGTAGCAAAGGCCCCGCAGCTGACTATAATTTCTCGTTCTCGCGTTCACTCGCACTTTTCTTCTCTTTTCTTTTCCTTTTTTGCCGTGGCCGCGTGCGACCGGATGCTGCAGGCGCATATTCACACGCGGGGTCAGGGGGTGCGACGGCAAGTGGGTCGCCCGTCCCGTCCCGTCCCGTCCCTCTGCTCTGTGAGTAGTGTCTGCGCTGCGTGTGACAATGTCCCGCTGCATTCCTGGGCACGCACGCTGCGTGCGGCGCGGCGTGGCGTGGCGCGGCGTACTGTGTGGCCCCCCCGCGGGCCGCGGACCAACCCGCCCCGCCCCGCCCCGCCCCGCCCCGCCCCGCCCCGCCACGGCAGGCGCGCCCGCGGAAAGTTCCTCCTCTGTTCTTTTTGGCAGAGGGTGATAATGCCTCGATGATTGGGTGGAGAGTGAGGGGGGAAGGGGGGCGCTGACAGATCACTTACACTGTGCCGGCTGGATGGATTGTCTGGAATTTCGAACATACCGTAATTGAAATATGATTGACGAGTCGGGGCGTGGAGTAGTGTCGGTGGCGCCCTGACCGGCCGGCCCTGCCCTGCCACTCCCGCTGCTGCTGCTGCTGCTGCTGCTGCTGCTGGCTGGCTGGGCTGATCGTTCGTTGCCCTTGCGGAGCATTTTTCTTCCCTCTTAATGAACTTGTCTCGTGGAGGAGCGGGGCGGGGCGGGGCGGGGCGGGGCCGATACTCCTCGTCCACGGCCTCTTTGACCTCCTCTCTTCGGCTCCACGAGGCTCCCTAACACACTAATACGGCTCCGGTCCGATGTGTCGCGGGGCAGTCTCTCACGCGCTGTCCACCGCGGGGCGGGGCGGAGCGGGGCGGGGTAACCCTGTAGGCCAGCCACCCGCCCAGCCCGGCCCGGCAATCGCAGAGAAAGCCCCTGATCAGAGAACTGAATCAAGATGGCATTCGTCCATTGGGTGTGTAAGGCCCCCTTCCTCCCCGCCCGCCCCACCCCGCCCCGCCCCGCCCCGCCCCGCCCGCGGCACCGCGCGGGGCCTTATGCAACCTGCAGCCCGTAATGGATGGCTTTGGGAAAATGGCGTGTCAATGCCCAAATCACACTCGCATCGGGCGGGCGGGTATATATATCGGGCCAGCAGCCGACAGGTTGGCACTGCCTCTTCTCCTCTCTCTCTCTCGCTCTCTCTTGCTCTTCCTCTCTCTCTCCCTCTCTCTCCCTTTCTCTGCCCTTCTCGCTCAGGCTATGGGTGGTGCGCGTTCCTGAGTGCAACCTTGGTGGCGCCGCGCCACACCACGCCTTGCACACCGCACTGTAATTATCACAGCCCGCCTTATCGCGCGCGGCATCTGTTTGGAGAGGCTTATGAGGGGGAGGGAGCAGAGCGAGAGAGAGGGGGGGGGGAGGATAGGTAGGAGTAGGAGTGCTCCGGGTAACTTTACCTGATCCCTCCATTGGGTGTAGTTCGCTCACGCGGAAAAATAATCTAGTCGATTTTTAGTCTTAAAATCCAACTTTTGGGGTTGTTAAGTTGCCTACGCGGCGAGCAGCAGAGCATGGGGACGTAGGTCACAAGCGCTACAGATCACAACCGCTACAGGTCACAAGCGCTACAGCTCGCTAACGCTACGGGTCGCGAGCGCTACGAGTCACAAGCGCTACAGCTCGGTAGCGCTACGGGTCACAAGCGCTACAGCGAGAATCCGCGCGTTAGGCGAAGCCGAGCCGAGCCTAGCTTAACCTTGAAAAATTACACACGTGCTCTGCGAATGAAAGGATGGCGTGAAAACATGGAAAATTTTGCGACAGTAAACCCTCCCGAAGGAGGTTGCGGTTCCCGCCAGGCACAGGGCTTTTACCCCCCGTGGCAGCCAACTACTTCGGTGTTCTTATGGGAACCGGTGCTTTTTGGACTGCGATCCTGTCGCGCAATTCGACAGATTTGATCCCCGTACTGCCAGATTTAGTCGTACGGTGGTTAACCGAACTGCCCTGTCCCCAGAGCATGGAATAGCTATTTTTGGAGCCAGATTCTAGGACTTATGACCCCACGACCGACCACCAGTCGTGGGCATGAGACGGAACTTCCTGGCAACCCGCTGTCGCTACCAGTGAAGAACCTACCTGGGTTTGAACCAGGCCCCATGTGCCGAGTCTCACAGACACCCCACGGTTTTCGCGGCACCACTAGACCACTAGACCGTCGGCTATTCCACGAGGGAGCTCGGTTGAAATGGGGGGCTTGAATTCCACTCCAAATTGTTGTTCTTAGAAAAATTAAACTTTTTTGGTAAGATTCGAACCTCCGTCCTGCGACTCTCCGCGCGGACACTATGCCGGCACGGCTACGACGCCACGGTAGCAGGAGCGGGACCACTAGGAGTCATGCTGCGCGAGAAGCCACATTCACCGAAGAAACGCGTCAATAGTCGGCTCCGCCTAACGCGCGGATTCTCGTTGTAGCGCTTGTGACCCGTAACGCTTGCGACCCGTAGCGTTAGCGAGCTGTAGCGCTTGTGACCTGTAGCGCTTGTGATCTGTAGCGCTTGCGAGCCACTCCGGAGCAGTGATCTCTTGTATGGTCTGTAAGTTAGCCTAGACGGGCGGGGCGGGGCGGGGCGGGGCGCGGCGGTGAGGTGATGGATATAAGCAGACAGGAGTGGTTGGAGTGGAAGGGAAGGCCTCGGCTGGGAGCCATTTCAGGTGTGAATCGGAGCGCTCGACCAGTGTCCGCCCACCCTGTCAGGCAGCGGCATGAATGGAATGGGATTTCTCGAAAATGCATCTCGGCAGCCCATCCGCTGCTCTACGTGCGTGGGCGTGGCGGGGCGTGGCGGGGCGGGGCGTGGTGTGGCGGGGCGGGGCGGGCACACGGCAGGCACACGCACTCACTCCAGATCGGATCGGATAGCCGTGCCGCCGCGCCGCTCCATCTCGGCCGCGCTTCTCTCCGGACCCGCGCGAGCGAGCGCCGATTCATGATACTTCCTAGAATCGTCCCAGAGAAATAAAAAAAAAATTCAGTCCTCCTCTGATGTGTTCTCTTAAAGTCAAGTTTATCCCCGTAAATGGACTCAACACCCTTAAATTATTTTTTTTTTTAAAGAAGTGCTGTGCGTGGTGCGTCCGCCGCTCCCCTTGCGGTGCTCCGCGGCGCCGCGGCGTGTCCGTCCCGTCAGCCCTGCTCATTATCGCGTCTCCACGGCCGCGTCCCCCGCGCCGCGCCATGAGAGCAGGGCGGCCGGGAGTCGAGGACCCGTCCCGCCAAATGGCCTGTGAAATTACCCGCAGCAGCAAAGAAGAGACTAGTGAGCGAGCGAGCGAGGCGTTGTGTGCTGAGCAAAGCGTTGTAACGCTTCGAACGTTTAGCGTCCCGTTCGACATGACGCGCTTCTTCCTCTTCTTCTTCACGAAGAGGGGCTGCGTGCGAGCGGCGCGGTCCCGCCCCGCCCCGCCCCGCCCCGCCCCGTAATAGTCGCGACGTGCACCGACACCTGAGCTGGCGGGGCAGGGCAGCGCCTGGAATTATATTCCCTGGGGTGGTGATGAGCAGGAGGGCTACAATGTTACGCCCCTGCGCTGCTCGTGTGTGTGTGTGCGCGTAAGCGTTTTGTAGCGCGGTGGTTCTCCCTCCCGCTCTGCCGGCCCGTACCCGTACCCGTACCCGTACCCGTACCCACACCCGTACCCGCCCGCCTCTCCCACATCCTCGTTGTTTTGATAGCGGCAGTTTGGTTTGGATTGCCGGACCGGGCTCATCCGTGCACCGCGCACACACAAGTCAATATAAAACAAAAAAAAAAGCGGCCAGCGAGCTGCCTGGTGTAGAGTAACGCCTCGCCGCGCCTCGCCCAGCGCGTCCATACTGCAAATAATCGTAATGTTTTGTTCTTTTAAAGATACCCCCTACAAATTACTTTCGTCAAGCGCCGTCGTATCACGTGTAAAAAATAAAACTGTCTTTCAGAGGCTGCTGTTAAAAGGTTGTGAAGGTGACATGAGATTAGGATATAAGTGGCGTCGTAGGGGCGCGGGCGACACGAGAGTGTGCGGACGCTCATGGAGTAGGACAGCGTCATGAGAGCACGGCCGTAGTGCGACAGGCAGGCGCACGCAGGCGCAGCAGCAGCAGCAGAGACCAGCCATTTATTCACAAACAGGCGATGAGCCAAGAGCGTCGCGTCGCGTCGCGCGCTTACCTGGCCTGGCCTGCCCTGCCTGCCACCGTGCGACAACGCCTGTACCGCGGCGCTGGTAAGGACTCGCACACGCACACACACACGCACAGGCCGCGGCGGCGGAAACGGCATACACGGAAACATGCACGGCCGCGCGCGCGCTCGCACGCACACTACTGCGCCAGTTTTTCAACGCCCGGTGATCGCTCTGCTCTGCTGCCGCCGGGCTGGGCCGGCCTGCAGGACGCGGCAGTGCCTGCCTGCGCGGCTCCAGGCCGCTCCAACGGCACATGGCACTGGCACCGGGCGATGACACGCCCAGGACACGGATTCCAGGACTCTGGCCGGGCCGGGCCGGGACGGGACGGGGCATTCCTCTTGTGCTCCTCCCGGGGCGGGGTGGGGCGGGGCTAGCCGCGGCCGCGGGGCCGAGGGATGTCGCCGCATGGCGCCCCGCCCCGCCCCGCGCGGGGAAACCAGCAGCAGCGCTTTAGGGGATGTCGCCGTATGGATATCGCGCGGTATAGACTGCTTACCATAAACACGGTTTCGATGCCGTTGCTCGGCGCACGCCGCCGCCGCAGCAGCAGCAGGAGGTCGCCTACCCTGAGCGAAATGAGAGGAAAGAGAGGTCACGCCACGCCGCGTCATCGTGGTTCTCTTGCGTAGCGTAAACGTGTGTATGTAAATTGCCCGACCTATGGTTGTGGTTCGAATCCCAACCGATTTCTTTCAGTTTTCTTTTTTTGTTTTGTGGCTTAGCTTTTCTTAAAATTGTAACCACCGCCGTTATAAATGTAATCCTATTATTACCCGGCAAAAGAACTGCCACGCGACTAAGCAAAAAAAAAACATTAAAAAAAAATTGGCGGTTGTGGAACCACTGTCCATCTGGTTCAATCGCCAGTGTCGCTACCAATGACACTACGCGGCCGACCCAGCTCTGCCCGGAGAGCAGGCGCACTCATGACACCGGGTTCGTTTCTTCGGTGACTGTGGCTTCTCGCGCAGCATGACTCCTAGTGGTCCCGCTTCTGATACCGTGGCGCGCCGTAGCCGTGCCGGCATAGTGTCCGCCCGGAGAGTGGCAGGTCAAAGGTTCAAATCTTGCCCAAAATTCTAATTTTTCTGGACAACTTGGAGTGGAATTCAAACCCCCCATTTCAACCGAGCTCCCTCGTGGAATAGCCGACGGTCTAGTGGTCTAGTGGTGCCGCGAAAGCCGTGGGGTGTCTGTGAGACTCGGCACATGGGGCCTGGTTCATCCCAGGTAGGTTCTTCACTGGTAGCGACAGCGGGTTGCCAGGAAGTTCCGTCCCATGCCCACGACTGGTGGTCGGTTGTGGGGTCATAAGTCCTAGAATCTGGCTCCAAAAATAGCTATTCCATGCTCTGGGGACAGGGCAGTTCGGTTAACCACCGTACGACTAAATCTGGCAGTACGGGGATCAAATCTGTCGAATTGCGCGACAGGATCGCAGTCAGAAAAGCACCGGTTCCCATAAGAACACCGAAGTAGTTGGCTGCCACGGGGGGTAAAAGCCCTGTGCCTGGCGGGAACCGCAACCTCCTTCGGGAGGTTTACTGTCGCAAAAATTTTCCATGTTTTCACGCCACCCTTTCACTTGAAGAGCACGTACGTTAAAACCTTCCCTTTCTGCTTTTCTCCCCCTCTATCGTCTTTCTTCTATCTCCCACTGACCGGTCAAGCGGTCCGGTGGTGCCTCGTCTGTGGTCTGCAATGCTACCAACGGCTTCAAGGCGCTGTTTAAATAGGGTAGTACGGCGGGCCTGACGGGCCACCAGCCTTAAGCGGGGGCTCTCTTCGGAGAGTACATCTCGTGCCCGTGGGGTGGTGGTCGCCGGGAACACACCGGATCCCATCAGAACTCCGAAGTTAAGCCGGCGGGGCTCGCACGGTGCGAGTGAGGTAGGGGATCACCCAATTTTTCCCTTTTTTTCCTTTTCTTTTTTTGTTATAAAGTTGAGGTGTCGTACAATTTTTTCGGTGCATCCTCCGGCCTTACCCTCTGATACATATTTATTCTCCAATTTACCCGTGTGAACGGACAAAATCCAGGTCGGACAGCACTTTTTCGGATTTCGGGGAAATCGCCAGGTCGGACAAAGATATGTCGGACAATCTAGCTGTGCCGGTGTATGACCATTCAAAACTGCCGCCAGTGGTTAGTAGTGGATGCGCGCTGTCATGGTAGTGTTTCAAACAAAAACAGACTGGCCGTAAATGATAACCGGGCGGGGCGGGGTGGGGCGGGAGACCTCAACGCGCAGCAGGGCAGGTGCTTTGTGGCGAGAGGGGGGCGGGGCGGTGCGGGCGGGGTGGGCCGCGGCGTATCACTTTTGGCAGGCCGGCGGGTGGGCCGGTCCTGCGGCCGCGTCGGGTCGGGCTGGGCGCGCCGCAACGCCACGCCACGCCACGCCCGGGCCGGAGAGATTAGAAACATGAGTACTGACAGTGGCGTGGCGTGGCGTGGCGTGGCGTGGCGTGGCGTGGCGTGGCGTGGCGTGGCGTGGCGCGGCGGGAGGGGCGCATGACGAGGCAGCCTAGTGGAGGTCCGCCCCGCCCCGCCCCGCCCCGCCGCGCGGAGGACGTAAGGCGCATGACCACGCGACGCTCACCCCGGAGGAGCTGAGGACGAGCCTCGCCGTCTTATCCTCTACGCGGCCCGGCCGCCAGCACTCGTTGCCACTGCAGGGCCCCGGGAGCAGCCCGACGCTGTACTCTCTGCAGTGTACTCGTGGCACCACGTGGTGCCCCGCTGAGCGGGGCAGGTAATTGATTGCGTCTCGAGTAACAACAGGGACGGTGATAGCACCTCGGCTCGGCGTGCAACTCGAATAAGTCATCGCCGGCCAATAACACGACAGCGGAGCCCCCGGCCCGGCCCGGCCCGGCCCGGCGCTTAGGAGGGGGGCCTGGACTAATGCAAAGTGAATGTATAGGAAGGAAATATTCAAATTGCGTGCGGTCAGGGTTTTCTTTCTCTGTAAAAAGGAACATTGCGAAATTACGTGTTCCGTTATGTTCTGACATTTTGTGAGAGAAAAACAAAATCGCTTGGTTTTATTATGAAAATATCGACATTTGTTGATTCCCAGCAAGTAACCGCGTGAATAACGGTTGCTCGGGCCTCGCCCTGGCCCGGCCCCGCCCCGCCCCGCCAGGCGTGCTTTACCTTATTGGAAACTTATTCTGCAATTGCATTATTTGCAGCGGGGCACGGCCTGTTCGTACGCCGGGCCAGAGGAGCGCGGCGCAGCGCGGCGCTCGAGGAACCTCAATTTTGACGCGTCACGTACTCTCCTTCTCCCAGCAGCGTGGCGTGGCGTGGCGGGTTCGAAACACACAGAGGTAAGGGTAAACTGGTTCCCAATCACGGCCACGTCCGCCCCCTCCTCCGCACCCTTGCATACATCGCGTGCGTGTGTGCTCTAGAAGACGCGATTTCGAGTAACAATTTTTTCAATGAGCGTAGTTGTTGCGTGCTCTTTTCTTGCTGTGTAGCGCGGGCTGCTCCCGCTTTCGTTGACCTGTTGGCCGGGCCGGGCCGGGCCAGGTCCGCAGACCCGCGCGATCTCAGAGACCATCATCAGCATCGGCAATCTCACTTCGGTCCCCAAAACACATGCTGGTGGAGAAAGAGGCGAGTGGTCGTGGGAGTGAGTGAAAGAGCGAGCGAGAGAGAGGGTGAGATAGAGAGGGGGGACGGGGGGCTATATCGAGTCGTCATAAAAAATAACGCCCTGCTTCCCAGGGACGGAATGAAGTGCGAGAAGGAGGTGCGAGAGAGCGAGACGAGTGGATACAGTATAGCACGGCACGGCACGGCGAGGCCGGGCGGAGCGGGGGACTCTCGTCATTGGAGGTGATGACGGCAGTTAGGCCCTCGGGGAGGAGCCGCAGCCGCCGCGGTGCTGCCCGGCCCCGGCCCCGGCCCCGGCCCCGGCCCCGGCCCCGGCCCCGGCCCCGGCCCCGGCCCAGACAGTGCGGAGCCTCCTGAGCCACCTGCGAGCAAAAAACCTTCATTTCTCTCGGGCTGCCCGATGTGAACGGAAAAGGCTAAAAGCGGGAAGGATGTTTGCTCTCCAGTTTTGGCGCGGCGCGGCGCGGCGCGGGCGGGCGGGCGGCGGCTGATCTCCTTCTGATCTTAATAAACACACCCCTCTCCTCTCCTCCTGCTCCCCAGCCTCCTCCTTCTCGTTCTTTTTCCCGAGGCGGGGCGGGGCGGGCACACGTGATGTGTTTGCGAGAGAGTGTGTTGGTTGCTGCCCCCGCCACGCCCCGCCCCGCCTCGCCACGCCCCGCCTCGCCACGCCCCGCCCCGCCCCGCCCCGCCCCAGCCACGCCACGCTCCGCCGGTGCTCGCACAGGTGAAAAGAAACTGCGGCGAATAATCTCAGTTACAAACGAACGGTCGATTGTATGGTAACCGCGAGCGCGCTCCAAACGCTTCTGAGCCGGGCCGGGCTGCGACGAGGTAGTGGCACTTTTGGAGTGGGAGGGGCGGGGCGGGGCGGGGGCGGGCCGAGGGGTAGGGGGCGTCCACATTCCACGTAACAAGAGAGGCGCGTCGGCTCGGCCGCGGCGCCGCAACCTATTGGCCGCGGAGCCGTCTGGGAAGTAAACTTTGATTTGCGTGGCGCTGCGTGGCGGGGCGGGGCGGGGGGGCGGGGCGTTCCGGCGCCCTGGACGCAGCCGGCCCATCGCGCTCATTTCTCACGGTCATCGGTCCCAAGAATCAGGCCGGCCATCGAGACGGAGGAGGAAGGGTTCAACGGGACGGGCCGGGCCAAACTGACACTCGCGCGGCACGTCAGTGTGTGAGTGCGTGTGGACGGGCGGGGCGGGGCGGGGCGGGGCGGGGCGGGGCGCCCCCGAAACGGGACGTGCTTCTGATGTGCGCGCCGATGACGTGCACGCGGGCCCTGGCGGGACCAGGACCGGCGACGCACCCATCAGCACGTCATGTTATTCGGTGAAACGACGGGCTACAGCTGGACAGGGCGGGGCGAGGACTGGTGGGGCGGTGTGGGGTGGGGCGGCGGGGGCTCGGTGGCATCGCGGCCGTAGGTGACGGCTGCGGGTGCGGGCGGCGCGGGCGGCGCGGGCGCGTCCTGCGGCGGGGCGGGGCGGTGCGGGGCGGGGAAGGTGCCGGTCGTGCCGGCGCGCCAGAGCGTGTAATTGATATTAAGTGCCTAAGTCTACATAATTGTGCACCGAGGCGCGCTGCTCGGGGCGGGGCGGGGCGGGGCGGGGCGGGGCGGGGCGGGCGGCCACGCTCCCAGTGAGAGAGGTGGCGGCTGGTGGGGATAAGCTCGTTGACCACGATCCACTAGGCGGCCCGAGTCGAGTCGTGTCCTTACGCCCCTGTGCGCCGCGGCGTACTCATGTCAGTACTGTTTTCGACACTTTGACGTCAAGAGTAGGATTAATTTTTTTTAGGTTTGGAAAAGCTATCAAGCTTATTGAGGTTGATATTTTTTCTTACTTGTTCTGAGTTGATTTATTTTCGATCAGGTGCGCGGGTAGCGGTGGGCAGTTCATTTTCGTGCGGCCAAACGCTCATGGCTTCTTGCGGAAACGACGGGAATAAAGCAGTGGTGTCCGCACGCCCCGCCCCACCCCGCCACGGTGTCCCCCACCAGCGGGATGTTTATCTGGGGACGGTATTGTGGACGGCGCTTGGTGCACTGACTGTTAGCGATAGCAGATCAGTGGAACATGCCCCCGTATCGGTTAATATCTCCGTAATTTGCTGCCTTGTCCCCCCACAACGTTAAGTCCCCCCTGTTGGAGAATGTACCGTGCCCCCCCTTGCCCCTTCCTCTCTCCGCGTGCGAATCGTTTGGATGTCCGCAACCCGCTCCCTCTCTGGAAGCAGCCCATTCACCAAACTTCCTTCATTTAGCGCAGGAGGGGAGAGGAGCAGCGTGCCGGGCGACCCGCGCGTCATGTCCACCGGCGGGTACCAGCGCGTACCAACATGCCACCGACTTATCGGAGTGGAACAGCCGAGCATCCTCGCCCCGCCACACCCCGCCACACCCCGCGCTGCCCCACTACGCCACGCCACGCCCCAACAACGCTGATTCATTTAGTGAATTTACCCAAAACATGACGTACGGCGCGAGCATAAATTAGCAGGCGCTCAGACGGAAGGACCTCATGCGGGGCCCAAGTCCATGGGACCGGGCCGGGCCAGACCGCGGTGGGGACGGCTACATGGCGGGTCCGCCAGGCCCGGCCGGCCGGGCCGAGCTGCTCATGGCTCTCATGACCTTATACGATCTTCCCTCCCCTCTCCTCTATCGCTCCCACCGGTCCTACAAACTCTCCCCCTCCGGTTGGCACCTCTACCAGCACCTCTAGTGTGTGTGTGTCTATTCCGTGTGACCCCCCATGGCCCATACACATGACCCCTGACTTGCCCCCACATGACATCCTTTCGCACGGCGGTGACCCCTGCGCAGCGCAGCCGCCACGCGTCGCCTACCCCCTACGGCGCCTTGAAAGGGTTTGTCGGGTCTTTTTTTATTTTACCTACTTACTGGCGACTTGTCGCAGTAATGACCCACATATTGGGCGATTCACGTCGGGCGTTTCGGAGAGAATGACTGCTCCCCGACATCCTCGGCCCCTGGTTGTCGCCGCAGGTCGAAACAGACTCGCTCGGAGAAATTTGCGAGCCGGGCCGCCGGGCGCCGGGCCGGGCGGTCAGCGGAGGCGCCCTAATCTATGAGCGTGTCAGAGCGGCCCATAAGACCACAAGGCCGGGCTGCCGCTGACAGCAGGGCCCGGCCCGGGACCAGCCACTGTGTGACTGACACGAGTGGCCCGCCGCCCCGGCCCGCCCCAGCCCGGGTCCCAATCATCAGAGATACCAGACGAGGAAAAAAGAGGGAGAGACCCCGCAGTCCAGTAGTGGTCATCATCGTACATCGGCCTGCTCGCACTGCTGCTGCCCAACAACCCCGCGGGGGGCCCGGCCCGGGCCGTCCCTCGGGTCAGCAGCGCCGCGCCCCTGCCCGGCCCGGCCCGGCCCGGGACCCCAAACAGATTAACCACACTGTTAATAACAATCATCATCCTCGTGGTCGTCGTCGAGACCCGCCTGTTTGCTTGCGACAGTGTGTCGCCTGCCGTTAGGTATACGATACGATGTGGTGTGAAACCACAAACAAAAAATAAAAATAACACAATTTGCAGTCTGGCTGTGTGTATGACGCCCGCGTCAGCTATCGTAGGACATGACATCCTGGAGCCAGCCAGTGCTAGTGCCCGCGACTCGACTCGACCCGGAGTCCCTGACTTACACCGTTCCACTCCACTCCGCGGCGGCGCGGGCGACAGCCGCGCCATTGACGGATGAGTCCCAGTCGGCCCATAAATCCGTGGCTCTCCTCAAGACGGACGTCCCTTGGCTAATTCCCATCCTGTTTACACGCTTTGGGCCCGCTGCCGCCGCTGCCTACCCTGCGTGCAGCCCGGCCCGGCTGCAGCGGCGCGGACCCGCTGTTTTCCTCAGCTCCCTTATACTCTTATCGATGTAATCTCCGCGGCTGATGATGTCCGCCGCCTAGTTTCTACTACGCGCCCCGCCCGCCCCGCCGCGCCCGATTGCCCGGTAGCTCCGCGGCGCGGCGCGCGGTAGCAGCCCGCCGTTTGTTATTTCATTTGGGAGGTAGGTGGAGTCGTAGGCGGCGGGGCGGGGCGGGGCGGCCGGGTCGGAAGTGGCCGGGAGGGGCCGGAGATCAGCGTGAGATTAAGTTCAATGGGTATTGGCTACTGGGTGTATCAGGCCAGGCCACGTACCCGTACCCGTACCCGGGCGCGCCGGCGCGGCGCACAGGCTAATTACAGTTTGAATCACCCCGCATTTCGGCACGTTGTGCACATGCAGCGCGCGGCTCTCGCTGAGCGTTGCATGTGTCGTGTCGGGAATAATGTTTGAAATCATACCGTAGAATCGGGATGGAAAGGTTTTCGCGCGGCAGCGATATCGCCGATACGATATCTTGCGCCGCGAGCGCAGGTTCGACTCCCGGCGGCGGCGCGGCTCCACTTTGGTGGGTGCGCGCGCGCGCCCGTCCCCACCACCGCCTCGCCGGGCGGGGCCCCGGCCGCAGAACTAATTTGGGTCATTGGAATTATATAGTGGCCCTCCCTTTCCGACAACAAACACCGGTCAGCTACCGTAGTCCTGAATCAGACTCAGGGATCTACGCACGTCTACAGTCCGCTTCATTTCCAGCCCTGTTTGGCGCCCTGGCCCGGCCCCTCGTCTGCTCTCCCGTTCTTGATCCTCTCTTCAAACACTGGCGGGTCCGACGGGACGGGGCGGGGCGGGGCGGGGGCCCCCGTGCTGATCAGAGATTGCCGATAAGGGCAATGCCGCACCACGCCGCGCATTCTAAAGCGATATTCCCGCCCCCCGCTCCTCCCCCTTTCCCTCTGCAATCCTTTTCACCTCTGTGTTCTCTCGGTCGCGCGGACCCGGTTTTCGTACCGACCCTCAATTTGGCCGCCCTTCTCGGCCAATTTTCGGGCTGTTTAACTCTCGACACGAGCATTGCAATATCCATCATCTCTGCTGGACAGTGCCGACGTACACGCACTAGTCTTGCCAGCATAACCATGTGCCTCGCCCCAAAAAGTAAAAAAAAAAAAAAAGAAAATTAATAAAAATAAAGTACAAGTGATGGGGTGTTGCGGGGTGCAGAACGGCATCTCAGCATGTCGATATAACGCTGCCCGGGCCGGGCGAAAACTTTGACTGCGGTGCGATGTGCGGCAGCAGAGTAATACGCACGTGATTCGATAGGAAAAGCAGGATGCGAGAGATGCAGAGAAAGCAGGGCTCCGCGATCCGCGAGGGTTTACCCTGCTGCGCCGCGCACCCTCGATCCTCGAATCAGCAGACTAGTTAATCTCCGCGCTAATCTTCCTCTGCGGAGCGGAAGGAGCTGAACGGTGCACACCATGCAGCAGCAGCAGCAGCAGCCTCTGTTTATCTGCTGGTCTGCCGACGTTTGCGCCCTGGCGGCCCTGGCGTGGCTCGCAGCGTGAGGCGCAGCGCAGGCGCAACGCGTGGCACCGCGAGACCCACGCCCAGCCCCGCTCACCATCCCCTTGCGCCTCGCCTCGCTTCGCCTGCGCGCAAATAAACGCTTTAATTTAACCCGAACGCCGCGCGTTTTCCCTTCCCACCGCGCCGCCGCACCGACGCGCGATATCGCCGATTTGAATTGCGCGCGCTCTGCTGCGAGCGCGCGGCCGTTTCGGAGACGGCACTCTAGCGCCACCTGGTGGCCGCCCGCGGAAACACTCAGTTTCTAACCGCCCACCGGCCGCTACGAATCTGTGCTCTGTCCAAATATGATTGATTGTGTTTACGGTTTTTCTACCGTTTTAAGCTGTGCCGTGGGTGATTTTGTATGCCTGATTTTTCGAGTAAATGTAAGTGAACGAGCTTTGTCTCCAACAGTGGCCAAAACAAGTGTTCCGCGTTAAAATCGGCGGTCGGTGAACAGAGGCAGCATCCTGACTATGGTATTTCAAGTGTCTGTGTTTTTGTTTTAGTGACGACGCTGGCCCTCCGACGACTGCCAAGTTTATTCCTTCGATCAGCCTCGGGCCGGTCCGCTGTGTTTTTGAGGTAAGTCACAGTCCCACTCGTTTACTTCTGGTCTCATCCCAGCCGTTGGTGGGCGGGCACCTGTCGCTCCGCGGAGGTCTCACTGACGTTGTTTTATTCTACAGTGTCACAAGAAGTTTCCCCGACGACATCGGCCCTTCGACGCAGGTGAGCTGAACACCCACACGGTAAGTGTCACGTCAGTCAGAGAGAGGTTATGCCGTGTGTTGTGTGGGCGCGGGCCGGCCTCGGCCGGGGGCTTGCGAAGAGTGAGGTTATGTCGTTGTCGCGCTGGTCGGGCCGGCCTGGGGCCCAGGGGGAGGGGGGGGCTGGACCCTTTCGGTCCTTTATCTCGAGGGTTTTATCCGCTTCTAGGTCTCTCTGATTGGGAGGCGCCCTCCCTCCGCCTCTCCCGCCCCGCCGGTGTAGATTCCCGTTAAATTAGGTCCAGCCGTGTATTGTCCCTATTCCCTGCGCGCGGCGCTGCGCGGCGCGATCGTCATCAGCTGCGGGCCCAGCCCGGCATTCCCGGCCCGTGAATGAATCATGAATGGAAGGAGTACTCGGTGATTTATCAGCAGCCGGGCCCGGGCCGGCCGGCCGGCCGGGCGCTGCAGCTGCAGCTCGCCGATTTTCTTTGCCCCTCTAATTAGCTGGGGTCCTGGGCTGGGCCGGGGGGAGGGGAGAGCGGGCTGGGCTCGCGAGGACCGCGCCGAGTCCTCCTCCCCCGTGGGCAGTAACTCAGGCCCCCTGCAGGGCCGCGGCCGGTCCGCGGCCGCGCGACAGTCAACAAAAGGAAATTCAATAAGTCGAGATGGGGGACGTGGGGCCCATCGTGGCCATCTTGGGCCCGCCCCGCCCCGCCCCGCCCCGCTAGGGGGACGGGCGGGCTGCTGACCTCCCCGCGGAGCCGCGGGGCCGGGCGGGGCCGGGCCGCGGGAGGGGGTGGGGGCGCCCCCCGCCGAGCTGCGGAGAGGCAGAGTTCTGGGGAGGAGACCGACCACCTCATACAGGAATGCCGTCACATATCGCCTCGAGATAACTGAGAGCAGCGCGGTGCGCCTGACTTCCAAGTTACATTTTGTATGGACTTGTAACTCACTCCATAACGCTGCCCTTATCGACGGCGGGAGTCTGTACATCTGTCTTGACACACCCGCGAACGATTATTCGATTGAGAATATCGAGAATCTTTTAGAGTCTCGCGCCGAGGAACATGGTGGAGGGGGCGACGGCGATACCAAAAATACCAAACGGAAACCAGCACCTGCCTGATTATAATGGTTGTCCCTCTCAAGTCTAGAAATTCATTCCGAGGTGAGGGGGCTCTCCCGCGATCAGCCGTCCGTCAATCAAACGCGGGCGCGACGCCCTCTCTCGGACGTTATTCAAATTAGCGGAGCGCAGCAGTAGTGTCGTACGCATTCGATAACAGCCATAAATTGGGAAGATGCGGCGCGGGGCGGGGCGGGGCCGAGCAGGCGGAGCGGACGTAAAATGTTGCAGGGATTCCGGCTGCCGCTCCGCGTCGCAGCCAGCGGGGGGCCGCCGCGGCGCGCCGCAGCCTGACCGGTCTGCGCGCGATGGGTTGCCTATCCGCCGGGCGCCCAGGCAATCGTCTGCGCGTGGCCTAGGGAGAGCGCGGGGCGGGGCGGGGCAGGGCGGCTCGCGGGTCCTCTGGGCCGCCACGCCACCCCGTCCTCCTCCTGCTCCCGCCCGTCCAACCCCCTCCTCCTCTCGGCCCTTCTACATCCAGACACCTGTTGGCCATTCATTTACCCGGCTGGCACACGGGTTTCTGAAAGTCCGCGCCGCGCCGGGCCCAGTCTGTCCAACATGGCGAGCGGGGCGCCCGGCCCGGCCCGGCCCGGCCTGGCCTGCCCAGCCTGCTCGTGCCGGTGGACTGAGAGATAGATGTCTCGCAGGCCGGGCCGGGCCGGGCCGGGCCGGGCCGCTGCAGCACAGCCAGGCACTATTCAAGATTAAGGTCCGCCAGGCCCGGTCCAGGCGACCGGGACGGCACCTTTCCCACGCGGCGGACCCGACCCGTCGACCCGTCCCATCCCAGCCCGTCGATCGGGGGTGGAGGAATGAGAGAGAGGGAGAGAGACGCACACGTCTCCCCGGACGACGAATGGCCCACTAGCATGCCGTTTTAGCAGGGTCCGGCCGGCCCAGCATCCAAAACTCCTGCTTTAGTATTTGACTCACACCGTTTTGTCCTGTCATCGAGCTTGACACCGTTGCGTCCACTTACTTCAACTCGGGGCAGGCTGGCTGGCTGGACGTGTGAAAAAGTATTTTTGTCTTTAGATGACACGCACGTACTTTTTCTATTTTTCGTTTTGGGAAGCAGGCGTGCGCGCGCGCGTGCTTATTGCACCTCATGAGGAGGCGCCATTAGGCGGGAGATAACAGTCGCCACTCACCGTGTCTGTCGGGGAGGCGAGGAGAGGAAGGCTATCAAAGTGATAGGGCCCTTCCCGTCCCGACCAGGCTCTCTCCCAGTCGCTGCCGCCGCGGCGGCGGCGCCTGTGTGAGCGTCGTCACCCCCGTCACCCCCGTCACTCCCCCTCACTCATGTCACCCCCCCCCCCACCACCGCCGCAAGCTTCCATGTACTTGTTTTTCAGCGGGTCCACTCGCTCCATGTTTGACTTGTAATCAGGCGGTGTTCCATCTCGCTCGTGCTCGTGCGTGCTCATGGTGCTCATGGTGCTCATGTGCGCGCGCAGTGGGCCGGACCGGGCCGGGCCGGCCGCGGAGGCGCGCCGCGCAAGCGGACGGGGCGGATAGCTCTGAGAGCCAGCCGGGGGGTTTTACGTGCTGCCCACGATTCGGTGAAACTTTATTCTCCTTTTATTATTTTTGAGCGGCCAGGAGCAACAGCGGCGGCAGGTCGAAATACGAGGGATAAATTCCTCCATTATTGGCAGCGCCGGTATCACTCGATCTGCAAATAGACGCGGCGTGAAATGGCTTTCCGATACGGCTGCCAACTGGATTCCGCTACCTGCCTTGCCGGTATTTTAATCGTGCGTGTGTTTGGCCGGGCGGGCCGGGCCGGGTCCTTGTGCTGGCCGCCCATGGCCTGCTCGCGGAGGACGTCGTCGTGTCCGTGCCCATGACGCTTCATGGCGCTCCCCGAGCGTTTACAGACCGTCTGCTGGTCGCGCGCGCGGGCGTCCCGAATCGTTAAAACGGACGTAACCTGTCGACGCGTCGCGCTGCCGGCCGGCCGGCGTACGGCGTACGTCTTTCGGGTCGTTTGCTTGACGACGACGACTACGACGTCGGCAGTGGCTGCAGGCTTCCGGCGGGGCGGGCGGGGCGGGCGGCGCAGCGCCATTCAGCTCTCATTTCCGAGCAAAAACGGCCGCATCCTGCTCGGCGCCGCGCCCCGCCACCACGCGCCGGAAAAGTGAGGTGGGAAAAGTTTTGCGGCTGGATGTGCGTGGCGGACAGGAAATGAGGAGGAGGTTTGTGTGACGCGGAGATGTGGACCTACGTTCCAGCAGCGTGAAGTGTGCTTTGTGCGGGCGGGGCGGGGAAACTCTCCTTAGGCTCAGCGAAGTTTGACGGGGTTCCGTGTGGTGCCTGTGGTCGCTGCCGGGACCCGGGCGGGGCGGGGCGGCGGGGCCCAGGTGGGGCGGGGCGGGGCGGGGTGGCTGCGCGTTGGTTTGCGTGCTGGTTTTGGTTTGGGGCAGCAATTAGCTCATTAGCTACCGGAAGGTCCGGCGGTGGGCCGGGCCGGGCCGGCCGGTCAGGGGCAGCAGGGCTCTGTGATCAGGCGGCTCGTGATGATCCGATGAGGCGGATCAAAATCGTAACAAGCTGCCTGCCGTGGGACACTGCGTGGGCCGCGCTGATATTAGGATATAGCAATAAAATAAAAATATTACCGTAGTCCTTAGAGGTAGACGTCATTCTGGTTGTCGGGGACGTGCGGTGCGGCTGGGCGGGAGGTGTCGGCGGGGCGGGGCGGGGCGGGGCCCTCAGTCAGCTGTGCCTCCACCGTCAGGTCCAGGGCTCCGGCATGGTGTCCTCTCTGCCGCTGGACGATTGACACCTCCCAGCAGTGTCCGCTGCCCGGCCCGGCCCGCCTGCCGTCTGCCTGTCAATGTGTTTATGCCGCGAGGCCCCGTTACACCTCGCTGCGCTGCGCTAGCTGCGTACGCACACACGCGCGTCGTAAAAGTCCGCCGGCCTGGGGCACACGCCGCGGGGCCGTGCTGCGCCCCGCACCTGTCGCGCCGCCACTACAACAAGCACACGCTGCATGACCGAGGTGGATGAACCCGCACAGGGAGGGACCGTTGCGTTCGGCGGCGCGGCAAGGAGGGTCCTCCGTCGTGGCCGGCAGGGCGAGCCAGTCGCACCTTCCTCGCGTGTCCTTGACGGGGTCCTCGCGGGGGTCCTCGCGTGTCCTTGACGGGGTCCTCGCAGGGGTCTTCGCGTGTCCTTGTCGGTTTCCCCCCCTTTTCCTTTGCGGGGATCCTCGCGTGTCCTTGACGGGGTCCTCGCGGGGGTCCTCGCGTGTCCTTGTCGGGGTCCTCGCGTGTCCTTGACGGTGTCCTCGCGTGTCCTTGACGGGGTCCTCGCGTGTCCTTGTCGGGGTCCTCGCGTGTCCTTGACGATCGCCGCCGCTCGGTGCGACCTTCGTGGGAATGCGGCGGACGGCAGATTTACCGCCCTGGGCGCTGCGCGGAGGACTCTCTAAAGAGGCCCTCTTCCTCGGCCCGGCCCGGCTCGGCGCGCAGGCGTCACTGCCCGGGATTTATGTTGTCGGTTTTGGCTTCGGGAACACGTGTTTCTAGACGAAATAATCCCCACGCGGATACCAGATGGGCGGATAACGCCGCGGCCCCGGAAACACGCCCGGTTCGGCTGTGTTCGCGCGGGGAAGGTATCTCGAAGAATTTTGTAATGTCGCGAGGAGAGGGGCCCCTCCATCATCGCGCGACTATTGAGCAGTTTTGTCTAAGTGACGCGTCCGCGGCTACCAGCCTGCGCCCCGGCCCGGCCGGGCCCTAGCCTATCGGCATTACCATTAGCATCTGAAAAGGAAAGCGAAGGGAGTTCGCCCCGGCCCGAACGGATACGGATGGCCCGAAAAAAAAATATATATACAGGATGAGAGGGGCCGTGTAAATCATACCGCGGCAGACACCTTTACGACAGTATCGCCGCGCGGACACTGCGTCGCGGCCCGATCCCGATCCCTGCGCGCACGACGGGATCCGAACAATTAATCCCGATCACTGACGCCCACGTCGGCGGCGTGTACAGGACGGCGGGAGGATCCTGCCTGCCCAGCTGGTCCGGTGCGGCGCGGCGCGGTTGGGCCCGTTGTGCGGCGCGGTACGCGGGGCGTAAGTGCGAGGCGACACGGCAGCGCGGCCGGCGCACATGATGGAGGGCCCTGCGTGGCGTGGCGTGGCGTGGCGTGGCGTGGCGTGGCGTGCGTGGCCTACCGGTCTCTATGAGACCGCCCCGCCGCGCTGGCCGTGTGTCCCGACCCGACCCGACTCCCGTGTCCCGTCCCGTCCCGTCCGCACAATTGCTCAAGTTTTATTATGCGCCCCGACTCGTTCTGCGCGCAGGTGTCCTGCCGGCCCGGCCCGGCCCGGCCCGGCCCCGCGCAGGTACCGGCTACACGCGCACACGCAGCATCTCCCCGATAACATCCCTGAAATTAAAAACGCCACAATGTTGTGTGGTGCTTGCTGCCCCCGGTGCAGCAGGCGGCGCGGCGCGCGCGGACACACGGCTGACAGCAGCACCGGGAGGAGGACAAGCCCGCCGTCAGGCCCGACCCCGGGGCAGGGCAGGGCGCAGGTTCCGTTGTGCCCGCGAGCGGGACTCGAACCTCCGACCTTCCGGCTTCCTGCGTAGTATACCCCGTTCTGCTACACCTGCGCGGTGTATGTATCCGTCGCGTGATAGTGTCAAAAGAATAGAAATCCCCCCCCCCCCCAAACAAAGAAGAAAACATAGAGGAAAAAGTATGTACCGCTGACAGAGTCGAGGGAATATGGAAAATGGGCGTATATTTTTGTGCGTGTGTATCGCGGCGCATATAAACGTGGAAGACGTCGTTCCCGCGGCGGCTTGCGTTGGGGGGATTAAGGCGATGAGCTGCTGAATAAAATAGTTTGGTCGTTACTGTCGATCAGCTCCCCGGCCGGCCGGCCCTACCCCGCGCCTCGAAGAGCGGGCGGGGAGGCGTGTGTATGACGCGAGTGTATTCCGCCGCGGTGTATTTGCAGGGTGGCCGTGCGGGGGGGAGGTGTATTGCCGTGCGGCCGTGACCCGGGTCACGCGAGCCGCAGTGCGCCGCGCCGCCGCCGTGGTGGTGCTGGTGCTTCACATTCCAGGGCATTCCAGGCACGCTCTTTCTTATCTTGGAAATGCCGCCGCCGAGCTGCGCGCCGCGCCTTTTTGTCAGGTGGAGGACGAGGACGCCCAGCCCGGCCCAGAGGGGGAGGGGGGGGGGGCGCCGTGCTGCGAAATGTCGAGCGGTGGCGGTACAGTGTAGTTATTGAATATATCCCGTGTCGTCGCCACGCGAGGCTGCTCTGCCCCGCCACGCCACGCCACGCCACGCCCGCGCTGATGAAGAAGCCCGAGACGGCTCGTTACGGCGCAAGTCGTGAATTTACTAGGTGTCGAGCGGCACGAGGAAATGTATGAGACCTTGTGGGCGGCGCTGCCGGCCTGGGCGTTGGGCGGGGCGGGGCGGGGCGTGTCACCCCGATAGAGTTGTCGGCCTGCTCGGCGCGGGGCGCGGCAGTGCATTAGGCCCACCTCATGAGCCGCAGCCCGTCTAGAGTGCTGTGGGGGTGTCCCACACTGCCGGCGCCACCCTGCCTGCCTGGTGCTTATGTTAAATAATACAACTCTGTCGTCGCAAGTGCGTTGTACTTCGAAGTACGCGTGACTTGCCCCTCCCCGCTGTGTGGGGTGGGACTGCGAGGGAGGGAGGGGGTGGTTCAGGGCCCAAGTCGCACAGAGGGGGCTGGGGGCTGTGACCCCAGGACGGCACGCGCCAGAGGCCACCTCGCCCCGCCCCGCCCCGCCCCGCCCCGCCCCGCCCTCCTGCGAGATACACTCGGCGAGATGCTGCCCTGCCCGCCCCACCCCCAGGACCCGCCCGGCCGGGGCCGGGGCCGGGGCCGAGGGCGTGGCCTGCTGGCATCTCTGGGATCTCCACGGCGGTTTGTCATGTCCACCTGCGCGCGCGCGCGGTGCGCTCGGGCCGGGCCTCAAGGAGACGACTGACGGAAAGGGAATACCACGGGAAAATAACAAGTTAACATTTACGCCATTTTTCGGAAGATGACGTGCGCGGCGCGGTTCGGTGCACGTGGCTGTGCTGTGCGCCCCGCGTGGCCTGCACTACGTAGGTACACGCCTTGTCGCTATCGCACCCCATCTCAACGCGAATCGGGTGACGACGCTCGCATGAGCGCGATAAGGAGAGAGAAAGAGAGAGAGAGGAGGGGGGGGGGGCAAAGTAGAGACAGAGAAAAAGAAAGAGAGCGCGCGGAACTGTGTATATCGAGGATGTCTCTGGAAACCCGAGCAGGCGCGCCGGGCCGGGCCAGGCTGGCGCTATCACAGGCGTGTGATCGCCTAGCCGCTGGGGCCAGACGCACAGCTGCGTCGTCTTTAAGGTTATTCTTTCTCCGTTTATCTAATTCCTTATTATTTAAATTTTTATTTTTGGAGCGCGTCCCGGTGTCTGCGTGCTCGCGGCGCGGCGCGTCCACCCCCGAGGGACTCGGGCTAGATGTCGCACGCCGTGTTAATTTTACAGGAATGTGTTTGCGTGTCGCGCGGCCCGCGGCCCGCCCTGCAAGGCTGTGTGTGTAGGGGCGGGGCGGGGCGGGGCGGGGCGGGGCGGGGCGCGGCGCCTAGCACGAGGCTCGCAGCCTCCCTCTCGCTGACCCGCCTGTGCGTGCCAGCGCGTGTGTGTGTGTATGTGGACGCGATATGGAAGGACCGCGTTCTTCTGCAATTACGTGCCTTACACACACACACACACACACACATTCGCGACGTCAGATCGAATTACTCACCGCCTTGCGACCAGGGCGCCGCGCGCCGCGCCGGAGAGAGAGACATCGCGCTCGCGGTTTACAATTTGCGGCCATAAATGCGAATTTTATAACCCTACTCTGGTTCCTCGCGCCACGCCCCGCCCCGCCGCCACGCCCGCGGAAGGGCCGCGAGCAAGAGGGAGGAGGTGGAGGGGGGCGGGGTGGTGATGGTGCGGGGAAGACCGCCACGCCCCGCCCCGCCCCGCCCCGCCCCGCCATGCCACTCCACTCCACGCGACGCCACGCTACCGCGCGGCGAGCGAGGAGCAAAAGCCCGCGAGGGGTCGAGGGCTGGGCAACTGCAGCCCCGTGTGTGGATGTGCTTATTACGGGATGTGGCCCAGACTGGAGAACAGGTACCCTCGGCTCCGTGTGAGTGTGTGTGTGTCCTGGCTGTGCCCCTTATCCAGCATCAGATAAATAGCGAGCGTACACACACACACTCGGACGCACACCGGGCCGCGCGTGCAAGGCAAGGTCCTAGTCGCGTGGCGTGGCGTGGCGGTGCGGGCCGCGTGCCTTGACCAGCGGAGAGATGACGGGCCGGGCCGGCGGCGCAGCGTGTAGCGAGTGGCGGGGCGGGGCGGGGCGGGCGCGCAGATGGACCGGCCGATGCGCGATGTCGTCGGCCACGTCACGTTCCTCCAGGTCCTCCCCCTCCCCTGCTTGTTGCTGCCGCTGCCCACAACGACCAGCACCACCACCCGCCTGCTGGCTCGTTTTCATTTACCTTTTTCTTTTTCGTGTTTGTATTTTCCGCGATAGCGGGAGGAGGAGTCGTGCTCGGCGCTGGGCAACTCGTCTTTCTAGTAAGAGCGTTTCGCCCGTCTCCTTTGGTGTTCTATGCCGCGGTACTTCTTTGACTATTTCGTCTACTACCACTACTCCTACTTCTACTACTCCTACCACTCATACTCCTACTACCTACTATTCCTGCTACCACAAGCAGTTCCTCGAGACACGCAAACTTCAGGACGCCTGGCAGCTGGGAGGTACGGGCGGGAGGTAGGGGGGGGGGATGAGAGGCTGTAATCGCTTTTTAAGACAGCCGCGTCGGGGCGGGAGCTCGCGTGGCGGTGCGGTGGAGGCTCTGCTGCCGGCGGCCTGGCAGGCAGGCCTACCGCGCCGCCGCCGCCTACTGCAGAGCCCCTGCCTGCAGGCCACCTGGCGGGGCGGGCGGGGCGGGGCGGGGCGGGGCGCGGGGTCCATGGAGAGCACAGTATGAAAACTGGGCTGCGGGGCGCTCTGGCGCGGTGAGCACGCCCCGGCCCCGGCCCGGCCGTAGCCGCCTGCTCACGCCGGTCTTTGCCATTCTTGCCTCGCTCTTTTAGTTTGGCGCGCTCGGCTCCGCCCCGCCCCGCCCCGCCCCGCCCCGCCCGGCCACGCCCGCGATGCGCCTCAAATGCGAAGTGCGTAGCGCCATCTGCCGCCGGGGCGGTCGCCCCTGGCCTCTTTGGCCTTCTGTGGCGGGGCGGGGCGGGGCGGGGCGAGTGCACGGCGGCGCCGCAGTATTCGGTGTGATTTCCCACCGCGAGTGCGACGGGACGCGGTCTCTGTGGCGGTTCCCCTGGTCGAGCCCCCGGCTGGGTAGGCCGCCCGCTGCGGAGCCGTGCGCGGCGGGTCGGCCTACCTCCCAGGCGGTCCGGGCGGGCGCGCGCGCGGCGCACCGGACCCTGCTTCACACCGGTGCCGCTGCTGCAGATCGCAGCGATCGTGTCGTCTTGACCACTCCGCTCTGCTTCACGGTTGCCGTTGGCATTTTTATGTCCTCATCTTCCTGACCGCCGCTTCCACGCGGTTCACTTTTTTTTTCCTCCCGGCTCGCGCTACGCCGGGAGCGTGATTTCGCCAGCAGAAGGAAAACGATGTCATTGAGGTCGCCGTGGGCCGCTCTCCGGAGCGCCGCGGCTCACCCCCGGGGCCAGCGAGCCTGCAGGGGGCGCGGCTCGCCTGGAATCCACCCCGGGCCACGCCACGCCGCGCCACGCCGCGCAGCGCCTCCGCGAAATGTCAGCGGTGTCACAACGCGGAAGGCGACCAATCCATCTGCGCGCGCACAATGCGCAGACAATATCAGCGTTATCCTTACCAAGTTTCTCTCCGCGACAGGTTTATTCTGTTTTTTGTGGGGAGAGAATGCGCCGTGCCGTGTGTTTAACATACCGCGGCGGGGCCGGGCCGGCCCGGGCCGCTGCGCTCGGCGGAGTTATGGTTGACGACTTCGGACAGAGCACGCCGAGTGAAACACGTGTTGTATCGACACCCAGTGACACCCCCGCCGTCCATCACACGTCACCGCGGGGGGCGCTGGAGGCCTCGGTGCTGGAGGGGGGGGGGGTGCTGGAGGAGGTGCTGGAGGCTTTAGCCTTAGAAGTACTGCAGGCGATCAACTCTGGGGCGACGAATAGGCTCATTTCGCACTTCACGTTTCGTCTCGCCCCTCTCTCTCTCTCTCGCCCCTCCGTATGAAAGTTGTAGAAGGTTTTATAGAAGCCCCCCAGTCCTTGACCGTGCGGGGCCGCCGTGCCGTGTCGGCGTCGACCTTCGCTTGACCCCTTCAAGCGATGAAATATAAAACGCTGCCTGAAGAAAAACGCCCCCACCTCTAAGCCGGCGGGGGGCCGGCCGCCGGGTCGGGGCGGAGGAGGAGGAGGAGGCGGCGGCCGAGGACCGCGAAGAATTAGTCGTATTTATCAAAATCCATCCGGGCGGCGGCGACCCTTCCGCCGAGAGGCGATTTGTTACGATTGAGGCGCGATGGCGCTGCGGTCGCCAAGCAGGCGGGGGGCCATCTCCAGCCTGCTCGCGGTATTTGTGTGAAAGGTGCGAGAAAAAGAACGAAACGGACGGCATTTTTTCGTAAATTATCTGTCAAGTACGCTAACTTAAACGGAAACTTTAAAAAGTAAAAAAAAAAAAAATGATCGGTGGTTTTACTTCGTATGAGGTTATTCATTGAAGGGAAAACTGTCGTGCGCAGAACAAAACATAAATCAAACTAGCCGCTCGTTTTCCCCCCGGAGGCCCCGGAGCCCCGGAGCCACCCAGCCAGCCTTCCGGGGCCCGTCACAATGACCACGGAGGCGGTGGCGATAATTGTCATAAAGTCGTCACGCCGTCCTGTTTTGTCGCATAATTTCCAGGCGATACACGCAGACCCTCTCTGCGTGCGATGTGAGCTTGGTGTAATCGGAGCCTGCAATTGCATCGGTCTGGCGCGGTGTGGCGTGACCCCCATGCCGGCAGGTTTCGGGCCCCGGCCGGCCGGCCGGCGTGTGCTCCTTGCTACTTTAGCGCACAGCGAGTGATCGTCCCCGCAGGACGCGTGCGCTGCGCACTCACTGCGTGCCCTAAACACGTCGTTGGCACCGCAGAGCAAGACTTTACCCTTTTTTATTCCTTTAAGAATGAAGAATTCTTTCCCAAAAAAGTGGGGGTTCTCCTTGTCTGCGGACGGCTTTTGCTCATCACGTACCGAAAAGGTAATCCTCTGCCCTGGCGTGGCCGGCGGCGGGGCTGCGCGGCGCGGCGGGGGCCTGCAGGCCCTGGCCCTGGTGGTTGGTACGGTGGTGGTCAAAAAGACTAATCGGTTTCCGTTGCTGGCCACGCCGTGTGTCTGCGTGCGTGCGTGCGTGCGTGCGCGGCTCACGTGCGTGCGCTCACACAGTGATCTGATTACCGGGGCGGATTCAGATCGGCCGGCCGCCGCCGCCGCCGCCGTGCGCGCCGTCGGAATCCCTTAGGAATCGATTCGATATTCCACGACATCGCACGCGATCCCTTTTGCGCTCGCGCGCGCGCGTTTTACGCGTTTACACGTGACCGGGGCTGTTGAGAGAGAGAGAGAGAGAGAGAGAGAGAGAGAGAGAGAGAGAGAGAGAGAGAGAGAGAGATGGGCCGGAGCAGGAGATAAGCGCGCGAGGCTTGTAGAATAAAGAAAAAAATAAAGTTGGCGGTATGGTTGTCGTTGCGCCCCCGTGGTGCCAATAATTGTTTGCGAATAAACACGGTTATTAGTCCCCTCGGCGCGTTGCTCTAATGATGAGGCGCTATTGAAGAGGCGCTCGCAGCCGCCCCGCCTCGCCCCGCCTCGCCCCGCCTCACCCCGCCCCGCCGCGGTGTCGCTCTCGTAGAAGGTAGGGGGGGCTAGCTGCACTTTGTGATCCGCCCCGCTTGGGCCGGCGCGGCATTACCGCGTTTGTTCTGGGCGCGCCGCGCCTTACGCCGGTAGCCACCCAGGTAGCCGCTCTCCGCGCCTCTCTCTTTCTCTTTCTATTCTTTTTTTTTTTATTTCCATTATTAGTTTAGGTCGGCAATGGATGGTGCATCTCCTCTCCCACACACCCTATAGACGCTGCACTCGCGCGCCCCACGCGTTCGTGCACAGTGTTCTACGGATAGGATTTGGGCAGGGAGGTTTTGGTGCGAGGTTAGAGAGGGAGGAATATGCGGCCCCTCGAAGCAAGGTTCGGGGTAGAAAAAAATGGGAGACGGAGTAGGTAAAAATAAGAAATACGGATGAGTGAGAGGGTTCAAAAAATGAAAAGAGAAAAGAGCATTATTCGGCACACAGTTGTGTTGTACACGGCGGGCAGCTCGTTACGGACCGCTCATGTCTTACGGTGATGGATCACTGCCACACACACACACACACACGCGCGCGCGCGCACACACACATACTCAGTCACAACGCGTACACACAACATTCGTTTACCGCTCCTCCTCTCTCGCCCGGCTCCCTGTTGTGACCAATGTGGTGCAGTGGCGTAGCTGCAGCTCGAGCAACAGGCAGAGAGAGAGAGAGAGGGAGGGAGAGAGATAGTTAGAGAGAGAGGAGGGGGGGGGGCGGACCCCTCGCGGCGCCGCACGTTGGAGAGGAGCGGGCTGTCAAAGTGTCCCCCCGGCAGCTGCGATGTTCCGCCTCAAAATCCTATGCTAATAGACTGGCTGAGACCCCGCCCCGCCCCGGGCCCCCGGGGGCTACAAGGAGGCTGCGGCCCCCGGGCCCCCGGGCCCCACAGGGCCCCCGGCGGGGCACGCAGCGCGCGACACGCGCACGCGATGCGCCGCAAGTGAAGGGCGGGGCGGGGCGGGGCGGGGCGGGGCGGGGCGGGTCTGCCGCGGGTTCGATCACCGGCCGCAGCCCGGCGGGCGGTGGGGTGGGCTGAGCGACCGTTAACGTGGTGTCGAAACAACACTTTTAGAGGTGGAATATGAACGCACTACGTTCCTGCTCTTTCGTTCTGGAGAGACTCTCTAACTCATTTGAGCTCGTTCGCTCTCGGGGCTCCTAGTGCGTTCAAGTCTCTGGTGGTGGTCGAGAGGGGGACTGGCTTGACGTCCTTTGCAGGGTCCTGATGTTCGATGTACTTGAACTTTATGTTGGCGTGGATGGGCCATGTGGTGGCGCGCGCCCTCGAGGTGGGCAGCGGGGCCACGGGAAACAAAAGACGATCGTGTGGGTGCGCCGGGCGGGGCGGGGCGGGGCGGGGCGGGGCCGCGTGCCCCCTGGCCCTGGCGCGGAGGCCCCGCGGGGGGCTCCCGAGGCTCGGGGGCAGAAAGCCGCTACTGCGCGTGATGGATCACTCCGGCCGCCTTGTCTCTCCTCCCACTCCTGCTGGGGCCCCCGCGGCCCCCGCCCTCCGGCGCCCCCGCGGCCCCAACCCCAGAACATGAAATCTTCTTACGACGAAAATGAAGCAAAAATTTAAAAGTAATCGTTGGAGTAGGGGTAATGGTTTGCTATCGTCCGGTCTATGCCCGTGTTCGAGTATGAAGTCTCTGGCCCCTCGCACACGGTTTATTAATTAGGTTTTAATCGCCATGTGAAAATATAAGCCTGAGCCCACACTTAGCGCCGAATACTCATGTACGACTCTATTCTCTCTCTGCACTGGGCGCCTCGCGGCTCGCGCACCCCAATGCCACCTCTTATTGGCGGTATAGAGGTGTTCAGTGTTGTAAAATAAACTAAAATAATACGAACAATTTTACGAGAAAAATAACAATATAATTGTACTTTTGATTTTCGAAATGATCGGAGGCCCAAAAATATTCTAAACATTTGTATTGGAGGAAGTTTTTTTTTTTTTTTTTTTAGAGGTTTGGGGCGGGCGGCGTGTGTGTGAGAGATGCACCAAGCGCTTTTTGATTCGTACGAGGGCCGCGAGTAATGTAATAGTGCTGCGGTGGTCCTTGTATGGGCCGACTGACTGCGCCGCGACCACCATTAGGCCGCCCGCTCTCTCTCTCTCTCTCTCTCTCTCTCTCTCTCTCTCTCTCTCTCTCTCTCTCTCTCTCTCTCTCTCTCGAGCACACGCCCGCACACGCCCGCGCTGCGCCGCTGCCCGCAGTGGTTTCTTGGCCCGCGGGGACGGGCTGGGCCGGGCCGGGCCGGGGTCCTGTGACGGGCCGGGGTCCCGGACGGGTCGCGCCTCCTGGTGATGGATGTCTAGGTCCGCCCGGGCGGGAGCGTTGCCTGTGGCGCTGGGGGGAGGACCCGGGGACCTCGCGCCTCCGCTCCGCTGTGCTGGGCTGGGATGGGGGAGGACCTGAGGTGAGGACCTCTCGCGCCGGCCCGGCGCGCTGGTCGGTTGTTGCACCTAGCAAACAGTGTTCTTGATTTTTACGCATTTCACATTTCGAAGTAAGAAATAATCGGCATGGATACGGATGACTTTAGTAAAGTAAGGCCCTATAACTTGATTATTAATGTCTACGAGCATAGTCCAGTCAGGATTCATTTTTTTATGCATTTATTCCTTATCTCCGTGAACCCCGTCCTCCCGCCCCGCCCCGCCCCGCCCCGCCCGCCCCGGGGATGCCCACTGCTGGCCCATGGCACCCTTCACTTCCCCGCGGCGGGTTCATTTCAAGACTCGTGGCGCGGCGCGGCGGGCCGAGGTGTCCCTGCCATCCATTTCTTTTCTTCGCTCGTTTCTCGGATGCGGCGCGAGTGGTGTCATTATTCACGGATTAGTGGGAGGCTGCGCGCGCGGCCCGGGGCGTTGCCGCCGTGGCGGGGCGGGGCGGGGCGGGGCGGGGCGGGGCGAGGCGGGGCGGCGCTGCGCCCCGAGGGGCACAGGCATTTGTTGAGGCTCGTTGGCCGCTGTACAAAATGTACGAAAAGAAAAAAAGGAGGGAAAGAAAAGATGCGCGAACTAAACCGCAACAGCTTTGCTGCATGGCTCTCCAAAGTTTTGTGGAAAGATGCCCATTGGCGGACATGCGGGCGGAAACCAAACGTAACACTTTTGTGTGAATCAGGCCGTATGTGAGCGAAGTGGTCAACACTTGTGGGCAAAGTGTTTCCACCTCGGGGCTGCCCTGCCTGCGCGGTGCTGGGGCGGGGCGGGGCGTTGCCGGCCGAGTCCTGCTCCGCCCTAATGTTATTCTAATGGAGAGGCGGCAGCTGCCCCCGGCCCGGCCCGGCCGCACCTGCAGCTGCTCCGTATCGCTCGGATTGGACCGCAGCTGCATTGTACGTACAGCCGAGATACTGGATCGTCCGGCGGGCGGGGCCGGGCGGGGCGGGGCGGGCCTGCGCTCCTCCACGCGGGCGCGGGAGGGAAGAGGAGCTGCAACGCGGACAGCCCGGCCGTCTGCATCTGTGCGTGTGTGTGTGTGCGTGTGAGACGATATTGTAATACGGCCAGGCAGGCAGGCAGGCAGGAGGCCGGTGCAGCAGGTGGTGCGGGGGAGGAGGGAGGTGGAGGCCGATGCAATGAACGGAGACAAGCGACGCCAACTCGAATATACGCACTGCAGCCTGGCTGCTGGCCGCACCGCACCGCCGCACCGCGCGCGAGATTTATACCGCGGCGGGCGCGAGTGAGTCGCGGCGGGTATTATTATTATTATTTCCGTTTGAGAAGAGTGTCCTCCCCGTTTGATGGATGGCTGGTGACAGCGCGGGGCGGGGCGTGGCGGGGCCGCCGCGATCGGGTTCGGGGCGGGGCGGGGCGGGGCGGGGCGTTCCATTAGAGACGGGGAGCTGTTTGATGGCCTCCCGTCCGAGCCGTGGGGACCGCACACCTCGCACGCACGCCGTGCAACATGAGTAGCATGAACTTTGTGTGTATCCACGCTATTTTGCGCCAGGTTCCCCTTCCCCTTCCCGTCTCTTTCTGCTTATGAGATCCCTCTTGCTTGACCGCCCCGCCCCGCCCCGCCCCGCCCCGAGGCGGCAGGTGCATTAACGGTGAGTCGCGTGCGGGGCGTGCTGCCCCGCCGCCACACTCGCACAGGCCTAGGCGGGGTGCGGCGCGGCGCCTAGGTCTGCACTCGACAGAGAGGAAGATGCGCCTACAGCGCGGCCTATCGGCCCCTGTAGTCCAGCGCCACGCTTTTGAAAAATTTCATGGAAGAGTGAAATGATGTTACAGCTTAATGCTTTGCTTTCTGTTTAATGGAGATTCTTGGGGGTGGTCTCAAAATATAGTTCTTTAAATTTTATTTTTCTAGTTATTTTGATCAAGTTAGAGGAAAATTTCTTTTACCGACTGTGCAGGACACCTGTCTATGGTAATGTTCCAAATCTTTTTCGACAGTGCCGGCCTCCTCTCTGTCCTTATTCCCAGGGTAATTAACGGCGTCGTTTAGGCTCTAATTCATTTGCCCTAACTATCGCACCCGTAAAACGTTTCTGTGCTGGCGAGGCTCGCGTGAACCGGCCGGGCCCAGGCGGGCCGCGCTCTGCGCCGCCTCGCCTCGCCGCGCCGCGCCTCACCGCGCCACCGCGTCCTCGCGGTTCCAGGGAACACTAATAATGCCATTTCCCTGGCGAGCTCTCAAATGGGACATGTTCTCTGGTCGTCTCTCGGATGGGCCCCGCCCGGCCCCGCCCCGCCCCGCCCCGCCCCGCCCCGCCCCGCCCCGCCGCGCCCCGCCCCGCACAGCCACACGGAACGGGAGGAGCCGGACGCGCGGTGTAATTTCAGGGGCAGCGGCAATGTGTTCTGCGGACGAAATGTCTCCTACCCCCGCGTGCAGCGGACTAATGTTTCTCCTTCCGTGTAATTGATGCTTGAAAAACCGGTAAGCCATCACGTACTATTTTTTTTTTCGAAGGTGTCATTTTACACGCCTTTTAAGTGCACACACACACACATGCGCGCGCGGGGAAAAAACGTACTAGTACCGATGGAAACATTTAGTCAGCTAAAATAATTTGTTGGACGTAAGTTATTTGTCGCGTTCCTATTGTTATAGTTTTATATTTATCGTGAAAAATATTTTAGGTATACGAAAACAGGCTTTTTTTCTTAATTAGCAGTAGTTTTGATTTCTACCGAAGCAATGCAATCAATCAGAACAGCGCACTACCCCCCCCCCCCCCCATTTTCTAAAATAAATAAATAAAAAAGCGGTCTGGAATCTTTATCAATGGCCCTATATCCTAGTCCTAATTGGGCGGCTGACGCTGCTGCTGCGCTGCTGTGTGTACGTGAAGCCCTCCGACCTGATAATTAGACCGGCCGAGTGACGGACTACCGCCTCGGCTCCCGTTTGACCGAACAAACAGCCGGCCTGGGCTGGGCATTCTACTGCTGTACGCCGCCCTCTCTCTTTCCCCGCTCTCTCTCCCTCTCCCTCTCCCCCTTCCCCCTCTCCCTGCCTCTCTCGCGGCCGCCCGCCTCCGCCGCCGCCGCCGCCTGCCCCTCCTTCAACACTTCCAATTCCGCGTTTCCCTCCCGGACTGATAGGCGGATCACGGGGGCTCCTAGTAGCCTGCCGCTGCTCTGCCGCTCCCGCCCTCCGCAGCCGGGAGTGTTATTATCGAACTCGTGACCGGCCGTGTTGGCGTGTCTGCCCACACCCGCCTACCCGCCCGCAGCCTCCACCCCGCCGCGGCCCGCAGCCCAGACTGCTCCAGTATTCACATGCGCGCCGCCGCGCCGCGCGGATTCAGCGATTAGGCGGCGGCGTTTCGGGTCGGAAGTTTCCCCCGCGTGAGGTCATGTGAATTACTCCACGACCACCTATTCCAGCGCTATATCGACGCCTTTTCCGTGTGGCGAGGGGAAAACAACTCTAAACTTAAGGCGACCTATAAATTTTCTGCATTTTCGACCCACGTCTGTCAAACCCGGCGTCCTTGGCTTTTCAGTAAATTCTACGGTTGATTGCGTCTCTTAGGGACACCGCGTGCGTTCAAATTCCGCGCGCCCCCGGGGACAGGTCGGCGGGCCGGGCCGGGCCGGGCCGGCGGGGTCACGGCGGGCGGCGCGCACGTGTGACACACGTGTGACTGATGCCTGACATTTACGCGGCGCGCGCAACAGTCAGTCCGGGCGAGTCAGCGTGCGCGGCTGGCTCAGCGCTGGCTGGCTGGCGCTGCTGTTTTATACGGGGCGCGACGCGATCAGTCAGCCCCGGCCCGGCCCGGCCCCGCCGCCGCAAACAACTGAACTGACCCGCTTCTGATTGATTTATGTGGAGCAATTTGTCGAGGCGCGTTAGTGTGTGGCTGGCGGCTGCGCGGCTCAGCTCAGCGCGCGCGCGCGCGTCCGCGAAGCGGCTCGCAGGAAATTTGTAGCGTTTGCTCGTTCTCCGGAGGTTGAGGAGGAGGAGGAGGAGGAGGAGGAGGAGGAGGAGGAGGAGGAGGAGGAGGAGGAGAGGCACTTGGCTCGGCCCCGCCATCGCGCCAGATTGAATTTTGCTCGATTCGTCGGGAAGGCAAAGGCTTGTGTGGTCCGAAAATGAATTGGGGGGCAGAGCGGGCTGGCTCTGGGCGATTACCGTCGCGGAGCTCTAGCCTAGCCGCGCCCCCGCCCCGCCCTGCCCCGCCCTGCCCTGCCCCGCCCTGTCAATCAGGCAATCAGATATCGATATTACGGGACGCTGTTGCAGACCACCGGGGTCGCGCGTGGATGGATGCAACGGAATCGTTAGAGGCGGAAAATGTCCTGGGCCTTGGTCCGGCCGGCGCGCCGTCCTGTTCCCGAAATGAGCAGCCGCGCGCTCCGCCTAGAAAGTCGGCGGGGCGGGGTGGGGTGGGGCAGATTGGGTTCGACACCGCGACGCGACAGGTCAGCGGGGCTGCTGCTGCTGCTGCTCCCACGACGACTGCCGCCCGTCTTTGAGTGGTTCCCGAATAAAGTTCCCCGTCAATCAGGAGCCCTGCTACTCGCGCACGGTTTCGTATCGTCGGCCGAAAACTTTTTTATTTTCTGGTTTTAGGTTAGAAGGAGGTGGAAACTGGGAATATAGCTTCCTGAGTGCGTATCGGGCGTGGCATCGAAATTAACGACAAGGGTCTGCGTCCCTTTAAAAAAAAAAAGAAGGAAAAAATAAAACTGCACCAATCGTACATTTAAAGGGAAAAGAATCTTTCCATTATTAAAAAAAAAAAAGAATCTCACGAGAGATATTTCTATTGTCTTATCACCTTTCCATCCTGTCAGCGACCATATTAAACATTCGCTATTTGGTCGCTATTATTGTAAAATTTCCATTCAATGGTGTTGATGGACATTATTGTTCGTCATAATTATTTTGTTAGTGACCCGATGGCGGCGCTGCGCTGCGACCTCGCGGCCCAGCCCCCTGGCCCGCGCCCGCGCCCCTCTGGCGGGCGGCCAGCGAGAGGCGTCCCGGTGCGTCTTCGGCCCTCGTCCCGCCCCGCGATAAGTTTCCCTCCCTCCCTCCCTCCCTCCCTTCCTCCCTCCCTCCCTCCCTCCCTCCCACTTGTTGTCCTTGTCCACAACGGCAAACCTGCTGCTGACCAAACATTAGACGCGAGAGACTATCGGCCTTGCCCGCCAGCTATGGGTCCTGGTGCTGCTGCTGCTGCCCGCGCTAGGCTATTTTCTACATGAAACACAAAACGAAGTCTACCCATGTAAAACGGCGGGGGTACGATGGAAGGTGTATAAAAGAAAGTGAAGACAAATGATTGTATGCAGCGGGTAATTATTGTCGGCCACGCACAAGGCGGCGGCGCGGCGCGCCCCGGCTTTAGCGCGGTATTTATTCTCCCCATAATGTCGTCGTAAAAGTTTGCGCGATGATTTAACACGTATCGGACGTCGCCGGAGTCGTCATTTATGGAAATGAAGGCGCTGCTGCCGATGCGGCTGCCGATGCTGCCGCTGTTTCTATGATCAGATTTCGTCGGGGACACGGGTTTTGTCGCAGCACTACACCATTAAATCGCTCCGCGCGCCCAGCGACACGGAAGGTGTGGAAATACGACTTCTCGTGTGCGTGAAATAGGCAGGGCCTAAGGCTGATATATTCCGCCGGCATTTTTTTTTTTAGAATGTTGATATTTTTTTTTATTAGTGAAGCCACGTTGAAACGCTGATTCGAGGCGCAATCCGTTGATTTGCTGTGTGGAAATTAATAGTTTAAAAAGAATTTAAATACTTTCGGTGGTGGTGCATTTATTTTGTTTTTTGAAATGAAAATATTAAAGGTACCGGGGGGATGGAGAGAGTCGACCATGCTGGTGGTGCGCACACAGTCATAACTCGGCGACATTTTACGGCTGGGGTCGGCCCGGCCGGCCACATGTGGGAGTGGACGGGACACGCTGTCTGTCAGGCGATTCGCGACGGGACGGGTGCCAGTGGGCACCGGCTGTGAGTACCTGGCGGTACCTGGCGGTACCTCGTGACGGTACCTGCGAGCACCAGCAGCAGAGATAAAGGACGGATGGGGGCTTTTATTTGTCAAAAGTTATACTCTCCATACCTCTGCTTGACTCGCGGGCGCAGAGACTTCTGCTGCCAGTCGACTTGACTTGGCATTGCCGAGGGGAGAGGCCTTCCGCCTGACCCAGAGGAAGGCCTGCTGCTACCTCCCGCGCGCCACTGAAGCTGCGGAGAAAAACTAGAGATGTGAAATGTGAATTAAAAAACACCAAAACACAAACGGACAGAGAATAGAAAAAAAAGCTAGAGAGCGTGAGTTGGGCCGGAAACACTCTACGCAGGAAGTTTCCCTCTCCCTCTCTCTCTCGTGCACACGCAGATATTTTTTTCTCCAAACAGCGCGTCCCTCCCTAGGCAATTTTTGGCGTTGTTCGCGTTGTTCCCTGCCGAAGGAACTTTCTAATCGCACCGCCTTCACTCTGCTGCTACGTGGCCCCGCGCGAGTGGGAGGATCGGGACCAGGGCGGGGCGGGGCGCGGCGGGCGGGGCGGGGCGGGGCGGGGCGGGGCGCGGCACACGCAAGCCACACGCTGGATAATTACTGCAACTATTAGTCGGCCTACACTGTTTCACTTTTTTAGAATGGCGGCGATCCTCTCGTTTCTATGTACACCTAGAGAAGGCATCACATTATCTATCGCTGTGCGTTTATTTTTTTTAATGCTTATGAATTAGGTCCTGTCGCGTTAGCCTCGTTGCCTTTCCCTCTCGATCCCGCGCGGCGCCACCTTTCGCCCATCGGTGCGCGGCGTCCAATCGAAGCGACGCGAGTGTCGCGATAAAGCCGCGCGTCCATGTCGCCGCGACGGGGCGGCCCATTCCCGTCCGACGCGGCGGCGGGGCGGCCGGGGCGGGGACGTCCTCGTCTCATTCGAGCGTAATTTGCGAATCCCGCCGCCCGAGGGGGCTGCCGCTGCCGCGCAAGGCTGTTCCGCCCTGCCCTGCCCTGCCCTGCCCTGCCGTCCGTTCGCTCCGAATGTATCACTTTGTGCGACTCAGGGCGGCCATCAAGATCCTAGGGGGGCGATAGCGGAGCCAGCCTGACCGCCTCGCGCACTGGGTGGCGCTGCGCTGCGCAGGCCCGGCCGTGTCATTTGCCAAATAATGGCTAGATTATTCGGCGTGTAGCCATCAAAAGTTATTGAAACGGTTTTATTTTATGCCATTTTTTCTGCTTTTCTTCCGTCCGTGCTCCCTCTATTTATTTTTTTTCTCCTACTCTCAAGCCATGCATGCGCGAGGCTGCTCTGCTGCGAGAGATCGGCCGGCCCATAGTGTATCTTTGGAGAGATTGCAATAATAATATAACATGATAAACGCAAGAAGGTAACCTAAGTACCCATCTAAAACCTTTGATTAACCCATAAATAGCTCAGGGGGATTGTGTGCGTAAATCTGGAGTATCTACGAGGCTGTTGTGGTATAAATGCCTGGGCGTGACTTATTGTCCTGGGGGACCGCTGCTGCTGCTGCCGCTGCCGGCCGGCCGGGGACCGTCGCGGGATGTGAGCCCTCCGGGCCAGGCGGGCCGGGCCGGGCCCCCTTACATAACTGTATCACGTATATTTTTCTCTCGACGAAAAAAAAAATCCTTTGAACCCTTCCGTGTTTGCATCCGATTTTCCTTGGCGCGTCGTCTAGGCCGACATGTAAACTGTCAGGGGGTCCCGGCCGGCGGACTCGAGGCGATCCTGCGGGGCGGGGCGGGGCCGGGCCGGGCGGGGCCGGGCGGGGAGCATCTCATCAGCAGGCGGCCGGCCGTGTTAACTCACTCCCTGCGAGCTCCTAGAGCGGGAGCCTGAGCCTGGGCGGGAGCAGGAGCCCCACGGGGCCGGGCCCCACTCCGCGCACGCACTCCCCCTCACAGCCGGACCCGGCTGGACCCGGCCGCCGCACCGCGCCACACGAGAGGAGCTCATTTTCATTTTATCAAAACGGCGCGGCGCGCTCCGTGTCTCGGAGCCTTTTACACACTCGTGATTTTGATGCGGCCGTTTCCACGTGGTTTGCGAGGCTGCCGCCCTTCTTGCGCTCGATGTGAAGCGCTTGAGCGCTTGAGCGCGCCCGCACAACGCCCGCCCGCCCCTGCGCCCCGCACCATGACGGGCGCCACGCCGCGCCACGCCACCCGTGGCGTTACGCCCCTGCTGCGCGGGTGCCAGCTGGGCTGCGTGCTGGGGCGCAGGCCTGGGGCGTGGCGGAGCGTGGCGCCGCGCGGTGGCGTGCAGCGGCCGGACGCGTGATGACAGTGATTTGCTAGGAATGCCTGCTACTCGGCTGCCCGGGCCGGGGCGGGGCGGGGCGGGTCGGGCCGGGGCGGGCCGGGTCGGGCCGGACCAAGCCCGGCGGAGCCTGGCCACTACTCACACAGCGCCTGGAGCGCTGCGATGGCCAGGTGTCAGGTTCGACTCCCGCCCGCCGCCGCCGCCGCCAACAACACGAATGTCGTCCGCACCCTTGCGGAAATTTTCCATAGCAAAACTAGCCGCGGTGCAAGCTTCACGGAGCATATTTTTAGTGAACACTTTCTAAACCTCCAATTTCTTTATTATTTTTTGGGAGACAGAGGGGGCTTAAAATATGTGAGACGTCCTTTTCAGCCGGAAGGAAAAAGTGGTGTCTCTTTTTAGTGCGAAATGTGCAGATAATGGGCCTTCCGCCCGTCTCCGGCTGGACCGCCCGCCTGCCGCCTGCGGCTCGCATATCTACCCGCTGCTGGTGGCGTGGCGCGGCGTGGCGGCGCTGCGGGCCTATGCCCCGCCCCGGGGCCTGCGTGCATGCGTGCGTACATACTTTGCGCAAACCAAACGACACTCGTTATCCAATAGCATTTTCACTATTCCAGGGCAGCCCGATAAAGTAATAGCGATGCAGATGGTATCGCCGCGCTGTCCGTTTGTGAGGGAGAGAGACAGCGTGGAGGCGGGAGGGAGAGAGAGAGAGAGAGAGTTGGAGTGCACGCCCATTCAGTCATGCGGCTGGACTGTGTCATTTTCGCCGCAGATCTCCCTATTAACCGGCGTGAGTCACTGCGCGCCGCTAATGCGCCTCGCCTCCGCTGCGCGCCCGGCGGGTAGGCAACAGGGTCGCACGTCGTCCGGGGGGTTGCCTACCTCCCGGGCGGTCTGACTGCCGCTGCCTGCGCTGCCTGCTCCACCGTCAACGGGACGGGACGTTGCTGTCTCTCTCGCCCCCTTTCTTTTTTTCCCCCCTTTTTTTCTCGGATGCTCGCTTTCTTTGCAGATTGTGCCAGGGTGGTCTCTGCATGCCGGCCCTGCGTGGGCAAACCGCGCTTTTCCCGGGAACGCCCCTTTTTTCCTCGTTCTATGTACGCCGCACGCCGCTACGTCCTGGCGTGCGCGTCGAGAGAGCAGCTCGGGTAGCTCCTCTACTTGTCGAGTCCGTGGCGGCCCCGCCCCGCCCCGCTCGCCTGGACCAACATCGCGCTTAATTCAGGGTTTGCATGCCTCAAATTGAAGTATCTCGATGACCCTGGTGCGGAGAGTCTCTCTCTCTCTCTCTCTCTCTCTCTCTCTCTCTCTCTCTCTCTCTCTCTCTCTCTCTCTCTCTCTCTCCCTCCCTCGCCACGTCCGCCCGTCCCCGCCCTCGTTTTTTCACTCGGCGCGCGTCCCTCTCGCCTCCCACTCCTCCCGTTATGGTATGGTAACACACGGTCGGTGATCAGTGGCCCCGCCCCGCCGCGCCCCGCTCCTTTTGGAACGCCTGGCCCGCCCCGCCCCGCCCGGGCCCCGCCCCTCCAAACGGAACCGCCAATGTACCGAGCGCTTTGCATAACTCACACGCAGCTCAGCCCAACTCGTCGTCTCGCAGGGGCCCGTAGAGGTCCTACAAGCAAACGCTTCCTCGGGATACGTTAGGGTAGGCATACCCGCAAAACGCTGTTATTGCGTCATTTTTTTGTGACACCCTTTACACCCCACCGCAGCAGACATGCCGCGCCGCGGCCCCCGCGCCGCCCCGCCCCTCCTTGCCCCGCCCCTCCTCGCCCATTCCTTGCAAATTCCTCCGCCTACATACCGCCCCGCCGCCGCCTCTCCCGACCCCGCCATCCTCTAACTAACTTGCCCGTTTTTTTTGACGCGCGCGCGCATACACAATGCGGTGCATAGCTCACCGCGCTCACGGCGGCTTTCCCGCCTGAATACATGAATGTTGTCTATCACACTTAGGCGCGTTGTGCAACGCCAGGCCAGGCCATAGGCCCGGGCCGGGCCGGCCGGCCAGGGTGCTATGCGCGATGGGAGCGGAGCGGTTATTGGTCCGAACGAGCGTTTCTGTCGAGCAGCGCTTTGCGTGGCGTGGCTCCGCTGCTGCCCCCGCCTCCCGGCACGGCCCCGGCCCCGGCCCCGGCCGTACGTCTCGGCTCCCCTACATTTTCGTTGCTCTCCAGGGTTAAATGTTCGGATCAAGCTGTAGTACATCCCGTAAACCCATAATTTGTTGGGCTGGCCGCTGCCGCCGCCGCCGCCCGCTGCCGCCCGCCAGCTACTACTTGTCCGTCTCGTCTCTCCTCTCGCTCCCTCCCTCGCAGTAGCCGCGCTCTCTTTCCACCTTTCTTTCTCTGTTTCTTGCGCCGCTCCCATTCCTCCCCCTCCTCCTCCTCCGCCATCCCGTTGCGTTCATATTCCTCTCTTTTTCGTGCCCTCTCTGCCGCATGGCGTGCTTTTATGTGCGTCGATTTTTGTTCCATGCTTGTATGTTGCTGGTCATGTTGCACACTCATACATACCTTGAGATATGGGCTGAATCCTCTCGCGTTTATCTTTGTTTTTGTATTTTATTTTCCTGACATCTGCCGAGGCGCCTGTTAGGTAGGCAATGCGGGGGTGTGGAGGGGTATGGAGGTAGAGATTCCCATTTCGCTTGTTGTCGACGTTAAATAAAGCAAGTAGTCTCCGCAATACTACTATTGTCTGGTCCCCACGCTACCCTGCTTTGAATTAGATGTACGTGGCAGATGCTTTAAGCTGATTCTAGGGGGCAGAGTACTCGGCGTGTACAGAGAGGGCCGACAGGGCTCGAAGTGCGCTATCTTAAATCTGTCATTTTCCTATTTACTCGGTGCGTCTTGCGTAGAGCTCGTGTATGCTTACTGCACGCCTTCTTTTTTAACAAATGTTAATGTTGGTAGCTTTTTCTTCGAATCTTTGGGGTCGTACTCATCTTGAAATAGCTCAGTTTTGAAAGTGCCTTGAGGAGTACGAGTACGGTCATTGAGCTAGGCCGCGCCGGGCCGGGCCCGGCACAAGTCCTGGATCTGCAGGTTCTGCTCGGGTCCTGCCTGCACACGCATACGGTACCGGTGCGATGCGGGGCTCCGATAGATCGGCCTTAGCGGATCCGTCGCCGCGCCGCAAGGCTTTGACGTGCATAAATTATGTCACGCACCACAACACGTCGTGAAGCGCAGCGCGCCACTTAGCCTAAGTACGTGTCATTTCGTAATAGCGCGCCACAAGTGCTTATAGCAGCTCTCTTTGTCGTTTCCTTAACGAGCCACAAGATTTTTACCATCTGTCGTCTCTCTCTCTCGGCGTCATCGATCCCACCGTCTCGATGTCGATTCGGGTCCTAAAGTCGAGAGAGGATAAGGAGAGGGGAGGCCGGGTAACGTCCAGTACGGGATTTTAGTTTTTTTTTCTCCACCCGCGACGACAAACTGCCCCTCAATAAATCCATCCTCCAACACTTTTATTCCATCGCGGCGGCGTGGCGCGGCGGCGCGGCGCGCTCCGTCCCGTGTGTATCTGAACAAGATGTCTGCCCTCCGTCTCGTAAAACGCGCCAAAGCAAGTATAAATTTAACACCTGTTACGGTAGGTAATTCAGATGGGCTGGTGCGCCCGGCCCGGCCTGGTCCAGCGCGGCCCTCCTCGGCCCTGGCGCCCTGCGCTCAGGAAAATGGCAAAGGCGCTCGGTAGAAAAAAAAAAGAAAAAGGAAAATAATTCCTGAATTGTATTCCTCGTCTCTGGTTCCGTCCCTGACGGTCTCAGAGGACTTTATTGTGTGTCCACCGCCCTTACGCGTCCCATTTCACTCGTTTGGCGCCCACGCGACGCCACGCCCGCCCCGCTCAATGGATCAATTAAGGTGCGTGAATACATGAATGAATTACGAATGGATTATAATGAATTATGAATGAATTACTCGCGATGATTAAACAACAACCGCATGCATCATGGATGATTTACGAGGTGAGGGACCCTCTCTCTTGCGCCCGGCCCGGCCGCGGCCCGCCCGACCGCCCTTCAATAATAATTCAATGATCATTTTTCGTGAAATTCAATTCCCGCGGCGGCTGTGCCGCTACCCCCGGGGGTGTCTGTCCGCACGCCGCGCCACTGACTGCTGGCACCTCGCATGAAAAATTTGCCGGGCGCAGCGCCTGAGCGGTTTTTCATACCGGGGGCCCCGTCCCGTCGTTCTGATTGCAGTTGGGCGACTCATGCAGCAGCGGGCGGGCTTGCGGGTGGTCCCGCGGGGCCTGGCGGGGCGGGGCGGGGCGGGCCGCAGCGGAGGGCCACACTGCTGATGGTGAACTAATCATCGGCAGTCCATTTTGGCGCGTAATGCGAGCGCCCGGCTCGGCTCCAGTGCGCTGCGCCGCTGCGCCCCGCCGCACCAATCCTAATACACTGGAGCCTCCAGGCGCGCGGCCCTCCACTCCACCTGTTGCAGCTCCAGCTCCACCCAGAGCCAAATTCGGAGCGCTGCCGCCGACTAATAAATCTTAGTTAACACTTGACCGCATCTTTTAACGCGGGGCTGGGCGGGGCCGGGCCAGTGGTGCCATTAAAGTGCCGGTGGTGGGCTGGGCTGCAGGGGGCGGGGCGGGGCCAGGCCGCGTTTGGGGGCGGAGACGGCCAGCCGTCCGGAGCTGCAGCGACGACATCCCCGGTTGCGTTGCGCCACACGGCCGGCCGGGGCAGAAAACTGGTTCGGAGAGGAACGATAGTGGAATCGAAACCATCGGAGCGCTGCTGCGCTGTGCGGTGCGCTCGGGCGGGGCGGGGCAGCGGGAGGCTGCGTTGATCCCGCTTCCTCATCTTGGATCATCCCGCCTGCCGCTGTCACTTTATGTCCTTTTTCGGGGGAGGTTTGAGTGAAAGTGCCGCTCCGGCCGCGCGGCGCCACAGGCAGGCGTGTGCAGTAGAGCCGGCGACAATTGCAGTGCAGTGCAGAGCACATCTGTGTCTGGAGGAGTATGGAGGTGCGGTATCAAGCGACACGACTGCGAGATCTAAGTCGCCGTGCGTACGGTTACTTGCTGCAGCTGACGCCCCGCCCCGCCCCCTGTTCACATCGAGACAGGTGCCACGACGGCGATAGTGCGCCGCGGCTGACAGGTGCCCCGCCGCCACACCGACCTCGCTATGAATGAGTACCTTTTGGCGCGAGGGCGGAAAGAAATGAAATGCGCAAGAAAGGGTCGGGATTTACGCCCGTGTTCCCCGTCATTGATCATACCCTTCTTGTCGCGCTCGCTCGGTCTCGAAGTTTCTTTGGGGGCTTTTGCACTGCACGACAAGGAATACCTGTTTCTCGCCGGAGTTTGACTCAGCGGGGCGTAACTGCACGGGTACTTGCACTCTGGCTGTGTGCGCGCGCGCGCGCGTGAGAGAGAGAGAGAGAGAGAGAGAGAGAGAGAGAGAGAGAGAGAGAGAGAGAGAGAGAGAGAATCATCTGCTGCCCACGCACGGTGTGCCCCGATAATTTATACAGGCTGCGAAAGACGCCCCGAATCGAACGCATTACAAATACAGAGCACGTGTGTGTGTATGCGCGCGCGCGCACGGGCCCGTGTGTTAATGTGTAGGGAGGCTGGACGCGGGTGGACCGCGTCCGCCAGACGAGCAGACGGACATACTGACGTACGGACTGACAGACAGGCTGACGTACGGCCGGCCGGACGGGGCGGACGGGCGACGCGACGGCGTCTAGAGGTCCAATTACAGGGATGGACACCAATATGACGGTCGGGTGTTTTATCTACACGTATAAAGCGCTCGTATAAGATGGTTTTATCTGGTTGTAAGAAGGAAATGATTGTTTTACTGCGAGCAGACGCAGCGCGGCGGCTGGCGGCGGCGGCGCGGCGCGCCGGGGCGGGGCGGGGCGGGGCGGGGCGGGACTCGGAACAAAATGATTTAGATATTATTTTTAAAAGTCTAGGTTTGTCGTGTGATTTTGGCGCCGGGTGGGGTCGCACGCTAATGGCCGGCTGCGAGTAGCAGCACTACCGGGCCTGCACCCGAAGTGTGTGACCGGTTCTCCCAGCGGGGGGTCGACCGGCCCGGCCGGCCCGTGTGCGCACACGGTCCTAACCTTCATGACCTCACTCCACCCCGCACCCCTCTCTGCCCCTGGTAGAACACACGTATCTTGCATACAAAAGGTTACGAGTTATGGTGGTTTTAGTCTCCAAGCAGACTTCCCGGTCATAAGCAAGCGCCGTCGTCTCTTTATCCACACCCAGAAAAGCGTGTTCTCGGTTTTTCATGTACTTGATTGAGTCGAGTAAATTGGGACTATTCCGAGTACATTTTACTTGTATCACGAACAATTTTCACGAATCGAGTCCAATGAAATTGATTCAATCAAGTGCAGTGCAAGTCGTACTAATTCCGATAACACGCTCTTCTGGGTGCATTTATTTAGAAATCGGACTACGCTCATTCAAGTTCTCTTCTGAAAATGTAAATCAGCGGCCTTGATTGTGTTATTTCTTTATTTGGACACACTGAAGGGTGAGATGAATTCAACTTCATATTTCGTAAGAAAAGCCTTGAGGAGTACCTGTCGCGGTTTTCTCCCAGTGTCGGTCGGCAACCCGTTTACTGCAGCAGTGTTTCCCTCCTCGGTCTGTCGCGCGGGCACAAATTAGCTCCTCTGTCAGGAAAAGCTTTCAGGCGATACCGATCGGCACGCTTCTCGTTTCGGATACAAAACAGCGGTGGAGGAAAGAAAAAAGCACGAAAGACAGAAGTGTCCATCCCGTCTCATCCCATCGATAACCCGCTGAAAGCGCACATCAGCGCGGCCCGGCCCGGCCTGGCGGCTGACCAGTGGCTGCCAAATGCCGGCCGAAACGGCCCCGCTGTCGTATATATGGGAATGGGGCCTTCTGCACTGATGCGATGGGGGCTGCCGATATAGAATTCCGAGACTCGGCCGCGGCTGGCTATGGTCGCAGCGCAGCGCTCGCCACTGCCCATAACGCGAAACCGCACTGCAGTTAGAGGAGTGCAGCGCGCTGTTTGGTGTAAATTTAAAAGACGTTTACTTGACAATGGCTGCGTACTTTTCTGTGCAAAATTTTGATCCGTGCAAGGTTTCATTCTGATTCTTGTTCTTGCCCGCAGCGTGGAGCCGTGCTGGGCTTCCCCCCGTCCGGTCGGCGCGGCGAGGCGTCCCCAGTCGAACGGCGCGCTCGTGCGGGTAAGTGTTAGTGCAGGCGGTGGCCGCCAGGAGGCAGCACGGCGGCGGCAGCCCCGAGCCCGCCCCGCCGCCAGGAGGAGACCAACCGGGAGATGATGAAAAAGCAATGAATCCATTACGCCGGTGGACGTGACGGATATGGATCCGCCGCGCAAACCGAAGGGAGAGGGGCTCGCGGGGGAGAAAAAAAAATTGTGTAGCTTCCAGGTCTCTGGGCGGGTAGCACTCGTACCCGTGCCGGCCGGCTGGGCGGCCGGGTTTGCTACGCAGACGGTATGCGACCACACAGGGGGTTCGTCTTGGCGGCCTGGTGCAGCGCCGGTTCGCAGAGGACAGGGTGTGGGCTACTTTACTTTACTTTTTTTTTCTTCAAACTTGGCAACCTTATTTTTTTTTCTTTGCACGGTGGTGGGTATCTGCGGTGGGCGGGCGAGCCCAGTAGTTCCCAAGCTGACCGCGCGCTACCCCTAGGGCGCTGGGGCCGGGCCGGGCCGGGCCGGGCCTCCACCCGCTGGGGCGCTGGCCCCGCCCGATAGCCCTGACCTTGTCCAACGTCTACTCTGCAAAGAGTCACAAGTCTGGGAAACGAGGGTCAGCGCGTGGGGGACGGTGTGGTTTAAAATGAGTGACGCAGGTCGGTGGTTGATGTCGTATGGGTTGCCTACGTTAACGGGTTTACTGTTGTACAAAGTAAGGAGTGTAAAGACCCCTCCCCCTCCCTCCCGCAAAAAAAAAGAGGGGGAAAAAACTGCGGAAAGAATCCCGTCCGGCTGTAACATGGTGCTGCTGAATTCTCTGTACAGCCGTCGAAAACCGCAGCGCCACAGTGTGGTGCAGTGCGGTGAAACAGCACCAGCCAATCCCACCCCTGGACCGGGCCGAGGTGAGCGGCGGGGCGGCCGGTGAGCAAGGGGTGCGTTCGTCATGGCGGCCCACGACCGTTGGGGGAAAAAAAAAATTATTAATATCTGTAAGCCGCTTCTCCTTGCCGCTTCTTTCTTTTCATTGTCTGTTTCTCGGCCCGGCGAGCAGCAGCGGTCATGTTTATATGGTCGCGCGCAACCCCTGGTCTATAGGCAGCCCGCGCAGCACAGGCGTTCTGAGTTTCTCAAACGGCTGCTATGGGCGTGCCTTTCTTGGACTTGTCTGGGGCGCGAATACACCCCCCCCCCCCCTTACTGCTCGCGCGACATGACGCGCACCGGCTGCTGGGATGATGAGTGAGACGGGCGGAATGAGAAGGAAGGGGAGACCTGCTTTTAGTCTCATCTGTCTCTCTCTTTCTCCCTCTCTCACACGCCAATGCTCGCCATCTCTGTTGTCCCTGTGGAAGCGCGTCTCCAAACTCGCAACCAACCGCAGCAGCAGCTCCGCGAGTTCGTTACACTTGGCGCGGTGAGTCCGGCTGGTCCCCGCCCCGCCCCGCCCCGCGACTGACACCCGCGCGAGCTGCGCGCCCCCCCGACCCGACCGTTGCCGACCTCTTCGTAGTATGCGCTGATGACACCCCCTACCCCTCTCCTAGGCATCCTAGCCTATCCGGCCTCAAAGGATTTCCAAATCCGTTCGAAAGGAAAAGACGTTACACGGATGCGCTGCTGCTGTGGGAACCGAGAAAGGGTGCCGCCTCAGGTGAGCGCCCCGCCCCGCCCCGCCCCGCCCCCGCCCCGCCTCGCCCCGCCTCGCCCCGTCACGCCAGGCCCGTCCCGCCACGGAATACGGGTCTCCCTGGTCCCTGTCCGATTTGGCAGCACCTCGCCGACCCCCTGGTGGTGGTGGTGCAGGGCAGGGCCGGGCAGGGCAGGCATCATCCCCGCGGCCCGATTCCGAAACGGGACAGCCGCGAGGATTCCCACGGACCAGGAAGACGGCGAAGGGGAGGCGAAGGCACGCACGGAGCGTATAGGGGAGGCCGACGGGGAGGGTCGCGAAGGGAGGGGAGGAGGCCAGGTGAGGGGTGGGGCGGCCCACGCAACAAGTCGGGACGGGGGAGGGGGGGGGGGCAGCGGCCCGTTTGGGAAACCTCGGGGTGCCTCTCGTGCGTGTGGCGGGAGGGGGGGGGGGAGGTTACGAACCCGTACGACCCGCGCGACCCGCCCGCCGGGGAAAACCTGCTGCTGCGCCTGCTGGTCCTGGTCCTGCCCCCGCCGCTCCGAGACCGTTTCCAGTATTTGACGGGTTTTGCTTATTTACTCTGGGCGGAATTAACGGGCAGTTAAAGAGAGAGAGGGTGCGCGCGCTGCGGGAGGACTATGACTGTCTGCGCGCCGCGGCCGCAGGGCAGGGCGTCATAAAGTCGTCCTGGCTACTGCCCCGTTCTCTCTCTCTCTCTCTCTGGACGCTTGTGTGCGCAAGTGCTCCGCACGACTCTGTCTTCAGCAGGGCCACTCGGATTACATTTTTGGACGCGGGGCTTTGAAAAGCTTGTGAGATTTACAGAGCGTTTTGCACAGACAAGATGCCAAGGCGATTCGTCATCATGGCTTGCGAAATTGAAAGATAAATGTAGGTTATTACGCGCACTTTTTCCTCTGCAATGAGCGACAATTTATCTGATGCCCGTCCACCGTTGGAGGTTCTATTTTGAATATATAAACTCCAGATTGACGGCATTTATCATTCATTCCAACGCAATTGCCTAGCTGGGGTCAGGGTGGTGTGGTCGAAACCTAAAAATCAAGTAGTTATATGCGTGTGTCCCACAAAAAATTTGCCAATCGCGAAGCGAAAAAAATCACCTACGACCGAATCCCTCGTGAAGGTGCGACGTTCAACTCCAACGCAGGGGTGCAGTAAAAGTATACGGGGGGTGTCGTAAGGGTGGCGGGAGGCAGGGGAGGAGGGTCACACGGCCATCAGAGGGTGACAGAGGAGGAGAGAGAAAGACCGAAGATGGCATAAACTAAACACACACACACACACACACACACACGCACCCTGGACGCCATTATTTCTCACACATTCCGCCGCATCCCCACCCTAGCCGGTCCTGTTGTGCGATGTCCCGTCCCGGCATGCACCCCGCCGCCCCGCCGGCTGCTGCCCGTCGTCAGGATGATGATGATGCTGCAGCAGCTCCTGTAACGTCACTTTTTTCCCATGGAAATTTTTCTTTTTCTTTTCCTAAGCCATCATACAATTTCCCGTGCCGAGTTGCGCGCGCGGCGTAACTCCCACAACGGCGTGGCCATAGAGGCCATTCCCTGCGTCGCTTGTCGTTTTTTTTTCTTTTTCTTTTTTGCTCGCGGGCAGAAAAAGTGTCTCTCTAGCGAGGGGCTGCCGCGGGTACGTGCCCCGCCTGCGCACGGCCCTCTTCACCCCCCGCCCGGGGCACAGCGCGACGCCCCCTGCCTGCCGATAGAGACATTAGCGCACATCGTCCACTCGGCACAAACCGCGCGGCGCGCTGGAGGACGTTTTGAAATCCCTTTCATCATTATTCTCTTTTCGAATAATTCCGCCGGATAATTACGAACGTTGTACTTTTTATCGCGGATTTCGCGTGTGCGTTCCACGTAAAGTGTTACGGTCAAAAACATTCGAGTGTACTCATTGGAAAGCTACCTCCGAGGCATTTTATTATTTTTGCAGTGCATTGGCTGGGCCGCTCCCGCTGGAGGTGAGCGGACTGGGGCGAGGGGCGCGATGAGGCAACGGGCGCGAGTCGCTTCGCGGCCATTCAAAAGGGTTGTGTCTGCCCAGGGGAGGGGGGCTGAGCTGAGGAGAGGATGCCACTTGATTGGCGGGAGGGCGGGCGGTGGGCTAAGAGTAGCGGGCTGGTGGGGCAGCCCAGCCCAGCCCAGCCCGTTGGCACAGTGGCCGGTTGTGTTTGCTCGCGAGCGAGCGATATACCCTGTTTGGCACACTGGCCCGCGGTCCGCCCCGCCCCGCCCCGCCCCGCCCCGCCCCGCCTCACACCACGCGGCGCACCTGGGTGTGCATGCTGTATCGTATAACTCACACGATTACCGCGGCCGACCCCCGATGACATCGCCTTTGGCGTTGAGCACACGCTGCTGCTGATGCTCTCGCTCGCGACAGCCAAGATATTCTCCGAGGTATTCGTTATTCACACCGCCGACATATTCCGAAGATAGCTCTGTCTTTGTCGCACTCATGTGGCACTGCAATGCCCGACATAGGGCACCGCCGTAGGTGCGACAAGGACGGAGGTACGAGAGCGATCCGCTGAATCAGTCGGCAGGGGCTGCCCAATATGACTATTCTCGCACGACGGCGTGCGCCCCGCGACGCCGTGGCCGGCCGGCCGGGCGCGGCGCCGTGACTTTCGGCGTCGCCTGCTCGCGCCCCGCCCCGCCCCGCCCCGCCCGGCCCAGTCGCGTTGGCGGCGGCGGGGGCCCACTTTGGGTGTCGATGGTCGCTTCGCGGAGAACAAAGCTGTCATTATTACCAGGTCTAACTGTGTCAGGTTGGGGCCCCGCCACACATTTGGCCCCGCGCAGCCCCACTTTGCGCCCACGCCGTATTTACACAATGTCGCGCCGTGAGGGCGTGCAGCCGCGAGGACGCCCCGCGCTCGGGTGGTGCAATATTTTTTGACAGGCGTTGGAGTGAGAGAGAGAAATGTTCGAGGTCGAATGCAGAGCACTGCCGTAACACAACGCGGATACGTGTAGGCCAGCGAGGACGGAATGTGTGAACCTTGTCGTGGGCTTTGTGATGTCGTCCAGGGGGAGTAACAGCACTAGAATTTACTCACGTCTCAGGAAACTTATTTGCACGAGGGCGCGACTACGTTTCTTTTTATTGCGTGCGGGTTTCGTAGAAGTTCGCTGGATGGGAAATATGGCGTATCCTCGACCACACACGCGCGCGCGCAAAGTTCGAACCTCTCTCTCTCTCTCATTTGAAAGTGAAGAGTGTCACCCGGCGCGTACAGTAATAATGCTGACGACAGTAAAAGTAATAATAAAACTTAACAATAAAAGCCCGGGAATGGTAATTATCGCACCTCCCTCTCGGAAGCTGCGGCGCGGCCGCGCGGGGGGCGGGGCGGGGCGGGAGCCACGGTGGGAACAGGCCAGCCTTAGGCCAGTCGCAGGGACCGGCCGGCGGGCCGCGGGCCGGGCCGGGCCGGGCCGTAGGGGGCAGAGACCCCGCCTGCCTGCCTGCCTGCCTGTCGCGTTAATTGTTCGCGTCGTAGGTGTCGGTGTCGACTCTCTTATAAAATGCTTTTGTTTTCTTCTCGGTGTAAATGAAAGAACAGGATCGGAATAATAGGCGAGAGAGTAGATGCGGGAGGGTGGTGGTGGAGGTGGGGGGGGGGGGTCGGAGCGCAAGGTTAATGAAGCTGCGGGTGCGATAGGCGTATTGATAATGGTAACGAACTCTCGTTGCAAAAGTGTCACCGCGGCGGGGCGGGGCGGGGCGAGAGCCGAGGAGCAGGCGACGGACGCGCAGGCCGGCTGGTAGGCACACACTTACTTGTAAGTGTCAGAGCTGTGGCGCAATTGCGCTACCGTGCGTGCGCTGTGAGAGTGTGCGCCGCTTACCATTGAGCCTCGCTATGTTCGCTGCGCCCACTCCCTGCACTAAAATATTGTCGCCTATTTTTTTTTCGCGCTTTATCTTTGTTGGCGAGGCCACTGTAGTGGTATCGAACTCCCCCCCCCCCCTCGAAAAGTAGTGTCGAACATGAGATTAAGACAGGCAATTCTACGGAAAGGATACAGTTCTTTAGTCCTTTACAAAATTAAAAGCTCGACCAGGAGATTCGGCGCGTAGACAGGCTAGGTTCCCACACGGCCGGCCGCGGCCCCCTCCTCCCCCTCCCTCTCCCGTCCGCGCCGCCGTGCACCCTGAGCGCATCGCTGAAATATCGACGTGAAGAATCACCCGTTTAGAAGGGGGAGAGGAGGAGGACGGACACGGAAGGAGAGAAGGCAGAACAAAGACGGAGGTGGAGGAGAGAACAATGCCCGGCCCTGTAAGAATGACGCAAAAGAGATTACTCCCGCCGAGCGTTCGGTTCGGTTCGGACCTCTGCAAGTCACAGCTGCTGTGAGTACAGTCCCCGCCAGACTCGCAGAATCTCATCCGTCCATCACCACCTCCTCGGGCCTCTCCTCTCGTACTAAAAGGCGGGCGGCGCTCACCTCATGTCGCTCGACCCCACTCACTCACGCCCAATAACCACCCGGCCACGCAAAAATCATCTCAAGGAAGGGGGAGAGAAGGAGGAGAGAAAAAAAATCCCATCGGTTAGGTTTAAACTGACGCGCTTGATGACGCTGTTTGCTTGCAGCAGCCCCGCTTGCCCCGCTTGTCTCGACCCCGCCGGGCCGGGCCGGGCCGGCCGTGGTGGAGATTGATGCTGTCAAGCGTTATCGTATCTCAAGACAAAGCGGACGGGGTGGACACACGGCCCCTCCCAGGTACAAAAGCGCGGGATAAGCGGCAAAAAATAAAGGGGGGGTCTTAATGACTCATTACCATCTGAGGCTGGGCCGCGGCGGGGCGGGCGGTGGGTGTTCGGTATCGGCTGCGCCAGCTAGCAGCGCGCCTCCGAGAAACATCTGGGAAGGTGGGAAAAAGAACGAGCAGGCGTCACTTGACTATTGAGCGGGGAGACGGACGTACCTCACGATTCCCACGTCTCTCTTTGCAACATTCCTCTGCGCTTGCCGGGCCGGGCCGGGCCGGGTCCTTGATTCGACGAGTTAGATCATCAAGAGCCCCCGAATGCGCTTTACGAGAGGCACTCGCTGCGCTCTTTACAACTCGCTACAGTTGGCGGTGCGAATGGCCCTCGAGCGCAGAGGGCGCGTCGCGTCGACCGCCTCGCTGACTTCTGAGACACTCGCTGCCGTGTCGCTCCACTCCGTGTTCAAAATTGAGAAGAATAAAAAAAAAATAATAATGAAAGAACGAACGACTTTTAAGCTTGTAACGAAATGTGTGACGTATTCTGCTCCCCTTTCACGAGCTGACTCGCGGTGGGGGGAGGCAACGCCAAAGCCTTTGAATCGACTGTACTGTTAATTGGAAGCTTTTACCTTGTTCGCTTAGTCAGGTCAGAAAAATAGAAAACCGCAAAGCCGAGGGGGCGACGGCGGCCAAGCTCAGCCCACCCCACCCTGCCGCACTACCCCGTAACGCACAGCTGGCGAGGCGCGGGAGCCCGGCCCGGCCCGACGACCCGATCAGCTGATGCCTCGGGTGCGTTTTCCCGCCTTTTAAAAATCCCACAGCCCGCCCCGCCCCGCCACCCTCCCGCCCGCACCGCCTCCTCCGCCTCCTCCCTCCTCCTCTTCCTCCTCCCATCCTCTTCCATCGGCGTTGCGTTTCCCGCCCGTTCCGTGCGGCTCCGCGGGGTGGGGTGGGGTGCAGGGCCGCGGGGCGGGGCGGGCGAAGGGATGCATTTGCTCCGGGAGTGGTGCTTGACGGAGCTCGACGGCGGCCCTGCTGTTTGCCACTTGGTGACATGTCCCTCGATCTGAATACCTTGTTTGAACAAAGCGCCACGGCCTTGTGCGACCGTTGCGGCAACATTTCTTGTTACCGTTGAACAACACGACCCCCCGTGCGATCAGCGCCGCCCGGCCGGCCCGACGCGACCGACGGCGTCCTCCTGGTCGTTAAAGTTAAAATTAATAATCATCCTTGCTGTATATCACGGTTCTTATTTATACCTCGTCGTGCTAGAAAATAGAGGTATACTTTTACCAGGATGTACTTTAACATTTTTGTCTTCCGCCGCGCGCGCGCGCTTGGCGGTATGGTCGGGCAGAGTGCATGCGGCCGCGGAGGTGAGGGAGCGGGCGGCTATTAATTCATATCGGGCGAGGGGCTTAACTGAAGGCCGGGCGGTGACGTCACGACAGGAGGACTCACTCGCACTCGGCCCGGCCTGCCCGCCTGCCAGCCACGTGACCCCGATCCCCTTATTTCCATTCCGACACCCGTCGTTTTTGTGGGGAGGAGTGTGAGTTACGCCCCTCTAGCGCCACGCCCCTCCGCGCCACTCGTTAACGCGTGTTCGAATCACTTTCTGCCGTAAAACGAAACGAGGCCAAGCAGCGCGGCGTCCTGGCCATCTGAATTCATTTCCAGCAGTTCCAACCACCGTGTGCGCGCGCGCCTATCTGGGTGTGCGCGTGAGCGAGAAAGAGAGACGGAGAGCAATTAAAAAGCGGCCGACTTTATTGGGAGGGTACCTGCGGGTATCGCCACTGCGGGAGCGAGTTATTGTTTGCCGTGTACCCGCTTATTTATTTATTTATTTTTTTCCTCCACTCGGCAAGGAGAAAGGAGAGGATGGCAAAAGCGGGAAGGGGGTTGAGGTGAGTACAGTATGCATACACGACTGCATCCTGAAACAAAGCCTCATTGCGAGTGCTCACCTCAGGGACCAACGGCCGGGGCGGGGCGGGCGGGGGAGGAGGGGATGCTGGCGCGCGGGCGGGGCGGGGCAGGGCGGGGGTGTGCGCGGCGGCGGCGGCAGGACGGATGTCGTCGAGAAAAGAAAACTCGCTGTACAGTGTCTCGAGCAGCTCGGAATATTGTTTCCGCTCAACGGCGTGCTCTGCATAATCGCAGGGGGTGAGAAAGGCAGGGCGGGGCGGGGGGTGCGTGAGTGCAGGGTGCTCGTTGAGGGAGGCCCTGACGCGTCCGCCAGCGGGCGGGCGTGCGTGGGCGAGTCACCCGCAACCCCGCTGCCGACGTACGCATGTGCGTAGAGCACCGCGGGCGCGGGAAGTACAAGCGCTCGGCGTGAGACTTTCCCAGCGCGAGCACACCGCCCCGCCGCGGTGCTCGGCTCGGCTCGGGGGCGGGGCGCGTGCCCCGGGCGGGGGCGGGCCGGAGGTGGGGTGGGGGAGTCACCGGAAGTGAGTTTGACTCCATTCAACGCCGCCAGTCATTCTTCCGCTTTCTTTTCTTGCCTGCGACGGTATTTGCCCCGCTCCCCCCACGCGCCCGCCCCGCCCCGCGCACGCCGCGTCCAGCTTTTATTCCTTTTCCCCCCCTTCCCCTCCCGTACATCGTCGTCGACGTCGTCGTCATCGTGGGATTGCGTTTGTTTTCGCGCGCGCATGGGCAGACTGCCGTAACTAGGTGGGGCGGCGGGGCGAGATACGGCTCCGCGGGCCGGACAGGTGCGATGTGGGGGAGGGCTGACGGGGCGGGGCGGGGCGGACCGCTTCGTCTTTGTCCGCGCAGGCGTGGCCGGGGCCGTGCGGGGCCGGGGGCGGCTTTGCGCAAGGTGGTAATTTGAGCGCATTGTGTTGTCCGCGCTTCTGGCGAACAACGCATTCTCATGGTAAGTGGCGACGGGGGTGGAGTGAACGCCGACTCGGCCCGCTTTTCTTTAGTTTTTCGGTAAAATCGTCGAGAGTTTGCGCGCGACCCATTGACGAGGGATGAGCAATGCGCAGCCTCATGCCTTTGTACGCCATGTGTCTGTAGCCGTGTTTCGGTTTGCCGATGAATTTTTCATAAATCTTGACAGAAAACCGGACAGACTTGTCGGCGGCCGTGGTGGTGGGGGAGGGTGCGGGCGGCCCCATGGCTGCTGGTGGGACCCTTGGAGGTGACCGGCCTCGGCCCGACCCGGCCCGGCCCGGGGGCGCTCCCTCGCCGGCCCAGCCCGTTCCGTTCGGCCGTAAAGGGCCCCCGCCCCGCCGCGCCCCGCCCCGCCGCGCCCCGCCCCGCCCCGCCCCGCGCCCGCTGTGGGACACGGCCCGGGGTTTCCGATCCAGTTTTAATGAATGAAAACGGGAAAGGAATCGGGAGTTTTCGGAGGGCCCTGGCGGCGTGGCGTGGTGTGGCGTGGCGGCCTGCTGCTCCCTTGATTGGGCCGCTAAGTGCATCATCACTTCTGTGTTGCCTCCAAATACGTCCCGGGGCGGGGCGGGGCGCGGTGGGGTGCGGCGGGGATCCCAGACGGTCGATGTGCGAGCAGAACGCCTGCACCTCCGCTGCTTCCCAATTTGTGTGGACGCCATAGCGATTGAGTGGCCGGTGGGGCGGCGTTTGCTCTCCAGCAGAGAAGGCAAGTCGAGGCGCGGCAAGGCGCGGCGCGGCGCTCTCTCTGCTACCGGAAAAAAATTTACGGCCGCTCCAGGGAGGAAGGACGCTGCTCCCTTCAAAACATTGTTAACGCCCGAAATACTCCTGCAGTCTGCTCCCGCTGAGTCCCGCACACGCACACACACACACTCACACACGCACACGCACGCACGCTCTCCGCACGGCGCGGCCGCCCGTTCTCACCGTATATCTCGCGCCCAGCATCGCGCATACTGTTTCCAATACACGGCCTAGCCCGCACCGCTCTTTCCAGATTAATGGCGGGGACGACGGAGCGGAGCGCTCGCCGCCGCCTCCGAACGGGTACCCAGGGAGGTGCGGCCCGGGCCCACTATCCGGACGCGGCCCACCGACGCTTACCATACTTCACTCTCTAACTCCTATCCCTCTCTCCCGCTCCTCTCTCCCTCTCTGTGTCTCTCGCACACACGTGAGAAGAGTGGGTATACGTGATAATTTGGAAGGGCCCTCATCCATATAGCGCCCCGGCCCGGCCAGCAGGGCCTAGCAGGCCGTTTTCTGGCCCCAAAAAGGAGAGAGAAAGAGAGAGGAGGGGATCGCATATCGCCTCCGCAATGATGAAGTGCTCTGCTGGATTACAGATGAGTGGCGCGGCGTGGCGGGCCGGCTGGGGATTATTTGTGAGCCGCGGCCAGCAATAGGACCCCGCGCCGCGCCGCCCGCCAGCATGGCCTGCCTAGGACCGCTACTTTTTCTACTTTTTATTTATATATATTTTTTAGAAGGTAGGTGGGGAGGGGGGAGGAGAGGTATGGTTGTGAGGGAGGGGTTGTCAAAGTGACTTAAACGCACGCGGCCCGTCCCCCGTGAGCCGCGCGGCGCAGCGCTCGTCGTGTCCTCACCGCCCCCCTCCCCCGCCCCGCCTCCCGCCGCACTTCACGGCCAGCCTCTATACTCTCTCCACTCCTCTCTCTAGTCCCTCGCCGTGATGATGATGGTGAGTTTACCGAGCCTGCTTGTTTGCCGCGTGCTCAAAGAGGCCGCTGCCGAGCGCGTATCAGTCGGTAGCGGCCGCCCGGCCGTGCGAGAGAGACGGGCTGCTCGAGAGAGAGAGAAAGCATTAGGGCAGCGAACAGTTTTTCCCTTTTTTTTTCGATCTGCCTTCTCTCATGGCTGCTGCTGGTCACTCGGACTGGTGAGGGCGGACGGCACTACTGAATATGGATCCCCCGGCTGGGCCCCGGGCCCCCGGCGGCAGCAGCCGGGCCGGTGTATGTGGGTCCCAATGGGGTCCCCCTCGTGTGTCGGGGCCGAGCCGAGGGGGGCCCGGGGGCCCCGAGGGGGGCAGGGCAGGGCAGGGGGCCGCGGCGCCATCCTTGTTTGAGCCCTGGAGGAGGATTTGTTTGAGGCCGCCTCGGCCCGGCGGGGCCGGCGGGGCGGGCGGGGCCGTGGTGTGTTGTTGGCGGGGTCAACGATCGGCTCTAGTAGCAGCGGCCGTGGCGAGGGCCGGCCCGGCCCGGCCCGGTCCAGCGCCACTACGGGTGAGCGAGGCGCACCGCCGCCTTCCACTATCAGCGTGAAACTACCCATTATTCGAGGGCTGCTCTCTTCTCCGAGGCTCGCTAAGACGCATCGGCGTCGTCCTTCGGGACGTGCCGTGCCGTGCCGTGCCGCCCGGACGGCAGCGAATCCTCGCTGCTTCGGTAAGCGCGCGCGCGCGCGACGTGAAATTGGAACTCACTTTAGGATGCAGTGACCACGCGCCATTTGAGCGGCGTGCGCCTGTCTCCCCGCCTGGCGTAATCTGCCCCAGATACTCTAGGACGACAGCGACGCCACGCCCCGCCGCGCCCCGCCACGCCCCGCCACGCCCCGCCACCACCCGCGCAGCCCCGCCCCGCCCCGCCCCGCGCCACCACCGCTGATTGGCAGCGACACTCTTTTGCACTCGGAGCCAAAGTGGCGCCGCGGCCTTGTCGCCTCATTGGCGTCGGGACGGCGCGCGGCGTCGGCGGGCAGGGTAGGAGGGCCCTGCGCCCCGCCCCGCCCCGCCCCGCCCCGCCCCGCCCCGCCGCACCACGCCACCCGCCCGCCGCGCCGCCGCCGCCCGTTTTTGCGGGAGGGAGACATTTGTCGCCGTCGCTGAATTTGACTTGCATCAGGCTCCGCTCTGCTCGCTCACGCCTGCTCTATGCTGATGTGGCACGGTTCCATGTCATCACATGTGGTCACCTCTGACCCTGCCCGCCCCGCCCCGCCCCGCCCCGCCCCGCCACGCCCGAGGCGGAGGAGGGAGCGCCCCCGGGAAGGAAAGTCGGGAAGAGAGGCGGAGTGGGGGGAGGGAGGGGAGGCGCGCACACACGCACGCACGCACCGGAATACGAGCGTTTGCGGTCGCGGCGGGGCGGGGGGCGGGGCGGGGCGTATCTCGTAGACGTTTCGCGATTGTTCGGTATACCACAAGGTAAATCAGATCAGGGCAGGCAGGCAGGCAACAGGTGCCCGCGGGGAATTTGTTGAATGCCGTATATTTGCTATGCAGGAGGGTTTATTTCCGAGATGCATAAATGTATCCGCATCGATTTGGTCGCGGGGCGCTGCGCTGCGCGCGGTGGCAGTGTCGTAACGGTCCTGCGCGCCGGCCGGCGCACACGTCAGCCCCGCGGGGGGGTGGGGGTGGGGGCCGGGCGGGGGCGAGCGCTAGCTCCAATCAGCGGCAATCGCCTCTCCCGCCTGATTGGGGTCGCAGCCCTCTCTCTCTCTCTCTCTCTCTCTCTCTCTCTCTCTCTCTCTCTCTCTCTCTCTCTCTCTCTCTCTCGCGGGGAGAGAGAGGGATGGGTTTATTTGGCTAGGACATGCGCGCACCGCATCAGCATTCCGATCGCTGCGAATAAGGAAATGGAGATGTGTGTCGGGAGAGTGAGAGGGAGCGAGTGAGTGCGAGCGGGGAGCAGCAGCGGAGGGTTGCGATAGGGTGACAAAGCCAGTCGGGGCTATAAATTCTCAGCTTACAAGGTGTTAATTAAGTTAGCAGAGTCAGTGTGGGCAGCCCATGCGCTGCGCGCGCGGCTGCAGGCGCAGGCAGGCGCAGCGGCGCGGGGTAGGGCCGCGGCGGGGCGGGGCGGGCCGGGGCACCTCGCCACTGGTTGCGCCCGGGCGGCGCGGCGCGGCGGTGCGGAGGGCGCTGTCGCCTTGGCGCTCTGCTCGCCTCGGCCGGGAGCAGCGTGTGGTGTGACGACGCGCCTCTTGACTGACAAGAGTTTGGAGCTGTCCCAGTGCGGCGTGTTTTTGATTTCGCGATAATTTCCCCGCGCGCCCTGCTCTTGGCCGCCCCGCCCCGCCCCGCCCCGCCCCGCCCCGCCCCGCGCTGCACGTCCGGTCGGGCCGGGCCGGGCGGTACAGGGCGTGCGACTCGCTATGCACTTTACACCTCGGAGACAAGATAAAGCTGTAGGCCCCGGCCCCAATGCTAATCGCGCAGGGCGACGCGACGCGACGCCCCCAAAGGCCGCCTGGACGCTGTCCAGGACGGCAGGCTGCGCGGCGACGCCCTTCCTCTCCGTCTGGAGCAGCGGGGCGGCGCGGGGCGGGGCGGGGCGCCCCCTCAACGAGAGTAGGACGTCCTACCCTTGAAACGCGCGCTCTCTTATTCCCGATGAGTTGGTTGGCGTCGTGAGATCGCGCAGTGGGCCGATGGGATGGGCGGTCGGAGGTGCAGCAGCAGCAGCACCAGGACGACGGCCACCGTGCTGGTGGGGTGGGGCGGGGAACGCCTTTTTGTCTCTCCGGGTCTCGGGGCTGATGAAACGCTTCTCCGCGGGGCGGACCAGGCCGCTGCCGCTACTGCAGCGGTGCCCTCCGGGAGAGCAGGGGGGCCGGCCGGCCCACAATGTGCCATCATGACCTTGTGAGCCCCGCCACGCCCCGCCACGCCCCGCCACGCCCCGCGGTGTTTGTCACGCCGCAGCAACAGCAAAAACGTGTTTTCGTAATCCGTTTCGCACTCACTCCCACTCGGGCGAGTTGTCGCCCGTCCGGTCTCCGAGCGCGCCCCGCCCCGCCCCGCCCTGCCGCACCGCACCCCGCCGCGCCACGCCACGCCCCAGCGCGCCCCGCGGCGACAGGTGCCCCTCACCTCACACCATCCGACAGCCCCCCGGGGGGCGCGCCCCGAGGCGCCCCGCCCCGCCCCGCCCCGCCTCGCAGCGCGACGATACATTTCGGACAAGCACCTGAGGCTGGCTGCGGGCCGGATCGCTCGCTACGGTCCTCCACCCACCCGTACGGGTGCAGTTCTCAACATCCCCTGCTACGGGGCCTGCTACCTACTTTTATTTTTTTTGACGTATCAACCTCACTTGATTCTCTTGTTGCCACGGCGCGGAGCCCTCACACACCTGCGGGGTCCGCTAGGCGCGCACCTCGCCCGCTACACACGCCTAATGTGCTTCCCGGATGCAGACCCTCGTGGGGGCCGGGCCGGGCAGGGCCACAATGTTGCGAGGCGGGGCGGGGCGGGGCGGGCTCAAAGGGTTGACCTACTTCACGGCCGTGAGACTTGCTGCTCCACCCCCGCGCAGGCCGGCCGGGGCGCTTTTCACGATACTGTACCACTCTGTGGTGCGGTGCCGGGCGAGGCGGGGCGGGGCGGGGCCATGCCGGCTCAGGCACTCTTGCTTGCATTTGGCCTTGCCTCGCCTTCTTCCCGTGGACCTGCCCCGCCCCGTCCCGCTCCGCCCCGGCGAGGTGTCGCCTGGCCCGCCCCGCCCCGCCCAGGGCCCCCTGCATCCGCGGATATCCTGCCTGCTGCTGATGATTGTCTCCTGCGTTGCACTCTGAATTCATTTCCTTTCGGGGTGCGAGGAATATTAAACAGGCTGTATCCCCCTCTCTCGCGCGGTACCACTTCCCAGCCCCCATGGGGCGAAAGCTCGCCGCCGTACACCGTGGTGTGGGCGCACATTTTTTGTTCGCCAACTTTAGGTGAGCTGCTCGCAACTTGGCCTGGCTGCGGCGCCATGCCGCGGGCGGGGCGGGGCGGGGCGGGTGAAGCGCGGTGGCCCAGTACACGTACCGCGGAGGCCTCCTCCCCGCGCGGGCCCGCACCCGCACGCCGCACTGCAATGGGAACAATGAGGTTTTCTCTCATCACACGCCCGAGCCCGCAAGCCACGCACACTGTTAAAAAATATTTTTTTTTAAATCCTTGTGTTTTGACTTGATTAAATACCGACGAAATATTGCGGCCAAGTGAGAGGGGAGGTGGGGTGGAAGATGTATTTTCTCTCTGCTCTTGGTTTTTTGGTCCCGCGCCGGTGTTTTGCGTGATCCACTGAGTGCTGTAGTATATATATATTTTTTGTGAGTAGAGTCTTTGGCCCGCGTTTCTTCACGTCTAACTCACACTTGCACACACACAGACGCCCCAGATCTCGACCTTGGATCACATGTGTGGCTACTCTCGCGCCCTATGCCCATGCGGCCAACACACTTCCCTCGCACAACAGTTTTATTTCTTTTTTTGGTCTGTTAAACTGTATAGTGTGTGAGGCGTTATATCGGGCGGACGCCTTACAAATTCCCTCTTCTTTTCTATGTTCTTTTCCGCGCACAAACTTTTGTTGGATGCGAAGAAAAACGAAATTGAAACGCCTGGTGCCTGTGCTGCTGTGGGCGGCTGTGATTCAATCGCTTGGGGCGCGCAGTCATGTGTGGGGGAGCGGGGCGGGGCGGGGCGGGGCGGGGCGGGGCGGGGCGGGGCGGGGCTGGGCTGCTGTATTTGTCATGAGTCGCCCGCATAAGTGTCCCAGCGCCGCGGGCCGCAGATGGAACCGCTGCGGACTCGCGCTGCTGTCGGGCCGAGAGTTGGAGGAATCAAGAAAGATGACGAAGACGGGCCGGCCCGAGAGAGAGAGGGAGAGAGAAAGAGGGGGGAGGGAATTAGTGGCTGAGACTGCTGCATCTATGCCCAACATTCAACATCAATTGACCCCCGGGGTTAACACTCGGCCAGTGGGTGGTTCGGCGCGCGAGCTGGCCCGGGTAGCAGGGCCGGCCGGGCGGGCGCACGGAAAATGGGACTATTGGGAATGAGGGAGGGGTCAAGTAACAGCGCGCCGAGGGCCCCAATCGTCGCCGAAGGTCTCTCTTCTCCATACTCCCGCTAGCGCTCGGTCCGTTTCGCTGCTGCAATTTTTTTTTTCTGTTCTCAGTTCAAGTTTGCGAGAGGGGCGGTAGCCTAATATAGCTGCGAAACGCTTTGTCTAATTGTGTATTTTTCGTGTTTTTTTTTTTTCAGGTCATGTGCAGCGCGCGTGACGTTGGCGAGTGGCGGCCGGTGTGATCGACTGCTGGATCGGTAAGTGCACGACTCTCTTTTTTTTTTTACACTCGCGGTTCCGTAGTGTGTCTCTAGGTCCTCTAGGTGCTCTGAATTATTTTTCGACGGGCGGATAGTGTGTCTTACCCGGTCTTACCGCCCTCTACCGGCTGCTCCTTGAATGACGTCACACGGCCCGGGCCTGACCCGGGGCCGGGCTGACCTATTGACATATCAATCATCTATCATGACAACGAGCAAGCGCGAGGGAGTCGGAGAGAGAGAGTGGGAGAGAGAGAGAGAGAGAGAGAGAGAGAGAGAGAGAGAGAGAGAGAGAGAGAGAGAGTGGCTACGCGGGTGGGAGGCGGGCGGCCGGTTTGGCGCGGCGGGGCGTGGCGTGGCCGGCGTGGCGCGACTGCGATGCGCATTGTTTGGTACATTGGTACTTGATTGGCTTAGCGGCCCTGGTGATTGGCTGGAATTGATTATTTTCGAAGGACACCATGCACGAGTGTGTCCTCGGGAGGGCCTGTACTGTACAGTGTGCACCCGCCCGCACGTCCTGGCGCCCCGGCCCGGGCCACCACCGTGAGGCTCGCGGAAGGACGCGAAGGAGCCCTCCTCCTGGCTGATCTTGAACTGAACAATAACGCGACTATTCTTAGACCCCCCCCCCCCTCCCCCGAAATCATAGCCCGGCGCTGGCGCGGAGTGTCGTGGGTGGCCGCGGCGGCCCGGGCCCCGGCCGGCCGCGCCGCTGCGTGGAATACATTAATTCTAATGAAAGTGGATCCTTCTCATCACCCGCTGCTCGTGTTTATGGAACACGTCTCAGCTGATGCGGGCCAAAGGTCGCCCCGGCCCCGGCCCGGCCCGGCCTGGCGCGCAGCGTGGCGCGGCGTGGCGTCGTGGGTGTATAGAGGCGGGCGGCTGTGCTGTGGCGCTGGGACAGCGTCAGCGCGTCGCCAGGTTTACTCGAAAAATCGTATAAACTGAATGTACAACAGTGTGGAGACTGATTTTAACTCACGCAGAGAATCGTTTCAATTTTTATATTCTATTTTTGTTAGCAAAAGTGTTGAATCTTTTTGAGCTTGCAGGATGCGTAATAGGCAATGCCCTGTCATAAAAAAAAAATTCGAGGGAAAAAAAAAAACATTGACATGCTTGTGCCCTTCGCGATGACGCGTTTGGCTATATTGTCGTGCCTCCGCTCCGGGCCGGGGCCTCGCCATGCACGAGTGGAGGCGATGGAAGACAAAGTTTAAATTGGTATCGCGGGCGAGTCATCAGCCTCTCTCGACCCAAACAGAATGAGGAGGAACGCACACACATACGGGGCAGAGCGGAGCAGAGCGGAGCAGAGCAGACTCCCACGAACCGCACACATGGCAACCATTCACATAATGCAAGCGCGCCGGCCGGCCGGGGCGCTAATTTTGAAACCCTCCTGGATCTCGACCCCATCCCTAACTTCACGGCAGTATTTCTCGCTTCTCTTTGGTCGTGGGGCTGGGACCTGGTAGGGAGTTACTAAGACGGATATTTAGGCTAGATTAGGCTAGGTTAGGTTAGGTTAGGTTAGGATAGGTTGGGTTGGATTTAAGTAAGGTTAAAGTAGAAGAGGATCAGCTGTTTTCTTTGCTTCTCTAATCAAAACCAGCCTATCCTAACCTAACCTAACCTAGCCTAACCTATCCTTAATATCCGTTTTAGTAACTCCCTACCAGGTCCTAGCCCCACGACCAAAGAGAAGCGAGAAATATGGCCGTGAAGTTAGGGATGGGGTCGAAATCCAGGAGGGTTTCAAAATTAGCGGCCGGCGCGATAGGCCCCTCCCCTGCCTGCCTGCCTGCTCTCTATCGCACTGCTCCTCCTCCTGCGCGCGGCGTCTGTCAAAGTGAGCGTGTGTGGGTGTGTGCTGACCCCGCCCGGCCGCCTGCCTCCCCCGCGCTCCCGCCCTCCCACACACACATGTCGTACGACGCTGATAAGCTGTGTGTATTGGTAAACAGTGAGTGGTCAGCGTGTGAGCGCGTGCCGGCATTGTGTGCGGCCAGGACCGTGACCGTGACCAAAGGGGGAAAGTGGCCGCCCCGCCCCGCCCCGCCCCGCCCCGCCCAGACCAGCGCGGCACCTGCAAATAGTTGGCATTCTTATGTTACACGGGAGCATAGTCTGGGATAAATTTTTTTTTTTTTTTTGACGTGTTGTTTAGGGTGGTGGTATAGGTGTATGACAATTACATATGTCTGTAGTAACGTAATCCGTCTATTGGAACATTTCTTTTAACGAAAACGAAATCAGTCTCTGTTTGTTGCGTGCTGGCCTCGTTGTCTTCGGCAGCGGGGCGGGGCGGGGCGGGGCGGCCTGGCCCGGCCCATGCAGTCATCCCGGGGCAGCGTGAATTGGCTAGGTCAGCGACAGCCCGGCCCCGGCCCCGGCCCCGGCCCCGGCCTCCTCTCCCTCCCCCGCGCCGCCTCTCTCTTTTTTCAATCTCTTGACCGACCATATCACGCCGGACGCTGCATGGCGCCTACTGTATTAATCTGACCGATATGCCGTGGCCTGACAGGCCTTCAGGCCTAGCCGCCCCGGCAGCTGGGCCCGGCCCGGCCCGCGGGTACGCTGGCACGCGGCTGCGCTCGGCGGTGCGCTGCGCGGGCTGCGCGCTGCACCTGTCCGGGATGCTGTTTGGGACGTTTTAGCGACAGATGAAGCGGGTTATTTATGATGGATGGCCGGTGATTTGAATTTCCCTCGGCCGCCGCCGCCGCTGGCACAGGCACGGCCGCGCTGCGCTGCGCAGCCGGCCGCAGTCGATGTGTGATTTATTTGCCGCCTAAAAAGCGATATCCGAGAGTCGTCGTGGAGACGCCAAGTGACTTAATAACTCGCTAAGTAACAGCCGACTACACTATTGCCGTAAAGCAACTCCCGATGAAAAAAATAAAGAAAAATAAATAATGAGATCGCACGCGTATGCCCTTTCTCCCGTACGTTGTAAACTGTGCATCAAACATTAAGCACGCAGAGTAATGCGGCTCTAGACGCGCGAAATACGGCGTATCGAATGGCGAATCACGACCCGAAGACGCCGGGCTGCGCGCCGCGTGGTTAGGTGCCTAAAGAACGACGCGGTGTGGGTGCGAGTGAATGTGTACGGAGAGAGGAAGGGAGGGCGAGAGAGAGAGAGAGGAGAGGAGAGGAGACACGAGACAATGCCGTGCCGTATGTACAGAGTGCACAGTACAGTATAATTTGTACGTGTGTCCCACTATACGGTGGCGTGGCGTGGCGTGGCTCAGGCTGTCGAAAAAAAGAAACAAAAAAGAGCTCCTCCCGCGACGTTGCGTTATAGAGAGGGGCGACCGTACGCTACGTACAAAGTACTCTGCGCTCCACGCAATATTTTTCCGTGTATCTTGTTCTTATTAGCAACTTTTATTTTAAACGCTGGAATGTTAGTCTGGCAGCCATCCCACCTCGCGTTGCGCACTGCGACTCGCCCCCCGCCAACTGGACGCGACGCCAGTTAGTAACGCGTATGTGTGTGCGTGCGCATGTGCGTGTCTGTATGTATATGCCGCAGCAATTATCAGTGCACAAGTTGACAACAAATCGCTCTGGAAAACCCGTGGGTACGCGGCGGTAATCGTGCGTAAGTCTTGGCGCTCAACATTAATAAATCATTAGTACTCTTTTAAGGGCCGTAGAAAGAAATATAACGCAAAGCCTTGCGCTGAACGCAAAAATCGTCGCCTTCCTTCGTTTTTCTTACCACTTATTGCGTGTATTGGTAGTACGTAACAGCGCCTTACTTTTTTTTATTCTGTTCATACTGTTTGCAGCATTCTGTTCTGGATATAAAAAGCGCTATCGAATAAGGCGGGAAGGGGGACCATCCGCTTAGAGCGTGCACCGCGGCGCCGCGCCGGCCCGAGTGAGGTCCACCGCGATGCTGTTTGTTTTCGTGGACAGTTTTCACCCGTCCCGTCGCACCCTGTCCCGCCACGCCACGCCACGCCACACGTGTTCATATGTGTACAGTAGCAGCGGCCCGGTGCGCGAGTTGAACGCCATTGGGAAAGTCGGGCGCGGGCGGGCGGTGTGTCGAAATTTGACGGTGTGCCGAAATTTGGCGGCGTGTCAAAATTTGGCGGGGAGCTTCGCGCTGCCGCGTGTGCGTCCCTGAGCGGAGTGGTCCGGTGCCGCCCGGCCCATCCCGGCCCACACCACCGCACTGTCCGTCCTGCATCCGGTCCAGCATCTGACACTAGCGGGGCTGGACCGCGCCGCGCGCCGTCCTTCGGGCTTTGTTTTTGTTGAGATGGTTATTATTATTATGCGCAGCGGCTGCGGGATGGGCGTCTCCCCGCACACACACACACACACACACACACACACACACACATGCACACGGGGTGGCGCTTTGTTGGAACTGTCGCCATGGAGGTGTGATTGTCGCAGGACGCGTACAACAATGAGGCGGGGGCGGCGTTGGAGGGCAGAGAGAGAGAGAGAGAGAGAGGAGAGGAGAGAGAGGAGAGGGGAGAGGGGGAGGGGGGGGAGAGAGAGGATGACACACTTGAAACACAATGACGAGACATCAGGTACTCATGATCGCCTCCATAGACCTTTGTGGGGGCGTCGCCGTCAATGTCAATAAGTTTGTATGTGTGTGTGTGTATATGTGTGTTGTGTAGGTAACCACAAGGTGGAAGTAAATAATTTCAGTAATGTGATGTATTTAATTACGGCTTTGCGCACGTCTGGCGTTGTGCTTCTTTAGCGCTCCACCCCACTCACGCTGCTATCTGACGGGGTACCCACGTGTTCCAGGGGTGTCCAGATACGTACAAATAAGATTTCAAATGCGAGTTATACATCTGCGTTTTCGCCTTCTGCACCCTCCTTACTTTCAATGAACCATGTCCGTATATTTTTTTTTATTTATTCATGACAGATCAGGTTGACATCCGTAATGCATACGTGGCGGGGCGTGGCGGGGCGTGGCGGGGCGGGTGACCTGCGCGCGGCGCGGCGCACAGACATCCTGTCGAGACAATATGTGACGCTCCACCCACTACAGCGCGACGAAAAGAAAAAGCAGCATGCGTTGGAAATATACACACACACACACGCTCCTTACGTCTGCTTTGAGAGTAGATTCAGCAAGAAATTTGAGTAAAGAAAGGAAATATTCATAACAAATGTTAAAATGCTGACTGATAACAGCGCAGTGGGCAGGAGAGGGGGGGGGGCGCTGGGGAGCAGGCGCCTCTTATCACGCAGAAAGAGAGAGTTTCATGTCTGTGTGTGTGTGTGTGTGTGTGTGTGCTGCGCTGCGCAGTGTCAAACTCTGGGGGGCCAAAGTCGATGCGCCAGTAATCTAAAATTAGAACTCGAGTGTTTTTCTTGTTTAAATAATATATTTAGTGCAGTCATTTTTCTTTGGTGCCGGGCATGCTCTCTTTACGACAGAAAAAAAAGGATATATTTTTTTTTTTTACGCTCAGACGCGAAAGAATAGTGTTCTCAAGTCTTTGGGCATGACACCTGCGGGGCCGCGTGACCTGCGGCAGCAGCCGCGCACCTCATGCTGGACTTATCGCTGCAGGGCAGGCGGGGCGAGGCGCGGGGCGGGGCGGGGCGGGGCGGGGCGAGGTGGGGCGAGGCGCTGGCAGGGATACATCTGGCTGGCTGCACGCCCCCGCCTGGGCTGGCCGCGTGGAGACCGCGTGCTCGCTCGCGATAAGGTTTGGGGGCGTAACGGGGCGTGGCGCGTGGGGGGCGGGGCGAGGGCAGCGCCGCGCCGCGCCGCGCTGCCAAAAGCTCTTCTGCTTCTTTGGCCGGGGCCCGCGCCTTACGTCATCCGTCCGTCCCAATCATAGCGGAGCAGCGGCGGCTGCAGTGGCGGCGGCCTATACCTTGGCGGAGGATGTGCCAGAGCCTCATACATTTCATTGCTGTAAGTCCCATTTGCATATTGCAACATGCAGAGTATTGAGGGCGCCGTAAGAGAAAAGGCTGCTGGGTGGCGGGCGGAGGTAAAAGGGGTGGGAGTATAATGGGTTCGGAGACCCGCCCGGCGCGGCGCGCAGCCGGAGCAGGGCCCGTCAGAAATCACGCATGAGGGAGGTGAGAGATGTAGATCATAATTATGTCAATTCAGTGTCCGTTTAATTACTGGAGGGAGCCGGTCCAGGTGAGAGTCATTCGATACGTTTGGGTCGCAGATTGGACCGGGCGGGCGCAGGGCGTGGCGTGGCGCGGCGTGGCGCGGCGTGGCGCGGCCCTATATCTAACCGCCTTTGTGCTGAGCCGACACGCACTTCGGGCCCTTGCGCGACTACACTGTTCAATTCTGAAGCCTGCGGCTTTACCCGCGCACTGCCCGGTTCGAACGCTCTGACTTAATCGAAGGTCTTAGATTTTTTTACTCTTTTCAGCGCACTTTCACGTATCGCGGGACATTTTTTATCACGATTTTTGCGAGGTGCTTTCATTAGGCCACGGGCCGGCGCGCCCCGCCTCGTACGCGTCCGAAAGGATATCCAATCAGGAGGGGGAGCGATTAGAAACGATTTAACTTTATCTAATTGATGCCACTGTAAATAAGATTGGAGCGCGAGATGGGTGGGGGCGCGTGATGGGGTGGGGCCCGCGCCGCGCCGCGCCGCCCCGTGCGGAGGAGATGAAGTTGGGAGCCCGTCCCGTCTCTAGGGCCCTGGGGGGCCCGGCCGGGCCCGGCCAGCAGGACCATGCGGGGCCGGCAGGGCCACCAGAAAGACCTCATTGCCACCTCCCCCCGCCCGGCCCGGCCAGAGCCAGGCCCAGCCGGCTCAATGAGCCACTGAAGTTATCTTTGAATCGTCGGCGGACGCTCCGCTCTCTGTATCTGCGCGATCGGGGCTCGCTCATTTCGAGCTTATTAAAACACAGCTCCTAGACGCCCCGCCCCACCGCCGCACCCCGCCCCGCCGCACCCCGCCCCGCCGCACCCCGCTCCGCCGCACCCCGCGTGTGCCACGCACGCGAAGGGCCGCCGCCACCGCTCGGCCCTTATTTAATTTACAGTGCTGAGAGAAGTCGGCTGCAGATCGAACCTTTAGCTTTCTACATGTTTGCGTTTTGTGCTGGAATGATAATGAGTGTGTGTATGTAGCTGACTGACAGTTTTAAACACAGAAGGAGGGTTGTAATATTATTACAAATATTACTAAAATTTTCACTCGTAATAATAGTAATGCTCCTGGAAATAGCGGCCCTCATTACGGTGTGCGTAAAATCTTATACTATGTACGCGTAAACGTGTATCGGTCGGTGCGCTCGCTCTGTCTCTCTCTTTTTTTTATCTGAATTGATTTGAAGTTATGGCGGTTAGTATGATGACTTGATTCGAAAATGCGTAAAGCAGCAATTAGCCACGCGGATTACGCTGCCCGCCGCGGCAAACTTGCACTCTGGAAACGTAAGAGTGGTGGTGGTGTAAATGATTTTTTTTTTCAGTGTACCGGCGCGGCGTGTGTGTTGCAAGGACACCGCCCCTGGCCTGGCCTGGCCTGGCGCAGCGCGGCGTGTGTCATTGCGGCGTTATTGCCGGCCGTATGCAAATGCGAGTGCTTTCAATTATTTTGTTGGGTCGCCACTTTACCGGCGCGATACAGTAGCGCCAGTGGCGCGGCGCGGCGCTGCCAGTGCGTACGTCGCTCATTTGGCGCCTATTTGCCCGCCGTGCTCTGCCCGCCCCGCCGCGTAAGGAATGCCACGCGCCGATTCGTCGAATTCACGTCAGATTGACGTCCTAGGGTCTTGAAATCGCGGCAGTTTATCGGCGGTTTCGACGTTATTAGACCACAAGATGTCGTCAAAATTTGTTTTCCGGATTACCCAAGGTCCAGCAGTCACGAATTTTGCTTTTTTAAACTTTGCATAAAATCCAGCTTTATTTTTATTTTTATTTTTTTTCGAGCGTGCTTCCCGTGATGCCGTAGTTGTCTGCTGAGCACCCGGCGGTGTAAAGCCCTTCTTGTAGCGCAGCAGAGGAGCCGCTTTGCATTCCGAAACACGCGGGGGGTTGTAATTCACATTGCAGTTCGCAAGAGGCCGGCCGGCGCTAGACGCGAGCGGGTGAAGGGGAGGGGTGGGGGGGGGAGGTTGAAGGGAGAGGGGGGGAGGAGGGGGAAACAACGGCGGCAACTTGTCAGTCTGCAGCTCCGAGATAGTTTGTTTGTGGAGGCCCCGGGAGAGCAAATGGGAGAGAGAGAAAGAGAGAGAGGGGTTGGCGAGTAGGGAGGGGGGGGGGGGGGATAGCTGAGCGATAAAGGGCGCGCCTCGCCTCGCCTCGCCTCTCTCACCTGTTACATCTCCAGAGACTTGTATCATCAGGTGAGCTGTAGGGTTCGCATAGCTGCGCCCGCGCCGCCCCCCCCCCTCCCCTCTCCTCCCCTTTCCTCCTGCCCTTGTGCCTGGTGCGCGCGGCGCTACCGTCTCGCTCCCCTCCCCTCTCCCCCTCATCCTTCATTGTGCTCTCCTCTCTGTCTCCCGCACAGAATGCTCGGCTGGCGAGCGGGCTGATGGACTGCACCTGCGCCCCTTCGCCCCGCCCCGCCCCGCCCCGCCCCGCCGCTGGTTCCGCCCCACTGCAGAATTCCCTCCGCCTCCATTTCTCCCCCATCAAGGCATCCTCTCTGTCGACTTTTTCCTACCCGCGCATTCCTGTGCCGTGAATAGTCTGACAGAGTATAAATAGCAAAACAAAAAAAATCACGTGCCAGGGCGGATAAAAAACTAGGCAGAACAGGTATTTCGCTGTGCGCCCCCTCCACGTCCGTTCATGCTATTGGGCGAAACACGGCGGGGGCGGTAAGGGCCCCTGCGCCGCCCCCCGGGGGCAGAGCGTGCCCTACCCCCGGCACAGGGCCCGCCCCCTCGCCACGCCCCCTCGTCGCCACGCCCCCTCGCGCGCTGGTTGGTGGGCGGGCCGTGCCGGGCCGGGCCGTGCCGGGCGCCGCCCGGTGGCGCCCACCACCCCACCTGACCTGCCTGTCCTACCTGCGCACGGCCGCGCGCCCCGACCTGGCCATGCAGTGCGTCACGCACCTCGCTCAGTGCCGCCGGTGTCGCCGCCGCGCCGCGCCTCGCCATGCACCTCGCCGACCTGCTCTTCCAGGTGAGCCAGAGTGCTAGGGGATGACGTGTGTACCTCTCATTCATTCGCCGTCCCTCAAATCATTGATTCCTTTCATTCATTCATTTATTATATTTTTATTACACTATATTCAACCTCGCGCGAGCGAAGTTACAAATCGCTAAGGCCGTTGGAGCGCACAGTATGCGACACCGGGCGCACCGCGGCAGCCCCGGGCCAGTCAGCTGACTGCCCCGCCCCACCTCACCCCACCCCGCCCCGCCCCGCCACGACGGCGCGCACGAGCCGACGCAACGGTTTTCTTTTATCAGCGGCGCGGCTGCTGGCTCCTCGCTCCGCCCTCCAACGTCGCCGTTTACCTTTTTAAAAATACCCCCGGATTGTTGATAAAGTGAGGCGGAGGGGGCGGTGGAGGAGGGAGCGGGCAGGAGGGTGGTTTCCTTGAGGAGGCTGCCTGCGCGCACCCTGCCTCCCCCTCCTCCCTCGCTGCGTACAGTCCGCGCGGACAGTGCCTGCCTGCCTGCCGGCCCAGCACACAGGCTCGGGGCTCAGGCCGGCCCGGCCCGGCACCGCCGTGGCGGATTGTACAATAGATAATGGATGGTTCTCTCTGGGGTCACGCCGCCCCGCCGGCGCGCTCGTGCCATGCCCTCCCGGGCCTGCTATAGGGCCCAGGGCCGCGCCGGGCCGGGCCTGGCCGGGTAGGGGCGGCTCAGCTGTAGTCACACAAAGCAGCGTCTTGGGTCATACTGGGGCGGCAGGGTGGGGCGGGGCGGGGCGGGGCGGGGCTGGGGAGGCCTGGCCGCGATCCGTCACAGCACACACTGTGTGTGTGTGCGCGCGCGCGCGTGTGCCGCAACGGCTTTTCGTCGACCGCGCGAGACATCAACTCACTCGCAGAGTCGAAAGGTTGATGTTCTTGTTTCGATAGTGGAAATCTGATTTTTGTTTTTCTACAGAGCGCCATTTTATTTACTTCCGTGTCATGGATTTATTTTTTAGCATTCCGCGAATGCGAGATGGGCAATTATACAAATTTGCTAATAACACGATTTGGAAGTGCCTTTTTACTTTCACTCATTTCGCCAAGTAGTGCGTATTCCTGCAGTTTCACCCAGATGGACTGTTTCGCGAGTGAAAGTGTCATTGACAGTGGAGCCTTGGGCCGGGCCCGGCCCGAGGGGGTGGGGCCGGGTTGGCCTGTAGGGGTTGCGCGCCGTGCACCCCTCGTCTCGGCTCAGCATACCGGCCACACCTGGCCTCTCCTCATCTCTCTCTCTCCCTCCCTCTCCCTCTCCCACTCTCGCTCTTTCTTCCTTTGCCGTTACATAACGTCGTTCAAGACAACAAAATAAAATAAAAAGAATGCCGTAATATAGCAACATTGTTGGTCAAGATTACGTTGTTACAAGTTGAGACGAATATTTTTCCGATATTGGTCCCTCCCTGCCGCGTGTGTGAGTGCGAGTGAGAGAGCGAGTGAGTGAAGTGTTAAGTGATGCTGCGGCGCGGGCGTCGGACTCACCTTATTTATTCATGATTCTAAAAGCGGCCGCGGCCTCCTGGCGCAATCCGCATGTGGCTGCTGCCGGCCCGGTGGCTAGAGGTGTATGCAAAGGAGGAGAGGCAGAGAGAGAGAGAGAGAGAGAGAGAGAGAGAGAGAGAGAGAGAGAGGACAGAGAGAAAAAGATTGAGGTCCTGCGATAGAACACAGACCAAGTCTTTCGCACGATTACAGCCAATTTTTCATAGCGCTCTTGGTCGGTCCATACCTTTGAGCGTGGGTGTATCGTCCGCTCTATGCGGTCGAAACATTTAAAAAAAATTGTTCCGGAAGCTGAGAGCGGTCAGCTGTCGGGAGGAGGAGATGGGGAGAAGGAAGGGGGTGTGTCGCGGCGTGGCGCGCGCGGCAGAGACGTTTTCGGACAGCGTAGGTGTCTCCCGATTGTCTGCGCGGCGCGTGCGCGACGCTCAATAGCGGGGCGGGGGAGGGGAGGATGAGATACGTCACCGCTGCTTCTCTCCTCCCCTCTCCTTTTCATGTTTTTTCTTTCTCTCCCCCACGGGCCGGGCCGGGCCGGGCTGAGCCCGGTGTGCGCCTCCTTGGCGCGTGCCCGTTGCGTCGTCTTACGCACACCTTGCCTCCCCCGCCGCCCCGCCCCGCCCCTGAACCTCCTCAAGACGCTGGCGCGGGGCGGGGCGGGGCGGGGCGGGCCTCTCCTCTCTTTCACAATAGCGACAATGCAATGATCCGCGCGCGCTGGCTGCCGCTGGCGTTGGCCCCGCCGGCTGGCCTGGTGGCGACCACGACGACGACGCTGACCCCTGAGCGGCCCGCCCCGCCCCGCCCCGCCCCGCCCCGCCCCGCCCCGCCCCGCCCCGCCCCGCCACGCCCCGCCACGCTATGTCCCCGACGACAAGACAAATGAATTTCCCGCGCCCGCTGCGCCTCGCCATCGCCACGCCGCCGCGCGCCTCAGCCACCACGTCTCTTCCGGATCGGATTATACGCGAGACGGAGAAGCAGAGAGAGAGAGACGTGCTGGAAGGTGTTATTGATACAGCTGCAGCGCAATGACTGGCCCACCTATACCTCCCGCCCCGCCCCATCACGCCCGCGCCACGCCCCGCCACACCCCGCCACGCCCCGCCACGCCTCGCCACGCCCCGCGACCGCAACCCTTGCGTCGCGCCTTGCATACGGAAACATGTGAGTTGGGTTACCCGCGCGCAGGCAGGCGGCCGGCCGGTGCGCCTGCAGAGTCGGGGGTAGGCAACCCCGCACGCACGGATGCACTGCGTGACCCACTCTGTAGCACACCAGTAGGCAAGTGTGCTCCAAGCCAGCAGGCAATTAACGTCGGCCCTATCGCCGCAGGCAGTACATGTTTGCGTATCACGGTCAAGTTTCAAGGCATTTCATACAAAAATTCCAGGTGCAGTGCTGATTATGCCCCTGCGTTGCATAACGGCTGCGCCTGGAGATCTAGTTGATGGACCACCGTCCGCCTCCCCCTTCCTCCTCCTCCTCCTCCTCCTCCTCCTCCTCCTCCTCCTCCTCCTCCTCCTCCTCCTCCTCCTCCTCCTCCTCCTCCTCCTCTCCAACCTGATGATTTCATCTATTGTTATAATCCCTTTGATTCCCCCTCCCCCCGCGCCTCTTGCGCGGAAGGCGTGGGGGCGTGGTCGCCCGCGGGGGCGGCGCGGCTGGTCCGTGTTCGTGTGTGTGTGTGTGTGTGTAGGCGGTGGTCGGTAGCTCCCCGACCAGCAGCCTCCCCGGAGGTATGAAGCAGGCCGGGGCCGGGCCGAGGCTATGCTCTGCGCCCGCCCCGCGGCGACCCAACGAGACGAAACAGATTGAGTGCGATGATTTCCATACTCGCACACTCTCGCTCTCCCACTTTCTTGTCTCTCCATTCGTCTCTCTTTCTCTCATTCTCTCTCTATCTCTCTCTATCCCTCTCCCACACATTCCAAGCGGCCGAAAGGAAGAATAAGCCTGCGTGGTCGCGCGGCGGCCGCGTTTTAATTTTATCGTTTTAATTTTCTCGTGGGGGTGCGGTGCGCGTCCCATTACGGCGTACAGATGTCGGCTTCGACGTTTTATTATTAACTATCGGATGAGAATGACAGCAATGTTAGACCCGTCGCGAGATTTCACTTTATCTAACAATTTTCTTTAAAATGCGAAACAAGTAAGTTCATTGGTGGGAGTAAAATTCTCTTGATTTCCCTTTTCCCTTATTTTTTCTCTGTTTTGCTATTTTAACACGTAGTTTCTCCTCTCTGAAAATTCGTCAAGTGACTGTTGTGCATTCAAATTTCCCTTTTCCACTCGCTAGTGTTGTGGCTTCATCTAGCGTCTCCGTTGAGCCGTCCCGGTCCAGTCGTCGGTCTCGGGCCTCGAAGCCGCCGCGCGCAGAACGCCTGATTATAATACGTTCCCTTTATCGGCCGCGCGCCATCGATAGACCGGGGCCAGGCCAGGGGGACTCTCATTCTCATTTTGGAGACGAGGCGCGCATGTAAACGGACCGGGCCTGAATGAGAACGCCGGGCGCGCGCCGGGGCTGGGCCGGGCCGGGCTGGGCCCCGGGCGCGCGGTGAGCAGCGGGGAATTATGACAAGGGCTCGGCGAGGTGGTGGTGCGCGGTGAGCCCAGCTGGTCAGATGGCTCGCCAGCACGCGGGCGGGGCGGGGCGGGGCGGGGCGCAGGGCAGAGAGGCAGGCTGCTGCTCCCGGCAGTCATTAGCCGTCCATTGGGAGTGTCAATCCCTACAATCTACTTCTCTCTTGAGCCCCGCGCCCGCACAGGGTCGCGGCACGCCCAGCAGACACTCCAGGGCTATTTTGTATATGACGCCAGCTCGATAGCATTTGCTATTGTATCAAGCTGACGCTTTAAAGATTTTAAATGCTTTCCATTTCTTTTCTCTTTTAAGTTAACCCAAGTTTCTTTGAAAACCTTGAACGTCGTTTTCCGTGTGGTGGGTGACCGCGACGGTGAACATGCCCAATAAATTTTGACCGTAAACATGAAAACGACAGCTTTCGTCGAGATGCTTGTGAGTACCCTGTGCAGTCGATTTTGAAGAAAATAAAAAGTAAAAATGACTTTCCATGACGTAAGACGCTGGGCTGTGCGCCCACGCGCTGCGCGCCGAGGTGGTCCCGCGGCACGGCAGGAAGCACAAGGCATCGATTAGGCACGGGCCTCCACTTGACGCTCGCCCCCCCCCCCCCCCCCAACTCTCGGCCCCACCCACTCATCCACTTCATTCATCGGCTGGATTCATTACTCCTACATTCATTCAGCGAGTGTATATACAGAAGCCTGGCGGGGGCTGCGCCGGCTTGACCGCCCGGCTGGTATGGGGATTGCGCGGCGTGGCGCGGACCGCACCGTACCGCTGGCCGCGCCGCCGCGGTCTGCGAGTCATTAGGCCCCACGCGGCCGCCGCGTATATCAATACCACACTGAGATGTGACCGGACCGCACGCCTCACGGGTAGCAGCGCTGCGGTAGGTAGGTAGGCAGGCAGGGAGGTATAGGACTCTCGCCCTGATAAGGAAGGTGCATTCTCGGGCTGCTGCTGCTGCTGCTGCTGCTTTTCGCATACTCCTTCTTATAAAATCTTCTTAAATGCTCTGCCCATTTTTTTTTTTTTCATTTCTTTCTGCGACGAGGAGTATATACACACGCGGGATCGGCCGGCCCGGCCGGCGTGACTTGCGGTGTGGGTGTGCGCCCCGCGGGTCCGGCCCGGCCCGGCCCGCCTCCCCCACACCTTGGGAGGCTGCGGCAATTGTCTGCCGGCCCCGCGGCGTGGCGTGGCGTGGCGTGGCGTGGCGCGGCGGGGGCAGCCGCTGCTGGCTCATGGTGTGCGTTCCGGAGTAATCTACAGCTCCTGTGGCCGGCCGGCCGGCGCGTAATTTGAACCAGACTTATTGTTCTTGAGGAGGAGGAGGAGGAGGAGGAGGAGGAGGAGGAGGAGGAGGAGGAGGAGGAGGAGGAGGAGGGGAGGGAGGTGCGGCGGCGGGATGGGGGAGGAGGTGTAGGAGAGGCGCGGGCGGGAAGAGAGAGAGAGAGAAAGGGGGCTTGGGGAGTGCGTGTAGGTGGACAGATTGGGAACTTGAACGCAGGGCAGAATGAGAGCGAGTGTTTGGAGAGGGGGAGAGAGGAGGGGGCGGAGAGAGAGAGAGAGAGAGAGGGGGGGGGGGGCAGGAGGGAGGCTTCTGGGAAAGCAAGGCGCATTATTTAGAGCGATAAGGATGATTAAGGCCGCGGGGCGTTGTGCTGCGCTGCTGCCCACAGGGAGGCCCTCTGCCCGGCCCTGCCCGATGCGATCGCCTCTCGTTCAGGTGACGTGTGGGTGGCGAGGCGGGGGCGGGGCGGGGCGGGGCGGGGCGGGGCGGGGCGGGGCGGTGACGCCCGCGGCTGAGAATACCGGCGCTTAATGCGACTGCCCTAAAATCGATTACAGGGCTTCGCCGCTGCGGTGCTGCTGCTCTTTTCTCGCGGGGTTTTCTCTCTACCACCGCGGCGGCGCTTCAGCTCAGCGCGTTTGGTAGTATAAAATATCAGTCGTCGTTGTTTATATATTTAAATTTCTAAACTGTCCCCGGCGATCAGTCATCGGGGATTATTTGCGAGCTATGGATGGTGCCTGGGATGAATTGGGGAGGGGATTTTCCTCCATCATTTTTATTTCTTTTTATTTTTGGTTTTCGCCTGGCCAGGCCGACGCATGGCAACGACCCCGCGACACACTACACACGCCCGGTGCCGTTCTGCGCTCAGGTGCGACAGAGAGAGGCGAGGCGAGGCGACACGCGAATAGGTGTCGCTGTAAAATTTGTCAGGCGCGGACGCTGTCCCTCCCGAAAAAAAAATAAAAAATAAACGACACACACCAAGAAAAAAAAGGACCGGTGAGATTATGGCCGTGGCTCGTGATACAGCACTATACCAGTATAAATGTGACCTTTGTGTGGTGGGTGCTGTCCGGGCCGGGCAGGGCACGGCGCGGTGTAGCGGTCACCTGCTGAGTGTGACCTACGGCCCGGCCCGCCGCCGCGTGAGGGGGGAGGGGAGACGTCCTTGGGTGACCGGTGGACCGTCTGCGGACTCGGGCCATTTCTCTCTCTCTCTCTCTCTCTCTCTCTCTCTCTCTCTCTCTCTCTCTCTCTCTCTCTCCATCTCTCTCTCTCTCTCTCTCTCTCTCTCTCTCTCTTTTTCTCTCTCTCTCTCTCTCTCTCTCTCTCTCTCTCTCTCTCTCTCTCTCTCAGTATAAGGGCAACCGTACGATTTGCGGCCAGCGGCTCGGCGGACTTGATTTGACGCAAAGTGCATCGCTTTTTAAGTGACGTGTCCCTACCGGCCGCGCCGCCGCTTCCCGCTATGGTCGCGTCGGCATTGCAAGTCAAGCAGCCCGGCGGGGCGGGGCGGGGCGGGGCGGGGCACTGGCGGTGACAGAGGAAGAGCTCACTAGTGGAGTGCGCCGGGCTCGCCGTTCAGCCCCGCGCGGATTAAAATGACAGCGCCGACGCGGAGAGCGTCAAAAAAGTGCTCGGGCAGCGCGAGTCGACTTCTGTCGACAGTGTCGGCCCTGCCCGGCTCGTCAGCTGGTCGCTGCTGGCCGCCGCTTTTTCATCTTTCCCACAGACGAGCCGGGCCGGGCCTGGCCGCGTCCCTATCCGTGTCGTCCGGCCCCGGCCGGCCGGCCGGCGAGTGTGGCTCTACGCCGAGCCATGATAATAAATATATCAACGCTCTGCAGGATGAGCCGGCCGGGCCTGGCTGGACCTGGACGCGCTGATGGTCCGCGGCGGGTTGACACATTCCGAGGTGTGGGAGGCGGCCGGCCCCGCCCCGCCCCGCCCCGCCCCGCCCCACACGGCCCGTCTGGCCCGACTCGACTTGGCTCTGGCCGCGCCGCGCCGTCCAGAGCTCAGCAGCTCAAACGGTTTCATCCTCCCCGACTTGTCCTGATCCGTGAGAACAACCTGTAGAGCCTCTCGCCGCCGAGCTGAGCTGAGCCGAGCCGAGCCGCCAATAACGCGACAAGAGTTACACGATTTGGACGCGCGGCCGCATTGGTAATGTCGCGGGGACCAGGCCCCGGGGCACTGGCGGGGCGGGGCCGCGCCACAATGCGGTATTGTGTGATTGTCCCGCGGGGCGCATCGCATCGCTCTTGTTCGGCGCCACGCAGCGCCCTTCCTCCCGCTCCCGGCCGCCTCCACGGCCCTCGTCATCACCTCCGCACCGCGCGTCCTCCCGCCAAAAGTGCAGCAGCAGCCGCCGTTGTTGCCGTGCGGGGCGGGGCGGGGCGGGGCAGGAGCTCTCCCTCCCGCCGTACCGCTGGTCTTGTCTTCCGGAGGCGAGGCGGTCCTGGTCTGGCGGCCAGCCTCCCCCCGGCCGCGGCCCCGGCCGCCAGGCCGCCCCCTCTTGGAGGAGGCACTCCCGCGCGCTTTCCTTGCGTCATTGTGTTGTGTGCGTCTTGCGGGATTGCACGGCTCACGTGCCCAGGAGGGTCCCGAGGGTCTCGTCCCCCGGCCCGGACCAGCCGGCAGCACCTGGTGGGTGACCCCGCGCCGGCGCGGACAGCTGCGGCAGCGGCTTATGGGGCTCGGCTGCAACGGCCGTGTTGTCAATGGTCCGCGAGTAGGACCCCGCAGTGCGTCAGGTGCAGGCATGGTAGGACTAGCACACGGAGCTCATGGAGAGCACTACCGAGGACTGAAATTCAACTTTCTTACTCAGCGCACTCAACTTAAATTATCGGGAGAAATTTCGCAAAAATAAATGATTAGTGATGCTTCTGCATCCCCGCGAGTTGAGGTTCCTAGGTGTGTCCCGTAACTCCCCTCACCGTGAGTGCGGGTGCAGATGAGCGCGGCGCTGATTGGGTCCTCCTGTCCTCCAAGCGCGGAGCCAGCCGTGAGCTGGGACGGGACGGAGTCACAAAAGGCCCAGCTGTTGCACGGTCGGCTCGGAGGGGTGGAGGCGGGGCGGGGCGGGGCGAGGCCCGGCGCACTGCACCGCGACCCATTTAAAAGGCTGGCCCGGAGGTGATGTGGTGGCGGAGGGGGGCGCGGGCGAGCCGTAGGGTAGGTAGGTAAGGTAGGTAGGGCAAGGGGGACCTTTAAATTCGGAGCCGCGCGTCCCCGCACAGACAGACCCTGCATGACGTAGGTTTATGCAAACCATGACGGCCTCCTGCCTGGCTTGTTTCGCGCGGCTAGTGCGGCCGGCCGGCAGCTGCCCGACCCGAGCCGACCCGGGCAGCGTTCGATTACAGAGGTGAGGCCAGGGCTGCTATACTTGCCGACTTTTATTAGTTCAGTAGAAACATTATATTTCTCTGGACCTTTGGAATTTTGTTTTACATTTTTATTTAATTTTCGGCAAATTAATTAAATTTGAGACTCGGTCAATGTACTTTGTACAGAACATGCTCAGCACTGAATTTGAGAAGATATAATTTCTTAAGGATAGGACTGTTAATTTGATGGCGTAATCTGATGATCCCTAATTGCCGTGTAAATTCTCCACATGGGGAGAGACCGGAAAAAAAATCAACTTTGGGAAAAAAAAATTTTTTTTTGCTTTTGCGCGCGGGGTGGACGCGACAAGCTCGCGATTGCACCTCTGGGTCAGTCGGACGTAGTGCGCGGGTCACGCGGGTCAGGTCTGCCCGGCCGGCCGGCACGAGCCACCCCTATAGTCCATCGCAGTGCGGTCCCCCCGAACGGAACTGACCCGACCGACCCGCGGAGCGTCCATTTAAACGCACAACAGCCTCCAGTGTCCTCTCCTCTCATCTCGTCATCCCCCTGACCCCCGGCCCGGCCCGGCCCGGCCCGGCCTGGTCCATGACCCGCGCGGGGCGGGCAGCTGCACCGGACCAGGACAAACAGTACGAGCGAGGCGCAATGTGCCGGCCCGTCCCGTGCATTCTCATGCAAAGCGACTCATACGCAGCGGAGTGCAGCAGGGTTTTATGATTGTCGCGGACAGTCCCCCCCCTCCCCCTCCTTGCCTTAATTGGTACGCACCTGGCCCCGCCCCGCCCCCCGCCCCGAGGATCGATCGACATCGGGACGTTATGCGGCGTATTTCCGGAATGATCTTTACATTCTCTGGTGCGCGGCGCGCCGTCCCCTCCCGGTGGTCATCAGGTAACCGCACCCCACGGCGCGGGCGCGGCTGGCTAAAGCCCCCGGTCGACCTCGCCCCTGCACCGGTAGAGGTGCGCGGGGAGGGAATTAGGCTCCAACTTCCCACTGCATATTCCCGCGCGGCTTTGAGGTCAAATTGCGTTTAAAAAGTGTATAACTTTTGAATCAAAATTCAATAACTTCTGCAACGTGCAATGTGTCAAACGCATGACGCGAATACGGCCTGTCGCCGCCCGGGCCGGTGGTCACTCCACAGCAGGATTTACGCCTGTCGCAAAGTGTCTGGCGATATAGTTGCGCGCGGAGCGAACAGTTCGACACTGCATCTGTCGACACGTTGACCGTGCGGTGTGCGGCGCGGCGCGCTATTTCGCCCGCGTGTGTGCAATTCAATGAGTGTTTGCGGGCGTTCGATATATCGCTTTTGCGCCAATTTGTCCTCGCGGTGGTCGCGCGGGCGCGGGGCGGGCCGCCGGGAGGGAGGGAGCGCGCAATAATGCGTGCGCACGTGGGCGGCGAATAAATCGAGGCCAGTGACAACCAGTTGCCTCGAGGGTTATGGATTCTCAAATGAGTTTATTTGCTGCCGGAGTGACTGGCAAGTGTGCGGGGCGGGCTTGGAGGGGGAGGCGGAGGAGGAGGAGGGGCACCTGCTCCATTTTAACCTCACCGCGCCGCCGCCGCCAAGAAATGCGTCTGCGAATGTGCGCGACCACGGCCGATCCCGTATAAAGAGCTCCGAGGTGTATTCGCGGAGCTGCGCCTCCCACCGCGCGCGGCCGGGGGACGCCCTCCATCTCGATAACGGGGAGCAACGCCTTGCTCTCGTGCATTTCCGGGTGCCCCGCGAGGGGACAGGCGGGCTGTCATACGCTAGGGCGGGGCGGGGCGGGGCGGGACCGGCAGGTGGAGTGGATTCCGCAGTGGGTCAGGGTCGCGGCTGCACCAGCAACAGTCACATCCGATGGCTATCTAACAACACAGTGTGGGTCCTGCCCCGCCCCGCCCCGCCCCGCCCGGCCTGGCTCTAGTGGACGGGCTAGGCCGAGCCTACCCGCCCCGCCTGCCCTGCCCGGGCTGCGCTGGGCTGTTCGCGTTTGACGGCTGCTATAAAACCAAACCACCAACACCCCGCCCCACCCAACCCCACCCCACCCCGCGCCAGGTACCGAACCAGATCAGAGCCGCGCCTCCCACTCCCCTGGCGCGGCGCAGCGCGGAGCGGCGGCGAGCTGAGCTGGCAGGTGCACTCCGTGGCCCCAAGCTTCGCGCCCCGCCCCGCCCCGCCCCGTCTCGCCCCGCGCCGGTACAGCGCACCAGTAGTGTTGTTCCTCGCTCTGTACCCTGTACCATATACTACTTGAATTCACACATGAGCGCACGCCTAGAGCTGCTGCTCCCCGGCGCAAGGTTGGCCGTACGTTTGCTGCTGCCGGCCCGCAGTCTCTCTGAGAGAGAGAGAGAGAGAGAGAGAGAGAGAGAGAGAGTCCCGCCCCGCCCTGTACCTCCCTGCCGCCCCGATGTTCGCAATGGGGGCCAGTGATTTGTGATCGCGCTATCGGAGCGGTGTGGCGCGCCAGCAGAACAAAACGAGCGCCCGCGCCAAGTAAAGTAAAGATCAATCCAGTAGCTATATAATTTAAGACAAAGGGAAGAAATATCATAGATCGCGCGCGTGTTGGAATACTTTTCGTTGAACGTGCGTTAAATAAATCCGTGTCGGAATGGGAGCGGCGCGGTGCGGCGCCGGGGGTGTGGCAGTGACGGCGGGGGCGCCGCGCCGTGGCGCCGGCAGGCCAGGGCCGCGGGGCACAAGTTCCCCCCAGATAACGTCGCCCCGTCCCGTCGGTCCAGATCGCCGCCCCCAAAACTCTTTTGTTTTTTTTTCCTTTTTTTCCGCCTGCCCAAATGAATGAATCACTACGGGGCCGGCCAGGCCTGCCGCGGTGGATGGCGCCGCGCCGCCGACAAACGCAACGTGTTATTGAACCCCTCTTATCTCGGTATCATACATAACCCTGTCTCCACGCCACGCCCCGCCCGCCTGCCTGAGCCCGGCCGGCCCCTGGGCGCTCCGGGCCGCGTGGCGTGGCGCGGCGTGGCGTGGCGTGGCGCGGCGCCTTGCTGGGTGCACTAATTGGAAAATTAGGGGAGTCGCGCGGGGTGTCCGTCCCGTCCCAGGGTCCTGGCTGGACTGGGTCGTGGGGTCCCTCCCGCCCCGGGTCCAGAGCACCGCCGCACCGCCACCGCCCGGGGCAGGGCAGGGAGGGCCTGCAGGGGCGGGCCCGGGCCGGCGCCGCCGCCGCCGCTCAGGGTCATTGGCCCCCACGCCGCCCCCGCCGCCCCCGCACCTGTGCCTGCCCTTCAGCACACTCGAATTTCGGTGGGGTAAGATGGAAAAATTTAAATTTAGTTTGCGAAATCTCTGTTTTAGTTCTGTTTTAAACTGAAAGGTCACAATAGCATAAAGAAAAACATACAACATAATGAAATTAATATTGTTGAGAGTTTAATTTCATGGTAGATGTATTTAAAGTTTGCCGAAGGTGAGTGTGTGTACGTCTTGTGAGCAGCGCGCAAACTGTTAATTCTTTCAGATTCTCACTTGGTCGGCGTGCAGCCTCTCTGATCCTGTCGCGTCGGTCTGCATACGTATGCAGAGAGTACGCGATCCGAATGCAAACGGCCCGGCCGGTCCACCCGCGCTAGGTGGGCGGGGCGGGGCGGGGGCGCGGCGCTGCCCCCAAGCACCCAGTCGGATCTCATAACGACATAATAGGTGGATGGGGCTGGGCCGGGAGGGTCCGGCTGGGTTCAGGCGAGAGCCCGGCAGGGCACGGCAGGGCAGGGCACGGCAGGGCAGGGCAGGGCACGGCAGGGCGCGGCGGCGGCTCAGACACCCGCAACATATTTCATGGCGCCTGATTGCGGTGCAACGCTTTATTTTATTGCTCTCTTTCATAAATTCGTGTAATTTGTGTAATTTGCTTGCCGGAGGAGGAGGAAGACGGGGGGGAGGAGGAGGAGGTTTTACTCACCGTGCTGGTGCGCTAGGGTTGGCTGGCTGCGCGTCGTGGCCGTGGCGATCGCCCTTTGTTTGCTGTCATTACGATCCAAAAGGTTTGTCGGTGTGATTGCCGATAGGATAGGCGCGCTTTATTTGGGTCGTAGGCGCGGCGGGCGCGCCCGGACAACCTCTGTGCCACTAGGACTACGCGCGTCCCCCCAACATTTCCGACCATAGCAGACTTTTAATTTTTATCTCGTGGCCGCATACGCGGCGCGGAGTCGTATGGCCCTTACGATGCGTGCTTGTTAAAAAAGAAAATACGCTCGCGCTGTTAAATAAAAATAAGGAAAGGGGGAAAAATAACAACAAATGGTGATAGTAATAATAATGTCACGCCTGGCGGGCGGGGCGGGGCGGCCGGCGCTGCAATACGCACGGCACGTTACGCGCCGCGTCACGCCCGCCTGCGAATAAAGACGCGTCGCGCACTTTATTTTCGGACTTCGCCTCATTTTATGCGTTTTACAGCCGGGCGAATTTTCATCCGATGTCGGTTTCGCTTGCAAACGCGGGGCCGGGCCGGGCCGGGCCGGCCTGGTTGTGCGTGGCGTCTCTGCTGCACCCGCCGCCCCCCTCCCCTCATTGCATGCTGCGGGAGCGGGCCGAGCGGGCCGCCTGCTGGGGAGCAGATACTGTATTTCGGACGGTCGTGTGTGAGGGAGGTGAGGTGACTTTTGCCTGCAGGCTTACGACCGGCACCTCTCCAACTGCTGCGCACTTCGGAAATTGGACATACGTTTTTTCATTTTAAAAAAAATAAAAAAATATATTACAGATGACCATGGTCGCGGCACTGCAGTTATTTGTAGAAATTTTATTTCAAAACGTCGGGAGTATATTTTAAGGAGGCGATTTTTATAAATGTTTTGTCATGGGCTGCAAACCTAATGCACTGCCGCATTGCTCTCGTGTCAGTGTGTGTGTGTGTGTGCACGCGCGCGACTGTGTGATGGAGGGCGGACAGCGATAATGAGACATTAATTCGGCAAACACGCGATCTGCGAGGGCAGTGATTTGGGAGGAGGAGGAGGAGGAGGAGGAGGAGGAGGAGGAGGAGGAGGAGGAGGAGGAGGAGGAGGAGGAGGAGGAGGAGGAGGAGGAGTGTACCTCACAGTAACGCCGCCGTGGTGTGCCCCGGCCCCCAGCCCTCACCTCGCCCTTCCGACGGTGGCGTGCATGCCGCCGCCGCCTTCCTCCCCACTTGCAGAGAGAAAATTACTAATAATGTTTAACCTCACGTACGTCAAATTCATTTTCAGGCATTACTACGCATTCTATTCCTTCGAATAATCCAATCGCCACAACAACATGACAATGGAAATGTCTGCCTGCCGCAAAAGTCTCCCTCCCAATCGGATATCTTTTGCATTTTACTGCGAGGCACTGTTTTGGCCAGGTCCGCCCGCCGCGCCGCGCCGCGCCGCAACACTTTCCCACTCACCATGAGAGGAGGGCGCCCTGGAGAAGAAGCTCTACAGCCCCCGGACCCCGCTTTCGTACCTGGGAAACCAATAGGCTCCTAAAGTTTTCATTTTTCGGGGATGGCGTCTTGCTCGCTGGATTCCTGAGTGTTTTTCCTATGGAACCGTCTTTGTCCCGACTTTCTGCGATGAAAATTAGGGAGTCAGGACCCTGCGACATCGCGCCTTCAGGGTGCGGCGGAGCTCGCGGCCGCCCTGGCTGCCAGCGCGTCTGTCCCGGCGCGGCCCGCTGGCTGCCCGCCTGCCTGCCCGCCGCCGCTGCGCCGCGCTGCGCGCATGCGCTGGGCTGACCGCGCGCTTCCCCCACCTCTTCGCATCAGCAGAAGACGGATCAGAGCTTTCGCGGCTTTATTCTGTTGTGAGCTAGGGAAATTAGAAATTAACAATGCCAAAACAGTCCAAACATCCTATGAGGAATCCATTTACGAGACTGTTTTGGCATTGTTAAACACTAATTTCCCTAGCTCACAACAGAATAAAGCCGCGAAAGCTCGGATCCGTCTTCTGCTGATGCGAAGAGGTGGGGGAAGCGCGCGGTCAGCCCAGCGCATGCGCGCAGCGCGGCGCAGCGGCGGCGGGCGGGCAGGCGGGCAGCCAGCGGACCGCGCCGGGACAGACGCGCTGGCAGCCAGGGCGGCCGCGAGCTCCGCCGCACCCTGAAGGCGCGATGTCGCAGGATCCCGACACCCTAATTTTCATCGCAGAGAGTCGGGACAAAGACGGTTCCATGGGGAAAACACTCAGGAATCCAGCGAGCTAAACGCCATCCCCGAGAAATAAAAACTTTAGGAGCCTATTGGTTTCCCAGGTACGAAAGCGGGGTCCGGGGGCTGTAGAGCTTCTTCTCCAGGGCGCCCTCCTCTCATGCACTCACCCACCCGCCGTCTGGTCTGGCCCCGGTGCGGTGCACGGCCCCCTCCTTCCAAATCCCGCAGACGTGCAGCTGAGGCAAGATGGGGAGGGGTAAAAGTGACCGCGACATCGTCAAACCTGGGCGTGCAAACCACTCTGCAAACGGGAGGCGAGGCGAGGCGAGGCGACCCAAGGGCGGGGGGGCAGGGCAGGGCAGGGCAGCTCCAGGACCGCGTCGCGCCGCGCTAAACACCGCCTGCCAGCAGCAGCGGACGGGCCGGGCCGAGCCGTCCCGGGGCAGGGCAGGGAAGGCCCTCCGGACCCTCTCCCCCGCGGGGACGCTGGCTGACTTGTGCGCGCTCGGCACTAATTTAAATAATTAGTTCGACACTATGCACCCGCTCTTTCTCCGATTCTTGCGGGCGTAATCCGGAGGTGGCGGGGAGTGTTAGTCAGTACCATGGTACCTGCCTCTCTTACGCCGCCGTATACCGTCACTGAAAAGGCGAAGGGGGGAAAAGAGGCAAAAAAGGAAACGGAAAAAGAAATCAGAAAACAGTCATAAAAATCCCGCTCGGGCAGCGGACGACAAGCCCGCCAACACTAATAGCTCAGCGAGCGGACGTGTACGAACGTACGCCTTTCAAACAGCCCATCCCCGCTCTGATCCTCCCCGGAGATGCTCCGCTCCGCGCCGCGCCGCTCACCGCCGCTCACTGCAGCTCAGTGTGCCGCTCGCAATTTGTCTCCAGAGTCGCCGATGCTGAGATATTTGAGATCACGAGCGAGCGCGGGTCCGAGGGAAGGGACAGAGACGGCGCGACACGGCTCCGACAATTTATCTGTCTCGGAAGCTCGGAAAGTACTGGCGGCGGTCAGCTAGCCGGGGCCGGCCGCGGGGCTTTTACAAGCACAGTGGGGTTATGCTCTGTGTGTGTGTGTGTGCGTGCCGGAGCGCCTCCTCTTGATGGACAGCTCGGCGCCACCACGCTCCGCCACGCCCCGATCTACATGTTCGATAGTCTCGACCCGGGCCGGCTGTATCGGTAGGCCCGGCTGGAGCCCGGCCAGAGCGTGGCCCTCATTAGAGATGCCCCGCCCCGCCCCGCCCCGCCCCGCCCCGCCCCGCCCCGCCACCGCCTCCTCCCCCGCCCACTCGGTTTATATACACATGTATACGCACGCATATCGGAGACGACCGGCAGCAGGACCAAATAACGAATTTCGGAGCGTGGGTGATTGGGCCACACGCGTATATATATAGGAATACAACGCGCCGCGCCGGAGTGCTTTTTGTTGTATTAAAAAAACAAATCAACGTGATTCGCCGCGCGCGTCGAAAGCAGACGTGCGTGGTTTGTCCAGAGAAATATGAATGTTATCAAAAAGTATCACGCTTGTGTGTCATTTTTTTTTTTCAGGCTGTCACCGAATCGAGCTGCGGGAAGCTGGACGCCGATCTGGACCGCGTGGCGGACTTCATCAACCTCATCAATGTCGTGAGTTTTCCCTTCACTTATGTCATATTTCGCCCACACTATTCTACAGTGCAATACGTCGTTCAACACCTCGCCCGCGCGCGCGCACACACACACTGTCGGGCGTTGCGTGGACGCCCAGGCCCAGGCGTCCCTGACGCGGGGCCGGCCCGTTGGGTGGGGAGATAGACGAAATAAAAAGCGACGACTTAGGGATGATCGGAGGGAGAGTGAGGGAGAGGAGAGAGAATGAGGGAGCGAGTGCGAGCGAAAGAGAGAGGGAGAGCGACGCTCCTGCGTGCTACTGGACGGTACATGCCATGGACCGCAATTACGCCCCTCGGTCCGTCCGTCTGCCTGTCTGTCTGTCTGTCGCTCCGCCCGCTCGCCTGGTCGGGCCCGGCCCGCCCGCCCGCCTGACTGACAACCTGGCCTTCTGAATCCCTCGATGCCCCGCGGCTACGGCTGCGGGGCGGGGCGGGGCGGGGCGGGGCGGGGCGGGGTGGGGCGCGGCGGCATGCAGCAGAGGGCCTCGTGGCGCTGCTGGAGGACAAGCTCACCCGCCGCGCTGGAGGCCGGCTGGGCTGGGTGGCAGGGGCGGGCCTCGGCCCTGGACACTCACCTCACGCATCAGAGATCGCAAGTTTGCGCGGAGACAAATCTACCTGTAAGCCTTACTAGCTGAATTAGTAGTATCGTTAAGACGAGATGGCGGTCCCACCCGCATATTCGGATAGCGCCCCGGCCTGGTCGCCTCGACTGGAACGCTTATTGACGCTGGCGCCGCCGCCGACCTCGTTTCTCTCTCTCTCTCTCTCTCTCTCTCTCTCTCTCTCTCTCTCTCTCTCTCTCTCTCTCCCTCTCTCTCTCTCTCTCTCTCTCTCTCTCTCGACGCTTCGGGCACGCGGCCCTGGTCACTTCACTTGCTCTGCCTCGTCACGCCCGCCCCGCAGTCGCGGGAGCGCCTTTCATCGGGTGACCGAATCCCATTACACGTCCTAATGTAACCTGTCCAGTATGTGCCGCCACGCCCCGCCACGCCCCGCCACGCCCCGCCACGCCACGCGCCCAGCTGTAGTAAGGCGCGTGCTACCCCTCCCTACCCCCCTCCCCGCGGCAGCTGCAGGTGCCCGCACCTGCCACCGCTGCAGCTGCCGCCACGCCGCTCTAGTAGCCACAGCTCTATCAGCTCCATACATTTGCAGCGACTGACAGGTACAGCGAGCCACGGCCTGATACACTCAACCATTACTCAGGGCCGCCCCGCCCCGCCACGCCCCGCCACGCCCCGCCACGCCCCGCCACGCCCCGCCGAGCATCGACGGCTGCTGGACGGGACGGCGGCGAGGCTCTGGTCTGTCAGCGATGACGATGCGTAACCATTGGCAGGGAGAGGGAGCAGGACGGCGTATGAAATAAATGGCAATGATATGCCAAGTAGCCGGGCAGAGGACGGGGCGGGACGGCAGAAGAGCGGGGCGCGGCGGGGTGGGGCGGGGCGGAGGGAACGCACTTTGACACGCCGTTTGCAGCCTCCTACACGCCGACTGGCCGGGCCGGACCGCGTCTCTAGTCTCACCTTGCCGCCGAGATATTTTTTCTTTTTTTTTTTTCACGACGTGGCGCTTCGCACGACGATTCAGAAAGAGTGAGAGAGATAGGTAACGCGAGAAGAGGGCGAGCGAGCGAGGGAGACGGAGAGTGTTGTGACGTCGTGCGCGTTATTCCTGTTAATGTCTCCCTTCCGCCGCACATAGGCTGACCGGGCCGGACCGGACCGGACGTGCGTCGGGAGGATGCTGCTGTGCCGCGGTGCGTACGGCGGCGGTGCAAACGCGAAAGTAGAAGGCGGAGCATTAAAAAAAATTATCGAAAAAAGTAGAAACCTGAAGATTTCTGCTTTCAACTAACATGAAAAACAATAATAGTCATATGTTTTTTGCGAGGCAGTGTATACGCGCGCAGCAGCTGCAGGTACAGTGCGTCTATGTGCGGCGGGCCGGGCCGGGCCGGGCCGGGCACACGCGCCTATGTTGACAAGGCAGTTCCAAAGAGGTACGCAAACTTAGCTATGCCTGCCAGGAGCCCGCCGCGGCCCGCGGCGCTGTGCCTCGAGCGCAGATAGATAGATAGATAGATAGATAGATAGATAGATAGATAGATAGATAGATAGATAGATAGATAGATAGATAGATATCCGAATGATCGGTGGCTAAGCCGCTGGTTACGAATACAGTACGGATGGTTGAGGCGGTCACCCAGCCGACACCCAGAATTACTTTTGCACCTCTTTTTGTGTGTATGTGTGCGCGCGGCGTTTGCAGTGCTCCGGCCTGCGCCCTCCTCCTGGCCTTCGCCCGGATGGTGATAAATGCGGTACAAACCATGTTTGAAACCGTTTCCGCTGTTTGAGCAGCAGTTAGGCCCCCGGTGGCGCGTCGTGGCAGGGCGGGGCGTGGCGGGGGCAGGAGTATGCTCGCTGCTGTTTGCTCGTGAGCAGGAGACCTCCTCCTCCTCCCCCTCCTCCTGGACAACAGCAGCATGGACCGACCCGGGCGGCTAGGACGTGACCGGAACGCCAAGCCTTTCGCGTCCTGCCGAACACAGTCGCCCTGCCCGTCCGCTGGCCCCGGGGCCTGTCCCGGCCCGGCCCGCCCGCCGGCACATGTGATGGGATGTGATGTTCGCGACGACGGCGACTTGTTGTTTTTCCCCCGGGACCCTTCATGCGATGGCGCGTCGGCGTTATTATTTGGAATGCCGAGCTGTAATCAGTAACTTTTCGAGAGCCCGCTGCTCGACTGGCTTATCGGGGCCTCTATTACATGGCGCCAGTTAGGCCCTTGTCGGCCGGGCCGGCGCGGCGGCAGGTGGAGTGGCGGGGCACCGCGCACCGACCCGCGAGTAGTACTCCTACGAGGTTACCCCGGAGTATAACCGGTCTTTTTAAACCGGGGTCCATACCCCGACCGTGTCTGGCTACCGCCACCGCCACCACCACCACTACCAGCCCGTGAGCTTAACCTAAAAGGTTCTTTCCTGCCCGAGTTAAAACGTACTGATTAGAAACAAATTATCAAGTAGGCCATGGGTCGTTTCTTAAAAAAAAAAATAATAATCCCGATCCAGTGGACGCTGAAAATTAGTGAAAAGGTTTTGTCCTTTGCGACCAGTCAGCAGGGTCGAGGACGGAGGGAACCTCGTCCTCGTGCCGTCGCAGTGCTCCTTGTCCTGCCCTGCCGCCGATATCGACCCATCCCAATTCGATATATCGGGCAGGGGGCGGCGACTTCTCTTATTTCAACAGTAAACAAAGTGAAACATGTCCGGCGGTAACTGTCCGTGTTCGTCCCGCCCATGGCCGCCCGTCCGCCCGGCCCCGGCCCCGGCCCCGGCCATGCGAGCTTCCGTTGCGTTGCATACTGGTAGGCAATAACACCGCCTCATTATTTCGGTCCAACAGCAGCAGAGAAAATAAGACGAGAGCAATTAAAGTTGTGGGCGGGTTCGGGTCCCTTCTCTCTCTCTCTCTCTCTCTCTCTCTCTCTCTCTCTCTCTCTCTCTCTCTCTCTCTCTCTCTCTCTCTCTCTCTCTCGCTCGCTCGCTCGCTCGCTCTCGCTCTCCCTCCCTCGCTTCGGGGCTCGGTGCCCCGGGTTAGGGTGACGGCTTAGGACCACCGTATCTTCCAGCGAGGACCCGGCGAGATACCGGGCCTCCTCACCGACCGGACGCCACAATTTCATTAACGAATCGGGAGGTCGGGGAATAATTTATTTTCCCTCTGTATTTTCATCGGATTTCGGTGGGACCGGGCCAGCCAGTAGCGATAATAATGTTGTTTCACTTGTTCCGGGATTAGAGGAGATCACTGCTGCGATGACCGAGCAGCTTCCATTGACATAGGAAGTGAAAACACGTATTTTTTCTTCTCTCTTGCAAGAAAGTCATTTTGCGGGGCGTTGCTAATTCTGATCAAATTTCGCGCCAAACTCATTTATGAAGTAAAGCCACGCGGTTTCGTAGTAGGCCGGCCGGGCCGGGCGTCGGGCGTTATGAAATAGCGATCCCATTCCCCGTCACTCTGCGGACGCCCTCCCGCACACACTATCCCTCCCGACCGCAACCAGCCAGCCGCGCTCGGCGTATGTACATTTCGCCAGCCAGCCTGCGGCTTCTTTCTGTACTCACTGAGGCTCGCGTCAGCGCGGATTAGCAGAACACTCGCGGAGAAAACTATGATCCCTCCAAGCGCAACGCACGGCGGCACGGCACGGCGCAGGAAGGCGATAATTAGCTGTCTTTTTATTGGTGTGTAGTTTAAGAATTGACGCGCGGTGCGGCGGTGTGTCGACTTTCCGCGCGCGATGACGACTTTCCCTCATTGCACTAATAATCCCTTCTTCCTAATCAGATATTGCACCCCCTCCCCCCTCAGCCGCGAGCAGCACCGCACACATTCCATTGTCGCCGCCGTAGAACGACAAAAAGAATGAGGAAAAATTCCCCTCGTCAATTAATTTAAAGTTGAGGGAGGGAGGGAGGGAGGAGAGCGGAGATCTATCCTCGTTAGCTGCGCGCTGGTACCCGCGGGTACCTTACCGGCCGCGCCGCGCCGCGCGACAAGTTTCGCCGGAGAAATAATCAATGCCATCAGGCGGGGACAAAACGCGTCGGGAGGCGAGGCGAGGCGGTTGAATAGGGATGTCGTACGGGGGAGTCACCCCGCCCCGCCCCGCCCCGCCCCGGCGCGGCCCGCACACAGTTGTGTCTGTGCGTGGCGTGTGGCCGGGACGGGACGGGACGGGCCCTTCTCCGTTTCCCATGAGGCTCACACGACGCGCCATGCGATATTCCCATTGTAAAATCAGCGATGTATACGACAGGCCAGACAAAGCGGAATGCGTTTCCTATTGGCTGCAGGGGGCCCCCCCTCTGGTGTGTCCCGTGGGGCCCACACGACAGCGGCGCGGCGGTGGAACGCCCCGGTGGAACGCCCCTGGCTGGAGCCACGCGGATGGAACGCCCTTGCGGTCAGGATGGCCCCATTGTCGCGGTGCTGCTCGAGCAATGAGTACTGCATACAGTCGCGGTGATTCTTTTGTCCCCGTGACGGGGCCGGGCCGGGCCGGGCCGGGCGTGACAGTGCTGGCGTGCGTGCGTGCGTGCGTGCGTGTGACGGGGGCACAGGTCGCTAAGCGGGCCCCGGGGGGTCCCCTCCCCACCCGTGCCGGGCGTAAGCTATACTACCTCCGACAAGTCTTCGCGCAGAGCGTTTAGCGTTTTTGAATTCGCGGGGACATGTGCATGAATCAGCGCACCGCGACTCGCTTTTCGGAACAGTTTCGAACGCGCAGTACTGCAACGACACGGATCTCCGTCTTATTTTTTACGGAATAGAAGTGTGAATTTCGCGGGGACCTCTCGCCCATCACGTCCCCCATCTCTCTCTCTTTACGCGCGCTCACACACTCGCGGGTTCATCCATTCATGCGAACAGCATCAATTGCGCACGGGCGGACGCATGGCATCTATACGACGCATTCATACTACTTGCAGATTTCAGCGGGGCGGGGCGGGGCGGGGCGGGGCGGGGCGGGGCGCGCCTGGCCCTATGGGCACGGTCCGCCCCGCCCGGGCGCACAGCGGCAGAGGCGGCAACACCTGCGGATCTATTGTGGACTCCGGCCTGCTGGCGTGGTGCGGCACAAAGCCGTCGTGGTGGTTGGCGTCGCAGTGACCCAAAAAGAGGTCGGACGCGGCAGGGGCGGCAGGTGCTCGAATCTCTATATCTAGTGGGGAGATGGGCGAGGCGAGGCGAGGCGAGGGGGACGCGATGAGTTATTGAATCGCGGGCGCGGAGGTGATTTCCAGAAGCGCCAGCCACACCTCGCGTGGAGGCGGAGGCGGCGCGGGAGCGTGGCGGCCAGCGGCCAGGACGGGCCGGGACGGGCCGCAGCGGGTGGAGATGCAGGAGGAGAGATTACAGGCCGACAGCACGCCTACGGGGATCTGGAGTAGTAAGAGACACGGCGCGAGAGAGGCGGGGCGGGGCGGGGCGGGGCGGGGCGGGGCGGGCCAGACGGGGTCCGCCCACGCGCCCGGCACACGCGTTAGTGCGATAGAGACAGATAGTGCCTCGCGGCTCGGAGCGGCTCGGCTCGGCGATCGGCGCGAGCTCTAAACGGCCGCGCAGCCGAGCTCCCTCAGCAGTAATCACTTTAGCCGAGTGTGTTTCCGATAGGCTGCATAATGAGGCGGGGCGGGGCGGGGCGGGGCGGGGCGGGGCGGGGCGGGGCGGGGCGGGGCCTGGTGCGTGGGCGGGATGGACTCGGGCCGACCGGACCGGCCGTGTTCATTTGGGAGGGAGCATCCTGAATGGGATCGTCGAGTACCCCGGGTACCGCAGCCAGCCGCCCGCCGCACCGCACCGCCTCGTCCTATATCCCCTCTCATTCTCATCCGAGAAAACGAAAGCGACGTTAGAGTAGCCGTACCCGCCCCGCCCCACCCCCCGCCCCGCCCCCCCCGCCCCGCCCCCCCCCCCCCCGCCCCGCCCCACCCCCGCCCCCGCCCGCCCCGCCCCGCCCCTCCTGCCGCCGCACCTTGCCGTCAGGTTTGACCCCCGCAGCTTCAGAAAACTCCGCCGCGGCCGTGCACCCATTTCATTTCGCTGGTAACGCCGCCGCGCCACGTATGGCGTAGACAACGGTATGTAACTATTTCTTTCCTCCCGCCCCGCCCCGCCCCGCGCACCTCGTTCTTTCGCTGCATTTTCCCTCTACGTCGAACATGATGGACGACTCGCGTGCGTGGCATGAGTGCCCGGGTGTAGGGGCGGGGCGGGGCGGGGCGGGCGGAGGAGGCGGGGGCTTTTATCATTAGGGTCCACCTCCGCCTCCCACCCCAATTGCCCCCTCCCCCTCCTCTCCTTTCCCCCTGATTTTTTTTCTCTCTCTCCTCTCGCTCGGACCGCTCTCATGTACCGGAGCAGCGTAGGGCGGCGGCCCCGAGGCCCCCGGAGGCGCGGTAGCCTGGCCGTCGTATCGACCCCGCCCCGCCCCGCCCCGCCCGGGGCCCCCGGGGCACTCCCCTCCCACACGGCATCGACGCCATGCAGCCGCCAAAACCAGTTTATTTTCCTCCTTCCCGTCTCGTAATCTCCGTTGCCGTGCGTCTCGGGCAGGGCAGGGCTGCTGGTGCTGAGGGGCGGGGCGGGGCGGGGTGGGGCGGGGCGCGGGTGTCGCGCCGTGCGTGGCGGAGGCCGACGGACGACGGAATGTGGACCAAGTGCGCGCTGTCGTGTAGAGAGCGCCCCTACTCCTTCCTCCCCGCGGCTGCCCCTTCTTTCCCTGATCATGATCCTCGTCATCGTGATTCGCAGATCGCGTCGCCAGGGATAAGCACTGCAGGTCCCCCTGCAGGTCCCCCTGCGAGCCCTGCGGAGTGTCCTGCGGGCCTAGTGTCCTGCTGTCTGAGCCGCGCGGCCGGGCCGCGGTGACGCATCCTGATAAGGCGTCCTCTCGCTCGCGGCCCCTTCACGTCAGCTGAGGCGTCTTGTCCTAATCCGCGTTCAAGTGTACCGCGGCCCCCTGGCCGCCAGCCGTCCGATGAGTCACCCGCACGAGAAGGGCCTGTTCCACGTACAACTTTTTACGGTTGCGTGTGTTTTATTTTTTTTGCACCTTTGATAAGTGGACCACTCGGCGACAAGAAGCCTGAGGAGGATTACCAAAGTCCACTGCGGCCCTCAGAAGTCGGGTCGTTGCTGAAAGGGAAGGGGGTCCGCAGGGATCCACACTCCTCAACGATGTTTGGCCTTGGCGAGCGAGCACTTGCAAACTTGGTTCAGAAACTTGACGAAGTCCGCATCTCAAAGTCTCGCGACAACGCGCCGATGGGAGAAACAGCGCACGGCTATTCGGTGGCAAGTAGGTGGAGATCGGAATGTCTATTGCATGTCGTGCCGGTAGCGCGGTGTGGGAGGCGCGCCCGGCCCCGCCCCGCCACGCCCCGCCACGCCCCGCCACGCCCCGCCACGCCACCCGCTCCTGCTGCCCGGCTTGCCCAGCTCGCGCGGTGCCCCAGGTGTACTCCCACAAGGCGTGGCGTGGCCCACACTTTAATAAGAAATATTCCTCGCTGGAGGCCGCAGTCGCCGTAATGGAAACTCGAATGATCGGAACGGTGGCCCGGCCCGGCCTGGCTCTCCTATGGGCTGACCATCGCTGCCCAGGACGGCTGGGCCGGGCCTATTCATCACAAGGGCCCTGCCCTACCCTCCCCATAGCGCCGTACGTCCCGCCATCCCCTCGGGGGCTCCTGGCAATAGGCGGCCCGGCCCGCGCCCCGCCCCGCCCCGCCCCGCCTGGCACGCCGCGACATATTAGGTTCTGATTCGAGCCGCCGCTACCGCCCGCTACCGCCCGCTACCGCGCTGGGCCCGTGCGTACGCCGCGGGCGGGGCGGGGCGGGGCGGGGCGGGGCCGGGACCAGACCGTGTGGGAGGGAGTGGCGCAGGAGTGGGCCGGGCCTGGCCGGGACCGCTGATACTCATCTCATTCGCTCCATTTCTTATAGTATGCACCAGGAGTGGTAGGCGAGGAGGTCGCCCGCCACCCCGCTCCGCCCGGCCGCCCGGGCCACGAGGGAAGAGAATAAAATAAAATATAAGGAGCGTAACGAGTGTTGGGCTGGCCAGCCTAAACCTCTGCCGCCGCGGTGTCCCTGCCTGCAGGGTCTCTGACTTTTAAAAAACGGGAGAAAAAAGAGGCGTGCGAAGTGATGGTGTCGGATTACTGCGTCACTCGAAAAGAACAACATTGAAAACAAGCGATTAGTGGAAATGCGACCGAGACGAGACTTGTGCGGGTACGCGACGTCCACTTGTCATACTGGAGGTCGGGTAGGAGGGGGAGGGGGGGCGGAAGGGCTGGTGGCTGGAAAAAGATGTAGCAATAGCATTGTGGGATTCGTGCTCGAGTCATGCAAATTCGGAGTTACCTTGCGGTTGCGGGTGTGCTGCACAACGTTCACCTCATGATGACGGCTGGCGACAAAGGCTCTATCAGTCTAGTTCTTCAGAAAAGCCTCTGCGAGTTCCTAGACCCGCCGAAGATGAAGGACGCTGGGACGTTGGAGTGCCTCGCGCCACACCTCGATTACACTACCACGTAGTGGCAATGAGTCACCCACCCACAAGGACCAGCCGTCTGCAAAGGGAATATCAGCTGATAGTTGTGTTTCGATCAGCGGGCGCCGCGGCCTCCCCCATCTGCACTTGAGCCGACCTGCTTTACGGGCCTTGATTGGCACCGCGGTCAGCTGCATGCACCTGCAGCTGGCTCGTGTCCGCGCGAGCGCGGGAATGCAAATATGCCTACGGTCTTAATGCCCTCTATTTTTCCTCTTTCTCTCTCGCACTTTTTAAATCTGCCTGCTGGCATGAAGAACATGCCTAGCAGGTATTGTATGAGTCGTGGGTTGACACCGAGAGACACGCGGGCGCCATGCACTTGCACTCTCCGTCACTCCCGTCACGTCGTTAAGGTGAGTGCACACGTGCCGTGCGCGTGCCGGGCACGTGGCGCGGTCACGCTCTGCTGCGCGTAACGCCCCGCCCCGTAGCGTCACGCGCTTAAGCGCTGCATATCACTGGCCGCTCGCCACGCCCCGCCACGCCCCCGCCGCCCGCCGGCGTCACGACCGATGCCCGTCTCTCTCTCTCTCTCTCTCTGTCTCTCTCTCTCTCTCTCTCTCTCTCTCTCTCTCTCTCTCTCTCTCTCTCTCTCTCTCTCTCTCTCTCTCTCTCTCGCGGCACGCGGCACTGCCAGTCCTGCTGATCCGATCACCCACGCGGCGACAGCTAAACATGTCAGTTAGCAGGCCGTGCCGTGCCAGCCACGCCACCGATACATCGGATGATTTATGGGTCAATGTAATGCATATTGACCAAATTTTTAGACATCCGTGATAATTTTTCCGCCTCCACCCCCAAAATTCCAATTAAGTACCTTTTTTTGGTTTATATTTTTGATACCTAAATTTTAATTTTACCTTCCAGTTAGTGTGCACTTTTTTCACGTTTCATCATTTAAGTCGTCACGCAAACCTTCCCAGCCCTCTCCTCTTGTCGATTCCCCTTCACTACAGCCCCTCCTTGCTTCAACCCGTCCGCGTCTCTCCCTCTCCCTCCCTCCTTCCCTCTCTCTCCGCTGTCAGGCCTCGGGGTGAGGGCGTTCTCGGAAGACTGGCAGCAGCGGCGGCGCGTGATGGCTGCCGTGCTGCAGGTCGGATGACGCGTGGGCGTGGCCGGCGTGGCCGGGGCCGGGGCCGGGGCCGGGGCCAGGGCCGGGGCCGGGGCCGGGGCCGGGGCCGCGGGGCCACCACTACTTGAGCTGCGCGGCACGCAGCAGCCGCCGGATCAAGCAGAGAAGAAGAAGAAGAAGAAGAAGAAGAAGAAGAAGAAGAAGAAGAAGAAGAAGAAGAAGAGACGTCTCCTGCGGGCGGAGGCCAAGCTGGTCGCCGTCAGGTCCAGCGGGTAGGGGCGCCGCCACGCCGCCGCGCCACGCCCTCCGCAGCAAGGTCCCTCCGGCTGCAGAAACAAACGGAAGAGTTAGCTCAGTTTTATTGCCTGCCAGCACAGTGTCGTGGGAAGGCCCGCCACGCCCCGCCACGCCCCGCCACGCCGGCCATATTCCCATCCCAGGCAGTAAGGGCTCAACAGCGTCTCGCCGGCCGGCCGGTCACTTTTACGCGTTGTACGTTCGACCGGAATGCAGCCGCCGGCCGGCCGACCCCGTTCGGGGGCGTGGCGGGGCGTGGCGGAGCGGGGGCACTTTGGACGCCGATAGCGCGCGGCGGCACGGACAATGCGGAGGCGTTCTCCCCCGCCCCGCCCCGCCGCACCCTCACCCCACCTGCTCACCCCTTTCCCTAGTCGAGTGCCGGCCGCGGGCCGCAATACAAAGTAAGTGTTTGCGGGCGGGGCGGGGCGGGGCGGGGCGGGGCGGGGCGGACAAGTTGCCGGACCAGACTGGACCAGCGGGACAGTCGCCTGCCTCATCTCCCCCGGCCTGCAGGCAGGCGGCAGGCTGTGCACGCGCCGCCCCCACCCCTCGCCCACGCGCCGCAACAGGTCGCCGCCGCCCCCACCCACCCTGACCTCGCCCTTGACGCCCGCCACCGCCGCCCCCAGCAACCACTCGCCCGGACCAGTCCCGTCCTCTTTCTCTCCCGCAATCCTTATCTCTCTCTCTCTCTCTCTCTCTCTCTCTCTCTCTCTCGCTCTCTCGCTCGCTCTCTCTCGCTTGCTCGCTCTCTCTCGCTTGCTCGCTCTCGCGCAGTCGTACGGTCGATCCGGGTGTAAGCCTGCCGCGTGTGTTATTTGTGTGTCATCGGACTTTTATGAGATCCGTATGTGTTTGTCGTGTCGTAATGTTACGGGCTGGTTTACGAAGTGCGAAGCGAGCCGCCGCCGCCGCGTCCGTGTGCGTGTGTGCGTGTGTGTGCGTGCGGGTGGACACGGCGCTGACACTCATCCGCTTAGGCTGCGTCCGCGTCGCGAGTCGTGTCCCCCGCGGACCGCGCGGCAGCTCCTCGCGCCGCCCCACCCCACCCCGCACGCAGCCCGGAGGGCTCAGGTGACCGGGCCGGGCCGGGCCGGGCCGGGCGTACACCGGGCGTCCTTACCCTCCCCCTCATAATTCCCTGATCCCCCGCACAGGCACAGCCGTGGGGAGGCGTCCGGGGCGGCCCCCCGTCTGGTGTGGACGCGGCCTCTGCAGCCAGGACGGGACGGCGGGACGGGCGGCCACTCGCACGCAGCCCGGGCCGCGTACGCGATGCGTGTTATTGAGAAATGAATCGGTGCGCAGGGCCGTTAGTCATTTGGTCCTCGCTGCATGGACCCGGCGCACGCGAAGCAGGCCGCGCTGCAGGTCGCCCGGCCCGGCACGGCCCGGGCCAGACCGGCTCGGCTCGAGGTTAGGTTAGGGTTGGTTATAAGGCGGTTTTCAGTCTCGACTCGCTCGGCGCGAAAGGTGTTTTGGCGGCGCGTCGTGCGGGCCGGGCGGGAGGACCGTGGGCCGGGGGGTAGCAGCGGCGCCCGCAGGCCAGGCGCGGCGCCGTGGCGTGGCGCTAGAGGGCGCGGGCGCCGCGACGCGGCCCGCTGGCGTATCGCCACCCCCCACCCCCTCCCCACGATCCGCGCCGCGCCTCGCCACGCGCCGTCTCGCGACACGTGCGCGCCACTACCACCACCACCACCACGGCCGCGCGCGGAAAAATGTGAAAATACAATAAAATATGGAAAATTAGGAACGGAGACAGTGGAGCGGTGCCGCACGTGTTGCACCGTGATGAGGAAAATGTCACACTGATACGCGCCGTGCCGCCTGCCTGCCAGCCTGCCTGCCTTTAGCCCGCGCCTCGCGCCGCCGCGTTATTTTCACGTGGACGCGGTCGTAAAGCGTCGCTTTATTCTCGAGCAGCGCTGCTAACGGTGCGGCGGGCTGCGCGGCAGTTAATACGGAGGGTAGGTAGTCAGTTTGGCGTGCACTGCTGTGCGCCGCGCCTCCCACACTACTTGCAAATCCTGGATATGCATGCGCCTGCGCGTGCGTACGCGACACACCGACTCAAACCGCTTCATTACCTAACCGGGGCGGGGCGGGGCGGGCCGGGGGCAGCCAGAGCCAGATACTGATCTGATCTATCTATCTCCTCCTGACCACCCATATGTCCGTCCTCGAAACTGGGCCGGCTTGCTTAAGTAAGACTGGTTCCGATAACCAAGGTGACTAGGCCATATACACCGGCGGGGCGGCAGCAGCGCTGGCTGCTCAGGCCAGCAGAGTGCGCGGCGCGGCGGGGTCGGGCCGGCCGGGGGCCTATTGAGTGATTGCTTTGTGAGGCATTGTCGGAGCCTGAAGGGCGTAAGTGTAAAGCCCTCCTGCAGCAGCGGCAGTGCAGGGGCCCGGTGGGGTGGGGAGGGGGGAGTGTTTGCGCCGAGGATGGAGCCGTGCCGGAGCGGGCCCCCCGTGTGCCCCTTGTGGTCGATGCTGCATTAGTCAGCTCAACTTGTAGGACCCGGAGAGGTGTAATGTGCGCGCCGAGTCGAGCCGAGCGCCAGGGCGAGAGGGAGGCGTGGCGGGAGCGTGCGCTCGGCGAGAAACTCTGTTTAGTTTCCGCGGGAATAAAGTCCGGAGTTGTTGCCAATCATGACTTTAGCTGCTCTTTCGCCGTCCGACAGCTGCAGGGAAATCGCTAAAAACTTATTGACCTGGTTATAATTTTTCCGCCCCCAGCCCCTGGTGGCTATACCGTCCCGCCGCGCACTCGTGTGGGCGGGTTGCCTACCCGCCAGGCGGCCGCAGTGGCATTGCGCGGGGGGCGGGCCAGAGTCCTGCACTCTCACCGTGCGCGATGCACATTGACACAAATCCATTGTCTGCGGCGGAGTGCCTCTGGGCTGGGGGCTCGCCTCTAGGCCTTCGTGGCCCCGCCCCGCCCCCGCCCCGCCCCGCCCCGCCGCGCCCCCTCGGGGGGCCACGCCCGCGCGCTCCCCGGGCCCCGCAAGGACTCGTATAAAGATGATGACGGTGGTGCTCCCGCGGCACCGTCCTCGTGCCGCTGCTGAAAATGCAGAACACCCCCCTTCCCCTCCTGCTACCACCCTGCCAGCCCCGTGTGTGACTGTGTGATTGTGTGTGTGTGTGTGTGTCTCTGCTACGCGCCGCTGCCATAACCCCGGGTGTCCATTTACAGCGGCCAACGGCCGACAGTATTTTCGTGTATACAGTGTACAGAGCGCGCGTACGGGACGTACAAACGGGCTACCGGCCGGCCGCATGAGGACGCAGGCGCAGCGCGGAGGAGCGGGGCGGGGCGGGGCGGGGCGGGCGCGCGGGTGTTTGTCCAGGACTGGCTTTGGTGTGGCGGGGCGGGGCGGGGCGGGCGCAGAGGCTGGTGTTTGCTCACTCGGTGCATCGGTGCATGCTGCTGCTGGCTGCCGGACGGCGCCCCGGTAGCGCGCCCTGCCCTGCCCTGCCCTGCCCTGCCCATGCCCCTGGCGGCCGCGTAGCAGCCACTTGTTGGCCCCGCCCGGCCCGGCTGCTGCTGCTGCTGGTCTAAAGTGTGTTTGACCACGCGGCTCCCGCGAAGCGACCCGACCACTGCCGCCGCCGCCAGGGGGACACCAGGCTAGCTCCACCAGCCCCCGACACCCATGGGTGCAGTCGTGGCCCTGGCGCTGGCGCTAGGCCGGGCCCCAGCGCAAAGCACGGGTCACGAAGGAAAAAAAAAAAGCAACGAAATTTGTTCCGTCGTTTTATCCGCACTCGCCTTTGCCATGCCTGCCTGCAAAACCAACTTCGTCCTTCACCGGCCTCGTCGAACTAACTTCAACTTCAGGTCGTCCTCTTTCTTCTCCTCCTCCTCCTCCTCTTCCCCTACCCTACCCACCGGCGCAGCGGCGCGCGGCGTGGACACACACGTGCAGTGGTCGCTGTTGGTTTATTGCTATGAAATCACGATATTTATCGTAAACTGAGCGTCCGCCCGCCCTGCCCCGCCCCTCCCCGCCCTTACCTCCCGCAGCAGTATTGATTGTGCGGTGAGTACGCCCCGGCCCGGCCGCACCGGCCCGCACCGGACCGCACCGGCCACTGCGGTCGGGAGCTGCGCTGCGCCGAGCCGCGCAGATACAGAGAACTACAGCAACGTGTTTGAATAAAAGAGTTAAATAAAAACAAAAGATTGTTCATAGGATGAGCGTTTTTGTCAAAAGCGTCGCTGCAGTAAAACAAGTGTTTTCGTTTGGGCGCGGAAATTTGTTGGAATGTGTCTGATTGATCGCGGACGCGGCGGGCGGGCGGGCCGCACTGGTCGCGCCACCGCCGCGCCGCGCCGCGACCGCTCGCCAGGCAATCACAGTCAGCTCATGGAGACATATTGGTCCACTGACAAGTCCCCGGGCCGGGCCGGGCCGGCGCGGCGCGCGCTTCTTATTTCATATCGGCGAGCCCATAACTCTGTCAGCTGCGCGCCGCACCGCTTGGTCAGCTGTCAGCTCAGCCGGTCAGCTCACCGTCCGTCCCGCCCGCCCGCGGTGTCATCACGTAGCAGTGGCTTATGCTGTCTGTCAGCCGTGCCGCTCGCCAATCACAGAGCTTGACTTTTGGCGGGAAACTTTTATCGTGCAGCGGGCGTGTCGGACACTTGTTGCGCGATCGCGGATCGCCAAAGTAAAAAGAGCTTGGATCTTCAAAAGTAAAATTTTTAAAACTAAATAAATAAGAGAAACAACGACGATAACAAAGATCCGGTCGCGCAGTGTCTTCTATTCATTCATTTTCCCCGGTCTCGGCTCGGCTCGGCCCTCCGGAGTTACGACCCTGTTGTTGAGCCGGGCCTGCGACGCCTCGGCGACGAGCTGTCAGGCGAACAGGTTCCATTCATCAGTTAGTGATGTGGGAGGGGCGGGGCGGGGCGCGGTGGGGTGCGGTGGGGCGCGGCCGTCGGGTCCCGTTGAGCGCCACCGAGGTGTTCCACGGGCCGGGCTGGACGCTGAGGAACAGCGGATAAAACAATACGTTCAGCGGGCGTGTTGGTGCCGTGCGCTGCGGTCAGCGGGCCGGCCCGGCCAGCGGCAGGGCTGGGCGCCAGGCCGTTTGGCACCCGTTCCTATTTGCAGTTCTCGGCAGCTTATTGGCAGGTGGGAGGCGGCCGGCGGCGTGTGGGCGATGATTGGCAGGTGTCTGCTGGGGCGTAGGGGGTCCCCCGCAGAGACTGCAAGCCCTGCTGCCGCAGGACAACGCGCACCTATTGGCACGGCGCGTGAAAGCTTATTGGCAGCGCGCGGACAATGTTTGACAGCATGCGAGGCGATATCCGCCCGTGCGGGGCGGGGTGGGGGAATCATTATTGGCAGTAATCGTTATGGGGCTTGATGGCCGAGGAAGCGCGTATTGGCAGCGGCGGTGGCGGCTGCCTGCAAGGACAACGCGTCTGCCGCGCTGGTGATGGTGAGTGTGCGGCTGGGTAGGCGCGCACTCCCACGACACGGCATCCTCCACCTTCGCCCCCCCCCCCCCCCCCCTTCAAGCACAGTCGTAGACAGGGGGCCGCGCCAGAGGTTACAGTCGGCCATAAAGTGTCGTCGCTAAAATTGCTGGCAAGTGCCTCCAAGCACATCCATCTCGGCATCGGCGAGCTTCACCTCCGCGCCGAGCCGAGCCGAGCCGAGCCGCGCCGTGCGGAGCCGAGCCGAGCCGAGCGCCGATACAAAGTTCCAAGAGCGCGCTCGGCGCACCCGCGCTCTCGAGGGGGTGAGGGGGGTGGGATCCGGCTGCTGAATATAATAGACCCTGGGTAAAGGGAGGAGGGGGGGGGGGCTGGTCGACACCTCTGAGCAGCGACGGCTCGGCTAACGAACGGTCAAAACAAATAATGAACACGCGGGAAACAAATGATAAACAAAAGGGGAGCGACGGGCGGAGAATATTATTACCATTATAAAGTAGAGTGCGACACCGGCCGTGGGTTCCTGTGCAGCGGCGGGGCGGCAGTGCCCCCGTCTCCCGCCTCTCTCTCTCTTTCTCTTCTTCTCCCTCTGTCTCGCCCATTCCCTCTCTCGTTTTCACACGAGCGCCGCGTTGTCGCTGGACGCGTACAGTATCGCGGTCCTCCTCGCCAACGAGACCCTCGGCGCGTTCAAACCGCATGACTACCGCGCGCGCAGCGCACACGGCGTTTTTTTTTCCGTCGTCGCGTCAGGTCGCGTCGCGTCGCGTTGGTCCCGTCGCCATGCGCCCCCGAGCTTCTTGCGCGGGTTTAATGTCGTGGCGTGGCACAGTAACAAGCCCGGCCCGGCCCGCCTTCAACTCTTTGGAGGACGCGACGCGCCTCACTCGGAGCCTCGCGCGTCACGGCAGTACCTGTGCGGCGCGGCGCGGTGCGGTGTGATATACCGTGCTGCTGCTGGCTGGCTGGTGCGTCTTTTTTGCCCCCCTCTCGAATTCCCGGTCTGCCTAATGAAAGTTCTCTCTATCTCTGGGATGCTGCCGCGCCGCCGGGCCGGGCCGGGCAGCACGCCGCCGCACTACACCGCGCCACCGCCACCGCCACCACTACCACTGACCCATTCTCACTCGACGTTCATTTCTCCCAGGAATGCGCATATCTCATTTTGCGAACAACTTTTATAGTCGACGCTCTCCGGCCGGCGCGCGGCGTGGCCGCGAGCTTTCATGGGCACTAAGAGCGCGCGGCGTGGCGCGGCGTGGCGTGGCGTGGGGCGGAGGGGACGCGACAGGCACAACAACAACACCCGGGCCGCCCCGCCCCGCCCCGCCCCGCCCCGCCCCGCCCCGCGCGCATCACTTGCGGTAGGACGGGGACGTGGGAGGTCTGCACAGCACAGCAGATCGGCCTCCAATCACAATTACTGTCTGTTTTATTATTTCACACTTGGCTGAGCGGGGCGCAGCGCAGCGCGGCCAGGCCAGGCCAGGCCCAGCCAGAGTCGTAAATCAGGGCACAACATCGGAGTCAGTCAGTCAGTCAGCCGGTCTGGTCTGCCCGCCCCGCCCCGCCCCGCCCGGCCGGTGTGTGCAGCAAAGTGCAGCAAAGTAACGTGACTGCCGCGTGCCCTCCCGCGCAGCCCCATGCTCCGCCCCCGTCACGTGACCTCCAGCAGTCTCATCCTCCGCCCCCGTCACGGTACCTCTGCCGGTCTTTCCTCCGCCCCCGTCACGTGACCTCTAGTGTTCTCATCCTCCTCCCCCGTCACGTGACCCCCAGCGGTCTCAGTGACGGTCACTGTCTTCATCGTCGCCTCCCCCGTCATCCCCTCCCCTCCCCCCCCCCCCCGGACACCACCGCGCCGCATACCTCCAGCTCCCCGCGTTGGTTTCAATCGCCCTCCGGCCTGAGGGTGTGCTTTAGGGGCGTGGGATCCGGGTCGCACCGAGCGGGGCGCACTCTCCTCTCGGGCGGGACAAAGAGCGAGAGAGAGAGAGAGAGCCTCCCCGCGCGACGAGAGGCCCTGGCCGGGGTGCCACTCGTCCGCGCCGCACCGCGCCGCGCACTCAGCCACCCTCGGCGTGCCTCCGGCTCCACGCTGCTCCCCGCCCTGCCCCGCCTCGCCCCGGTCGGGCCTGCTGCTGGCCCAGAGCGACCCGCCCCGCGCCGCCCCGCCACCTACCTGATGACGTCCCGCTGCTGTTGTTCTTTTCACCTCTTTGCCTTCCTGCTTTAGAGTTTCATTTCTCGAATGCAATTTCAATGGCGTTTCGTTTCCCGCCGTACCGCGGAGGAGGAGGAGGAGGAGGAGGGGAGTCGCGATGTGCGTGAGAGAAGCGCTCTTCCTGGCGCAGGGGACGACCAGGCCTGGCGGCGCGGGACGGGCGCATCCTGGTGCAACTGCCGGCCGGGACCGGGACCGGCGCGCCAGTTCTACAACGTGTACGCCTTGAAGGCGGTTAGAATGTCCGTTTGCTGTTTAGTCCACCGTGTGCGGCGTCCGAGGTCTAAGAATATTTCGAAAGCGTTATCGTAAATATGAGGATCATGGCTGGGGAGGAGATTAACGCGCGTAGGTTTACTATCTGCGTACGCTGTGTATGCGCGGCGGCGTGGCACCGTGGGTCCGCGCGGGAGGCGGAGGGGGAGGTCGACCCCCGGGACTCATCCGGGTGGAAACAGTGGGTCAGAGGGCGACGGCGACGCCCCCCTTTGCGCTGATGCCTTTCAATGAAATTTTAGCATCGTTTTCTGCAAAAGACCTCCGCAGTTGGTGCTTCTCACCCCCCTGCATGACCTGGCCCAGCCTGACCGTGCTTCCTGACTCGGCCCGGCCCGGCCCGCCCCGCCCCGCCTCACCCTCTGCGTCACGCTACGCCACGCCACTCCGCAACAACACAAGGAGGGGGAGGAAGGGGAATCTTAAGATCTCCCCGCGGGGTCGCGGGCGGCAGGGCGGGGCGGGGCGGGTCGACGGCGGCGCGGCCGTGGTCCTCGACCCGGGGGTACCACCCCACCCCACCCCAGCCCTCCCTCGGGCCTGTTGCGCGGCGAGCCCGCTGCCGCTGCGCCACCAGCCGGCCGGGTAAGGGCGGGAAGAGCAGAGCCTGTTCCGCGTGTGAAATACTGAGTCTGAAAGGTTTTCGAGCGCCAGTCTCCGTGAGCTGACCTCCACCACCTGATGCATATCGTCCCGGATATCGCCCCTAACTACGTCGCGTTAGCATTCCGCCCGGCAGAAGTTTGAAGTATTGTGATACCTTAATGCCATTCCTCGAATTCTAACTTCCCTGTAGCAGCGAGTCTGTCCCGCTACGCGCCTGTTCTGCTAGGCCCCCGCGCGGCGCGCCCGCGCCGACTTATCGGCGATTAATTATAACGAAGAGAGGAGAGATGCCTGGCGCGCTGCGCACTGTGGCGGGGCGGGTCCGGCTTGATATCTGAGACCGCGGCCCGGCCCGGCCCGGTCCGGCGCGTCGTGTAGAAGGGAATGTAGAAACGGCGAATCGGTTGAGAAAAGAAAAAAAAATCCGGAGTGCGTCCAGGCCCGGTACGGCACCGGATGAGCCCCTCGTGATTAATCGCGCTGTAGGGGCAGCGCACAAATTACGGTAGTCTACTGGGTGCGGTCATTTCGAAACGCCCTTCCGAAGTCTTAGAAACTTGGTGTATTACTCCCGGTATACTACTGTTTTAAATCTCAAACCCTTCTACTCTGTTGCGCCGTCGTACACCGCAGCCTCTTACTGTATGGATATGAGTCAACTGTGAAAATGACAGTGACGTTCCACGAGTATTTTTATTTAGGCTTTTGACGCGACGAGGTGTTTGCACCGCGGGTGGCGGTCAAGGGAGAGGGCGAAGGCGGGAGCACTCTCCCCCACAATAGGCCCTATACATCGGGAACGGCCTGAGAGCCCAGAGGTGCGAGTTGTGATTTTCACCCACAAAATATTGGTTTCTTGACTTTCTTGTTTGCTGAGCCCATCCCAGCCCCGTGAAAGTATTTAACGCTGGTACCCAGCCCGGCAGCCTCCCGCCGCCGTGGCTACACACACACACACACATGCACGCAGTGAGGAACGTTAAACATGATGTGGCATGCGGTGGCTGCCCCCTAAGAGCGAGCGACAGAGTGGGAGGAGAGGGGAGGGAGAGCGAGAGGGAGTGAGAGAGAGGGATGCGGGATAGGAAGGGAAGGCGAGATAGCGGGAAGGCGTTGGTCAGACGAAGACAGACAGCGCCTCACTGATTGTTAGGTAAAAACCGGTCGAGGCAAAGGTGACGGAGGGGAAGGGGTGGGGGCGGAGGAGGCAATGCCCCGCCCTGCCCCGCCCCCGGCGGAGGCGAAGGAGCGAGGGAGTCGGAGAGAGCGACAGAGAGGGAGAGGGAGAGCCGGGGCGGGGCAGGGGAGCGAGCGAGAGAGCGGGCGAGGCGGGGGGCGGGGGCAGGCGCGGGGCGGCGCGGCGGCGAATAGCGCGGCAGCGCGCGAGCCGGGCCCGGCCGGGCCGCTCAGCTGAGAGGGTTCGGGCTGCGGCCGCGGGGGGCGCTAGCGTCGCGCCGTCCGCGCACCGGCCGGGCCCCGAGCTTCGAGAGGAGGGGGACCGGCTCTCAGTTTGTGACAACAGCCGTCGGGGACAGTACGGCCGACACACGCGCTCCTGTGCACCCCGGCCCGGCACTGCTCCGGACCCGACTCTTGCACGCGATACAGTGGTGCGAGAGCGACGGGCTGTCATCGCCGGCCCTGTCGTTGCCCACGGCCAGCGACAACCGAGCCAGGACCTGACGTCCTCGTGACTGTGTGACTGTCACCACTTGTGCGTGCGATCGGGGACTCTGACACCCGGCGAAGAGATATATGACATACGTCAGAAATCAGTGTGTGCTTCAAAGTGAATTTTAATTTACCATACCGCTGGATGTGAGTGCTGAGAGTGTTGTGCCGCAAACGCCGAAAGGGATTATTCTGTTAATCGTGTGAGTGCCAGCCCTCGGTGCCACCGACACCCACCCTGCTATGCGCGTCGCAGCGCCAACACTGGACTAAGCTGCCGCCCTGCGTGGAGCGCCCAGCTCCCCGGCCCCGCCCCACCCTGCCCGAGGTGAGTACCGCGGTCGCATTGTTGGCGCCGGGGTGGCGTTGCCATGGCGACGACGGCGCAGGACCGGCCGGCGCACCGGTGGCTGCGGTCCGCCGCCCCCGCGCCGCCCGCGCTTAAGTGTCGCTTAAGGTGACTTGGACGATAACGACGGTGGTAGTGAGGAGGACGGCGACGTACGCACCGCTGTCGCGGAGGGCCGCGGTGACAACCCTCTGCTGACAGCGCCCGCGGCCCAGCCCGGCACGGGTACGGCTGCCGCCTGTCAGCCGACGTCACAAAATGCCGTCAAAGCGGTGGGCGTCGGGACGCCCTCCCCTTGGCGCTGGGAGCCGGGTCCCGCTGCGCTACAGGTGGTCGATAGGGTGCGTGGCCGCCGCGCCGCGCCGCGCCGGGGCCGCCGCCCTGTGCGTAGTGTGCGTGCGTGCGTACCGAGGCGCCGGCCGGGCCGGGGGCGCGGCGCGCAACCACCCCCAGGCTGCCACCCCCACCGGACCGGCCGGCCCGGCCCGGCCCAGGCCCAGCCCGGGCCCCGCTCTCCGCTCAAGGGCACCGGCAAACATATTACCTCTCGGCTAGGAGCGCGCTCCTCCTCAGATATCCCTGGAATTTTGAAGGTGACACCATGTCGACCGGCGTTTCCGACACATTCTTTTTGCGAAATTAATTTGCTGTGCTTTGAGTAGGCTGACGCAATTTTCCTTTTTCTGGAATTTTATTTTCGTCGATTCATACTGTCGTTGCTTAACCGACTGCCAGGATAGGATACGTTTGTTGCAACGCGTTGACAGTAATCGTGACACGTATCCTAACGCACTGCGTATACCCCACCCCCGCATCCTTCCCCGGAGGACCCACTGTCACTGCGGCATCGCGCCCCTGGCGCCTGGCGCCGGTGTCCGCGCTTAACAAGGCCGGCACTTGCTTAACTCCGTCCTGTATGTTAGGGCGTGTGTTTCTGCACCCTCGCCCCGCCCCCGCCCACGTGATTGCCCCAGCCCTTACCTGTGCCGGCCCGGCCCGGCCCGGTCAGGTGCTGCTGGTGGCGATGGTGATGTTTTAGTTCCTTCCCCTCGCAAGAATGAAAATGACGGCGATAAATCATTTGATTGACTTGCGGCCCGGGCCGGGCGGGGCGAAGCCGAAGGGTCTGGTCTGGCGGCGTCTGCTCTGCTCTCGCTGCGCTCGCCAGGACGGGACGGGACGGGACGGGACGGGACGGGTTCCAGGGCGGCCCAAGTCGGGTAATTGTAATCGGGGGACTGGGGCTGCGTGCGGGATCCAGCGAGCGCGCGAGAGAGATAGAGAGCGGGAGGGAAGTGGCCCGCCCCGCCCCGCGGCTGGCTCAGCTCGGACCGCACAGCGCCGCGCGGTCGCCTCCGAGATGCGCGCGCCGGCGCCTTATTGCACTGTGCGCGCGATTTATGATTATGTATTCGCGGGAGGCCGTTTTTCTCGCCAAAATGTCGTGTCGGGGGGCGGCGCCGCGGCGGCCCGGCCCGGGGCCGTCGGAGGAGGACATGTGGCGGTGCAGCACGGGGCGGGGCGGTGTGTGAGTGTGTGTGTGTGAGTGTTTCGAGAATCCGGTCCGGGTGGATCTGCCGCGCCGGTGGACTACATGAAGGGGGGGGGGGGTAGCAATTATGTCGTTTACGCGGCGATTACGCCGAGCGGCGCTGGAGTCTCCAGAGGGCCCTGCCGGAGCCCATGGGCCAGGCGGCCCGGCCCGGCCCGGCCCGGCGCGCACCGGACCCCGGGCGACAGCGGGCCAGATATATCGACGGCCAGAGACGGACGACGAGTCACGGGGCCTGGTCGGCTCGGCCGGGGCGGGGGAGGGAACCGCAAATTAAATCCAAAGTGCACCCAATAAATCGTGGCCGGTGTCGGTACCGTCGGTGCCGTACGGCCCGCTGCTCTGTATACCTGTGGGAGCGCAGCGGTGAGGAGGGGAGGGGAGGGGGGGGGCGGCAGCGCTCCAGTGTGCAGGCGTGTCGAGATACTTTTTCTGTCGCGGGGAGGCGGGTCTGGTTTTCGCGCCTTTACGTGGCGCTAGCGGTGCGCGCCTTTGGTTTTGCCTTTCTCTCTCGCTTACCTTTCCTCCCCTCCCCACCGCTCCCCCGCCGGCCGGCCCGCCCGATCGAACCCCCCGAGCCTAGGCTACCCCCGTGCCGGCAGCCGCGGTGGCGCTGGCCGCGTAGCGCCCGCCCCGCCCCGCCCCGCCCCGGCCGCGCTGGGCCGCGCCACGTCTTAAAGGGGATGTCCCCGGCGGGGCGCCGTCATGCGCCCCTCGGCCCGCGGCGCCGAGCGCTGCTTCCCCTTTAGCCTGCACGCGCCGTTCTGCGGCGCCCCGCGGGGGCCCCTCGGGTCACCTCCCCCGCGCCACCCCCTCCCACGCGCCCGCGCCCGAGCCCGGCGCCGCGCGTGGCGGGGCGGGGCGGGGGGAAGCTCTCTGGCACGGGGCGCCCACGCCACGGATGTATATATTTTTCATACTTTCCTCTGGAAAAGTGGCAGTTTTGCCACGACGTGCCGGGCCGGATGTGGCGGCCGGCGTGTTGAGCGCCCGTTGCAGGTGTCGCGCCCATCTTCCCCGCCCGAGTTGCGACGCCCGACCTCCCCCACTCCGCCCCGCCCCGCCACGCCTCGCACCCTCTCCCTCGCTCTCGCGGGCCGTGATCGGTAGTGTTCACGGTCTTCTTGACAGCGCCACGCTCAATTTGCCGCTAATTGCGTCTCGTGCGGCGGCGGTGTTACTGCATACTGCGCATCGCGGCGCCACGGCCTGCACTTGCGGGGGCGCGGGCGGGCGGGAGATTAATGGCAGATGAATTATCGCTGCGACGGATAAAAAATGTAGTCCTTTATTTTGCTGGCAGCTCCCGCGGCCCGGCTGCTGCGCCCCCGCCGCCCCGGCGCCCTGCTGGCCTGGCCTGGCGCGGGAGGCTGCGGGGTCCACCTACACGGTGGCGTGGCGTAGCGTGGCGGCGTTTGCGTGGCCCATGTGGCGTGTCGCGGCTGGGACGGGACGGGACGCTCGCGTGGCGCGCAGCCTCGCTGCCTCGGCGCGGCGCGGCGTGTCGCGGGGGTGTTGCCAACTGTCGCACGGCGTGATACCGCCGCGGCCTCAGCGGGGTACCGGCCGCACCGCGCCGCACCGCACCGGCGAGCTTGGCCAACGCGAGCACTAGGACTGCTCTGGCGGGGGAGGGGGCTGCCTTACTCTGATTGAGTTCATCAGGTGAGCCCGCTGCTCGGCTGGCAGGCTTGGCCCGTGTGTCACCTCGACGACGCGCCCACCATCCGTCACCAGACGCCCGGCCCCGACCCGACCCGACACGACGCCTGACGCCCCCGCGCCTCAGGAAAACAATGCAACGCGGGGCGGGGCTCGGGGAAGGGGGAGGGGGGCGTCGCGCTGCGCCGGTGCTAAGCACTCGCAGTTTTAGTCTCCGCGCCTGCACCGCTAAGAGATTTTGACGGATCAAGATTATTTACGCGTGCGCGGCGCTCTGTGCCGCTGCTGGTCGCCGTCCCGTCCCCCACGGTGTGTTTACTACAACTACCTTGTTTATGTGGAGTGAGCCCGCGCGGCGCGCTCGCCACTCGCCCGCTTCACGTATTTCGCTCCCTGCTCTCCACCCCCTCCCTCCCCCTCCCTCCGGGTGGCTCGGCTCGTCACCTGTTTAAGCCTTCATCATCCTCGGCGATGCGCGCGGCGATGCATCAAGCTGTCCCACCTTCACCCGAGCTTCATCTTCGTATCTCAAAATCGCATGGGGCTCACGCACCGTATTTCTCTTATGATTTATTTTTTCTCTCCGCCTCTTCCCCTCTGTCATCCCGAGTGGCTCGCGCAGAGTACTACTTGCGAGTGTCGTGTGGGTTTCGCACCGCTCGTCCTTCAGGATCCTCTCTGCGGGTTGCCTACCCGCCCCTTCCCTCGGCGTGCCATCGGGGAGCAATGAGCTCATTTGCCGCCGACACCGGCTCCTCTTGTTTTGTTTTTAATTCTTTTTCGAAAATAAAAATCTGTCCACCACCGTCATTGTGCTGAAAATGTTTGACGGCCCCGCGTGTTGAAGCCGGGCCTTTGTGCGCCCGGCCCGCGCCCCTCATATTTGTGTGGCTGTGTGCGCGCGCGCGCGCCCGCGTCTCCCTGGCAGTTGCTTATCTCCCTCTGGCGATCTTAGCAAGTTTCGCTCTAAACGTCGCTAAATTGACCCCGTCTCGTCTCGTCTCGGGGCGACCGTCGCCGTCGTGACGGCAGCGTGGGGAGCTCGTGTGCCCCGCTGGGCGCTTAGCCTCGCTGCAGGGCGCTGCGGCGCGGACTCGAAATGCTGATGCGGCAGCGTCCGAGAGGTGTGAGTCAGTTCGGGGGCAAGGGGACAGAGGATGGTGTCACTGCGTCCTTTGTGTCTCCCGTGCGTTTCGTCCGTTACTTTCTTATTCCTGCGCCTGTCTGCGGCGCGGCGGCGCGGGGCGGAGCAGCAGCGGCTGCAGCAGGCGCTTCTTGGAGTGCTCCCGCGCGCCGGGCGGCGGGCGGCCAGCAGTGTGTGCGACATGCACGGGGGGCGTGGCGTGGAGTAGCGCAGCGCAGCGTGGCGGTCAACAATGATAAATTAAACCAGCGCGATGGTTATCGCCGGTGGCTGGATTGTCTCCGGCGCGGCGGCGGCGTGCTGCCCCGTGCAGAGGCTGCCCGCCCCGCCCCGCCCCGCCCCGCCCCGCTCGGACGCACGGCCCTAACGAGTACGGCGGCCCTCTCTGGGCGGGGCGGGGCGGGGCGGGGCGGCACACGTCAAACTCACCCTGCTGCTCTCGTGCTGCTCCTCCTCCCCCTACTTGGCTCGTCAGATTGTTTTTCGCGATTGCTCGCGCCGGCCGGCCGGCGGCGCCCCACCCGCCGCGCCACGCCCCGCCCGCCGCGCTGCGCCGACCAGCCGGGGCGAAACTGCTTCTGGCTGCTGCCGAAGGAATCCACAGCACACCGCCAAAGGTGTGAGAATCAATCTGTATGTTAATCCGGTATCGGTAGGCCTGTTGGGACGGGGCGCGGGGCGGGGCGGGCCCTCGCCTCCAACCGACCAGTCGGGCTGGGCCGGCCGAGGTTTAAACACTCGGAGAACATTCACGTTCCGGCCTGAGCAAGAAGCACTGTCCGTGTTGTGAAGCGCCGTGTAGCGGCATTCTGTCACCTGTTTGTGTCCCCCGCCCCGCCCCCTTCCCGGCTTCTCAGCTCATCGAAGACCTCTCGTCCCCCGATTCTTTTCTTTTCCTTGTATTTCTCCTCGTCCTTCTCCTCCCTCCGCGCCGCCGCGACTCTCCGTCTTCCTTTTCTAATCCTTTGGTGCCGCTGCGCTGCGCTGCTGTTGCCGAGTCCTCTCCTCTCGCGGAGCCTGCTCTGCTCCTCTCCTCCCGCTCTTCCTCGCCCATTCACCCACCTCTCCTCCTCCTCTCGCATCGTCTTTTATCGCATTCCCTGCGTTTCATTATCATTATTTTCTTATAAAACTCGTGTATATCTCTATAGGTGCCCGTATTTTCCTTTTGGTTTATGTTTTTCAGTGACACTTTTATACGTGTCCTTTTCTTCTTTTTGTCGGCGACCCTGGGACTTGTCCAGCCACTCGCAGCATCCAGATAGCCCATCTCTGCCCCCTTCCCTTTACTCACAGGCTCTCTCGCTCGCTTCTCTCTGCTTTTACGCCCATCTCGCTCTCTGTCTCTCTCTCTCTCTCCTCCGTCGCCTCCTCCTACCTTCTTCGTCCCCTGATGTCGTGTGATTGTTTTGGAGTGAGGTGGACAAAAAAAAGTGGAACTGGTCCTGTTGGGTCGCCTGTGAGCGCGGGTGGGGATCCGGTGACGATCCGAGGCCGCTGCAGTGGCTCCATGGGAACCCTCCTGGGGCAGATCCAGGAGGGGGCGGGGGGCAGGGGGGTCTCTTCACCTGTGAGGCGCCCCCGTGGTGCGTCCTTATCGTCATGGCGACGGCAGGGCAGAGGGAGTCCGGGAGGACGTAACCGTGTCGCCACCCGGAGGGCCCGGAAGGCCCGGAGGCTGGAGGTCCCCTGGAGGTTGTTACGCTGGACCGGACCGGCGGGCACCGGCGGGCTGCAGGGGAGCGCGCCTCGGGTCAGGCGCCGCAAACTACGCCGCCGCGTCGCGCACCTGCCGCCGGCCCCCTCCTGCGTAGCGAGGGAGAGGGAGAGAGCGAGCTGAAGTACAGACGGGGGAAAGAGGCAGAGTGAGAGGGAGAGATGTGGTTGTTATTGATTCCCTCCCCTACTCTCACGTATCGGGGGGAGGTAAGGCCCCCCTCCTCCCCCTTTCCGCTCTTCACTCGCCTGGGGGGCGAGTGAGGGGGTCACTCCTAGTGAGGGACTGGTTTCCCGTGCTGTCGCCTGCGGCTTCTAGGGGGCGGTGTACAGGCGGCCGCCCAGGCGTAGCCCCTCGAGTGCCCTGCCCTCGCGGGCGCGGAGGGCGTGCTTGTGGGAGGGATGGGGTTGCTGGGCCAGGGCTGGGCTGGACAGGGCTGGCCCAAGGTCGCGCCCGCCCCGCCCCGCCGCGCCCCACACCCGCCATTGGCTCGTCCGCTGAGTCATTATCGTGCATTACGCAATGCAGGAAGGCGCGAGCGACGCGCGCTGGGCAGGCGCGTCGCGTGACCTTCGACTGGTGGGTGGGGGCCGTTGACACGGCGGGGCGGGGGCGGGGCGGGGGCGCGGCGGGGGCGGCCGCCGGGGCACCCGGTGCCGGCCCCGGCCGGGTGCTGAGGTGAGGATGTGTGTTCCCACAGTCCTGCCCCACCGCACCCCGCCCCACTGCCAGCCTGTTTGGAATGTCCCGCGTTATCGAGGGGGCATTAGGCGCTCGGCGCGGCGCGGCGTGGCGTGGCACGGCGGTGTGTCTTGCCGCCTGACTTGCGCTGCCGTCCTGGACCAGTCCTGTATGGGTGCGAGAGAGAGAGAGAGCGGGCCCGGGTGACGCTGGAAGGCACTCTCGTCAGGAGAGCCGTGCCCGGGCCGGGCTCAGGCGGCCGCGGGCGAGCGGGCGGGCGGGCAGCCCTCAACAGGTTAAGCCCCCAACGCGAGTAGGAGGGGGAGGGGGCGCGAGGACCCTCCTAGGTTTGGTTGCTAAGCGAAGCGAGGCGACCTAACGCCGCCCTTGAACCACCACAAGCTCCGCCCCGCGCCCCGCGCCCCTTCACCTCCCCCTGGTGGGGCCCCGCTCCGACGGCCTGAGCCCCTTGACAAACATCCTGGGGGTGCTACTGTGGGATCTGAGGCACGCTCCCGCGGACCTCTCTCGCTCTACGACGGGGCGGGGCGGGGCGGGGCACCCCGGCAGCACGAGCACGCACTAGAGGAGGCGGACGGGGCCGGGCGGGGCGGGGCGCACCCTACAGAGCTGGCGCGCCCGGCTCGGCCCGGTCCGGGCTGGCCTGGGCCTTCCACGTGCTGCTGCGGGTGAGGAGCCCTCCCCCTCCTCCCCGGAGACCGCTGCGCTCGGTCGATCACTGTGCACTGGAGGGGGTAGGCTAGCCGCACGTGCTCGCGTTAGGCCCGGGTGCATGGCGCAGTTTCCGGGCGCGGACCAGCCTGCCCCCCGGCCCCGAGGCGCGGCCCGGCCCGCCCCGGCCCCGGGCGGAGACGGGGCGCCGCGCGCCGATGCACATGCACCCTCCAACCAAGGTCGCGCTGAGACCCTCGTCTCCCCATCAGAGCCCCGCCCCGCCCCGTCGTGCCCCTCTCGAGGATTGCGCCCTGGGGCTCTGGGCAGGGTGGCAGGGCGCGGCTGAGGGTGGGTGGTGGAGGGAGCAGCCCGCCCGCCCCCCCGCCCCGCACCCGCCCCGCGGCCCAGGCTCCCACTGGAGCCCGCCCCGCTCCGTCCCGTCCCTCTACAGTTAAAACTGTCGGTGTAAGCTACTCGCCCCGGCCGCCCCGGATGCTACTTGTTGTTGGTCCCCACGCACTGCCGCCGCGCCGCCGGGCGAGATGGGCCCGTTGTTTTCCTTCGCGCAGGGGCGGTGTGCCGCGCGGGTTGCCTAGCTACCGGGCGTTGCTCCGGACAGGACCGCCCCGCAGCAGCAGCCAGTCGGCCAGCCTGGGAGGCGCCGGGTGGGCCGGCGGGGGCGCGGCGGGGAGGGGCGCGGCGGGGAGGGTCGAGGGGTGTGGTGGGGCGTGACCTTGGCCGCCAGGCGGACCGAGACCCCTCCGCTCCTCGCGGCGCACCCCGCCCCGCCCCTCCCCCGCGCCGCCGCGCCCCGCCTCACCCTACGCCACCCCACGCCCCGGGTGCTTGCTTCCGCACCCCCAGAGGGGCTGGGGGTGATGGGATGGGCGGGGCGCGCGGGGTGGGTGTCGGGAAGGGGGGGGGGCGACGCGCTCGTGCCGGTTATCGATCCTTGGAATCGAAACTCGAGTGTCGAGAGAAAGAGTGAGTGAGAGGGACTGGAAAAGGCGGGTGCGCGAGAGAGTAGGAAACAGCGTGGTTCTCGCCCCTTCGCCCCCTCTGTCGCTCCCGCGCAAGGAATTAGTGGACTGAACTGTGGGGGCCCAGCCCGGCCACAGCACGGGCGCTGGACAGGTGGCCTTGAGACCCAATCGGAAAGCAGTGGCGGGGCGGGTGGGGCGCGGTGGTTGTGGAGGGTAGGTGGATGCGTCCAGAACACTCGGGCGCGGCACTGAGACCCTCCGTCGCGGCGCCACTCTGCCCGGCTCGGGGACGGTCTCGGTGGAGCGCGACACTCGGCTCGGGAGGACTGGTTGCTGGAGCGAACGCCAGGCCAGGACCCGAGATGAATCCCTTGTTCCGCTTGTCGTTATGTTGTTAGGGCTGCCGTCAGTTTCCGGGTAAGTATGTTGTCGCGGAAGCGGGAAGTCACTCCCCTTCCCTTAGTTCGTCTGCACCCTCTTGTCCTCTCACCCCTCACCCTTTTAACCCTCTCCACCCTGTCTCCCCCTAACCTTGTTATCCCCTCTCCGCCCCGGCTCACCCTCTCCCGCCGTACCGTACGGCCTACGGGATGTTGAGGCAGCTCGCACTCGATAGTATACTACACTCCGTGGCGTAGTACGCCGGCCGGGCCGGGCTGGGTTTGAGCCCCCACCCCTAATGCTCCCCACTCCGCCATATTCTCCGAACTCTCCCGAACATCCCCCGGCGCCGACCCGAGCGGCGCGGCACGGCACGGCGCCGCCCCAACGTCTGCCTCTCTCCGTCTCTCTCGCTCTCTTTCCATCTATCCCTCTCCCTCTCTCTCTCTATCCCTCTTCCTCCCTCTCCAGCGGCCTTGAGACACGTGGCCTAGCGACATGTGCCTCCGCTGGGGTGGCGGGGCGCGGCGGGGCCGGGGTGGTTGGGTTTGGCTAGGGGTTGAGGCCCGCCGGGGGCGCGCCGGCCCGGCCCGGCCCGGCCCGGGCTACTGGCGATGGGGCTGGGATGGGATGGGGGATCGGCGGGGTTGAAACTGCGCATCACGACTCTTTGGTCGCGCCCCTCCCCGCCCCGCCACGCCCCGCCCGGCCGGCTGGAATGCCTGTGAGCCCCACCAGCCTGCCGTGCTGGGCCGGGCCGGGCTGGGGACTTTGTCTGGTGGCCGTGTTTGCAAACGGACACTGAGGGGAACGCTTTGGCCCCTCGCTGTTTGTATGAGGGAGGAGAAGTGTCCGGGCCGGGCCTGGCCGGGCTGGGCCGGGGCGGTGGGGTCTCATCCTGGTTCAAGGCCTATAGCGGGGCGGGCCGGGAGCCGGGGGCGACCAGCGAGTCCTGCTCCTCCAGCTCCAGCCCTATGCCTGTGCCTACCTCTGGGGTAATTGGAGTGACCGGCCTCCTGATCGGCGTGATGACTCAGGAGATAGCCATCGCGTTATGATGGTTATCACGCGCAGTAACACACACACACACACACACACACACAGGCGCGCGCGCCGGGGTCACTACGTGCGCCGCCGCCCTGCCACGCCCCGCCCCGCCACGCCCCGCCACGCCCGGGGAGCCACACGCCTGCGTGTGCCTGACCTGAGGTGAGATGGGAGATCAGCATTCCGTCACGCTGGGCCTGGGCGTGCGCCGCCATGCGCCGCGCCGGCCCGCCCGTCCAACTCCCTCGCAAATCACCGTCTTTATCATCGTCATCTAGATCGCGAGGGCCGTCCGTCGCCGAGGCGGCGCCGGCGCTTGGCGCCTCGGCGTCTGTCTGCCCGCCCAGGGGGTGGAGCAGCACACACACACACACTCACACACGTGGAAGCGCCATTTGGGACCGGCAGTATTACATTTTGAAGAGATGTCCATCTCCCGCCACGGCTTACACACGTGAATTATTTGACGAGTCCGCTAGTTTCGCTCGCGCTGCGGGGGGGCGGGTGTCGCGGTGGCTGGCGGCGAGTGGTGCTCCGGCCGGCGCCGGTACTTGTACTGCAACCCTCTGCCTTCGCCCCGCCCCACTCGCTTACCCCGTGGCCCCGTTACGGTTCACGCGGTCAGCGCGACGGCGCTGGGTTATGCATGCCGACGGCCGGCCGAGCGGTGCGTACACGACCCGACGCGACCCGCGGCCATACCGTGCCATGCCATGCCATACCGCGTGCTGCATTATCGAGGGGCATCACGGTCCGGCGCGGCGCGGTCAGGCGCTGGCCTGGCCTGGCCTGGCCTGGCAGGCGGATGTGGGTCATGCTGACATCCCTGGCGTTGCACATATGACCTGCTGCTGGCTGGAGGGACCGCGGTGGTGGTGTTTCCCGCGGGTTCGATCCCTCGCGGGGCGGGGCGGGGCAGGGCGGGGCGGGGCGGGGCGGCCTGCCGCCGCGGCGCTCTGCAACAGGTAGGGAGGGTTCTGCGCGGGCCGCCCCGCCCCGCCCCGCCCCGCCCGCCCTGCACCTGTTGGCGCAGTGGCCTCCTGGCGGCGAGGCGAGGGTGACCTGGCCTGGCCCGCCCGGTCCATTCCGCACCGCGCTGGAGGCTGGAGGGGGCGCACTCTTTACATACGGCTGTGTTGATTTGTGAAGCCGAGATGCAGTCCGTCTGATAGGGTGGGGCCCCCCTCGACGGGTGGGTGGGCGCTCACCACGGGGGGCCCCGGAGGGGGTCCGCCCCGGGAGAGAAAGAGAGGAACAGTGAGAAAGGTGGGAGGGCGACGCTGTCCCTCTCACACTCACAGACTCGCTTATTCCCACTGCTCTCGGGCGGGGAAGGGGACGTACTCACTTCATTTTACGGAAAAATTGAAGCGCTGATAAAACAAATGCCTCCCTGTCGAGCGGGGCTGTCACGCCGCGCGGGGCGGGGCGGGGCCGGGCCGGGCCGGGAGGTAGAGGCATATTACGGATTCTCGTTCCTCTCGGAGAGATCGGGCTGATTGATAAGCGGGCGGGCGAGGCCATCAGTCACCCGCTCTCCCAGGGTGGAGGGGGTGCTCACCCACACCAATTCTCCCGTCGCCGCTAACTGGCCCGCTCCAAGACACACACACGCACACACTTACCCAGGCAGGAGATTACCCGTCATGTTTGCTCGCTGCTGGTTTATGAGCCTCTGGCCGCCCTATGCGGGTGGCGGCAGCGCGGCGGCCCGGTGTGGGTCAATACACTATACATACCGCAGCAGCAGGTTGCAAGGTGCGCGCTCGTGGGCGGGGCGGGGCGGGGCGGGGCGGGGCGGGCCGTGTGCGCCGCGAGACCTGACCCGCCGAGTCGTGCATGTACCGCCGTACCCACACAGTCACACTTGCGCGCGCGCGCGCGCACACACACACACACTTGCATTCCGCCGCGGCGTCGCCGCCCTGTGCTCTGTGCGGCGCGCACATTTGTTTTCGCACCCGAGGCGAGCCCCTCAAGGCACGCCGCCGCCGCGCCGGGGAGCGTCGAGCATTTCCATGATTATCATAAGGAGCTCGTCCTGCTCCAGCTCCAAGCGCAGGCGCGGGCCGCGCACTGCTCCCGCTGACCACTCAGCGCTCTATCCTCCTCACGCTCTCGCTCTCTCCCTTCTCTCTCTCTCCCTCCCTTCTCTCTCTCGCTCGCTCTCCAGCCGCCGCTATGTTGCAAGGGAGGAGAATCGATTTTCGCGCGCTGGCTTCCCGGCCCGGCCGGCCACTTAGCGAGTAGCAGAGGGTCCGGCTGGCCGGCCGGCCGGCCGGCGCGGGGCAGTAATTAAGGTGTTAATTAGTCAATCGAGTGGTAATCACCGGCTAACTACCGTGTGCCGGGGCCGGGGGTGGGGGCGGGGCCGTGCCGCCCCCATTCCCGCTGCTGAGGGCAAGGCGGCCTTGAGGGGGCGGCGCCGCCCCCGCGCCCTGCTGTACAGCATGAGGAATGTGCGGGCGGCTGAAAGAAAAGCGCGCGGGGTGCGGTGGCTGAACTTGACACGTAAATCACAGAGGGCGGTGGTGTGGGGGGTTGGGCGGCCGCGCCTAGCCACGCCCCGCCCCTCGCGGGGGTCGGGTTGCACGGGTCGCGGTGGGGGCGGCCTTGGTGCCCCGCGGGGGGCCCCCGCCTCGCGGCGTAACAGGCGAGGGTCACAGGTGAGCCAGGCGCGGCGGGGCGGGGCGGGCGGCACTTGAGGCGGTTTGGTTTCGGGTCCACTCTAGTGACGCTAATTCGACCTCCTCGCCTCCGACCCCCACCACTCTCTTCCCTCGACAGGCTTTGATCACACGCCCCCCACCCCACCCCACACACACATCTACCCACCCACCTTCGTCCCCGCCCCGCCCTGCCCGGCCCCCCCGCGCTCGACGAGTTTCGAAACACCCCGTCGACTTTGATATCGGCCGTTAGCGGGTCACTTGGGCCCAGCCTGTCCAGCCCAAACTGAAGCGTGTGTCCGGGCCGCGCCGGGCCGCGCCGCCCAGCCTGGGCTTAGATTGGGTCAAATTACCGTGTGGCACGGCCAGGCCGGGCGGGGCGGGGCGGGGCGGGGCGGGGCGGGGCGGGGCGGGGCGGGGCGGGCGGGCCAGGGGGTCCTGCGGCCCGGGCCGGGCCGGGCACTGGCCGACAAGTGTATGCGAGCGGAGTCCACCGCGCTCATGCGTGTGACTTATGTGGCGCTCGCACGCTCGCTCTCTCTCTCTCACTCTCCATACAACACGCTCCCTCTCCCCTCCTCTTTCTCTCTGTCACACTCCCTCTCTCTTTCTTTCGGGCTTATCTGTCGCAGCCGATGGTCGAGACAGATAGGCGGGGCCGAGGGGTGTGCAGGGCGGGGCGGGGCGGGGCGGGGCGGGGGGTCGTTTTGCCAGTACATATACGCCAGCCCCCTCCTCCTGCGGTCTCCTGACAAGGTAGATTTCTCTAGCGCTGTTCAGGCTGTTGTGGCGCTCCGGAGAGAATGTAATGTAAATCGCCCGGCTATCTCAGCCCTGCGATCTCCTCTGCCCGGCCCGGCCCCGGCCGGCAAGGATGACGGTGATAATTATTTTTACTTGACCGAATGCGGCCGGGGTTAGGCCCCTTCCTCCCCCCTTCTCTCTTCCCATCTCTCCTCCTGGTAGAGGCCCCCTTCCTCTCGCCTTTCAAATAGCATTCTCCGTAAGGTGATGCATAGCGCCTGTGTGTGTGTGAGTGTGTGTGAGTAAGGTGCGAAAGGCCTCTGGTGAGAGGGCCGCGCCGCGCCGCGCCGCGGGCCAAATGGAAAGGGATTGGGCAGAGAGTGGGGGTGTGGCCCGACCCGGCCCGGCCCGGCTACTCAGAGTAAGTGCTGCTGCTGCTGCTGCTGTCCGTCGTGACCCTCTTGGCTCTTAATTTTATTCATTCTCGAGTCTTTTGTGAAATAATACGCACGCACGATCCGTGTGTTTGTATATTATTTTGGTTATTCGGAGCGTTGGCGGCGTGACAAATTTTGAATCTAAAGAGACGCGCCCGCGCGCCGCGTGTCCTGCCGTCGCCCTCCACGGCCGCTGTGGGTGCTTGCGTGCGTGTGTGTGTGTGTGTCCCGCCCGCCGCCGATCGGATCCGATCCCACGCGCGCTAAAGCGAGCCGACATGTCGTATAAAAACATGGACAGCCCGGCCCCAGCCGCCACGGGGGAAGCAAGCGTATTCAGCCACTTCGTTCCACCTCGTCAATGAAGAGAGAAGTGAGTTGACGGATAGACGTTTCCGGCCAGATACACTCACTCAAGCACACGCACGCACGCACACGCGCTAGGCTCGCGAGCGAGCGCGTCTTATTTTAGCGAGTAGGTGTGAGCTCGACTGTCAATCAGAGTCGCGGCGCGGTAAGCTCGGCCCGCGCCTAGCTCATGTAAATGACCGGGTAATTAGTGCCCGGTGTCTTAACCTTTTATTTTATTTTTGGGGTGCATGGCCGCGCGGTTATGTTTCCTGGTCTTCCCTGTTGCGCGGTCCGTGCAGGTTTGTGTGAGCAGGGGCGGGGCGGGGCGGGGCGGGAGGTGGAGGAGGACTGGTACTGCCGCTGCTGTTTCGCTCTGCCCGGCTCTGCCCCAGCCATCGGAATTCAGCGCGGAGCGGAGCGTCCATGAGACAGCTGCCTCTGCCCCCTCTCCCTCTCGCCATGCCAGCGGCCCGGGCCCGGCCTGGCCGCCCCCGCCAGCTCCACCCCCACCCCGCCCCGCCCGCCAAGGGGCCTTCTAACCGCGCGCCGCCGCCGCCGCCAAAACAAAATAAAGACTCTTTAGAAGCTGATGCAGTTCGCCTTCATTCCAGCGGCTGCTGTGGCGGGGCGGGGCGGGGTGGGGTGGGGGGTGCCACGCCACGCACTTGCCCGCTGAGGAGACGCCCGCCGCCGCTTCAGACTCGTCCTGCCGCCGTTTAGCGCGAAAAGCAATCGCGGGCGCGAGGTGGACGACGGCGTGCGGGCGATAGATTCTGTTCCTGTTCCTGGCCGTTGCGCTGCTGCCTCCTCCCCGCCACGCCCCGCCACGCCCCGCCACGCCCCGCCACGCCGATGCGGAGCACCGCGACGTCGTCGCGTCCGCCGATTAATGGCCCCCCGTTTACGCCGGGCCGTCCAATTAGGACGCGGTGCAGTCATGTCGCGGCAAAGTGGATGATTTGTTTGAGCCGGGCCGGACAACCAGCAGCAGGACGGATCCGGAAGAAACCACGACCGCCGCGTTAGTTTAAATAGCCAGGTGTTAGTGGTGGCTCCCCGTGGGCGGGGCGGGGCGGCGCGCGTGTGCGAGTTTGGTGGTTTGGTCTCGCGGAAGTCCTTGCTGTCAGGCAGGAGGAGGTAGGAGGTCCTGCGGCGGCGGGCGGACAGGCGGGGGCAGAAGAAGTGTAGCAGGACCTGCAGGCCAGGCGGCTGCGGAATGCCCGGCCCGGCCCGGCCATTTCGTATTTCACAGAAAAGGCTGCTGCTGCCGGCAAGCCGAGCAGCAGGACGGGGCTGCAGGCTGCTGTGGCTGCGGCGGCGGCTGCGGCGCGGTGCAGCAGGACGGGACGGGGGCCCTTTAAAAACTCGCTCCCTGCAAATGATGCATTGTGTGCGCTGGCTGGCTGGCTGCCGGAGCTGCTGCCCCTGCTCCTGCGACTCCTGCAGCGGCGGCGGCGGCAGCAGACGTCCTGCGAGTTCCAGATTAAAAGTTTTCGGGTGCGCCGCACCGCGCCGTTGCAGCAGCTTTTTGACTTCACGGAAAGGGGAGTGGCTGGCGCGCACGTCGTGGAAGCCAAAGGAGGTAGCTGGCGGCTCGACGCGGGTGGGGCGCCGGGCTGGGCCGGGCCGCGCCGCGGCTGCCACACAATGGCGCCGCCCGCCCCGCCTCGCCCCGCCCCGCCACGGTACCGCTCCGGCGCGCCGCGGCTCGGGTACCTCCCGCTCGGGTACGGCCCCGGCCCGCCGCGGCGCGCCGCCATAGGCCCGGCCCGGCCCCGCGCCTTGCCTCGCGGATGGGCGCCGCGCTGGCCGCGGGGATTGGCGGGCGGCGGGGGCCGCGCTTGGTCGTCATTGGCTGCGCGGGGCGGGGCGGGGCGGGGCGGGCGCCGTGACCTTGTCACCGCTAGAGCAGGACCGCGTGCCTAGTATGCGAGTCCGACGTCTCCGATAACGTCTCCGCGGAGCCTGGTGTGGCTGGCACGGCACGGCCCCCCAGGGCTGTGAGAGTGTCGTATGTGGTGGCGGGAACGCCCCTCCCCCGTGGAAGGCTCGCTCGGCGCGGGCGGGCGCGCCCACTGCGAGTGGTTTGTTTTGCGTAGTTAGTAAGGGGAGAGAAGGAAATATTTCGCCCTTTTTTGCCGCGAGATTAGCGGCGCTTTGCTTGTCGTGACGGAGATTAGCGCAGCGCAGGCGGGGCCCCCGGGCGGTCAGGCGACGCCGCCCTTGAGCGGTGTGCGCCCCCGCTGCCGCCCCCGCCGCCACCCTGTTCCTCTGGTGCCCAGTACTGACCCTCTCTCCTTCCCGCTTGTTGCAGGTGTCGCAGCGGTCCGCTCCACTGGCAGCACCTCAGCCACCAACCTGGCCGCCGCCATCTCTACCCTGCTCTGCTCACATGGGTGTCCGCTTCGAGGTGAGTGCTGCCTTGCCCGCGCAGCTTTAGCTTAAGTCTATGGCACATGAGGTCGCGTTCTTTAGAAAACTCCCCCAGCTAGCGCGCGGATGTAGGGGGCGCACTCTTGTGACAACATTTTGCCAGAGGATGGAATGCAAACACCTGCGACCTTGACCCGACCCGGTAGGGCTTTTCTTTTTGCCGGCCGCAGCCGCAGGGCCCCGGCCCCCCGGCCGCCGTGACGGCCGTGGGATGGGTTTATAAAAAAATAATAGAGCCTCGTCAATTTTTGATGCGGTCGCTCGGCGTGTGCAGAGCGTCCGGGCCGGGGCGGGCCGGGGCGGCGGGGGGTGGTATTTAAGTTCCGCCCCCTCCCCCTGTTCTCTCCCGCGGGGCTGTGTGGTCGCCAGGGGGTTGCGGCGAGGTATGGGGGGTGAATGGTTTTGTGTAGGTGTCGCGGTGGGATAAGCGCGTGTCACGTCACGTCACGGCGTTGTCACGCGTGCGTGCGTGCGTGACGTCTGGCGCGGGGGCAGCGGGGGGACGAGGGGTGAGTCCTTGGCCCCACAGCCCGTCACGCAGCCCCCCACACTTCTTTATCAACCCCCGCCCCGCCCCGCCCCGAGTGCGCCCGCGCCTGTGAGCCGACCCGTGATCCCCCCGCCCCGCCCCGCCCCGCCGCACTCACTGCGACTCCTATTTACCAAGGATTAGACGGCTGCCGCACCGCGGCGCGGCGCGCTTGGAGCTCTGCCCGACGGTTTTCAACGCGGTCCGGCGGAGAGCGGCGGCCAGGCGCGGCGGCGGCAGGGATGAAAGCTGGACAGGACGGGTAAGGGATCGGGATCCGGCCGGCCGGCCCGCCGGCAGCAGGTGATTGTCGCCAATCCCTTCCGAGCGGGATCAGGATGACACTCGTGGATCCGGTCCGGCCCGGCCCCGCCCGGCCCGAGCTGAGGCCCGCGCCATAAATCTAGCTCTAGTGTCGCGCGGTCAGTCCGAGTGGTCAGGCCGACGCGATGCCAGCCGTGTGCTGGCCCGGCCCGGCCCGGCCCGAGACAAGACGGGATATATGTAGGATCCACGTGTTTTCTTTTTTTAAATTTACTTAAAGAATTTCTTTTTGAATGGTCGTGGCGTCGCCCCCTCTTGTTTTCGCGCGTACGTGTATCGCAACCATGCGCGCGCGCGCGTGTGTGTGTGTCGTGTGCACTTTGTCTCGCCGGCGTCCCGGGCGCGCCGCCGCGGCGTACCTCGCACGGGCCACACCTAAACTCGTTTAATTATCTTTTCATACGACATTGTCGCCACGCAAACAAGCTCTCGGCGGCGCGTTGCACCCCGGCGGGGCGGGGCGCGGCGTTCCCTGGAGGACCCGCCCCGCCCCGCCCCAGCTGCACGCTATGCGATAAGCCCCCGGGCGGGGGTGGTGTGGTATGGTACGGTATGCCCGGCCGTGTGACCCCGGCCCGGCCCGGCCCGGCGCGGTCTCAAAGCAGTGGTGTTCTTTGGCGATGGCGTGCCTCGGTCCAGGTGCGGTTAGGCCAGCTCCAGCTGCTGCCTCCTCAGCCCCAATAACAGCGACCGGGAGCAGCATCCTCGCGTCCCGAGGTGTGGAGTTGGGGGCGGCAGGAGGGGAGGGGAGGGGAGGGGAGGGCTGCCCTGGACTTGCGTGCTCCCGCCCATTAGCCGGTATGAAAACTGGTATCGTTCATCGCGCAAACATCTTTCGTGCTCGGCCAGACATTTGTTGGCGGCGGTGGCGGTGCGTGCTGCTGCTCCGGCCCAGTCCAGCCCGACCCGGGCCAGCGCGGCGGGGTGGAGCGAGGCGTGGATTCAATTTGAGCAGAGTGACGCCTGGCCCCGCCGCGCCCCCCCCGCCGCGCCCCGCCCCGCCCCGCCCCGCCCCAGCTTGACCTGTCTCTCTACCGGATGGCCTTACTACTTGGCTGGCTACGTTGGCTCCCGGTGGCTGCTGCTGCTGCGGTGGGACCCCACCCAGCGCCCGCGGCGGCCTCCGCCACGCCCCGCCACGCGGTTAGGTTAGCCGTGTGCAGTGGGTGGACAGGCTGCTCCGGCCTGGCCGCTGCCCACCTCGCCTCCTCCACCTGCAGTATTGACTCTGGAAAAACGAGTAAATCATTCCAAGAAGCAGGTTGCTCGCAACGAGGCCGGCTTGCCGGACAGTCGGCGTCGTGGTCGCCTCCGCTGCCGTCCTGCTCTCGCCACTCCTGCCTGATTTTGCGGATGAGGTTTCACAGAGCGCAGCGCAGCGCGGCGACCACGCTGACGGAATGGGTTTGTTTTTGGGGCCGGCGCGTCGGCGCCCCCCTGGTGGTCCGGCCGGGGCGGGGCGGGGTCCACGGCGGGGTGCGGTGGAGGCGATTAACGACCAGCGACCAGTTACCCGCACACGCACGCACGCACTCACGCACACACGCGCACGCGGGCCGAGCTCAGGGCGCGCAAACTGGCGTCCTAATTGCTGTGAAATCAGATTATTAACATATATGCATTGTGGGCCGCCCCGCCCTGCCCGAGCTCCCGCCCCGTTGATGGCTATCGCCTGCCATGCCGCCGCTCCCAACAGGTGCCTCGCCCTGCCGCCCCGCCCTGCCCCGCCCCGCCCCGCCCTGACCCCCCTGCACTCGCCTCGACAGGTCCAGTCGCTCGGTGATCAGTGATACATGCGTGATAGGGTGCTCCGCCCGCGGGGAGGGCGTGGTGCTGCGGGTCTCTGTGCGCTACTGGCCGTGCTGCTGCCACCGCACCGCCGCCCGCCCCGCCCCACCCCGCCCCACCCCGCCCCGCCAGGACGGCATTTTTGTTTAGTAAATCTGGTCGCGCGTCGCCCGCGGCCGCGCCGCACCGCACCGCGTACGTACTCGCTGTGACTGGTGGTTAACAGTATTCGTATTTAATTGCTTTGCTGGCCGCAGCGCCGGGGCGCGTGGCGGGGCGGGGCGGGGCGTCCCCAAGGCGAGCCCACCGCACCGCGCCCGCCTCGCCGCGCGCCGTGCGCTCTAATTTGCGTCCCATAATGAGGAGAGCTGCATTGTGCAAGGCGGCTCGGCCCGGCCCGGCCCGGCCGTGGCACGACTGATCTGATTAGCGGCGGCCAGGGCGCCGGCGGCTTCACACTCCGCGCCGCGCGCGCAGCCTCTCCCCGTGTAGTCAGGCCGTACCGCCCGCACGCGTGCCGGCGGGTTGCCTACTCGCCCGGGCGCCTGATGGGCGCCTTAGCGACTGACAATAGGCAATCCGCCGTGCATCCCTGCATGCGGGTTGCCTGCTGAGCTGCGAACTAAACGGCCAGCAGCCGTTCAAGTTGGAGGGATATTTCTCTTTTCCTTCTTCTTCTTACTCCGAGGGTGCGCCGGCGCGCGCCCCTCGGCGGGCCAATCTCGAGAATGGAGAAGTTGTGTGTGAGGTGCGGCGCCTGGCGCCTGCGCCACTGCAGCGGGGCGGGGCGGGGCGGGGCGGCTAGCAGGCTGCCGGTGGAGCCGGGCTGGGCTGCTGGGCCTCTGCTGCTACTGCACACCACTGCAGTATAGTCAGGTTGCCGGAATGATAAGGAATTTTCGCAATGGGGGTCGTTACAACGTGCGGAGCGGAGCGGGCGGCGCTGGGCGGGCTGGCGTAGGGTGGGGGTGGGGTGGGTGGGGGCGTCACGGGCGGGGGTGCAGCAGCGCCTGCACTGCAGTATCACACACACACACACGCGCTCACGCTACCCCTTTTTCTGCGTGATGTTTACGGTTATGCCGGCGGACCCCGGTGTCCCCTGGAGCTGGCCCGGTCGGGTGCAGCTCTCTCTCTCTCTCTCTCTCTCTCTCTCTCTCTCTCTCTCTCTCTCTCTCTCTCTCTCTCTCTCTCTCTCTCTCGCTCGCTCGCTCGCTCTTTCTCTCTGCTACTGCGGGTGTGATCCTGTGCGGGCGTACTAGCGTACTAGCTGGTGCGCGGCTGGAGTGGAAAGAGTAAATGTGAGAGTGGGAGAGAGAGGGGGAGAGGTAGCCCTTGGAGAGAGAGGCTGTGGTTGCAGCCCAGCTCCTGCAGCCCGGTCTCTGGTTGATGGGTCGTGTTGACCGCAGGCCGGTTTCGCTGTTTGCTCAAGGCGCTGTGCGTGGCGGTGGTGGTTGATCCGGTGCGCAGCTCCTGCCGCCGCTGCCGCTGCTGCCCGTTGTTGCGTTTGGGAGAGAGAGAGAGAGAGAGAGAGACGAAGGATAGTTGTGTAGCAGCGAGCCTTGTGTAATTGCACGCACGGCTCCGCGCTTATTAAACCGCATGGACTGCCCCGCCCCGCCCCACCTGGCGCGCCACCGCCGGCATGCGGAGCGATGCACGCCCGCCTCCCCCGCCCCAGGGCTCCTCCTGGATTACCACGGCCCTGCCTGGTGGCGATTTCGCTGGTGTCGCATTTCTTAATTTTCAGAATGCAGCCCATGGCAGGGCGCCCCGCCCCGGCCTGCCACCCTTTGGGTGTCCCCCTGCCCGTCCTGTCCCGCCGGCCCCACCGCTGCTGTGGTCGGGCGTGCCTTTCTTTGTGTCCTTCATAGCCCTCGTGCCCCTCTGCCCTCCCCCTGTCTCCCCCGCCCCCCTCTCTCTCTTCCGCAATCCCCTGTGGGAGCCATCTACGCCCCCTCTCTCCCCGCCCCCACCTCGCAGTGCGGTTTCACGCCTGCAGCTAGCCCTGCACCCGCATCCCCCCTCCCCCTCCCCCCTCTTCTCTCCCTGGACGGCAGAGGCTATAAGGCCCCAGCTGCTGTGTGGTACCCTACCCTCTCACGACCAGCATTTCACACCCGTTTACTCAACCTTTTCTTTCGTCTTTTTTCGGCTGCGGTTTTGCGACATGCCAACATGTGTTCTATCGGGATCGGGGTGAATCCGTCGCCTTCCCTCGCTTTCGTCCTAATTAGTCATCAAGCTGCACCCATGTAAAATCACGCCAAGGCAGTGTACACTATTGCCCGACTCTTTGTGCGGAAACGTTTTCTCCTCAGTCGGCTGTGACGTCTCTCTCTCTCTCTCTTCTCCGGCAGGGCCGGACGTCTCACCTGGCGGCGGAGATGTCACCTGTCGCGTTCTTGCCGTGTCTCTCTGTCGAGTTAATGGCCATGTACCTCTTCGCCTTGCTGATGTGACGCTGCTAAACACTGCGGTTCACTCTGCCATTTTTCTCCCACTCTCTATTATTCTCTTTTTGGTCTCGAAACTTAGGGGTTTTATCTGGCTCTACGAGATTTCCGGGGTGCACCTAAAAATATATAGAGTCCAGGTGGCGCAGTGGAGATGGCTGCAGGCAGGCAGGCAGGCAGCAGGTTCACTGGGGTCCTCCTCCCCCTCCCCCACCCCCCTCCACCGCGTCCTTACGTCGCGCCGCACCGCGTCGCATCGCACTACTGTACGTACACAGCCTGCATGGTCTTGTCATCGATATCTCCTCCTCTTCCTCGTCGTCTTCTTCTTAGCCTTCTCCTTCGTCTCTCCCTTTCACGGTATTCCTCCGGGCAGCCGCCGAGCGGCGTGCGTGCGTGCGTATGTGTGTGTGTGTGTGTGAGTGAGTGAATGTGTGGTGAGGTTGATACTGCTTTTTATGATCTCCGTGTGGTCGGGGGCCCTGCCGAGCCGAGCGGAGCCGAAGCGAGCCTTGTCCGTACGCAGTGCCGAGCCGAGCCGGGACGCGTCGGGGACGCGCAACCCGGCTGGATGCGGTGGGGGCCGCGGGGCTGGGCTGGGCTGGGCTGGGCCCCCGGCTGCTCGGCGTGGCCGGCGCGCCCCGTCCCGGCCCTCCACGGGGCCCCCCGACCCGACCTGACCGCAGTAGCACCGTCAGCACGCCCCCTCCCCACCTCGCTCCGACGTGTGTTGTGTGCTCAAAGTTCCTCTTCTTCCCGCCGTCCGTCATCGCGCGACTCTATCGTGCGTTTTTAATTGCCGTTGAGCCAGCCTGGCATGCGCCTTTCCCCGTATTTGCACATTTGTGAGTCACTGTGGCCAGGCGGGCGGGGGGTATTATTCGGCACGGGCCCCTGGCGGGGGCCTGGCGGGGGCCTGGCGGGGGCCTGCCGGGAGTCTGGGGCCCGAGGACAGGTTTTCATGGGACCCGCCCGCCTTCACTTCTCTCCCTCGCCTCTCCCTCGCCTCGCCTCTCCGACCACCCGCTGGCTCGGGTGGTTGTGAAAGGCTTGATAAGCGAGATGCTGATGAAGTGGCGACTGTCATTAGAGGTCGACGCTGACCTCCAGCAGTCGGGCGGGGCGGGGTGGGGCGGGGCGGGGCGGGTCCTGGACGCACGACAGATCAGCATCATCATATACAGGTGCCCCGCCACGCCACGCAACGGGTAGCTTGCCAATTAGGCGGCGGGCCGCGGCGCACTCAGCGGAGCCCCCGCGGCCCCCGCCCCACGCCACACAACAATATGAGAGGGCCCCCGATATCTGTTGCTTAATATTATCTCAGCCGGACGGGACGGGATGGAGGATGGCGGCGGCGGCGGCGGCTTGACGAGGAATCCGGTCTGGATTGGTTCGGGAGCGGCAGGGAGGGCAGTAGCAGCAGGCAAGTGCTGGGCTTGGCATCCCAGCAGTCCTTCTCCTGTTCGCCAACATGAGCCTCGTGACCAAGAATATATATTTGTGTGTGTGTGTGTTTGTTCCGCGCTCGGGCGGGATGGGATGCAGGCCAGGCCGTTGGGGCGAGGCGAGGTGTCAAATGCTGCTGGCCGCCTCCTCCGCCCGCCTTCCCTTCCTCTGCTCTTTCCTCTTTCTTATGGTCGCCGTGGTCGTCCTTGCCGGGGGTCACTGCGGCAGATCCGCCCCGCCCCGCCCCGCCATGCGCGTCTCCCCATAGCCTCCCCCTCCCGGCCCGGCCCGGTCTGTGGGAGCAGAGCAAGTGGATCTCTACCGGCCTCCGGTGACATTTACAGCATTCCGTAGCAAAAATAAGCAAGTCGGGAGCTTGCTGCTGCTGCTTCTTTTGATCCCCCTCCCCTTCTCTTCCCGCTCCTCCCGCCGCGGCGCCCAGACCTGACCGGCCGGGCCGGGCCGGGCCGGGCCGCGCCGCCTTCTCACGTGGTGGTAATGCGGCGTGAGATATGAGAGGGTCCGACGCAGCCTCCTCTCCTCTCCCAGGCTTTGCTTTAATGATGATTAGGCATCTCCTCCCGCGCTGCCGTGGTGTGTCAGCGTGTGTGCGCTACGCGCCGCCGCCACCCGCGGCTACTGCTGCACGTGGAATGCAAACGGGTAGTAGAGTGTCGAAATGGGCGAACGGGTTGTGGGTCCGCCGCGCCGCGCCACCGCCGCCGCTGCTACTGCCCGCCAAGGATTTGTTGAGTTGTGTAGTGTTTTTCTTTTCTTTTTTTCGACCGGGAAGGTTTTTTTTTTTCATCTGGTTTCTCGAATATCGGCACGCATTAGTCGGCTCGTTAGTGTGGGCTCATTAGGGCCGGGCCGGCCGGGTCCGGTGCGTGCGGCGGGGCGGGCCGGCGCGGGGCGGGGCCCTCGCTGGGCCGGGCTCCGTCCTGCTTGGCCCTCATGCATTGGCGAGCCGGAGATTTTGATTGGGCCTCCCTGTGACATCCGGACGAACGTGTCTGTCGAAAATGCGGGCCTGCGCTGCTGTTGCAGTGGGGGTGGTGTGTGTGTGTATGTGTGTGTCCGGTTCTGACCTTGTTTGCTAACGCCCGTCTTTTGATTCTCCTGGTTACAGTTGGGGCTGCCATGGAGCGGCGCGGATGAGCGGCGAGCCCTCCCGGCGCTGCCGTCGCTGCCCCTGCCGGCGCTGCCCCTGCCCCTGAGCCTGACGCAAGGCCTGGCGTCCCTCGCCGCCGCCCAGCCCGCCCTGTCGCCGCCGTACCCCGCCCCCGCGGCCTCGCCCGCCGCGGCGCCCCGCTGCCAGCCCTTCCCGCCCATGCTCGCCACCATGGCGGACACGCTGCTGCAGCACCACGCCTCCCTCAAGCTGTCGCTCAGCAACAACAACCACCCCGGCGCCGAGGACCACAATGTGCACCAGCGCCGCTCGCCGCAGAAGCAGCGCAAGCGCAAGCGCCTGTCGCAGGTCGTGGACAAGCTGGCCGGCCAGGTGACCAACAACAACATCCACCTGCACAACAACAACAATGAGCTCAAGAGCCACAAGTCGGAGGAGGGCTCGCTGCGGCACCCGCCCCGGCCCGACGTGTTCCGCTTCGACAGCGTGGACCGGGAGAGATACGCGTCGCCCATCTCCGAGGAGGACGAGGTGGAGGATGTCTTCAGCCCCGCGTCTGGCGCCTCGGGCGCGTCGTCGTCCAAGTCGCCGCACTCGTCCACCACCGACTCGCCCAAGATCAGCTTTAGCCCGCTCAGGCTCAACAAGGACTCGTCCATCGACGAGGACGACTCGGACCCCGCGGTGAGCGGCGCGTCGGACCGGCTGCACGGCCACCACAGCCCCCAGTCCCGCGTGGCGGGCTGCTCGTGTCAGGGCTGCCTGTACGGGTCGTCGCCCATCTCGCCCCTTACGCCGGTGTCGCCCACGGGCGCGCCGGTCTACAGCAGTTTTGAGCACTACCTCCACAACAAGTACCTGCCCGACATCTTCAGGCGGCGGAGTCACTCCGACTCGGACCTGCCCCTGTGGCTGGAGGCCGCCAAGCTGGAGCGCGGCGACCAGCTGGTGCCCACCCCGCCCTCCAGGCCGTCCGGGAGGCCCGGCTCGCTCAGCGTGCACCGCACCAAGGCCGCCTCGCTCGACTCGGACTGCTGCACGCCCCAGGACAGCCCGCTCGACCTGTCCGTCAAGACCTCCATCTCGGGCTCGTCGCGGTCCGGCTGCACGAGCGGCAGCAGCTCGGCCGCCACCTCCACCAGCGGCTCCCCGCCCGACCCCTTGCACGCGCCCCGGGAGGCGCGGGAGCGGGAGGCGGCCCGCGAGCTCGCCCGGGAGGCGTTCGAGACCAAGGTGGAGCTGCTCGACACGCCGCCCACGCCGCCGCTGCTGCAGCTCCTGCCGCCCGGCTTCCTACCTCCCCGGGGCGGCAGCGCCAACTCCGTGTCCGTGCCCGTGGTCAAGGGCGACGTGGCCTCCCCGACCACCAAGGAGTCCGTCTCGCTGCGCTACAACCTGGACGTGTCGCCCGTGGTGGAGGAGATGCCGCCCGGCGCCGACGTGGCCTACGTGTGCCCCGTGTGCGGCCAAATGTTCAGCCTGCACGACCGCCTGGCCAAGCACATGGCCTCGCGGCACAAGAGCAAGGCGGCGGACACGGCCACCAAGGCGTACCTCTGCGACGTGTGCAAGCGCTCGTTCGCGCGCTCCGACATGCTCACCCGGCACATGCGCCTGCACACGGGCGTCAAGCCGTACACGTGCCGCGTGTGCGGCCAGGTGTTCTCGCGGTCGGACCACCTCTCGACGCACCAGCGCACCCACACCGGCGAGAAGCCCTACAAGTGTCCGCAGTGCCCGTACGCCGCGTGCCGCCGGGACATGATCACGCGCCACATGCGCACGCACGCGCGCTACGAGCCCGGCCAGGAGCCGCCCCCCGGCCACGACCTGGGCTCGCCCCTGCCGCTGACGCCGCCGCCGGCCAGCCCCCTCCTGGACCCCGAGGCTGAATGATCGTACGCCTCGGGCCCAGGAAGCCTGTCTGGCCCTGGGCTCGCGATGGGGCGGGTCCTCCGACCCTCCCCGTTGTACCCCGCCACCCTGTTCCGCGGGTGGTCAGACCCGACCCCGACATCGTGGGGCGGGTCCGAGCGCTGGGCCGGGCCGGCCGGGCCCTGGGCCAACCCTTTCGACATGTGCCATGACAGCCGGGCCCCGCACTGATGAGCCCTCGTTTATCTCACGTGTTCTTGTACACACGAACTTTGTCCTCACTCATGACTGGCTTGGAAGAGTCCTCTCCTCATGGCCCTTTGCGGCCTTTAATTTATTCCCCCATTCCCCTTAGATTATAGTGTATGTTATTATATATTCATATATAAATATATATATTGTTTCCGGGACAGTCATGAGTGGACCATTATTTCAAGCGTATTTATTGACGACAGTGAAGGTAGGGTGTGGCGAATTGTTAAAAGATAATTGCAGCTCTGCCTGCGCCAAAGCTTTTCTCTCTAGTACCTTTCATTTGTAATATGAATTTATTTACTTAATTTATAGTTCTTGGACAGTTTTGCTCTCTTTTGAAGATCTCATTTGCTTCTCCTCAATTGTAAATGTCAGTATAAATTAGTCTATGACATTAGTGCGCACAATCCAATATATAATTCTTGTCTGCACAGTATTCTTTGTGTTTATGATAGATATTGTGTAATGTGGTTTGATATGATCAGTAGTATGAGCGTTATTATTATTCTGTGTTTGACTGTAGATTCTGCATGTATCTAACTTTGTTTTGAGCTAAATTGTCCCTAAGAATGAAAAACCTGTAACCATGTGTTGTTTATGTAGTAACACTTGCTGGCAAGTGATTAGATATAAACGGGAACAAATCGGTGATGGCATTCACCTGTAAGTCCAAATTGTGGGCAGCGTAGAAATTTTTCATAATTTATACTTATTGCGATAAACCAAAGCCTTCATACTCACATTCTTTTTGTAGACTGCAACTAAACGGTTGAGTACAAATCACGGCACGGTTTGGTCCCATGTAATTTGCGTAATCAACGTAAATGATCTGTGTGTTATATAAATTTTCCCGATCACATGTTTTCTGTAATATTAACCATTTAGTGTGTGTTTGCCTCTAATATGACGGTTAAACTCAACACCCGCTCTGTATGTAGGAATGGCGCTCTTAAGTGAGGTGTATACTGAGCCGATGCTCGATTGACTGTCCAGTAACTATGTTTGCTCATACAGCATTCCATTCGGATACATAGAAAGGAAGACATGTTTACTTTGAACGAGGTAATATTTTGATACTTTGGCTTGATGGTTGTGTGCGTGTTTTGTTCAGCCTCAAGATCGATAAATAGTTTCATAGAATATTCGTCAGTAGAATTTGTTGTTGTTCTTTAGGACCAAATATATTATGTTAATCTGCACTAAGTGCATACTTTGCTTTCATACGTACAAAACACTGAACAGTCTCTTGATTTCAGAATTTCAATTCAGTAATTGATGGATCTTAGTTGTGAGGTTTGTAGTAAATGTGCCTTTTGTATTCTCAAATGTTAGTCATCTCACTCCATGAGTTTTATAACGCTCTGCATGCATCATTTTGTATCCCTCCTGCTCTGTAACATTTCGTAGTGTTTAATTTCGTAAATGTTGACAATTTCTCTACTCAGTGAATATGAGATGTTTGGCCGAGTGAGTTATGCTGGACGTAACGTTCACAGGCTATAGGAAGTTATTTTTGATAATGCTTAGCTGATGTACTGAATGCGCCGGGTGAAGCAGTCGTCTTTTTTGTACTTTTTTTAATTGTGGAGGCGCGGTGCGAAGGCGAATATCGCATCTTGTTAGTTACCTTTTTATAATTTATTATTGACGTAACTGCGTTCTGAACGCGGATTAGTTTCTGTCTCACTTGTGACGTACTTATATTGAAAAGTTGTGAAGGCTATGCCTCTTTTTCTTCTTTTTAAACTACGACGATGATTGTCGAATGATGTCGAAGTAATGTTTAGTTTTCGCCAAACTTTATCAATGTCTGTGAATGTTTAATTTAACGTGATGGTTTCGAAGACTGCTCTCGCTCTCTTTCTTTTGTCTTCAACAACAATATCAGCCTTTTACTTTCAACTGTCTTAAATTTCTATTCTCGTCCCTTACCTGTTTGAAACACTGTAAAGTTTCGTATGTCGTCTGGCGCACGCAGTAGAGCAGTGCAACCGCACCCACTGTGCCATAATTACGGCAATATTCTGTAGCGAAATCGCTTGAGACATCTTGATGTGCAGAAGTATTGTGTGGCTGTAACTGAAAGGATAAAGTTCGTTGATTAATTAGTATACTGGAGATGGACCTGTATATAGTGTAACCAATTGTAATTTATTTTTAAATTAATAACTGTTGTTGAGTAAAAGTTGCTTTTGATTGGTGTTCAAAACACAAGAAAGTCCAAAAGCCATTAATTTAAAAGAAGTTTATACTTGTAATGTAAAAGTGATAATGTAGATGTTAAATGTTTTTAAGTTGCGCTTGGATGGAAGCTTACTCATGTTTTAATTTTTCACAGTTTGCTCAAAATGTCCCTGTTCTGCTAGTGTTTTGGCACTGCCCGAACCCTGGTAGTGTCCTATTTTCAATAAACCACTCTTTCTCATTTACTGGGAAACAGTTTTACTATCCCTACCAAAATCCCCCAAACACCCTATGAGCAGAAATCAGCCAGCACAAACGAATGCACAAGGAAGAAAATATCAAGTTACATCAACGTACCAGAGTGCTCGAGAGCAGACAACAAGAAGACTTAACACATGGGCGGGCCGCTGGACCAGACCAGACGCCGCGGCGGGCGTGGCCGCAGCGTGGCGGGGCCGTCGGAACGTGCTAATAGAGATACAGCCAGGTGTGGGAGGCAAAGAGTCCGGAGCGGGTCGGGCCGCGGGACGGGACGGGCGAGGCGTGCCCGGCCACATTTGGCCCGACAGACCTCCTTCGTCACGAGGCAGCAGGTCCTGCCCGCGCCCGCGCCGCCCGTGGGCGTGAGTGTATGGGGCCCCGCGTGGCCCCGCGAGGGTCTGCAGGGCGGGGCGGCCAGGCCCGGCCAGGACAGGCCAGGCCTGGGCTTCACGCCTTCGACACTTCATCACGCGAATATGAGCGGGGCGGGGCGGGCCGGGCGGGCCAAAGCGATAGTGCTGCACACACAACACGCCACCTACGCGGACACACCTCGGGGAGAGAGGGAGGGGACGCGCACAATGGTGCGGGGGTGGGCGACCGCACCTCACACCCAGCTTGCAGCGGCACACATACAGGGTGATTCTCCCGGATTCTCCTCGTGAGGAAAAAAAGCGACGACAGATTTGCTGAGGGGAGTGCATCCGCCGACGCGTTTTTCTCCCAAACCAAGTCCGATATCGGGCTGCTTGGACTTGCTATGTGTTTTTTGGTCCCAGAAGGAGGTGAGTTTGGTCGAAATCCGAGACAATTTTTTTCCGACCGAAAATCTCAAAAACGCAAAGGCTATAGCCTTTGCATTTTTACGATTTTGGGTCGAATTTTTTTATTTCTCCAAAATGACAGGGGTTGTACAGGGGGACTCTAAGGTACCCCTAGACCAACCCCCAAGGGTAGGTTCGTCCGAAAACCCGGTTTGTCTGCGAGGGAATGCAGTATTCCTAATAGCGCGCAATGTGTTCGGGCGAGGTTGCTTAGGGGCCTATTTTGTCACTAACGAAGTCCGGTATAGGACTCCTAGGACTTCCTTTGTGTTTTTTGGTCCCAGAAGGAGGTAACCTGTAAGTTTGGTCGAAATCCGAGACAATTTTTTTCCGACCGATAATCGTAAAAACGCAAAGGCTATAGCCTTTGCATTTTTACGATTTTCGTCCGAAAAATAATGTCGCTCCAAAGTGACGGGGGTTGTGCAGGGGGACTCTAACGCACCCCTAGATCAACCCCCGAGGGTAGCCTGTGAGTTTGGTCGAAATCGGAGAAAATTTTTTGTCGGCCGAAAATCGCAAAAACGCAAAGGCTATAGCCTTTGCATTTTTACGATTTTCGTCCGAAAAATAATGTTGCTCCAAAGTGACGGGGGTTGTGCAGGGGGACTCTGATGTACGTACCTCTAACCCAACCCCGGAGGGTTGGGTTGTCGGAAAACCCGGTTTTCAGGGAGTTGGTCTGTGGGTACATTAGAGTCCCCTGGTTTAACCTCGGTTTAAAGGTGCCAAAATACATGAGTTTACGGGTGAATTTCACGTGTAATTGTTACCTTGCTGTTTGAATTATTGCGCGGTTGGCGCGCGGGTAACGTCATTCAGTCTTCCGTTTTGAAGTTGCGCGCTGAAGCACCACCTTGGCGGCCGAAATACCGCCTTGGCGAACGCCGCGTACCGCCCTGTAGCGGCCAGAGGTTGGCAACGCTGGCTACCGCCCTCCCACCTCTTCCCTCCCCTCTCCCTCCTACCGCCGCCTCCCACCGTCAGACCAGGATCGCCTCCCATTCGGCTGCTGCTGGTTGAACAGGTAAGATGTATTATAGTTCAAGGTCACTGTAGGTTGGCTGGGTTTGAATGGAAACACCACGTGTTGGGAGCTACATGCGTTTCCTGTGTCCGTCTGGACTGGAATTGGGGTGTGTAGAGGTTTCGTTCAGGTTCTCCGAACGGTTACGCATTTCCTTCTTGGGTTCTCGGTGTTGGCCTTCAGCTCGAGTTTTTCTCGGTCGCACTTGACTCTTCCGAAATGCAGGCGTCGCGTAACTTGCTCTCATTCGCGTTCAAGAGAGGGCTGCTCTGAGTTCACATCTAGGTTAGAATGCCTGCCTCGTGTTGCAGTATTTCAGTATAGAGCTGTGTATGGGACATCTAGGTTAGAATGCCTGCCTCGTGTTTCAGTATTTCAGTATAGAGCTGTGTCTGGGACAAGAGAGGAATAACGCACTTAAATTTGGGATCTTCTCATTTATTTTGAAACATTCGACATACTAATTTAGTGCTATCTTTTGTTATTCTTCAGGATGATGCTGATTCTTTCGTCTATCCAGTACTTCGAATGCTGATTGGAAGTGTGGGGCCAGGGGCCACGGGCCACCTTTACATGGACCCTCACCACTGACGGGCCTGCTGATGAATGCTCGAATATATTGGCCTGCTTGGAATTCCTTTTGTGATGTTTGAGGCTGCATTGCAACATGACCAATAGCTCAAGGTGTGTATTTCATTTACTGGCTTATGCTGGGCTCTATTATCCATCACATTTCTTTGCTACCTGCTTGTCAGTCTCCAGATTTTTCCTGCCATACTAATAAGTATTGTTTGTCTGTTTCAGGTTGCCAAGTTGCATTTGTTCTGTTGAACCCTGCCCCTGACGGCTCCCACTTCACTTCCAAAGACTTCACGGGGCTGCTTAGATCTTTACTCTGTCTGCCATCGCAGTGCTGATAAGCTGTTTTCATCTGTGATGTCATGTCTCATGTCTGGTGCTTCTGCTGAGCACATGGTGGGTATTTCTTGGTTCAGCTGTGCTTTTTTATACATCAGATTTGTTGCTATCTGCTTGCCCTTCTTTCCTTTCTTTCATGCTAATAGGTTTTTCTTAATTCTTTCAGGTATTCACCATGTTCTGCATAATGTACTGAAGCTGTTATTTCACCTCTTAACCTCCATACGCTGTTTGCTGTTGCAACCTTATCATCTGCAGTGGTCATGCTGCTTATGTGAAGGTAAGCAATGTTAAGAGCAAGACCTACTCGATGAGCTACACTGGACGTTTTGTTGTATACGATATCCTCTCAAAACGCATTCTAAACCCGAGCCTCGCCCAAGCCCACCTCCTGGCTCCACCACTTAGTGGAAGGGACTAGGGACGTTTTGGAACTACATCAGAGCCTTTAAAGAATGGTTAACCCCCATAGTGGAAATTTTATTTAAAACATAAAATTTTCTGAATTTAGTTTCAATGAAAGTGATGTAATTGTTCCCCTAATTTATATGAGAATATTTTCATCTGGTTGTGTGATGAACAACTTACACAATCATGAGCAGTAATTCGGGCGGAGCTATTTGCTACCACTGGCTGTAGGCTGGGTGGAGGGGGGGTTCCCAGAGTGGCTTACTTTTGGCACGTTCAGACTTAGTCCTGTCAGGGTTTTGTACACAGCGGAATATCCAGTGGAGCTGATCAAGGTGGTCTTATTTAAGTGTGACGGTATTGATCTTTGAAATGTCTGAGAAGTTAAAAAAGACATGTATTTTGATGTGCACCCACTTGTAATAATTTTTTGAAGCATCTTTGCTTATAATTGGCTATTCCTGTGGCTAAAACATCTACATACATCTGCTAATTGGAGCAAAGTTGTAACTGGAACAAATATGGCTTACCTTTAATGAAGAGTGGTGCATTTATATTTATACAATTTGCAAATGAGTGCCCAAAGAGAAATCCTGTTCTTTGTCTGCCGAACAGCACATTGTTGCTGCTGCCTCAAAGATCTTTTCCCCTTTGGATTTAAAATTCAGATCTTGGAGCTAAATAGCCATTTTGGCAATGTTCATTTCCTGCCTCACCAGTACACTGGACATGCTTTCAAGGATGATTCATTGAATCTTATCCTTTGGAGTAAGGATTTAATTCTGTATAGCTCTGATCAGATTATTGAACTTTTTCTCAAAATAAAAGAAATTAGGTTGCTAGTCTCTTTTGGAGAACATTTGTAGTAGTAAAAGCAGTAGTTCATATTGCAATTTGTAATTGAGCACTTGGGGGTTTCATCTCAAGGTAGACAGACCTTTGACAACAGGAACTGAGTTAATCCTTACATTTGGAGTGCATTCCTGGCACAGCACTACCTGTTTGGTTGGGCTGCTGTACAAGCTATAGTAAATGAATGATAATATTCAGCAATTTAATATTTTAATTAACTTCTATTAGTATGAGTAGACCTTTCATGACAGTAACTTTGATAAACAATGAATTTTTTGAGCTTGCCTAGTACAGCACCACTCCTGTGGTGAATTTTAATGTCTAGTCTGTTACTTTGATTTCTTTCATTTTGAAATTCAGTGCCCTGAATTTAAGATCAGGCAGTAAGAAATATTTCCTTTTGCAGAATGGTGAAAAAGCATTGAGTTATTTGTATTTTAAATATCTGTCGAGGGAAGCTTTGACATAAGTTATGAAAGTCTACTCATTCCTTTCATTTGAAAAGTTCACTTGGTATTGCACCACTGTTCTGAATCAGAATATCTCTTAAACTCACCTATGAAGTAGAAGGCAATTGGCTTTCAAAATTAAACTGCCACTTTCTACCTTTGCTGGTTGTGAAATCAATAGAAAATTGCAATATTGCTGCTAGTACTGTAGTCTCCATTAAAATACTAGAAATCATATAGTATAAATTTTGACACTAAAATCGTGGAATGTTTTTGAGTTGCTGCCATAGTGACTAAAACAGAGATGCATGACATGTTAATGAAGTTACCTGTATAATGGTGAATAACATCACGCATTTGTTTGGTAGTTTATTTGATTTTTTTATTACCATGACTAGAGAATCACTTGCTGCTGTGTTAGTCTGCTCAGAACTTTTGGTAACTAGAAGCTCCTTTCTATGATGGGAGTGAAATTCACCTGTCTGATTCATACTTTGGATGTGGTAAATTTTGTTTATATATTTCAAGCTGAGGTGGGTGTGATTTTGACTTAATATAGATTTTGTTGGAAATCTAGTAGCCTTCAAGTAATTTGCTAATGACATGGATTACCTCTTTTTGACTGCTCAATGCTGCAATAGTAATATGTAAAATTTTGGCATTTCTAATTTGCCAGATTGGAGAATAATTTATTCACTTCATGTATATTTACCTTCTTTTGATTGCTGAATATATTTCAATTTCAAAATGCCATAGCTACACGTAAAATTTGTGCCTGCCATATTAAATTAAAGAGGGATTGGAGACAATTTTTTTTATTTTGTCTCTTTCTAAATAAATCAACCAAGTTGTGATGAAATGCTCAGAGCTACCAATAACTGAAAGCAAACTTTTGGTAGGAGTGAATTTTATGTCTGTTTGCCACTTTGGTTTGTGGTAATCATTTTAAATAAAATATTTGAAGTAGACGTAACTTTTGGCTCATTATAGCTTTACCTTCTTTCAATTGCTGAACATATTTTGATTTCAAATTAAAATACCTTAGCAAGATGTAATATTTTGGCAAGTCGTCACTTGTACCTGCCATATTGAATTAAAGAGGGATTGTAGAATATTTTTTTTTTATTTTGTTTGTCTTTCTAAATAAATCAACAGAATTGTGATGAAATGATACTCTTTTCTTGAACTGCTTCTGATACATATTTATTTTTGCAGGTGACAAGACAAAGTTACCGGGAAAGAGGAACCAAATGTGCAGCCATTGACGATTCTTCAAAGCAAGCAACCAACTCAAGAATGGACGACTGTGAAGATTCTTCGAAACTCAAGTCTGGATCTTCAGCATGAAGAAATGAACTTACTTGCTTCTGGTAATTTTTTAAAACTAATATTTATAGTTGAAATAGATGCAACTGACTTCATTTTAGCTTCACCTTCCAATTGCTGAATATATATTGATTGCTAATTGAAATACCATAGCAAGATGGAAAATTTTGGCATGTTCTCTCTATTAAAGACGGATTGGATAATTTTTTTCACGTCATATCTTCCCTAAATAAAGTCAACCAAATCGTGAAATAATGATACTCTTTTATTGAACTGCTTCTAATACATATTTGTTTTTGCAGGTTACAAGACGAAGTTACGGGGAAAGCAGAACCAAATGTGCAGCCGTTGACGATTCTTCAAATCAAGCAACCAACTCGAGCAAGGACGACTGTGAAGATTCTTCGAAACTCAAGACGAGGCTGTCGGCATGAAGAAATGAACTTACTTTGAACTTACTTTTGCTAATGTGAGCAACGATTGCTTCATGTGGAGGAGAGATCAGTCACAGTGGAACATGGAATGGCCCGAGGTCCTGGTACGCATTTCTCGGGCTCCTTTAGTGACATGTTATTGAAGGTTCACCAGGCCACTGCTTGCTCTCGGGTCCTGTGTTTCATCTCGTCGGCTGTGATTGAGTTCATATGAAGTGATTGTTGCGTAGAGTCAGTTTATGAGGGGTTTTAATTAAACTCCTCTTGACAGTTAATTTGACTAGATTTTTCCAGATGGAACTTTGTTTGACCCCCCCAGAAATTTTACTTGGGCCGCATCACATAGGGATCTCGAGATAGCCTAAAAGAGGGCCTTTTTTTGGGGGCCTCCCATTGGCCATCTGCTGTTGCTTCTTTTTGTTCTTCTTCCAATAAAGCTTGTTTTTCTTTATTCAACTGTTTGTTTGTTTATTTATTTTTTATTTTTTTTTTTTTTTGTTGCCCATGTTCCACTGCTCCAAGTCCCGAGCTCAGCTGCTGCGCCTTCAAAGGCAGCAGCTGAGCTTCGAGACTTGGAGCAGTGGAACATCGGCAACAAACAATTCTTTTTTTCCCCTCCTTGGTTGTTGGCTTTGGCTTTCCTTGCTCGAGCAGCTCACTGGTGGAAACCAAGGAGGGGAAAAAAAAATAAGTACAAGTGCTGAAAAGTAAACAAAGCATGAATGTCAACAACAACAAAGAGCAGAAGACACAGAGGATGAGAAAGTGAGAGGAACACTGCAAAGGCCAAATACTAAGTCCCAAAAAAAGAGAAGAAGAAATTGGCCAGTGGCAGAGCAGCACAAATGTCAACAAAATTGTAAACAAATGTAAACAAAATTGTAAACAAAGCACTGTGTTCCTCTAAATTTCTCATACATTCAGAGAGAAGGAAGGCAGACAAAGGCGAGGCATAGGACCCGCTGGGATTCGAACCCAGCAGTGAGACAAGTCCCACTCCAGGAGGCCGTATTATACCAAAGCCAGAAGGGAAAACAGCAGAGCACAGAGCAGTAAAAAAAGTATCCATTCAAAAATTGAAATGCAAAAGCAAAGAGAGAGGAATCCCCTCTCATTCGCCCCCTCTCACCCACACATTGACCTTCAGGAGTCTGGCCTGGGTCAACATGCCAGCAAGAGGGGGCAAATACAACAAGTTTAAAGCAAGCAAAAATTTACATTTGAAAGGTTACCACTAAAATGCCTACTCCTCACACCCTGACCTTTAGGAGTCTGGCCGAGGTCAAAGTGAGAGGAAGCAGGCAGGCCAAATGGCGCAAAACAAAGCATTCAATGGATACTTTTTGCAATAGAGCAAGTAAAGAGCAGCAGCAGACACAAAGGCAACACTCAAATATATCAAGAAGCAAGGCCCATCACTCATATATGTTAAACAAAAACAAGCTTTAGTACTTTAAAAAGCATTTCGCCATATTATTTAATGCATTCAGAAAAACATAAAACTTGACTTGTTGGCGAGATACCAATCATGAATAAGATATAGAGAAAACTGAATGACTAGCATTTATCTAAATAACACACCAAATCTGGTAATAAAGATGAGTGAAGGGCCATGCACTTTCAACAATATTGCATTTAAAACACATCAAACTGATCCACAAGGTTATTTGATAGCTAGACGGCATTCTGAGAATGAACATGCCATACTCTAAATGATTTAAACCTTAACAAAAATTGGAAAAAGAAAAGGCCTCATTTGTCTTATGACCAATGTCACATTTAATTTTCTGGTTAAAAAGATGCAATGAACATGCCATACTCTAAATGATTAAAACCTTCACAAAGTTTGGCAAAAGGAAAGGCCTAATTTACCTCATGAATAATGTCACGTTTAATTTTTCTGGGTAAACAGAAGCAATATTGTTCAAAGAGCAAGAGGGCAATAGGGCAAGTAAAGAACAGCAGACACAGGGGCAACAGGGCAACACTCAAATATCAGTAAGCAAAAGCCGTCACTCATCTCTGTTCTCAACAAAACAAGATTTACTACTTTAAAAGCCTCTATCCGAATTATTAAATGCATCCAGCATCTGACTAGTTGGCAAGATACCACCCTTAAATAAGATGGATGGAAAAGTGAACAAGTATTATTTTTAAAAAGCCAAATACCTTAGAAAGGTACTTGCACATCGATAAAATGCTGATGATATCTCTCATGGATATCAGTTGGCAAGATACCAACCATAAACTATATCAATAAGTGAACAACTAGTGTTTAGACAATTGACAAACAAATTCTGGATAAAGACGAGTGACTGGCCATACACTTTAAACAATATTGCATTGAAAACAAATAAATCTACACAAGACTTTTGTATTATTAAGTATGTTTGAAAACTAAAAGGCGTTTTGAGAATGAACATGACTTACTCCAAATGATAAATATCTAAACAATACTTTCAGTTCTTGAACAAGAAAAGATCTCATTTAAATTTAATTATTCTCACTACGAAGATGCAATATTGTTCAAAGAAGAAGAATCATCATGAGCACAGAACTGCGATTTCAAGTGGAAGGATACCCACTAATGCAACAAGCCCTACTGACTCAGCCAAGAGTCCGAGCTTTCCTATTTTCCCCCAATGTTAACTTATACAAAACCCTTTGATTTTGAAATGAACACGCAAGTGTGCCTGATAGAAAATGCTACTACTGTTGTGGGCTGTCTGTCGCCTAATCGGAATCCATCTGGTCCAAGATTTCCTCACAGAGAGTACTAAGGACACCCCACTTTCACATTTACACAAGAACGCAACGTAAAATAGATTTCTGATTCACACTAATGCCCAAATTAAGAGCTTCATGGATAACCCTATCCTTACCCTCAGCCTGCCATGAGGTGGCCTAACCTTCATAGCTAACCTCCCTTGGGCACTACATAATGTGCTACAAGAAAATAACAGCCTTTCAAGGAAATAACGACATTCCGCTAAGAAGAATATCATTGAAAAGTTACACCCAATGCTGGTGGTTAATTCTAGGCTTACAGTAGGCGCTCAGCAGAAAGACGAACCATCAGCCATCCTAGAAGCGAGGACGTTCAATTTGTCCTCCCCAGCACAATAAAATATATCGAATTTAATCATAAAGAAATTATCACACTCCCCTTAATTGATTATTTAAAAAATATTACGTTGGAAACAAATATTATCACAATTTCACTCACACTTTTCGCAAAACCACACGCAGCCGCCATGATGCCAGATCCATAGTTACGAGTTTGCCCACCAGGTGGCGCGCAAACAACACATCCGCCAACATGGCCGCCGGAAACCGCGAAAATTTATCCCATGGTTAAATCGCAGCTGCCGCCGCGCGAAAATTTAAACCGGAGAAGCGCCGTAAGCATTACAGAGAGGCAGAGGGAAGAGTAAAGTAGAGCAGGCTGTGCTCTCCTCCCAGCTTTCGCCCTTTGCCCCTCCAGAGTATCCCTGCACAACTACCGTCAATTTGGAGAGAAAAAAAAAATCGACCCAAAATCGTAACAATGCAAAGGCTATAGCCTTTGCGTTTCTGCGATTTTCGGTCGAAAAAAAAATTGTCTCGGATTTCGACCAAACTCACAGGTTACCTCCTTCTGGGACCAAAAAACACATAGCAAGTCCTAGGAGTCCTATACCGGACTTCGTTAGTGAGAAAATAGGCCCCTAAGCCACCTCGCTCGCACACATTGCGCGCTATTAGGAATACTGCATTCCCTCGCAGACAAACCGGGTTTTCGGACGAACTGACCCTTAGGGGGTTGGTCTAGGGGTAGGCTTTAGCCTTTGCATTTTTACGATTTTCGGTCGAAATTTTTTTTTCCAAAATGAAGGTGGTTGTGCAGGGGGACTCTAGTGTACCCCTTGACCACTTCCCGAGTGTACTTCTTGTTCTTCTACAAATGTGTCTTGGCTGGGTGTGATTTTCCCCGTCCTTAGGCCCCCGACGGCCCGGAGAACAGCGGGGGAGTGCTGGCACCCCACAGGGCCCCGAGGAGCGGGACGCGTCCATCCAAGAAGGAGGAGCTGTACGGCGAGATGTGCAAGCCCGTTGTGCTCAGCTTAGGAGTACATTAGAGTACCCCAGCACAACCCCCGGCATTAATGGGAGCAAATTTTGCGTTTTTGCGATTTTTGGCCGAAAAAAATTGTCTCCAATTTCGACCAAACTCACAGGTTACTTTCTTCTGGGCCCAAAACACATGTGGGAAGTCCAAGGAGCCCGATATCGAACTTCAAATGGGAGAAAATAGGCCTCCAAGCCACCTAACGTAAGTCATCTCCACCCGCCGCGCCGGCCCCGCCCATACCTCTCCGTCCCACCCGCATGCGTATCGGGCGGCCCTTCGACCCTCATATTCCGACCGAGCTGTCCTGTCACTGCGGGATGGCGCGGACGCTGCTGCGGCCTGCCGAGGTGCCTGGCCCGCCGTGGTTGCGCACAGCCCTGTGCCCCGCCCCGCCCTCTTGGAGGCGCGCCTACGCTCACCGCGCCCTGGGCCGGCCCTGCACGCCGCGGGTTGCGCAGTCTGCCCGCCCCGCCCGGCCTCGTACACCTGGCCAAGTGCGGCCGCCTCGTGAAATATGCGGGTGTTTTTAAAGCTACGCTGAACAGAACAGACCGCTGACAACTGACAATGTATGCCGCGCGTATGGCGCGATGGGGTAGAAGAGCGCGGTGCGCTCCTGCAGGAGGATGGGGAGACCTGCGGCCTGGTCTGCGGTAGTCGGGAAGGGAGGTGATAATGCGGTGTCTATTGACATGTCCGCCGCCCCGGCCCGGCCGGGCACCGGTGACGTGCTGTCGTCGGGGCGTCGGTCGGGCCGCAGCGCGCCGCGCCGCGTCCGCCTGGGGGTAGACGTAGAAGCGCGTCGCTGCAACGCGGCGCCGAATAATGCAGCGTCCTAGATATGTAATTCCTGTCCACGCGCGTGTGAAATGGAGGTCAGAGAGGGGAACGGCGTCGGAACGCGCGTCGCCGGTGTCCTGGAGGTTACCCTCGGCTTCGTGAATAATTGACGTACATGGGTAGACAACTGGAGCAAACTGAAACCACCTACGCAAAAAATAAAATGAAATCAGACTTGTTTTCAAAATGCTTTAGACATCCTTTTAATGTGTAGTTTTAGAGGACAAACAATGTAAAGGGCATTTTTTACCAGTTTATTTCAGTTGTGTTTGACCTTGGGTCATAAGTCAAAGGGCCGTGCGAACTTAATTTTCGCCGGAGCTGTGCGCCGCCGTCTGGTCTGCGCGGCGTGCGCGACATGTGGGACGGAGCAGGAGAAGAGAGGGGAGGGGAGGGGAGAGGATGGGAGAGGAGGGGAGGGGAGGGGAGAGGACGCGTTGGAGTCACTCGGGGCGTCGCGCGTCGCGTCGTCGGGTGACAGCGTCGTCGTTGTGCAAGATGCCTCGCCTTGCGCTGCTGACTGAGTCGTTCCTGATTCTTCACCTCACCGCGTGAGCTGCAACAGACACGCGGCGGAACAAAACTCACTTGAGGTACTTGCCACCAATGTGAATAGACCATGATTTATTTTAAGTTTTCCGTTTACTGCAATAAAACCGCGCATAAATGAACCTTATTTTTATTTCTGGATGACATCAGCATTTCGAGCGCTCAGCTCCCGCCCCGCCTTATTGCACTGCGCTGTGGCGCCTTCCGTCTCGCTGAGTCCTCCCCTCCCCTCGCCTCCCGCCGTATCTCCTTGCACGGTGGCCACGCCGCGGAGCGCCGGCCAGCCCCACTGCGGGGCTCGATCCTCCCACCCTCTGACCCGCCTAGTGCCCCCTTCGCTGCGCCGGCCACAGTAATCCGAACCCAGGCAGGCAGGCGGAGCGCAGAGATCGAATTTGGATCCTCGATCATCCCCCCCTCTCCTTCTCTTAGAACAGCTACCCCACCTCTCTCTCTCTCTCGCTCTCTCTCTTGTCGCTTCGCGGTCAGTCTGCGATGGGACAGACGTGAGCGCTGCAAAGTGTCGTCGAGGTATCGGGTTTAAACTGTGAATAGGCATTTCGATTTCCGATGTTTTTATTTACTGACGCCGCCGCCGCCGCCAGCGCGCGGGTGCAGGTGTGCCGGGCGGGGCGGGAGTGGACGCCTCAGCCCACCCCACCCCGCGCCACGCTCTCGCGGGAGCCGCCCCACCCCGCCCCGCCCCGCCCCGCCCCGCCCCGCCCCGCCGCCGGGTCCGGCCGGGCAACACACGGGCCGTGCATGTGCATCGACATGAGCAGCAATCTGATTTGGTCCTAATTAGCCGCAGTCAGGAGCGCGACAGCAAAGAGCTGCAGCCTCGCCGAACCGGACGAATAACCCGAACATTTTATTATTCTTTAAAACGCGTCAGTCCTTTCCTTTATTTGCGAGTCGCTGTCAGCCGGTACAAGCGCGGCACGCGGACCCCTTCTACCGCCCCTGGATCCTGGAGGGCGGCTAGCCCTAGCCGGCGGCACCTTTCGGCCAGATAACCTTTCTTGCTCCCGCGTTTTCCAGCCTACCGTCGATTTGTACGTGCACGGTTAGAGAGAGAGGGAGGAAGAGAGGGAGAGATTACGAGAAAGAGAGAGGGAATACTCTCTAATACAATCAGCACAGTGCAGGTCTGCACTTAAACTGGCCTACTACCCCTTCTAACATTCATTTACTCCATTCGTTTCCCATAACACTACAAGAAAAACATAATAATCATCAGTAAAAGCAATAATAAATAGAGAATTAAAACGCCGACTAGAAATATCCACCTTTTGTGAATGCCGTCCAGCTTACCTGTCGGTTTTGATTCAAGAAGGCAAAGGGAAGTGCCGGCCGCTGCACATTTTTTCCCAGTGTTGGAGAAGTCAGTCGGACGCCGTCGGTCGGCGGCGCGCCGCCCCGGCCGGCCCCGGCCCCGCCCCGGTCGCCGTCTCAAATGGCTGCAAAACAAGCGCGTAGGAGTCATTCATTAGGGCGGCGAAAACACTCCGAGTGTGGAATAAGTTTTTGCCAAATAAGCGAGACTAGAAGCCCGCCGCCGCGACGCGCCGCCCGCCCCGCCGGCCACGCCCGCGGGCATGCACAGCGAAAGCCGCGGCCCGGCCGGGGTGCGGAGGAGGGGAGGGAGGGGGTGGGGGCAGGCCAAGGTAAAAGACGACAGGTTAGCAAGGACGGTCCCCTTACACTGCGTCACGTTACCCGGAATTGATGGCGCGCAGGCCATGCAGGCCGCGCCGCGCCACGCCACGCCACGCCGCCACCCAGACGCCAGGCCAGGGAGAGGTGGAGGAGGAAGTTCATAGCGCTCGCCTCGCCTCGCCGCGCGCCGGGCCGCGCCGGGCCGGGCTGGGCCGCTCTATGTTCAGTCAGCAACACCTCCGGCGAGTGAGTCACAGCCGTTATCCCGCCCAGCAAAAGCTGCGAAATGCACTGAATATTCGTGCAAAAAAAAAAAAAATGTTAAGAGCACCCACCCCGCCTGCGTGACCACGGAGGTGTTTGCTATGCTAAGCGCCGCGCGCAGCCGCGACTTGGAGCGGTGTAGGCACGGGGACGATTTCTGACCCCGCCTGGGTGTGGGTGACCCACACATACTCCCGCTCGCTACTTTGTTGCCTCTCTTTGCAGATGCGGCAAAAAAAGAGAGGGGACGTCGTGGCGTCGCGCCGCGCCAAACTCGCACCATCCATCAGAGTGCGATCCGTCAGGTGGTAATGGTCCGCCTTAGCCACGGCGCCGGGCCCGGACCCGGTCCCAGTCCGGCCGGCCGCAGGGCCAGGCACCAGGCAGGCGCTACGATTCAGAAATATCCCCGACACGTGGACGAGCAGGTAGGCAAGCAGCACGCCTCGCTGCGCGGCGGGTCTGCCTACCCTGGAGGCGCCGTGCGGTTAGGCGGGCCCGCAGCGCCGCAGGCGTGTATGGGATGCACAGGGACAGGGGACGCCCGCCGCCCCGCCCACCTCACAGACCTTATAGGAGCTTAACGGCCGCCCGGCGGAGCGCGGCGGGGTCAGGCATGGAGCATGGGGCACAACTGTACGGTGGGGCCGGGGCGGGCGGGGCGGGCGGGGCGGGCGCAAACGGAACGTGCTGGAGAGTCCGTGTGCGCTGACGGCGGTGACATTTGACCAGACCACGCACCGCACCACCCAGTAGTGGGGCCACGGGCGGGGCGGGGCGGGGCGGGGCGGCCTCTACGCGAGGTCCTCATTGCACGCCTATGTCCCGGGCCCGGCCCGGGGCACCGCTGCAACACAAAAAAAAGAAACCGTCTGTGTGTGTATGTTTGCGCGCGTGTGTGTGTGTGTGTGTGTGGCCGGGCGGCGGCGGTGGTGGTCCGCTCCAGTGTGGTCACGCATCCGTTTATCTCCACCCCATCTCTGGGACACTTTCCTCCCAAACGAGCACGGTTTAGGTTTAAGCAGTCCACACAACACACATACATATTCCGTGTACACATGCCGCCCTTCCCCGCCCGGCCCGGCCCGCCTGCCACCGCCGGTAGCAGCAGGACGCGCAGGGCCAGCCAGCAGGACCCGCAGGAGAAGGAGCAGAGGACCTGCCGCCCCGGTAGCGCAGCGCGGCGTGCCAGTGTCATGGACCCGGCCCGGCCCGGCCCGGGGCCCGGGGCCCGGGCGCATTGCGGGTGCATAAGGGTCTTCTCCGTTCCCTCTCCCCCCCTTTCTCTCTCTAACTCCTCTCTCCTAACACGCGCGTGCACACACACACACATACGACTGAGACCCGGTGGTGCTAAACAATGGGTCTGAACTCGCCAGTAAACTGCCCGAGTCAAGCCGTTTCCCGCCCGCACGTAGGAGTCGACTCCTAATTTTAAAAGCAACTTCATAAAGTGCACCAAAAAATGAATGAAGAAATAAAGATAATTATTATTCCTCGGCGATGCGTCCGGCACAGTAATGATGTGTTTCGGCGCGAGCACACACACATGCAAGCGCATGCAAGGGGAGTTCCGTCAAGCACGTACCGCCCAGTGCCGATTAAAATTTGTACTGTGCGCCAAAAATTTGTACTCAATGTCTGACGGAGCTTGCAAGGGGTCCTCGAATAAGCGCCTTACCGAGCGAGGGTAGGCAACCCGGCACGCACGCCTGCACGCGGTACAGTATCACAAAGGGAACGCGGGCCGCACGGGACCGCACCGGGGCGGGACACCCGCTGTATTGCTATTTGCGCACGGGCCGGGCGTTCCGCCCCGCCCCGCAACGCTCCTGGCACGCCCCGCCCCGCCCCGCCCGTAAGCACCGGCCGTGAGGCGCCATGAGGCATGACCTGGCAGGTGCGGCTAGTGTGGCGGGGCGGGGCGGGGCGGGGCGGGGCGGGGCGTGGCGGGGCGGGTCTGACTTACGCACGGCGGGAATGGCGGGGGCGGTCCTCCAGCACTTCGTCAGCGCGCGCCGCGCCGTCGGGCTGAGCTAAGCTTGTCCTTCCCTTTCGCTCCACTTCCATCCCTCTCTGTCCACCTCCCAGACGGACCGCCCCTCTCCCTCTCTCTCTCACACACACGCACAGCCGCAGCGGCGCCTGGAGTGTAATCACGCCGAAGTAAAACGGCGCGGTCGTGCTCTCCATATTGGTTTGTCGCAGTCCGCCGCCCGCCACGCCCCGCCACGCCCGGCGCGTGGTCGTTTGCGGGCATGACAAGGGTCGCGAGGGTCGCACTTGGTCAATTGCGGGCAGGCCGTACCTGGATGGCCGTTCGAACGAATCCCAACCGATTTCTTTCAGTTTGTAATTGTTCTGTCGCTTAGCTTTTCTTAAAATTATAAACATATAAAATTATAAACGTAATCCTATTACTATCCGACCACAGAACTGTCAGGAACAAAAAAAAAAAAAAAAAAAAATGGTGGGTGTTGAACTACCGTCTCCTGGCGCAATAGCCAGTGCCGATACCAATGACGCTACGCGGCCGGCCTTTTGCCGCAGGGAGAGCAGGCGTGCTGATGACACCGGCTTCGTTTCTTCGGTATGACTGCGGCTTCTCGCAGCATGACGCCTAGTGGTCCGGCATCTGGAAGTGTGGCGTCGTAGCCGTGCCGGCATAGTGTCCGCCCGGACAGCCGCTGAACGCGGGTTCAAATCTTCCCCCAACATTTAATTTTTCTGAGGACAATGACAACTTGGAGTGGAATTCAAGCCCCCCATTTCAACCGAGCTCCCTCGTGGAAGCGCCGACGGTCTAGTGGTTACAATGATCTCCACGAAAACCGAACGGGGTGTCTGTGAGACTCGGCACATGGGTTCAATCCCGTGCCCGCGGCTGTGGTGGTCGTGGGGTCATAAGTCCTAGAATCTGGCTCCTAAAACAGCGCTTCCATGACTGGAGTGGGAGCCGGTCAGTGCAGGTGTACCAGCCGCACGCTTAGTCTCCCGCAAAAACCTTCTTTCTGCTCTTCTCCTCTATCGTCTTTCTTCTACCTCCACTGACCGGTCAAGCGGTCCGGTGGTGCCTTGTCTGTGGTCTGAAATGCTACCTACGGCTTCAAGGCGCTGTTTAAATAGGGTAGTACGGCGGGCCTGACGGGCCACCAGCCTTAAGCGGGGGCTCTCTTCGGAGAGTACATCTAGTGCCCGTGGGGTGGTGGTCGCCGGGAACACACCGGATCCCATCAGAACTCCGAAGTTAAGCCGGCGGGGCTCGCACGGTGCGAGTAAGGTAGGGGTTCTCCCAATTTTTGCAGTTTTTCTTTTCTTTTATTTAGTTATAAAGTTGAGGTGGCGTACAATTTTTCCGGCGCATCCTCCGGCCCGATCATCTCTGATACACATACCTTCTCCAATTTACCCGTGTAAAGTCCCAAGCCCGGTACGCTTTGAATGGAACTGAAAAAAATTTCCCCCAGCTTTCGATATGTTGTTACCCAGGCTTCAAAACGCCCAGAAAAGTGTATCTTGTGCGAACAATATTTCAAGCCGACACTTAGAAAAATTCCGATCAAGAAAGGGCACCCGGTAGTGTTTTCCGTCTAAGTCCCCGGTGCATCCTCCGGCCTGATCCTCTGCGATACATATTCCTTCTGCAATTTACCCGTGTAAACAAGGTCGGACAGCGCTTTTTCGAATTTCGGGGAAATCGCCAGGTCGGACAGAGATAGGTGACATACACCCGCAGCTTCCCGGAATCGGCCATCCAGGTACCGCCTGGCCCGCAATCGACCAAGTACGACCCTCGCGACCCCTGTCATGCCCGCAAACGACACAACGCCGCCACGCCCACGTGCGGGGTCACCTCACCGTGTCATGTCAATCTGGGGCCAACTGCACTGACTTACTCACGGGCGTGCGTGCGCGTGCCGCGAGGGAAGAACTCACCTCCAGCGCGGAGCGTAAATGCCGTCGTACCGAGAGGCCCGCTCGCCTTCTCTCTCTCTCTCTCTGCTACGCCCCTGCAGGCCACCGGGCGGCACCCTCCGCGCGGGCCTCCTCGCGGCGCGGCGTGGCGTGGCGTGGCGCGGCACTTGATTGCAGACTCAGTTACACACACATACCGTTTCGAATGCCGGCCGCCAATGACCGCCGCGGTGCGGCGGGGCTGCGTCCGAGAGGCCCGCGCCCGCCCCGCCCGCCCCGGCCCGTCGCCTCCCGCCCACCCCGCACGCAGCCCGGCCGGGGAGGCGGCGGCGTGGCCCCGCATATGGCGGACCCGCTGATTACGCGCCATTTACAAATCGCTGTTCAAAGCGAAATGTCTTTTAAAAACCGACTGCGACACCCGCGCCGCCGCGCGCGGGTTCCAATCCCGGCGCGAGTGCTCGCATAATTTTAAGTTGTTCCAAATCGACGACACACATTTACAAGGTGCAGCCGGCGCGCGCTCCCGCAATCTCCCGCCGTCCCAAGCCCCTAACAGGAGAAGAGGCGAGATTTAGTGCGCCTGTTCCTCGCGCCAAAAACAGCGGCGATGAGAGTAGCCCGGCCCGGCCCGGTCGCGTCCGGCAGATAATCAACCGGTAGCGCAGCGCGGTATCGCTCGCGCCGCGCGCGCGGTGACTTAGGGCGGCTGCGGGGCGTTAATAACGTGAGGTCTGCATTAGGAGGGTCCGCTGGCCGGCCGGGCCGGGCCGGGCCGGGCCGCGATGAATTGGTCTAGCGTAATCACACGCAGATGGGGCGCGGGCCGGGCCGGGGCCGCCGGGTCATAAAACGATATTAAACTGACGCGCTCCGCTCGAGAGCGCGTTTGATTGGGGCTTCCGTAAAGTGGCCCTCGACAGGAGTCAAGTTTAGTTCCTGGCGGTGAAATCGGACATATCGACGACGTCTAATGCGCCGAGGTTGCATCGCCGCGGCCCGGCCCGGCACGGCCGCGCGTACAGCAGCAGCGGTGCGGGGTATCATTTTTAAACGACTTGTTCGGTCAAACGTAGGAAGGAGAAGAAGAGCTTGCTACGCTGCCGTGTGAACCTCAGGCAGGGCAGGGCCGGGCGCCCTGCAGAAGCGGGGCATTAGCGCGTTAGGCCGTAAGCTGCAGCAGCCGCGGCCAGGCCAACATCGACAGCCGCGATATCGTAAAGATTCGAAAATAAAATAACTCGGGGGCTGAGCAGAGCATTGCTGCAGCGAGGTGCGCCGCCGTGCACTGCCGTGCGCGAGGTAAGCCCGGGATTTATCGTCCCGGGCGGCCGAGGCGTGGAGGCCCCGCGCCGCCCCGCGCCGCCCTGCCCCGCCCCGCGCTCCAGCCTCCCCCGCATGCAAGCCTGATCGCCTCCATTCGTCATCGGGGAAGAGAGAGTGAGACAGAGAGAGAGAGTGAGACAGAGACAGAGAGAGAGAGAGAGAGAGAGGCCGACAGAGCAATCGATAAATATACTTCCTGCTACTGATCTATTCCGTTACTCCGATCTGCTCTGCTCTGCGTATATATGCACTCTGTTGAAATTATTTGTCATTGCAACGCGCCGACATTGTCCGTCCGCAGGCCAGAGTAGAGCGTATTTGAATTCATCATCTCACTACCGTGAGCTCTTCCCGTGGATAGTACCTCTGTCTCTCTCTCTCTCTTGTTTCCCATCTCTTTACGGGCGCGGCCCGGGGGAGCGCGACCGCATGGGGTCACTCCCGCGGCGGAGCGCCGCGCCGCGCCCTGCTGCATGCCCGTGCACTACTATACGTTGTTGCGCGTGGGCGTCTTATACCGCCTCAAAACTGAGAGTATCTATTCCCCCTCTGACAAGACCGCCTCCCGCCCGCGCCCGGCCCGGCCCGGCCCGGCCCGGCCGCGCCGCACCGACCTCGACCGGCCCCAGCCCCGGCCCGGGCAGGCAGGGCCAGGCCAGACTTTTCAATATCTCTGGCCGATGATGTATGTTTCGTCATTACGTATCTAATGGCGCTGCGCGGCGCGGCGCGGAGATGGAGCTGTGCAGGCCGGCCGGCCAGAGTGTTGTAGCGCGGCCGGGCAACGGCGCGGGCGCGCCACTGGCATTGTAGGAGGAATCCGTAGGAGTCGATTAAATCATTTAATTAATGGAACTGCGCCTGCCTTTGGCTTCCTCTTATTGATTTGTGTTCCGATCGTTGGAGGCTGCGGCGGACCCAGAAAACAAAATCAATTTGAGGCTACGCGATTTGCCTGCTCCTACTGATGTACAATATAGTTAGTTCACCACTATTGGCAAAAGATATGAATGTGAGCAAAGAAAGAGGTCTGTGGGACGTCTTGTCGATGCACCATTCGCTGACGAGGATTTAAAAGTGACCATTTTAAAAGCGTCCATATCTTTTGTGACCTACTCAGCGCCCTAGTGCGAGAAGCAGAGAGGCCGCCACTGGGCAGGACAGCAGGGAGAGAGAGGGGGGGGGGGAGGAGAGATGCAGAGAGGAGAGCTCTGGCCAGAGAGGCTCCGCGCGCACTGGTCTGGGTTCGTTCCACTCGGCGGCACACGATTTGAGAAACGCAGGTGCCGTTTCACCGATAACCGTATAACTCCCCATTTATGGGGGCCGAGTCGACCACGGCAAGGCACGCCCTGCCCAAGGGCCGGCGCGCGCGCCCGCCTCTGTGTGTGTGTGTGTGTGTGAGCCCCATTCCTCGCAGTGTAGAGTTGCCTGCTGATGCATGTGATAATTCTTGCCGATAAAAATCCGCAATTAGCGTCATGTCTGTTAACACAAAGTAGTACTAGGGCGTGGCGGGCCGGGGCGGGGCGCAGTGGGGCGGGGCAGTGGCAGGGCTAGCCGGGGCGCCATCCAGCTTCCGGGTCGAATGCAAATGGGAAGTACACTCGCTGAATGCGCTGCAAGGCACCAGCAGCGGATAACAAACGTGGGCAACGTTTCGTTTTTTTGTTTTTTTTTTGTGTGTGTCCTCTTCCCGTTTTCTGAGAACTTTTTTTTTTGAGAGAGAAGGGGGTGAGGGAGATTCTTTAGGCGTTCTAGTCGTTAGCATGACTTCTCATCCCCTCAGTTCATCCTCGTCTGCATCGAAGAACTCGTAGAATAACTTATGCAAGGTTCTGACAGTTTTATATGCGTCATCTTCCTTGATTTCTTTTCGCCGTCAGTACGGCTTTTATTCAGAGAGGAGAGGGCCTCGCGGGCCCCGCCGCGCCGCGCCGACCCCCTCACCCGTTTCTAGAGATTTTCCGGCAGCCGTTTCGCCCGCCCCGGGGACTTCTGAAAGATAAATTATGCCCGAAATCACGAGGCGATTTTTAGCACACACTCATAAACAAAATAAACGACAAAGGAGAGAAAGAGAAAACTCGTATTTTAGCTCATGGCTGTTTCCACAATGACAATAGTATGTCGTAGGAAGTGGTCTCGTGTCGTGTAGCTAGCTTCTTTGATGTTGGGTCCTTGACTTTGAAACATTTAGCCCCGAACAATAAACGCGCCCTGCCCTAACGCAAGAGGGGGCGGGGGGGGGGGGGGGGGCAGGGGGGCGGCGCAGTGAGCGGGGGTGGGGAGGAGGTGGGGGGAGCGGGCGGAGCGGGGACAGGTATGTGGAGCAGTTCGACTGCTGATCTAAAAAAACTCAATAAAGACACCTTTCCCAGCAAAACAAAGTTGCTACAAATTTCGCGTTTTTCGCGCACCATGCTCGCCGCTGCCTTTAGTTTAAAAACGAGGGGGTGGGGCACGTAAGTACATATGGTTGATGGGTTGATGGCTCCCTTTAACTCGCCGATCGTTGAAAGGAGCGAGAGTGAGGTGGACATACGGAGCGAGTGAGGGACGGAGAGAGAGAGAGAGAGAGAGACAGACGAATTGGACGGCCGCCACGCTCACAACATCCACTCCTCGGGAAGCTGATGAAGAATGGTGAAGCCTGATGCCAACTCATAAAGTCAGAGTCGCAAGGTAGAGGCGAGTTAGACTCGTTCGAAAGCACTCCATCTGGTTCTGCTATATCCACGACAAGAAAATTACAACAACCTCCGGTCAAAGCTATTCCGCGCAAAGCGCCGCGCGCAAACTTACACACACACACGAGCAAATTTTTTTCACCCCGCGAATTGACAACAAACAGGTCACTTACTGACGCGCCCCGCTATGCCGTCCTGTCCTCGGAGGTGCTGGCCGGGTAGTGACAACACCTCAGCGGGCGGGGGGCGCGGGGCGCGGGCAGCAAGCAGCAACAAAACACCCGCGAGCTCGGCCAGTTTTACCCGCAGCCCAGCCATTCACCCAGCGTCGCCGGCTCGGTTTCTTTTTTCGCGACAACCACACACACACACACACACACACACACACACACACACACTGGCTTAGGCAGTGTCAGCCCGATTCAGTCATGATGGCGGACGGGACGGACAGAGAGGTTGGGTCCGTCCCGCGCGCCTAGTCGAGTGAGTGACTTACAGCACGGCACACCCGCGTGCTGTAGCCGCCCGAGAGAAATGCTATGGTCGCGCCGCGCCACGTGCCGCGTTGTGGTGTGGCGGGGCGGGGCGGGGCGGGGCGGGGCGGGGCGCGGCGGGGCTCAGCGTGGGTGCGAGTGCTGTACACTGTACATCGCACAGGGCGCGCGTGCACAGCGGAGGCGGCCGTGCCATTCACACTCACTGCCCGACTCTGCCGCGTGTGACGCTCGGCTCGGCGTGCCACACTCGTGTATCGCCTATGTATGTGGTGCGGGAGCGGGTTCAAGATTATTTTTCGGTTCCCTCGCATAGACGATACGCCGCCTGCCTCCTCCAATTGACAGCTCCCTCCGCTGGTGTGCCACGGCGACGACGCGAGAGAGCGAGAGAGAGAGAGAGATAAAGAAGAGAAAACAATATACTTTCTTGCGGCAATAGTTTGAAAGTGACGCATGCGCCCCGCCCCGCCCCGCCCCGCCCCGCCCCGCCCCGCCCGCTCGGTTGGCTCATGTCGCACACCCACGGCACGGCGCACCTGCGGCGCGGCGCGGCGCGTCGCGGCATTAGCGGGGGCATTAGCGAAACACTCTCACGCGGATGCCTCGTGCTGCTCAACGCTCAGACTATACGTATATTTGGGTTTTCCTGTTGGAGATTATGATGGAAAAAATGGTCATCAAACCACCTTTTTTTTTCTATCGCAGGGAGACGAGGGGAGAGAGAGAAAGAGAGCGAGAGAGAGGGGGGCGGGTGAAGAAGATAGCAAGCACCCTCAGCAAAGTAAACTGCGAGCACCTGTTGCATGCCAATGGTCGGATGCATGGCATACCTACCGCGCTGGTGCGGCGGGGCGTGGCGGGCCGGGGCCAGGAGGGTGCACCGAGGAGTACATCACCTGCCTCCCCCCTCCCCCCAGCAGCACCTCGCCTCTCTGCCTCTCTATTGTTTCAATCATTTTACTGCCCGCTCCTCTCTGCTCCGCTCTATGTCCCTCCACCCGCGACCTCCACCACTACCACCGCACCACCGTTAGCATACACAGCCTAGCCTAAATTCCACACTTGAGAGGGACAGGGAGAGGGAGAGAGAGAGAGAGAGAGAGAGAGAGAGAGAGAGAGAGAGAGAGAGAGAGAGAGAGAGAGAGAGAGAGAGAGAGAGAGAGAGAGAGAGAGAGAGAACTGCTTCTGCACGGGTCGCGTATTACACCCGTATCCGTCCGTCGTGACAAATCACTCATCCCGCTGCTCGTAAAACTTTGACGGATGTCTTTCCTCCTCCTCCTCCCGACACGATGATTCGCGTGAAAACAGCAGACACGCGAACCGAGAGAGGGAGAGAGAGAGAGGAGGGGGGAGCTGGAGAGACTTGAGTGATTCCATGTGTGCGACCGCGAGGTGGAGGTGGATGTCGGAGGGGAGGGGGAGAGTGCAGCCGCTGCGGCCGAACCTTTCACGCCCCGGAGGCGGAAAATCGGACACGACCAAAATAAGGCATCCGCGCTAAACGCCTAGATTTCGACCGCAAAATGAAGGTGGATTGAGAAAGAGGAAGGGGGGCGGGAATAGGAGCAGGGCGGAGTGATGAGAACAAAAGAGGATGGACCGCGAACCACCGGCGTGGCGAGGCGGGGCGGGGCGGGGCGAGGCGGGTGAGGAGAGAGCCTTAATCGGGGCGCACTGCTGCGGCCGGATTGGATAACTGTGTTAGCGGGCGGGGCGGGGCGGGGCGAGGCGGGAGGGGAGCGCCCGGCGCGGCCCGCCGAGCTAGGCTGTGCGCCGGGTTGCCTACCCGCCCGCTGCCAGGCGCCCTGCCGGGCCGGGCCCCGGTCTGCTGCCGGCTAGGGCAGCGCGCAGCGCTGACAGCGGCGCGCGGCGCGGCGGAGCCTCTCCGCTTGGCACATTTCAGATATACCTCATGATCGTGAGACGTAACGCACCATAGAGTCCTCTACCGTATATTTTAAGAACCGAAGATGAAACGGAAAAGTGTCTAGCCGAGAGTGGAGTTGAAATTTCAACGATTGAAAACACGGTCGGGATCTCAGCACGCGGGTGTCGGGTCGGAGTGACCCGCTGCGGTGAGACGCGGAGCTCGGGCCGGGCGGCCCACTTCCGAATGAGTGCCGGGCCGGGGCGGGCCGGGGCGGGCCGGGCAACAGGGCCCCCGCCCCGCCGCGCCCCGCTCACCGAGTCGCCGGCGTGCGGCGTACATATGAGTTCATCTACGGGCCGCTAAATTGGATTCTCTGGGAGTTCGGCAGCCGAATCTAGTAGTAGCGGTGTAGTGGGCCGGCGAGGGGCCGGGCGGGGCGGGGCGGCGTGCCATATCCTATAACCTGGAGCCGCGGGAACGAAACGAACCGAGGGCCGCTATTACGCTACTGAGCCCGCCCCGCCCCACGGTGGGGCTTCACCAAGACGGGAGGGGGCCACAGAGACGGGGGGAAGGGCCTGGCGGGGGCGGGGGACGGGGCGGGGCCATAACGCCACGCGCGGTCGCGGACCTCGCCGTCGTGTACCCCGCCACGCTACGCCAGGCCGCCGGAAACGCCAGATTGGACGTGGTTCCGCCTCACATTAGCACTGCGGCTGGTCAACTCTGGGCAGGAATGTGGCCGGCCGGTGCCCCTGCAAGGACTGGAATGTCGTCTGCCGCCCCGCCCCACTCCGCCCCGCCCCGCCGCGCCCGTCGGGGGGCCCCGCCCCGCGGCGCGACCCAGCCGTCGAATATCGTTCTGGGAAGGACCTGCTGCTGCAGCGGGTACGCCCCGCCCCGCCCCGCCCCGCGCGGACCGACAGGTGAAGTTGGCGACAGGGTCATACGCTTCGCTGTACAATTGCCCTTCCCTCTCCTTTAAAACACCCTACATCATATTTCATTTTATTTTTGCGTTTTACGAGCTGCTGGTAAAACCTATAAAATGTCGAAGGGACAAAATTTTTCAGCCGACACTTGTTGCTGCGGCGGCGGCGGCGTCGAGTCGGCGCTGCACTTTGGCATATCATCAGCCGGTTGAGCCGGGCCGGGCCGGGCCGGGCCGCCGCGGCTCCGCACGAGAGGAGGACAAATTTATGGAGATTCGTTTAATTGTTACCGCAGGCGTTAATGCGACGCGACGCGCCGCGCCGAGGAGGTGTTTATGGCGGCTAGGAGCGCCAAACTTATTGGCAATAATACTAATTGACGCAGGACCGGGCCGGGCCGGGCCGGGCAGGAGGACAGGGCTGTGACTCGCGGTTCTCATGCACCTCTGCGAGCAGTGCGGCAGCGGTAAGCGGGGCGGGGCGGCATGTGTGAGTGCGAGAGAGAAAGAGAGAGCGCCAGTCATCCTGACAGCAGCGCGTCCTCGCCCCGCGCGGCAGGGGCAGGAGGACAGCTGTTCAGATGAGGGACTTCTTGTTTCGCGCGAGACACAATCATCTAGACTGAACCGCGCGCCGCGCCGCGCCGCGCTCACTGCTCGTGCGACTTTAATCCGAAACAACAAAGCTAAACGCGGGGTAATGGCGAAGAAACACACACACACAAACACTGGCAAAAAAGCCTTCAAAGTGGCGGGCGGGTGTGCACTCACTCCACTTAGGCCCCCCCTGCGCCCGCCGGGGCGACGCTTGGCTATTCTCACAATTAGCGGGCTGACGAAGATCTGGCAAGCTCTCAAAGGGGGCTCATGCGCAGTGGGGGATTACGTAGGTGCGAGCGAGGGAGAGAGGGAGAGAGAGAGGGAGGGAGAGAGGGAGAGAGAGGGAGAGAGAGGGAGAGAGAGGGAGAGAGAGAGAGAGAGAGGGAGAGAGAGAGAGGGAGAGAGAGGGAGAGAGAGGGAGAGAGAGAGAGAGAGAGAGAGAGAGAGAGGGAGTCGGTGTGCGACACTGTGGGTGGCTGCCAAGTACCAGGTGGCCGCGCGTCGCACGCCGCTCTCCCGACGCCCCCTACTACGCCCACGCCCCCGCGCACGACAGCGATTTCGCGAATTTTATTATTCTGGCGTAAATTACGTTGCAACGTTGTGATTCGTCAGGGCAGGCTGTCGGAACGGCGGAGTAACGTAGTGCCTCGTCTCCTAGAAAACGCTACACACTCACACACACACAGCAGCAGCATGCGAGGGAGGAGGAGGTAGGGGGTGCTTTACACATTCATACAAACCTGCTGCACACGCCGGCCCTCTCTCTCTAGCGCCGCTGGGTCGCTGGCCCGGGCCGCAGCCGCCGCGCCGCCGCGAGGACATTCGTCCGTCGTAAAGGTGGCTCGTGACAGTAAGTTGCCAGGATCGTTGATAGCCATCTGTCAGGGGGGGCTTGAGTCGCGGCCCCCGGTCACCCGACGGTGACAAGTCCATGCGGGAGGTCCTTCTCCCCGGCCGGTGCGGCGCGGCGCGGCCCGGCCCGGCCTGCACGTCTAATTGTGCTGTAGGTATTATTGTGGGCAGCGGACGGGACCCTGCCCTGCCCTCCGTGAAGGAGACGTGACGCCTCGCCGCGGAGGTTCACCGCCGCAGCGCAGCGCAGCGCACCGCCGAGCCCAGCCGCGCAGCCAAAGCTGCCAAAAAGGAATTGGTGCTGACGGATTCTGCGCGCTGGGCCAACGGTCCTCCATAGGGGAGCGTGGGGGCGAGCAGAGCAGGGCCATCGGGTCGCAGACCTGCCGCAGAGAGAGAGAGAGAAATAACTTAAGAATAACCAGATAAAAAGAGTCCGCTTGTGACAAACAGAAACACTACACTGTAATTTTGGGGTGCTTAGTGGTTGCACGCCTAGGCGTACAGTTTTGAGTGTTATACGCCTTGGCGTACTGTGGGTACACACCTTTGACGTACAATGACTGCACACCTTTCTCTATGCATGTTCTAAAGGCCCACCTTTTGGTGTACAGACATTGTACACCTTTGGCACAGTTGTGGTAGTTAATTTGTTACTTTAGAACATGCATAGAGAAAGGTGTGCTGTCATTGTACGCCAAAGGTGTGTACCCACAGTACGCCAAGGCGTATAACACTCAAAACTGTACGCCTAGGCGTACAACCACTAAGCACCCCAAAATTACAGTGTAGACACCAAATTGTTCGATAAGAATGAATGGCTCTTTACCTCGCGGCGAGTGTGCGGAGGGAATCACGTGGTCACGCGGAAGTGGAGTGGGCGTGCGCGTGATATGCGAGCCGCGGACACGGTGGGCCGCGCCCCGCCCCGCCCCGCCCCGCCCCGCCCCGCCCCGCCCCGCCCCGCCCCGCCCCGCCCCGCCGCGCCCCGCCACGCCTCCCTTCACTTATCAGCGGACAGCAGAAATAGCTCACTCTGGCGCTGATTCATGGCTGGCTCTGAAAACAAACAACGGCCCGGGGATAAAAACTCGAATGTGTGAACAAAATCCCTCCACTGCAGCAGGGAGAACCGTATCAATTTCAGGGAGGATACCTGCTGCAAAGAATTATGAAGCCACTTGGTCAGGAGGAGAAGAAGAAGAAGGAGAAGAAGAAGAGGGAAAAAAGACCCTCAGCGGGGCGGGGCGGGACGGGCCTTCGCGGGGCTGAAACCTTAGAAGATCACACACAAGCGACCGACCGGCAGGGCCAAGCAACAGCCCTTCAAGGGAAGGGGAGAGACTTCGCGGGGTGGGGTGGGGTGGGGTGGGGTGGGGTGGGGTGGGGTGGGGCGGGGTGGAGTGAGGCGTTCTGAGGGATGGTCGGTCCAGCCAGTCAGGGCTGAGGGTGGAGGTGATAAAGACTCTAGGTTGCCGCAGCAAACAGCGGCTTATCCGTCGGGATGGTAGACTTCCGTATCTAAAAATGACGATTGTGATTTTATTTTTGCCTGAGGTGCAGCAGGCCGCAGGTGGCCGGCGCGTGCACCAGCGCAGCGCATGCACATCACTCACTGCGTGCAGCCGGTCCCAGCCCAGCCCGCGCGCACACCTTGTGGATTACGCTCAAACCAAGTGTTCTGCGTCGGCCACACCAAGCGTTTATGCTCACACAACGACCTCGTTAACATGAAACATGTCGAAATGTCTCCCGGGCCGGGCGGAGGAGGCAGAGGGTCGAAGAGGGACGGGACGGGAGGGCGCCCTTATAAATGGCGCTGCACTCTAGCGCGCCCGGCCCGGCGCGGCCCGGCGCGGACGGAACGGCCTCCACGCACGAAGATCCGCGTCCAAGACCCATCCCCCTCCCTTCCTCCCCGCAGGCCGCGGGCCCCAGCCGCGGGGCGGAGGGGGCTGCCGAGGACCTTGAAGCTGAGACGCCCGCTGTCATCAGCTGCAACGTGACACCGAGTTTGATTGGTTTTTGCGGAAATTCAAGACTTGCCCGCGGAAGAGGCTCCGCTGCGGCCACGATATGGCAGAGAGGACTCCCTAAAGCGCGCGCGCCCCCGATAGTAAAAGTAATTTTTTTTTCCCCCGCGTTTCTCTCGCAAGTAACGACGAGTTGAACGTGGTGTTTTAGACCCCGTCAGCGAAATTTACTCCCCCATTAATTAAAAGCAATTTCTCATGTATTTATGTGCAGTGTGTGTTGGGGAGGGGGGGGGCACAGATCGATGTGATGGCGGACTCTCAGAAGTATTAGGGAGATTTTGCGGGACCATAGGAATAAGGGAAATAAAAACCCTGCCCGTTTTGATTTCACCATGCCCCCGCTGTCGGGTCGGGGGTTTATATCTCTTGTCTAGTTCCCAAGGTCAAGCGTTTTTCTCCGCGCGCGACCAGCCACCGGTAAGCCTCGCGTCCCCCCCCCCCTCTCCCAAACCTGGGCAGGGGTGACTTGTGTTAGGAGTGGGGGAGGGGGGACGGAAGGAGGGTAAGTGACAGCCGGGGCTCGGCCCGGAGCCCGAGGGATAGGGAGGCTCGCACAGGTGAGAGGGGTGAGGAGAGAGGGAGAGGGTGAGAGAGAGGGGGAGGGGGGGGGGCGGGGTGAAGAGTGTCAAGGTGAGCGCCCGGCAGGGGCGTAGGTAGGTTCTGAAAAGTGGGGGGAAGGGGGGGGGGTGGCACGTGGTGTGTGTTGCCTATCTCGAATGGGCCGTACATTTAAAATTAACCCCCCCCCCCTTTTTTTTTTTTGCTAAAACTAGAGAAGTGTCCGGGTTTTCCAGACACTTTTGCGATTTATCTTTGTAAGCAGCCAGCCATCGATATTCAGGGTAAATTTATTAACCATCGCCTGCAAAAGTGGGGGGCCCGCGGCGACCGCCCCAACCTCGGAAAGGGAAGGGGGGGGGGGCAATAGGCTTCTACGCCCCTGGCGGCGGGGAGAGGAAGGCGAGACGGAAAGTAAAAGTGTCGCCCGCGGCGGTCCAATTTTCGGCAAACATCCATAGAGGGAAACTGGAAAGCTGCGGGGAAGCCCCGGCGCTGTACTGAATACGCGAAAGGCCCAAGCCCGCCAAGCCGGGCGGGGCGCGGGGCGCGGGGCGGCTCGAGGAGGGATCTAGGGTGGCGGGGCGGGGCGGGGCGGGGCGGGGCGGGGCGGCTCGCAGGGGCACGGTTTCCTATCCCTGCGCCCTTGAACCTTTCACTGGGGGCGCTGGAGGGAGGGCCGGGCCGGGCCGGGCTGGGCCCTGTCTGTTGACTCTGTGCAGTTCTCCTCCAGCGAGGAGCCCAGCCCAGCCCCAGCCCGCCGCGCCGCTCCCGTTGACAAGCTCTCCTTATTCGCAGTGTATCGGGGATGTGGCGGGCCGGGCGTGGCGCCCGGTTTGCAGGCGGCATCACACCATCCATCTCGGTGACAGCGGCGGGCCGGGCCGGGCCGGGCCGGGCAGGACCAGCCTCCATAAAACAAGGAATGCGCGCATATTCGCGCGGGCAATAATTGTTACTCGCACGCGTAATGTTAGAAATTGCAACGCGGCGACACGACACACGGCACACGCGCTGCGCTGCGCTGCCTGTTGCAACACTCGCGCCCGACCCGACTCACTGCCGTCATCTAACCGACGTCCGCGTCAAGTTGTCACGGATACATGCCAGAAACTCGTGGCAATAACTTTTAGTTTTTGCTATACGTTTTGCGTTGTGTTTAAAACTTAATCACTAAGAAAAGTATTCGCTATCGCGATTGATACATTACGAGAAAAGTAAGACTCCCCACAGCGATATACAGTAGCAGTAACACCCCTATCCCTAACAAAGTTTCGGAGTGTATAGGCAGGAGGAGAGACTTATGGATTTGGTATAAGTGTGACTATCAGTGAAAACAGTAATAGTTGTCGTGGTGGTGGAAGCGCGGTGCGGTGCGGCGTGGCAACCACTAACCACCCACGGGCTGCACTCAGCTGCACGCGACGGATAGGGCAGCACCGGGCAGCACAGCGCAGGACAGCACGGCCCGAATCAGTGCACCCCATCTGTTGTTCACATGGCGTGATGTGATGGCGTGAGAGTCGCGCCCCACGCCCCCAAAACTTCATGCATTCAAAAAGGGGAAAAAACGCAACTTTTGTCCCATTTTCCGGAGAGACTACGTGAGTGTCCACCCACGTACACGGTAAAATACGAAACTCCCCTTCTTCTTGGCGTAATAACTCATTTTCGAGCCTCGGAATTATATATTTTTTTTTGCACTGAAATGTTCAGCTCATGCACAAAGCCCAGACGACGTGTAAACGTCACTCCGAAAAGCGTCAAAATAAGCCTGCATGCTCCCAGTGCGGGGCGCAGGTGACTGGACCGGAACCCTCTCGTGACTTACCCCCAGTGTTTTACCCCCGCCTTTCTCAGAGCTCCCTCTCCTCCTCGAGGATGTCGTGGGCGGCTCGGCCCGGGCCCGGCCCGGCCCTGCACTGTGCCCCGGGGCTGCCACACACCTGGACGTGTTGCGTCGCGTGCAACACGCTCGTATGGAAATGCACTCTCGAGATTTGGGACGCGCAGCTCCTTTCAATCTCTCCCTCCCCCCCTTCCCTCTCTCTATCTCCGGGAGCTGGACAATTAGAGCGCCCCGAGCCGAGCAGGAGCCGCAGACGCAACGCATCACCAAGTGAAGAAAGTAAAGAAAATATTTAAAAAAAAATTAAACATATGAAAGCGTTTCTAATGTGGCAGATTTGCGAAAAGTGAAATTTCTATAAAAATACAAATCGGTCGGCAGGCAAGAAAATAAATATATACACATGATGAATGGCGTAAAAGAGCGCCCTCTCGGTAAGGTGTGTGACACGCCTGAAGCAGATCGGCACGCCATAACCCTGCGGGGCGCGCTGCCCCCCGCCCCGCCCCGCCCCGCCCCGCGCCCCCCGCTGATGCACACAGCGTGTCGTGCAAGTTTTTCGTGTCTGCGGTTTCCATTTGGCTCGGCTTTGCTGCTGCTCGGCTCGGCTCGGCCTCAGGGTGACGGTGCGACGTGACCACGCCGGGGCGTGGCGTGGCGTGGCGAGGCGCGCCGTCCTAAGACGTAAATGCACGGCCGTGGGGACCTCTAATGGCGTACACATTAAAACACTTCTTTGCTATCCCTCCCTCCGACCCAAACCACACACGGGGCAGCAGGAATCAAATGAATGTTTTGCTGCCGCGCTCGCAGCGCTCCCTACTGGTCAGATTGAATCGCTCGCGTCGCTCTCTCTCGCTCCCTCTCCCTCTCTCTATCTCGCTCCCGCGGTGTCCAGCAGCCTCGCCGGCCGGCCGGCCAAGGAACGGAACTTGTTTCGCAGCCCGCTCCTCCTCTCTGGCCAGCAGTCTCTATCTCTCTCCCACCAGCGCGACGCGCCCGGCGGGTGTGACAAGGACGGCCGCTAATTACGGCTAACGGATCGCGGCGCGGCGTGGCGCGGGGTGGCTAGACGCGATTTGGATTCCACTAGGTCCGCATTCGTCCTCCGCAACGTCGTCGAGATGACCGTCCTCAGCGTCCATTTGCCTGTGAGTTAAGGTGTTGGCGGAGCCGCACCGGAGCTCGTCCTCGCTCTCTCTCTCTATCTCTCTCGTCGACGGACAGAGAGGGACGGCGAGGGAGATGAGCAGCCCGATGATCGTCCATCGCAACTAAACGAAACGTAGCTCACTGCTGTCCCAGTCGTAGAAACAGACCAGACCGCTAGCGAGAAAATATTCAAGGGGAAACGAAATCGCGGTGGTTCTGAACACCTTGCAAACGGGCCCTGATTCTTTACGGATGGTAAAAGTGCGAATAAGTTTTGGTGTAGGAGGGTGACGCGGCTGCTGCTCACAGTTTTAGGCAAATTACGCGCGGCGTGACCGCGGCGGGGCGGGGCGGGGCGGGGGGGGCGGGGCGGGGCAGGGCGGGGCGGCCAGGCCAGCACGAGCAGCACCCACCGTCACCCGCAGCTCCATGCGCGAGTGAAACCGCAGGCCGAGCTTCATTCCCGGGGACTAGAGAGAGACCTCCAGGTCCTCTGCGCGGGGCGGGGCGGGGCGGGGCGGGGCGGGGCAGGGCAGGGCAGGGCAGGGCTGCCGCGGGCGGGGGTCACGTTTGGGATCGCCCCGGGCAGGGAAGTGTCTTTTGGTAGGGGGTGCTGACTCAGGGAACAAACAATTGGTCCACAGAAAAAAAAATTAAAAAAATAAATAAAAATAAAGACGCGGGTTTTGAACTACTGCCCACCTGGTGCCATGAGCAGTGGCGATACCAATGACGCTACGCGGCCGGCCTAGTAGTGCACGGAGACCAGGCGTACTGATGACACCAGGTTCGTTTCTTCGGTGACTGTGGCTTCTCGCGCAACATGACTGCTAGTGGTCCGGTATTTGGTACCGTGGCGTCGTGGCCGAGCCGGCATAGTGTCCGCTCGAAGAGTCGCAGAACGAGGGTTCGAATCTCATCTAAAAATTTCATTTTTCTGAGGACAACATCCTTGCTTGGAGTGGAATTCAAACCCCCCATTTCAACCGAGCTCCTTCGTGGAATAGCCGACGGTCTAGTGGTCTAGTGGTGCCGCGAAAACCGTGGGGTGTCTGTGAGACTCGGCACATGGGGCCTGGTTCAACGCCAGGTAGGTCCTTCACTGGTAGCGACAGCGGGTTGCCAGGAAGTTCCGTCCCATGCCCACGACTGGTGGTCGGTCGTGGGGTCATAAGTCCTAGAATCTGGCTCCAAAAATAGCTATTCCATGCCCTGGGGACAGGGCAGTTCGGTTAACCACCGTACGACTAAATCTGGCAGTACGGGGATCAAATCTGTCGAATTGCGCGACAGGATCGCAGTCCAGAAAAGCACCGGTTCCCATAAGAACACCGAAGTAGTTGGCTGCCACGGGGGGTAAAAGCCCTGTGCCTGGCGGGAACCGCAACCTCCTTCGGGAGGTTTACTGCCGCAAAAATTTTCCATGTTTTCACGCCACCCTTTCACTTGTAGAGCACGTACGTCATTTTTCAAGTTTAAGTCGGGATTGAGATCAGCATTCAAGCCGAAGGCTTGCTTGTCTGGCCCGTAGTCTAGGGGGAGCTCCGCACCCCCCTATATTACTTTAGGGGGTGCTCAGCGCACCCCCTGATCCCCACTTCCGGCGCCCCTGGCCCGGGCTGGGGCCGGGCCCGGCCGGCCGGTAGTGCTCAGGCAGGAAGGCAAACACGGGCTGCTGCAGCAGCAGCATGGCCACTCCCCCACCATCGCGTTCTCAAGATGACTCCAATACGTTCTCAAGAACCGGCGCGCAGGTTTACGCCGCTGCTCTGCGGCGCGATGACATTACGATCACGCCCGTAACGCCACCTGCTACCCGGAATGGTTTATGGTTGCAGTGTTTCATTCAGAGCGCGATCGCTCCTTCCCTCCCGCAGAGCGAGCGGTCCCCGGTCCCCGTCGGCCGATTTCACCAGATCGGTGTTAGCCAGCGTGCGAACAGGAGGGAGGGCATCGCCGCGCCCGCGCCACGCCACGGGAGTGCCATCATCGCCTTGAATTTCTCTTTGTTTCGCCCTGCTGACTTTATGATTACCTTTACGACGGGCTGGCCCCGGGGCAGCGGGCCCCACGAGGGCCCCAGGGCCCAGGGCCCCGACGAGCGCTGCTGCCCGCCCCGCTGCCCCGGGCCAGGGCCAGGACCTGCGCGGAGCAGACACCCTCGGCTCCCACAGGAGGAGCTCCGCTCCGCATCGGCGCGATTATTAATCGCATCCAATTTATTACACGTGGGTGTTTCACGGACACGACAGCGTCCCCGCCGCGCCCCGCCGCTCCTCGCACTCATCCATTACAAGGCATTTCATGACCGCGCGCTGCTGCTGCTACAGTATCGGGGCATCCACAAAAAAAAAATATAGAGAGAGGGAGGAGGGACGATTAGGGTCTAGTGCAGTCTGTCGTCTCGCTGTCCTCAGCTCCCGCGGGGAGAGCCCCCCCCCCCACCTGGCCCAGATAGAGCCCGCGGCACGCACGGCACCAATCACAGGCTGGCCCGGGCCAGGCCAGCAGGTGTAGCCTAAAGCCCTAGAGCCACTCTAGGGCTTTAGTGTAGCCCAGCGCGGCGCCAGCCGGAGAAATGTGAAAAAGCACCCTGGGAACCGTATCATACCGAGCTGCACATTTTTTTCCCATTTCAATATCATTAAAAAAAAAAAAAAAATCATTCGCTGGCAGATTACAGTCAAAGGGCGCGAGGGGCAAGGTGTCTTCGCACACGCCCTTATCCCTCCTAGGGCCGGCCCGGCGCAGGTCTCATATCCGGTACGCCCGCCTCCGCCCCGCCCCGCCCGCTACCACGCCAACCGACGAATTTCGGATCACCACGTCAGGTTAGTAAACACCTCAATAAACACGGCGTTTTTACGACCGAGTGCCACCCTTCAATTTACGACAAAAAAAAAAGAAAAAAAAAGAAGGGCGGTAGTCAGTCGTCTGTCATACGCACGAGCTGCTTTCTCTTATCAATCCATCTAGGAGCCCCGCCCCGCCCGGCCCCGCACGGCCCCGGGGCCCGCAGGGTGGGCGGCAGCCCCACGCCGCCGGGCGACACTCCTGTTTCTAATCGTCTGGCGAAGCTGGGTGAGCATTTCTCTGCAGCTCGAAACCGCCGCCGCCGCGGACCTAAACGCGTTCACGTTTATAGTAAAAGTCCCTGATCGGGGTGAATGCTAACGCTACTTTCTTACTCACTCGGACCACGCACGGCGGCACCACAAACATCTAAATCAAGATGCGTCACGCTACACGCCTGCTAGGGAAGAGCGATAAATAACATGTTTACCTAAATCCACGTTTAGGCCGGAGCGCGCGACAATGCAAGGATAGCGAGCCCGTCCGTCCAGCAGCCGTTCCAATCGGAATATAATTACTCTGGGTTTCGGGTACAAACCGTTACGCGCGCGTGTGACGCGACGCGGCGCGGCCCGGAGGGGCCTACACGGCCGCACGTCAAATTTATTGGCTGCGAACAATGGCAGGGGCTCTTGCATTCGGCCAAGAAAGAGGGACAATGCAAGAAATATTACCGACATTTTCTCCTCTTTTGTGGCCGACTGTTTATTTATTCGTGTGTAAAAGAGGAAGAAGAGGACACAGAGGAGGGGGGGGGGGGGGTCATGACGCATTAAAATGAAAAGCGGACAAACGTTGCTTTTCACTTCCCTTGGTATGAAATAACCAAAATCAGGGGGCGAGCCTCGGGGGTCGGGGCGTGGACTCGCCGTTTTTCCTGATGTCATGTTGGAGACGAGAGGACGTCACTGCAGCTGCAGCAGGGGGAGGTGGGGGGGGGGGGCAGTGCGACGTGTGTGTGTGTGTGTTCAAGGAGGCACACGACAATTTGTTTGTAAAATATTGATGTAGATCGCTCCAGATCCTAATGTCCAGAGCTGTAAGGGGCGGAGCGGACGGAGGGGCACACGGTGCGTGGACCCCACTCTTCCGGTCGCAGTGGGCCTGGAGGGGCTCAGGTCACCTGTCCGCCCTGGCACCTGCCCGCCCCGCCCCGCCCGCCCCGCCCCGACCAGCCCTACCCCACTGGTCCACGGAGGGAGGTCCTCCTTTGCTCGGGGCTCGAGCCCGCCACGCCCCGCCCCGCCCGTCACATGATCCTCCACCCAATTACTATTAAAACTTCCGATAGAGGTCCCCCAAACGACCCACCCTACCCCGCCCCGCCCCGCCCCAATCCAGCCCTCCACGTCAAGGACAAAGATCAAAGATGAAACTGACATTTATTAACTGGAGCACGTGCGGTAATCCGTATTATTTACCAAGATCACACGTTGCCAAAATTTTCGCGACATATCTGTAAAACGGAAATAACTTCGACACTATTTCTGTCAAACTTTTTTCTAAACGGTTAGCGACGGCGCTATTGAGGGGAGACTTTGTCCAGGAGCCAGCCGGGCGTTAGAGAGGTCTCTACTTACGGCTGCACATTCATCCGACCCTTCGGCGGCCCCGCCCCACCACTGACTGTCCGCCCGACAACGGGACACGTGGAGACGAGGGTTTGTGTGTGAGCTCGTGTGTGTGTGTGTGTGTGTGTGTGTGTGTCGCGCGTTCGTGGCAAAGTGTCTTTCCTAGTTCCGCGTCAACGCGCGCGTGCTGGATGATGGCGCGTGGCGCGTGCCCCTCCCCGCGCACGGGGGAGGAAGGGAGGAGGGGAGGGGAGGCGGGCGGGCTTCCTCCCCTGAGGGACACAACGGCCCTCGGTGTGGCCTAGCTGTCAGTGCCGGTGCCCTTGGCAGCGCCCCGGCCCCGTGGCTCGCAGGGCAAGGGCCTTGTTGGGGGCCTGGTGGGCCTGGTGGCCTGGACCCTCGCAAAGGTGTTATAATTGCTGCTTGCAGGTCCCCGCCCCGCCGCGGCTGCGCCCGCCCCGCCCCGCCCCACCCCGGCCCGACAAGGGCCTCCGATACCCCTAACAGGTCAATTAACGCCCGTCGTGGCGGGGCGGGGCGGGGCGGGGCGGGGCGGGCAGGTGGCGCGGTGCGCAGGGGCGCGGGCGCATGGCCCGCCCCGCCCCGCCCCGCCCGGCCCGGGGGCTCACTGCTTGTTTACCTTTCTATTCATAGATGTGTTTATAGCCTCCTCGCAACATATAAATTGTGATCAGGGGCGTGTGAGCGCATTTTATATAGATTTATGGAAGGCGACTGCCGCACTGCCGCGTGTGCGTGCGAGTGTGTGTATTTTGTATACATTCAGGTAAGATGATCTTGTTAACGATTCCACCTACCATATTCCTTTACCAATTCATTTTACCTGCATTTTATTTATTTCGTTTGGTGGTAGTAGCTAAACCTACACGAATAAAATACCCGCAGGGGGAATCAGGAGGGCGCGCGCATTGTACTCTCCGAAAAATGACAACAAATTGTTTACGACTGTTTGGTTGGTCGTATTTACGACACTTTGTCGGACACCTCAAGTGCGTGGCGCAAAGGGGCGTGGACGGGCGGGGCGGGGCTGCGCTCGCCCTCGCCAAGAAGGGGCGGAGCACTCGCGAGAGGCGAGGCGGGGCGGGGCGGGGCGGGGCGGGGCGGGGCGGGGCGGGGCGGGGCGGGGCGGGGCGAGGCGTCGCTGGTCGCCTACCGCCAACACATCACACCGGATGTGCAAATGTGCGAATAAGGAGCCCCCGCCCAGTTGCGTAACCTGATGTATCGATATGCGTTTTCCTCTTTCGAGATATCGAAGCGCAATAAATCGCGCCGGGGCTGCTACGCGTGGGTCCCGCGTGGGACGCGGCGTGAGGCTGTTGGGGTGTGTCCACCCTGAGCGAGGCGCGGCGGGGCGTGGCGGGGCGTGGCGGGGCGTGGCGGGGCGTGGCGGGGCGTGGCGGGGCGTGGCAGGCGGGCGACAAGGGCGTCACATTCAGATTACCGGTGATTAAGGCGACCGCCAGAAAACACCGTCAACAGAAAAAAAAAATCCACACCACGGATTTTCTGATTTTCTTCTTAAAACGTGTTGCGTTAACAGCAACAAACCAGGCACCAAAACACAAAATATAACTAGCCCATACAAACGCGCTTAAGGGGGAAAAAAGCAATAAGGCCATATCATACCCGACATGAGCGAGAAAGAGAATGTAAGGGGAGGAGGGGGGGGGGTGGAGACCGGTGAAAGGTAAAACGGGTAAAACGCACCCCTTCACCGCAGCGGGCGCGCAGCGTATCGCATTACCGCTCATCAGCGCCGCGATAAACACACCGACGGGCGGCAGGGCCCGTGCTCAGCCCCGCTGCCCCGCACTCTTTTCGGCGCCCCTGCCCTGCCCCGCCCTGCCCTGCCCTGCACCGCGCCACCGCGCCTGTAAGGCCTGCAGGCTGCAGCGCGCAGCGCATTAACCCCCCGCTATCTGCCCGGCGTAACTCTGCCCGGCCCGCCCCAGAGCGCAATGCTAAGCCTAAGAAATTAGCGTGCGAGAGCCGGGCGGGGCGGGGCGGGGCCGGGCGCACTGCACACTGGAGGCGCTCTCCATGTGTCGGAGTTCCGTTACGTACGGTGCGATGCGGCGGGGCGGGGCGGGGCGGGGCGGGGCCGTACGGACTGCAAGCTCCCCGTTAAAAGCAGAGCGCATATAGCATAACTTTGGTTTTCGAGCGGCAGAGGCAGGCGGTGCGTGCGTGTGCGCGTATGCTCTCCGCCGATGCGCAGCACGGGTTATGTGCGTATCCCAGCTCCGCCCCGCCCCGCCCCCCCCGCCCCGCCCCGCTCTGTCACGACTCTCGGCGCACAATGTCCGACGCATCATTTCGCGACGAAATATAGAGTATGAAGAAGAGGAGGTGAGGGACGAGGAGACCTGAGTAAAGACAACGATAAATCTGTTGTTGTGTGCCGCCCCAGTCCGCCCCGCCCCGCCCCGCCCCGCTGCCACGCGTTCTCGCGGACACAAGTACTTAAGATGCGTAAAAGATCTCAGCGGACTACTGCTTGCAATAGCACTAAAAGAAAAAAATTGGGGGGGGAATGAGGGGGAAAAGAAAAACGAGACGTTCACACGCACCTTTACTAGGTACGCTCTACTTTCCAAAGTATTCGCGATCCGGCCGTACTTTTAAATTAGCAGTATGGAGCTCGACAGTAAAGTTTTAGACATGAGGCAGGAGTGAGATGACTTTAAGGCCATCGATAAAAGGAGGATGACAACCGCCCCAAGGAAATCGCGCGCAGCTCCAGCGAGGCGTGAGACAGGGGAGGGTCGGTGGGGTGGGGTGGGGCGGGGCGGGGCGGGGCGGGGTGGGGTGGGGCGGGGTGGGGTGTTCCGGCGCGTGCCGGAGGCCTAACGCTGCTGCGGCTGCAACCACCGGGGCGCCTAGACGCGAACGGCGGGCTGCGGCCGCGCGAAGAGGTGACTGTCTGTTCCACACCCCGTGGCTGTACATCAGCCCCCTGCCGAGAGACGCGAGCTCCCACCGTGTCCTTCCCCAAAAAAATAAATAAATAAATAAATAAATAAAGGTTTCAACCAGTACGAGGCACACCTAAGGCGTATTCCTTATTCCTTCCGATCGTCCGTCTCCTCCATGCTACGCCACGCCACGCCCGCGCACTCCCGACCCATAACTCTATACTACTTGCCTGAAATGTGTCGCGGGCGCGGGAGCGCAGGGACGTGTGTGCGCGCTCGCAGGTGGGATCAGCTTCCCGTCGCCGGCAGGTAGGTAGGTAGGTAGGTACTACCCCTCCCCTCCGCATCTCCCCCGAATGCAGCAGTTTATCATGCAGCATGCATGGCGAACGCCACGTTTCCCAGATAAATATATTTCGCCTCTAACGACGTTCCCACGGAGTCCGACGCGTAGCGAAATTAAATTAGTCAGAGCGGCATAAGCGTTTTGCCTGCCTTTTAATATCTCCATCGCTCTTTACCTACGACTGCCTACGTATGCAGTGCCGTCGCAAGCGTAGGGCGGTTCCCAGTACGAGCCGAGTCCAGCCGCCGTTACAAATTAGTTGACATTATAAAGTTACCGGGCTGTGCAAATGTAGAGCTTTAAAAAACCAGAGCTGTAAAATCATACGAAATATTTGAAATAAAGCAAACTACGGAACAATAAGCACTTTGCCGTCCCTGATGAGGCCTGCCCGCGCGCGCTCGCCATCAGTTCTCCTCCTCTTTTGTGCGCGGCGTGATATTCACCTCCGCGCCTGCCTGCCTGCCTGCATGGCCCCAGACCAATAATTGTCAAATCATTATAAACCATGATATTATTATCGAATTTGCCGCGCAGCCCCAGCCCGACTTGCTCGAGCCGAGCCCGGCCGGGGCAGGCAGGCAGGCAGGCAGGCAGGCGGGCGGGAGGGGCACAGTGTCTCAGCATGCAGCAGGCGAACGCCTCGAGCAGAGCAATAAATGCGGGATTACTTCAAATTAACCGCGCGTCACATCTCGTCCCGGGCCCCGGCCACAGGCAGGCCTCGGCCGCGGGGGACCGAGACGAGGGGGAGGAAGGAGAGGAGCAGCACGAGAAAGAAAAGCAGAGCCTTCAGCACCTCCTCCGACGCGACGCCCCGCCCCGCCCTGCCCGTGTTGCCTCACACAATGAATACGCCGCTAATGAAATCCACCAATACATCACGTTAAGTGGCTGGACGGTACCTGGAGAAGAGAGAGAGAGAGAAAGAGGGCGGGAGGAGGTCGGCTCCAGCCGCGCGGGACAAATCACTGGAGAAAAGCAGGCGACAGAATACTCCTAATCCGGCGAAAGAAAAACTTTTGCCCGTCTGGGATGATGGCAGTTTTGCACCAAACCGTCCAGGATATAACTAAAATTGCAATAGCAATGCCAGAGTTAACATGCCACATTTTTTTTCAGGATGAGCGCGAGACAACGTGCAAACGTTCGTCCACGGTCGATACTTCTGCCCTCACTATGGGCGCGTGGAGGAGCGATACGGTGGCCGTTTTGTTGCAGCAGGAATTTAACCAAGCCGCCCTCTCGTCAAACGAGCCCCTCCAAAGTAAGCAAGACTGAATGGACACGGTACCCGTTCTCCTTTTTTTCTTCTTTTTCTCTGCTCTTTCTCGTTGGCAGCGGGAGGACGCGGGCGTGTTCAGCACCGGCGCGCCCAGCCCGGTAGCTTAACTCTGTGTGCTTACCGGGCCGTAGTAAATTATTTGAGCTAACAAGCCGAGAGACATATGTATGCCCTACTCGTTTCCACGACGCCTGCGTCTTTTTCCCTGTCTGTCTCTGTCTGTCTGTCTCTCTCTCTCTCTGCGCACTACCAGGAGCTTCTTTTTATTGTTATACATTTCCCCTCGACCGTCGTGTAAGTCGTTTAAAGTCGATAGTAGGCGAGGTGAAAGAGTCTGGGGGTGATAAATGGATCAAAGCGACGCAAACTTCTGTCCAATAAAATCCAAGCACTCTATATGTCAATCGACGGGACTTAACCGTGCTCATGTGCTCACGCCAAGCTGCAAGCCTTCCCGCGCTGTTCGTTCAAGTTAAGGTTCATCTCAGAGACATAACGCAGTCGACTACTGGCAAAATTGAATTGTATGGAGCGAAGATGGTTTCATCGGAAACGCCCCCGTGCAGTCCGCGAGCGCACTTCGTCCCTGAACACGCCCCCCCTCCCCAGACCGTTCTCCGTGCCACCGGCCGCGTCGGTTTAGCGATACGAAAAGTGGAAATCAGCTACTCTGTGGTACATAACCGCTTTAGTGGCCACTCGCCTGCAGCCACACACGACGGCCTCCAAAGTCCCCTGCTCTGCTCAGCGTCGCAATCTGGAGTGGATAGGGGACCAGATGGAAGGCAGTAATGCAATTTAAAGGCTCACTTCGCCAGCATTAAAACCATATCACTGCTTCTGTCTCCTCCGCTCGCCCACGGCCACGCTCATACCCAGCCCGCTCACCGGCTCTAGATAAGTCGCTAAAGAAGTAACGCAAACACGACCGAAAATCTTATGAGCCGAATCTTTTCGGATACCTTACATGACATATTTATTTAGGACGCTTTTAAGGCGTTGTGAAAACGTTGCAAATTTGTTGCAGACAATTTTCGAGGTAGGGGTAAGACGGATCGGCGCACAATGAGGACCGCGCTCGCCGGAGACGTGAACTGATCCTCGTCTCCGTGACGACGCGACTGCTCCTATTAGTCAACACAAGTGACGGTTTGTTTCCCAATGAGTGCAGCGCGGTCCATACCGTCGTCGTTAGCGCAACGGCCTCTCATCTGCGCGGCGTGGCGTGGCGCGGCGCGTAACGTCCGTTCCAGTTTGTCTCAGGTCTCATTACGCATAATGCTAGAGCAGCAGCGGTGGTGAACCAGTTCCAGGGCGGTCAGTACGGTACGGGCGCCGAGGCGGGGCGGGGCGAGGCGGGGTCCCCGGGGTCAGGTGCCGTGCTCCGCGCCGGGCCGGGCCGGGCCGGGCAGGACCAGGGCGGGGTGGTCACTCGCACCCCGCCGGACCGGTCCCTTTGTGTCCGCGGCGCAGCGGCCGGCGCACCAGGCGCACCCCGCACCGTCCCGTACTGGAATGCAGGTTTTAGGGAGGCGGCCGGTGGCCGGCCAGTCGCCTCAAGAGTCCCGTCCCGTCCCGTCCCGTCTCGAGATGCACGTTTTCCCACACGGGACCGCGACGACCCCTCCCCTCCCCTCCCCGCGGACCAGAGGTCGCGACGCGCGCGCCCCCCGGGGCTGCTGGTCCAGATCGTGGTCAGCGGTGTACAGAGAATAGGCCGAGAGCGACGAAAATTCGTTATTGTGTAACAACACTTCAATCTCGTCCTCCTAGAGCGAGCCCGTAAGCGTTCGTAAGAAACACGGTGAAGAGACAAAGGTTGATGGCTGGAAGGGGGGTTATTGCGATCCAAAATCGAGCAAAGTAGTGTTATTTTTAAAACAGTGATGGCTTGAGCGTCATTCTAGCAGCAGCAGCGCGCCCCGCCCCGCCCCGCCACGACAATGCTCCGCTGGCAGCAAGGCCATCGCTCTTCGATCTGCTCCACATTTTTCGAGCGCCGCACCACGCCCCGCCCCGCCCCGCCCCGCCACGCCGCTGGGGGCGCTCAACAGGTTGCGCGCAGGCTGGAGCGGCGCCCCCGCAGCGGCTCGGCGGTGGATGTTCGAAGTGACTGCTGAGGCGGGGTGGGGCGGGGCGGGGCGGGGCGGGGCGTGGCGAGGCGGGGCGAGGCAGCCGTCGGCGCCCAAACCTGCAAACGGCCCGCCTTTTTCGGCGGCTCCTATGATTGAGAGTGTGCGGTCAAAGCGAGGTGAGCGAGTGTGGGAGCTCCATACAGCATCCGCTCGTCGGAGCGGAGCAGGTGGCGGGGCGGGGCGGGGCGGGGCGGGGCGGGGCGGGGCGGGGCGGGGCGGGGCGGGGCGGGGCGGGGCGGGGCGGGGCGGAGCGCAGAGAGAGATCCCTATCTGGGGCTTTACGCGCGATGGATGGAATCAGGTGGCCGACAAAGATCGACACGGCCAGAGTATGGTGGGGGCGTGGCAACGTGTAGCGGAAGGCAGGCGCCATCTTACACCACATACTATTTCGAAATATCCGTGAAAAATATACTTGCAATTTTCACAACATAATAATAATAATTATTATTATTATTTATATTGGTAATAATACTGATGGCGCTGCTACGACGTGGCCGTGGCGCTAGGTTATGCCGTCGGCGGGATGAAGTCTGCTAATAATGCTGCGCGGTAAACGAGAGAGAGGGAGAGAGAGAGAGAGAGACGGAGAGAGGAGAGGGTGAAGGAGTGGGGCGGTAGACCTGGAATCATTCATCATCATGCGTCCCACACCCGCTACAACACACTCTCGCACACGTCTGCAGGTAGGGAGAGAGGAGAGAGAGAAAGAGAGAGGGGTACAAATCAGCCTCTGATTGCGCCTTCATGACTCAACAAACACACGACTCACACACACACATACTCATACTCGGTGGAGTACGCACACCAACACATATTCGGTAGACAAGACAGCAGCAGGCCTGCTTAGCTGCGGTCTGAGTTGTTCTCTTTTTTTTTCCGCAACGCGCTCCATGCCATCCCTTCCACACCGCTATATAAGTTTTTTTTTTTTATTTGCCCTACCTCGCGTGACAGCCCGTGACAAGGTCTGCCGCCCCGCGCCGCGGCGCCCGCTATCACCGTCGCGTCGGGTGCGATATCTCCTCCGTGCGAGGCTGTAGTCCACCACCCGCACGGGCAGCGCGGCCCCGCCCCGCCCCGCCCCGCCCCGCCCCGCCCCGCCCCGCGACGCCAGAGGGCTCCGACGCTAAAATATCACGCAGTGATTGACGCCTGGCGTCCTGCCATCGGATAGAGGCGAAACCGAGCGAGGCGTGGCGCGGCGTGGCGGCGGAGCGCAAGACAAGGGCATGACAATTCGCCGCGAGGATGAGGGAGTGACGCGGGCGGGGCGGGGCGGGGCGGGGCGGGGCGGGGCGGGGCGGGGCGGGGCGGGGCGGGGCGCGGCGAGGCCCGCGCGCACGCGTACCCTGCACGACCCGACCCGAACTAACTCCCCAGCTAATTCCACTACTAATTCTATAATGCCAAACTACGGTCTGTCCGCCCCGCTCCGCATCGTCGCACTCTCCAACAGTTTCCTCTGTTTCGGAAGGGCTGACAGTTGCAAACCCAACCGTCGTATTGATAGCTCCTGAACGCGGGCGGCGCGGCGGCCGGGACGGGCAGGGCCTGGAGGGACGCTGGTCACATGACTCCCTCTCCAGCCACAGCCCCAGCGCGTGCGCGCGCGCGCGCGGGCAGAATGGCGAGGCTCGATAAGCCGCAAAGTCACAAACGATTTGCCTTTTAACTGCAGCGCACTATTCCTGCAGGCAGAGCCGAGCCCCGCCCCTGCCCTGCCCTGCCAGGCCGCGTGCGGCCGCCACAGAGATCCGCCCGATCAGATCCGATACCGATCCGCGCGCGCGCCAAACAAATTGTCGACAGGGTACGTCCAGCCGAGCAGCGGCGCGGCGCGGCGCGGCGCAGGCAAGGCGGGCGCGGGTGATTGAGTGGTTACGATGTCTCGATGAGAGATCGATAGATCGATGGCGGTCGGCGCGCGAGGGACAGATGGACAGACGCACGAGGCGGGCGGCGTGCGCCCTGCTAAGGGACAGCAGAATGGCGAGGCGTAGCGTAGGGCGTAGTCCACGCGTTGTCCAGCGTCAGGATGAGGGAGAAGGAAGAAAAAAAAGGAGACGCGAGAAGAAATACACGGAGATGAGAAGGGAAAACAGAGGGTGGGGATCGGTGAGCAGTGTATTATCACACTAGGGACGTCATCAACCAATTAGCGCGCGCACCCGCCCCCCGTGTGCCTGCCACCCGCGTTCCGTGACAACGTGCGTGTGTGTGTGCGTTTTTAATCCCTAGGAATTGCCCCCATTTTTCACTGTGACGCTGGTCGCTCCTCAGCGCCAAATTAGGGCTGAAAGCGGCAGCGTGTACTCGCGCGCACGCACACGCGCACGCCCCCAGAGGAGCCGCCGCACGCGGGGCCTCCGGGGCGGACGTGGGGCGGCGGCGGCGGGGGCCCACGGCGGCCCCCGGGGGCGCAGCCCACATCAGCGAAGATAAACTGCTTATCCGTCCTCGCTGGATAAGAGCGCAGACTGTCAAAAGAAAGTGTTCGCGAAACTAAATACAGGGGGAAAAGTGTTGCGGCACTCTCCAGCATCCTGTATGGTCCTTCCCTCCGCATGTCGCTGCCTCCTGGAGCCTCCTCCTGGAGCCGCGGGCCGAGCCGGGTCGGGTGCGCGCACAATGACATGCCACGGTGCGACGATAAATACTGATCCAGCTTTACGATATGCTGAGCGCGCCGCGCCGCGCCCGGCCGCGCCGCCCCTGGAGGGAGAGGCCATGCCGGTCCTAGAGGACCTAGAGGACCTGGAGAGTCCAGCTGGAGCGGGCGCTGGAGCGGGCGCTGGAGGCCCTCGTGCTGCTGCGTGCGCGAGATGTACTGTACCGCCGCAGCAGCAGCAGCGCCCAATCAGCAATCAGAGATGAGGCGATAAGTCGGCCAATCAGCGCAGCGTTTGTTAAGCAGCGGCGCTATCAATTGACGCCTTTCCCGGCCACCGGGAAACAAGCAAAAAATATAAAACACATGATAAGCTAGCGAACACCGTCCAGCAGCAGCAAGCAGCAGCAGCAGGCGAGGAGGTTCCCATGCAGGAGGCGCGAGCTGCAGGCGCGATGGCTATGAGAAATATCTCGCTGCCTCCCCCCCTCCCGCCTGGTGCCGCCCCCGCCGCACAGCAAGCAGCCGCTGTATTTATTGGCCGCGATCTGCGATACGCACCTCTAGCGGCGATTCTCCCGCTAAACATATACAACGGCTATCAGCCGGCCCGGCCCGGCCCGGCCCGGCGCCACCTCCCTCAATAAGGCCCTGCGCTGCGCGGCGCGGCGCCTGGTCACCCCGGAACTTACACCCGCCTGCCTCCTAGCCTTATCGGACACGACTGCACACATACGCGCGCTGCGCGGCCGGCACGTACAGCCGGACAGACGCCTATTACGTATGCACCGCAAAAGTAACATTTTAACAATTTTCTTTCGTTCATTTATTTCTTTTTCTTTCGAAAACGCGTAACCTAAGGGACATATGATGGTACTTATCGCATTAGCACGCAAGTCTTGTCCAAAAAAAAAATTACTTGACGTGGAAATTCCGCTAAATTACGACCAGGTGATTTGGGTTCAAAGCGTCCCGGCGCGCGTGCGCCGCCGCGTGCAAACCTCAAATCAATACAGCCGTCCCTCTTTCTCTTTATTTCCCGCTCTCTCTTTATCCTGGGCTAAACGCGCGTGCGAGCAAGTGAGGAGGTGTCGCGTGTGCTCCGACTTTTTTTTTTATATCACGCGTAATCACCAGCGAACACGAGCGAACGTAACTCGCCCCGTATCTCATCCGGCAGCGGTAGGTGAGGAATGTGTGAGAGAGTGTGTGAGTGAGCGTGCGTGTGTGTGTGTGTGTGTGTGTGTGTGTCCGAGCGCGTATGGATGTGCATCATGTGTATGTGTGTGAGGAGGACGTAAGGATCAAATTTCGACGTCCTATGTCGGGACCATTACGAGTGACAACCCAAGACAACCCAATTGCGCAAAATTAATTAAGCCTTTAAGTTGATGAATGAGCTCCAGGGACCCGGCCAGGTCGCGGGGGGAGGGGGGGGGTCAGCAGGGGGAGGGAGGGGGTCAGCAGGGGGGAAGGGGAGGGGGGTGATGGTGCCGGGCGATAGCAAGGGCCCAGAGCATTGCGCCCCGGCCCGGCCCGGCCCGCTTACAAAACAAAAGTTTCGTTTTCATCTGTTCACCCTCCCTCCCTCCCTCCCCCTCGGACCCGCCCCGCCCCGCGCGTCTGGAAGGAGGTTTAATTGTCCAGCCCGTCGTTGGCACGCTTGTAAGCCGAGCGCTGACGCGACGCCCAGGGTAGCGGAGGGGTGGTACCGGCCCGCACGCCACCGCGAGGTGGGGGGGGCGGGGTATGTATAACTCACCGGTGGCCAGCGGGAGGAGACGCGGTACCCGCGCGGTCTGGACGCGCTGCGCTGCGGGGCGGGGCGGTGTGGTGGACGCCTCACGGCGCGGGACGGGACCCGGGCGTCCTTCGCCGCCCCGCTCCGCCACGCTGTGTGATGGACTGCCCAGCCCGGGCCGGCACTGCTCTGCGCGCTACTTCCTCCTCCTCCTCTGCTGCTTATGCTCCTGATCTGCAAAAGAGATCGCAAAGTAATATGGTATCCGCACCTCACGACGCGCCCGGGGCGGGGCGGGGCAAACCGTGCGGGGGAGGCAGGCTGCAAGGGATAATTTGCTCCGTGCAACGAGAGGGAGAGAGCAGGAGAGAGAGAGAGAGAGAGAGAGAGAGAGAGAGAGAGAGAGAGAGAGAGAGAGAGAGAGAGAGAGAGAGAGAGAGAGAGAGAGAAGCAGTGCAGTAACCGGGGGCGTTAGCGCTGTAACGCAAGACGCTGTTCTCGATAGGCGCAGCCGGCGCGACAAAATACATATTTTCTCCGAGCCGGGGGAGCAAATCGGGATGCCGCCGCCGCGCGGGACTACCACCATCGCCGTGGATCTCGACCACGCTCTCCTCCCCCCACCCCTCTCCTCCTTTTTCTCCTTCTCTCTCCCTCTCTCTCTCCTCCACCTCCACTCCGAGGCCGGACAAAAGGACGACCGCCGTGTGCACAAGCCTGGCCGAGGCCCCCGCCGCGCCGCACCGACCCCGCACCAGGGCTCGGATTGCATTCCCAGTCGTCAATAAATTTAAATAGCAGGCCTCGCACCGCCCGGCCCGGCCCGGCCGCACTGTGCGCAGCCGCCTCGCAATAAGACCGAAAGTCAGCGGAAGGGAAGGCGGCGCCCCTGTGGAAATAGCATTAGTGCAGGAGACGGGGCAGGGGGAGGGGGGGGGGCGACACAGAGGGGAGGCAATCACGGGCAAAGTGTCGTCGCGTCCCAAGAGCAGTCGGAAAAGAAACCAAGATTCTCACACCAGAAATAGAGGCCGCCTAGTCGAAGCCGTGCGGGCATGGTGGCTGATTAGAACGTCAGGGGTTCGATACTTACTGGGGCTAAGTGCACAATGTAAAAAATTTCCGCAATTAAACCAGGGGCGTCGGAAGTGGGGATCAGGGGGTGCGCTGAGCACCCCCTAAAATAATATCGCGTGAAAACATGGAAAATTTTTGCGACAGTAAACCTCCCGAAGGAGGTTGCGGTTCCCGCCAGGCACAGGGCTTTTACCCCCCGTGGCAGCCAACTACTTCGGTGTTCTTATGGGAACCGGTGCTTTTTGGACTGCGATCCTGTCGCGCAATTCGACAGATTTGATCCCCGTACTGCCAGATTTAGTCGTACGGTGGTTAACCGAACTGCCCTGTCCCCAGAGCATGGAATAGCTATTTTTGGAGCCAGATTCTAGGACTTATGACCCCACGACCGACCACCAGTCGTGGGCATGAGACGGAACTTCCTGGCAACCCGCTGTCGCTACCAGTGAAGAACCTACCTGGGTTTGAACCAGGCCCCATGTGCCGAGTCTCACAGACACCCCACGGCTTTCGCGGCACCACTAGACCACTAGACCGTCGGCTATTCCACGAGGAAGCTCGGTTGAAATGGGGGGTTTGAATTCCACTCCAAGTTCTTGTCCTCAGAAAAATGAAAGTTTTGGATAAGATTCGAACCTTTGTTCTGCGACTCTCCGAGCGGACACTATGTCGGCTCGGCTACGACGCCACGGTACCAGGTGCCGGACCACAAGCAGTCATGCTGCGCGAGAAGCCACAGTCACCGAAGAAACGAACCCGGTGTCATCAGTACGCCTGCTCTCCGTGCGCTGCTGGGCCAGCCGCGTAGCGTCATTGGTATCGACACTACTCTTGGCACCAGGTGGGCAGTGGTTCAAAACCCGCGAATTAATTTCATTTTTTTAAATTTTTTTTTCTGTGGACCAAATGTGAGTCAACTCCCCTGAGTCAGCACCCCCTACAAAAAGACCCCCCTGAATTAAATCACAGTAAAAATATTTTTAAATGCATTTAAATTATGCACCAATATCCCTTGGTCATAACTCGAAACCTTACAACTCGGATCGGCGAAATTATTTCTCGCCGCCGCCGAGCGAGGAGCAGGACTTTACACGACGCATGCTCGACGGGACGCGGCTGTGTTCAGCAATTAAAATGCAGCCACCTTGATCTGAATCCGATCCGGGCCGCTCCGCTCCGCGCGCTCGCTGGTCAGCCCTGCTGCCGCCACCGCGCCGCCGCTGCACTCGCAGCCCGGCGTGGACATTTCCAATGCAGCTCAGCGCATGTCGTCTTGAATGGAGCAGTAGGCCTGTCTGCCAACTGGACCGGAACGCATCCACACGCCAGGTACATCCTCTCTCCCTCTCTAACCGTGACGGTTAGCACCTTTGCAGACGCGCTGAGGTTTGTACAACGCCCTCGCGCGGAACACGGCTCGGCTGCACTGTTCGTGCCGCAGCCGCACTGCACGGGCTGCATGAGCGGACAGCGACATTCTGCCCCAAATTTTATGGCCGCTGATAACGGGGCGCGCATGCTAACCTTTTAGTTTTAATTAACGCCGCTTCCGGCGGAATAGCGCTCGCTTTTGCCTCCCGCGCCCGCGGCGCAGAGGGCAGCCCCCCGCCCCCCTCCCCCCCGCTACCCCGCGGAGGGCCTCCCCGGGGGCCCCCGCCGCCCCGCGGCCCAGGGCCGGCAGCGGCAGCAACGGGCCCCTCGAGGGGCACCGCAGGGGCGGCGCGCCGCTCCGCGCCACGCCCTGCTGGGCTGCCTTATCACGCCACTGACCAGGGGCAACGGCCCCCGCAGCCCCGCAGCCCCGCGGCAGGGCAGGGCAGCAGCGCGCAGGTGTGTGGGGGCGGGGCGGGGCTGCATGGCGCTTTAATCGTCCGGACATCACAGGACACCGCGGCGCGGCGGCGGGACCCGGTCCAGCCCGGCCCCCGGCCCGGCCGTGTAGCACGGCAGCTGCAGCTGGGCAGGTGGGCAGGTGGGGTGCGCGGCGGGCGCAGCGCACCTGAGCGTGTCCCACTCGTATTCAAATGAAGGCGAGCGGTGTCGGCTGAGCGCGCGCTTCATGCGACGGTAGTAGTAGTACGGCATCGGGAAAATATTTTCGGAAAATAAATAATACGGCACATCCCCGAAATGAAATAACCCGGACCACGGACCACCCCTTCACAGCTGACGCTGTTGCATGCGTGTGCCGTAATGTTATTTTATTTTTAATTCGCTGGGCTGGGCGGGTCGTTGTTTAAGTTCAGCCGGGGTCAGCTGTACATACCAAACTCAACACGGTGAGTAGAGATAGCTCCGCCCCGTGTGCTGGAACTTCGCCGGTACACGTCGCGGGCGGGGCGGGGCGGGGCGGAGCGGGCTGGGGCGGAGCGGGGTGGGGCCGGGGGGAAAGGAAGGCGAGAGGGAAAGTTTGTTTAGTTTGATGGATGGGAAGCAGGAGGGGCGCGCTCTGTGAGCGAGCGGTCGAACTACACCGGCAGCGGGGCGGGGCGGGCGGGGCGGGGCGGGGCGGGGCGGGGCGGGGCGGGGCGGATAGCGAGCGGTGTGGAAGCTGCTGGAGGCGGCGGAGTGGCGCGGCGCGGCGCGCAGGCAGCCGCGGCAGAACAGGGGCGCCCCACCCCACCCCACCCCGCCGCGCAAACAGGTACAGAGCATGAGTGTGTCGTTGTGGGAGGTTGGGGTTGCCTCCGCGCGGCTGGCGCGGGTCGGCGCGGGGGTGGGGTGGGAGTGTTGTTGACTCGTGGCGAGGGCCATTCGCTCCTCTCTCTCTCTCTGACGCGCGCCTGCCTCTCTCTCACACTCACCCCCGCTGTATCTCCCACCCCTCTCTCTTTCGCGGAGAGCCCCCACCCCCAACCCTACCCCCGCCACGCCATGGTGCCTGATCCTTTAAACCTTCCCATTCCCCCTACTCGTGCGCCTGCCTGCTACCCTCCGCCCCGCCCCGCCCCGCCCCGCGCCGCCCTGCTGTCGACAGCGAGTCGGGGCGAGAGCCCTTCCCTTCCCTTTCGACCTCTGCTCCACGTGTCCACGTGGCGCCGCGCCGGAGGACCGACTGCGGGAGTAGAGGGACTTGGAGTACCGACGCGACGCGACGCGACGCGACACCGACGGGCACGTGGGCAGGGCCGAGTCCACGTCCATCCATCTATCCATCTGACACCCTCTTGCCCTTCATGGGGCGGGGCGGCGGGAAGTGAAAATGCCTCGCGCAGCCACGGAGAGAACGCCAACAAAGAAATATAAATTGGAATGTATATTTTAATTTTGTTCTAAATAAAAAGAAGAAAGAGCTGAATTTTAATAAACCGGAGCGCTTATTACTTCAGACTGTAACCTGGTTCTAAACTAATCCAACCACATGACATGAAAGCTCCTAGTGCACGCACGCACCGCGAAGCAGCAAGCACCTAAAGGTACCTCTACAATGAACTCTTCTGGAGGTGACTGCACGAAAATTTGGGTACCAGGAATTCAATTCCTGCCTCTCCCTGCGCTTGAGCTCTCCGGGTAGGCCGCCACCTTCACACAAGTGCTTGGCGGGCTGGCCTACCCAGTGTGTCGCAGGCGCTCACATTAGCTCCATAACGTCCATTGTGGGGGCGCCATAAGACTGAAATTGTCTCCCCATTTTCTCTCTCTCTTTTTTTTCCTTCAATTTTTTCAGCCCCGCCCGCCACTCCCTCATTCCGCGGGCCCCTGCTACATTATTGCGCAGTTCAATATACCTCGCCGGTTTGCTGGCTTTTGTGTCGCGGCCCGGCCCGGCCCGGCCCAGCCGGCGCGAGGCTTGACTGCCTTGTGCGTGAGGGTTCCTTCCCTTCCCCGCCCCGCCCGCGTCCTTGGAGCATCCCCTCTGGGAGGGGAGGGCTTCCAGCCGATCACAGAGCCCCCTCCTCCCTCCCCCCAAATACTCTCCTCTGCAAACTTGCGCGTGCCAAAGTCAATAATTTCAAAAACTTTCATCATGTCATGTTGTTTTTGTTGTGGTGGTGGTGGCGGGGCCTGTGGCGACACTTCTCGGATCAAACACGTGGAAATTGACTGGGGGCGCTTAGGGTCCGGGCCCGGCGCATGCATCCAGGCCCGCCCCGGCCCCGCCGCCCCTCATCCATATCACGCCACGTGCGCGCCAACCCCCCGCCCCTTCCACCCCCCCCCTCTCTCTCTCTCTCTCTCTCTCTCTCTCTCTCTCTCTCTCTCTCTCTCTCTCGTTCTCTCGCCGCTGAGCGCGCGCGGCGCCGCGAGGCACGGAGGTGGTGGCCTTCCCTTCCCCGCGCCCCGCGCGCGCGCGCGCGCCCAGGTGGGGTTGACAACCTGCGGCGCGGGGTAGCGCGACCGCGGCTCCAGGCGGGGGGTATCGCAGCGCGGCCTGCCCCGCTGGACCACTTGCTGCGCGGGGGGTGGGGGGATGATCGTCGCTACCCCTCGAGAGGGGTAGCAGGGGTAGGGATGAAAATGCCCGGAAAGTTTCCGGAAAAATAGGAAAAAAACACTGTTTTTTTCGGTTTTTTTCTCTAGCCTCGGAAAAATTGGAAAGATTCATCTTGCAAAATAGGCAAAAAGCACGACTTTTCGCCTGGAAATAGGCAAAAAGCATATCTTCAGCACTATGTGAAGACGCTTCTCAGTGTACTCATACTATTTATACCCTGTTACGTTTCCTTCTCGTGCGTTTTTTGCGATTCCAGTTGGTTATCTAGAGTTGCCAGTGGAAGTAAAGACCTGATGAAATACGAAAGTAGTGGCTTTTATGTTTATATTCCACTATAGGACTTAGAAAACAAATTTTTCCAATTTTTCCGGTATTTTTCCGTTTTTTCCTATTTTTCCGGTTTTTTTCGGACACTTTGAAAGTTTTCGGAAAATTTCCATCTCTAAGCAGGGGTATGTGCAACATGGCCAGGAGGAGGGTGGTGGTGAACGGGGGCTCACCCGGCGCAGCACATCGCTCAGGGCAGCGTCAGAGAGAGGACGCCTGTAAGCCTCTGCTGCTGGCGGGTGGGACGGGACGGGACGGGACGGGCCTGGCTGGGCCTGCCCCGCCCTAAGTTAAGAGCCACAGCCACAGCGGCAAAGTCGTATGAAAACAACGCAGACTTGTGTTTACAATCGTACATTTAGCTTCAAAGGTATCGCCGGCCGGCGCGCCGCGCACCAGAGCAGAGCCTGCCTCAACACAGTGAGGGGTGGGGAGGGGGCGAACCGCCTTCACCCACTGCTGCCGCTGCCAAATAGGCTAGAGCAAACTGATTTCAGAAGGACCGGGGGAGGAGGTAACGAAGGAGGCGGCACACACAATGCACTTGTCGCCGAGTCCCGCACCGCCACACAATCAGCCCGCTAAATGTTGTGCAACCACCAACCACCTGCGGGCGCGGGCGAGAGAGAGAGAGGGAGAGAGCGAGAGAGCGAGAGAGATGGGGAAGGGGGAGAAATAAGACTTGAGGAAAAGAGGGCTTATATCCGCTGGGGCCCGGGCTGGGGCTGGCTCGGCCGGCGCGACATCCATACGGACACAAATTGGCGTCGAGTCCTCTTACTGAATTAGTCCGTTTGGTCAGAGGGACACGCACGCCGGTATCAGACGGGCATAAAGTTGGCCTTTATATTGGCACAACGGGCCGGCAGCGGGGCGGCGGCGGCAGGCACTCCCAGGCCTCCAGGTGGAGGCACTATACTAATGGAGCAGGCAATTGTACCGAGAAGATGGAAGCCGGGGGGGGGGGGGGGGGCAGGCGAGGAGACGAAAAACAGAGGCTCACGCCTGCCTCGCATTTGGCCCGGTTTCGTTTCGGCGGGAGGGACGCGTTGCGTTCGTGACGGTGCGGCTGCGGCTAGGAGACGAGCTCAAAGGCCTTCCCCTCAGTGCGCCAGGCCGCGCCGGGACGCCGGGCAGGGCGCAAGTTAAGGCCGCGGGGTGGACGGGACGTATCATCGCACACAGCACGGCGTAAACCTCGCGGGACCAGGCCAGGCCAGGCCAGGCGGCTGCTGTGACACTTGCTGCCTGCGGCCGCGGGGGAAGCGACTCTGAATTTAAGCGAAAACATTTCTCTGAGTTTCTCTGATTGCTGAATTTAAGAGTGGTAAATTGCCTCCCGAAGCCTCGCCACGCCGCACGCTCTGCAGCTGCCGGATCATGGCGATCGAGCGCAGGCGCGCGGCGGGAGTGTGCGTAGGGCGAAAGAGAGAGAAATATCTACGAGTGAAATACATCAGGCGGGGCGCTTAAAAATGTGAACGAGGACATAAAACAGTCATCAATTCGAGAAACTTATTTCCGAATGGATGCCGTTCGATCGGCGCGCGGCGCGGCCGGTGAGTTACGCCCGCCCGGTCGGCCCGCCCCGGCCCGGCCCGGACGCCTACAAGCAGTGGCGTCGCCAGCCGGACCTTAAATGAGCCATAAAAGTTGATTCGACCGTCCCGGGCGGGGCGGGGCGGGGCGGGGCGAGCCGTGCATTCTTCATTTTCGGGAGGTCTCGATTTAGAGTGTGAGCGGCCGGGCCTCGCGGCCTCGCGAGAGAGCGTAGTGGTCACTGCGAGAGGCGTTTTCCGCCGACCCAAAGTAGTGCCCCACCCCGCCCCACCAAAACCACCGGGACTACGAGTTTCAATTTCCAGGCGCTCTTAAAAAACGAAATTAATTTTCTCGCGGGATAACAAGATCCCCCTACGCTACGCCCCACGCCACGGACGGGACGGGCGAGGAGAGAGGGAAGGCCTAGGGGCCGGGCGGGGCCGGGCCGGGCCGGTGGGGCCGGGCGGGGCTGGCGGGAGACGCGCTGTAAAGGTTCCCTCCGGAAGTGGATTCTGCGCGGGGCAGCGCCGCCCGCCCCACAACACACACGCGAGTGCAAAATTCCTTGCTCCCCGACAAAAGCGAATCGAGCCGAATTCATGGCGTTGGTCCAGATATCGCAGCCGCCACCGCCGCGGGAGCAGAGCTTCCTGAGATGCTTGCGGCCGGGGGGGAGCAGGCTGCGGTCGCGGGTCCTGCCCCGCCCCGCCCCGCCCTGCGCGCGGAGGAAATACCGCTGACCTATGCACCGCACCGCACCGCCCCGCACGTGGGGGAGAGAAGAGAGAAGACCTCGCGGGCCTGCAGGTGGGCCAGCAGACACAGACACACCGCGGGCACATCATGCAAGGCATCGAGCTGCACGCGGCTGCGCGGCTGGGGTACCGCGGAGAAAGGCGATATAACTCGGAATATTTTTTTAATAACAAACAAAAAAAAAATGAAAATAAAACACAACGAAAATTTAAAGGCTATTGCAAGAAAAGAAAATAATCATCAGGAAACTGAAACGCAATTCACACGAACTTTGTCCATTGAAATTCAGAAAAAGTTTCACCCTTGATCTTGAGGGCACATCGCCTTATCGCGCGGCGCAGATCGCGGGCGTATCAGATGCGAGACGGTGGGCCAGGCCCAGCCCAGCGCTGCCACCCTGCGCCTGCGCCGCCCGGGTGGGCCGTGAGCCGGGCCCCGGGCCGGGCCGGGCCGGGCCGGGCCGAGCTGGGACCCTATCTAATTGGCAGCCGGTTGCAGGCGCGTAGCCAGACTTGGATTTCGGGGGGGGTTTATGGTATTTAAGGTTTTTGCGGGTTGCCTACCTTTAAGGGGTTTTACGTGCTCGCTTGTTTCGCTACATAATGGAAAGAGACAGCTCTTTAGCAGGGCGGTTACTTATTCCAAAATTAAGCATGTGATTGACCAAAAAATTCAGATTTTGGCGACCGTTTAAAAATGCTTTTTTTGGGGTCCTGGTCTCTTCAAGATACTTCAAGATCTTGGTTCGGGGGCTGGGATAGAGATATTGGAAGGTTGGGAGAGTAGGATGAGCCTGGGATCGGTTCAAGACAAAGGAAAACCCGAAAAAAAACATTTTTTTGGGGACAATTCTGACTTTTGAGCAGCTTTAATCTGGTCGAAGTACCAAAATTGCCAACTTTTTGCTGATCAAATAGAAAGGAGAGATCGAATACCCCAAGATATTACTTTGATACTCCGTGTAAATAGTGGAGAACACATCCAGAATTGAGGTCAAAACGCTTAAAAACGCGTATTTTCAGCGAAATTCACGATTTTTGCTTTTTTGTCGGCATTGAGCACGAAATCTAGGTTCAGTCCCACATGTTTATTTGAAAGATCTGAGCCATCAAGGTTTGCCAAAACGCATAGAGAAAAGTGAAATTTAGCGTTTTCGGTATAGGGAGCTGGGTCTGGAATCTGGAATCGGATTCCTCAGATTATTTTTGGTACCAGCTCAATATTAACATTTTAAATCCATATCTCTCTTTCTCCCTTTCTCTCCCTCTCCTCTTTTCTCCCTTTTTTTCTTCTCCTTTTCTCTTCTTCCCCTTTTCTCTCTCCTCTTTTTTCTCCGCGCGGCGGAGTTTCGGGGGGGGTTTTAACCCCGAAACCCCCCCCCTGGCTACGCGCCTGGCCGGTTGGCTGGCAAAACGCATCATATTTGTACCCGTCGCGTCGCGTCGCCTCGGCTAGGCGCTGCTACACAAAGCCTCGGGGTCATAATGAGGAGCAAGAGAGCGCCTCGCCACCTCTCTCTCTCTCTCTCTCTCTCTCTCTCTCTCTCTCTCTCTCTCTCTCTCTCTCTCTCTCTCTCTCTCTCTCTCTCACGCTGGACGAGCAGAGTAGAGAGGGCGCGATAGATACAACGCGCGGCAAGTACCACGCCGCTTATTTTAGCCCGCTGGGAAAATCCTGCTGCCGCCGTGCCGTCCCAATCAGACCTCCAAACGTGCATTGTGGCAGCAAGAGCGTGTGCGTGTGTGTGTGTGTGTGTGTCATATGGGCGGAATGTGCGGGCCGGGCCGCGAGGTCGCTCGCCACGCCCCGCCCCGCCCCGCCACGCCACGCCCCGCGGCCAACGCGCCGCTGTCACCGCAGAATGTAAAGGGGGTTGTGAGGAGCGGCCGGGGCGGGGCGGGGCGGGGCGGGGCGCAGGGCATTCCTCTTGGGGTAGGTCGACTCGCCTGCACCAAACGTCCTGTTGCGCTAGTTATGAGCGGGACGAGGCACAAACGCACAGCGCTGCTCCTACATGTGTCGTACACACGCGCAGTACTTTCTTCTTCTTCCGCGTGCGCGCGCGACAAACGTGCAAGTTTAGTTGCATGATATGTCACGACATCGAGAGTTAAAGCTGCGGCTGGACACCTTCACATTTCATTCGTCTAAGTATATTTTTAAAGTATCAAAGGTATCATCTGCTAAAAGTTAAGGAGACGAAAATGAAAGTCCTAAAAATACGCACGCTAGTATAGAAGCGTCCCCTGACCCGCGCTGTACAGCTGCAAGTCTCCAAAAGCCCGGGCCTCAGCCGCGGCGCGTTTTCAATTTGGCGCCGCGGAATGCCATGACCTGCAGCCGTAATCAGGCGGGCATGCGCTCGGCTCGGCGCGCACCCCCCCCCCCCTCCCATCTCCCCGCGCGTTTCAATTTCATTTTCTGGACGTGATTTACTCGCTGCCCGGCCCGGCACAGAGACATCGCGAGCTGTCGTCCTCGTCAGCTCTGCAGCTGCGGGGGGAAAAATTTAATTCAATTACGTCGCAAATAAATTGTAAATCAAATGCAACGTAACGTACAGCGCGATTGCTGCAGTTATTCCGGCCGTTTCCATTCATTCCCCCTGCGTTTGAACGGGACGGTGGACGCCGCTGCTACTATTCCCCTCCCCACACTCTCCCTTTACGCCCTGGGGCCGTTCCCTGTTTCACGTCAGGTGCGAAAAATATTTCGAGCGCCTAGGTGTTGCGTGCGGCCCATAGGCCGGTGCCAGGTTCCGTTGATTGGGCCCACAAGGGCGCGGGGCGGCAGCCTGGCCGGCCCAGTCCAGCCCTGCCTCAGCCGCGTTTTATGATGGAAAGAGAGGCTGGTGCCGCCGCACCCGGCTCGCCCCGCCCCGCCCCGCCACTACCTAGGGACCCATTTTTCGTAGCGCCGAGGCTGAACTGGACGTTAAACAACCGAACGGTTAGTGAGCGAGGAGAGGCGAGTGGCTTAGGTCGCCCCGCCCCGCCCCGCCCCGCCCCGCCCCGCCTGTACCGTATGTCGTCTCATTGCGCGCCCGCTGCGCTGCGCTGCGCCGCGCGGTGTTTTTGTTCTGCCACGACGCCACCGCTAGGAGCAAATTAGGGAAGGAGACACATGTTTTACGCCCCGGGTGGCGCTGACTGACAGATAATGGTGGTCACATCCAGCTCCCGGGTATTCCATTAACCAAAGGACAGCGAAATATGTCACGTGGTATAGTTTCACGCGGCGCGCGGGTGTTAACCCCCTTCTCTCAGCTCGCTCGCTCGGGTCACGTTATGAGAGCAGGAAGTATTAATATGGAGACAGCGCATGTGCGCGCAGAGGGCTGGTATTTCCTTTTATGTGCACACATTACGAATACTAGTTTTATTATTTTTATAATTACTACACTCGGCGGCTCAGTTACGACCATGCCGCAGGTGACACCACCACACTGCACGAACGCGCCGCGCGCCGCAACCCGTTGGAAAGGATTGGGATATAGGATAGGCCCGGGCCGGGCATTGTAAATAGGCTTTGTTGTGGTGGAACATTGTTATCAAACACCTGCTGCGACCAACAATCTCATTGTTTCGGGCTTTGTGCGGGTTGTGCAGGTTCGGCCACCACCGCACCGGGCCGGGCCGGGCCGGGCGGCTCGCAGGACCCCGCGGGCAGAGAGAGGGAGGGGCGGCTCCCCCCCGCCTTGCACCTCGCCGTCGACGACATGGCCGCGGCCGGCCGCGCCTGCCTGACGAAGGATGTGGTGACAGGGTCGGCCCATGTGTCACAGTGACGGAGTTGAACCGGAGAGAGAAATACGGCTCGGACGCGCAGCGGGCCGGGGCGGAGCAAGTGTTTTAGTGCACTCTGTGCGATGCTCTGCGTGTGTGCTACTCTATACGTCAAGGTCCGCCGGGTAACACCATCCGGCAGTGTTTGCTCAACAAACACGCGTGCTGCCGCGCTGCGCCCAAGGTCCCAACCTTTCCCTCAATATTCCTTTCGCCCCAATGCCAAACCGTTACGACACATGACAGATTTGTCCGCGTGGCCCGCCCGGCTCGTCCCGGCCCGCCCCGCCCCGCCCCGCGACCCCAATACGCATCGCTCTATCTAGCCCAACTGCAGAAGTGGCAGCCGTGAGAGAATCGTACCGTACATACACACAGACCGAAATGAAGCAAAAACGGCGTGATGACTCGTCAAGAGGGGGAAAAAAGTGAGAAACAATATGACTGACGATGGGACACGCAGTTTCCATCGCGGCGTTCCTGGAAATAACGTGGCTTCACGCATGACGCTGCGCCACGCTCCGCCCGCGTGCAAATAGTGCGGTCCGGACCGGCGCCAAACCTGGAGCACGACCGCCCCGCCCCGCCCCGCGCCCCGCCCCGCGCCCCGCCCCGCCCCGCCAGCCAAATTAGGTTACTGGAAGACAAAACGCCGCGCGCAGCGTCGCGACGCGCCGCGCAGTGAAAGGCGTCGGCGTCGTGCGTGGGGGGCGACGTAACGCGACGCGGTAATAATGACAATCGCGAAAAGAAATAAAAAAATAAAAGTGAGAAGGAGGAAAAAAGAAACAATTCAGAGAGAGACTGTCGTTGTTGTTGTTGGAGGTGCGGAATGAATCGAGTGGTAGACAAAAGAATATTGTACGCCGGGCCGGGCCGGGCGCGAGTGTGTGTGTGTGTGTGTGTGTGTGTGTGTGTGTGATGAGTACGAGAAGGCCGTGACGTCGTTACCGCGGCGGTGCTAGCGCCGCCCGCGCCCCTGGCGGTGGCAGCCGCGAGCACCCACACAGGTCGCGCGGCGCTGCTTGCGGCAGAGAAAAGCCCAATTTCTTTTTTCGGAAAAAAGTACAAGAATAAAAGTGCCTTCTATTCTTCTCTTCGCGGTCCGGCGGAGGGGGGGATAAGAGAGAGGTGGAGGAGTAGGAGGAGGAGGAGGAGGAGGAGGAGGAGGAGGAGGAGGAGGAGGAGGAGGGGGAGGAGGGGGAGGAGGGGGAGGAGGAGGGGGAGGAGGAGGAGGAGGAGGAGGAGGAGGGCGTTACGGAGGATATCGAGCCCCTCCGCTCCGACCGCAGTGAGTGCGGTACCGCACCGCTGTTGGGAGCCGCGCGGCGCGGCGCGGGTACAACAATCGACAAGGATTGCGGCGCCGAGTGGAGTGGACACTGCCGCGCTGCTGAGTCCGCTCCGCCGAGCGTGGCTGAGCGGCTGAGCGCAGCGCCGCGACGCTGGGCGCCGCTGAGCGCCTGGGTGGCCGATATGACCACAAGCGTCCCGTCCCGTCCCGCGCTGGTCGGCCTAGCCTCGCGGCAGGGTGGGCCCCGCCCCGCCCCACTCGGCGCTCTCCCACGATTGAACCGTACCGTACCGCGGAGCCGCCGCAAAGCTCATCGAGTGACAGTCGCGACATTGTGCCTGCGGGGCGGGGCGGGGCGGGGCGGGCCGGGGTGCGGCGGGGCGCCGAGGATGGCGCCCTCCCGCGGCGGGTGACCTCGCCTCCAACAGAACACGGAGGAGGCAGAGCGCTACCAGCACCAGCCCGACAACTTCACTCAACCTCCCCGTCGTCCGGTCCGGGTCCGGCCCGGCCCCGGTCAGGCGTTCCTCCGCGCGGTGCTTTGCAACAGAACAGCGGACTACAAGCGCTCAGCTCAGGCGACTCTTGCTGCCCAGACAAACTAGCCGTACAACTGTACTGACAGGAAACAGCCAACAGGCCGGGCCGGGCAGGCCGTATGGATATTCCGCGGCATGTCGGGCTCGCCGCGACTACTGTTCATAAATAATGTAATAGATTTCGACCCTCATTACAGATTTATGTCCATCTTCGCAGAGGTGATGAGGTGGAACGAGAGAAGGCCGGGAGGCTGCGACCACGCAATTTGTTCCCGTGCCCCCTTCCACTCTCTCCCTCTCTCTCTCTCTCTTCCCCTCTCTCCAGCGCCAGTGATTGTTGATAGAATGGTAGCAACATGGCGCAATTGGCGAGTGATCGGGAGTACCTCTATCCGCATGCATCTCATCCGGAATGAAGACATCAATATGATGATACGTAATCCAAAGAGGGGAACCCCACGGTGCCCTCGCCTCGCCTCGGTCAGGAGGACTGCTATTCGCTTCCAGTCTCCGCGCGGGCGCGGGGCGGGTGCGTTTCAAGAAAGGCAATGCACTTCCTCTCTGCCTATGCTATCGAAGCCCCCGCCCCGCCCGCGGCTGCTCAACAGCGCCTGCCTGGCCTGCTCACTACTTCTGGTAAAAAGAGGGGAGGGTGGGAGGAGGAGGAATGGCATTAACATCCGCGCGAGGGGGACGGACGGAGCCCCGCCCCTCACGAAAATTCTCCTCGCCTTTCACGCGCCACACACATTCTCTCGCGCACGCGTTTTGTGTAGCGCGCGAGAATGGCAGCAACAACGAGGATACCTGCCTCGGCGACGTTTTACTGATTTCAACTCGCGTCGTGTAACGGCCGGGCCGGTCAGCCCCGCGGGGCCCGGCGGGCCGAGGTGTGTGCTGCACTGCATGTATTTGAGTAAGCACCGCAACGACCAGCAGAGCCGGCCGGCCGGCCGGGGGGCATCAGTCATCATAATATTAACAATAAAGCCCTGGTCGAAGAGGACGGCGAGCAGCGGACACGGGACGGGACGGGACGGGGGACACATTGTATGAAAAGGAGCTGGTGTGACGCACGGCACGGCTCCGTACGGCCCTGCTGCACGGTGCGACCCGGCTGACCCCGTGTACCTCGCGACACTCGCGGGGCCACCGCGCCAACCGCCGCTGCAAATAGATGAGTAGATTTATGCTGATTGCCGAGGCGCGGCGCAGCGGGGGGGCCTCATTCAAAAGTTTTCATTCGGGTACCTGATATGCGTACGAGCCGCGCGCGCATGCAGTGCGAGTTTGTATACAACAGCCCGTATTTTTAATGCGGATTTTTTTATTTTTTTCGGAGACGTCTTTCAGTGAAGTCCGTATATGCACGGGGCGGACAGCAGCGCGGCGCGGCGCAGCGCGGTATTACCTCCTCGACTTTGACCCACATTACACCTGCCGTAAAAGCCCCCGGTCGGGCCGGGCCGGGCCGGGCCGGGCCGGCGAGCTATGCGACCAGTTTATTGCAGGCAGGCAGACCAGGCAGCCAGCAGGCCAGCAGGGAGGCACTCACTCCCCCGCAGAAAGGCCGCCGCGGCAGCAGGAGGAGCCGGGCCGGGCGCTCCAACAGGTGGGAGTGGACGTGTATGAGCAGGAAGCCGCACTAGCGCACTAGCGGCACCGGGCCAGCCAGCAGCAGACCGGCCCAGCCCGGCCGCGAGGTCACTCAAAGATTACTGTGACGGAAGGTGTTTGTAAAACCGGCTGCCGTACGCAGACCCGTTCGCTACACTTACGCCCCCATCACCATCACCAGCAACAACACCACCAGAAAAATATATCAGACCAGTCCTCTGGACACTTTACGCTACACGCGACATTTGCACTTGCGGATTTTCAGTGCGCGCGTCGCAGTGTACAGTACACCGGCGCTCATCTCACGGGACGCGAGGCGATTCTCCGTAGCGTCGCGGCGTCGGCGTCGGCGTCGCCGTCGTGTTTTTCACCCGCAACCCCGGTGCTGATAGGGTGGCACACACACACACGCACGCACGCTCGGTGCCGCCCCGCCCCGCCCCGCCCCGCCCCGCCGGGTACCGTTCCCTCGCCCGCGTCCCGCCCCGCCCCGCGTGCTGTCAGCTTTGTTCACAGTACAGTACACACACACATACACACACGCATACGCTCCGACATTACCATGCGACATGGGCGCCCCCGCGCCGCGCGCGCCCCGCCCCGCCGGCCGGCACGTGGGGACGGGACAGCCTCCTCTTCCTCTCCCGCGCCCGGCCCCACTCACACACGCGAGCACGCGCCCCGGACGCGACTTTGTGCGCGCGCCGTCCACGTGTGTGTGTGTGTGTGTATTCCGATCGGGAACGTGTCTGAGACTTCAGTAATAAGCTATCCGCGAGTAGAGTTGTCGGGTCGGCCTGGTAAGTATCCTGCTGGAGCCGGGCTGCGCCTGCGCCGTGCGAGCGCGCGTGTGTGTGTGTGTAGCGAAATGCAAACAGCGCTCAAGAAGAAGGGAAGAGCGAGGGACAGGCAGCACGACAATGCAACGCGGCTTACACAAAAATACACGTGGAAACACACGTGGAAACACACCCGCTCCCCTCGTGTATACCCGCACGCACCGCGCGTGTACTCGCGGACCCGATCGCTTTCGCGCTGCGAGAGCCCGCCGCCCCGCGCCGCGCGGGAAAATTTTAATTTTAAATTGTAGCGTGTGTCTGCAGACAATGCAAAGGTTAGCATAGGCAAGTCATATTTTAATCGGCTCGCGCGCTGTGAGGTTGGCCGGCCGGGGCCCGGCGCGGCGGCCTGCTAGGGCGTCACCAGGGCTTTTGTCGAGCTGAGCTGCGAAAGGGGAAAGTGGGAGGCTAGGCTGCCTACGAAATCCGCCAGCTCACTTCCCCCCGGCGGAGCCGCCCAGGCTTGTCAATAATCGCAATTTAGCACTAGTAAAATAATAATAAACGAGACTACCTAAACAGGTTTGAAGCTGTTGCCGGACTGGTCGCGGACCGCGGGGGGGCGTGTGTGCACCGCCACCTACGAGTATATCACATATTTAGAGTATATTTCTCATGCTGGATAGATCTGCGAGCAGGGCGTAAATCACACGCCAAGCACGTTCATCGGCTTAAGCCATAACCTCAACTTGTTGTTTGACTTTCTAATACGCCAACAATTAGAAGCAGACATTAATCTTACGGGCCCATGGCGCGGTAAAGGGATACAGGTAATAAACGGCCTTGTAGCGTAAATGGCCGGCCGGCCGGCCAGGCCCAGCATGGCGGACCGCAGGCCAGGCTGGCCCGTGTAAAGCCGGGGAGCTAGTAGGGCTTTGGCTCCACGGCGGCATAAATCGTGGAGGCGGAGGAGCCGGCGGGGCCGGGGCGGGGCGGGGCGCGCCGGGGCGGGGCGGGGCGGCTGCGTGTGAGACCGAGAAGCAAGTGGGAGGACTTCCCTCTGCGAACACTTCTGCAACCGTGCGCGAGTTATGTAAGCAGGCGACAAATGCAGCGGACGCTCCTCAGGTCTGCAAGCAGCGCCCTTATTGGAGACCCGCTGAAACACCAGCGAGGTCCTTATTCGCACTCCGCGGGACAGCACATTCCTCTCTCTCCCCCCACAGGCCGAGCCGGGCCGGGCCGACGCCGCGCCGGTTCTCTAATATAACGACTCGGGATTAGTCGCTTGTCCGCGCGAGAGGATCCAAATTTTCGTTCGGTGATAAATTTGGGCTTAGCAGGTAGCCCGACTGGACAGGACAGTCCGCCCCGGCGGGAGTCAGTCGCCCGAGGACAACGCCGGCGAGAAGGGCATCACTCCCGCTCCCGCTCCCGCTCCCCCAGCCTCCGGGCGCCGCCTGCTGCCTACCTCACATATTTCACAATCACCCCGGCATTTCCCCATAGGTGGGAATAGCGGCGGCGGGATGTACCGTGCCGTTCACAAAACGAGTGCTGCTGCCCCGCCATCCCGAAACTTGAAATACGGCGAACACGGCAGTGGCGCATGTTGGGCTAATAGATGCGCTAGCGCTCCCCGCCGGGCCGCGCTACGCTCCGCCCCGCCGTCCAGCTAGGATATGACTCAGCTACCGAACGCGCCAACAGAGTTTCCACTCTTTACGACCTTGCCCTTGTAGCGGTTTCCAAATCAGCTCACCAACAATCAGAGAGGAGCAGGAGAATTTTTAGAAAACGGCATAGTGACAAGTCTCCGTTAATTCAAAACGTTTTTGAACCAACAGGTTTGGATGCGCGCCCTGTTTTTATCACCTTCCCGAGTGTCCCCTCCCTCCCCCCACCCACCCCCTGGTCCAGCGGAGTACCGTCCCCCCTGCCCCCCCTCTATCTCTCTCTCCTCGATGGTCTACACCGCGTGCTCGAGACTCGCGGGACGGCTTTGTGTTATGGCATTATTCTCACGTTGTGATTCGTATCTATTATCTGTTTGACGCTGGCTGCCCCGCGGCGCCGGACGGGCTGGGCCGAGGTGTCTTATTCGGAGCGGCGCGGCGCGGCGCGACGGCCGCAGATGAAAACGCATGACGGCTCATTTGTCGTCGCCCGCAGCACGAAAAATCCCCGCCGTCCCCCGCAGCCTGCACCGTCCCGCCCCGTCCCGACCCCGCGCGGCGCGGAGGGAGCTCGCGTATAAAACGTTTTCCGCGAGGTTTATCACCTTTCGCGGCGGGAGCACCGCGTGATTGAAAATTGAATAATGATTAATGTCACGGTCTTCAACGTCGGAAGGAAAAAGTAGCTGGTGGTAAGGAGTGAGTCAGAGAGCGAGAGAGGGGGGAAAAAGGAGGGAGTGGTGGAGGGGGGTATTTGAAGGGGCGCAAAAAAAAAGGCATGTAAATTATTAAAAGCTTGTTTCAAGAAACGGTCGCAGCATGCGGCACCGTCATGAGAGTACGGCCTAAGAGAGAGAGAGAGAGAGAGAGAGAGGGGGGGGAGGGGGGAGGTCCGGCCGGCCAGCCGAGGCCCAGCCAGCGGTCAGCTGATGACGGTCCAGCAGCCCGGCCCCCGGCCGGCCGCACCGGCATAGCTTAACTAATGCTTCGCATACATCGCGCTTCTAGCTGTTCAGCAATCAATTATCTTCCTGTAAAAGGGCGGTGTTGGCGGCGGCGGGGGGCGGCGGGGGGCGGCGGGGGGGGCGGGCCGGGCCCGAGCCGACTGCGGCGCCGTCAGCTAATTCACTTTCCATGCTCCAAACAAATAAGCGGAGGCCGGCGATATTTTACCGGCGCCGCACTGGCCGGCCGGCCGGCTGGCATTGCCTCGCAGCGGAGGCGGGGCGGGGCGTTGTCGTCGTCCTCTTCCGCGTGGACGACGACGTCCTCATCAAATAGGTCGTCCTCGGAGCGGGGCGGGGCGGGGCGGGGCGGGGCGGGGCTCGCTCAGAGACGCGCTGGCCGGACGGCCTTCATATGCTGGTTATCCGACCCTGGCCGTGTAAGTCTGCGGTGCGCGTACGGGCCTCGTTAGCTGTTACACGCATCAATGTCATCCCCGCAGAAATACACGGAATTTTTTTTGTTTAAGGAGGACGAGAATCGGAAACAAGCGGCACCGCCTTGTACTACACCGGCTCATTGCACGGCAGCGTGCAACTAACTAACGTGGTGTTGCCTTTCAGCGAGGCATAGTCAGTCTGGAGGGACTGGCTTACAGGCGTCATCAGTGCGGCCCGGACCGGCCGAGAGGAGAGCGCCCGTGGCCGGGGCCAGCTCGGGCACTACTGACTGAGGCGCAGCGACAACAGGACCAGGGGCCTAAGTCCTCACCGCCCGGCCCAGTCCGGCCGGGGGGCGCACGGGTAGCGCCCGCAGCGCGCGGCACGGCGCCGAATACCTCCATTTGCATAATGATCCGGAGGCTGCTGAGGACGGGTGTTAATGTGCAATTTTAATTGCCGCTTTCGCGCCGACAGGAGACTTATTGGCATTACGCTACCGGAGGAGCGAGCGGAGCGGGGGCAGGGCGCGCGCAAAGAGTCGAGCTGCTACTGCTGCTCTTGTGTTTTCGGGACACGTGTATATTTATTTTCCACGCCGTCGGGCGCACACTCTCTGCCCGATATTTATCCGCAGGTACACATCCCAAAGAGAAGCACGCCTAAACGATAAACGAAGCGGGTTCGAGGCCACAACGCAAGCTTGGCTGTACGATTTCCCCATAGCAATAACGAGTATTTGCCTTCCGGTTAGAAAAGCGCTGCCGCGAGGCTAGGTGCGGGGCGCTCATTACGGGCCGTGGGGGCGCGGGGCGGGGCGGGGCGGGGCGGGGCGGGCACATCCATCACCATCAGCAGATACGGGTCGCCACCGGGTGCGGGGGCGTGGCCGGCTCAAGGGGGCGGGCGCAATGGGGGCGGGGCGGGGCTGACCCCGCGGCACCTCGCGACCCCCAGGCACAAAGCCCCACTGCTGCTGCTGCTGCTGGATCAGCAGGAAGCTCAGCAGGAGGCTCAGCAGGCTCTGCCGCGGCCGCAGCAGGCCTGCAGCCTGGCCCAGATGAGTTGCAATAACTTGTTGCGTGCCGTGCAACAGGTGATCCGCAGCGGCACGCCACCGCCACGCCACGCCACGCCACGCCGCGCAGCGCCACTCGTTTTGGTGATTTATCACCCCGAGGGTGATTCATCACCCGCACACCCACATCATCACTTCACCCACAGCGTCATCAGCAGCGGCAGCAGCGTACGCCCTGCCCAGCACCGCCGCGAGCACGCCACCCCGCCCCGCCCCGCCCCACCTCGCGCTAATTTGCAAGTGGTCGCGGTTTCACACCATCGCCGCCACCGCGCTCCTCTCTATCCCTGTCCTCGTCTATTCCTCGCGGATCTAGTTGTCTTTTACTCTCGCACCTCTAGGCGCCCGGGCTAGCTTTTACTTTTAGGATTTTCACACCGGCAAGGGTTTTGAATGTACGTGCCTTGCATAAAGCGAAACATGGAAGTCCGCGATATACGGTCCCGAAAAGTTCGCGCGGAAGTGGGGGAGGGGGGGGGCGTGCTCCTACTGGCAGTGGCGCGTTTGAACGGTTTGACAGTTGTGACTGTCATGTCAGGTCAGCCAGCCGCACACTTTTGCTGGCCGTCAGTTTGCCGCCGGGGCGAGGCGGGCGAGGCGGGCGGGACGGGACGGGGGCGTAACGGACTGGGAGGGCCGTGCTGGCCCTGCTGGCCGGTGAGGCACGTCGCCCTGGCCGCCCCGCCCCGCCCCGCCCCGCCCCGCCATCGGCACCGCAGCAGGTAAAACAGTCCGGATCGTGCTGCGGTCAGCGGCGCTGCGAGGCGCTGCACCGGTCGGGTCGGCGAGGTGAGGCGCGCAAAGCACCGGCCAGCAGGTGGTTCTCATTCTTTTTTTCTCTCCCTCTCATTATTTCGTATTTTCTTATTTCATTTCCAACGCCCCGCTTCAACGCCCCGCTCTCCTCAACACCCGCCTCAGTACTACTCTCCCGGCCCGCCCGATAAGCGACTGACGACATTGCATTTTCTTTCTTTCCCTCACATTTTTCATATTTTTCAGCCCGGTTGGGTCGCGATCGGCACGCGTGTGGGGGCACGCGCACTAACGAGGGTGTCGTAACGGGTTAGGGGGACCCCGCCCCGCCCCTATGGGTGCCCTTTGGGTCGCCCCGCTGCTAATTGGGGCCCCTTCCTTTACAAGCTCCCTCCTCCGGTATATCGACGGAATATGAAGTATGTTGTCGATGCGAGGCAGCCGCCGCCGCACACACACACACATACACACAGAGGTGCATCGGCGGCAGAGAAAGAGGAGAAAAGGTCAGGGCGGGTGGCGATCGCTTCCGGGTTCAGGTAGCTCGGGGCGCAGCCTAGCGCAGCCCAGCCCGGGACCCTGGCCGGTAGGCGAGGAGAGGAAGGCGGAGGCGTCGGCCTGACAGCGCACCTGTTAGCGCTCGTCCTGACTGTCTAATATGACACAGACTGATACAGCGGTATTTTTATCCCTCCCCCCCCCCCCCCACCTCTCCCGACAACCTGCTCCTGCTCACGCCACGCTTCCCCCTTCTCCCCCTCCCCCCTCCTTTCCCACCCAGCCAATCACAATATCGACTCTGTACGCGCTTGAATGGAGCGCAGATTTATTCTCATTTTTCTCGCCGCGTGTTATGATGTTCTGCCACCACACGCTGACCTACTTTCGAATGCGGGCCGTGCCGGGCCGGGCCGGGATCAGTGTCGCAAATCATCAATATATACCATGTCTGTCCGAGTTTGTTTATATCGCGCTAACCTCGTCATAAACCCCCTCCCCCTCCTCCGCCCGAGAGTTAGTTGATCCCGGTCGGTCATTTCTCTCTCTCTCTCTTTCTCTCTCTACGTGTGGACTCGACCTGGCCCAAGGACCAATCCATCTTCTGAGCCGTCAGGGCGACCCGCGGGCGCCCACAACGTTCTCTGTCCTGGCTGCCGACCCGACTCGCGTGCTCAACTAGCCGAACGCCTGCCTGCCCGGCTTATGTATTTCGTTAAGGTCGGTTTGCGCAGCGGAAATCTTTTCCATTCCCCCCTCTTTTCCCCTCCTTTTTTTTTCTTCGCCCTAAAGTAGCATGCTATCCGCACGCGTGCTGTTTCGAAAACCAGCATTTTGGGAGAAGGCAAATGAGGAGAGCGGGGCTGCAATCCGCCCGTCTCCCTGCGTTTCGCTTATTCCCCCAATTCTCTCCCCGCTGCAATCATATTCCCCTTAACGGATAAAGACTCCGCTCCTACGTGACTGCAACGCACTCGCCAAACAGAAAAGGAGGCAGCAACAGGTTCGCTGGGCGGAGCGGAGCACACCTGCCCGGCACAGCGGCCGATCAACGGCGACGCACATGACCTCGCGGGCGGGGCGGGGCGGGGCGGGGCGGGGCGGGGCGGGGCGGGGGCGACTAACTCCCTCTCCCGGCTGGTACGTCCCGGCCAGAAGGACCCCGCTCGATCATGGCGCCAGATCAGTAGCTTCATTTGCATTCCTCGCCTCTGGCTTCTGATTGCCTATTTGTCCCGCCGGCGGGGACGGGCTCCCCCGCCGAGGCGCGTCCGCCCCGCCCCGCCCCACCCGGCCCCGCCCCACCCCGCCCGTCTGGCCGGAGCCGCCGCCCAGAAGCAGAAGTTACAGTACAGAGCACCCGATAAAAGAGCGGCCCCACCTCTCACTTTGTTGCTGCGCCTTGGGACCCTCTCCCCCCCTCTCTCTCTTTTCACTCTTTTCCTCGGGGGTCCTATAAAACTCTTACGAGTGACCGTTACGGTCCGCGCCACTCTCTCACACCCCCCTACCCCAATGGCAGTGTTGCGGATTGAAATGTCCGCCGCACTGTCAGAAGGGCAGCGGACTTGAAGAGCGAAATTACCCATTTTCCAGCTTATACTGCGATCGGCGCACCACGCAATTAGTAATTTCATTAGCAGAGGTATATATATAGGAGGGGAGGTACAACTTTCCGTTAAACGGCCCCTGCTCTCTTTCTCCGTGCAAACGGCATGATCCGCTCAGGAGGACGTCGTCGTCAATGCTAATGAAGCGCGCCGCCCCGGCCCGGCCCGGCCCGCAGGCCTGCAGCGCCCTGCTGCCGCCTGCTGCAGATGTCACGCTGCGGGATTATATGGCTCGCCGTTGTCACTCGCGCAGCCACCTGTTGCGGGCTGCCGCAGGCTGCAGGCCGCAGGCCGCCCTGATAAGGTCCTCCTGTTGGAGGCCCCTGCGCCGCCGCCCGAGCCCCCCTGAGCCCTTTGGGGCGCTAGGGCGGCGCGGTAGGGCGGCGCTCCCCGTCGCACCCTCGGCGACTGTCCGCCCGCCCTGCCCTGCCCTGCCCTGTCCTGTCGCCCGATAGGCTGTAATGACTTAATGCCAGCCCTATCGGCCCCAGCCCCCCGGGCGGCCCGGCCCGCCGCCCTACCGTGCCCAGCCACCGGCATCGGGCACCGGCGAAAGAGGCCCGAAAGATACGCTATCGAGGCGGCTGCTCTCTGCCCCTGCCCCACACAGCCCCGGCCCGGCCCGGCCCGTCACCCGGGGACTGCAAAGTAGTAAAGTCTGGAAACGGATCACACCCGCCGTGTCAACGCACCAGGATGAGCGGGACGGGGGCCCCAGCCCCCCACGTGCCAGAGCGCTTTCATCCGATATTATTCACTTCGGACTTAGACAAAAAAGACTACTCGGGGCACGGAATTCTTTTTCGACTCTAAAATTTGTTCCCGTAAAATATACTGTTTTGGGCGTTTTCAAGCCTGCGGAACAACATATCGAAAGCTGTCGAAAAGTATTTTGAGGTCCAGTGAAGGTGTACCCGCGGACCAACACACCAGCGCACACCACACGCACTCCAGTGCCGCCCCGCGTTGAGTTCTCCGTGATAACGCCCCGCTCCAGTATCGCTCCAGCGGAAGCTCCGGTGGGAGTGCGCCTGGAGTGCGCTTTCACCCCGAGAAGAAACCCCTTCCCTTATCACGACTATCTCCTTCTCGCTCACGCTCTTAGATCAGCCCCCCCCCCCCCTCTCTCTCTCTCTCTGGCAGCAGGGCGCCCGGTAGGGCTCTATTCCAGCACGTGGGTCACGCACTGCACGCTCATAAGCATAATAACTTTCCTACTGTATGGCCGGCAGGGCGGCCGGGAGGGACACAGCAGCGCTATGAGCCGATGGTATCTCCTGCCCTCCCTGCTGCTTCTTATCCCCTCCCCCTCCCCCCTCATCTCTCGGTGGGGTTTCGGCCAGTTTTGCCGCCCTCGAAAATGGTTCACTTACCGCGCGCCTCTCGGCATAAGTGCGCTTTCTTTCCCCCCTGGTCTGGTCCTCCGCCCCGGCCGGACCGGGCCGGCCCACGGTAGATTTGTGTACGCGATTATGGCAGTTTGTCGAGCGCTCTGAGCTGCGCTACGCTGCCCTCACGGCGTCCTTCAGAGAGAGACAGTGAGAGAGAGATGCTTTTCAGATTGCCCCGGGGACGGGCCGCACGTTACGGGCCCGCCCCGCCCCGCCCCGCCCCGCCCGCGCACATGAGCGCCGCCGGGGCCGCCCTCGCGGTGCCGCGGGGCGGGGCGGGGCGTGGCGCAGCTCCTCACAGCCCTACTTACACAGTCTTGGCACAATATCCTCGTCGCGCGGGTGCGGGCGGGGCGGGGGAGGCACCGCGCGCACACATAAGTCATTACCATGTGGAAGTTTTGGCGGGAGAAATTTAGCACGGGTGGATTAAAGTGGGGGGAGAGAAGAGGGGGAGGGGCGGGGGAGGGGGAGGGGGAGGGGGGAGGGCAGACTGTCACGCGCCAAGTCATTCCGCCCACGCGGCCCGCGCGCACGCCCCGCCACGCCCCGCCACGCCCCGCCACGCCCCGCCACGCCCCGCCACGCCGGCTAATATCGCGCCGTTCTAATGCCGTGCATTAGGCCGCCCATAAAGCACGGGCACGGCGCATGGCCACAAACAACAATAAGAAAAAAAAATCTTTCGCGCGTAATCCCGCGCCGAATAATTACGAGTTAAAACAAACGCATGATGAAATAGAATGAAATAAAAGAGAAAGAGCACAGGGGCATTTCGAGGGATGGCAATAAAAACAAAACAAAAAAAATCAACACACGCCGAAAACAAAATATAAAGAGGCAGTGTGTGTCGTCTGCTCCTGCTCGTCGCTGCTCGCGCGCGCGCTCGATGGACCGCGGCGCAGTCAGCCAGCAACACGACGGGGTTGTCATCGCGGGGGACTTCCCCGGCCCGGCCCGGCCCGGCCCGGCCCGGCCTGCGCTGCTGCAGCGGGTATTACGAGGTAGTAACGGCCTCGCGACGCCACGCCTGGCCACGCCACGGCCCGTGACTTTTGACGAGGCGTGTAAAGCGACAGTGGCCCGGCCGGCCGGGCTCCTGCTGCGGGGGCGGGGTCGACGCGCCCCGAGGGGGGAGGGGGGGGGGGAGGTCGCGTCGCGACGCCGCGGGCCTCGCCGCGAGCGCACCGGCCGCGCCGCGCCGCGCCGGCCACAGCAGCGCTTGCCAGCGGACCGTCGCTGTCGTTTCCGTAGTTAATTAGCCTGTGGATGTGCCCTGCAGGGCTGGTGGGGGCGGGGGTGGCACGGGGGGCGGCACGGGGGGCGGGGGCGGCGAGGCATGGCGCGACGCGTCGCCACAACTGCGGCCTAGCGCTCTTGCGTGCATTTTGACTTGTAGCGCGGCCCCGACAATTTACTAGGCGAGTCGCGGGGCCGCAGGGGCGCGGCAGAGGCATCCCCGCCCCCCTGTCCTCCTCTGAGGAGAAGGAGCCGACTGGTAGGTAGGCAACATGCGTGGCCAAACTCATGTAAGTAGGCAACCCATGATGCTAGCCGGACGGATCTTTAAGCCGTTCTGTGGCGGGGCGGGGGAGGCGCGGTGGGTGCCGTACCGTGACTCTTGACGGCGCGCACGCTACAAAGACGACTCTTCAGCCCGCCCTGCCCCGCCCCGCCCCACCCCGCCCCGCAGGCGCGAGTGACTCACGCGGCTTCTATAAATTCTCGCGCCCGTAAAACGTTATCATCACGCATCGGTCCTCCGCCAGTGCGCCGGGCCAGGCCGGGCCGGGCGCGCGCTGACACCGAGCAGGGAGATACTCATCGGCTGCAGCGCCGCGGGGGTGGAGAACGCCGCGGGGCGTCCGCGGGGTGTCGGCGCGGCAAGTGGCCCGCGCGAGCCGGGATGTCTCCGTCGTGGGTCCCAGGGTGAACGTCTCACCTAGATGTCCACGGTACGTCACAGCCCGTCCTGTTCCCACGCACGCACGCACGCACGCACAGTGCCGAGGCCAAAGGGCGGCCCTGAGCGGGGCGGGGCGGGGGTTCCCATGGCGTCGCGTCGATACCGCGGCTAGCGCAGCGCGTCACCCGTCACCCGGCCCCGGCCCTGCCCGCGGCCACAGCAGGGCCCCCGCGGGGGCTATTCCGAGCACGTGCCGCGTCATGTGTGGCAGGTCAGGGAAGGCCAGGGCCCCGGTGGGGGCAGGACACGGCAGGGCGCAGGGAGAGCGCCGGCCCGGCCGCACCCTGAGCCCCGCCCCGCCCCGCCAGGGCCGCGTCACCTAATGATCTCGCAAACACGAGCGAACAAGCGGCAGGTCGGGGGTCAGCGAGGCCAGGGGCCGACGAACCGAGCGGCGCGGAGATCCATTATTCAAAAAACGACACGCGGGACAGGGCGCGTCCCGGCCTCGGCCCGGCCCGGCCTCGTCTCCTGTACTCGGCGGAGGAAAACAAGCGGACCGCGGCGCGGCGCGGCGCTGTCCACCTCCACCAGGGAGACGGGGGTCTCCGAGGAGACGCGCGCGGCGGGGCGCGGCGGCGCGCATCAGGTGCATTATCGGGGAGGTGACGGTGGGGTGGGGCGGAGAGGGGAGCGGAGGGGCGGCGCGCGGTTAAGAGCTCTCGAAATATATAATGTGGCCTCTATTTCTGGCGGCTCATGTGTGGGTGCCGCCCCCTGCGCCGCCCCCCTCCGCCCCCCGCAGCGCTGGCGCGCGCGCGCGCACGGAGCGACTTGACGTGCACTTGCGCGATCAGCCAGCACGCGCGTTTTCTGACGGGCCTGTCAGAAATTGCGGCGGCGGCGGCGTGAGGGGTCCCGGGGGCGGGGGCGGGGCGGGGGCAGGGGGGCGTGATTGATATGTGCTGTGGCGGGCGTGCAGCGGGGGGCCACGGCGCGTCAGGTGGGGCGGGGCGGGGCGCGGTGGGGGCGGGGCAGGGCGGGGTTTTTCCAAAGCACCTTTTACTTCTCGACCGGGGGATAATTACCCCCGCAAGTCGCTCGCTCGCGCCAGACAATGACGCGACGAAATGAATATGTACCCGCGCGCCAACGGATCCGGACCAGTCCGAAAAATGTAGCAGAGCCACAGCGAAACCGCAGGGAGAGGTGTGCTGCTTACCTGTTTCCAGACAGCGCCGCCGCCGTCGTCGTGTAGGCCCTCGGCGTGGGCCGCAAAGTCGTCCTCGGCAGGTAGCTGGAAAAAAAAGGGTTTAGTTTGGTTAACTCAAGAGAAACGGTTTCTTTTTATTGAAGCTTACTCACACCGGGGCCGGCTGACCCAGTACGTGGGGGCGCCTCGACGCCCGCCCCACCCCACCCCGCCCCGCGTGCGTCACCGGCCAGGCGCCGCAGCGCAGATCACTTACGGCTAACGAACGCCCCCGCACCGCACCGCACCGCACCAGGGGACCATAGCGGGGACCAGGTAACGGTTTAACTTCCCCTTGTTGGAGCGCCGAAGGCCGTCCGCCTCTGTGTGTGTGCGCGCGCGCGTACGGGGGAGGCGCTGGCACCACGCCGCGCCGCGCACCCGCGCCCAGACACTCCGTAAAAGGGGTAAGAAGGCAGAGCGAAGAGCGGACGCAATGCCAAGGTCCTCCCGGCCCGGCCCGGCCCGCTGCAGTACCGCCCCGCCCCCAGTTTGATCAGAGTGCGCGGCGCGGAGAGGAAAGGAGAGCTATTTCGATCAGCTCGTCGGGTTGCAGAGGAAGAGCCGAGCTGCCCACCCGCACCCGCGCCGCGCCGCGCGCGCTCTATGACAGCACTCTTCCCCTTCCTCCACTCTTCTACTCTTCATCTCTATCTAGCCCCGCCTGGCCCGGCCCGTCCGCAGCGTGACGGAGCAGGGCGCGAATGACGCCGTTTAGCAGCTGGCTCGGCTCACACGCCCCGCCCCGCCCCGCCCCGCCACGCCACGCTCGCAGCGGGGGCGGGCACCCGGCTCGTGTCCCTCCCCGTCACACACTTGTGGCGGGGCGGGGCGGGGCGGGGCGGGGCGGGGCGGGGCGCAGCTAGGCGCGAGTAAAATTACACGCGCGTCATACGACGGACTACTGCTGCATGCTGGGCCGGGCCGGGCCGGGCCGCGGGGAGCTGGGAGCTCCTGCTCTGTGACGGCCACCCCCAGGGTGCAGGAGTGTGGCGGGGCGGGGCGACCACACGAAAAATTGTTCACACAAGATAGACTGTTTTGGGCGTTTTGAAGCCTGGGCAACAACATATCGAGAGCATCCAGACAATTTCGAGCTGAAAATTACGTACGTGCTCTGCAAGTGAAAGGGTGGCGTGAAAACATGGAAAATTTTTGCGACAGTAAACCTCCCGAAGGAGGTTGCGGTTCCCGCCAGGCACAGGGCTTTTACCCCCCGTGGCAGCCAACTACTTCGGTGTTCTTATGGGAACCGGTGCTTTTCTGGACTGCGATCCTGTCGCGCAATTCGACAGATTTGATCCCCGTACTGCCAGATTTAGTCGTACGGTGGTTAACCGAACTGCCCTGTCCCCAGGGCATGGAAATGCTATTTTGGAGCCAGATTCTAGGACTTATGACCCCACGACCGACCACCAGTCGTGGGCATGGGACGGAACTTCCTGGCAACCCGCTGTCGCTACCAGTGAAGAACCTACCTGGGTTTGAACCAGGCCCCATGTGCCGAGTCTCACAGACACCCCACGGTTTTCGCGGCACCACTAGACCACTAGACCGTCGGCAATTCCACGAGGGAGCTCGGTTGAAATGGGGGGCTTGAATTCCACTCCAAGTTGTTGTCCTCAGAAAAATGAAATTTTTAGATAAGATTCGAACCTTCGTTCTGCGACTCCCCGAGCGGACACTATGCCGGCTCGGCTACGACGCCACGGTACCAGGAGCCGGACCACTAGGAGTCATGCTGCGCGAGAAGCCACAGTCACCGAAGAAACGAACCCGTTGTCATCAGTACGCCCGGTCTCCGTGAGCTGCTAGGTCGGCCGCGTAGCGTCATTGGTATCGACACTGCTCATGGCACCAGGTGGGCAGTGGTTCAAAACCCGGATATCTTTTTTTTTTTTTTTCCCTGTTGACCAAATGTTCTTTTTTTAGGTGCACCGTCCTTGTGACTCGGGCAACTGCAAAAAAGCACAGCGACTGACCAAAAAAAAACTTAAAGAAAATGTGACCGGCTTTCGAACCACTGCCCACCGGTGCTGTCGGCAGTGTCGGTACCGGGGGCGGCGCGGGGGCGGCGCTGCTGTTACGTCAGTCCGGCCCGTGGCCCCGATGCACGTACCCACAACATTGTTGTGGCGATGACACAGGCCGAGGGCACAATATTTCAGAGGCGTTGCGCGCAGCCGCGGGGCGGGGTGGGGCGGGGCGGTGTTTTAAGTATAGCGGAGGCTGCGGGTGCACGGGGCGGGGCGGGGCGGGGCGCCGCGTCATCGGCAAGCACGCCTAGATAAAGGCGCGGCGTGGCGTGGCGCGGCGGGGCGCGGCGGGGCTCGAATGCGAGAAAGTAATGAGTCAGTACACTAGCGACACCAGGACCAGGGTCGAGTGGCGTATGGAGTTTATCTGTTTTTAAAATGAACGGAGTCTACAAGTTTATGTCTGTTAAGCAGCAGAAAGAAAAAACCTTGGCTCTTCGGGTTCGTGCCGTGCACATCGGCCAGGCCAGGCCGGGTTAGGCCAGCGGGGGCGGCGGGGTGCGGGCGGACGGGCGGCCGACCACGGCGGCGGCCGAGCAGCACTTCAAAGGGACGGTGAGATGTGAGCTGCATTTGTCCCTTGCTCACGGCGTAATTTGCCGTTAAGACAAATATGCCGGAGTGCGAGCGAAGAGAGGGGAGAGGAGGGCGGCGAGGGTGGAAATTAAGAGAGAGGGAGCGAGCGAGCGAGCGAGCGAGAGAGAGAGAGAGAGAGAGAGAGAGAGAGAGAGAGAGAGAGAGAGAGAGAGAGAGAGAGAGAGAGAGAGAGAGAGAGAGCGAGAGAGCGTCTTTGAGCGTTGAGTGAGGGAGCGGGTGTGGGGGCGCACAACCGTAAGGACCTCTCGCCCCGAGCGGCTAGCGAGGAGGAGAGAAAAAGAGAAGGAAATCTCTCTCAGCGTCGTGGCCGAAAGAGAAGAAACGACCCCATACTAACGGCGACGTGAGGCGGGGCGGGGCGGGGCGGGGCGGGGCGAGGCGGGGCGGGGCGGATCGGGTCGACGAGACGTGCCGCGCGAGTGCGAACAGCGGCGCTACCCCACGGCCAACGCCCCGCCCCGCCCAGGCCGCACTGACAATCTAATTGTAGCGGCGACTTATCGCTCCCAATAAAACCGCCAATATAACCTTTAAATAGCCGCCTTGTTAATTTACGTTTTGTCGCGTTGCGTGGCGTCTGCTTGGCACGCCGGGCCCGATGCAGCCGCCACCGCCACCGCCACCACCGCACAACGCCGGCCTCCACCTCACCTCACCTAGCCCCAGGACGAGAGCCCTTTGTCGGGACATCCCTCACCCTGCAGCCTCCCCGAGGACCCCGCCCCGCCCCGCCCCGCTCCGCCCCACCCCGCCGGGGGGCGCGGCCTTGCCCCACCTAGCGGCACACGGGCACGTACCGCTGCCAGGAATAACATTTTGGTTTTGCGTGAATCCGGTCGCTGATGGACTCGGCTCGGTGTTTGTTGTGTAAACAAGCATAGCGTTGGTCCACCCGACACACACGCACACACACACACACAGGGGCGGGCGCGCACGGGCGCTCGCGGAAGCAGCGCCCAGCCGTCTGTCCCTCTCCGCTACGCCACGTGACCACTCCTCTCTCTCTCTCTCGCTCTCTCTCTTCCGCGCTCTCTCACTCATCAGCTCGCGCTCGCGATGAGGGAGGTCACGACACGACGCCTGGGCAGACCTGTCCTTTTATTTCGGCTGAGCTGCTGAGGCGGAGGATAAGACGCGTGCTCCTCGGTGCTGACCGAGCTGCTGGGCGTCGCATCGCACCCGACATGACAAGACCACTGCTCAGCCGGCCCGGTACGGCCACTCAGCGGGCGGGGCGGGGCGGGAATTCAGCAATATGACTCCTCAGAGAACGGGAGCGAGTGAGAGGGAGAGAGTGATTGCCTGACCGGCCCGGCGGCGGGGCAGAACACACGATGACAGCAGAGAGGCGCGCGTGGTCGAGCTAAAAGCATTCATTGTCAGCAGCAGCAGGGCGGGGCGGGGCGGGGCGGCGCGGGGTCCGGCACAACGGGACATTAGGACGACACCTTCGTGTCCCCGGAGACCACCGCACACCGCAGTCAGCTCGGCCGAGTGCATTACAGGAAGCCTTTCCCTTGTTTTGACAAGCCTTTTGCCCCGCATTTAGGCCCCAAGTCACTCGGGCGCGCGCGGGGCGGCGAGGGCCGTGAGCGGAGAGGGAAGGGAGGAGAGAGAGAGACGGAGGAAGAGAGAGGGAGGGAGGGAGGCTGGCGCGGTACACGGGGCAGATCGCGCGGCGGCCGCCCAGGCCTCGGCCCAGGCTCACTCAGCGCTCGCTGAAAGCCTATTTATTCTATTTCAGAGGCGTTTTACTCCGGTCTTGCGGGCGGGGCGGGGCGGGGCGGGACGGTGGGGTGCACGCACAGAACACAGCCCCCCCCCCCCCTCCGACGAACACACCGTGGCGTTGCACCGCGTCCCGCGTGTGCCTCAATGTGTGTTTTCGCCGCGAGCGTCCGCGTGTGCGTGCGTGTGTGTGAGTACAGTTAAAATGTCCCAGAATGTTGTAGACTTCGCTGTAAATTACCGGGACGCTCTGGTGCGCGCGCCGCCTCAGTGGAGCCGCCACGTAGCGGCACGTGTGTGTGTGTGTGTGAGGGCGCGTCAGCGGCGCACGGCCGCGGCCCGCGAGCCCCGCCCCGCCCCCCCGCCCCGCCCCGCCCCGCCCCGCCCCGCCCCACCCGCCAAGCGCGCGTCTCCCGCGGGTTTAGGACCCCGCGGCCCGTCCCGGCCCGGGCCGGCCACGCCCGCGGACAGCAGCGGCCACGCGTCAAGCGCGACCAGGGGGTCGAGGGCGGTCGGGTCGCGGGGAGCGGCGCAGCGCGGCGCAGCGGCCGTGGGGAGGACCTCAAGCGCCCACCCAGGCAGGCAGGGCACATGAGACTGTCAGACTACGGCGTACTACATTAAAATGTTAGGATATTTCTTACCGGCTTGCTTTAGACAAATGTATCGTCTGCTAAAGGAACTACACAGCGCACGAAGTTTTGCTGTGAGGAAAGGATTTTAAGGGCCAAAAACGGCTGGGAATAGGAGTCGGAGTGGGAGGTTGGAGGAGAGAGGAAGACTGGAGAGAGTCAGTGGGGGTGTGAACGAGAGAGAGAGTGAGAGAGCGAGAGAAGAAGAAGAAGAGAGAGAGAGAGAGAGAGAGAGAGAGAGAGAAAGAGAGAGAGATGGGGGGCTACCTTTCACTCACCCGCACCGCGTTAAAAAGCCTCCATTTGTTGCTGTCAACGCACTAGACGGAGGGAAGCGGAGAGGAGAGGAACAGCGATAGGCTGGACAGGACGCGCGGCGGCCTGCCCACGATGGGGAAGAGGATGAGGAGGAGGGACCTGAGCCCGCTGAGATCCGCCGCGTTTCGCCGCGAGATAGCAGCAGCGGCGCTATACAGTCGTCACGCGCGGGCCAGGCCAGCAGAGAGATGTGTGTCAGGAGAGGAGGAGGACGAATCATAATCATAATAAAATAAAAAGGACGCCAGGCCGGCGCGGCGCGGCGCGGCACGGCGGCGCGAGATATATGCAGGCGTCGTCATAGTTGAGACGTCGCATGCGAGCAACACACCCGCGCCAGGATATTGCCCGCGACATGAAGTCGGGTGTGGGGAGGGTGGGGGTGGGGGGGGGGGATGCAGCGGGAGCGGCCATCCCGACCCGACAGCCAGCGGGGCCGGCGCCTTCAAAGCGCCGCTGCGCCCGCGCAAAGGGGGATGCATTTTGACACTTTTAGGAGGCGGCTGACATAATTGCAGCGCCGCAGGCAGAGCCTGTTGCCTCTCCTGCTGCTGCTATCCTGCTGTCCTGCTGCGCCCCCCCGCCCACAAGTGTCGGCACGGGGGGTGGGGGCGCGCAACAAGCAACAGGAGCAAGCAAGGGGATACCGTTGTGCCCGGGGCGCGGCGCTGACAGACCTGCACGGCAGCAGGGGAGGAGAGGGCTCCGCGGCGCCCTGCTGCGCCCTGCTGCGCCCTGCTGCGCCCTGCTGCGCCGCCTGCTGTCCTGTCGCACCCGCCCGCACCAGCCTCTGTGCGAGCGCACTCACACATACTATTTCGCGCACCGTTCAAACGCCCGCGGCGGTGGCGGCGCGGTGGACGCCCTTTTCATCACCGTGATGGAAAGTCTCGGGAGCGCAGTTGGCGCGCGGCGGCGGGGGCGGGGCGGGGCAGGGCGGGGCAGGGCGGGGCGGGGCGGGGGCGCACGACCAAGCGCCAAGTGCACCGCCGCCGCGGGGGAGGCGGAGGCGCGGCGCGCCGCGGTGCGGGAGAGGAGAGAGGGGACCAGGCGTGAAATTGAAACGCTACCGCTCCCCTGTGAATTATCGCGCCCACGCCACACTTGCACATACTCTACTCCTCTCTGCCTTCATCTCCCCCCTCCCCCCTCTCTCTATCTCTCTCTTTCTTTCTTCACCGTTCACGAAGCAAACAAACTAAGACGACAAAAAAAAAAAAAAAAAACAATTGCGACAACTGTACTATTACGTACACGGGCATACTTGTACTCTGGAAACCTTAGTGTGAGACAGACAAGTCCTACAATTTGTACGAAGTTTTCCAGAGTTTAACACTGAAAAATCGCCCACTCTAATCGCTTCACTCGTAAGCAAGACGAGCCCACGCGTATATAGGCATAGGCCGAGCAGGAGGGCTCCGCCGTGCATGTCCCCCTCCACGCGCTGATCCTCCTGGCGCGTCCCTCGATTAATAACAGGTGCAAAGGACGCCGGCCACACGGCCGAAATACGTTGCGCGCCGCCTATCAGTCATCCCCTCCGGACAGAAATATGACGGCCGTCTCCGCCGCCCCGCGCGTGGACCTGGTATCTGCATCCAGCCTCCAGCCGCCGACACGACAGGACATGGCCATCTTCACTGACATGTCTATCTGTTCCCCGACACCAGAGAGAGAGAGAGGGAGAGAGGGAGAGGGAGAGAGGGAGAGAGAGAGAGGGAGAGAGAGAGAGAGAGAGAGAGAGGGAGAGAGAGGTGGGCGTGAGAGAGGCGGAGGAGGAGGTCCGGCAGCAGCAGCGTCAGCGCAGCGCTCGCCATAATCATGCATTTCTCCCGGATGATGCACACGCGACACGAGTGATGAATGCGTGTTTACGACGCGAGGCTTGTTTCGCGGCTCCCGCGGGCTTATATTGTGTAGGCGGGGCGGGGCGGGGCGGGGTGGGGTGGGGCGGGTCGGGGCGAGGGTGCGGAGGGCTCTAGCCTCGGTGAGCTACGGCCGGCCGGCCAGCTCCAAGTGACTATATTTCTCGCGGCACCCTCACCTCACCCCCGCGCGTGGCGGGGCGGGGCGGGGCGTCAGTACGGATTATACCCTGTTCAACAGTACAGCCGTAGCAGCGCGGGGACACGAGGATGACGAGCACCGCGAGGTAGGGGCGCCCCCTCCCTCCCCCTCCAAAAAAAAAAATGGCAAGGGGGAGGGAGCAAGAATCGGGCGAACTTAAGCGGACGGCGGACACCAACGGGAAGGTTAAGGCCTTAACGACCGGGTATGATACTTGTGCGACATTTGAACAAGGTGTCTCGTATGCGGCAGTGTGCTACGAGCTGCCTCCGCTCCTTCCCGCCCCACGCCGTGGTACCCTGTGGTACCCTGTGGTACCCTGTGGTACCCTGTGGTACCCTGTGGTACCCTGTGGTGCCCTGAGGTACCCACTGGCGCTGACTCCCCCCATTAAGATAAGAGCGAGGCGGTCCAGCTCCCACAATACCTCGAGTGCCCGCAGGGGCCTAACCGGCCCGGGTCCTCTCTCTCTCTCTGTCTCTCTCACACCCGCTGCGGGGCAGTGGGGCCGGACCCGGGCCCAGGGGGCGGCTCGCACCTGGACTAGCAGGGCCGGCCCGGCCCGGCCAGGCAGGCACTTATCTCGACCATGTTTGAGGAGACTCCCCATTCTTGTATACGTTCACGACGTCCAGGCGGCCCCCGGCCCCGGCCCCGGCCCCGGCCCCGGCCCCGGCCCCGGCCCCGGCCCGCGCGCAACGTGGACGAGGACCTGTTTGTAGCCCCGTTTTGTCCACTCGGTGATATACCTGTCGCCGGTATGAGATACGAGGTTTCAGAGTGCGGGGCCGCGTGGCCGAGCGGCGCAGCAGTGGCCACCAAAGTAACTACTACAACACTTTACTTTGACTCGCACGACGACGACAGCCGGGCCCAGGGTACAGCAAGCACTACCCTGCGAGATACCGAAAACGCGTATGAAACCATCGTCCGTGCTCTAGTATCATTCATAATGAAAATAATCCTGAACTCGTAACATGGCTATGGAAGGCAAGAGAGAGAGAGAGAGGGGGGGGGGGGGCAGCGGAAGCTTTGCCTTTGCGTTCCGACACGCGTGCGCGCCGCTCAGATAGACGTGATGCCCGGCCCGTGATTTACGCCCACTACACGCCGCGCAGCGCCGCGCAGCGCCAGCGTGTCGGGCTTTCACGCGCATCATTGAACACGGATTTCTCGTCTAACGGAGGCACGGAGGCAGCGCCTCTGGCCGGCCCGGCCCGGCCCGGCCCGCCAGACACAGACACGGACGCGTAAGCTCGAGTTGTAAGCAGGCGCAAGGGGAAACCGCGCCGCGCACCCGTCTGTTTGTTTCTTTCTTTTATTTTATAGTTTTATTCAATTTGCGTTGTTTCTTAAGTTAGACTATCAAATTTAGAAGAAAAAAAAATAATCCAAGAATATATTCACTTCTTTATGAAGGGACGCTCAATGTCGATACTTTTTCGCCTCTCCTCCTTCTTTAACCTACAGCTAGATTTATTCACTCCTTACGCTAACGAGGGCAAGCGAGTTTTACGAGTGTAAAAATACCTTTTCGCGCACGGAGGCCACCCCGTCCGTCCCGCCCCGCCCCGCCCCGCGCCGCGCATGACTGACGACCGTTTTTATTGTTGTAACGCGTGTTTTCCCGCCGCCGAGTACAAATTTATGCCGAGATGAGCGTTATTGTGACTTATTGCATCGGGCGGCGCCAAAGTGAGGAGGGAGGATGGATGAGGGGCGGAGCCGGCGCGCCCCGCCCGCCCCGCCACGTTCAATGGGTTTATTCGCGTCACAGAAACCCTCAAAGAGCGTTTTTAAAAATACATAAATATATACATAAATCTATCAAATATATAGATGCTCTCCGGCTCTCTAGTGGAGCAGGGGGCGTAAGGTAAACGGCCGGCCGCGACCGCGACCTGACCTACCACACTTTTTGAAAATACCCCGCGGCGCGGCGCCACAGGGGCGCGCCCTGCTCACGCAATACGGAGGAAATGTGGAAAAAAAGTATTTCCATACAACCTGATGCGAAAAAAAAACAATAAAAAAAAATAGAAGAGAGTTCATGGCGCAAGGTCACGTGAGGCGCGGAGCGTCAACACACGTCGGGTTATAGTGGATGGAAGGGGCCCGCCCCACCCCACCCCGCCCCACCCCGCCCCACCCCACCCCGCCCAGGCTGGACCGGCCCCATGTTATACATTTTACTGGGGCATAAGTGCGGGAGGCGCGGGAGGTAAGGTGAGATGCACGGCGAGGGGCGCTTTACGATTGAGCCTTATCGCAGATCACCTACACGCCCTCTGTGTGTGTGTGTGTGTGAGCGCGGGAGAGAACATCCGAGTGTGAGTGCCGGGGCCGAGCCGTGCCGGAGAGGTCCACCCGGACAGACTCGCCTCCTGGAAGGACCTTATAGCAGACCGGTCCGACTCCTGTCCCCGCCCCGGCTGACTCGGCTAGCTGCGGCTGGAAATAAGGCACATCAACACTTTTAGCACCGCCGTGTGATACAGCCCGGGCCGGGCCGGCCGGCAGGCTCGTGACTGCTCGCGTCGTACAACCGTATATAATGCATGTTCACACGACGCGACCCGCGACCCTGCTGCCGCCTTCGCGTTTTATTTTTATTTGATTTTTTATTTTAAAGAAAAAACACACAGGATCCTCTGGGAGAGTGTTTTGTAGCAGAAAGAAAACGGATCAGGCTGCGGTGACGCGCGGGGGAAGGCGTTTGTCACCAACGGCCCAGCCCGGGCCCGCCCGCTCTCGCTCCGCCCCGCCACCGGACATCATCACTTTGCGAACTGCAAAACGAATGTGATTGCGGCTCTTGTGTGCGCCGGGGCCGGGCCCAGCCCGGGCCGAATGCCGCGGCGTGGCGTGGCGGGGCGTGGCGGGGCGTGGCGGGGCGTGGCGGGGCGCGGCGGGGCGGGCTGCTGAGGCGGCGGGAGTCGTTTGATAGTACCCGCCCCTCGCCACCGCCACCGGCCTCGCGCCACGCCTCCAACTATGCGGCTCCGGTTGCAGACCGGTAAGAAATACGGCCCTCGAAATATGTCTCAACATTTTACGAGTCGAGTGATAGAAGCAGTACGGCGCTGCGGCCCGGCCCGGCCCGGCCCGCCTGGCCGCCTGCTGGCCGCCCCCAACCAGCCCGCTAACTAGCTCCCTGCTGCTGGCAGGGCGCGGCGGGCGCGGCGGGCGCGGCGGGGGCCAAGGACGGGGGACCGGGGTACCCGCAGAAGATAATGCCCGAGATTTACCGTCCGTCAGGGAAACGAGCGGCACAGCGAGCGGGTGAGGCTGGGCCCCGGCGGGGCAGGGCGGGGCGGTGCGGCCCCTGGACCAGCCAGCCTCCTGGTCTATGGCTCCACGGCACGGCACGGCACGGCACGGCAGGTTCCCTGGCCCGGCCCTTGAGTCTCCTCCCTCAGTCGGGCAGGTTTCTTTGAGCCTGTTCCTTTTCAAAGTCACCAGATTTTTGGGACAACCTGGGGCCGCACTTTTGGCAACGTTCATCTCAAGATTTGGACGGACTTATCTCGACGTTTAGGCCGGACAGGCTGGTCGGCGGGTCGGAGGAGGAGGACGAGGTCCCCCGTCACCCGCCCGTCACCCTCTCTCAGCTCATTGCGCTCGAATGGTTCCTTTGGCCGTCGGGTGACTGACGGCTAAAGTGGCCGACCACCCTCCCCACTCAGACTTGACGCTCTCCGTCTCTCTCGCTCGCCCACTAGCGCTCACTCGTTACGCGCCCTCGTAAAACAGGAGGAGAGCCCCCGGGAGCATCCCGCGAGGCCCGCTGCGCGCCCAGCACCACCAGGGTGGCCCGGCCGGCCCCGGCCCGCCCCGGGGCCTAGAGGGAGGTTACGCACCTGCTCGCCTGGCCTGGCTCCCGCAAATTGGATGGGAAAAAGACTGCGCGCAGAAAGCTTGTGACTGTGAGACCGCATAAGTCACCTGGAGACGGTCCGGTCCGGTCACTCCTCGACCACCGAGGACGGAACACTGCGGGGCCCTGGCGCTGGGGGTGAACGTCCTGCTGCCGCCACTCCACCTGCCTGCGCACACAAACACACAACGGTGGACTAGAAAAATGGTCGGAAAGAACGAAACTGCACGCAGCAGCGGCTCAACACGTTTTGCGCGAGATTTATTTTTCAAAGATTTGAACGCGATACACTTTTATTTGCCCGACACGTTTTGCTCCGCATCCCAGCGCCGCCGCCGCGCCGACACCTTCCCAAATATGCGGAGCAGCGCGCCGCGGGGGGCGGCGGCCGGGCCGGGCCGGGCCGCACCCGCCTCCCGCCGGGATAGTTTTATTATTTCAAAATAAAATGGAAAAGTTCTCTCTCTCTTTCTCTCGTTCGCACCGCGTGAGAAGTGAGGCGTCGGAGCGCGACTGTGACGGGAGCGCGCGCGTGAGTGAGAGAGAGAGAGAGAGGCGGGGCGAGAGAGAAGGCTGCGGCAGCGCTAGGCCCAGCAGGGGGTTGAGCGCGGCCTAAACACAGGTGGACGGGACACGGCAGTGAGAAAGGGAGGGCGACCTATTAATCCTAGAATATTGGGTAGCGAGCGGGTAGTTGTTAACAAGCGCCCCATTATATCAGTAGCGTCGCGTGATACCGGCCGGCAGCATCCACCACACCGGACCTCATTCATTCACCCATTCATTTTTGTTTTCTACCTCCGTCCACGCTTTTTCGTGAGAACGGGCGCGCAGGCATAACTGCGTGAGGTTGCGCAAGAAACCGGGGGGGCTCAAAAAACATTTGTCTTAAAATAAAATAATAAATGCAGAGGACAGAAACTGAGCCAGTGAGGGATAAAGTAAGCCAGGGCCCAGTCAGAGCAGCGGGGGCGGCGGGGGCGTCGCAGCGGGTAAGGCACGCTCGGTCAGCCTGAGGGGTAGGCCGGCCCGCGGGACGCGCGTGTCGTGCGGGGCGGCCTACCCCGAGGCACCGCAGGCGCTCCGGGCCGCACCCGCGCCGGCGATAAGCGCAGCGCAGCGCACGGGGGCGCGGCAGGCGGCGGACACGTCGAGTGTGCAGTGTGGTGGTGCGCCGATTTGCATTGCCGTTCTGTCAGGCGATGTGGAACGACCAGGGAACAACCACGCCCGAGCGGGGCAGGGTTCGACATCTACCTACTGTGTGTTCTCAATCAGTGGCAGCAAACAAGGCCGCGCGCAGGGGGTAGCCGGGGGGTGCGGGGGTGGGGGGGGGGGGGAGATTAGGCCTACAGCAGCAGAGGCCCTGATTGTGTACCCGACAACGAGACAGGGGAGATGAGGGCGACCGGGTCCGCACCGCGCCGCGCTCAGCGCCCGGAGGCCCGGAGGCGGGACCTTTGCGAGCTTTGGCACACCGACACAGCAGCGGCAGCAGCCCGCCCCGCAAAGACAAGCCCACAAGCAGCCTACAAGCAGCAGCCCACGGGCCGCGGGGCGGGGCGGGGCGGGGCGGGCGCAGCCCCTTCCCTCCCCAACCCAATCGATTCACTCTGCATATTGTGACGCGACGCGTTTGAAGAGAAAACAGACGCGTTCCGATCCGATTCCTTGGCCGGCGTCCAGGGCTAAAGATAACACACCGCCAAAGTGGCCATTCATCATGCGTGAGGGGGGAGGGGGAGGGGGGGGCGCCCGCAGGACCCGCGTAACTGGGCGGGCGGGGCGCACCAGTTGCGGGCGCGCCGGCGCCGCGCGGTCGTTACGACTTCTCAAGTTCAACTGTCACTGACTTGGGGCGGGACGCGATGCGGTGGGGAGCAGAGAGGGGGCGGGGGCGACGGCCGAGCAGAGCGGCCGACTTTGACGCCCAGCCCAGCTGCCGTACTAGGACGCGGCCTTGTGACACCTCCTCCCCGCCTCCTATCCGCGACTGAAAGAAAGTCATCGCCACCAGGCAGGCCGGCCCGGCCCACTCGAGGAAGCGCGGGGCGGGGCGCGGAGCTCGCAGCAGCGCCTTGCGAGGAGAGGGAAGGGTGACTCAGCCCCACAGCTGGACTGGAAGGGGTCCTCGAGGACGCCGCGCGGGCGGGCGGGCACGCAGAACATTTTGTTTCTGCAGTAGTTATCACTAGACCGCAATACCGCGGCCAAAAAAAAATTTCAATATATTTTTTCTTCTTAAAAGATTTTATTTTTTGTGGGGGGGCGGGGCGTGACTTTAACATAGGCGTGGAGGTGGTCACCACATGAAGGCAATCACCAGCAGGTAGCGTTCCGTTCTCCTTTTCCGCCTCGTCCAGGTCGGTCTGTACGTGCACGTGCGGGCCCCGCCCCGCCCCGCCCCGCCCCGCCCCGCCCCGCCCCGGGCCTTATTGCACACCCACTGCACACCGCAGCTGTAATTTTGGTGGGTTCATACGGCTCTGGTGTGAGCCTCGTCCGCAGGGCGGGGCGGGGCGGGGCGGGGCGGGGCGGTGCGGAACGGGCCTCGGCAGAGTGGAAACGAGATCGGCTCATCACTCCTGTTGCGACCATCCGACTTCAGCAGTTAATACAAACTTTTTTACTTTTGGCCGAAAATTTCTCTCTTTCACGCCTGCACATGCAAGCTTTTTTATTCTCAAAAGTCTTAAGAATTTATCGAGTACAAAGACTTACACTCCATCAGATTCATTCTCGCGCGAACAAGCGTATTGCTTTCGTCTTTATTTTTTTAAATTTATGTATATGCGCCGGGGGAGCCTTTGCTCTACACCGAGGCCGTTTCGCCGAAAGGATGGATGGAAACCCTGTACTTTACAGACGTTTGCAGGCGCTGCTCTCCTGGTGCTTCCCACCAGCCAGCGACCGCGCTCCGCCCCGCCCCGCCCCGCCAAGCACGCCTCGATTATGATGGCTCGGACATGTATACGGTCTGCGGGGGCGGCCCGCCTCAGAAATTGGTCCGCCCAAATTGGCCCGTTGATCTGGTTTTGGGCGGCCAATCGGAGAGCGCGCGGGGCGTTTTGGGGGGCCCCCGAGGGGGCTCGGCGCGCAGAGGGGGGAGGGGGAAGGGGCGTGGGGGGCACACCAAGGCCCACCCGCCATTACTACTAAGTGGTCGCTTTCGCACCTACACTATCATTACAAATATTTCATCCAAATTGCCCCCGCTTACATCTAGGCTGGGGGCGGGCCCGGGCCCGGGCGGTGCACCACGGCGCGGCGCGGCGCGGGCGGCGCTCTCCGCTCTCCAATGGCCCTGCCCCGCCCCGCCTCGCCCCGCCCGGCCCGGCCCGCCGGCCGCTATTTTGAATAATTTCGTCAAATCTGTGAGGGGGTGCGGGCGGGGAAGCAGCGATCGCCTGTTGCGCCAGCTGGCCCCCCTCTGCCCGGCCCGGGGCCCGGCGGCTCTCTGTGCAACCCGAGCTGCCGCCGTGGCACTCATCTGCTCCCCGCGGCCCGGCCCCGCCCCGCCCCGCCCCGCCCCGCCCCGCCCCGCCCCGCCTCGAGGCCGCGCGGCACTGACACGAATATCGCACATCGCGCGCGGAAACCAAACCAACGACGTTCAAGGCCTCTTCCCATTTGGCTTCGGCCGCCGCGCCGGGCCGGGTCGCGTCGGGTCGGGGAGGACCTACTGCTGCTGCATGCCACGGCTAGAATGACATACACCGGGATGACGTACGCCCGGCCGGGTGGGGGGACAGCCCATGGCGCCCATGGCAGGCCTGCCCGGGTGGCCCGGGCCCGGGCCGTGGGGCTGACCGGGGAGGGCGGCGCCAGCTAGCGCCCTGAGGCCCCCGGCCCGGGCCCCGATGGCCTCCGCTATGCTAATACCAAGGCGGCCGAGGCACGCTCCGATATCACTATTTGGCCGCCCCGCGCCGCCCCGCCCCGCCACGCCCCGCCAGCCGGAGGTGTGCTATTCACAACATTCCTCTCCAGCTCGCGCCGCGCGGTTAGCTCTTGTTATTGGGAGTCGCAGCAGCGGAGGTCGAAATCAAAGAGAGTCGAGGCGGCCGAGGAGGGGATGAGGTAAGAAGGGCCCGGCCCGGCCCCGCCCCGCCCCGCCGTGTATCGGCAGGCACGTGGCTTCGCGCCGCGCCGAGCCGCGCAATTTCGCATAGCGAACATCACACGGCCGCCCCGCCCCAGCCACACATCACGCGCGATAGGCATCTCGCGAGCCGCGCACGTTAACGGCTTGTCCGAGGCGCCGGTAATTTTCATTTTATTGTTTTATCAGTGCGAATTTATCGTGTGAACTCGCCCCCTTTTTGCTCGCCGCGGTGCGGGGCGGGGCGGTGCGGGGCAGTGCGGGGCGGCGTGCGGTCGAGCTATGATCTCGAGCCGCCAAACAGAGACCGCCGCGGCGCGGCGATGGCCTAGTGGTGGTGGGGAGAGGAGGGGGGCCGAAATGGGAGCGGTGTGGGCCGGTGAGGGCGCTGCGCCGCGCTGCGCTAGTGGGTGGAAAACGGCCCCATCCCATCATATAAGCCGACGTAGTTAAGTCTTTCACCTTAACGTGCGGCCCGCGGCCCGGCCCGGCCCCGCCTGCGGGGGGGCTTAACAAATGACGAAGGGAGGATCAAAACAGCGTGGGGAGATATACTGGATCGACCCCACGCCACGCCACGCCACGCCGCATTTTGATTTGCGTTATCGCCACCTCTAAATCTCGCGCATGCGCGGGCGGAGCCGGGCCGGGCGGGGCGGGGCGGGACCGGACGCGACGCCTGTCAAATCGGTTTTATCGTCGATTATTTCCCCTCTTGCCGCGTGGATTAGAGTAATTTCCAGCGCGGGATTCCGATCGGATGAGGTGGGGGGAGCGGGGGGGGGGCAGCATGGCGCGCTGGGGCGCTATTTCGAAAAGCAGTTTTCCACCTTTGTGTCGACTCCTGACACGTCTCATGTGCCGCTCGCGCCATACAATTCACCTAAGTTATCAACTATCACGGGCTCCGCATCGATTGTTTTATATGTCACTCAGCGCGTGGCCCACTTTGCGGGCGAAAAACATTTACGCAACGTCCTGTCGCCGCATTATGCAGTTTGGAAAGCCCTCCCTGTCTCTCTCTCTCCCTCTGCGATAATCTCAGCCACGGCTGTATACGCCCATAACGGCGTAATAGTAGGCCGATTCCGATAGGGATCAGAGTTAGTTGACGAATGTAACGACGCGGGGCAGTGCGGCGCGCGCCGCCGCCCGCTGCGTCGATGTCACTGTCAATCGATAGTCGATGTTTTCGATAGTATCGATCGGTCGAATAATATCAATATAAGCCGGGGCCCCGGCGGGGGGCGCGGGGGCCGGGCGCGGGGGCCGGGCGTCAAGGTGTCGGGAGGCTGCAGGCTGGACCGTCAGGAAGGACGGCCACCACCGCAGGGCGAAAAAGGTTATCCGCTAATAATTATCTTCATTATTGTTCTCTTGATTGCGGGTACAACGGTCCGATCTGTCCGGAGTGAGGGGGGGGGGGGCATGGGAGGGGGCCTTCCCGACCCGGCCACGTCTGGGCGTTTTGCATCTCAAGGAGAGACGGAAACATTTTTGGCTGCAGGCAGGTGGTCTTTTGTCATAATGTGATGCCCGTCCGAGGTGTGAGCGTTGTGGGTGGAGGTGATGGGGGCTCAACCACGCACACACACACACACTCACACACCCGGGGCCGGGGCCGGGCCGGAGCCAGGGGGGCGGAGCGGTCCAAGCACCTACAATTTCAAACTCGTATTAGCGCAAACGGCGAGTCAATAATTGTTTGTGCCGCAAAGTGTTTCTTTGTTAAGTACTCGCCATCCATCAGCGGCGCCGGCCCGGCCCGGGCCGGGGGGCCTTCAACGGGCCCGTCTGACAAGTTTAAGGGCCTCCCCTCCCGCAGAATGGGTACCGAATGGGTTCCGAATGGGTCCCGAATGGACCAATACCTGTCTGCAGTGCGAAGCAGCAGCCCGCTGGAGCTGGAGCTGGAGCTGGAGGGAGGGCCGGGCCCGCAGTGTTGCGGTGAGCTCGTTAAGTATGGCACCGCACCGCACCGCACCGCACTACGCGTCCAGACTTTCGCTCCAGATCAGGCGGAGCAGAAGAGAACACTGAAAAGGAGCAAGGACACACTTTAGTGGGGAGAGGAGGATGTCCACGAGCAGGAACGTTTACGACACGCTTTCCAAAGTTCACACTCAAATTATCTTTTTTCCTAGAGGAACCAAGTCTTATACGACCACCCGGTTCGAACTTGTATCCCAAAGGGGCGGGTGGCCTTAGCGCAGTGTAGGCGAGGCCCGGCTGGCGAGGCAATATCTGCACTGATTGAGGTTGACTCATCAATATTAAGCGTTCAATTTGCCTAAATGAGGCGGCCTAGGACATAGCCGCGGGCGGCGCGCGTGGAGTGGGGGAAGGGGAGGGGGGAGGGGGCGAGAGGAGGAGGAGGATCGAGAGATCGAACGCCGTAAATCTCTCCGGGCCAGCCACAGGCTCCGCTCGAGGGAGCGCGAGCCATCCCAGCCCGATCCCGACCCCTTCCACATGGCCAGGGCGGCGGGGACCGCGGCGGAGCACCGCCCCGCCCCGCCCCGCCCCGGGCCCGAGGCTGGCGCCGCGAGTCAGGCCCGGCCCTAACGGCGCCCCCCCGCCCCGCCCCGCCCCGCGTCATCGGCGAGCAAAAGACCTAAGGGGAATCCATTCCAATATCCCGAGTCAAACGAGGGGCAAACTATAACTCTCTGGCCAACATTTACAAGCGCGCGGCGGACGGCGGCAGCACCACCAGCAGCCTGTCCATTTTCAACAGAACTGTCCTAGAAGGTCGGCGGCGGGGCGGGGCGGCCCGCGCGAGGCGCGACGCTACCCCGCGTTACAGGCACAGCTCGGGGCGCGCGGGGTAGCGCCGCGTCGCGTCGCGCCCGGCGGCCTTGCGATGCAGCCCGCGGGGGGCACGTGACGCGCGGGGCGACCGCAGCGCAGAGCAGCGCAGAGCAGCGCCGTCACAGCTGACATAATGACACGGATAATCAGGGCGGGCGAAGGGAAGGGCGGCGCGGCGCAGAGCGGAGCGGGGCAGGTAGGCGTCGCGTCGCGTCGTGACCGCGCGCGTCGCCGCGGCGTCCGCGACACGTTAAGCGGGGCGTCGCCGGGGCGTCGCGGCGCGGCGCACGCAGGAGCAGCGCGCCAATTAAACACTTTACCATCAGCGGCGCGGGGCGTCGTGGCGCGGGGCGTCGTGGCGCGGGGCGTCGCGGCGACGGGTCCGCTTCGTCACATCCGACGCCCCGCCCGGCACGCGGGAGGAAAGAAAGGGTGTCGAGGAAAACGAGGGAAAAGAGGAAAAGTGTGCGACTGTGGCCGGGCGGGGCGGGGCGGGGCGGAGCCGGTGCAGCGGCACTTACTGCGGAGGAAGCGGGCGGCAGGCAGGCGGTCCGGGACGAGTTAAAAATATAAAGAGCCGCGCCATTTGCACTTTTTCTTTTCTTTTCTGACCCGCGGGACGGGACGGGACGGGAGGCTTGTTGCCTCAGGAGCGGGAGGGCGGCGGTGGCGGCGGTGGCGGCGTGCCCCATGCCCTTCCCCACACCGACTGATTTAATGGTCCTGGCGTCTGGACGTTCGGGAGAGTTCGCGCGTGCCTGAGGCGTGGCGCGGCGCGGCGCGGCGTGGTGGAGACGAGCCGCTAGGCAGGAGGGGTGGCGACAGCTAGCACAGGCGCCTGACGCGCCGTGCCGGTAGGCAACCCGCGCACACAAGTGCATGCGGTACGGCATAAGTGCAGGGGGTTTTCACCTTGGAGTTAGCGTAAGGGCAGCTGGCGTATGCGTTTTTATTTCTCTCTCTCTCTCTCTCTATCCCTCGCTCAGAGCCTCTCTCCCTCTCCCGCCGACGCGGCTTCCGCGCGGAGTGTCGGGTGGCGGACGGGAAGCGTCTGCTGCTCTGCTCGTCGTCTGCTTGTTTCAGGCGGCGCGTCATCGCCAGAGCAGACGTTAGTCAAACCCCATTCCGAATATATATATATATGACGAAAAACAAAACCGGAAGCAGACAAATATTACACAAAATTCACGCTAAAAATTTCTTGTCTTTCATTTGCGTCGCGCCCCCTCATTGGCAGACCACTACAGCATTGACAAAAGTCCGTCCCGTCCCGCGCGCCAAACTGTCCCCGCAGCCGGGCCGGGCTGCTCCATCACTCTCCCCCGCGCCAATGGCACGTCGGCAGGCCAGGCCAGGCCAGGCCAGTTTACGCGTCGGTTAAGAAAATGAAATAAAAGTAATCGCTTCGGCATAAAGATAATCTCTCTGCTCCGCCTGTGCTCGCGCTCCGCCCCGCCCCGCCCGGCTGTTCGCCGCCCTCGCACTCCTCCCACTCATCCATCGGTAACGAGCAAATTACCGGTAGCCTGGCGGGGCGGGGCGGGGCGGGGCGGGGCGGGGCGGGGCGGGGCGGGGCGCAGTCGTTAGATACCGATCGCACACCAGCGCCGCGCACCGCCCCGCCCCGCCACGCCGCGCCACGCACCGCGGACAGGCCGCGAAGCACGGTATTAATTTGCGCGTTTGCAGCCAGCGAGAAGGGGTCCTGCGGAGAGCGAGAGAGAGAGGGAGATAAAGAGGGAGAGAGAGAGAGAAGGGGAGAGAGGCGGGGGAGTGGGAGAGCGCTGCGCTGCGCTGCCGCGGCGCGGGGCGGGGCGGCGCGGGGCGGGCGGCACATGTGCACCCTGCAGACCTATAAATCGCAATGCCGAAGAGGAATGCTTAGCGCCTCGGGAGCCCCGCGCGGGGCGGGGGCAGGGCTGGGCACTCGCGGTGCCGGGGCGGGGCGGGGCGGGGCGGGGTGGCCCGGGGAGCCCCGCGGGGCCCTAGCCTGCCCGGCCCGGCGTGGCGCGCTCGTTAGCCGTTTGAAAAGGATGACGCGGCCGGCTGCTGCTGCTGCTGCTACCGGCTGCACAACAGGAGAGCGATAGTAATGGCAAAGAGAGATGAAAAGGGAGGAAAAGTCTCTCGGCGCCCGCCCCCTCCCCTCAGCCTCCTGCGCCGCGCCGGCCGGCCGGACCAGGCCGGACCGACCGGCCCGCTTACACGACGCTAATTGGTGCCGAGTGTAACAGATGCGATTCGCTAATCGTCGGGGGGCCAAGAGATCCGTTCTTTTATTCTCGCCTGCCGCCCCGCCCCGCCGCCCCGGCGTGCGCTGCTCACGCCTTTGGGGAGCTCTCTGAGCGACAAAAGACATTGCACTCCGTCCACGTTCGGAAAGGCCTTGCGAAAGAAGGTCTTGAAATATGGGATTTCACATCTGAAGAAGGACGTAGGTCACAAGCGCTAAAGATCACAACCGCTACAGGTCACAAACGCTACAGCTCGCTAACGCTACGGGTCGCCAGCGCTACGGGTCACAAGCGCTACAGCGAGAATCCGCGCGTTAGGCGGAGCCAAACCGAGCTGAACCTCGAAAACTTACGCACGTGCTCTGCAAATGCAAGAGTGGCGTGAAAACATGGAAAATTTTTGCGACAGTAAACCTCCCGAAGGAGGTTGCGGTTCCCGCCAGGCACAGGGCTTTTACACCCCATGGCAGCCAACTACTTCGGTGTTCTTATGGGAACCGGTGCTTTTCTGGCCGCGATCCTGTCGCGCAATTCGACAGATTTGATCCCCGTACTGTCAGATTTAGTCGTACGGTGGTTAACCGAACTGCCCTGTCCCCAGGGCATGGAATAGCTATTTTTGGAGCCAGATTCTAGGACTTATGACCCCACGACCGACCACCAGTCGTGGGCATGGGACGGAACTTCCTGGCAACCCGCTGTCGCTACCAGTGAAGAACCTACCTGGCGTTGAACCAGGCCCCATGTGCCGAGTCTCACAGACACCCCACGGTTTTCGCGGCACCACTAGACCACTAGACCGTCGGCTATTCCACGAGGGAGGTCGGTTGAAATAGGGGGCTTGAATTCCACTCCAAGCAAGGATGTTGTCCTCAGAAAAATTAAATTTTTTAGTAAGATTCGAACTTCCGTCCTGCGACTCTCCGCGCGGACACTATGCCGGCTCGGCTACGACGCCACGGTGACAGAAGCGGGACCACTAGGAGTCATGCTGCCCGAGAAGCCACAGTCACCGAAGAAACGAATTCGGTGTCATCAGCACGCCTGCTCTCCGGGTAGTGGCGGGACGGCCGCGTAGCGTCATTGGTATCGACGCCGCTCATGGCACTAGATGGGCAATGGTTCAAAAACCGCGTAATTTTTTTTAATTTTTTTTTTTTTTTTTGACCAATCGCTCTTTTTTGCTATACCGTCCTTGTGACTTGGGCAACTTCAAAAAAGGCAGAGCGACTGACTAAAAAAAAAATTAAATCAAATGTGACCGGCTTTCGGCAAAAACTCATACTTTACTTTCCTATTCGGTTCGGGTGACTCCGTCTGCGGCGCGCGCCGTCGTCCTGCAAAGCAATCGGAGCCGGAGAGCGGCGCGCGGGGCGGCGCGGCACCCTTCTGTTTGGTCCGCGACAAACAGCTTCCGCGGGCAAATGTCACTAGCGAGGAGAGCGAGGGAGAGAGAGAGGGAGAGAGAGAGGGAGAGAGAGATGGAGCGGCCGAGGGGGAGCGAGAGAGAGCGGGCGAGCGAGAGAGAGAGAGAGAGAGAGAGAGAGAGAGAGAGAGAGAGACAGAGAGAGAGAGAGAGAGAGAGGGAGAGAGAGAGAGAGAGAGAGAGAGAGAGAGAGAGAGAGAGAGAGAAAAGAGAGAGAGAGAGAGAGACTCACTTGCGCCAACGGGAGAGTGCACACACACACACACTCACACGGGGGCTATTTACGTGCCCGATCGGTGGAGACGGCACGGCAGAAACGGGAGTGGGGGGGGGGGGGGGTATTAATAAGGAAAGCGAATAAGATGAAAATGAAACTAAAAGAAAAGAAAGGGAGGAAATAGGGAACGGTATAAAGAACAATATCAACCTGCAGCACGCGGGCTTTAGTGCCTGCTGCGCTGCTGCGTGAGCGCGGGACTACGCAAGGCCATAATTCGGTCAGGAAACGCGGCGTCCCATTTCTTGGCAGTCTGCACACTTTGCACGGCAAAACAACACACACACACACACACACGCGCACGCACGCACGCACACGCACACATCCACGCTGACACAGGACCCGCCTTGTGATCGGTCGACTGCACCTCAGTTCAAGCTCGGAGAATACAGGGCGGAGAGTGCTACGCTATCTCGCGCTTTGTTGAGCAGAGCATGAGCGGTGACGCCTCTCCGCCCCCGCGCCGCCCCCGCGCCGCCCCCGCTCCGCCCCCGCGAGGTCCCTCCCGTGTCTCGCAGCGCAGCAGCAGACAGACCCGGGCCCCCCTACGCGCGCCTCCACTTCTGATCCCATTCGTCATTTTTTATGGGGCTACCGGTCTACATTGTAGCTGACACCGCCCATGACGACAAGGGTGTGGCTCCCCTCCCCCCCTGCCCTGCCCTTACGCCCCCTTTCTTTCGGGGGCGGAAGAAGAGTAGCTGGGGGGCGGGGGGGAGGGGGGGCAGTGCGTTGGATTAGTGGCGGTTAGGCATCAGACAGATACAAGGCAGAGGCATCAATGAGTAGGGCCGGGCCGTGGCGCAGGCGGCGCAGGTCCCCTCGGAGCTTCAGCCAGCACCCCCCCCCTCCCCCCAAACGTCGCTTATATACACCGTTTATTTTTTTTAGCAGAGGTATCCCGCGTGTTTTACAAACTTAGAAACAGCAGTTTGCGACGCCGACGCGGCGAGGAAAGAGAGAAAGAGAGAGAGAGAGAGAGAGGGGGGGGAGGGTGCAGAGAGAAAGGAAATGTTATCGTCTTTTATTTAGGTGGGATTGTCTTTCTCGCGACAACACGTTAGAGGGAAATGGAAGGGGCAGGGAGGGGACAGGGAGGGGACAGGGAGGGGACAGGGAGGGAGTTGGGGGGAGGGGGGGAAGATCAGGGGCATGAACCGCCGCCCCCCACCCCAGCCGAGTACCCGCGGGGCGGGGCGGGGCGGGGCGGGGCCGGGCGGGCGCACAGCACGGCGGCGGGGCGGCACCTGAGGCAGGGCTGGCTCCTGGGGCAGGAGGGCTCCTGCTTGTGCGCAAAGGCGCGCTCGCACGGGAGGCATGTTTATAAATAAACAGGTCTTTTGGGAGAAAAATTAGAGAGGGCGGAAAACAATAAATAACCGTAATGGGCTGCGGGCGGTGTATCATCCGCGAGCGACCACTCCACCTCCCCCTCTTATTTTCTCTCAAACTCTCTTTCGTTCTCTCTCTCACACACACATACGCGCACGCCGCACGACTAACTAAGGCGGCATTTTCCCGCGTTGTTTCCTCCGCCGCGGAGATTGGAAAACGAAAATCGCTAGAGCGCTTGAGGGAGAGAGAGAGAGAGAAAGGGGGAGGAGAAAGCCGAGGAGCAGCGAGGCGTCGCGTCCCGGCCCGGCCCGTCCCGGCCAGGGCCGCGGAGCAGGAGCAGGACTTCCCCCCGTCCTGATGGACTCTCAGAGAGGGGCCCCGCCGGCCCGGCCCGGCCCAGCCTCCCGCTCTGCGGGGCGCGTGGCGTGGGCGGCGCGCTGCGTGGGGATGGGGATGGGGATGGAGTAGTATTGTCGGTTCGTTTGAAGTTGGCGCCATTCCGTTTCGGTAATGGGGCCTGAAATGAAAGCACGGGCCGGGGGGGAGGCAGGCCTCCTCCCACCCACTGTTGAACGGCCCGCCCCGCCCCGCCCCGCCCGGCCCGGCCTGTCCACTGTTCACTGCACTTAAAATAGGATGCGGAAATTTCCCACCATTTTTCAAGAGGTGGAAGAAGGAGGATAAGAATTGTGGCGGTGGGCGCGCGCGCGCGCGAGGGCGAGGGCGACACGCGGCCAAATACATACATCAGGTCGCGCATGATGAGGTGGACCGCGGCGAGGGGAGGACGTCGTGGACCTGACCTACGGCCCGGGCCCGCCCTGCCCCGCCCCGCCCCGCTCACACGACCAGCTGGGCCTAGCGTGAGCCGGCCGCGCGGCAGGGCGGGGCGGGGCGGGGCGGAGCGCCACCCACCCCTAAGGTATTTCTGTGCCGGCCTGGCCCTCGCGCTCGCCTTATCTGTCACAATGGTCTGGCGGGGCGGGGTGAGGCGCGGTGGGGCGCGGTGGGGCGGGGCGGGGCGCGGTGGGCGGAGCGCCACCCCCGCGGTGCGAGCGAATGGCGCGGGCCGTGCCAGGCCACAGGGCTCTGTTCACACATCTCTCATCACGTCTCTATTTTTAAGCGGCCGACGCCTGACAGGTGGCCGGGCCGTGCCGGGGCTGGGCTGGCCTGCGCGGGCGGCCGAGCGGATTTAGGACCCGATTACGTCAAAGGCTGCCCGCTGCCACGGTACGGTGCGGTCGGCAGCCGCAGCGGCATTGGTTTCAATGTATACGCGAGGGGCGCTCGATAGCGAGGACGTATCGGTGCGAGGAACACGGCATGCAGCGCCGTCCACGGGAGTGTCGCGGGTCCGCGGTCAGCGACCGCGAGTGTCAGCCGCGGGGCGGGGCGGGGCGGGGAGGGGGTCGTCAACCCGCGGCCTGCGGCGAGGGTGGCCAGGGTGAGGCGGGGCGGGGCGGGGGGCGGGGCGGGGCGGGGCGGGGCGGGGCGCCACGGTCGGCGAGCTGCGAGCAGGTGAGCGCCGTGACCTGCTGCCGCTGCTGGGACCCGCGAGGCGCGCCCCCGTGACTCCAAACAACACGGTCTGCTGTGCGCCGCGGCGCGGCCGGGCCGGCCCGGGCGGAGTCAACGTTTTTCGGAGACATGTGTCAGCTCGGGGTTGGGGGTAAAACAGAAAAGAAAGAAAAAGAGGAATGCCGAGGCGTCTAAAACCAGAGCGCGACTCTTCGGAAAGACACGAAAAATGTGTGTTTCTTCAGTATTGAAACGTGCGTTGAGTTTGACAACGCAGCCGGCGGGGAGCTCACGGGGCCCCTCTCCCACCTACACCACCTGTCACGTCGGATGTCGATGTGTCCCGCGAGGCTCAGAAACTATCGCCTCATCCCGACGACGATGCTAAAGAGAACATCGTGACGAGCGCTGCGAGCGCGGGCGTTCGTAACTTTGCTTTATTTTTCCCCGAGGGCTGATGGAGTGCATGAACTCCTCATACCGACTGACCCAGATGACCGCGCGGTCACTCTTCGACAGACCCGAAATAATGCCTCTGTGCGGCCACTGGCAGTGGCGGGGGCGGGGCGGGGCGGGGGCGGGGCGGGGTGGGGCGTGACTTTGACAGACGAGCCGGTTGGTCGAGTGTGTCCGGCGGAGCGCAGTAGATTATCTGTCACCACGCACAGGCCGGCGAGGCGCCCTTACCCCGAGGTGGACCTCAGTTAGGCAGGCGAATCTCGCAAAAAATATATTATTTGCGCCCCCGCACGACCCTATAAAATTTATAATTTAAAAAAAAGTGAAAAAACAAAAATTTAAAAAAAAAAAAAAAAAAAAAAAAAACGCGAAAAGTTACTGCTCTGCCGCCCCCGCGGAGCACAAGAAGAAAAATTCCATTCCGTTCGGACGGATTAAAGAAACGGCCCGGGCAGGGCACTCGTGCCCCTCTCCTCTCCTCTCATTCACCACATTCTCCCCTTCTCTCTCTGCAGCGCGCCGCGGGGCGGGGCGGGGCGGGGCGGGGATCACGCATAAGGAATCCCAGCAGACGCCGCTCTAGCGCGTCCACCGGCCCGCACTATTTATAGGCCGCTGCTGCCGGCCTGACCTGGCCTGCCCTGCCCTGCCGCGGAGCGTTTCGGCACATTTGTTGCCGCTGCCCTTCGTCGTCGGGCCGGAGCCCCGCGCCACGCCACGCCACGCCATACAACGCAGCGGGGGCGTACGGGACGGCGGGGGGAATCCCAGACGCGCTATGGCTGCGTCACGCGGCGTTTACCGCGTCATTCGCAAGAAAGAGGAGCAGGAGGAGAAAGACGAAAGACTCGTATAACGTGACCCAATTTCGTTACATCGTGCGTTACAGCAGCCCGACGCGGAATACCTATATACCTCGTCTCGGTCGAGATATTCGCTCTGGCTGTTAGCGGCAGCAGATATTTATTTTTTCACTTCTCTTCTTTGTTTTCCGTCGTGTCCCGTTTCTTTACTCTCTCCCCCCCCCTCCCCCGCCACACACACTTTTCTCCGTGCAGACACAGCATATACAGAGACACACCCGCGCACAGAGAGGAGTTAATTAGACCCCAGGGTGCGAGGTGCCACTCAAAATCACGGGTCAGCGGAGGAGGAGGGGCCTTCCTCGCCGGAGGCAGCGCGCAGCTGGAGCAGAGTGCGGTGCAAAAAATAAAAAAATAAAAATAAAAGAAAATAAAGAAAGAAACGACAGGGCCTTGGCGGGGCAGAAGAGGAAAACGGGCACATATTCGACAAGTAAAGCAAACTTTGCGGAAGCTGACGAGTAACAAACTTTTCGATCGCGGAGCGACAAATCCCTGCTATCCAACACAGCGATACGCCCGCGGGCCCAGTCCGGCCGGTCGGTCAATAATTATTGCGAGAGGTTTCGGGTCACAACCATGCGATGCATGTAGTCCTCGGCGCGCTGAATGCAGGCCAGCAGGATGCGTCGTATCAATGCGCCCCAACCTTAATGCATCATAATTGCAAGACCTGGTCGTGGGCCGGCGCGGCGTGTCCAGCACGGGTACACGAGATGCAGGGCGGGGCGGGGCGGGGCGAGACGGAGGGATTCGTTACGGGAAGGGCCGCCGCTCTCCTGAGGCCGTACCCCCCTGCCCCCTCCCCCTACACCTGTGTGTATACGGCTACCGGCGCGGCGGCGGCCAGCTTCTGTTGTCGATGCGGCCTTCTCGCTCTCTTGTCCAGATTGTACACAGGCCAGTGGCCGGGCCGGGCCCCCTCGAAGGCCCCCGGTGGTGCTCTCTGTGCGCGGGCGGGGCCCGCCCCGCCCCGCCCCGCCCCGCCCCGCCCCGCCCCCGAGGCCCCCGGGCCGGGCCGAACCAGATCACGGTCGGACGATACGTCCGGATACGGCCGGCCCCGCAGGCACCGCTGCTCTGCACCGGAGAGCTCATGAGCAGCCCAGGCCCCGGCCCACCTCCGTGATACTGTGTACCTCCTTAACGCCATCCATAAAAAAACGCGGGAAACAAGACATGCGTTTCAGCCCCATACCCGCTGGCCGCCCTGCACTCTGCGCTGCAGCGCAACAGAGTGCACCCCAGCAGGCTCCTGCATTGTGCACCGCGTGCAGGACGCAGCGCAGCGCAGCGCCGGGTTATGTTGGCTAATTGGATCAAATCAAACAGGATCCAAAGTCATTTGCAGCGACCGATCGCTTATCGCATGCGTAATATCTCCCCCGCGAGACACCCACCTCAGCCACCCCCCCTCCCTACCCGGCCCGGCCCCTATTCTACAACATTCCTCCTGCCATCTCGCCTGGAGATCTCGCCCCGCTGTCCCGTGCATTAACAGAGTCTCGTTAATTATTCACGGTTTTCCAGCCGCGTGGATAATAATATCACGTGTGTATAACGGGGGGAGGTGCACAAACCGGGCGGGTCACCGGAGAAGAGAGTAAGATATATCCCGACGCGTCTTGTACAAACGTCCCTTCATTATAGCTGTCTGGGTCCTTGAGGACAGCGCTTTCCTGTCCGCCCCGCCCCGCCCCGCCCGCCACGCCTCCAGTCCGCCACGCCCCGCCCCGCCGGACGTACAGAACAAACAGCCTCGGTCGCCCCACCCCACCCCGCCACTATTGGTTTCGCCAAGACAACGTCGGCGATGCGAGATTGAAGTAAAGATGGATGCAAATGAGATACTAAAGCAAACCCACGCAGGAGGGGAGGGCACCCGCGGGCCGCCCCACCCCGCCGCACCCCGCCCCGCCCGGAGCGAGCACCAGCAGGGGCAGCCGCCCTCCTCCGCACAGGAGTTAACGCCCCCGATCACCGCCGCCCCGCCCCGCCGCCGTCGTCATATCCACGGAATAACCAATAAATAAACCCGTTCGCGTTTGATGTAGATCGATAAAACAAAACCCATAAACACAATAACCCAAAATGTTGGATGGGGGAGGATCGGGGGAAGAGCAAACCCACGGCAGGGCGCGCGCGGCGCGGCACTCCAGACGCCATCGAGGTGTCGCCGAGGTGTGTCGCTAGAGATATGGCGCTCGTAAAACGACAGCTCGGGGACGCCCTGCCGCGCCACGCCGCGCCGTGCCACGCCGCAGCGGGAGGGTCGCGCCGCGCCGCACCAGTGTGATAAGGCATTTGGCTCAAATTTCCCTGCTCCAGCCCAGCTGACTACGGCGACAGGTGGCGCGGCGCGGCGTGGCGTGATGGCGGGCTGCTGATTTTGACACCTACTTCCAGATGCCGCCGCGGCGACACGCGCGGCGCGGGGCTCGCTCGCTCCGCGCGCCACGTCGTATAAATTCCTCTAGAGACAAATAAATAAAGCGTAATCCTTCCGACAGGGCCGGGCCGGGCCGTATCGCTCCAGATGAGAATCTTTTCACTTCTCTCCCGCGCGCGCGTCGGGACCCCCCCCCCCCCTCTTGGACCGCTAAATGAGTCATCGGCCAGGTCAGCGCAGCAGAGCGTTGTCATGTCGATGCGAAAAAAATGTGGCGACGCGAACTTAATTAATTTCTCCTCGCGATGTGTAAAATCAATTACGCTGAGGATGGCGATCTGGGCGGGGCGGGCGGGGCGGGGCGGGGCGGGGCGGGCCGTGGCGCCAGGACAGGGCGACGCCTGAACGGCCCTGGTGAGGACCTGCGGGCGGGGCGGGGCGGGGCGGGGACCAGCAGGCAGGCCCCCTTGGGTCCAAACCAACCGGCCGGCCCTCTTCTCCTCTCTCTCGCACTCGCAGGGCGGCCCGACCCGTCCCGGCCGCCGGGCATACATCATCCAGCCCTGCCCCGCCGGAGCAGGCCCCTGCCCCGCGCCCGCTGCGAGGAGCACCAAACAGATTTTAGCCCGTTTCCAACCAATTTGTTTTGTCCCTGTTGGCAAGCGCGGGGCGTGAGCGAGCGTGAGTGCTCACGGAAAAATGAGACCATCTCACCTCCCTCCCGACCCGACCAGACCAGACCAGACCCTCTGGCGCCGCGCTCTCTTCCACGCACGCTCGCATATTGCATACAAATAAAAGGAAGTTTGATTGGAGGACGCCCGGCCCGGCCCGTCACGTGCACGTCGCACCGACAGGTTATGATTTTCGTGCGCACCTCTGCGGCACGTAATTAGGAGCCCGGCCGCACCGCGCGACGTGAAGGGCGGGGGCGGGCACCAGCTGCAGCCCCCTCTGCAGGTGCGCGCAGGTGGGCGGGGAGCGCAGCTGCGCCACCTGACAGGCGCTCGGACACTGGCGTGCTAGGTGGTGGGCGGGGGTGCAGCCCTGCGCCGTGAGTCCCCAGCTGCAGGCTCACCGCCCCCTCTGCAGGTGCGCGCAGGTGCGGAGGGGGGCCCAGCTGCGCTACGCACCGCGCCCGAGCTCGGGCGGGCGGGGCGCGCCCAGGAGCGCAGGCCGATTTGCTCGATAAGGGCAGGACAAAAGGGCCGGCTCCGGACGGCGCTGATGAGGAGGATGACCGAGTGCTTCAGGCACGGCGGGGCGGGCGGGGCGGCGGGCGTTCCCTACGGGCTGCCCCGGGGCGGGGCGGGGCGGGGCGGGGCGCGCCGCCCAGGGCCGGCCCAGGCCTGCCTCCCGCAGCTCGCCACCGCCCCATTGTTTGCTCTGTTTGAGGCAATAACCCACACGCTTTGTACGCGGCAGTGCGCGGCGGCGGCGGGGCGCGGCGCGGCAGGTGAAACAAAAGACCGTACACACCTCCGCCATCGCCGCGCGCGCCGCGCCGCGCCGCCCAGGGCCGGGCGCCTGCGGGGTAGGCAACCCAACTGCCTCCGTGCAAGTCACCGTCGGCGGTCGCCTAACGCGCAGGGGGTTTTCGCACGCGGGCAGAGCTGGGATCTGGGAAAGCGGATCGCGTCCCCGGCGCAAATCAGGAATGTCGAACCTCCCGCGAGATAAATGGAGCACGAGCTCGAAATTGGCGTGCTATTTCGCGAACCGCGACAGCCGAGAAACACCTCATTAAAAAATGGGAGGCGTCATTTCATCTATCTCATTTGCACCGAAGGTGGGAGTTTCCTCTCTCGCTGGCTGGCTCGGCCTCGGTCTCCTCGTGGAGCGTGGATGCCGCACACGAGCCCAGCCTAGCCCCGCCCCGCCGCGCTGCCCCGTTCCGGTTTGAGATTCCAACCTAAGTAAACTAGTGATTACGCCCCATACAGCCGAGAGCGAGCGCGGCGCGGGGCTCCTAATGGTGGCCATCGTCTAAATATTTGGCTTATTGGGGATCCTCTCTGCTCCTTCACCCCGGCATGGCCACGCCCCCCGCCGAGGTAGGCCGGGGCGGGGCGGGGCCGGGCTAGCGGGGAGGTGCGCCCAGTGAGACCGGCGCCCGGCGGGGTGGCGCGCGGCGGCGTGCGATAAGTCCCGTTGACATGGCCCCGGCCCCGCCCCCGCCCCGTGCAGGCCCCGCCCCCGGGGGGTGTGCCGTGCCGACCTCGGCCCTCCCGCCTAACACCCATAGGCGCCCCGCGAACCCCTCACCGCCACACCCCCGCATCGACCGGCGACGCGCGGGGAGTGGTTGCATGCGCCGGGACGGGGGCTGCGCGGGCGCCCCGCCCCGCCCCCAGCACGACAACGACAGCGTTACGCTAATGAGCGGTTACACCCGCCAGACGGACAGGCTCCACCACTGGCATCGCTACCTAGCCGCCCCAGAATAACGCACCCACGCCAACTTCGTTCTTCAATCCGGTGCCTGTTGCACTGCTCGACGGGGAGTTGGCGTCGGCACTACCCCCTGCAGCAGGGCGAGTGGCGCCCGGTGCACACGACGCAGTAAATCTCCTTTCACCGCAACAACTCGGCGCGCCGCGCCCGCCGGGGGCAACGGCAGCAGGCAGCAGCCCGTGCCGGAGGACCTCGCGAGGCGCGGCGGCATGGCAGCGTCGTGGACACGCCCGGCCCCCGCCCGGCCCCGGCCCGGCCCGCTCCGGGCAAATGGCAGGCAATGTGGAGGCCGGCTTCCCATCTTACTGCGCACGCCGCCGTCGTGGATTTATTTTTTATTTTTTTAGCCGGCGAGCATTTTATTATCTTTATTACGGTTATTGTTGGTCGCACGCGGGCGGGGCCCAGCCAGCATAGCGGAGCGTGGACCGCCCCGGGCCGGGCCGGGCCCGCCCTGCCCCAAGTCCACTCCCCCACAAGCACAGCCATCACCATCATCATCGACATGATGATCTGCCCGGCATCGACATATCGGGCCGACTGACTGCCGAAACACCCGGCGGCGCGGCGCGGAGCGGCGGGCTCGTTAGGCGGGACGTCCTCGAGTGAGATGTCCCAGGCCGACGGGAAGGGCCGGGACCGGGACGGCCCTGCGCGGGGGGATCCTGCCGCGCACACCTCACCTCCAGTCACATCCCAGAGCGCCCGTCCCGTCCCGTGCGGACACCGGTCAGCGCCAGGACCTGGCCCCAGGGTGGCCCCGCCCCACCCCGCCCCACCCCGCCCCGCCCTGCCCCGCCTGCATTCATTGTTCATCACGAGGTGTTCTCGTTGTTCTTGTTACTCACGACGGTGCGGTGCGGTCATGACTCGTAGCCACCGCCCCGCCCCGCCTTGCAGGTGAGCAAGTCATCCACACCGCAACTTTAATTAGGCCCCGGGCGATAAGCGGCGTGCGCAGTGCGAGCCGCGCGCGGGGCGGGGCAGGGCGGGGCGGGGCGGGGCGGGGCAGGGCAGGGCAGCGCGGGGTTGAAAGGGAAGGTCAGAGTGAGGAGAGAGGGAAATCTAATGGTGGGGATCATGATGGCGACAAGTGCAACACGCGCGGCAAGTGCAACTCGAGCTGCTTCGCACCGCGGCGGGGCGGGGCGGGGCGGGGCGGGCACGAGGCTTATCCACGAGGAGGATCGTGGATCCCATCCCCAGTCCTCGGCACGGCACGGCGCGGCCGCACAGACACTGGCCCCGCACCGCCCCGCCCCAGCCGGGCGGTACCCAAAACGTCGCCTCCAAGCAGCACCGGGCCGGGCCTAGCCACAGATAAGGCGGCTGTCATATATATCTACGGGCCTTCTCCGAGGACGCCGACGCAGCCTAGGGTGCGCTCCTCTGGAGCGCCCCCATCGTGCGCCTCACTGGCGACATCGGGCGACTCGGCCCCTCCCCGGACGCCGCCTCACCCAACGAGTCTCGCCTCCGCGCCGCCGCCGCATTTGGTCCATTTCTAACTCCATGAGCAGCTCGACGTCGACGTCGACGCCGACGCCACCGCCGCGACGCCCCCTACCGCTCGCGCGTGACACGCGCCTTGTAGCGCGGGCCACTCGTAAAAATTCCGCCGCTCGAATATTTCACGCAAACGGCGTAAACGTCGCGCGGCTCCGCGAAGACAAGCCTCGCCGCCGCGGCGCGCGGCGCTGCCAGAGGACAAGCGACTCACTGGATCGCGGCCGGCCCCGCCCCGCCCCGCCCCGCAGAGCCACGGCCTGCCGGCCGCGTACACACTGCGAACGGCTATATTTTCTAGCTTTACGTGAAAGCACGGGGCGATCTGGCCTCGCTTCGCCGCGCCGGCCGCGCCAGCACAAAGAGATGTTGCACTTTTTCAGCGTAATTTCGGGGGACAGCGCGCCATAAATTGGGGCGCCGGTACTTCTTTGTTCTCCCGACACGTTGGCGGGCGGCGGGCGGCAGGCGGGCGCGGGCGGGCGGGGTTTGATTGCACCCCCACGTCAGTCGCGACCCGAGGCCCGGCCCCGCCTCGGGAAGTAAATCAGCGCCGTGGGGGTAAGCGACCCGCGGCCCGGCCTTGGCCTCTTCCCGTCCGGGCCCGGCGCCTTCACAAAACCGTCGAGGAAAAAAGTATTTGACGCATGGCGGTGCGGGAGACAAAAGTGTGTGACCCGCGGCCGGTGCAGCTAGATTGTCCGACCTATCTTTGTGCGACCTGGCGATTTCCCCAAAATCCGAAAAAGCGCTGTCCGACCTGGATTCTGTCCCAGCTCGGATAAAGTGACAGCCGCAATAACTGCGATGTTTGCCCAGGATGACTAACATTGAACAAGACCGTCGAGGTAAAACACTTACCAGCGGAGTCCCCCGGGGACGTTCATCCAGTCAACGTTCCACTCCACAAAATGGCGGCTGACATAGGTTACCAGCGGCATCACGTAGGCAATCTTGACATCACACACAGTCCCGATTTAAGACTTTTACCGAAGAATAGTCTAACCTGACACTACTTGAATATCTTATGTTCACGCCGATACTTTGCACGGATGCTAAAAGTTTTGTTCAAACCGCGAAAACGAATAAAAACGCCGTACCGAACGAGACGCGCGCGTCACTGAGCGCTGCTCATTTCTTTAAACTGTCACTGCAACCGGGGCTGCCAACTTCAATCCAACCTAACCACACTCGTTGCTGATGCATTAAAAATTCCGGATTTGAGTGGATGTGCTTACTGCCATTTTGGCCAAAAAAAGCAGATGACGTGACGGAAAAAGAGACTTTTTCGGGAACTATTATTGTATAATTTTTGACTGAAAGCTGTTACTGAGCCTGGTCGGGTCAGGACCGGGGGGGTGGGGGGGGGCTCTCGATCCTCTCGATCCATCACAACAACCAAAGGCGTCTTTTCGTTTCCCAACCACACGCTACCAACCCTCTTTTCGCTTTTGTTTGTGACGTCACGAGAGCTACCGCGGTAGCTCGGTTGCTCCTACCGCGCTAACGTCCTCCTGAGTTAGTTTGCGTGGTTGTGGTAGGGCGGTTGGCGCGGGTTCGCAAGGTGTTTTGATCGAAAAGTAAGAAAGCCGAACATCGTGTCAGTGACGATATCGTCCTCCTGCCAAGAGTTTAGCACACCAAATGAGTGAACAGGCTCGCTGTTGGGTGGGGTTGGGGGTGGCTGCCGTGCTGCCCCGACCCCGACCCCGCTCAAAAAGACCCCTGTATGCAGAACTGATCTCCTCGGTGTGGCGGTATTGGTCAGGTCATGTCAAAGCGCCGCGACAATCCGCGGCCTCAGCCGCAGCAGCCGCCCCCTCGCCTCACCTCGCACTCCACGCGCGCGTATTTTTCTCGCACCCCTGCTCCCGCTACCCCTCCCTGCCCCCGCCCTCTAGCTTCACCTATCGCATCTTTTAAACAGTCTGTTGACAAAACATGCCTCGTAAAAATTTAGTGAAGGGAAACACGCCTCTTGGCGCGACTCGTGAGGAGGCGCGGCGCGTCTGTCCGCAGGGCCGGCGGGGCGGGGCGGGGCGGGGCGGGGTGGGGCAGGGCGGCAGGGCAAAGAAGGTGCGCGTCCGACCGCGGCACACCGCGGCGCGAGCTCAAACGGCAGGAGTAAGGGAGCCATCAAGATACTGCACAAGTCTTTCTCACTTTAAATCTGCCGCGCCGGTAGGGTCCGGTCCGGCCTGCTCAAGTAGTTGCGCATTCATCACTTGTTGAACGGTCCGTACGGCCCGCGGCCCGCGGCCCTGCACCAGCCGCCGCCGCCGCGAGCAGGAGCAGGAGGGGGGGAGTCCTTCCCCAGAGACCGTGTCGGGCACCGCGGCCGTGGACCAACATGTGTCACATGGCAGGGGCGTCGGAAGTTGGGATCAGGGGGTGCAGCTCCATTTTCGGTCTAGTGTCACATACTTAAAGTCACATTCTCGACCACCTGAGCAAGAGCGAAGTTTTGGGTCCTCGTGGCGCTTTCCGCGGGGGTGCGCACCTGCGGGCCACGTGAGGTGAGGGCGCGCCCAGGGTACACGGCCAGCCGGCCGGCAGGCTGGCCCCTAGGCCCAGCAGGGCGGGGCGGGGAAGGGAAGGGCGGGGCGGGGCGGGGCGGGGCGAGGCGGTCGCGCCTCCCGCCCCTTTATTTCGAGCAGACAAAACAAGCGCGGGCGCGCGGCGTGGCGGAGCGGTGTGGGAGAGAGAGCGAGAGTCAGAGAGAGGGGAGGGGTGAGGGGCGGGGGAGCGTTAGGAGACGAGTAATGGCACGGCGACACCCCGCGCATTGACGCAATGCCCCGGCCGTCTGCAGTCGCGGGCCGCGGCGGGGCGGGGGGCACGGGTGAGGTGGGGGGGTCTGTCGGGCGCGGGGGAAAAAAGTGCAAGGTACACGTCAGGGCCGGTTAGCGACGGGGTAAGGAGGATGCAGGAGGACCGCGACGAGGGGGCTGTCGCCGGAAACTGGCGTCTCGCCGCACTTAGGTCTCGACGAGAGGCGCGGCGCGGCGTGGCAGGGCGGGGTGGCGGTGGTAAGGGATGAGGAGGGGGCTCCTCCGAGGCCCACGCCCTGCACCACAGCCCCTCCCCTCCCCGCCGCGGCCCCGCCCGGCTCGCCACGCCCCTGATGACACGCCTGTTGTTGGAGCGTTATTGATGATGCGATTTTCACGATGTGTGAAATGTACAGCAGACTCTGGTATAGTTTGCAGTCGCGGTGCCCTGCCCGGGCCCGGCCCCGGTCCCGGTGGGGCGCGAGGGGGTCGGGGGCGTTGGCAGCATGCACAGCCACACCGCGATGTATCCCCGATTTGTCCTCCCCTTCAATACGCCGCGCACAGTCGAGCACAGGCGCAAACAACACACCGCACCAACCTCCTCCCGCCCCGCCCCACGCGGACACGGGCGGCCATCGGCGGCCATCGGCTCCCCGCCGCCGCCGTGGCCGGCCCCCTCGGGACCAGGAGTCCTGCTTCAAATTAGCACGCAGCTGGCGCACGATCCTCGCAAAGGCCCCGCAGGCAGTGCGCGCGAAGCGCAGACCCGCTGCCTACTGGTAGGCAATGAGTGCCCGTCGACACGCCCGCACCTCCGCCGCCCACGTCAGGCTGCACGGCCGGCTAGTTGCTGCTGGGTACCCGCTGGTACCCGCTGACCGGCCCAACACCCGCAGCTCCCTGCAGCCCCCGGGGCGCCCGGGGCCGCGGTGCAGGCCGAGCCGAGCACGCCGTGCAGATGAGTAATTTAGTGCCTCGGCGACACCGCGGGGCGGGGCGGGGCGGCGCGGCCTCCTGTCGCCACCGCGTGCCGAGTACTGTGCAGGGCGCGCGTCTGCTGTGCAATCGCAAATATTTTATGGAAAGTTAATCACGGGCGCGAGAATGTTAATGAGATTTCCTGCCGGTGCGGCAGTCCGCGCGCGCGCGCGCGTGTGTGTGCAGCGGAGTGCCACGCGCCGCCGCGGCGGCCCCGTCACGACGGCGTGCCCCAGGACGCGGGGCTCCCGCGCCCCGCGCCGGCCGGTCAGACCTTTCGGCCTCAGGAGTGTTGGAGTCGCTGCGGAGCCCACAGCCCCGTTATTTATTTTTTCGCGCGAGGACGCGCCGTGCCAGCGAGGGGAATAGGGGAGCGGGTAGGCTGCATTTCGCCCGTGCCCGTGCCGGCCATGCGCGAGTGCGTTCGTTCCCGCGGATGCCCACACACGCGCATACGCGCACACGCGCACGTACGGGCCTGGCCGCCCGCGGACGCACGTAGGACAGGGCCGAGCACAGCCCGGTCCAGATTGTGGTGCGTATCGACTCGACGTACGCGTCCGGGGGTCGTGCGGCAGGGAAGAGGGAGGACGGGAAGGGGGGAAGAGGAGGAGGAGGAGGAGGAGGGAAGGCCTTTTGCTTTGGGACGAGAGGAATTCGCCGTCTTCTCGGAAGCTGAACACAATGCGTCGTTCGGACGTCCCGTCCATTCTCCTGACTGCACGCCACTGCACGCCCTCAGCCTCCCCCGCGCCAAACGCCCCCTGCCCGGCCCGGCCCGCTCTGCCCGCTCTGGCCGGGCTGCGGGCTGACTCCTGCCTGGCCGGCAGGCTTGGCAGGCCGTCAACAAGTTGGGTTCTATCTTTTTGCCTTACCTCTCTTTCTCTCCTCTCGGCTCCGGCTCCGCTCCGGGGCTTGGTCCGGCTGAGGCTGGGCAGGGCAGGGCAGGGCATCCGTCCATCCACGTCCATTGTTTCCCTTCCATGTATGTACGCCGAGGAGGCCGAGCAGGGCGCAACGGCGGCGAGGCGAGGCGCGGCGCGGCGCGGCGGCGTCCAGGCCGGTGCCGGGCGAGGCGAAGGTCGGAGTATGTAGCTGTGGAGGCGAGTTACAAGACGAATTAGCAAACGCTGCCGGCTGGGCTGGGCTGGGCTGGGCTGGGCTGCGCCGAGCGCCGAGCTGCCGCCGCCCGCCACTGCGCGTTCTCTCGAACTGCCTAGGAGAGGAGAAGACTGGGAGAAGGGGCAAAATACATACCGAGGATGTGAAGCATCTTGAAATGATAACTAACGATAACCGGGGCGATCACATTCGTCGGTTTTCTACCCTCTACACAGGCTTGATAGCTGCGAGAGCACTAGCTGGCGGACCGATGGACCGACATTGGTTAGGATGCCGTAACTTTTCAGAATAAGGCGACGTCAAAAGATCAGTTGCGTGCTCCGTAACTTTTAATGAAAGCTTACGCAAAAATGTAAGTTTCCAATATGCAACAATTGTCAGTTTACGCCGTTAAATTCTTTAAATAGACGAACCAATTACTGCTTCAGCGACCGACGGTTACTCACTCAAACTCAAGCTCACACTAGCGTCAAAGCGTACCAACCTTTGAATACTAACAACTAGCGAAAGATAGCATTGCGATGAGATAAGCTTTGTCGGTGTTTTACTTTTAAAAAAATATAAATAAACTCGTAGCTGTCAAAGACAGCTGACTGAGCGTTTAAGGCCCTCCGTATTTTTTGATTGAACAAACCACAATCCAACACAAAAAAAAAAAAAAACTACAAAAATCAAAGCATATATTGGCAGTACCGGATGAGATAAAATGGCTCAGACAAGTGACGTGACGCTCAGCTGGGGTGCCCCGTAACGCTTCGTCACGCTCCGGGGCCGGAATGTACTACGACGCTCTACTACGCGTCACGCCTGGGCGACACACACGCACACGCGTAGTACGCACGCGGCGCCGATAGGGGTAGGGTGGGAGGGGAGGGTCGAGGTCCAGGAGGGTCGCCTCGCCGCATCACGGCCTCCCTTCCCTTGACAGAGGCTGACAAATCGACCTTCAGTGTCATCCCGGTTGGAAGGGCACAGGTGCGGGGTCTCTCTCGGGGCCACACGGGCAAGCGGTCATGCCGCGTTACCGATGATCCCGGCAAAATTCAACCAATTTGGTTCAACCTTTCCAAGTGAGAAAAAGAAATAAAAATGGAGCACTCGCACCCGCGCCGCGTGCTCTTGCACGCCCTCGCCCTCTCCACTGCCTCTTCAAACCTCGCCACGCACAAGCCGCCGACACATAGCGCGAGCAGCGGTGGCAGCAGCAGCAGTAGCGGTCGCGGTGCGTTCCTAGAAGCAGGCCGTCAGCTACCCTTCATACATTATTTACCAAGCCTGCATTCAAAGGCGGGAGTATTTCGCCCCTCTCCCTTACGAAACCAATGGTGAGTAAAAGAGAACGACGGGCCTTATTGCTCGGTCCAGCGCTACACAGGCTGCGCTGCGTATGCTCGTGCACGCCCCTGGCCTGCCCCTCCCCTGCCGCCCCGCCCTTACAAGTACCCGTACCCGTAGTTATGCTTGGCCTCGGCGGTCTGTTCGGCTAGCTCATGCATTCACTCATTGCCCGTCAAGTTCAAACCTTCGCGCCGCCCTGCCGCCGCGCACCCGCGCAGAGCTTTACGCCCGGGGCATGATCGCAGGAGTGCTCCTCGCGTCACTGAATGCTTCGCGAAGTGCACCTGCGCGCGTCTGTGAAAATGTGGGCTGTAGTCCGTCGCGCCCGCGAGAAACAGCATAGGCAAAACCTCTCACCCGACTGCCTGATGGGTTGCCTTCCCTCTCAGGCTGGTAAGTTAACGCCTGGATGTTGGCGAGCCATCGTACACTAGGTGTTCCCCTGAATTTCTCATATATCGTCTGCGAATAAAGACGTGAACAGACAAAACACTAACGCCTGGTAAACAAATCTCGAATTTTCGCGCCTACCGGTTAATAATATCAGTTGGATCAGTTGTTTTGGTATTTTGAAGAAAACAAAATATAATGCAAAGAAAAAATGGTATGTGAAATTGACAAAATTATTCGTTTGATTATAGCTTATTGTGTTGGCCTGAAGGATACTAAATAGTGTCTTTGGTTTAACCTCCAACGTCACTGCTTTTTAAGTATTTTCCTTGGTTTAATTTATTATGCTAACTCAACTAATTTCACACAATGCAACCCTGTTATTCTTACTGTTCGTCCTGCTTTCAATGCTTTCTTTATTTTTCTAGCGTCGAAGCTTAGCACCCAGTCAAGTTGCCAAGCGCAGACCTGATGAGGAGTTTAGTCCATTATCTCAGCAAACGACTAAGAAAGGGCGCAAATTATCATGTACCCAAAGAGTTCCACTTTCTCCTCTACCACAGACACCACTACCAGCTCCCATTACGCCTGAAAGTGTATCACATCATGTATGTTTGTCATAACTTTGGTGTCACGCTTGTATTGAAAATCTCCCAATGTTCCTGAATAAGTATATCATCCTTGTTTTCTTTTTCTAGGAGTCTTTAATCAGAAAGCTCTTGGCCAAGCCCTTTAAAGTTCCAATCCCGAATTATCAAGGGGGATATTCAGGGCGTGCTTTAGGTGTTCGTAGATCAGGTGTGAGAAGACCTCTTCATGATCCAGAGGAACCTAATGCTCTTGTTCTCTACGAACCTCCACCCATTTCAGAGCATGATAAACTTAAAGGAGATGCGTAAGTATTTTCAAAGTTTATACTTCATGTTTGATTGGTTTGTGTGTGCTTGTTTATCTTATGGAACTCTTTGTTATAGGGACAAACATCCTGTTCATGTAGTTGTTGATCCTATTCTTTGCAACATCCTACGCCCTCATCAGAGAGAGGTGTGTGAAGTTTTTGTTTTGTTTTCTTAGTACCCAGGATGGGTTTTTAGTAACTTACTATTTTCTCTCTCAGGGTGTCAAATTTATGTATGAGTGTGTAACTGCAGTTCGGATTGAGAATGCATTTGGGTGTATCATGGCCGATGAGATGGGTTTGGGTAAGACATTGCAGTGCATCACTCTTATGTGGACTCTATTGAAACAGGGACCTGATTGTAAACCTCTCATTAGTAAAGCTATTGTTGTTGCTCCTAGCAGTCTTGTCAAGGTAAGCTTGTTATTTCCCTACTTTTTTGCCCCTGTTCTTACTAAGTCTTGATTAACTTCTTATGCAACTTACAGAATTGGTTTAATGAAATTAATAAATGGCTTGGAGGAAGAGTAAATCCACTTGCTATAGACTCAGGAGGCAAGGACGAAATTGACAAGAAACTTCAAGGATTCATGCAAACATATCGTGGACGCCCAGTGAATCCTATTCTTATAATTTCATATGAAACTTTCCGTTTGCATGCTCATGTCCTGCACAAGGGTGAAGTTGGCCTTGTACTTTGTGATGAGGTACTGTGCTTGTCACTTGTCACCCACCATACTTTTGTTGGTTTTTAACTTGTTTTAAAGTGCTTTATCTTTCTCTATCAGGGCCATCGTTTAAAAAATTGTGAAAACCAAACTTATCAAGCTCTTATGGGTCTACAAGCCAAACGGCGTGTCCTTTTGTCAGGTACACCAATTCAGAATGACTTGTTAGAATATTTCAGCTTGGTTCACTTTGTGAATCAAGGCATTTTAGGAACTGCTCAGGTATAGCTTAATCCACTGTCATTTGTGCCCTGCTATTGATTTTAAGTACTATCTACATAAATATCATAATTTTGTTTTCTTTTAGGAATTCCGAAAGCAGTTTGAAATTCCCATTTTAAGAGGCCAGGATGCCTGTGCAACTGATGCAGAACGTGCTAGAGGACAAGAGTGTCTTGATAGATTAGCTGCGTTGGTAAATCGTTGTCTCATCAGGAGAACATCAGCTTTGTTGTCAAAGTATTTGCCTGTGAAATATGAACAAGTAATTTGTGTTAAACTCACACCTTTGCAAGAAAAGTTATACTCTGAGTTCATCAATTCTGAAAGTATCAGAAGAACTGTTAATGAAGGTATGTAAAAGTCTAAGCATACTAATTATGTTTTTTGCAAAGCAAGTTTTATAACTTTTAAAACATCTTCTCATTAGTGGATGACGGAAGAGGAAATAAAAAAGGTGGAAAAGGCATGTTGTCTGCCTTGTCTGCAATTACAACTCTTAAAAAACTCTGCAACCATCCAGATCTTGTTTATGAAAAGATATCACAGCGCACTGAAGGCTTTGAAAATGCCATGCAGCATCTTCCTAGTAACTATGACGTCAAGTAAGTTACAGCTCAGGCATTATCTTAGCATGCCTCTCTTACATCAATTAATTTTAATTGTCCCTTGTTACAGGAAAGTTCTCCCAGAATTGTCAGGAAAACTAATGGTGCTTGATTGCCTTCTTGCTGTTGTGAAATCAACAACAAATGACAAAGTAGTGTTGGTTTCAAATTATACTCAAACATTAGATTTATTTGAAAAACTAAGCCACCATCGTAACTACAACTATGTGAGATTAGATGGCACTATGAGTATAAAAAAACGAGCGAAAGTGAGTGATGCAGGTTTTACTGTCATTCCTGTTGTAAAACATTTAACACATGAAGTAATTCTTTTTCACATGATTTTTGTTTCTTTTTGTTTCTAACATTATTTTTCTCCCTGCAGGTTGTTGACAAATTTAATGATCCAAATAGTTCTGACTTCATATTCATGCTTAGCTCAAAAGCTGGAGGATGCGGTCTTAATTTGATTGGAGCAAACCGTCTAGTGATGTTTGATCCTGACTGGAACCCAGCTAACGATGATCAGGCCATGGCTAGAGTCTGGAGAGATGGACAACGGAAACCATGCTTTATTTATAGACTTCTTAGTGTAAGAAAAGTTCTTGAAAAATTAAAACAATATTTTTTGACATTATATTAATCACAGTGATTGATTTCATATTTTAGACTGGTACAATTGAAGAGAAAATATTCCAGCGCCAAGCTCATAAAAAGGCACTGAGTTCATGTGTTGTAGACAATGAAGAAGATGTGGCTAGACATTTTAGTCTTGCTGATCTGAGGGATCTATTTAAGCTTGAGAAAAATACTCTTAGTGACACACATGACAAGTAAGGCTGATTGTTATACTCCCCTGTGATATTTCTAATTCCTTTTTTCTGTGATATATTTCAGAACCATTTATTTATGTATCTTCTCCTCCTTTCAAGGTTTAAATGTAAACGTTGTGTGAACAGAATCCAAGTTAAACCTCCAGGAGAAGAATATGACTGTACAGCAGATTTATCTTTCTGGCATCACTGTGCTGATAAACGAGGATTGGTGGATGGCATATTGAAGCAATGTTGGGATGCTGGCCTCTCATTTGTTTTCTACCAGCGATCACATCAGCAAAAGACAATACCTTGAAGGCCTTGTCATTCAGTCTCCTGTGATATTTCTAAAAAATATTTATAGTATAAACATTAGCTCTTAAATTTTAGACATATATTATGCAAATTTAATATGTCTCCTCCTTGCAAAATTCTATTTTATGTGCATGACAGGAGTGTTTGTTGACAAATATAATAGGCATGACATGAACAAGATACAATTAACTTTCTGATACATGCCTGCTGCATTTACCAAATTCTAATTTTTTTTTTTAAATGGTATCTGTGATCAAATTACCAATAATATGTCCTTATTGATAAAATTTCAAGAAGTCTTTGAAATGAGTGTTATTTCCCTTGGCCCAGACATCAAGGTAAAAATTATTATAATTTATTTTTTATTCATAGTTATTATTTGATTGCAAGTTGGAATGCCATTTCAAGGTAGAAACAAATTTTTGTTAATCATTGTTTATCAGTTTTGCTCCCTTATATTTAAGGGATAAACTGTCACATTAATCAATTGCTTCATGATGTATTTACTTGTTTTGTGCCTCCTTTTTTTCCTATTTTAATTTTGTGTTCTGTCATGACACAATTTTGGAAATACTATTACATGTCACTGTCAGGGCTCACTGGGAAGTGTGAGCAGGGAGATCCTTTCTGTTGCAGACGATTTTTTTCCCTCCTCTGCCACTTTGAACAATCGCGCTGCATTAGTCGGCCCGTCGTGTGGTGCTCTCTACAGGCGCAAACGCGAGGCGCCGAGTGTACATCATCCTTTGCAGCTCTGCTCAATCGATCTGCAGGCAGGGGAAAGGGGTGGAGTAGTGAGACACAGTAGCCTCGCGCAGGGCCTTGCCTTGGCCAGGTGATGCAGCGAAGTACAGTCGTGGACAAGAATAATTCGCCAGCTCATTATTTCTGCTGACGCCCTTGAGACACCCCCGACCCGACCAGAGATGCATCATCGCACGAGTGATTCGAAGAGCTCAGATTCTGATGTCACGGTCCTGAGCCGGAATGTGAGGTGAAACAACCTGCGTTGCGTTCGCGCAGCTCTCTTACGAGCTGCCGGATCGCCCCTCTGCGCTTGTGGATTAGTTCGACGACCCCGGAAGCTAATTCCTCAAATTAATCTCCATTTCTGTAATTGAGGTCAAAAATTGATCTCGTTTCCGCCTACGTAGTCAAAGCAATCCACCCCCGCCCCCTCCCCTGTCAGCAATTAATCAAAATGTCATAAGGTTGCGAAATTATTATATCAACAATTTCATCAAAATTAAGTTATGGAGAGACAAATTTGTAACAAAATGATTACTTCTTTGCTCGCCTTTCATCTATGCGGTCAATCAATTAGTGCGGGGTGTGAAGTGGGCAGGGTGTTCCCTTAGGTCAATTATTATCTTTGACCGAGGGGCAGTGCACTTCCGCCAGTAAATAATCAATAATCTGGATAAAATATAGAACGCCCCGCCCTCATGCGACCCACTCCACATTAGATGCTACCCCTCCGTGGCATATTGAGCGCCGCAGGGCGCTGGGGCGAGAATCGCTCGCGGGCATTGACCGTTGGGGCGGGATCTACGTGGTTAACCACAATGCGCCCTTCATTCCCAGTATTCAGCACCCTTCTAGGAGTAGTCGTGGGCGCTTTTGAGGGGGGGTGTACTTCCCCTAAGGGGCAAGGGGCGCTGCAGGCAGGCGGCACCCTAGGTGCGACCCGCGCGAGGCTACGTCATCGGGAAGGGTCCCGTAAAGGCCCGGGCGAGGTCAGCGAAAGTCACCGTCGTACCGTCGTGCGGAGGAGACGGGACGGCGGCGAGGGGCTTGGAAAACCTGGGTGCGGACACCCTGGGTCCGCACGGCGGGCGCCGCGGCGTTGCCGGCTGGGCCCCATGCCGAGGGCCCCGAGTTCGTGCTGAGGCGGGCGCACTCGGCTCGGCTTTTCCCGTTGCCGAGCAGCGGGGCAGGGCAGGGGGGCGGCCGCGGGCGGAGGGGTGAGGAGGCGCGGGGTGGTGGGGGCAGTTCGGCGGGCGCGGCGCGGCGCGGCGGGGCGAGCGGGGATGAGCGCCACGCACCGCCTCGCCTCTCCTCATTCTAGTGCTAGCCCGCCCGAGCCGTGGACTGTTGAATAACGTACATTGTCGCTGGTTCATTGCAATTGCGCCACAAGAAGACGGCACATGATTACCATGCGTAATCTTAACCTATTCCTTCGCACTGAAAGTACAGTGAATCCAGTCGGTGATTTGGTTTAAATAGGCACAAAAAACCTCGCCCTCGGAGAGCGAAAGCAAACAGTGCTTAGAGAAAATGGCCCTAGAGAGTGAGCCTGAATCAACGCCATTAGGCGGGTCCAACTTAGATGCTCTGAAATCAGAAAGGTGCAGTACCAACAAGCCGCGTTCCGCTCTGGAAAATACGGCGTCATTCCGATCTTGTACGAGGCCAGGGAAAAGATTTTGACGGGAGGTCCGTGGCACGTAGTGGTGGCCGTTCATGAATCGGGGTCCGCCATCTTGTCGGGTGGGGGCTAGGAATCTGAGGCGGCCATGACGGTTATGTCGAGCAGGGCTTGCTTTTGTAACCTTCGTCAAGCGTCTTATTATGACCTGGTTTCCTCTAGTCTTAGTTTTAAGATGTGTGCGACCGCAAATGGTAAACTTTAAAATCGAGTCTTTCGTCCTTGAGGTGCTCTGTCCTGGCAGTGCTTTCCACGACGCTGGGCGCCTGCGCAAAAAAAAAATCGATATTCACGTAAATTTTTTCCAGTGTATCCAGCCCCAGGCCTTTGTCGGCCAGAGTACCCTGTCAAAATTTGGGCCACAATACTCTCGACATGCTACAAATTCGCTCTGGGCTAAGCCTTAGCTCATTTCTTCTCCAACTATTCGTCTTGAGTTTGGCCCATTTATGACAGGTTTCGACCGCTCAATGTGGACGCAGAAGGTAATTTCTGGCTGGTCGCTGCGTCCATAATTTTTAGGGTTTTTCCCAGTCGCCTCTTATCTCATCAGCTGATGTGCCGGCCTGACAGAGCACCGCACGTCGAAAGTCCCGACATTTTCAGCAGATCTGCGTGATCTCGCTGGCTTGGCATGGCACTACAGTGGGTCGTCATTCTTTGTTCTCTTGCATGCTTCGCGCCCACCATCTTTTCATTTTTTTCCCATTTTTTTTTTCGCTGAACATTCTATTCTGTATGGTCTTAAACTTTCTTTTCCTTCCGATTGGCCGCGCTAGTTTTTCCTCAGTTCCCCTCTTCCCCCCTACCCGTGACTACTACCTTTCTGGCACCCGTTCTACTCTTTCTTCCGTTATCAGTCCTAGCTAAAAACCTTAAACCTGGCAGTGTACAGACTGCTGCTCGCTGCTATCCCGCCCTTGCCCGGCGCGTCGCACCTGTACTCGTACGTCACCCGCCTGCATACGCTACCAATCGGCCCTAGTTCCGCCCCCTTCCCCCTCCCCTCCCACGTCCGTCAGCTGCCCAAGTCCGCGGGTACCCTCCCCGCGGCGCCCCTCCCTCTCTCCTCCTCCCACCCGGGCCCCGCCAGTTTATCTGCTAGGCCACGCATCCGCCAAGACCCCCAGCGTGTGCCCCTCGGCGCCCCCCCAGCCGGCCGCGGGGCGGGGACGGAAGGGGGTGTCGGGTGGCAGCTATTTGAGTTTATTTTTCAGTGCTCGCGCAAGTAGGGGGCCCGGCGTGGGTGTCGTCAGTCCGGGCCGTAGCAGTCAGAGCGCCGCTCCGCGCACCGCCGCCCCGCCCCGCGCCCAGGCCCAGGCCCCGCGTCACGTCGATGATAACAGCTATGCCCGTCGCAATGGCCAGCCTAGCGGCCGACCGGGCCCGTCCAGCGTGCAGGTCCGCCCAGGGTAACGATGGCTTGGCACGCCCGAGCAGGGACCTAGACACAGTTCACTTACCCGTTGGCACCCCTCGGCGCCCCGGGGCCTGGCGGGGCGGGGTGGGGTGGGGCGGGAATGCTTGCTGCCGTAGACGGGGTGGTCGCGAGGCGCATCGCCTGGTACGCCGCGCGGCACGGTCACGCACGGGAGGGGCGGCGGCGTGGTGGCTGTCACGCGCCGGTACCGATGCACCCCTATCCTTGCTGACACCCCCTTTCCCTCCACGATCTCCCTCCTTTTCAGATGGCATTTTTTACACGGGTGTGTAACATGCGTAACTTGCCACCCACATATGATATGACCCCCTCCCCCTTGAAACGCCCCGTGTTTTCCGAGGCGTAAGTGCATTTGCCACTTGAATACACATGCCTGTCCTCATTTCCTCTTTCGGGGGAACTTCAGGACATCGAACCTTCGTCCTAAATCGGACATCCTTACAAAAATACCCCCCACCCCTATTTCCCTTATGTACCTCTGACATTATTTAATAGTTAAAGGGTTGAAAGACTTTTTGACTAGTGAGGGTACCTTGAGACTTGATTGGAATGATGGCGTATTTTTTTAATAGGACAATTCTACCTTCAGGTATTACACATCACCATAAAGACAAGGTCACATATATGATTTTTTTTTTTTTATTTCTTTCTTTTAGCAAAAACAATGTAGATCTTGAAGATCTTGAAGATGGGGAAATTGACGACGACGATGATGATAACACAGTGCTCGCGGTCAGTGCAGCTCCAGCACCTCCACCTGCACCACCAGCTGCAGTTCCACCAGCACCAAGAGGCCCCCCATTGCAGAAGAGCCCTGATGTTAGTCGTAGAGAACATCATGAGGGCTCAACTCTTCCCCATTACCTTCAGAAGAGACTTGGTCCTACGCCTCCCAAGAAAAAGAATAAAGGTTCCTGGGGACCTCCCAAAAATACTTTTCCTCCAGAAGAGGATGATGATGACTTTACTATACAGCTGGAGAAAATGCTGCAGGCTAAAGCTAAACAAGCCAAACTAGAACAAGGAGGGGAAGTTGAAGAAGAAGATAATGGGCATAGTGAGGAGGAGGTCACCCATACTAGTAATAATAAAAAGAGGAAGAAGAGAAAGAAAAGTAGAGATCCTGATGCCGATAGAGATAGAGAATCAAAGGTTTGTTACCTCAATACCTAGGTGAAAAGATACTGCACATTTTTTTTCTTTTTTTTTCTTTTTGGTTGTTAATATAAGTACATTTCTATTTGTTTTAACAGAGAAAACGTAGGGAGGGTGATGAGGATGAAGATGATATGATATTTGTCCGAGGTGCTTCCCCTCATAATGAACACCAAGAACCTCACTCCCCCTCCTTTCGTAAGTGTGTTTTTCTTATCTTTTTTTTTCCTTTTTTTTTAAATATAAATATAAGTTTTAATTTGTACTAAATTATATTGAATAACCCCATTTAAAAATATGGTTATCTTGTTTTCTTCTTTCAATAGGGGATTATGATCTTGATCGTTCCTATGAAGCTTACGGAGAAGAAGACGAAGACTATGATGGGAGTCCTGATCGAGCTGGCCATGGTGGTTTCTCTTCACGGGGTAGGGGCCGTGGAAATAAGTCCATGCGAGGTAGCGGTCGTGGACGGGGCCGCATGGGAAATTCAAATGAAAGTGGTAGAGGTGGATTTATGAATAAGAGAGGAAATAAAAGAGGTAATTCAAGAGGAGGAAATTCCAATAAATCTCAGCAGCGCTCCGGCAGAGATCGTTCTCAGGATGCCATTTGCATTTACTTTATGCAAGGAAAGTGTCCAAAGGTGAGATTAGGATTTTTGCAATTGAAATAATTAACAACTTATTCTACAGCATGTACAGTACATTAATGCCATGTAATTTCTCAGGATGCAGATGAGTGCCAATTTTCTCATGATGCCCTTCCAAAACGAAAAATGGAACTATGCAAATTTTATAATATGAACTGCTGTGCAAAAAGGGAAAAATGTTTGTACATGCACAAAGACTTTCCTTGTAAATATTTCCATACTGGAAGAAAATGCAATAGTGGTGATAAATGTAGGTACAGTCATGAACCACTGAGTGATGTAACAAGAAGTGTGTTATTGAAGGTAAAATATTAACTGTCTTTGAACCTTGCCACTTAATGCTTTCAATTTTACTTTTAATCATTACTTTTAATTTTTCACAGCACATTGAGCTAGCTCCAAAAGAAATTCTTGGTGAATTCAGAAGACTAACCAGAGAACAAGCAAATCAACTAATTGATAAGGCTGCCAAGATGCGTGCTGAAGGGAAAAACCCAGAGGGAGTTGATTTACTAAAAGAAGATCATGATGATGAGGCTGGTTAGTTAGCAAATCACCCCCAAAGATCGTACTTTTCTTTTGAACGTTTATACTTTACAGTTGTGTTTATTTTGCAGGTGATGATCGAGCTCACACTCCTATGCCTTCTTCTCCAGGGGAAGTGGTGCAGCAAGAATCAGAGAGTAGAAGAAATAGGGGAGATGATAGTAGAGGAAGAGGCTACCATGACCGTAGCTATGACAGGGATAAAAATCGAGATAGAAATCATTCTGATAGGAGGGATCAAAGTGATAGGAAAGAACGCCGTGAGAGGAGAAGAAAAAGAAGGTGGGATAGTCCTGATAATAGCTCTTCTCAATTAATGAAAATGCATGAAAATTTGCAAAGACAAATATATCAAGAACAAGAGGATAATGAAAGGGATGAAAAAATTTCTTTCAAAGCAGATACTAGTGATGATCTTGTCATAGATGAGGATGAGGAAGACACTCCTCAAGCCTCCAAACCATGGTAAGATATTGAAGTTTATTTAAGTTTCTTTCTAGTTTCAGAGTACATTGACTATAATTCTGTTTTCTTTTTCCTTCAACAGCAAAAGTTTACAAGAGGGTGACAATCTTCAAATAGATTTGAGCTCAAAAGATTCAGGATTTACTCAAGGGAAGGATGAATCTTCATGTGATAAACATAATGCAGAAGTGTCAAGTAAGATAATTTTATATTTCAATAATTCTATTAAATTTTTCTGTACTTTTTATTTTTAATTTCTTTTTAAACCTATTTGATTGTATGCTCTCTTTTGTGAAGCAGCTGAGAGTGCTGAAGATAGCCAGGAGACTCCAGGCACAATACCAGCTCATCTTCCTAAACGCCAAAGAGAGCTCTTTCTACGGATACAACAACAGCAGCGAGAGGCAGAACACAATAAAGATAGTAAGGATGAAGAATCGGAGGAGGATGCTGTTCCAGCAGAAGATGATTGGTATTCTAGTGATGACGAAGGCCCAACTTCTCTCACTGATGTTCTTAAGAACATAAAAGAGGGACAGGTAAAGACTGTTTACTCAAGTTGTATGTATTTGTTAAGGCCCTTAACTACTCTGCTCCTTTCATCAATTTCCCTTTTACAGAAGGAACCTCAAAAGAGTGAAAGTAAGGGAGAAGTTGACAAATCAGACAAAGACATCAAAGAACTGAGTGTCTCAGCATTTGACAACCCAAACTCTGAACAATCAAAAGATAATTCTGCTAGAAGACCTCCCCTATTACCAACTCCATCATCCCTTACAAATCTTGTTAAAAATAATGCAATAGATCAATTACTTTCGACCATTCGCTATGGTCAAGCTGGGACTGGACAACTTGATAATATGAGGTAAGAGCTTATTTTTTGGAGAAATAATGCACCAAATTATAAAATTATAAATATTTTGGTTTGAAATTCTAATTTTTTTCTTTTTCAATCCCCTAGCACTCCTGTAGGTTTGAAGTCTCCTCCAATCTCAACGCCATCAACATCCACGGCTCCGTTCCGAGATCCTCGTTTGTCAAGAGATCCAAGGAGCCGAATCTCTTCAACTGCAAGTAACATTTCACCCTCAGCATCACCATCGCAACAACAGGACGTGCGTCCTGACCCACGGTTAGACGCACGGGCGGATCCACGGTCTGATATGAGGTCCGACACTTGGTCTGACCCTTGGTCTGATTCTCGGTTGGATCCTCGGCCAGATGTCAGGTCCGATCCCCGATCTGATCCCCGGTCAGATCCCAGGCCTGATCCAAGACCTGAGAGACGGGATCCCAGAATGGATCCTCGACTTGATGCTCCTCACCCAGCTATGGATAGTTTAGCTAGTCCTCGACATGAGCAGAGAGGCGATCCGCGTGCATCGCGCAGATCCTTTGATGGTTTAAACACTGGCCTTGGAAACAATGTAAGTACCAGTAAAGTGTTCAAAAATCTTACCAAGTGGTTCATTTTCTGTGCGTAAACTGTATATTATTTTATAAATAATTCAACAATTATTTGGGGCAATTGCAGTTAATGCACAGTATATATGATGGCCCCAATCCATCAATTTTCCCTGGTACTGGTGACATTGACTTACGAGTCAGAAATGTTGCTCCTGATGTTACAAGTGACATAGATTTTCGTCGTCAAAGTTCTCAGTTTGGTGCTGGTGATATGGATATGAGAAGGGAACATTCTTCAAATATTTCATCTGCACATATTTTCTCTGCTCATGATACTGACTTGCGGTAAGTCACAAAAAATGAAGCTTTTATGTGTATGTATGATTTGCTATCTTAGTATATTTTAATCTGTATTTACATTAGGTTTAGGATGGGGAACTCATCCAGGGAGTCTGACAGTGACTATGCAGCTGCTTCTCAAAGTGATATGGACTTGAGAAGAATGCAAATGTCACTCCCATTTAAACCCGCCCCTGTGCATACCCCTGCTACTGAGATTGATGCGTCATTAGCATCCCATACTCCAGGTCCATACCGTGTTGTTCAAATTGATATTCCTAAGCCAGATTTTTCAAACTTGAAGGTTAACCCTAGAGATCAACAAGTAAGTTTTACTTTTCTTCTGCTTTAGAAGGGTATTTTGAGCTTTAAATATAATTTTTTTTTTTTTTTTAAATTAATTTTTTTTTTTTTAAACAAAAGAAAACTTTTTGTTTTTAGGTAAAGCTTGATCCAAGATTACAGCGCTGGTTTGGTATGAACCAGCCTGACAGTGCTGCTAGCTGTACACCGTCATCCCCACCTCGTGAATCAACATCCCAGACTTCTACTCCTCCCGCACCTGTTGCGGTTCGCTCCGACCCACGGCGAAGAAATAGTAATTCTAATTTATCAACTAGGCCTGCTGACCCTCGGCAGTCAAGAATGGGAATGGGCATGGGGATGGGTGTGGGAATGGGAGGAGGTCCTGGCTTGTGTCCACCTACCCCCAGAGTTGACGATTTTGATGAGCATCCCCTAGCAGACACTGACCTCCGTATGCAAGCTCAATTTGGGAGACAACAGGGACCTTGGGATAACACAAACAACAGACGGGGCCTACTTCCCCATCCTGAATCCAGCTGGATGTCTAACACAGCAACTTCATTTGGTCGTGCAGCCCATATGCAACCACATTCTTACCATCAACAGCGATCATATACACCACCACCTACATAGCATTAGATGAAGATTGTTGTTAAAAAAATTTCAAAAGAGTGAGAGTAGATTCTTTCACATACCAAATTCCTCAATTTTATGTTCAATTTTATCTATTCAGTAATTTTAATTTTAAATTACACCTGTGATTTATATATTTAATTGATGATTTCATACCTCTAATGCTTGCAGGACTTGTCTGCTTACCTTAAAGCAGATATAATGTATGTGATTTATAGTGTTTGTATGTGTGTAGATTGTGATTTAAGCAATATATGGTGTTCATAGAACGCTGTGATCTTGAACTTGTTTCTTGAAACATTTTATTTTGTACTGAACTAGTATTGTTTACAATTATTTTTTATTATGTATTTGTTGGTAAATAAAAGTGCTGTCAGCATTGATGCCTAAGGATGGCTGATTTAAAATGGATGTGGTTTTCATCCAAAGGAAATATATTTATCTTATAGTTTAATATATCAATATAAACTCCTCCTTCAGAAGCTAAGAATATTTGAATTGTTAAGATTGTGAACTTTGTCTCTTAGAAGTCTAGTCTTTTTTTCATTAGATTTTTCATGTATAGGTACTCTCAGTGCTGCTTTCCACTGTAGGCAAATATTGGACTGATTTTATAGTAACCCTCTTGTCTTTGGCTTCCAACTTTTGGGCCAATGCTCATGTACCAGTTAACGTCCTTTATTACATCAATAAGATCTTCAAAGTAGTTAGTGTCTTGAAACTTGACTGTGATATAGATAGGTTGAGCATCCTAGGCTTTTGTAGTGATGTAACTGTATTCATTTAATCCATATAATAATTTATTGAATAATTTTGGGGGGTTTAATAGTAATGATTGATTGCTCCTTACTTAAGTTCTCAGTTCTCTGTTTTTGGAACACTATCATGTTTCAGTTATCTATAATTGTTTTAAATCTATTAAGAATGTGATGATCGAAGACTATTTGTCATTATTTATTTGCTAAATTTAACCCATACACTGCCTATTGCTTAGCAGTATCCTTGTCAACATTTGACTTTTACTAGCTTTAATTAATTCCACTACATTATATTGTTCTCATGAAATAGACTGCAGATCTCATAATATAAAATATTCCGGATCAGCCAGATTCAAAGATTCATTTTTCCACCCTTTTTATAGGGGGGGTCATAGATCAAACTAGACTTAATGATATCAGCCAACTCTCCAGGTATGTATGATGTTTGGAGTTTTAGTGCATTCTTTAGCCATGAACAGGATCAATACATGTAAAAATTTGAAAATGTGCAAAATTATATAAAAACTTTCAATCTATGTGCTTTGACAGTTCATTACTAAGCACACAGTCAATGTCTTTATCAAATACTATCAAGCAATAATCTTAAAAAGTGCCAACCCATTATTTGTGATATACTTGTAATGATAATACCCAAGATGTTTTTAATAGGCACTAAGACCATGTACTTCATTGTAAGCAAGTTTTAAAACTTACATTTTGAAATTAAAGTAATCAATACTTGATTGACCTTTTAACATGTATTATGAATTATCTACTTTGCATTGACCTTCATAAACTTCCCCTGGTAAACTCGTTAAGAGTCTGCAACAAAAATATGAAGAAACTACTGACACTTGAAGAAATTGTGCTCTTAAACACACTGACAGGATAGGGTGAATTATCAAACCGAAGTATTTACTGTTTAGTTGGTATTTTCTTTTATTGATGAAGTCAAGTGATACACTTCCACTGAGGCGGAGTGAGAAACAAAGTTTTACCAGACAAGAAATGTCCCCTTGCCCACACGGAGCAACGACATCGAAAACTTTTCAACAAACCTACAAATCTGTGCTACAACGGGGACGGCAACCTGAAGCCGGCGAAGACTTGGGCTCCGCTTCCATCAGCAGAGTCAGGACACAGGTGTACACGGACCATCCGGACGTACGTTGAGGTTATGGGGACCTCTCGCGACGACGACGGGGGCTTGCTGAGGGCATTGGTGGCCTCCTCCAGCACACAGCACACGGGACGAGGGCTGGGCCCCAGGGCGGGGGCGGAGGTCTTGGACACGAGTAGGCGCGCGGCGCGGACAGCGAGCGCGAAGTTAAGCACGTTAAGCACAGCGGCGAGCTTAAGGCAGGCGGACGCGGGCGCGAGGGCAGTTCGTCGGGGACCCTGCGCGCGGCGACGGGATGGCGCCGCTGCTTAACACTGACACCCGCGCGCCCAACCCGGCCGAGGGCGAGACGCACGCTTTTCACTGAAATTGTGCCTCGGGTAGGAGAAAAACCGACGGGGAAGGAAAGGGAGGAGCTTCGGGGCCCCTGATATTTTCACGGCACGAGGGTGGGTGATAAAAGCGGCTTCAAGTACGATTACGGAGGCCACGCCTCCCCGGTCCCTGCTGCGTCGGGATTGGTCGGCCGGGAAGGCAGGGGAACGGGCACAGAAGAGCAGTGCCCACTGTTTTCTCGGTCTGCTGATCTGATTGAGGGATAACAGGCCAATGATTTTGATCATCGAGGATCGGGGAGGTTATCAGAACACTATTTTAGTGAGCGAGCATAGAAATGACCGCCAAAAAAAGCTGAAATAAGGACAGATAGGGTCTGACCAATCGCAAGCGTGTTGTAAAAAGCACGATAAAATTGTGCGCAGACGCCGTGCGCAGTAGCAGCGGCACTGAATAGTCCAAGCTGGGATCTGTTCACAAGAGCCAATGAGTTGCTTAATATTTGCCCGTTTTGGAGTTTAGGGGAACACATTTACCACCCCTTCCCGAGAATTACGACAATACTCTCACTCCATGGGCAGGGTGAAGGGGAGAACGCGCGACATAAGAAATACGCGCTCTGACAGTCATGACTTACAATTGCGCCACAACACTTATTTCCAAAATGTGCATCAAAGACTACCTTAGTATGGTTACAATAATTTGCATAAATAATTACTCTCTTCGGCGTTGATGTCCCTCACTCTTTCCTCCTCCCCTAATTCCACTCCCTGTTATAGCGAGACGTCCACATGTGTCGGCAGTCGTGACGTCACCCGACCAATCAGAGCACGCCGCTCCCTGTTCCTAGCCTTTGTAACCCCCGTAGGACATAGGCATGTAACAGGACGGGTGAGTGTTTTCAGAATAATATTTTGTTCATGAAATTTTCACTGGGAACGGGGCGACGTAGAGCGCTGGTGGTGGTGGTTCTGGCGGAATCTGTGAATGAAATCTTTTGCTTTCGACTCGTATCATTATCTGGTCGGTTTGCCGAGGCTGTCGGAAGTTAACGTAAATGAAAGGATTAGAAGCTTATTGAAACCTTGCGCCGCGCTTGGCTCGCGGCCGCGCGGCCGCGGCTCGGGCGCTCCGCGCGTCCGGAGCGGCCGAGGAGCGCGTAGCATGTTCGCGTCAAAGCTGAAACACCACAATCACGCTCTTCTTCGGCTGGTTGCCCTTACTTCAATGCGCATGGTTTCAAATATCTTCTTTGGATTGTTCCCCTGCCCTGCCCTGCCTCCCCTCTCCTCCCCGCCCTCTCCTCTGTCGCCCCCTCCCTTGGCCCTGGCCTCCCCCGCACCGCGGCCAGGCCCTGCCCGTTCCGTCCCGACGGCGTCCCCGTGGAGGCCCGCAGGCCCGCCCCAGCCCCCTCCAGTGCCATGGTGTGGCCGAGTGGCCCTCCCCTCCCCTCCTTCTCCATCTCTGGGCCCCTCCCAGCCCCTTCTACCCCTCCAATCACTGATTTCTTGTCATAGCCTGATTGCACCCTAATCGCATGTCCTGTGCGGGAGAGAAGGGGTGGGGTTTTTGAAGGCGGTTGAGAAAGGGGTTGTGAGAGAGGAGTGCCTTCAGCAATCTGTTATCGATGCACTATACATGTAGCTAAAGCCCAAATCGCTTGAAATATGTTCAGCTGCAGCTGCGCATGCGGAGTTTTAGGAAATTACGACGTTGTAGGGTTTTAGCGAAACAACTCGCTACCGGCAAGTTTCAAACACGAACTAGTGGTTATAGGAGGCTCACGTTTGTTTCTGGTTTTAGCGCGTGATAAAACGGTCTCGATGACCCCCCCCCCCCTCCCCTCCCGATGCGGGGACAGCGATGCAGGGGCTCAGCTACGAGGGGCATCACAAGTTCCAGTGGCGTAGTCTTGTTTTTGCTGCCCGCACTCCGGGCCTCTGCTCTTGCTTCTAGTTATACTGTACCGCATACCGGCATGCATACGGGTTGCCTACTCGCACGGCGCCGTAGTCGCCGCGGACGAACGCCCGCTGAACGCGCATCCTTTCTGTCTGCGTGCAATCACAGTTAAGTGCTCGGCACCCACCCGCTGCAACCCTATGGCCGTACTCAGTGCTGCCGAAACCCATTATTCGCAACTTGCAGCTAAGCACTCGGATGGGACACTGCTCGAACCGCAATGACCTATTGTCCCCCTGACCCTGACAGCATTCGGCACATAACACTTTGCGCTGGAGGACAATAGACTGCGACTGCCCCAGCCGGGCGGGACCGGAGCCGTATCGTCCGCCGGTCCCGGTCGTCGCTCTTCGGGAGGTGTGAGGTGCCATAAATACCTCGGCGATCGGGGATGGAAAGTGACCGGCGACCGGCCCTCCAGGGGCCAGAGGTGTGAAGATTAGTGCCGCTCGTGTCACCACCGCGACAGGGCCTCTGTGCCCCCCCACCCCCACCCCCCCCCCCTCCCCCCGCCCCTGCCCGGGAAACGAAGGGAAGGTCTCACAATTATGCGGCTGCCCTACCACCCAGCTGCTATCGGCTTATCAAGGGAGTGGATGATTCGGCTCGGCGCACCGGCACGGCACTGCTGTGCTGAGGGCGTGGGCAGGGCAGCATCCCCTTCCCCTGCGCAAACACACGTACGCACTCACAGAGACACGGCCATGCCAAGGGTTCATTGTTTACCCTGCCGTCGTCCATCGCGTCCGTCATAATAATTTTCAATGTCGGGTACCATGTCTTTATGCGTCTTCGGGGTCTTTCCGGCTTATAAGGTCCGAATGATTTGCGACAGCTTTTGTGAACTTCGTGTTGGTAGACACAGTCACAGTGGGTGTGAGGAGCCGCAGACAAATCTGTTTGAAACGGTGTACGTCGGATTTGAAATAAATCAATCGAATCATAATACCAAGCCTCCGAGGATAAAACGCCAATGCTTTAGTCGTAAGTTTCGCCGGTTTCCGGAATTCCCTAATGATACTGGCCCTATCAAAGGCGGAAACTCTATTCTTTCTAGGAGTTTCTCGAGATCCAGATCATGTTTTATGCTTTAGAACGAACATTAATGTTGTTGCGGTCACAGTAGCAATGTTGGTTGCTTGGAAGGCCGTCAAAAATGGTGGCTAAGGTTTTCACAACATCCGTTAGCGGATGAGGTTTTCTCTCGCTCCTGAAGAAAAATTTGTTTTATTGTGTTATGATTGCTAAAAAGTTTCTTAAAGCTAGCTTTAAACACTGCGGTATGTTTAACTAGAAATTGTTTTTTTTTTAACAATCAACATTTCGATTGAGACACATAACTAGCTGGTCAGGTTTTAATTTATATGATTAGACCATTTGAACTCCTAATCATGTCAGTTATTATCAAATAGTTTTGCTGTCGTAACTTTTGTTGTATCATTCCTACATCGTGCTTGTTCATTTTTTAGTCCATTCTAAATTTTGAGTCGATGTGTTTGCTATTTTATTCTAAGATTTCTCTGTTCAGGAAGTGTCAATGACGCGTTTAGAATTTTGGTGCCAAGAACCGTTGACAAATGTACTTATTTCGTTTTCTTGATTTGCGTTTGAAACTTGTCGGTAATTCAAAGTTTCGCGTCAAACAATTATATAGTAATCGTATTAGCAACACTTTATTTGAATTTGAGGTTAAACGATTGTGTTTAGTTACCGATGCTCTTGGTATGAGGTTATGCTTTTTCGGCGTCTTCAGCTTAAATTGCCACCAAGTCCCTTCCTTTTTATTAAGATGATTATCGTCCCATAATTAATATTCTTTGTCCTTCATTGTTCTCCGTACATGTATTTATTTTATTTACTCCCTGTACGTCACTTAACGGCGCGTTAATCCTCTTTGTGTACAAAAGAAGTGAGGTTATGTGCGTGGCCTACTTCAATGTTTTCATACCATTTCTATAATATTAACTGTATCATGCTACTCAAGTCTTATGAGTAATTTAGTGAAATATTCTAATTGATTTTTGACATTTACTTTCCTGTTTATAAACTCATTTCATGTGTTAAAGGCATTGTGGAGATCTGTTATTTTGCTATGTCTATGTTGATGTAGGTCCTGGGAACCTAAAATCATCCCACCCCTGTATCATTTAGTGACATTTTTTCTAAATAGTAATTTTTTTTAATATTTTTATTTTGCAGGTTTCAAGAACCTAACGAAGTTTGTCCATCTGTGATGGGCAAAGTAAAGCAAATTTTATAGTTCAATGAAGTGCGCAAGTTGCGCACTGAAGGGACACCTCTTTGATCACAGGCCTCATGTGTGGGCTATGGCCTCGGGCCAATGTACCCATGCAGAAGAGCAGCCTATTGTTGTTAGTTGCAATCCATGTTGAGACATCCAGACTCATCCTGGATACTTCAAACTGGATCGGTAAGTGCACTGAAAATTATGTAACAATTAATTCTCATTTTCTGATCATTCCTATAGAGTTATCATACATTACTATAGAGTTCTCATACAATGTTGTGATGTTGACAGTGACTTATCAGCCTTGGAGTCCTTGCAGGGGGTGAACAGTAGGCCTGTTAGTTTTGACCAAAATTGTTTTAATTATTGAAGTATTTGCACTAGAAGATTTTTCATAGTGTCATTGTTGTAGGGCTCAGATCGACTTACGCTGGAGCACATAGTGGACGGACTGCAGAGTGTGGTGGAGGTGCGGGGGGGTGGCCACACCAGTGCGGGCGGCACTCAACCCGGACAACTCGTGCTTACCACGCAGCAGCTGCAACAGCTTCAACAACTTCAAAATGTGGATCCATCAGCAGCTTTTACGCTCACTCTTCAGGCACCACACACGGTTTGTTACTGTTTGGCACTTTAATTGAACATGACTATTTTAACATCAGTATTTGCTGGAAATTAAAAATAAATGTTATCCTGGAACTTAATATTTCAATTTTGAACATGTATCTATTAGTGCACATGGTGCTGTTCATAAATTTCTGTTTAACATATATTTTTTCCTTTTTTTATTGTGATTCAGACTCTGAGTTCGGGCCCTATTGTTAGTGCTTCAGCCTCAATAGTTACGTCAGTTTCAAGTCCTTCTATCTTGGGCCAACAACATGGATATACATATTCTACCGCTGGTCTCCGCCTTGGCAATTCAACCGTTCCACTTACAACCACCCTTGCAGGATCATTACCAGCGGCTTTTGCAGGATCATTGCCTCCAGGTTTGCAGGGACTTGCTTCTACCCTCGCTTCAGGTCTTTCTCTCCAGGTTTGTTCTTTATTCTTCTTTGCTGTTATTTAGTATCTGAGTTGTACATAGCTTCTGATACAGTATTTACTAAATATTCTTTTTCCTCAAGGCACTTCCCTTGGCACAACAGCAAAGTCAGCCTCTCATCCATGGTCATAACACTGGTCTGACATCAGGTCAGAGTGCTAGTCCAAGTTCAGGTCATGCCACCGCAACCACAGGGCCTGGCCCTGTTGTCTCTTCTGGTCCCACTGCCTCAACCGCCGGACAAGCTCAGCCAGCACCACAGGGTCAGACCCTTTCTAACCAAGGAGGACTCATCACCCTGGGTCCCCACAATATTCAAGTTGGATCAAGTGGAATTGTTGTTGGTGGGTCAGGTATGAAATTTCTCTCTTTTCAGAGACTGACTTTGACATCTTGTTTCTTGTCTCATTGTGGCTTTTATGTCTCAGGTTTGCCTGTTGGCACCCATTTACCTCAAAGCGCTCCTTCATCTATCTCTTCTCCTGGCTCTCCATTTTCACTACCTACAAGATCGCCAGCCCCACCCCATGCTCCTCCAACCCCCTCTCCAAGCCCGGGAGTTTTGCTGCGCTCACCAGCTACCCCTCTTTTGCCTCCTTCATGCTCTTCACCAGCTCCATCCCCCTACCAAAATCCACGGCAGAGTCCTCAATATCAAGGGAATTCTCAGGCATCTTCAGGCAATATAAACAATGGTGCCATATCTGTTGGAGTTCCTATTCGTTCTCCAGCCCCACCCTCCCTCACCCCTGTTCCATCACCTTCGCCACAAAATAGAGCAGCCCCCTCACCATCAGGTGCTACACAGCATACAGCTGTTATCCATCAGGCAAGTTCTTTTCTCCTTTAAGTGTCAAGAGGTCACAAAGGATAAAGACTGTATTTTTTAATTGTAATTTTTATATTTTGTAGGCTGTTTCATCGCAAGTGTCTGCTCTCGGGCCAACAGTTCTTCCAATGGTTGCTCAAAGCCCTGCCCAACAGTTGGTACAAATAATTCAACAGCAGCAACAATCTGCGCTTGCTAGTGGTGCAAACACAATAGCAACATTTTCAGCTGGACGCACCACACAAATTATATCAAACCCAGGTAATAATCAAAACTTCTCTTGCAAGGTCTTGGTTTCTCTTGTAAAATAACCTCAAGGGACTCATATAGTTCATTGCTTGCCATTTAGAGGGAAAAAAGAATACAGAAACTTCATTTTCTATCTAAGATTTGTTGTAGAATCTGTGCATTACCCTTTTACCCAACAGTCCTAAGGAGTTTCAGTTTTGAGGGTTTATTTAGTTAATTTGGAACAGTTTTTATTTGAGTTGTTTTAGTAAAATTTGAAGCGGGATGGTTATACTTGCAAATTTAGTTTTGCCACCAAATATAATCAAACTCTATAAATCTGTTCCATCTGCGTGAGGCAAAAATTGTAAAAAGAAATGTTTCTGTGGGCAACTTCATTTTGGCATGACACTCATTTGTTCAATCCATGTGCATCTGTGTGTGTGTATGTGTCCCCTTTTACTGTTCTCTGCATGTGCATGATCAGATAATCTCAAAATTCTGTTCTGGTTAATCTATTTTAATTATTATATGTCAATGATCAATCCAAATTGTTGGTTTTCTATAAAAATTAGTGTGTAATCTTATCATTTTTCTTTTGGGATATTTTAACTGTTAAGGTTTTTTGTATCATTTTTTTTTTACATATGCAGTGTACATTACTCGTTATCTCCCTTTCAGCTGCTCATTTTTCTTCTTGGTTATTTGCAACTGTTTCTGTTTAGCCACCTTTCTATCTGTGTCTTGTTTTATCAGTCCCAATATTTTTTGCATATTTGTGTCTCTGTGCTGAGTATGTGGTGCAAATTGTACAATGGGTTATTAGAATTATTTATGTAATGTATATGTGTGTTTGTGTGTGCCTGCAGCAAGCAATGTGATGACGGTTCCAATTCAGGCAGCTCTGAAGGCCACAAAGCAGCATCCTCAGATACTTCCGAAACCCCCTGCTACCCCTGGCTCTGCTGGTGAGGATTGCTTTGTTCACATGCAATCATTGGAATGTTTGGTTTGCAGGTCACATTATGACTTTGCACATATTTAAATAGCTTAACCTGACTTATTAACACTGTAGTTTTGTAGATTTTGCCCATAGCTTATCTTATCTTGCATCAGCATCTTTGACTTCTGCATGTCAACATTATTTTCTTTCTCTCTTACACTCTGACCTTTTTATTTATTAATTAATTTTATTTATTTATTATTTTTTTTTTAAATTGTGGGAGGCTATTTTGCTTTTATCTAATGAAGCTGCTTCTGCCACTGAAGTGCTGAACATTTTTCAAGCTTTTCTTTGTTTGTTTGTGGTTTGCTTACTCAATCATTGGCTCTGTTTATGTTAGAAATTTATTTATCAAATTTGTGTGTCCATGGTTCAGTAAATATAAATGGAAAGGTTTGTTATATGTCAATTGTAACTAAATTTCACATTTTCAATTTATTACTGATGCTTTCAGGAGGAACTACAAAAAATCGAGCAGCAGCTACCAGTTCAACAAATCTCAGCACCAGCCAGCTGCAACAAAATCCAACCCAACTTGTCATTGGACAAAGTAATCAAACTGCTACTGCAGTTATTCCAGGAGCACCAGCTGGTGCCTTTTTATTAAACTCTGTAAGTTTTCATTTTTCTGCTTATCATACCTGTTTGGTACCACAGAACCTTTAATTTTTTATTAACAACAATTATTTTAGATGATGGGTGGATTAACCTCTGGTGCTCCAATGATAGTCCAACAACAAAGTAGTGGTATGCAGTTAATTCTAAGGCCCCAGGGACATGCAGGAGCCCAAGCGCAGGTTCAGGCTACCCAACACACTACTCAAACTCAAGTCCAGCAAAGTAAATCTGTTGTTTTGGGTAATGGGAGTGGGCTGGGAGCTCCTGGCACGGTTTACATTGCACATCCAGCTCAGGTAATTTAAATTTCATGCCTAAATTAAATTAGTTGCTGAATGTTGCATCGATTGCAGAGTAATTTTTTTCTAATTTTAGGCAAGCCGCCAAGCCCCTGTGTTTCGCATCATCACTACGCCTGGGCCACCCATGCTTCAACAAATCCAAAGTGGTCCAACCCTAATACTTCCCCAAGGCCTTGGATCCCTGAGCTTTCCCATGACTCAGTTATCTGCTGGCTCCCCTCAGCAAGCTACACAAAGTGCTCAACTAATAGCTCAGCCGTCATTCACTCAACAAACTCAAACAATTCAACAGAAAGTAGTGAGCCTGCCATCACATGTTCCTGTGTCTTTAGCAAGTCTTCAACAGCAACAAAACATATCAACTTCCCTGGCAAGTCAATTGCCAGCATCAATTGCTAGTCAAATTGGGACATTGCCAGTCAATGTGGCAGTATCTCAGCATCAACAGTTGTCAACACTTCAGGCTCCTGTATCTGTGTCACAAGCCAACCTTCACATTCCTGTGTCAATGGCTAGTTTAGTTACTCAAGGTCATCTTCATAACCAGGAAAAATTGGTTAGCCAATTAGCATCAAATGTTTTGGTATGAAAATATGCTGGTATGCCTGATGATTTAAACCTTAGTTCTTGTTCTGTCTACATTTCTTTTTAAAACGTGTTTCAGGACTGTGGAAATAGCTTTGGAGGACTAACCACATCTCAAATACGGTTGTGTAGTCCTGTTAGTAGTACTAATAGTGTGAGCTCAAGCTGGCACAATATCATTAGTTCTCCTCCTCCAGTTCAAGAACATCATTTGTCATCATCTGCACCAATCGTTTCTACCCAGCAGACAGTTCAAACTCAACAAACTGTGCTGCATCAGACACCATCTCAAACTCTACAACAACAAATTCAACCATCACAAATTCAACCTCAACCACCAGTTCCCCCTCCTCCAAAACCCAAAAAGAAGAAGAGCAAAAAGAAAAAGAAAGATGAAGAGCCCAAGCTGGACTTGGCAAACATTATGAAACTTTCTGGTATGTTTTCTACGTACTCTGCCTCTACTGGCATATTAGCATTATCTTATCTTATTTATGAAAGCGCAATGTCTAGGCTTCTCCCTTAATCTCTTAATTTATTTTGAACAAGGTATTGGAGATGAGGATGACATTGGGCCGTATGAAACAGAAGATCCTTCAGTCATGGGTAATATTGGATCAGGCTTGGAGGCTCAAGGAGTTGTCAGCCAAGTCAGTCCAGCCACAGTGGTCCCAGCAGGGCTGGCACCTGCACCTGCTCCTTCCCCACCAGCAGAACCACTAAATCTACAGGTGAAATATTTTTATGGAGATTTTATATTTCCTTCGTCTTTTAGGACACAAGTGTAATTTTTCTCTCTTTGTTGTCAGGGTCTCAAAATGGTTGTGAATGAAGATGGGCAGATAAGTTTACTGCAGAAGCTGAACGATGGTACTACAGCACCCATTACAGCACAGGTAAGATTGTAATTTTTCCGAGTCAAGTAAGTTTTTTATACTAATACTTCATTCCAAATTTGGTTTTCAGTCACTTACCTCAGCCAATGCTCAACTTCTGCTGCAAGGTCTTGCAGCTCAAGCTGCACAGCCAGGGGGGCAGTATGCTTCTCAAATTGCAGCAGCTGCTCACAGTCAGCTTACTCAACTACTTTTGAATAAGCAGAACACAGTTACTCCATCTTCCCAAGTAAGTTCAACTATAGTTTTGTAATGCGTTTAATTGCAGTGCATTTAATTAAGTTTTAATAAAATCAATTTATTTTAGGTTAATACTACTCAACTTTCAACACCAGTTGCTAAGCTGACTAATACAAACACCAGTGTTGCAAGTCATTCTTCACCGGCTGTCTCAACTGTAACAAATGTCAATAGGATTATAACAAATAGCATTCCTGCTGTTAGTAGTATGTCTGCTCCTGTGAATTCGGTCATGCCCCAAACAATCAAGACCCAAACGTCAGTGCTACCTAGTACTGTGACCGGTATTCAACAAACACCTGCTGTCTCCCTATTGTCCCAATCAGCAGGATTACAAACTCAGACACCTACACCTGCGGCATTTGTGACAGTCCAGCCCACAGTGGCATCTCCAGCAACTCTTCCTTCAAACTCAACCCAGCCTGCTACCCAATCATCTCTCCCTTCTATTATCCCTGATCAACTTCCTCAGCATTCATCATCAGTTACTAATACACCTCTGACTTCAACTATTAATTCTACTAAGTCCCCATCCACCTCTGGAATCAGTCCAGCATTAGAACAAGCATTTATGCAGTATCTCCAGGTATTTATTATTCTCTTGATTTTCTGTAAGAAATTGCTACTTAAGTACAGCTTAGATGAGATATTCATATTTTTATTACAGAATGCTGGATTAAATACAGAATCTATAATTATAACCCAACAAAATGGTGTACCTACTGTTGTTGGCGGAGCACAGCTTCTCCAGCTTCTTCAGCAAGCTCAGGCTCAAGCTCAGATGCATGAACAACTACAACTGCAGCAACAACAAGCACAGCAATTACAGCAAATTCAACAACAGCAGCTGCAGCAACAATTACAGCAGCAATTACAACAGCAGTTCCAGCAACCCCAGATACAAGTAAATAATGTATTTAAGAAACATGTACTATTTTGGCGGGCCTTCTTAAGCGTTTTCTATTTTAAAATTCCTCTTTATTTCTATTAGGCACAACAACAGCTACCATCACTTCAATTGCAACAGCTAGTGTCTCCGTCACATTCCCAACTTCAACCTCAACCTCAGATAATAGCCCAAAACCAGCTGCAATCCCAAACTTTATCCCAGCCTACACCTAAATCTCAACCTTCACCTTCTCCACAGCAGCAAGTTTCCCAGGTTTTGCAGCAGCCATCTATTCATCTTCAGTTGTCACAAGTACTTCCATCAAAGGGTGCAACAGTACAACAATGGGACACTACTAAAATTGTTGAATCTAGTGATCTTTCATCATTAGCTGCACTTCAGCTGCCAGGAAAAGTTGTTGTTAGTTCCAGTGCAGGCACTGCAATTGCAACATCTGCAAGCTCAATGGGAATCGGGACAGTACCTGATTCTATTCCAGCCAAAGTGTCCAGCAATGTTAAGACTGCTCCTCTGGTAAAAGTGTTTCCCTTTAAGTTTTGTCTCATCAATGTGTTCTTGTAGCTAATTTCTTCTGTTTTTCTAGGGACTTCCTGCTAGAAGAAATTCTTCAGAGCCCACTGCCAGCCCTAGAGTCCAAATACCTCCTTTTCAATCACCTCAGCTCCAAAGCCCATCAGTTCCAATTTCTCAACCAGCACCACCCTGCTCAACTCAGGATCAAGTTGAGCAAGCACTGAACAATGCATTTCTGGATAGCCTTGCCCAATCTAGGCCAAACTTATTGATCAACAAAAGTATAAGCAAACCTTCTAGTAACACAAACATAGATGTTATCCCTAGTATAAATTTAACACCATCTACTCGGAAGTCTAAGAAACGGAAGCAACCACCGAAAGTGAGTGTGACAGTGCAACCCCAAGCTCCACTGCAGCCTCAACAAATTCAACCACTTCCTGGCCAGTCAACATCAATCTCAACTTCAAATATTGGACCAAACAGGTTGTCAAGTCCAATATTGAATCACAAGGTCGCTAGCAGTGAAAGTGCAACAAAAGTATCAAACGTTGTGGGACCAATAACTTCATCTGTTCAAAGTACTGAACCATGCAGGACTACAACTCTTCCGTCCTTTTTTGTTTCAAGCCCTAATTTTACAGTTGTCCCAAAAAACAATGTTACTTCATCAGGAGTAAATGTGGCATCAGGTCAGATATCTCAATTACCATCATCAGTGTTGCCGTCATTAACATCCAACATTACGCCATCTACGGCCTCTAGTCAGCTTGGTGTTGTGAGCAACAGTGCAATGAAAGTGATTTCCTCTTCAGAAAGTGTTCCTTTTGTGAATAACAGTGCTACTAGTGTCAGTGCTCCAAGGTTGAACCATATTACCACAAGTGTTTCCTCAAGCTCAACAACTGTGAACTGTGTCCGTGTAAACAGTTCAACTTCAACTAGTGCTATAAGTACATCAGTGCCTCCAAATCTTATTCCTATTCCTACAAATAGTCCCTCAATTGGCACTCCTGTTTCAATCACTACTTCTAATAATCAACTTAGCAGTGTACCTCAAACTTCAAGTGGCACACAGTCACTTCCTCAGCAATCTGTTCAACGATTCCATGCTGTCCAGCTGACTGCAGCTAAACAACAGGTAATTTGGCTATTAAAATATACTTAAATGTGTGTCATGAGACACCTGTACTACTTTTCCTATTTTTTTTTCTTATTTTTTTTCTTTTTTTTCTTTTTTTCAATATACACCAGCTTAAACTAATTCTGTAAATTGAACTAATCCACACAAAACTATTTTTTCTCAGCAAATAATATCAATACAGCAGCAGCTTACTGTGCTGAACAATAAAAAGGATAAGACACCTAGTGATGAAGACAAAATTCAAAGACTCTTATCTGAGCAGCAAAAAATTATTCATAGTGGGAAAGCAGTGAAAGATCCTGTTCAATTAGTAAGCTCATTGATTTAGTACAACAGTTGAACACTAATGAGAAGATTTTCTTTCCTCCTCTGCAAACCCCTTAAATTTAAAGTCAAACTTTACTTTTCAGGCGCAGTATTTTCCCAGTGTAGGAAGTGGCTTGGACCCTATTGTAGATGGTACTTTTATAATTTCTTCAAACCATATTAACTCAACGTCAGCTAAGAACCAGGCCAACACCTCTTTCACTCTTAATGTTTCTCCAACGGTATTATTTAAAACATTTTTCTTCAATCTAACTAATTTTTTAATATACAAGCTATTTTGTTCATTGTCAATTTCACATTTCAGGTGAATCCTGCCACTACTACTGTCTCCACCACAGGAGTGACTACATCATCTTCCATTCGTTATTATCATCATGTTGGTAATCAAGTGATAACCCTCACACCTCAGCAACAACCGCAACTGCAGCAGCAACAGCAAAGGCAACAGACTCAATTGCAGCAAACTGCAACTCCACAGGCCCCACCTCTTCAAACCGCACCACCTCAAACTGTCATGGGAGTGCAAATTCAAGGACAGCAGCAATTAAAATCAAGCAAACAAGATCAACAGCGGGTGGCTGGGGATTCACAGAGAGCTCAACCTGAACAGCCGCTTGACTCTAAGACAGTCTCTTATCAGGCTCAACAGACATTCCAACCAAGCCAGCAACACTTCGGTCAATTTTCTCAGGACATCGAGTCTCAGGTTCAATCATGCATAAACAGTTTGGACAATTCATTTTTAGATATGCAGTCTGAGTCTCAAATAATCCAGCAACTACAGCAATCCCCTGCTTCTCCTATCGGCCAAATCAACCAAGCAAAGCTGTTGTCACCTTGCCAGCCTTCTCAGACATCCCCTATTCTACCTATTCTGCAAACTGCTTCTCAGCAATCATCTCAACATTTGTCGGTCCCTCAATTACAAATTCATCAGACAGGCATGTCAATGCCCTCTTTGCATTCTCCTCAACTACCTGTACAGCAAGGACTTTCATCACCTCCACCTCAATTGACTCCCTCACAAGCTCAGTCTCCTCAGCTTATTAGGCCTCAAGGACTGCTTGTGGCTCAGCAAACATCACCATCTCAGAGTTCTTCATCTTTGCCATTAAGAATGGATGCAGGGAATATGGAAAAAGTATCTCCTACTTTTGGCCCAAATAGTCTTTGTGATAGTCAATATCAAACTGCAATGCCTTTGTGTGAGCGAGGAACTTCTCCAATTCATGTTGTAAGAAAAACTTTGTTTTCTTGGTTATTCCTTTTAATCAGTCAGAATGTTAATTATTAATCTTCCTTTTTTTTTCTCCCTTTTCTAAAAATTTGTTACAGGTTTTAAATACTCCAGACTCTACAACATCACCACCCCAAACTATAACATTTAGTCCCCATTTCCGCCCATTATCAGTATCTGTCGGATGTGTGAAATCTGGTTTGAGGTCAATGGTTTCTCCTAAACTACCCGTTCTTCATTCTCCTGCTTCTATTTGTGCACCATCACCAGCCTCTGCAATGTCAACGCAGTCTCCTACATCCCTCTCAGCTCAATCACCAGCTCTCTCTTCTTTTTCTTGTCCGGGTCCCATGGATCCCATATTAATTTCCCCTCCTCTGTTATCTCTAAAAACCAGAGTTGCTTCTCGAGTCATAATGTAAGTATAAAAGTGAGTGAAATTCAATTTTTTTCCCTTCTTGAAATTGAAATTTTAAGTTTATTTCTTTTTTTATAGGATCGAGCAGCAAATGAAAGAAGATCAAGAAAGTGCACAAATGCCTGATACTCATTCTCCTTTTATGGGAAAGAGTGATGCAGTTCAACGGCTTATGAGCTACCATGTTTTTAATGAAAAGCTACTTAGTCAACAAGATCTTGAGAAAGCAGATGAAATCCATGAACATACTGCCCAACATTTGCTGGATAAATTTTCCAACATTACAAATAAGTTTCGCAGCCTCATGCTTGCTGAGAGTATGGTAAGTAGCATTTTTTTCTCTTGATTTTAATTTATTAAACTTATTAAATGCATTTTTTATGAAGCATGTGCATAATGTTATTACCACAGCGAGAGGTGAGTCTGGCAGAAGTTGTAATGATTGATCGATTGAGAAATGCAGAAGAAGAAATTCTAACCAAAGCAGCCAAGCAGGCCAAAGGTATTTTTTTTTTCCCTTTTCTTTTTGACCTTATTTTATATTTTGTACAACTTTGTCAACTATATTAATTATATATATGTCTTTGTTGTAGAAGAGGCAGAGGCAATAATAGCTGCTGAAGAAGCTGCCGTAAAGGAAGCCAAAGCTGCGGCTCAGCAGGCTGCAAAGGTTGAAGAGGCTGTGGCTGCTGAGGTAGCTGAGGCAGTTGCTACCGTTGCAGATGGGGCTGTCGTCTCATTAAATGATGTAGAAGCAGATCTATGTGGAGTTAAATCTGAGTTGAGGTCAGAAATTTTGGATGAAATTGCTGGGGATTCTCCCAACTTGCAAGATGAGGTCCGTATTGCCAAGACCGAAGCTCTGAAACTAGAAGCAATAAAATGCGAAAAATCAGGGGATGGTAATGAGGAGTACAATGAATGGGAAGCAATTAAACAAGAACTGGGTTATAGGCCGCCTGAAAACAGTGATGAAAACAATGTTGCCTCCACGAATTATGGAGAATGGGAATTAAGTCCATCGTTTTGTGCTCCAAAAGAGGAAGAAGAAAGCCCTGATAGAATTAAAAATCAACACAAACGGTGCACTGGTTCAAATGTAAATGGGGAAATTGATGATTTTCTTTGCCCTAAAAAGAAACTTAGAATATATGAAGATATTGATGAATTAGGGGATACCGAGCTTAGTGCACAAGTACAGAGTGCAATAGACAGCATAATTAATCTTCAGTTGCCACAGTTACCATCATCTCCAGAACTTCTTGCCTCCCTTCACGATCATGAAGATGAGACCTCAAACCTAATGTATAGTTCCTCTTTACCTACTCCATGCCACCAACATGGCCATAATCAGAACAATCCACTTAGTTCTAGCAATAACTCTAACAATGTTCCAAATAGTCATAATTCTAGTTCTGCTTCCAATACGGACTCTGCCTTGGATGAAGCTGTGCGAAGTATTTTAACATCTTGACTTGACATGACCTTATTTATTAAGGAGAATGGTGTGGTGGGAAGTTCATCTGTGTTTTTGTAGTTATAGATATAATTGTTACTTAAATGATGTTACCGTGAATTTGGACATGCTGGCTTTGTTGAAAGATCTTGTTGTCTCATTTACATGAGAAAAAGGATGGCCTCATAATAGAAAAAAGTAATGCATAGTAATTTTAATAAAATCATTGTCTAAATAGTCAGTGATTTCCTATATAAATCAATTGTTAAATTTAAAAAAAAAATCTTGTTGAGAGTGATTTTTAAAGAAAGAAGTAACGGTGCTTTGCATAATTGATGGAAGCTCTTTTTTTCTGGTATTTAGAATCCTTGGAGTTTGCCTGACTCTTAGAGCAGCAACATTACTATGGTTTATGATAATTAATAGTAATCAAGAAAATGGATTATTGTAAGTGATAAAATGGCATGGAAAAGAGAGAAAACCCCCTAAACTCAAAGCTAGGTGTACGATTAGTCATATAGGTATTATGTACCTGTTTTGGAATTAATTTGTATCTTTTAGGCTGGGAAGGTCATTTTGGTTTTACTTGTTGCACACAAGGTCTTGTATATAAGTGTATTATATTGTAGAGTTAATTTATACTAGTAATATATTTTATTTTTTCGGAATGCAGGGATGTAATTTTAATATGTTTGGTGATTTTATTTGCAAACAATATCCACCGAGAAGCTACCTGTTTGTTGGTTCATATGTTCATCATGATTCACCTCTTCCTTTTTTCTGATCATCACGTATTCTGTTCAGTTTACCTTGTTATGGATTTTAATCACACATCACTATCCGTACTTGTCAGTTTTTCTTTTTTATATATATATTTATATATATAATTTTTTTTAAAAAAATTTTATGTATTTATTTTTTCTGTTGTCATTCTTTAGAATGGCATCAGGAGTGTCTTGTGATTTTTATTGTATTCTGTGTAATCAGACTTCAAGTTGTTGATTTGGTATGAAGATTCTTCATATGTGTTCTCCTGTAGTAGAATTATTGTCTAATCTTTGCTCCAAGAGTTTCTGAGAGTTTATCTAGAAAGCTTTCTCTTTGTTTGCCTCAATCCTTCAATATTTTATGTTTTTAATTCTTCATTGCTTTATATCAATCAAGTTTGAAGGTACAAGGGCTTTGAAATCAGTTTCACTTATAATTTCTTGTAATTTGACTGATCATTATTGAATCCAATATGGGAATAGATTTTGAGATGCTCCCTGGGTTTTTATCAGTTATGTCCTCATCGGTGTATGAAACCATAAGTAGAAGTTGAGTCTTAATCACATTTACAACTAAAATAAATGACTTTTTATAAAGTCATCTTCTGTGCAGTCTGCTGTTACTGCTTGGTAATATGCAGTTGTTGTAGTTAGCTTGCTGAATTGTGATTACAACCAAGACTCCTACCTGCTAACTATGTAGTTTTTTCAGAGTTTCAACTGACAAAAACAAATCTTATGGGGACAGTCTGATAGTGTTAAAAATTGAGCAATAACAGATCTGTGATGCCCTTCCATTGTGAGGGCGTGCTAATTTTCACTTGATTTGTAATTGAGCAATTCTCTTTGTTCAAAAAATAACAGTTTCAAACTGTCTAATGCATCACATCCCTAGATATAGAATTTTCAGTCATTCTCTAAGGCATTTTCCCAAGTATTGGGATGTGGAAGAATATCCATAATGCATCAGTTATGATAATGTTTAAGTGTTGGTGATATTTGTATGTAATTTTAAAATACGTAGATCAATTTTTAGGAACTCTTTTTCCTTGTCAATGGGGTTTTAAGATCTTTTCAAACTATTCATTTTAAAAATTCAGTTTAAACCTGACCTACTGTTACAATATATTTAACTCTTCCCATTTATTGTCACTCATAAATGGAAGCAAGATAAACACAAGCACTGCAGGTCTTAGTTTTAAACTGTGGCCAGTGAAGTCACTCTGGTGGATCCTTGGCATAACAAAGAAACATCAGCGTGGTTCCCTGTTGTATGGAAAGTGGAAAGGCAGAGCAAAGTTTTTTAGAGTCCAGGTAGCAATCATTATTCAGCATCATTTGGAAGATTTTATTAAGAATTATTTAGTTTTATTAATTTGTCTTCAGAAATATTCCCCCACTTAATTTGAATATTAGCATCTATAGATCACTTTTACCTCAACTAGAGCAACATAGAACCAATATGTGTAGGAGAAAGAGAACTTGCAAAACTTTGTTGATTTTTCTATGACTTATTTCTGCAGCACCCGTAAATTAATTTTCCTAATTGAAAAATAATGGTTGATAGAAAATTTGTGACTACTGATTCTTATAGCCACTTGGGAATTGAATTCACAACACCAAAGTCCTTGAACCTGAAATGCAAAAACCCCTTCTATTCCCCTTTCATTCTTTCTTACTGTCCTCATACATTCTTTGTTACTTTTTATTTTGTTAATATTTTTTTTAACAATTTACTTTAGCGTCATCATTATAACCTGCTTGTCTGAAAGCAGATTGTAGAATGATAATTGCTGTGCTGTTAATCAGGAAATTAATTGCTCAAGACTGATTGTGCCTGTGTAAGCAGGACATTCCTCGCACTCATGCATAATAAATTTTCAAGACTTAATTTTATGATTTTAAGGCAGTACCGAAAACTTTTGACCATGCCAGACTTATAGGAGATTCTAAGACAACTAAGTTATTTTTTAATGAAGGCAATGCAAGTCTATTGCAGAAATATAAGGTTGTGAATGATTGTTAATGTCAGTGCTATTTAATGTGGAATGAATGTTGATATCTAGATGCATACTGTCAATTACCATGTTAGTGTTTGGGTTATTTGACATAATGTACTTAAAGAATGAGTATGTGTGCTGAATTTGAGATCTCTATAATTGTATATGTAAATTATCAGAAATGTACAAAATGTCATTTCCACGAAATGACCTAGTATTCTTTTTTAACAAATGTAAATTTGTGTAATTTTTCAATTAAAGTATCATCATTGATGATATTTACGTAAAAGCCTCCTTTCTAGTCATTTTCCTTTTCAACCCCCCCCCCCCCCCCCCTCCCCCTTTTCTCTTCCACCCCTCACCCCCATCACCCACTTGCAATTTGTCTGAGCTGCGAGCTGCCGGTGGCTCCTACGGAACGTATGCCTATCAGTTAAATCTGATTGCCAAGCTACAAAGCATTCACAAAGTCGTTGACCCAATCTGCGGGAGTCAGAAAAGGAAAAAAGTAATTTAGGAACGCATTCGAGAATTTCTTTGACTGGTGAAAGCTTTCTGCCCGCTTGCAATGTTTACGCAACGTTTGGGGAAATTCCTCCTCCAGGTACGTGCACTTTCTTCTTAATCAGAAATCCCGGTAACCTCAAACGCTTTTGCGTTTCATTGCAAAGAAATATAGTTTTTGTATCGTGCTCTGTTTCTTTCCTTGTTGGGCCCTCGTGAGCAGGCAAGGTTAGGTAATAATTAAGCAAGTTACAAAAGTAAACATATTGTACAGATATTTACCGAATTATCATTGTGACATTTCTCACAATTTTGATTTTATTTCAGCGTTCATCCGGTTTGGTGTCACGTCCTTTATCCACCTCTTGTAAGTAAATCAGTGATATGACCTTCACATCTTCGTGTGTACAAGTGATTTGGATGTTGGTTTCTGTATGTGTTATTCATTCTTTATAGTTGCCTTACAATCTCCTAAGATTCCTGCTCCAGCGCCTAATTTCAAAGGAACCGCTGTTGTCAACAATGAATTTAAGGAGTTGTCCCTAAAGGATTTCCATGGGAAATACGTGGTATTGTTCTTCTATCCTCTTGACTTGTAAGCATTTATTGTTGGGACAGAATATGTCAAGGACTAGTAGACTGCGAGTACGGAATGAGCTAAGAGCCAACAAACTGATTGTTATTGCTTTTATTTTTCCAGCACTTTTGTCTGTCCCACAGAGCTTATAGCATTTAGTGACCGTATCAAGGAATTTGATGCTATCAATTGTGCTGTTGTTGGCTGCTCATGTGATTCACATTTCAGTCATTTAGCATTTATCCAAAGATCTAGAAAAGTAAGTTTCCACATACTTCATTGTATTGTATATCTTGCAGTAACATGTTTTTAATATTTAGTTCTTAAATCCGTTCCGTGCCCTAAAGGAAGGTGGACTTGGAGGGCTGAACTATCCTCTGCTAGCAGACTACAAGAAGGAAATTGCCAGGGACTATGATGTTCTTCTTGAGGATGACGGAGTTCCTCTTAGGGGATTGTTTATTATTGACAAAGAAGGAAACCTCCGTCAGAAGACTGTCAATGATTTGCCTGTAGGCCGAAGTGTTGATGAAGTTCTTAGACTTGTAAAAGCTTTCCAGTTTGTGGAGGAACATGGAGAAGGTACAGTGCTGCTTGCTTTTTTGTTTGTTTGTGGTTTTACAGCAAATAGGACTGGCTGAAACGGGCTGAAACTTATTAAGTATTTTGGACCTTGACTCTGCAAATTAGTTATAGTTCTTGTTTTGGGTAAATCTCTGCATCTGTTTGATTTGCATAAGAAGAGGTCATAATGAAAAGCAAATAAATTTAAGGGGAACAAACTATTTGCTGTCATGCGAAAGTCTGAGCTTTTTAAGTTAAATTGAGCCGACGTCATTACTAATTTTAAATACTGGCTTTGATGTTCAATTTTATTCACTGTTTCTTCCTTAACTTTCAAAACTTATTCCAATTTCTATTTACAGTTTGTCCAGCTAACTGGCAGCCTGGTAGCAAGACGATCAAAGCAGACCCCCAAGGCTCTCAATCATATTTCCAGTCTGCCAACAAATAAGTTGTAAGGTTCTACTAGGTTTGTGCATTTATTATTCGTAACATGTGTCATAAATGAAAGTAATTAAACAAATACATTGGTGTAAATGTCAAGATATTTATTGCAAAACTCAATTAAATTTTAAAACTTTCTTTTTGTTTTTTTAATTTTTATTAAAACAACTGCAGTATCAGAACTTTGCAAGACCAGATTCCTTCTTGACCAGGAAAATGCATTGATTGGAGATTCTCCGGTTTCTACAATACACATTGCAGTTTTCATCTCAGGACTATCTTCATCATATTTCCAAATTAAAATTTGATTTCCAGCAGAACATGCAAGTTTTGCTTTCCTTGGATGCCACTGTAATTCTGTTCAGATGATTAGACAGTAAAATTGCAAACTATTCTGTTCATAATTACTGTAAAAACCTACCTGAATTTTGGAAATCAAATTTTAGAGGATTGCAACATTTTTGTAATTCCCATATAACTACGCCAGCGTCTGACATGGTTGATGCTAAAAAATTGCCACAATGACTGAAAGCTAATCTATTTTCTGCAAGTAAGTGGTTACTGCATTCCAAACTAAATTTCTGCTCCAATACTGTACTTAGTTGCCAATTAGCCAAATTGTAGAGAAGAATTAAATATACCTTCAAAAAGAATTAAGATTAATGTAGTCCATGCCAACAATAATTCACAACCATATGTTAAATGAATACCTTTTCCTCATCTCTTGCACATGTTGCTGCTAATAAGTTTTTGGAAAATAATGTGCAGAAAAATCCAGATACAAAAGGATCATTATAATGCAGTGTTTTCAAACTTTCTCCGCTCAAGTCTAACATTTTTAAATTCTTTGAGGAATCCCAAACAGTTAACATGTCTAAGTTTCGAGACCACTCTATGCCCCTAACCATGATAAACTCTAATTTCTTCATCTAAAATTGGAAAAAAAATTGTTATTTTTAAAATAAAACAGGATCATGGCAACAGTTATTTTTAAACAGACATCTACCCAAAGGATAACCAATAAGTCTGTAGACAGCAATGTAACATGGTAAGAACAGGCATGATGTGTAATTGCTGCCAAATATTTTCCATCAGAGCTGAATGACATTAATGGTTTCTTATCTTCATAACTGCTGCAGATACTTGGGATCAGTATTTTCTTCCCATCAAAAATACGATGCACAAATGAAAAAATCTGAAATAAAAGTTCAGTTATGGACCAACGCACCTCCAAAGTTTTCAAAAGCTATGTGGCCGAATACTTACATTGTAGCTAGCAACTAAAATTAAACATTGGTTGTTGGGAACCCAGTCAATGAAAGATAGCTTGACAGGATGAGGTTGCTGAAGCCTGTACACGGACTCAGCATCACATTCTTGGATATTTAAAAGGAGTACAAAAGAGGAACACTTGGCAGAGATAATCATAAGGGATTTTGAATTTGGAGACCATTTAATATCCTGGAAAGGACGTACAATTGAACATCAGGGGGCTTTGTGATATATTGTACGTAGTCGTATTAGAGTATTTAGGGAATAAAATTAAAATCACATCTCACCTCGACAGCAAAATCCGAATGATGCACCAGCACCTCTTCACTTGTAGACCGAGAGTAATTTAATCTGAAAACTTTAACAGATTTTCTGAACGAGACTCCAAGTAATCGGGTACACGGGGAAATTTTGATGAATAAAACGGCTTCGTCCTCGCCGAATGCGCAAAGTTTCCATTGTTTGAACTTCCCCGCTTTAGGACAGAGCAAAGCGTGACCTGACATTGCCGTGGTTAACGTCTAGAATATAAATTCTTTTCTAACCTAAGCACCTATCAAAATTTGAATTCAAAGTTCCGGCGCTTGACGGTAGTAATGCTCTGTGCTGCTGTCGTACCGACAATTATTCGCAGTAAAATCTCCCCCTCCCCGTCCCCCATCCGCTCTCCGCCTCTCCCGATACTTAATTTTCCATCCGCAACCAAGCCGCCGCCGAGTACATCCCCACACATTTTTCTGTAAACTCGCAAACGTGCATTTTCTGGATGTCAGCAGTCCACTGAAAGTTTATGTACTCAAGAAATTTAGTTTTGTCAAAGCGGAATAGCTCTGCTTTCAAAACCCTTTCAATTTTTCCAAATAACTCTCCTCTTGAGTCCATTATCCGATTCGTAGCCTAGGCACCCATCACCAGCAGTGATGCCAAATTTTCTTTTTTCCGGAGACACATAAATTTTGCTAAGGGGATCGTCAGGCGTCAATGATTGTATGCCGGCTACATATGTCTGTATTTTATGTGTCCTAGCTACGGTCCCGACCAACAATTATCCAAACTGTCGATGGCCCGCATTAACAATTGTTAACGAGCGTAGCAACACAGGTTCATCCTGTACAGCAGACGCCTGTTCCGTCAGTGACATTTTCGGTCCCCAATGCTGCTGTGTGTGACGACTGAGGTGAAACCGGGACACTTATTTAAGACTTGGGGAGAGTTGAAATTCTTGATTTACTTTCGCCTAAAAAACGTAAGCCGTTCCCCTAACTAGTGGACTATTTCACCTCAAAAATTTACTTTGCTTTTAACAATTATGGCGATGTGCACTGGCCTTGTAATATAGACGTTAGTCATCAACTCGTTTGCCATTTACCTGTTGATTAAGTAATTGCTGCCTTACGTCCTTCGGACAATATCCTCATATCCGTTTGTCTTTGGTTACACAAAATGTTCTGTTCATGTCTTTTTGCACTTTATGATCCAAGCCTCGGCATTTACAGAAGTTTTGAAGATTAAGCATAGTCATGTATGATAACTCTCATTACTGAATCATTGTCGACCAATCTCGGCTTTAAACTGCTTTATACTTCTTTTTCCGTTTCTATTGTTGGTCACGACCAAGCATCCTTCATTTTCCATTTAATTGTGTTTCAGTTTGTGAGACATGGAAGACTTACTCTATTAAATGCCCTTCTATTTTGTGAAGGTTAACCATAGCTGTGTTGTAGCTGTGAAATATGAAGATTATTTTGTTGTAATTTCTATTTGTAGTTTTAGCCCATCATTCTGAAGTTTGCATCAAAATATCCTTGCTTTGTCACTTTTCTTTGTTGAGAATCATTTGAGAGCAAGTTAGCTTATTTCCATTTTGACAAGCACCGTTAAAGACTGTGAAACTATATTTGTTTTTACCGTGGAGATGCTTCTAACTTAACTATCTATCCCTTCTACAGGTGTAACAAAAGTTATAGACAATGGAATTTTATATGATTGAGAAGTTTAAGTGTTTGCTGAAAGATGGTCACTGGCCTGTGAGACCTGAAGGTATACTATTGGTTTTCTGTTGTAAATAATTCATAGTTGCTTGCTTTTATGCTTCTGTGTATCTAGTTTTTTCCACATTTTCAATTTTTGTTTTTGCTCCTTATGAAGGCATTTTGATATCGCTGGATGAAAGTGAAGATTCTTTTGATTCAGCAGCTGAAGAGGAAGATGAAGAATATTTAAATGGTATCTTCTGCTCACATTCTTCTCTTAAAGCTCACGTTCATACTAATGGCTGCCCCCAGACACATTTTAAACAAAGTAAGTCTGTTTATCCATCATGCACAGTGTGTGGCAAATTTTTCTTATCTTTTAAAGCATACTATTTTTCTCCTCTTTTTGTTGTCAGTTGTAATGAAAGAAATGCATGAACGCAATAAGTTTGCTGAACAATCAGCAAAAAATGCTGCTGAACTTTTGCAAGCAGAGGAAGATGAGAAAATGAAAGTTGAACGAAGGAAAGAAAGGAAAAAAAGGAAGAAAGAACGTAAAAAAGCTGAGAAGGAGGCTAATTATGGTAGCAAATCTGCAGAGCATGGGGACCTTAAAAATGGAAACTTAAACAATATTAAAGATGGTATTAAGAACCACGATAAAAGTAAGAAGGATAAAAATAGTATTCCAGAGGATGTAAAAAGTGATCCAGATGATAATGATGGCTTTCTTGATGTTAACTCTGCCTTTGTTACCAAAGTTGTGAAACATAAGCTTAAAAGTAATGGTAATAATAATGTCCATAGCAAAGGAAATTCTACAAATATGTTAAACTCTTCCCAGTTTGCCAGTTCTACAAAAAAAATGTCAAATGGCACTAGAATTGTACCTATTCCAGAAAAAAATATACTTCTTGGTGAAAGGCTGGCAGTAGCTGGTTATCAGTGTGCTAGCAAAGAAAATTATGAACAGGCTATTGAGCTGTTTACTCGTGCCCTCCGTAATGTCCCCAATGATCACCGTTATTGGGGCAACCGTAGCTTTTGTTATTTTCAAATAGGAGCTTATCAACAGTAAGTTCTGAACTAACATGTTTGTTTTCACATTTCTATGCATTCTGTCTCATTATAAAAATTAATTTACTTCTCAGGGCTCTTGAGGATGCAGAATGTGCAATTCAACTGGCTCCTAACAGCCCTAAAGGCCATTATCGCAGGGCTGAGGCGTTGGCAGGACTAAAGGTGTTGCCTCTTAAAGTGAAGTTTATGTCTCTTGTAACTCTGTTCTAATCTATTGATTACATCCATTCTGTTAGGATCTGGTTTCTGCTGAAAAATCATTTGAAAAAGTTTTGGAACTGGATGCTGATTGCAAAGATGCCATGGATGAATTATTAAATATCCGAATGCTACGTCTCACAGAAATGGGATTTAGTAGAAAACAAGCATTTGCAGCTCTGAAAAAACATACTACTCTAGAAGTTTGTATTGTTTCTTTGTATGAGAATATTCATAATTTTTATCTTACATAACTATGTTTACTTCTGGCATTTTTCAGGCTGCCGTAGAAGCATTAATGAGTAATGAAAATTTGAATGCTGACTTTGATGAAGTAGAGGACCAAAGAAATTTGGTGTATCAGTCAGATGAAGAAATCAACTGGGACAATATTGGTGATCATGAAACTACTGATAATGATGAAAATAATTCCTATTTTCAGCATATTACTCAAGCTCAAAACATTCAGTATAACCAACACTCTACACTACCAGAACAAAATTTTGAGGACGATATTGATAGTTTAAATAAAATTTCTAAAAAGCAAGCAGCAATGGAGTATGTTTTTAAGCTATCTTTATCTATTTTTGATAACTTTTTAAGTTTTAAAAAAGTAATAATTAAAAATATTGTTACAGCCCTTCAAATCCAAATCGTTGTGTTTCCATTTGGGTAGGCAATATTGAAGACAGTGTTGCTGAAAAAACTTTGAATGATGAATTTTCCAGGTACTTTTGAACATGTTATGTCTTACATGAATTTTATTCAGTCCCATTCAACTTGGTTTTTCTGTTACGGTTGTCAGATTTGGAGATATTCTTAGTATACGTATGTTACCATCAAGCCATTGTGCATTTATCAACTTTAAAGATAGTAAAGCTCCTGGGCCTGCTATGGCTGCCATGCAAGGCAAGGAGCTTGGGGGAAGTAAGTTAATAATTCGTTATCCTAATAAGACCAAAGAAGAGCAACATATCCATCAACAGATGTTATGTCATCAGAAACGTTGGCAGTCTGTCATAAGTGAAAATGAATCAGATTCTGTTGGTGCAATTGGGGGATCTGCTCAGTTTGCAATTGCTAACACTAAAACAACATTAGTACCAACAGCGAAAGGGTCAGTTTTAGTACCTTATTGAGCATATAAGTTGTGCAAGGGTATTTCAGTTACATGTGTATGCTGTTTTACATTTCAGGACTCGTATAAAGTTGAAAGGCCCCGTCAATGGTGACGAATGTTACTACTGGAGGACAACAGGCTGTGCTTTTGGAGAAAATTGCCGAAACAAACATATTAAGGAAAATCGTGGCATAGACCGTAAGCCATGGCACAAATAATTTTTTTCACAGAAATATTTTCCTTGTCAGTGGCTTGGCCATGTACTGATTGTGGTTTTTTGCCTTGATTTGTGTCCTATTGATGTTATTGTGATAAAAAGGCAGGAGTCAAAAGTTAATTAATGTAGTTACATCTAATCCTTAGATGATCCTATGTGTTTATCCTGGAATTATTTTTAACTTTAAGTTAAAAGTTTACAAATATCAAATTGCGGTTTCAATCCTGTGTTTACAAAAAAAAAACCTGTATGGTTTACTTTTTTAAGCATTGAAAAATCCTGTAAAACTAGACAAAGTTTTTTCCCTATTTGGTAAGAATTTGTTGGAAAGTTAAGAACCAACTTTGCCTGAGGCATGTGTTCAGAAGTGGGAGTTTTGGGTAAATTTTTCAGCCAATTATTTTTGACTTGATAGGCCTCAAGATTGATAGTGTTAAGTGAAAATCAAACTAAATTCACCTGTTAAAGTTTTTACCACTTGTCCTTATGATCCGACTTTGTGTATTTAAATACTAAGGACATTGTTGGTACTGCACCAACAGGTGACATGTTGATTTGAGACTGGTTGGAAAATAAGTTTATTTTCTAATAGCTATTGTACAACAACTATGGGTTTTGCTGTACTTATGTTTGAGGATCAGTCTACACCTCTCAAAATGTCTATATATTGTTTATTGCTACTCATGTAAGTTCCTATATTTTAGGGAACATACTTTATGTGATCTTTCAGATCTAGAAATTGGTTTGCATTAATGGTCACAAAGAATCATTTAAGGTGCAGGACCTTTGACGCATGTCTAGAGTGACCTTTAACTTTAAGATTGAAATAGGTATGCCTGTATTCTAAATTCTTTGGATGTCTGATTAATTTCTTAACAAATTTCAGAATTCCAAGGGCATATTGTCTTTGTTCCATCTTTTTTTCTTTTTAATTATTATTGTTGTTATGATTCAGAGCTTTTATTACCAATATGTATTATGTTGTCCATAATATCATTCAAAGTACAACATTGATAAGTACTATTTTTTTTCTTTCTTTTTAAACAGACTTGCATCTGGTCCTGAGCTCATGTATTCTTTTGCTGCCCTGGTTCATACCGGAAAGTCTCAATCTGGTCTGTGATATTTTTATACTACTATTGCTGCATCCAAACAATACTATGTAGTATTTTAAGAGTCTGCAGATGGATGCCTTTATCTTGATAATTCTTATTAGGTATCAATGGGTATCAAACAATCACAGAGTCAGATTTAAACTAGTAATATTTACATTTAATCAGAAACTTTTTACATGGTTTTTGTCTTTGAAAACACAACTGACACTAACATCCTCAAGTTGTACCTCAGGTTTCATATAAATCTTTGAAACAATTTTATATTTTGCTTGTTATCTTAGGGAAAAGTAGCAAGATATTGAATCAAAATCAGAAATAATGATAATTGCGACTATCTTAAAAATAATTTAAAGCTGGTTCTTTCTGTCTTCTGCCCTCCTCCTCATCCAAGTAAAACCTCAGAGGTTTTCACAGTCAGGCTCACCAAACATTGTCATTCTAACAAATCTCTCTTTTTTGGCATGTAGCCAGTCAAACCACCCAAATGTTTTCTTAATTTTTTTTTTCTTTTCAGAGGTGGATGTGCTTATTGTTTACCTACTAATATGTGTGATAACTTTCTTAACCTTATGCCTTATTCATGTAACTGTGCTGTCATTTATTTACAGACTTAGAGAATGTTTTTAATTTTAGTCCCTTGTCCAGATGCTGTATTGCCTTATTCTATTCATCAGGCAAAGGAGTGTAAACAAAAGAACAAAGTCAAAGCCTGATTCTCATGTTTCTTTCATGTTTCAATAAATTTTTCTATTGGAAATTAAAAACTATTTAATGAGACTCGGCAACAATAACATTCCACACCTCCTACTCTTTATTGTATCATTTTATGTTAAAAATGTTTTGGTTCTTGATTAAGTGTTAAGGCGTGTTTTCCCTCTGACCTAGTGACCTTTGGCAAGGTAATATTACTCCCCTTCCTTAGTTTGACCTCTCTCTTCCTCCCTCTATTCGCCCCTATTTTCCTATCTGCCCCCCCATCCCCACCCACAGTATAGATTTTTAGGGCGGGTCCTCTTCAGAGAATGGGCGCCACAGGCGCCCACCTGGCCCAAAGTCGACGCCCCAACCGACTGCATACGTTTACGGACGACGACAATCAAATTTGAATTTAAGGGTGTAAAACCGCACGTGTTCGAATTGCCCGCCTCTCTTGTTCATAATAATAAAGTCCAAAACAGTTCCAAAAGAAGCATCTGTGAGAAGGCTGTGGAAGTTAATATGCTGATAAATTTTACATTTCTGTGACATTCTTTTCTATCGATATTTCTCAATAAATCTCACTGTCCTGGGGAGCATTCCTTGATTGTAATTGATGTGATTTTAATATCATCGAAATTTTGTTAGTAGGAGTGCTGCCAACGTTCAGCATTTTGTTTGGCAGAATTTACAGTGAACCCTGAAATATGTCGTAAGTCAAGGGTGGAAGCCATTGACGTTGGTTGTTAGTCGAAGAGTTTGAAATCCTTTATTAAATTGAAATCATGTCTACGTCAACTACTCCAGCAACTCCCGATAGTCTTTCTAAGTCAAAGAGACCTTCTGGTGAGTTAGTTTTCTATTCTTGTAGGTTAGAGACACACTGCACAGTCCTTCAACATAGTAGTAGTGTTCACACCACTATGTTTTGATTTAATCGTATTTATCGTATTAAGTTATGGTTTTGTGAAGTGTATTGCTTTAATTTCGTTCTCTAGTTTGTAGTTAGCCAACGAACTTCCCTGGTTTATATGCCATTCCGCTCAATACTAGTTTAAGGTAGTATGAAGCGGAGCTGCTCTTCCCATTAATCAATCTATGTGACACTTTCCAGATAGTGCATTTAAGCAGCAAAGACTTCCAGCATGGCAGCCAATACTTACTGCTGGTACAGTTCTTCCCACGTTCTTTGTTATTGGTATTGCCTTCATTCCTGTTGGTGTTGTACTATTACACTTCTCAGATAAGGTACTACAACTTTCAATACCTCCGTATTGACATTGATAGCTTTTTGCTTTGAAACTTACCGAAACTTTTCAAATCTCTACACCTTAGGTGCAGGAAATAACTATTGACTACACGGACTGCAACAGTACTGCACCAGTTCTGCCCTCAGAAACACCTCAGAAGTGCTCTGAAATATTGCAATCTGGGAAGCAGTCGTGTGAGTGTAAATTAGAATTCAAGCTTGATCACAACTTTGAAGTGAGTATTATCATTTGCTTGTATCTTAAATGTTACATAAATCCACCCTTTTTTTTCTCTTTTTCTGTGTGTGTGCTTTATGTTTTAAAAATGAAAGGTAAATAATTTGAAAGCATTGAAAACTAATAAAAATGCACGTATTACATTTTAGGGCAAAGTTTATATGTATTATGGCCTCACAAACTTCTATCAAAACCATCGTCGCTATGTAAAGTCAAGAGATGACAATCAGCTCTTGGGCAGACTAAGTCCAACTCCTGCATATGAGTGTATGCCTTTTAATGTCAATACCAATGTCAGTGGAGAGCCAGCTATACCAATTGCACCCTGCGGAGCTATAGCCAATTCTCTTTTCAGTGGTTAGTGTTATCAATCAATTTCTTTCTGTATTTTTTTTATTTTTAAGCAATTCATGTTTCATATTTACATATTTTACAGATGTTTTAACCATTATAAATCAGTATGGGGACTCAGTTCCTCTCAACAAAACAGGAATTGCATGGAATTCTGATAAGAATCATAAATTCCGCAATCCAAAATTAGATCCTAACATTTCTGATAAGTTTTTAGCTCTGAAGGAAGGTTGTTATTTATCTACCAAAAGAAAATAGATTTGGGTGTGTTAAATTTATGTATCAATTATATTTCTTGACTTGTTTCTTTGTTTCTAGCCTTCAAAGGTTATGCTAAGCCAAATTTGTGGCAGAAAAATGTTTGGGAGTTAGATCTTGAGGACCCAGATAACAATGGCTTTCACAATGAAGATCTCATTGTGTGGATGCGCACTGCTGCTCTACCAACGTTTCGCAAGTTGTATAGACGTATTGATCACAATAAAGAAGGTTACAAGGATGGATTACCAAAGGGAAACTATACCCTCCAAGTACAGTACAGTAAGTAACGTTTTAGTTTTCTATAAATTTTACTTGTCATGGATTACTTTTATCAATCATTCTCCATTTCTTAAGACTACCAGGTTGCCTCATTTGATGGAAGAAAAAGGATGATACTCTCTACTATTTCACCTTTAGGAGGAAAGAATCCATTTTTAGGTATTGCATACATTGTTGTTGGCTGCATTTGTCTGTTACTAGGTATTGTTTTCCTTTTCATCCACATCAAATGTGGCAAAAGGTAGGTCTTTAATTTACTTTCGTGTTACTGGTCTTTTGACCATAGTCTTTATTTTAAATTACACTTCTATCTCTTTTTTGCAGCACTGCTGATGTCATCAATGTGAATCCCAGAACTCCGTATTAAGCAACAGCTGTCGGGAAGACTCACAGTAGATGTATGCTTATGCTTGAACTCTAACTTTTTCACATAAACACACTCATTTTGAGAGTTCACAATTCTGCATTGATTCTGTTGGCTCTTGTGTAGTTGAGTGAAGTAAGATTTCAAATACCAATGAATTGGCTTAATTTTTTATTAAATTAGGGAAACAAAGTGGGGGGTTTGAATAAGCACACCTATGGTATTACTTCGGTCTGTACTTTATTTAGGTTTCTATCATAGTTACATAGTCTTTATTTTTACACAAGGGAGCAAGACTTGAATATTAAATTGTATTTTCAACTGATAATGGTCTAGTTGACATGTCATTTCTCTACATATAGCCTGTTGGATTTGTTTGCAAATTCTGTATTCCATATTTTCAAAACTTTTGTGGTCTCTTTCAGTTTGGTGGACTTACCTTTGGAAGGGTATAAGCAAAAATGATTTTTCCTTTAAACATGGTATATTAAGCAAATAAGGCCTCTGTCAAAAGATGTTTTTCGTGTTATCTTTATATTTTTCATCATTATTAAGGTAGCTTTTCTCTGTTCATTGAGCACATGTGGGCTTTAATTAATGTAGATTTCTAAAGAGGAAAAAAAAAAAAATATTGAATTTAAACCCTTCCTCCGTCTGCTATTTTCTCTGTAAGCACATAGGAGAAATGTTTTCATTTTTAAAGCGTCGAGAAAAGAAAAGAAATAAGAGTGGTATTCTTTTAACTCTATTTCATTAGGGGAAGCCTGGAGCACTTGAGCTTTTAATGATGAGGTTTTATTAACAACATTTACATCAAGTTATGTTGATAAAATTGTTGTATTTTTGTTGTCTGTGTTATTTAAGTGCTATAGTTACCTATTTTTAGTTTTGCCTCTGTGATTTGTTTATTATCACTGCATCAAAAGTGTTTTTTAAAGTATAATTATTGTTTTTAATATGCTCTATATTATCAAAGCTTTGAAATATATGTTGGAAGATCAAATAGCCTAAAACTGCATATCTATTTTTGGCGAAGGTTGTGCAGGGAGACGCTAATGTAGAGTCCCCCTGCACAACCCCTTTCATTTTGGAGAAAAAAAAATTTCGGCCGAAAATCGCAAAAACGCAAAGGCTATAGCCTTTGCATTTTTACGATTTCGGGTCGAATTTTTTTTTCTCTCCAAAATGACGGGGGTTGTACAGGGGTACTCTAACGTACCCCTAGACCAACCCCCAAGGGTCAGTTCGTCCGAAAACCCGGTTTGTCTGCGAGGGAATGCAGTATTCCTAATAGCGCGCAATGTGTTCGGGCGAGTCGGCCTAGGGGCCTATTTTCTCACTAACGAAGTCCTGTATAGGACTCCTAGGACTTGCTATGTGTTTTTTGGTCCCAGAAGGATGTAACCTGAGAGTTTGGTCCAAATCCGAGACATTTTATTTTTGCCCGAAAATCGCAAAAACGCAAAGGCTATAGCCTTTGCATTTTTACGATTTTCGGTCGAAATTTTTTTTTTTCTCCAAAATGAAAGGGGTTGTGCAGGGGGACTCTAATGTACCACTAGACCAACCCCCGATGGCTGGTTTGTCCGAAAACCCGGGTGTAAGGCGAAAAAAAGCGACGACAGATTTGCCGAGGGAAGTGCATCCGCCAACGCGTTTTTCTCCCAAACCAAGTCCGATATCGGGCTGCTTGGACTTGCTATATGTTTTTAGACCCGGGAGAAGGTACCCTGTGAGTTTGGTCGAAATCGGAGACAATTTTTTTTCGGCCGAAAATCGCAAAAACGCAAAGGCTAAAGCCTTTGCATTTTTACGATTTTGGGTCGAATTTTTTTTTCTCCAAAATGACAGGGGTTGTACAGGGGGACTCTAACGTACCCCTAGACCAACCCCCAAGGGTCAGTTCGTCCAAAAGCCCGGTTTGTCTGCGAGGGAATGCAGTATTCCTAATAGCGCGCAATGTGTTCGGGCGAGGTGGCTTAAGGGCCTATTTTCTCACTAACGAAGTCCGGTATAGGACTCCTAGGACTTGCTATGTGTTTTTTGGTCCCAGAAGGAGGTAACCTGTGAGTTTGGTCGAAATCCGAGACAATTTATTTTTGACCGAATATCGCAAAAACGCAAAGGCTATAGCCTTTGCATTTTTACGATTTTGGGTCGAATTTTTTTTCTCTCCAAAATGACGGGTGTTTTACAGGGAGACTCTGGAGGGGCAAAGGGCGAAAGCAGGCGAAAGCTGGGAGGAGTTACTTTACTCTTCCCTCTGCCTTTCTGTAATGCTTACGGCGCTTCTCCGGTTTAAATTTTCGCGCGGTGGCAGCTGCGATTTAACCATGGCGTAAAGTTGGGCGGTTTCCGGCGGCCATGTTGGCGGATGTGTGGTTTCCGCGCCACCTGGTGGGCAAACTTGTATCTATGGATCTGGCATCATGGCGGCTGCGTGTGGTTTTGCGGAAAGTGTGAGTGAAATTGTGATAATATTTGTTTCCAACGTAAAATTTTTAAATAATCAATTAGGGGAAGTGTGATAATTTCTTTATGATTAAATTCGATATATTTTATTGTGCTGGGGAGGACAAATTGAACGTCCTCGCTTCTAGGATGGCTGATGGTTCGTCTTTCTGCTGAGCGCCTACTGTAAGCCTAGAATTAACCACCAGCATTGGGTGTAACTTTTCAATGATATTCTTCTTAGCGGAATGTCGTTATTTCCTTGAAAGGCTGTTATTTTCTTGTAGCACATTATGTAGTGCCCAAGGGAGGTTAGCTATGAAGGTTAGGCCACCTCATGGCAGGCTGAGGGTAAGGATAGGGTTATCCATGAAGCTCTTAATTTGGGCATTAGTGTGAATCAGAAATCTATTTTACGTTGCGTTCTTGTGTAAATGTGAAAGTGGGGGTGTCCTTAGTACTCTCTGTGAGGAAATCTTGGACCAGATGGATTCCGATTAGGCGACAGACAGCCCACAACAGTAGTAGCATTTTCTATCAGGCACACTTGCGTGTTCATTTCAAAATCAAAGGGTTTTGTATAAGTTAACATTGGGGGGAAAATAGGAAAGCTCGGACTCTTGGCTGAGTCAGTAGGGCTTGTTGCATTAGTGGGTATCCTTCCACTTGAAATCGCAGTTCTGTGCTCATGATGATTCTTCTTCTTTGAACAATATTGCATCTTCGTAGTGAGAATAATTAAATGTAAATGAGATCTTTTCTTTTTCAAGAACTGAAAGTATTGTTTAGATATTTATCATTTGGAGTAAGTCATGTTCATTCTCAAAACGCCTTTTAGTTTTCAAACATACTTAATAATACAATAGTCTTGTGTAGATTTATTTGTTTTCAATGCAATATTGTTTAAAGTGTATGGCCAGTCACTCGTCTTTATCCAGAATTTGTTTGTCAATTGTATAAATACTAGTTGTTCACTTATCGATCTAGTTTATGGTTGGTATCTTGCCAACTGATATCCATAAGAGATATCATCAGCATTTTATCGATGTGCAATTACCTTTCTAAGGTATTTGGCTTTTTAAAAATAATACTTGTTCACTTTTCCATCCATCTTATTTAAGGGTGGTATCTTGCCAACTAGTCAGATGCTGGATGCATTTAATAATTCGGATAGAGGCTTTTAAAGTAGTAAATCTTGTTTTGTGGAGAACAGAGATGAGTGACGGCTTTTGCTTACTGATATATGAGTGTTGCCCTGTTGCCCCTGTGTCTGCTGTTCTTTACTTGCTCTATTGCAAAAAGTATCCATTGAATGCTTTGTTTTGCGCCATTTGGCCTGCCTGCTTCCTCTCACTTTGACCTCGGCCAGACTCCTAAAGGTCAGGGTGTGAGGAGTAGGCATTTTAGTGGTAACCTTTCAAATCTAAATTTTGCTTGCTTCCTCGCACTTTGACCTCGGCCAGACTCCTCATGGTCAGGGTGTGAGGAGTGGGTGTCTTGCTCTTGTACTTTTGAAATGTAAATTTTTGCTTGCTTTAAACTTGTTGTAGTTGCCCCCTCTTGCTGGCATGTTGACCCAGGCCAGACTCCTGAAGGTCAATGTGTGTGAGAGGGGGCGAATGAGAGGGGATTCCTCTCTTTGCTTTTGAATTTCAATTTTTGAATGGATACTTTTTTCCTGCTCTCTGCTTACTGATATTTGAGTGTTGCCCTGTTGCCCCTGTGTCTGCTGTTCTTTACTTGCCCTATTGCAAAAAGTATCCATTGAATGCTTTGTTTTGCGCCATTTGGCCTGCCTGCTTCCTCTCACTTTGACCTCGGCCAGACTCCTAAAGGTCAGGGTGTGAGGAGTAGGCATTTTAGTGGTAACCTTTCAAATCTAAATTTTTGCTTGCTTCCTCGCACTTTGACCTCGGCCAGACTCCTCATGGTCAGGGTGTGAGGAGTGGGTGTCTTGCTCTTGTACTTTTGAAATGTAAATTTTTGCTTGCTTTAAACTTGTTGTAGTTGCCCCCTCTTGCTGGCATGTTGACCCAGGCCAGACTCCTGAAGGTCAATGTGTGGGTGAGAGGGGGCGAATGAGAGGGGATTCCTCTCTTTGCTTTTGAATTTCAATTTTTGAATGGATACTTTTTTCCTGCTCTGTGCTCTGCTGTTTTCCCTTCTGGCTTTGGTATAATACGGCCTCCTGGAGTGGGACTTGTCTCACTGCTGGGTTCGAATCCCAGCGGGTCCTATGCCTCGCCTTTGTCTGCCTTCCTTCTCTCTGAATGTATGAGAAATTTAGAGGAACACAGTGCTTTGTTTACAATTTTGTTTACACTTGTTTACAATTTTGTTGACATTTGTGCTGCTCTGCCACTGGCCAATTTCTTCTTCTCTTTTTTTGGGACTTAGTATTTGGCCAGCTCAGTGTTCCTCTCACTTTCTCATCCTGTCTGTCTTCTGCTCTTTGTTGTTGTTGACATTCATGCTTTGTTTACTTTTCAGCACTTGTACTTTTTTTTTTTTTCTCTCCTTGGTTGTTATTTGGCTTTCCTTGCTCGAGCTGCTCATTGGTTTCCACCAGTGAGCTGCTCGAGCAAGGAAAGCCAAAGCCAACAAACCAAGGAGGGAAAAAGAATTGTTTTTGTTGCCGATGTTCCACTGCTCCAAGTCCTCAGCTGCTGCGCCTCAAGGCGCAGCAGCTGAGCTCGGGACTTGGAGCAGTGGAAATATCGGCAACAAAAAAAAAAAAACAACAAATAAATAAACAAACAGTTGAATAAAGAAAAACAAGCTTTATTGGAAGAAGAACAAAAAGAAGCAATAGCAGCTGGCCAATGGGAGGCCCCCAAAAGGCCCTATTTTAGGCTATCTCGAGATCCCTATGTGATGCGGCCCAAGTAAAATTTCTGGGGGGGTCAAACAAAGTTCCATCTGGAAAAAACTAGTCAAATTAACTGTCAAGAGGAGTTTAATTAAAACCCCTCATAAACTGACTCTACGCAACAATCACTTCATATGAACTCAATCACAGCCGACGAGATGAAACACAGGACCCGAGAGCAAGCAGTGGCCTGGTGAACCTTCAATAACATGTCACTAAAGGAGCCCGAGAAATGCGTACCAGGACCTCGGGCCATTCCATGTTCCACTGTGACTGATCTCTCCTCCACATGAAGCAATCGTTGCTCACATTAGCAAAAGTAAGTTCAAAGTAAGTTCATTTCTTCATGCCGACAGCCTCGTCTTGCGTTTCGAAGAATCTTCACAGTCGTCCTTTCTTGAGTTGGTTGCTTGATTTGAAGAATCGTCAACGGCTGCACATTTGGTTCTGCTTTCCCCGTAACTTCGTCTTGTAACCTGCAAAAATAAATATGTATCAGAAGCAGTTCAATAAAAGAGTATCATTTTTTCACGATTTGGTTGACTTTATTTAGGAAGACATGATGTGAAAAAAAATTATCCAATCCGTCTTTAATAGAGAGAACATGCCAAAATTTTCCATCTTGCTATGGTATTTCAATTAGCAATCAATATATATTCAGCAATTGGAAGGTGAAGCTAAAATGAAGTCAGTTGCATCTATTTCAACTATAAATATTAGTTTTAAAAAATTACCAGAAGCAAGTAAGTTCATTTCTTCATGCTGAAGATCCAGACTTGAGTTTTGAAGAATCTTGACAGTCCTCCTTTCTTGAGTTGGTTGCTTCATTTGAAGAATCGTCAATGGCTGCACATTTGGTTCCTCTTTCCCGTAACTTTGTCTTGTCACCTGCAAAAATAAATATGTATCAGAAGCAGTTCAAGAAAAGAGTATCATTTTATCACAATTCTGTTGATTTATTTAGAAAGACAAACAAAATTAAAAAAAATATTCTACAATCCCTCTTTAATTCAATATGGCAGGTACAAGTGATGACTTGCCAAAATATTACATCTTGCTAAGGCATTTCAATTTGAAATCCAAATATAATCAGGAATTGAAAGAAGGTAAAGCTATAATGAGCCCAAAGTTACGTCTACTTCAAATATTTTATTTAAAATGATTACCACAAACCAAAGTGGCAAACAGACATAAAATTCACTACTACCATAAGTTTGCTTTCAGTTATTGGTAGCTCTGAGCAGACTAACACAGCAGCAAGTGATTCTCTATGAATGGTAATAAAATCAATTAAACTATCAAACAAATGCGTGATGTTATTCACCATTATACAGGTAACTTCATTAACATGTCATGCATCTCTGTTTTAGTCACTATGGCAGCAACTCAAAAACATTCCACGATTTTAGTGTCAAAATTTACCCACTCTGATTTCTAGTATTTTAATGGAGACCAAAGTACTAGCAGCAATATTGCAATTTTCTATTGATTTCACAACCAGCAAAGGTAGAAAGTGGCAGTTTAATTTTGAAAGCCAATTGCCTTCTACTTCATAGGTGAGTTTAAGAGATATTCTGATTCAGAACAGTGGTGCAATACCAAGTGAACTTTTCAAATGAAAGGAATGAGTAGACTTTCATAACTTATGTCAAAGCTTCCCTCGACAGATATTTAAAATACAAATAACTCAATGCTTTTTCACCATTCTGCAAAAGGGAAATATTTCTTACTGCCTGATCTTAAATTCAGGGCACTGAATTTCAAAATGAAAGAAATCAAAGTAACAGACTAGACATTAAAATTCACCACAGGAGTGGTGCTGTACTAGGCAAGCTCAAAAAATTCATTGTTTATCAAAGTTACTGTCATGAAAGGTCTACTCATACTAATAGAAGTTAATTAAAATATTAAATTGCTGAATATTATCATTTATTTACTTTAGCTTGTACAGCAGCCCAACCAAACAGGTAGTGCTGTGCCAGGAATGCACTCCAAATGTAAGGATTAACTCAGTTCCTGTTGTCAAAGGTCTGTCTTCCCAAACCAATCACAGTCTGCTAGTGGCACACTACCTTGAGATGAAACCCCCAAGTGCTCAATTACAAATTGCAATATGAACTACTGCTTTTACTACTACAAATGTTCTCCAAAAGAGACTAGCAACCTAATTTCTTTTATTTTGAGAAAAAGTTCAATAATCTGATCAGAGCTATACAGAATTAAATCCTTACTCCAAAGGATAAGATTCAATGAATCATCCTTGAAAGCATGTCCAGTGTACTGGTGAGGCAGGAAATGAACATTGCCAAAATGGCTATTTAGCTCCAAGATCTGAATTTTAAATCCAAAGGGGAAAAGATCTTTGAGGCAGCAGCAACAATGTGCTGTTCGGCAGACAAAGAACAGGATCTCTTTGGGCACTCATTTTCAAATTGTATAAATATAAATGCACCACTCTTCATTAAAGGTAAGCCATATTTGTTCCAGTTACAACTTTGCTCCAATTAGCAGATGTATGTAGATGTTTTAGCCACAGGAATAGCCAATTATAAGCAAAGATGCTTCAAAAAATTATTACAAGTGGGTGCACATCAAAATACATGTCTTTTTTAACTTCTCAGACATTTCAAAGATCAATACCGTCACACTTAAATAAGACCACCTTGATCAGCTCCACTGGATATTCCGCTGCGTACAAAACCCTGACAGGACTAAGTCTGAACGTGCCAAAAGTAAGCCACTCTGGGAACCCCCCTCCCCCCAGCCTACAGCCAGTGGTAGCAAATAGCTCTACGGTCTCCGCCCGAATTACTGCTCATGATTGTTGAAGTTGTTCATCACACAACCAGATGAAAATATTCTCATATAAATTAGGGGAACAATTACATCACTTTCATTGAAACTAAATTCAGAAAATTTTATGTTTTAAATAAAATCTCCACTATGGGGGTTAACAATTCTTTAAAGGCTCTGATGTAGTTCCAAAACGTCCCTAGTCCCTTCCACTAAGTGGTGGAGCCAGGAGGTGGGCTTGGGCGAGGCTCGGGTTTAGAATGCGTTTTGAGAGCGTATCGTATACAACAAAACGTCCAGTGTAGCTGATCGAGTAGGTCTTGCTCTTAACATTGCTTACCTTCACATAAGCAGCATGACCACTGCAGATGATAAGGTTGCAACAGCAAACAGAGGGAGACCCAGGGATATCCGTAGATTAAGAGGTGAAATAACAGCTTCAGTACATTATGCAGAACATGGTGAATACCTGAAAGAATTAAGAAAAACCTATTAGCATGAAAGAAAGGAAAGAAGGGCAAGCAGATAGCAACAAATCTGATGTATAAAAAAGCACAGCTGAACCAAGAAATACCCACCATGTGCTCAGCAGAAGCACCAGACATGAGACATGACATCACAGATGAAAACAGCTTATCAGCACTGCGATGGCAGACAGAGTAAAGATCTAAGCAGCCCCGTGAAGTCTTTGGAAGTGAAGTGGGAGCCGTCAGGGGCAGGGTTCAACAGAACAAATGCAACTTGGCAACCTGAAACAGACAAACAATACTTATTAGTATGGCAGGAAAAATCTGGAGACTGACAAGCAGGTAGCAAAGAAATGTGATGGATAATAGAGCCCAGCATAAGCCAGTAAATGAAATACACACCTTGAGCTATTGGTCATGTTGCAATGCAGCCTCAAACATCACAAAAGGAATTCCAAGCAGGCCAATATATTCGAGCATTCATCAGCAGGCCCGTCAGTGGTGAGGGTCCATGTGAAGGTGGCCCCTGGCCCCACACTTCCAATCAGCATTCGAAGTACTGGATAGACGAAAGAATCAGCATCATCCTGAAGAATAACAAAAGATAGCACTAAATTAGTATGTCGAATGTTTCAAAATAAATGAGAAGATCCCAAATGTAAGTGCGTTATTCCTCTCTTGTCCCAGACACAGCTCTATACTGAAATACTGAAACACGAGGCAGGCATTCTAACCTAGATGTGAACTCAGAGCAGCCCTCTCTTGAACGCGAATGAGAGCAAGTTACGCGACGCCTGCATTTCGGAAGAGTCAAGTGCGACCGAGAAAAACTCGAGCTGAAGGCCAACACCGAGAACCCAAGAAGGAAATGCGTAACCGTTCGGAGAACCTGAACGAAACCTCTACACACCCCGATTCCAGTCCAGACGGACACAGGAAACGCATGTAGCTCCCAACACGTGGTGTTTCCATTCAAACCCAGCCAACCTACAGTGACCTTGAACTATAATACATCTTACCTGTTCAACCAGCAGCAGCCGAATGGGAGGCGATCCTGGTCTGACGGTGGGAGGCGGCGGTAGGAGGGAGAGGGGAGGGAAGAGGTGGGAGGGCGGTAGCCAGCGTTGCCAACCTCTGGCCGCTACAGGGCGGTACGCGGCGTTCGCCAAGGCGGTATTTCGGCCGCCAAGGCGGTGCTTCAGCGCGCAACTTCAAAACGGAAGACTGAATGACGTTACCCGCGCGCCAACCGCGCAATAATTCAAACAGCAAGGCAACAATTACACGTGAAATTCACCCTTAAACTCATGTATTTTGGCACCTTTAAACCGAGGTTAAACCAGGGGACTCTAATGTACCCACAGACCAACTCCCTGGAAACCGGGTTTTCCGACAACCCAACCCTCCGGGGTTGGGTTAGAGGTACGTACATCAGAGTCCCCCTGCACAACCCCCGTCACTTTGGAGCAACATTATTTTTCGGACGAAAATCGTAAAAATGCAAAGGCTATAGCCTTTGCGTTTTTACGATTATCGGTCGGAAAAAAATTGTCTCGGATTTCGACCAAACTCACAGGCTACCCTCGGGGGTTGATCTAGGGGTGCGTTAGAGTCCCCCTGCACAACCCCCGTCACTTTGGAGCGACATTATTTTTCGGACGAAAATCGTAAAAATGCAAAGGCTATAGCCTTTGCGTTTTTGCGATTTTCGGTCGAAAAAAAATTGTCTCGGATTTCGACCAAACTCACAGGTTACCTCCTTCTGGGACCAAAAAACACATAGCAAGTCCAAGCAGCCCGATATCGGACTTGGTTTGGGAGAAAAATGCGTCGGCGGATGCACTTCCCTCAGCAAATCTGTCGTCGCTTTTTTTCGCCGAAAACCCCGGTTTTCGGACAATTCAACCATCGGGGGTTGGTCTAGGGGTACACTAGAGTCCCCCTGCACAACCCCCTTCATTTTGGAGAAAAAAATTTCGACCGAAAATCGTAAAAATGCAAAGGCTATAGCAAGGGCGATACCAAAAAACTGGCGTTTACATCGGAAAAAAGAAGTTAGTCGTTCTGGATTTAACGGGGTTCGAATACTGGCCGAATTTTTGTTTTCGGTGGAACGAACCACCCGTGGGGGCTTGGTCGGGTAGTACATAAAATTTATAGGCAATAAATTGATAAGCAACTTAATCAACATTAATTGAATACTGAACCATCCACGCAGTTTAATCGTCAGATACAAAAATTCTCAGTAATGAATCCTTAATAATATATACTAAGATACAAAAATTTAGTTTGTTAACACCAGTACCTTGAGAATTTTTTTTCATTATATTTTTGAACATTGCTTTACATTATTTGATTCCTGGTAAAAATTCTGATTAGTGGTGCTTTAAAAAAAAATTCACAGTAAAAGTAAGAGTTCTTAACTTTACCTGATCTTTGTCTATGAAAATGTAGGCCTTGGTGCCTGCCCATTTATCAGTATCATACAACAATAATTACTTTTAAGAAAACAGAACAAGCTTCTTCTAAGTTTATTTGGTGTGACCATACATTGGGGGAATTTTTAAAATGTGGCATGCTATCACAGGTGTCTGGCATCTCCATCAACCAAAATGTAGAGTTGGTAGAAATGCAGGATTTTTTTTTGTTTCATTTTTTTTCTCTTCACGCATAGCCTTTTTTTGAAAGATAAATTAATGCTTTGTGGCTCAATTTCTATGATTGGTCAGTACTTAAAAATTGAACAATTATTGCCAAATTCACAACAAATTTGATTAATATAAATATAATACACAAATACCTTTGAAGGAAGGTTTTTAGAGATAACTACATGATGTTCGTAGTATCAAAAAATAATGCGAAATCAATTGAACACAAAGTCGCTTACAATAAGCAGTCATTCCCAATAAATGCAATGCAATGTGTATATTTACTGTAATACATGAAACTGTTATAATAGGCAAACAATTACCTCGGGAATACATGCTTACTTGCTGTGCATCAAAACCAGTGGAACACGGTATGAAAATAATTGAATTACTTCAAAAATCGTTAATTCTCATTGAGCAAAAATTTAATTTCTTTAACAGAATGCAATTCTGTAATTGAAAGTTTATCTCTTGTAGTATAACAGTAGCATTAATTATAAAAATTTGTGAGTCTACAAAGCTCTGATGGCAGCTTCTGCCACAATTGACATAACAACACTAGAGATCAATGAATATATTCTTAACCATTTTTCTTTCTATAAATTTAGTTTTTACGTAATAATAAAGAAAAAACAGAAAGAGAAAAATTATTTTGAGATGACCATGATCGTGATTTTGACCAGGAAAAGTATAAAACAAATACAAATACAAGGGGGAGGGAAAAAAAGAAAAAAGGAAAAACAAACAAAAAGTAATTTAAAAATGTAAATCACAATTTTGGCCCTATTAACAGTGCAATTTATGTAGTGACATTCTGGAAAACTAACTGAAAAGATCTGCACTCATATTACGGACCATTGAAAGAGATAGGTTTTTTGAAGGGAGAAAAGTTAATTTCATTATTACATTCACTTTTCTGAGTAATTTTGAAAAGGTTGCAGTAAATATGTTTTCTTAAGAACAGTCCTACATGTATTTTACAACAATTATGGTGATGTTGAGTTAAGACTTTAAGGGGAACTTGGTGCATCAAGCCAATCTACAAAAGTACAGTTATATTTAAAAACACATCACACAATATTGGTACAAAAATAATGTCTTAGCTATTACAAAATGCAACAAAGCGAGCATGATGCTGTTTGAAAAGTGGTCGAAACATAATCAAGCTCACACAAACCCACACTTTGTTTCCGGAAACTTACAATAGCATAATCTAAAGTAAACACAGACAAAATGAACCAACGCACATTTATTTTATTTAGACCTATTCTTTAAACTCATGCCCTCCATGAACCATCAGATTTAAGTTTCTACTATATCACAGTTTGTTCTTCACCTACTAGGAAAAGTCATATAACTCTTAAACAAAATGTCAATTTATGAACTCATATAAGTCAAAACTAATCTAAAATAAACAACACGTCAGTTCATATTTTCAATCACTTCAGGAAAATGAAAGAAAATTGACAAAACAGTAGTGAAACAACTCTTGAATCAAAATTATTTACCCTGTGACTTAAAGGGAAAGTACTTTTGACGCTTTAAAAAGGATATTACATTGGTTTTGACATTCCTTCCCAGAATTGGCTGTAGGGGATTCGCTCCCATTTTTAAAATTAGGAGCTATTCAGTTCTTGTACTGATTTACCTTTAGAAACAATACTAAAAAGATAGTTTGGTAGCAATCTTTACTGGTCCTCCTGTAACTCAGTAAGGACATTGTCAAAAAATAATGGTACAACCCACCAACAATTTCAAAGCAGACAGGATAAATCAATTTGGTCTAGGTAGACTAGCATAAAGCCTGACACAGGAAAAAAAAGGTGAAAGGTGAAATTGCAGGTTTTGATATGAGTAACAAATAAAGTGTAAAAAAAGTAGAACAGTAATAAAAAATTTGTATGGATCCCAAGGACGGAAAGTTACAAAATAGTCTTCTTGGTTGCAGGGTCTGTATCTTTCTCCCGGAGTAATAACAAGTCAGTAATACTTTTATCTTGGAACAGGACTTATAGGGAAAACAAAAAGATTACTCAGCGATTAAATTTTCTACCTTAAAAAAAGTTATGACATAAGATTTATGATGGCACTACAGCCATACTAACAAGAGAACACGCTTATGATATTTCTGCTTTAGCACAGATTGTCTTCTATTTTACAATGACACTAGCAGAAATTTGACGTAAATGGTCTGATAAGTGCACAGGAAATATAGCTATTTAAACAGGAAGTGCTATCAGCAAATGAAAACATAAGCAGGTTTTCCTGTATTAATTAGCATTATGGAAATAATATAACTTGGATTTGGGTTGGTCAAGGAATAAGAATTTAGAGTACTATCTCGAAGTTGTTTACAAGGCTGCTCGAAGAGTGAATGGGGTTACTTGGTAGAGAAAGCAGCGATTACAAACTCTTACTGGTTTTACATGTCCGAAACGTGGAAGGGGTACAAAGTTGGAGCTGCAACGAGCACAAAATACCTGTAACAATAAAATTACATATTTTATCAAGTTTAAATACTTTGATTAGATATGAAGAAAAACTTTTTCCATTTATAAATTGTTTACCTTCCCACAATTTCGACAGTGATGTCTCCGTCTTACAACAGTAAAGGCTGATTCACAAGACATACAGCGAGGTGCTAACTCATCAGGAACCCAAGGGGGTGGAGGTTCTGACTCTGAGACATGTGGAAGTTCTTGTTCCACATCAACACGGACGTTTACATCTACATCCACATCACCACTGAGTCCCATATCACCCACTGTTCTAGGATCACAGCAAGTGCATCTCAGCCCCGAATCAATAGGAACTTGGTCATGCATTGCATGAAACTCTGCTGTGTGATCTTGTGATTCTATTGGAGTTTCAGAACTGTTTTCCACAATATTAGTATCATTGTTGTAAGGGTTTGAATCCTCTTCTTGCTCATCAACAGAATTTCTCTCCCATCCAGGTAGAAGTGCATCTTCTCCTCTTTCAATAACCCTTGAGGGATCTAGAAATGAAAGGAAAAATGATTGTGAAAAAAAACTTGCATTGTGCTGCAAAAATTTTCTATGACTAATGTAGAGAAGGTAGTTATACCAGTTTCATCACCACTATCTTCTTGTTTATCCTCTTCTGAACTATAAGATGCACTCATTTGGAAGACACATTTTAAAATGTTGCGCAGATCTCCTGCAAAGTTTGTTTGAAGCTGGTCTGCTACCCCAGCAACACATAGGAACAAACGATGAACTAAATCCTCACTAGACCTGTGTAAAAATATTTCGAACAGTGTAAAATATCATATGAAGTAGAAACAATAAAATTATGCAGTGACATTGATGGGATTGTTACCTGAACTTGGCCCTTGCTTCATTACGGTTTGCTATTTCAGCTGCTTGCATTGCAAGAGCAATTTCTTCATCATCTTGGCATTCTGAATTAAAAGATGATGTTTCACTACTTATGCTACTTCCTCTGTTAAAAAAATAAATAAAAACAGATGCTTTAGCCTTCTTTAAAGGGCAAACAAGTTTACAAATAATTCTCTTTTATTCAACTAAAGAACACACCTGTCTGACACAGTCATACTTGAACTGGAAGAGTAACTACTAGATATAACAGATGGCCCTTGATTCCTGTTAGGGAAAAGAAAATATTAGTCGCGGTTGAATGGTATGAAATAAAAGAAGCATTAGCCTCTATGTCAGGCTTACCGAACACCAGAACAAGGTACACTAATTGTGCCCTGGCCTCCTCTCCTTAATTGAGGTGACTGTTGATGAGGTTGAGGACTAGGTTGTGAAAGTCTGCTCTTCACAGATGAACTGTTGTCTAAACTAGATTGACAAAAAATTAATAATAGAAAATTAATTTTTGTTTGACCTATTAAAGCCCCATAGGAGGAGAGAGAAAAAAATTAAAGCAGTACCTTTGCCAGTTTGGTCTGACAGCAGCTTCAACAATTGCCAGAGTATTGTGTTGATTTCCTTCCTGACTGAGAGTTAAAGAGTCCCAGTTACTGGCATACTGCTCATAAAGGCCTGATCCTTCAGCACTTTCACAGCTTACGTTACTTGAGCAAATTGCAATTTGTCCTTCACCTTGTGCTATACCAAGCCACTCGTCATCTCTACCATCTCCACCCGCAGACCTAACAACACTTAACTTAATTTTGCCATGATCAGAGTGATCAGCACTAGACACTTGTTGAAGTAAATTTCTTATGGGAACGCAACTAGGAATTGGAACTCCTGAGCTATCATTTTCCGATAGCATTACATCACAAGTATTAGAATCCGTCAATGAGATTTCAAGGCTTGTCACAGAGTCTGAGTCCTCCTGCACATACTCTTTGGAAGGAACAACTGATACAGGGAAAAAAGAAGAATGGACTAGGGTTGATGAGCCGGGCTGGGCTGAGTTCCAGGACTGCCACATCGCCTCTTGATCAGGGCCAATTTCGGTGCTCATCTCACTCTGAGATGTGGCGTCCTCTTTTACACTTGATATCACAGAACTGCATGGTATGGAATGGACCTGCCAGTGGTCCGGAGGCTGGCCGCGGCCAGGCCCGTGGTCCTCAGAGAGGCTCGTCCCCTCCGCGTCGTCGCTGCCGCTGCTGCTGCCACTCGTGAGGGCGCCCAGGCCAGAGTCCAGCGGGCTCTGAGGCCCGGGCCCAGGTCCCGCTGCACGCACGGTCCCGCTCAGCAGCGTGGAGAGCGTGGCGGTGGCGAGCAGCATCGCCTCGCGGGCGTCGCCGTCCGGCAGCGACTCTCCGGCGGCGCCGAGGCCCTCGATGCCCAGCCGCTCCATGCCATCCTCCAGGCCTTCCGCCCGGGACGCCGCCCTAGAGGCCGCCCTGGAGGCCGCTCGCTCGGCGTGCCCGGACCCCATCATGGCCTCACACCCGACCTGGTTGGCCAGGAGGTAACCGCTGCCGGGGTTGCTTCCAGGGCCGCTGCCGGGAATAGGGATGCAGTCAGTGCCCGCCCCCGGGCCCGGGCCGGCGCCCGCCGAAGCCGACAGAGTGTTGCACTCGGCGCACTCCCCGGGGAAGCTCAGGAGGTTGTGGCCTAGTGCGCACTGATGGCCGCTCGAGCTGGGGCTGGGGCTGGGGCTGGGACTCTCCTTGGTCTGGCACAGACACCTGCTACCCGACTGCGCCTGCGCCTGCGCCTCCTCGCGCTCGGAGTCGGACACAGACAGCTGAGGGGTCTGATATTCACTGGTGTCATCACTCTCACTGTCAGAGCTCCCAGCCCGTCTAAGAGTATTCTCTCTGACTGTTTCACACTCCGTCTCCTCGTCGGCTTCGTCTGAGCTCGTGCCACTCTCCCAGGCATTGTCACTTTTCACATTCCTTAAAAAAGAAGAGAGGAACAAAATTATGCTAAAAATATTCTTTAGGCAGGAAACAATTTTTTAATTCATTTCCTATGCAGCTTCTGAGATATTAAACTGAAATTTGAAAATTTTATATATGCTCTTCTCAATTTTACCTTTGTGGTTTTGACTTTCTGGATGCTGACGTCGGTGTGGTGTTGAAAAAGTCTCTCACATACTGTTTGCAGCCAGGATGGTCAGAATAAAAACGTGAAACAAACTCCTCTAGATGTGGCACACTGGGGTAACAGCTTGCTGTAGGCACAGGCTCGTCACTGTTTGACAGGAGAAGGCTAGGGGCTGATTGAGAAGGTACTGGATCTTCAGAGGAACATAACATCTTCTCTAGAGTATACAACTCCTTTGGTGTCAAAGTCCATAACAGCTCCCTTATTTTGAATAGCAAAGTCTGAAAAAGGCAAGAGAATGTGTAACCAAAAGAACAAATTTAGTAATTTTAGCATTAGGATGTATTTTTCAATTTTAGTAGATAGACAAAGTCCAAGGCAGTAAATGAAAAAATAAAAAAAAACAAAACAATTCTTATTAATAAACTTACTCTGAATGGCCGAAACATTTCTGACATATGAGAAGGAGTTCTATCCAAACAAAGTGGTCCATCGGGGAATATGAGAAGTCCAGAGACAATAGCCAGACGAGGTATAGTGAACATAAGAGCTGGGTCATACACATCAACCATTTCTTGAGTCAACAAGTTCATTTTAAGTGCTCTGAAAGGGCCAGAAATAAACATTTTAAAGCATTCAATAAATTACAATATTTGTCTAAAAATGAACATTTGTTAGATATCGTTAATAAAAACAACATGCTGATTATCTCACCTTTGCAAAGTTTCAGAGAAAAGCACAACAACCAACTGCTGGAGCTCATACTCTTGCAAACTCTTGACTGGCACCATTGCACTAACATAGCAAAGCTCAAACTCCGCAAATAGACGGTCAAAAGTCTTTAAAGCTCCTTTCAGCCTATCAGCAGCAAACAATTCACTCCTCAACGAAGAATCACCTCTCAAACTCTGCTCACGCAAGAGATTACGCACATTCTCCAATGACTTAGTTAGGGCTTTTGCAAGGGGTCGCATCAGAGATGATTCAGTCTCCCGGTTCATAATGCTTGATCCTGCTGCCAAACACTGCGGACAGGGAAATAAAAAAGCTTAGTCACACACAAACGTTTCATATTGCGGAAGGTCTGCGGGCGGCAGGCCCTGCAGTCTCGAGCTCGAGATGAACACAGAAGAGGACTTGTTGACGCTGGACCCACCTCGGCGCCGAACCACAGCTGCCCCGCCAAGTTTTCCTGCATGACGTCGTCGGGAAATTTGACGCGAAAGTCCCGGTCGGCGCGCTCGTCCGGGATCACCTGGTCCATGATGCGGCTGCAGATCGTCAGCACCTTGTCCTGGCACTGCCGCAGCTGGTTCACCAGCACGGAGCACCGCTCGGGGTCCTTGCGCCCGTCGAAGCTGTCCAACTCCGTGGCCACGATGTTGAGCGCCTCGTCCGCGTAGAAAAACTGAGCGAGCAGCGACGTGTCATCGCGCTGCAACACAAGAGGGACGCCGTCAGCACCACGGTCACCAGCGACATCTTCCAGCACTGGCAGGACTGCACACTGGAGTTCAAGTCGCTCACATGCAGGCGTGTGAATTTCCACTTGATGGGACACCTGTTCGAATAGAAAATTCACACCCCTACACATATGTGTGACATTCACACACTTGGGATGCCGTTAAGTCAAGTAAGAGAGCGAGGATGAGGAAAGGGGCTGCTGAGGAGGCCTTACTGCTGGCCGGCGATACAGGGCGAGACGAGGATGGGGCGGGATGGGGTGGGGCGGGATGGGGCGCGGCGGGGGCTGAAGGGGTTGGGTTGGTGGTGGAGGTTGTGCTGGAGCGGTCCTGAACTCTACACTATGCCACGCCCCGCCCCGGACAGGCTTCTAATTACAATCACCGTGGGGGCGGGGCGGGGCGGGGCGGGGCGGGCGGGGAAGTCCTCGTCTCGTCTGGGCGCGTGGGAAGACACCTGATTACTCATCACACACGGCTTTGTCCAGGCAGGGCAGGGCAGGACGGGGCGGGTCGGGACGGGGCGGCGGGGCGGGGCGGGACGGGGCGGGGGGGGGCGGGGCGGGGCGGGGCGGCCTGACCGGGCCGTCAATAGCCGGCGTGATGACGTCCCGCCCCGTTGGGCCGAGCCTCCCCGTACCAGCCGCGAGACAAGGAACGCGACGCGACGCGGATCTGTGACGCCTCGCCTCGCCACGCCCCGCCACGCCCCGCCACGCCCCGCCACGCCCCGCCACGCCCCGCCACGCCCCGCCACGCACGCCTTGTCACCGGCGATCTGTTCGTACGCGTTTGCTGTTTGCCGCACGCCCCCTCCCCTCCTTTTCCCTAACACTTGCGGACCGGGATGACCGCGCGGCTGGCTGCTGGGCTGGGCGGCCGCGGCGTCGAGTCCGCCCCGCCCCGCCCCGCGCCGCCCCGCGGGGGAGCCTGCTGGCGCTGCTGGCCTGGGCCTGGGCAGCGCCTGGGATGCGGACGGCCTTCGGAGCCGCCGCCGCCTTGCCGTCGCCGCTGCGCAGCTCAACATCGCCGCGGGCCCCGCGGACCTTGCAGCCGAGCCCCCTCCCCTCCCCTCCCACACGGCCCCCTTCCTCCCGCCCCGCCCCGCGTCACCAGCAGGCAGGTGCCCGTGCCTATTGCCTGCAGATGCAGGGTGACACCGCCGAGGGCTTCGTCTCGTCACCTCTCTCGCTCCTAAACGCTACGCCCCGCCGCGAAAAGATGAAGATGCGAACCTTCGCGGCACGCGCCGTCGTAGAAACTAGGGTTAGTTTCTTCTCCCAAAGGCCACGCCCCGCCCGCCCCCCACCAGCTCGGATCGTCAGTGAAACCGAAACTGAAAGTGCCTCGCGGAGCCGGAGCGAGCGCCTAGCCGAGCTGAGCCGAGACCAGGTTCGCGCTTACTACACCTGCCGCGGGGCCCTCGCTGCCAGACGAACAAAAAAATAAGGAAAAGAAACACGACCAACCAGCGGCGCGGCTCCACCCTGAACTCTCTGGGTCAAACAGTAGCGGCCCGGCGGGCCAGGCCGCGAGCTCAATGGATGGAGATACGCCCCGCCACGCCCCGCCGCGCCGTCCAGCCCCCGGATACATACACGCACGCACGCACATCTGTCGTGTGGTGTGGGCAAGTTGCCCTGCACTTTCGCCCTGCTCCGCTCTGCTCCGCTCTGCCCGGCCCCGCCCGGCCCCGCCGCCGCCGCTCCCAGACCTCTCTCCTCCCAGCAGAGCCGCGTGCCCGAGTCCCTCGCGGGCGCCCCCGCCCCCTCCTCCCACCTCACGTGTCCGGCACGCACCCATCATCGTCCGCACGACTTACTGCACACGCGCGCTACTTCAGAGTTCAGTTTCCATAAAAGAGGAAGAAGCGGCTCCTGCAGGAGCCGGAAGCGGTCGTGAGGGAAGGCCACCACAGACTGCGCAGGTCAGTGATGCGCTCAGAGCGATGCCATGCCGCTGAGCAGCGTCATGTCGCGTCCTCCGTCACACGGCTAGAGGTGGAGCGAAACGCCCTTTCCTCTGCAGCAGGGTGGCGGTGGCCCTGCCCTGCGCATGCCTGCCCGGTCATTCCCTCCGTAGGGAGGGGACGGGAGGGCGCACTCTGGACTGGACCCGCCCCGCCACGCCCCGCCCTGCGGGTCTCGCCAAACACTTGGCCGTGCAGGGCGGGGAGTATCTCCGGGTATCAGCGCAGGGCAGGGGTACACTCTGTCGCAACCCCAGCCAAGTACACCGGTGGAGCGGTCCGATAACTCGGCCTACCGCCCGGCCCGGCCCGGCCCGGCCCGGCCCGCCCGGAGGAGACCAAGGACACTGTGTTTAGCACCTGCAGCCCAGGCACCCAGGCCACGGCGAGTCTGAGGAGTGAGTGGCCCGGCCCCGGCCCCGGCTACGCAGCGGTAACTGTAGCAGCAACAGTGAAATGTGTACCCGATCGTCCAGGTTGCCAGACTGCTTCTGGCCGAAAAATCCCCGAAAATAGTCACAACATTCACCCAGGGTGTGAGCGCTAAAATTGTGTCTTTTGGATCAGCTCCGCGCTTTCGAAGATCGATTATCGCGTCGACTGCCAGGGTCAGGAGGGCGCTGCAGCAGCAACATTGTGAAATGCAATCAGCAGCACCGGGCCGGGCCGGGCCGGCGGATACTCGTGCTTTATCGGTTCGCAGACTAGCCGTAGTGCTGCCCCCCCCCCCCCCCGGGTCCTGGCAGAGAGAGATATAACAACGCGGACGGCTTGTGACGCATGGCACCGCCGGCGATGAGACTGACTCGCGCACTCTCGCGTTGGGCTCACGGTGTGATTATCTTGATGGCATATGATTCGACGGCCGCCTCACTCACGCCCCATACAGCGGTGACTCACAGGACTAGAATGAGTCCGCTGTGCGGCGCAGCGCGGCGCCTAGCCGCAGCAGACCGCCTGCCTGCCTAGGCAGCGCCCGCCCCGCCCCGCCCCGGCGAACGCAAACTAGCGGTGGCAAATCTGACAACCCGACAACGCAAACACATACACACATACAAACACCTCGTTGTGCACCTCACTCACACTCACGCGGCCGGATATGACGCGGTGCAGCGCGATAACGAGCCATCGAGAGCAAAGGCACGGCAGGGGGAGAGAGAGAAGGAACATGCAAATACTACAGCGGGCAGCAAGCGGGGCGGGGAGAGCCAAAATGTGGCAATAACGACACCTCTGAGCGGGAGATTTCGCTCCAGTCTGAAAAGGCTGCGACGACAAGAGTCACCGGGAAACGCGGCCGAGCGGGGCGGGGCGGACTGACAAGGCGCGAGGCGTGGCGCGAAGCGATTGCAACAAAAGGCGCACTCGCAACAAATTTGGCTCTGATGACGCGGCCCCGCCCCGCCTCCTGCCCTGGCCTGAGGAGAGCGCGGCGGGGCGCGGCGCGGCGGGGCGGGGCGGGGCGGGGCGGGGCGGTACGCGGCCAGGCGCGGCGCCTGCCTTTGGCTCTGGCGTGGCAGTGGCAGCCTGCTGGATGGGGCAAGGCGGGCGGGGCGGGGCGGGGCGGGGCGGGGCGGGGCGGGGCGGCGCGGCGGGGCTGGCCTGAAATAACAACAGTAGCGCCGCGTTGCAGCGGATGCGACGCGGCCGTGATCCAAGGGCGTCTCGAAGCAAAATAATAAAAGGAAAAAAACAAGTAAAAAGTTGAAGAATAAAGGGGAAAAAAAGACAGACAAAACAAGGAAATAAAATTACAGTAACGGTATGCACGCAGTAGGTCCCGGGGCCAGGTCGCGCGGGCGTTTTGCATACGCATTAAGAGGACGCGGGGGAATGCCCTCTGCACGGTGATTCCGTACAGCGTTTGCGTCTGCGTATCTCTGTCCTTGTCGCACTCCTGGGCCACGCGCGTGGGAGCGAGAAACACCCTGCTGCAGGTGAATCCTCCGTTCACACTGCCCGGCGGCGGACCGACGCGACGAACAGGAGGGCAGCGTGACGTGACGTGACGCCAGCGATCAGCTGGGCGTGACGTCAGCGTCACAGCGTTACAACCCCGCCGCAGCTCGCCACAACAGGGCTCAGTCAGGCAGGCCGCGCTCGACTGAGCTCAGGGGCAGCAGCAGTGGGGACAGGGGACCTGCAGGACTGCAGGACTTTAGCAGAACGCCTTGCTCTGCCCGCCCCGCCCCCTGCCCTGCCGCGTCACCCACCGCGGTCCTGAAGTCTGGTACTTCCCTCCCGGTAAAACTAGCCTTGTGCTTCCGCGCGCTTCGCACCGGCGGACACCGGCAGGCGGACACGGAAGTGACCCGTCGATTCGCTGCAAATCGGGCAGGCTACAGTGTGCACGGGGACACCAGGAGAAGTACCTCCGCCCCACCCCACCCCGCCCCGCCCCGCCCCGCCCCGCCAGGACTCGGCCAAAAAACGCGGCGGGCGTAGAAAGTGTGGAGGCGGCGAGGCGGCGTGGTGCGGCGCCGAGCCGAACGTCTTCACGCAACCGAAGCCGTCGTGGCGGCACGGCGGGCCGGGCCGGGCTGGGCAAGGCGTCGCGGGAGATCACGAGACGGTCTTGTTTACCTCTCTTTTTGACGAGAGTACGTAAAATTTTTCCACACTTAAACAACAACGACAAAAACAACTGCAACAATAACAACGATACAATATGAAGCGCGCGCAAACTCGTTTGAATGACCGCGCGGGCCGGACACATCGTGCGACTCGACTCGCCTTGCGACACGGGGAGCGTTACATCATGCGTTTGAAGAGCGGCGGGCGGGGGGAGGGGGGGGGGGGGCTTCTGGTGCCAGCAAACACCTCTCTGCCCCCCACAGCCAGCCCGGCGCGGCGCGACCTAGAGGACCCGACCCCGACGGCCGACCGGTCGGGCCGATTGATATGCGACGCGCCGGGCCAGGCCGGGCCGGGGTGGGGTATCCCAACCAACCATTCCTGACGGCCGCGGGATTACTTTCATTGGCCTGGTCGAGGAGCAGAGCGCTCCCCGCCCCGCCCCGCCCCGCCCGGCTGCAAAGTAGTCAACACCAGCTCCCGGCCTACTCCTCAAACACTCAGATATACACGCGGAGTCATCAGCACCACGAGCGACGCACTCTCCTGCCGCGCGCCGCAAAACGCGGGTATATTATTTAACGACCGTTTGCGTCTACCAGCTTGTCCACATTTTCTCTCTCTCTCCCTCAAATTAACCGCTACGGCCTTGGCATGATACGCCATAAGCACAGCAGCAGCAGTGAAAGTCCTGGCGGGCTGGGTCCGGCCGGCTGGCCGGGCCGGACGGCCTTTGCCGCCAGCAGCGTGCGGCGCAGTGCGGCGGGCGCCTGCGGGGTAGGCAGACCCGGCGGCCACGCGTGCGCGGCGGGCCTGCCTACCCGCCCCGCACAGGACACATGCGGCCGGCCGCGCCACCACAGCACACCATACATATTGATCCGCAACGACCTTTTCAGCCGTGACCGACCGGCAGAACGACGCACGAATTTTATACACCGCAGCTGCCTTCCTGCACCGTCTCTCTGACGCGGCTCGGACCGCGACCGTATCTGCGCGTCTTTATCGCGCACGCCCTTCGTCATTCCCCACGCAGCACAAACCCTACCCGTCCTGTCGATAAAGAACGCGACAAATCACACGCCAAGCGGCACCAGCAGCAGCAGCAGTGCGCCGCACGTGCCCAGAGTTTCAATTCGCAAATCTTCACTATCGTCATGAGCCGCTTACACGCCGCCGCGCGGCAGCCCAGCCCGGGCCCGTTCCATCGATTCGCAGACGACAGGGGTGGGGGGTGGGGGAAGAGGCCGGCACATCAGTGTCAGCTGGCCTTCCCTCCGCTTTTCATTGTCACGCCGGCTGTTATGTCACGCCCCGCCTCCCGCCCCGCCCCGCCCCGCCCCGCCGCGTTACGCGGGTGCTGACCGGTGCGCGCGCCACCCTTCTCGCCGCCGCGCCCCGCCCCGCCCCGCCCAAAGACACGACAGCGACTCGCTGCGGCAGCAAATTATCATTCCACACACCTCTGCGCGTGCTGGGCTGGGCGCGCAGCGCACCTTGATGGTCCGGAGCCGCTTTCTCACGGCGGGGCGGGGCGGGGCGGGGCGGGGCGGGGCGGGGCACAAGTGTGGTACAGGTAAACGCGAGGCGACAGAGGGAGTGAAGTCACCGGCCGGCCCACCCTGCGGGTCTGCAAGGTCCAGGGGCAGGAGCGGGCGGACCCTATAGAGGGTGAGGCGGAGCGGCGCCCGGTCCGGCCCGCGGACATCCATGTTGCCAAGTCGCCGACCCGTCTCGTCACAAAAGCGGATAATGCGCCAATGCCCAGCCACCAGCCAGGGCGGCGCGTGGCGGGGCGGGGCGGGGCGGCCCCGGCGAGGTTACGCCTCCCGCGTCTTCCGCCTGAGCATGCCGCGGGTCTCGCTATCCCCGTCGTTTTCGCCGGCCGGACCGGACCAGGCGAGGTGCAACCCTCACCACTCCACTTAACGCCCTCGTTTTCCGGCCCATTGTTTTTCAGAGCCCTGCTGCTCTCGCGGGGCGGCGTGCGCGCGCGGTAGAAGGGCGGCCGGGCCGGCTCAGCTGCCGTACAACAGGTTGTCTGACAGAGTGGGGCGGGGCGGGGCGGGCGGGCAGCAGCCTAAAAGGATTCGCCCACCCCCAGCAGCTGTGGGCCACGGTGGAGGTGCCCAGCCCCGCCCCCGCGCCCTGCTCCAGTCTGAGGGCCAGGCCGGGCGCCTGACAAGCTGGTGACCGCGAAGGTGAAGGGCCGTTGCGGGCGCGGGTCGGCCGGGGAGTGGCGGGGCGGGGTGTGGCGGGGCGGGGCGGGGCGGGGCGGGGCGGGGTGGGGCGAGGAGGGCCCATGCGCATGTGGGTCGGGTCTCGGACTGCAGACGGCGGGGCGGGGCTCCCAGAATAGCCCCCGGGGCTGTCCAGCCGGCTGACCGAAGCCCCCGCAGCCCCGCCACGCCCCGCCAGCCCGGCCTGGCCGAGCTCAGCACGCAACTTTATGCTTGTTTTGGGAATGACGACCAGTGTGACCCGGGCCCCGGCCCCGGCCCGGGTCTTGCCGGTCATGAGCCTTCCAATTAAGCCCCACGAAGCTGCGCCACCTTATCGTCTAACGCCCCGCCCCGCCCCGCCACAGCAGAACGACCTTGACTCAAGCTGATCCAGTGCCGATGCTGCGGCTGGGGTGCGGTGAAGGGCCGTGGCTTTGGGCGTGGCGGGGTGGGGTGGGGCGCGCCGAAACAAGTCAAGCGCGGCTGAGAACGCCTCCACCTGCTCCACCGCCGGAAAGGGCTGCCCACATGTCCGGCCGCCCCGCCCCGCCCCGCCCCGCCCCACGCTCTTTGCTTCCTCTCGCCACACGGTTCCTAAACGCGGCGCGGGTGATACGTCAATTAACATGGATAGCGGGAGGAGAGGAAGTGGGCGACGGAAAATCACTGCCCTGCTCGGCTGCTCTTGCTATTAGTGGCCCGCGGGCCGGGCCGGGCCGGGCCGCGCCGCCCAGCGCGCCACAAACGGCTAGCTGCACTTCCACGCCGCGCTCGCGGCCTGCCCTGATCTACCAGGGCCAGCCTACCACATTTTCTTTTATTTTTAACGCCGGTTTATTTTTGATCCGACCAAAGTCATAAAGTGGCAAATTTCTCCAGGACGTCCGTGGCGTTGACGTCGCGGTGGGAGGAGCAGGGGGAGGGAAGTCTGCTGGTCCAAACCGGCCGTCGCGGCGGGGCGGGGCGGGGCGGGGTGTGTGGGCGGCAGACGGGAGGGACAGGAGCCGCGCCACTCTGGGCGTGTCCGGTCCACGCAGAGGACAAGAGGTAGGTGTCCTGCCTGACCCCGCCGTCCCTCCCCAGCTCGACACACGGCCAGCAAGAATAAGGTCTCGAGAGAATTTTTCTTTTCATATCCACAGGGCCCTCTGGGGCGATATTATCCGAAACCGACTGATAACGCGGTAGAAAAGAATAAGCAGCAGCGGCGGCGGCCTTTATCGGGGAGACAAAAACTGACAAAGTCCCCTCTCCTCCCAGAGAGCTGATCTTGAACCCGCCGCCGCCAGCCGCCCCAAAGATGGCAGCCGTCACCACTGTGCAATATGCACGGGGCTTTACGTGCCGGCATGCGACAAACACTGGCGTGCGGGCGTGGCGGGTGGCGGGGCGGGGCGGGGCGGGGCGGGCGACGCCGGGGCGTACCCAGCTGCGGTTCTCGCGCGGCGGGCTCTGCTCCCCCCTCTCCTCCGACACTCCCCCCTTTCACAGCGAGTATACACTGAGGCACAAAATAAAGAGATGAGATAGGGCGAGATGCAAGCAAAGACAGACCAGACACGGCGATACAGTTACACGCGGGCGGCACGTTCCGCGGGCGTAGCGTCACAGTGCCGGAGGGCGTGGCGCGGGTGTCACGGAATGTGACGAAATCGTCTCGTCATGTGACGCGTTCTTTAGGGACGGCAAAAAGTTATCGCGTTGAACGTGAAAAAAGTGGCGAAACAAGGCGGCAGGAATAACTTGACAACTATGATAATAATAAAATACGGATGAACGCCCCGCGGATGGAGGTGGGGACAGGGGAGGGAAGGGAATGGTAAGGAAAACAATGCCAGAGGTCGGTCGCGGCCGTCGCGCCGCGGCGCGGGCGAGCACAGCGACCTGTTCCTCTCGGCTAAAAAGACGACACCTTAACACGCCCAGCTACGCCCCGCCACGCCCCGGTCAGCCTGGCTACAGCCGGGGCGGGGGACGGGCCGGGCCGGGCGGTCACTCCCTCTCAAGTAAAGTAAACAGCAGATGACACCGAAAGCTTGACCCCTACAAGGTGTCAGAGAAAAGAACTTGCTGCTAGATTTTACATGGGCGGAGACGGCATGTGGCAATTGCAGCAATTGGGAAAACAGCGGTAGCAAGACGGCTTAAAAATCAAGCAGTTACCATGTTTCATGTTTGACATACGTGACTAATATGCTAGAATTTTAACAAAAAATTGTAATTTTAACATCTGAAAAAAAAAAAAAAAAATTGTGGATAATTTTAATAGCAAAAAGAGACCGGATGTGAAAGGGAAACAGAGACACTCTTCCTTTAGCTTACAGAACATTTTATACTTTTAGGAATTATAATGCTGAAAATAGCAAGAGTCTAAAAAACATATTTTTTAATTCCATTTGAATGCAAAGGTGACGGCGTACAACTTATGTCAAACATAATCAGGCACTTCAGAGGGTGTAGGACATTGTCGTCTCCGCCAATTCAACTTAAATGGTTTTTATACAGTTGATTCAACCAGAGAAAAAATAATAATATGATATGATTGAATAAACTTAAGTCAGTACAATGCAGTTCATTACAACAGCACATTAGTGACAAAATAGCATTGTTATTTAGGAAGGAAAAAAAAAAGGAAAATGTTAGAAAATTTCTTACAGTTTCTAAAAATGTAATTGATGAATGCTGTGTTAGCAGCAATCAAAAATTTGGAAACGTAGAGAAGTTCTCATGCAAAAGGTGAACGAAATTAGTGGACCTGTGTTGTGTCCGAGCTAATCAAAACAAAAACAATGAGGTTTCAGAAAGGAGGTTCTTCGAGGAACAAGAACAAGCTGCATTTACATGTAATGATTGATGTAAGATACAAGCAAGAAAATATAATGCGAAATACTACTTTAATGTATAAATAGGAGTGCACAATAGAGAGAAGTTAATTTTTTTTTCTTGTACAAGGATATTTTCTAGGTCACATCTGTAATTATCAGGTTTACTAATTTACCAGTCACCGATTCTGTTGTGGATACGAATAAATGTTACGAATAGGACAAACTAATCAACAAAATAAACGTTGACTATGATACTGGAACCAAAACATGTATTGTGTGAACGTATGGGATGGTGGTCCTAGCCTTGTTTGTCGTCTTACCTTGGGTTTGTAGAACCATTTTCTTAAGGATTCCATAGTTGTTCGTCGATCACAATAGTTTTCAGGGCGATATCACAAAGGACACCACCCGACGTCCTTTTTTGAGCACATTTAAGGCGGAGGAAGCGCGAGGAAACACGTATGTGAGTCATAAACACGTTCGTAAACTACGCGACTTACGAATCATCGCATGGCAGCCATGTTATGAACTCGACTGGCTGAAGAACAACAAAACCAAGAAAAGTGAAAGCGCCCACCGCCCTCTTCAGCGCCAGCTTCGTTCTGCTCGTGTCGGGAAGTGCCAACCTTACAGATCGAAATTACAAGCATGGATTTTGCGGTAGGAAATGTTTTAGTTAATCCTTAAAGAACAGAACCATAAGAAATTAACCACAATAAATTGTAAACTAATGAACACAAACGGTAAATTGCCCATTTGTGCGTAAAACAAAAGTCGACTTGAGATTGAAGAAAGTGGCAACTCTGGAGGCAGCGCGAAGTTTGTATCAGTGCGGCAGACCAGCCTCCGCCCGGAAGAGAGAGTATAATATCCATGTTTTCTGCTCGATAATATTTTTAAGTTTCGATAAAAAATAGACGATCCTCTTTTAGGTTATCAGTCGAGAACGTGGAATCAAAATAGCTCTCTAGATGCTTCTAGAAAGATAAAAGAGGGTTAGGTCGTTCCCGATGACAGGGGCGCAGGGCTCCGCAAGTGCATGACTTGCATTGTCTGAAAGGGCGAGATTAGTTCACCGCAAACCGCAGTCCAACCAGTCCAACCAGTCTTTATCAGTGTGTAAAGAACGCAGCTACCGATACCAATTTCTATTTTTACTAAAAAAAAAAAAAAAAAAAATTAAAATAAATACAACGCAGACGTACCAGACCACAGAGAATTCCAACAGAGGTTCCTGTAGGTTTTTGGTGTGGGAAAATCTTCCCACATGTTCACATTTTTCCACGTGAAAATTGTTTCCGACAGGATGAAATCTCTATTTCTATCATTCCTCAGTCAGGCAAACAATCAGAAATGTAGCCTGGCGCTTGCTGGGTTCGTTCCGAACGTACCGCAATCCAATCACCATTCCCGCCCCGAAGTGAGGGCACCGGCCACCCCTTGGCGAGCGCGGGCGCGGGCGGGGGCGGGGCACTCCACTCTCGCCCGCGAGCTTAAGGACGCGTTAAGGTGAGCGTTCCACCCTTCCGCGCGTTTCCCAAGTTGCCCCCTTGCTTCCAAACAACCCCCCGTTTGCGGTCGGATACCCGATATAAAAGCCGCGGATCCTCCCCGGGCGAGCCACTTGGACTCGAGTAGCCCGACGGACCGCAGTTCAGCCGTCACCGCGCGCACCACCTGACGCCGTCGCCGAGGTGAGGAAGGGCGCATCCTGCTGCAGGTGAGCTGCGGGCGCCCGGCAGCAGGCGCCACCGCGCGCGCAGGAGTGGGCTAGGTTGCCTACCCCCACGGCGCCGACCGAGGGCGCGGGGTTAAAATTTAGAGCTGGTCGAACGTGAGTCGTGCTGGTCCCTGACGATTGGCGAGCATGAACACCGCACCTGTGTTTGAGGACGCGATAAACGACAGATAAACACGGTCGTTCGTGTAAAAAGACAAAGGTCAGAATACAAAGGTCTGTAAAGTTAGTGGCGCGTGCGTGCGTGTACGCGGCCCATCGTTGTTGCCTATTCCTGAGCTAAAATCGCGCCGGAAATGAAACGCCAAAACATATTGGAGAGGGGAAGAGTTAGGATCAAGGTTAGGGATAAACATTGGAAACTTTGGCTCTATTAAAGAAAACCAGACGTTAGAAACCCAAGGCCGAAACGCACTCGCGCGCGAGCGTCTTACGCGCTTCACTGACTTTACAGACCTTTAGCTTCGTGCGCACTGCTGGGCTTTGTTGCTGTTGTGTTGCAGAGACGTGCGGTGATACCGTGTGAGGAGGCATGTCGCGCTACGGGGCCGTGGTGATGCTGGCCGTGGCGCTGGCCGCGCTGCTCCTGGCCGACTGCGCCCTGGGACAGACGTTCAGCTACTCGAGGGGCTGGAAGAGCGGCAAGCGGGCCGTGGGGGCGGCGGGGGCGGCGCTGCCTCCCGCGGGGGCGGCGGCCGCCGGCCTGGGCTCCAGGCCCGGCCCCGCCGACGACATCCTCGCCGAGGACCTGCCGCTGTACCGCTACTTCCTCGAGGGGCGCGGCGAGCACCGGGTGAGCACTCGTCATATCGCCTGGTTTGAAGCCAGTCGTCCCGTCTGAACTTATAAAATAAAATATCCGCGCGCGGTTGGTCCTTCCCTTCGCTTCGCAGGTGCCGTACGACCCCTGGCGCCTGGTGGAGGACCCGGTGCTGCACCTGGTGCGCCGGCCCGGGCTCGCGCAGTCTGGCGACCAGCCCGGCGAGCACGACGACCGCTAGACCCAGGGCGACCCGGCCCGCCCCTCCACGGCATGCTTCCGTACAGTCCGACTGGCGGGAGGTGGCTGGCTGGCTAGGCACTGCGGAGCGGAGAGCCGCAAAATTGTGAGGGAAATTGCGTGATGAGTTGTATCCTAATAGTTGTATTCGTCATGTGTGTATATTATGCGTTTACTGTGGGGTATTTTATTTTCTTGTATCGATGTATTCTTGAATAAAGACTAATATTATTATTCTCTATTGCGCTGCACGTCACTTAATGTAGAGGGAGAGGGATAGGGAGAGGGAGAAAGGGAGGTAGAGGGAGGGAGGAAGGAGGGAGTTAAAGTAGTGATTAACCCAAAGTTTGCGGGCAGGCTCTGGTGGGAGGCATGGCTGGGCACAAGGGGACAGATTGGAGGCTTGTCCGAGGTGCGGGTGCGGGCGCGCCCCTCCCCGTATATATAGAGCGGGGGCGGGCGCGCGCCCCGTTCAGTCCCCGCCCCAGGGCTCATCGCGCACCACCCTCGTCCTCGTCCTCGTCCTCGCCCGACCGGTCCGGTACGGGGACACACACACCAGCTTGGTGAGTCGCGACGGCCCGGCCGGCCTCCTTCGCCTTGACGATACCCCGCGCCCGCGCTGGAGGCAGAGGCGTATCTGCTCCCGCCGCTAGAGCGCGCTGGCTGGTGGGCGCGAGCCGCGAGCCCAGCGCAGTCAGGCCCAGCCCAGCACGCGGATTCAGGGTATCGTTCTCGTCGCACTGTCTCTCTCGCACCTATGCGGCACGCCCAATGAGTGCGAGAGAGACAGAGCGACGAGAACGATACCCTGAATCCGCCTGCAGGCGCGGGGTGCCGCCACCACTGTCTAGAGAGACTGGAGTCTCTCTACCACTGTCCCGTCCCGTCCCGTCCCGTCGACGCTGCCACCCGCACCCGGCTACCCGCACCCCCTCCCACCGGAGACCGCTGCAGGGGGTGCGCCCTCAATACCCCTCCCACTGGTGTTTCCGGCGAGTATTTAAATCTAGATCAACCAATGACACTGGGAAACACGGGCGCGCGGCGCAGAAATCTCATAGGTGCGAGTGTAAGTGCAGACTCCTTGCGAAATGATAGTGCACGGTCCCAATGTGTGATCTCTGCGGACTGCTGGTGAGGCGCGGCGCGGCGCGGCGCGGCGCGGGGAGAGCGCGTGACCGCGCGACCCACCCCCTTCTTTCCCATCGCGGTGGCATTGTGTGCCGAAAACAATGCGAAACAAAATGCCACGCGCGCATGTCTCGGCGGCCATGCAAGCCTAATCAGGTAGCATGGTAGGGAAGTCTCACGCGGACGGGGAGCAGGGGCGGGGCGGGCCCGGGCCGCTGCACTTCCAGTGAGAAACAAGAGCAACGGCGCCGCTCACGCCGAGGCGAAACAAAAAGTTACTGTACAAAGCTCGAGGGGCAGACTGAGGAGGATCTAGTTTAAAAGGACACACATCGCTTAGGATTGCAAATGGAAGGCGATTTCCTTCGGAAGAGGCGGGAAGAAGTTCAAGTCCGACGAAAGAAACAGTGATAAAAAAAAAATAGATTCTTAAAATCGTTCGCAATTGGCTCGCAATCACAAAGCACTTAGCAAGGTTTAAAGTCCTGCGGAGGTTAAAGTAACCCGAGGTCTCGCTCGAATCTCGATGGCGCCGAGGTGGTGTAGGTCTAACAACCCCTCACCTCGCGCCCCGCCCCTCATCGCCCCGCCCCTCCGCGCCTCGCCTACCCTGCCCCGCCCCGCCCCGCCCCGCCCCGCCCCGCCTTGCCCTGCCCCGCCCCGCCCCGCCCCGCCCCGCCCATCCTCGCCTCCGCGACTCCTCTTCAAGTCAGTTTACAGCCCCAGTCTCAAACCTGCGAACGATCCGCGCCGATCCCCCACGAGAGCAGTTGTGGACCGGACCCGACCGGACCAGACTACCAGACTGCCCCCGCCACGCCCCTCCATGCCCCGCCACGCCCCGCCACGCCCCGCCACCCCCGAGAGAGCCTTAGGCAGCCTTAGCTCGCCAGTAGGCGGCGGGGTGACGCCTCCGCCGGCCGAACATCAACCTGTTTACGATCGACCCAATTCATCCCCTTTGAAATCGAATTGGGTTTCCGTGTCGCCACTAGTCTCGCCGCACCCGAGCGACCCCCCCCCCCCCCCCCGCCGCGGGCTGACCCCGCGCGGAGGAGGAGGCCATGCTAACAGGGAGGCCGGCGGAGTCTTAAACAAGAGATATTTAAAAACAGGTAAAAGCAAGACTGCAGTCAGCAGTCACTAAATCAGAGCCTGGCGACCTCTGGTGTCCTGCAGGATGGGCGCGACCCCCGTGGGCCTGGTGGCCGCGACCCTGGCGGTGCTGCTGCTGGCTGACGTCGCCCTGGGCCAGACGTTCACCTACTCCCGGGGGTGGAAGCCGGGCGGCAAGCGGTCCCGCGTGGCGCCGCTGCCGCCGCCCCCGCCCCTGCCGCGGCCCCGCGCCGCCGCCCACGCCCCGGCCACGGCCGCCGCCTACGCCGAGGACGTCGTCCTGGACGACCCGCCCGTCAGATACTTCGTGGAGGCGCTGGGCGAGCGCTGGGTAAGTAGGGAATCCAGTGGAATTAAGTCCAGCGAGACGGGACGGACGGAGAGGTTCGCCGAGAAACCGCGGAGAGCGGCGTGCACTCTGAGCACACCTCGCCTCGTATTGCGTGTTGCGCCAGGCCCCGCTGGACGTGGCGCCCTGGCGGCCGCAGGCGCCGCCGTCCGCCCAGGACGACGAGGAGCGCTACCGACACGTCGACCAGCCCGTCCAGGGCGACCGCGAGCATGATGACCACTAGCAGCCCCACGGTCCCTCCCGGACCCAAACGTCGCAACCTACAGGACTCTGCATATCGGCGCAAGCGAGCCATGTGCGCGCCCCGCCCCGGGACAGGGCCGGCTCCAGCTCCAGCTCCAGCAGGCTCCGACTGTGGCGCGCACACGGGTGGGGCGGGGGCGGGGTGGGTCACCGGGCAGGACTTGTCGCAGAGCTACTATGGGGCCTGCTGGGCACGCTCATGGAAATATTTCTATCTCGATGATAAAATAGGCCAGGGACTCAAGTAAACGTGTTTCCTTGTCACTTCATTCAAGCATGTTTTAAAATTATTTTTCTAGGCAAGCCTTTTGTTGTCTGTTAAATACTTCAGAAATAACAGTAAGCGAAATCGCCGTTATGCACCAGTGTCCGATGAGAATTCCCGGAGAAACTCCAATAACCATGACGCGGCTCTTTCTCTCTCTCCGACTGCTGCAAGGAACCTGTCACATTGGAATCTGAGACGAAAAGTAAGAGGGACTTCCCCGGCGCGGAGCGACAGTCGAGGCCAAGCGGGGGAGAAGAGAAATGACCGCCAGCGAATCACGACGGGGTGGGGCGGGGCGGGGGTGGCCCACATGCACCCGTGCCGCCGCGGCGGCGCGGCCTCAGACACGCCCGCTACCACGTCGTGCCAACGTTTCCGACAAGAACACACCATATTTCCTTCAAGATGGAGGGGCCTTCCCGGTGAATTACGTCTGAAATAACGGAAAGTATCCTCAGGAGCTCCGCTCCCCACAACCCCTTTTGCAGGAGCGAAGCAGCGCCCCTCCTCCAGCTTAGGCTCTCCCACTGCTCAAGGCGCCCCCTATCCCCGCCCCCCCCTCCGCCCCGCGGGCCGAGAGAAGCACCGCTGCAATTTATTAAACCCTTTAATCTATTGTCTCTCAACTTGACGCTCATCAGGCCCGGCCCGGCCCGGCCCGGCCGCTCGCTTTGCGCTGCCTGCCTGCAAACTTGAGTTCGCCGTGGAGCCGCCACTCCGCCGGATTTAATGCAATCAGCTCGGCTTTCCGACGTACTAATTTGTGGATGGCGGGCGTGATGGTTATGGAGTGCGCGTCAAGACTCGGCCGGGGAATAGCTGAAAGAGAGAGAGAGAGAGAGAGAGAGAGAGAGAGAGAGAGAGAGAGAGAGAGAGAGAGAGAGAGAGAGAGAGAGAGAGAGAGAGTGGAGATGGGGGGGGGGGGGGGAACTAGCGGAAGACAGTGTTGCCCGTAAAGTGGGATTGTAAAATTCTTTAACCACCGCTAAACAGCGGCGTGCGTGCGTGCAAGCGGGCGGAGGCTGACCGCCCCCTACCTACTAGGCAACGCCTCCGCAGTAGTGTCTGCGCGTGGCCTAGCTCGCAGGGGCTGGAGACAGCGCGCGCCTGGGCGCGGCGCTCCCGGTCAGAGCAGCCGGACCAGACCGGACCGGACTAAGCTGCCAGCATGAATTTTGAAACTTTTGGCGCCTTTTTATTCAGGGCGGGGCGGGGGCCCGGGCGCGGGGCGCTGCGATACGCTCCGTGATTTGGGAAAGCTCTCGCATGGTAATGCGATTACGGGCACCTCCACCTCGCTCGCTCACCTGTCACGCCCCCTACCCTCTCCGCTCCTCTCCCCACCCCTTCCCCCTCCCCTCCCCCAAGCGCTCCACCCCGACAGCCGTTTGCGATGAAAATGTTTTAGCCCCGCTTGGAAGCAATTATTAACTCCAGCGCCCGCTAAATTGCAAAACAAAAATGTGTGTGTTCCGGGCGCCCGGGGCTCGGGGAGCGGAGGAGAGGGGAGGGGCCGGAGTTGATCTCTCACTTCCCCGCTGCTCCTCTCTGTCTCTCTCATCCGGTGCGCACTCCCTCTCCCTTTCCCAGCCTCTCGGCAGCGTGTGATAAATAATGCGCCTGCTATTTATGCAGTAAAAGCTAATTCATTTTCCTGCGCCACGCCGCCATTTTTCATGAGGAGAGGAGAAAGAGGAGAGGAGAGGAGAGGAGAGGAGAGGAGAGGAGAGGAGAGGAGAGGAGAGGAGAGGAGAGGAGAGGAGAGGAGAGGAGAGGAGAGGAGAGGCGAGGAGAGGAGAGGAGAGGAGAGGAGAGGAGAGGAGAGGAGGGAAGAGGAGAGAAGCGCCCTCTTGTGGCGGGGACTCGACCAGCCCCCCATGCCGATACTAGATACGGTGATCCTGAAGGACTCTGGCTCTACCCTTAGACCACCCTCGCGATGACTGGAGATATTGTCGCGCAGATTCCCCCTTTTCATTAAAAAGCGCGAAGTAGTTAAAGTTCCTCAGTTTTAGTAAAACGCGGCGCATTTCCCTCGTAGTTTAGGAGATTTAATTTTTTCACGCAATGTTCTAATAAAATACGGAGTTTCCTAATCGAGGAGAAAAAAACTTGTTATTGTTCGGTCTGTTTGGATTTCTCATGTAATTGCGGGCGGGCAGATTCACGGAACTCTCGGAAAGTTTCCGCGCCCGCCCGGCTGTCCGCGCCGATTGCAAGCACCTCCTGCCAGCCTCTACGTCGCTTCGGATTGGCCCGCGAGTAGGCCGGGCGTGCGGAAAGAGCGAGAGGGAGAGAGAGAGAGAGAGAAAGACAGAAAGAAGAAGGGAGAGAAGGACCCGACGCGCTGCCTGCTACGCCCCGCGGCGTAAATAGGAGCCAGTTGGGAAGGGCGCGAATTTTTCACTGTCGCTCGGCTCCTTCCGCCCGGCTTGCAGTTTTCTCCGGCGCCTCGCCTCTCCTCCCGCGCTTTGTCCTTGTCCCGCCCCGCCCCGCCCCGCCCCGCCCCTCGGCTCCACCCCCTCACTAGTGCAGGCCACTTGGCACTTGCCTCCCGCAAACACCACCAACCAGAGCGAAAATTACACGAAAGCAAAAGGCGGACGTGCGCGGGGAGGGGGGAGGGGGGGGGGAGGGGGCGCAACGCTTTGAATCAAATTAACTCTTGTTTGGTAGTTTTGGCGCGACAATGATTGAGGGCGCGGTGGTTTATTAGGACGAGTCCCGCTCCATCCGGCAGCGGTGCCACGCCCCGCCCCGCCCCGCCCCGCCCCGCCCCGCCCCGCCTCGCCCTACCCCGCTCCACCAACTGCCCCCCCGCACTATACACACACACACACACACACACACACACACACAAACAGACACGCTTCGTCGGTCCGCGACAAGTGCGCACCGCGTTGTGACGTCAGAGAGAGAATCCTCGTGTCCACATGTCCTAGATTTTAACAGTGACAAGTAAAATTAAAAAAATAAAATAGGGAGAGCGAGAGAGAGATAGGAAAAAGCCATTGCGAAATGTCTGCCTGACACGCTGCCCCCTCCCCGCAGCAGCTGATCACCGCGCTGCCGTGTTTCTGCCGTTTGACGTTACAATAATGGATGAGCTCGCCGCTGCAGAACAAGTCGACACGTTTAACGCGACGCGCGAAGCGACGCTGCGATACAGGGTGGCTCGCTCGCCCCGCGGCGGGTAGGCAGACCCGCAAAGCTCGGGCGAGGGAGGACTGCACGGCGACTAACGCGACCTCGTCACAGGACAAGAAGAGTATCGACGCTGCGATAATCGGTCGGGGTGTCGAACGTGCGAGTGTCGCGGGTCTGCCTATGTACCAGGAGAGTCAGCGACGGGCTAAGTGAGCGCGGCGGGGCGGGGCGGGGCGGGGCGGGGCGGGGCGGGGCGGGGCGGGGCGGGGCCGGGCGGGGCAGCCTGTGTGAGCGATGAAACCGGATAGGCGTGCGACATGTCGCGAACACGAGCGCGGAGCGGAGCACAGCAGACCTGTCGCAGTGTCGCGGCCCGGCCCCGGCCCGGCCTCCATGCAGCAGGGGAGCGCGGCGCGGAGGCAGGCAGGACTCGAGGGACCCCGCGCCGCCCCGCCCCGCCCCGCCCCGCGCCGCGGCCGCCGGGGCTGGGCCGGGCCGGCCTGGGAGACGGACAAAGTAAAGCTTTATGCTGTTTAATTTTTCATGCGACTCTCGCGCCCCTTTTTATTTCCGCGAAGTTGGTTAAATCACGAAAATATAAAAGAAAGTGCTGCGTTTGTAATATTAGACACTAAGCAGCCTGACGCCGCGGCAAAATGTCGCGAACGGGCGTGACAGAAAACACGCAACAGTGGCCTCAACTGCCCCATTTATGAGGCCGTAGGAGGCACCTCAAAATGCCAGGGCACCTCACAATTCCTGTGCCGGGGCGAGCCTGCGGTGGTCCTGGCAGTGCCGAGGTCACCTGCCGCTGGTGGTGCTCGCTCTGTGCACGCGCCCCGCCCCACCCCGCCCCACCCCGCCCCGTGATGTACTGCACCATACACGCCCCGCCCCGCCCCCTCTCCCTGACGTTTTCGTTCCCGTGCCGGCGGCTATGATTGTTTACGGCAATATGTGCCACTGTGACAAATATAGCCGTCCGGTCGAGAGCCGGGGAGAGAGCCGCAGATCAGAGGGTACACTCCGAAACAAAATTTTGGTACACAGTTGTAAAATACTATAAATTCTATAAATTGAAAAATTAATACCCTCTTTTTGATTTTTTTGTGGGGGGTGGGGAGGGAGGGGGTTTCTTGTTTTTGTGTAGGGGCAAGTGTGTGAATAAAAATTTAGAGGCCTACAAAAAAAGAGTGCAACCTTCACACTATACCTGGATTGCCAGGCGCGGCGAGGCGACGTTACGGCCGCTCGCTCCCGATTGACACGCCGCCGCGGGTGGAGCGTCGCATCGCGTAGCGTCGCGAGGCCGGGAATGACTGATTGATTGGAAAGCGATCGATATGCGCGAGCGTGAGCCGCGAGATGCGAGCCGGCGCGGCGCGGTCGTATCGTACAGCTCCTCAATCACTTGCTGCCGTCCGTCGCGGTGACGTAGCGTGGCGCGTAGCGTAGAGTTTGTCTGAACTTCTTCGCGACGACACCCCGCACCTCGCCCAACAAACCAGCCTATAAGCGGTGTGACGGTACCGTGCTGTGGCGGCACCCTCTGTCACTGCTGCCTCGTCACGGGCCCGTCACACAACTGCCAGCAGGGCAGCAGCACCCACGCGACATCCTGACCAACAAGCGACGCAAGTCGTTTGCGAAAAGACTCCCGAAAGATAACGTAAAATCAACCCGATGTGCGCGCCCCGCCCCCGCCCGCCCCGCCGCCACCCCTGCTCCACCACTCGACTCCCGGACACGGTTGATGATTTCCGAATACGAGTTTCATTTCAATCAGCGACACCCTCCCCTCCCCTGCCTCCCTCCCTCCCTCCAGCAGGAGCAGAGAGCCACGCACCCCAACCCCTACAACCCCCACCCCTCCCCTCCCAGCCCTGCGCGCCGCACGGTGGCCCGTATAATTGGGCTGAGGGCCTGCTCTAATAGAGCGAGGGAGGACGTGTATGAATACTCGAGCAGCGGTGCAGCTACCCCCCCCCCCCCCGCCCCTCCTTCCGCCGCGTACCCCGCATTCGTACCTCTCGCCGTACCCCTTCGTACCTCTCCGCCCCGCACCACTCTGCACCGCCACCGCTCCAAACTCCTCCCCTCCCGCAGGTGCTCACTAACAGCAAATCCTCCGGGGGGGGGGGGGGGCGTGCAGGGTACCTGTACTGTACAGACCACAGGGTACATCCCCCACGGGACCCGGGGGGGGGGAGGGGGGGGAGGTATGCAGCGCGGCAAGGATCAAAACGGCCCCGCACAACAAACGACGCGCGCGAGAGAGCACACACACACACACACACACACACACACGGTGTTGGAGGTACCAGGCGTGCCCGCCTCACTCCCCGCGCTTGCGCTACCCTGCGCCACGCCGCGCCACGCCACGCAGCGCGCCGCCGCCGCCTGGCTTGTAGCGAATGGAACGAAGCGACAGCAGGCAAAAGCCACACACAAGACATACTAAACACATTAGCGGAACAATGGCCTGTACACCGGCAGAGCGCAGGGCGGCGCGGGGCAGCGCGGGGCGGGGCGGGGAGCGGGGCGGGGAGCGGGGCGACAAACACGCGCCCCGCGCAGCCTGCAGAGCTGGGCCATGTGCTGGCCGCCGCGCCGCGCGCCGCCCCAGTGTTACCAATACAAGGCACGCGCTCACGCAGGCGTGCCAATCTCTTGAAATGAACAGGGCGGCGTGCGCGGCGTGGCGCGGTGTAGTGGCGGCGGCTGTCCTCGGCGGCGCGCGCGAAGACGATGAAAGAGACGAGGCTCAAGGGGGAGGCGGGCGGTCGGTAGCGGGGAGATCTCGGGCCCGAGAAGATGGCTCAATGATAAGGGGCGCTTCGTGGGTAAGACTGGCTGTGAGAATGAGGGTGGAATATACTGAAAATGCAAGACGGCGCGCGTGCGTACGCGTGTGATCGTTTCAGGGGAGCGCGAAAAAGTTCTAAATATCGCCGGAATACTGTGGGATATGAGGTACATAGTGGCCAGTCTCACAATCAGGTGAAGAGTTGAGTGACCGCTTTCCTTTCTTTTCTCACCTCTGGCCCAACCGACGCCTTGTTGAAACGTGAGGAGAAAGTACAGAAAGTACGCATGTATGTCATACTCCTATAACTCGCATAATAATATGAGCTCCAAAAGGAAAGCGTTCATGAAGAAACGAACACTGTCCCTCATCTAATGATGCACCGCCCACAGGCTTCGCTTCTACGATACTGTACCGGCTGCACATGTGCAGGCGGGTTGCCTACCCTCACGGGGCCGTAGCGCTCAGCGCAGAGGCGGCGACCCGCATTATCGTAAACAGTCCAATGCGCGCGTCCCGTCCGACCCTCCCAAATCAATAGGGCGCCTGATGAAGAGGGCGCGGAGTAACGCGCAATAACTTAAAAACGGACCAGCCTCCCGCGCGGTACGTGGGCTAATTGCGTTTCCTTGTTGGGGGCCGCCTGTTGGTGGGCCAGACCTGCTGCCCTGCCGGCTGCTGCAGGCCGCAGGCCGCAGGACGCACCAGCTCGTAAAACTTAATCAATCAGCAGGACGAGAACGTCTCCATCAGACAGACTCCGCGCGAGAGTCAAAAGTGGCGGCGGCGCGGAGGGTGGCGGTAGCGCGGGCGGCTGCGGCGGGGAGGGGAGAGGAGGGGGGCGGGCCGGAGAGGCCAATCAAGTACGTGCTTCATTACACCCCAGAGACGCCTCCACGCCTCGCCACGCCACGCCGCCGCGTCGGCCCGCCGGCAAATCGGCAAACAACAACAACACAACAAACCGAAAGCCACGCGGGGCGGGGCGGGCGTCACACGCGACTGCGAGGCGAGTCCATTTCATTGCGACTCTCTATACACTCGGCTCTATCCGGTGTGGTGACTGCTCCTCTCAAGCGCACAGGGGAGGGGAGGGAGGGAGGAAGGGAGGGAGGGAGGAGGGAGGGGAGGGTGCTACGCGCCGCCGCTGAGGAGCAGCGGGGCTATTGTTATCAGCATGTAAACATATTTTACAGGCCGGTGGGCGCGCGGCGCGCGAGGCGAGGCGAGGCGAGCGGAGCGCAGCGGCTCAGGCGGCAGTCAATATTTAATGCGGCATCAAGTACTGCAAACACACGGCGGCTCAAATCGACTGAAAGGAAAAGTAATTTTTCCTCGCCATCGTAGCGTGGCGGGGGACTTTTAACGGTGCGTGTCCGAAGTGGTCCACGGCGCGGTGCCCTGTCAGCAGCAGCGGCAGCAGTAGCACTTCACACCCCACCCCACTCCAACCCCCGCACCGGCGCGTCGATAAGCACTCCGGCACACTGACCGAGACAACTCTTGACCTCGCCTCTGGAAACTGGGCAATTAAAACAACCGCCCGTCGGACGGACGGACAGATAGAGAGAATCTTTCTCTGTCTCTACCGGTCTGTCTGTCGCTCGCACTGCTGCGCATAAAAAAGTCAAACTGCGAATCGCTTTTGCTGCGACGATACTTTGAAGAGCATTAAATATTGAGGGAAAGGTTGGCACCGACACGATTTTTCTCTCTTCCGTAAAAGAGGCCAACGTTTTATCATGGGTGATAGCCCGACTTTTACTGCTTGGCATCAGTATAGAGGAGAGAGAGACGTGTTAGTTCTTTCGCCTTTTTTTTTTTTTTTTTTATATTTCTGTCAAAGCATACTACTCTTCTCCATAGGGACTGACTATCCTCGCATCACAACAGAAATGGTGAACTCGGCCCGGCAGGCGCCCAGGGTGACAAGCCCGCGCGCACACACACACACACACACACACACACACACACACACACAGCGCCGCTGCCCTACTTGACGGCCGACAGATACCTCCGCGGCGCAGGCAGGGCCACTCGCGATGCACGCTGCTGCTCCGCGCAAGTCGGCGCCGCCTCCGCATAATGTGTCACGCGCCGTCACACTTCTATTACGAGTGACGGTGGTGTGACGGTGGCGGAGATAGAAGCGCCGTGAGGAGAGCCGTGAGTGGCGGGACGGGGCGGGGCTGCACCTGTCTATCGGCACACTGCTGCTCCGCTTTCAACACGTCAAACGGATCGGAGGGAACGACTCTCACTCTCCTCCTGTCGACAGTTCTTCTCCTTATAAAAAAAAAACGCCACTTCCCCCCTCTCCTTGCCGACATCACAGAGAAATCCTTGAATAAAATGGCATGTTTTAAAATGCATACTGTTCTGGTGATTTTACATCATTTCTCGTAGATCCTATACCTGGATTGCCTGTAACCCTGCCACTGCGGGCTTACCCGTCTGAAGGTGATCTGCCACCGCAGAGTCTAAGATAACGTATTTTACGCCACACCCAGCGTTGAGCTCACCGCGCAGAGACCAAAGTCCCAATGATTCGCGGGACGTTTCAAAAACACTTCACAGTCAAAATACACATCACGTCGGCCTTACAACCTCACCAACAAATAGTATTCGGCAAGATTTGTCGAAAAGCAAACGTGCAGCGAAAGATACGAGCATGCCGCTTGTCACTTTGTTCGCAATCGATTTCGGTGTCCGAGCGTGCAGCACTGGCGTGCGGAACGCCGTACCCCTCTATTACACACGGTGCCCGGGACCCGGAGGGGAGGGGGGGGGGGGAGGCTGGGGACCCATTGCAGACCAATCATCTTAATTTCGTCGCTCGTCAGTTTCCGGCAAGAAAACAGCGTCTTCCGATCGACTCCGGTGGTGCGGCGGCGGCCCGGCCCGGAGCCTGGTCTCACGTGCCTCCGCAGTGACACCCGGGCCCCGGGCCCATCCTGCCCCCTTTGCTCTCGCCACGCCGGCGAAACCGAAACAGGATGGTGTTGATTGGAGGGGGGAAATGACACCGAATTGTAGACAACTCGTCCGCCGGCCGGTCGAGGCGAGCAGGGCCTGGGCCTCGGCCAACACGCTCCCCGATAAACGTAGAAATCATCGCCTTCGTCTCCTGGCCCGCCCCCGCCCCGCACACCTCTTGCAATTTCAACGCGACATCCTGCCGTGGTCGGTGCAGAGTACGCTACGCACGCACGCACGCACGCACGGCGGCGCGGACGGGGCAGCATAACTCGTGATTATAAAGCATATAGCGTCATGATCCCCTTCCCCCCTCCCCTCCCCTCTCGATCTATCCACCGACATATGACTGCGGGGCGGGGCGGGGCGGGGCGGGGCGGGACCAGTCGGGACTGGACCGGCCGGCCGGCCGGAGAGGACTCTGCACTGCACCGGGCCGTGTAGTGGGACACCAAACAGATTAAAAGTCAATCACTCGTGCAGGATTAGTGACGCGGGGAGGGGGGGGGGGAGGGCGTGCGCCCTCCCTCCCTCCCCTCCCCGGGGACGCGGGTGGCGGGAGCGGGGGCGAGGCAGCGACAGTAAACTTTGTGACTTCATCCCGCACTGCGTTCGCATGTGATGCCGAGGGTCGTGGGGTGGGGTATGGGAGGCTGGGGGGTGAACGATGGTGATAAAGACGTCGATGGTGAGCTGGCGGAGGGAGGCGTGCGTGGGACATGCCGCATCGGAGCGGTGTTGTTGTATTTGTCGCATAACGCGCTTCATTCGGGGAAGGCTATAAAGAGTTCGTGGCGATGGAGGCAGTTTTAGGACGGGGTATGTGTTCCAGAGTCGGACAGTCAGCTTCTTGAACCCCACCTTGATGGTCACCCAGCTGCTCCTCGCCCCGGTCTGCAGGGAACCCCAGAGGAGCCATACCCCAGGCAGGTACATGTGTCGCTGGTGGGCGAGAGAAAGAGTGAATGGCGATGGGTGTGTGTGTGTGTAGGTGCGGGCCACGCCGTAAAGGCATTGATTTGCACGACTCTATCAGGCGCCCCTCGCCTCTCGCTCGGTTGCATTAAATATTCGGGCAATTCCCATCAACTCCCCGGGCGCCGATGAACGCGCGTGCGCACACGGCAAAAACGCGCCGAGTGGCGGGGCGTGGCGGGGCGTGGCGGGGCGGGGCGGGGCGGGGCGGGGCGGGGCGTGGCGGGGCGTGGCGGGGCGGGGCGGGGCGGGGCGGGGCGGGGCGGGTGGCGCCAGCAGCAGGGCAGAGCAGGCAAGTGGTAGCGAAACAGATGGGGGGCGCGCCGCGCGGAGGGCGCGGAGGGGATAGGAGAGGGGCGGAGGGACGGAAGGGCGAGTAAAGAGGCGAAATCTCTGGGAAACGGTTTCCTTTCCCAAGCAGATCCCTTTCCTCCCCCGCGCCGCGCCGCGCCTCTCCTCGCCTCCCAGTGCGGCGGCGTGGTCTTTGGGGAGCCGAGCCCGAGCGGCGGGGACCGGGGCGGGGGCGGGGGAGGCCGACAATGACAGCTCTCGGAGCGGGACGGGGCGAGCTGGAACGGGGTAGATAGTGTGGAGCCTGTGGGGTAGTGTGGGGCCGTTAGGGGTAGGTGTAGTTCTGCGTCGACCTGGAGGACCCGGAGGCCCGGCCCGACACTCAGTGGACGAGGAGTAGCCTGGAGAGGAGGCGCTGGAGAAAACAAAGGACCGAGCGGGAAAGAGGAGGAAAAGATGAAATTGGCCGATTGCCGGAGAATGGGGAAGAGAGGGGGAGAGGACCGACAGCTCCCCCGGGATTTTCATTCTATAAGCTGTTACTGTTATCATATTAGGGACGTCTGGATATTCTCAGCGGGCGTGTGTGTAGACACAAGCACCGTGGATCGGGAACGCCCCGCCACGGCCCGCCCCACCCCACCCTACCACGCAACACCGCGCCCCTGCTCCGCCCCGCCCCGCCCGTTCGACCAAACTCCCTTTCAATTGAATTAGCCCACTCGCGAAGCCCAGCCCAGCCCCGCCCCGCCCCGCCCCGCCCCGCGGCAGAGGGAGTGGCCCCGCCGGGCTGGCTTTTGTGTTTGGGGCCGCGATGTAAAAATACACGCACGGGAATGTTCGGACTACGGCAAGCGGGGCGCACCAATTGTAGAGGGAAAAAAAATTGGGGGAATTAAAAAATGCAGTAATCCTAAGATAAAGTCGCAGTTATAGCCAACATTCTCTTGTCGCTTGAATCTCCCCAATGTTCCCCGGCTTGTTGTGCACGCTTGCGGGGTGGGGTGGGGTGGGGTGGGGTGGGGTGGGGTGGGGTGGGGTGGGGTGGGGTGGCCACTGACTGCCCACTGACGGGCCGTTTGAAACCTTACTCATGCAATCACTTTGGTCGAGTTATTTATTTATATACGCGCACAGGTCTTTCTCATGAAGCGGCGACCTCGTGCGGAAAAGAGGCGCCGAGGGTGTGCGCGAAGGAGAGAGAGAGAGGGAGAGAGGGAGAGAGAGAGAGAGAGAGAGGGAGAGAGAGAGGGAGAGAGAGAGAGAGAGAGAGAGAGAGAGAGAGAGAGAGAGGAGAGAGAGAGGGGGGGGGAGAGAGAGAGCGGTATCGCTCGCCATTCCCACCCCGCCCGCCCCTGGGGACATCTCCGCACCACCCCCGCCCCGCCCGCAGCCGCACACTGCCGCGCTAGCGCGTGTGAACTCAATGTATATGACTCGATTATTGTTTTATGCTGCATGGCAGCCGGGCCGCGGGCCCGGGCTAGTGCCGTACGCGGGGGGCAATCCCAAATGAACCCGCCCTGATTGGGGCCCGGTACAACCCCGGCCCGGCCCGGCCCGGCCCGGCGCCGATGGCCCGCGTTACAGCCGACCGGTAACGCGTGTCCCATTACGTCACGCTGAAAAGTTTGAGCACCGTTTATACCAATCAGAATCAGAGCCCCAGATAAGGTATCCGACATGCCGTTTGGCGCCAAACAGTCAAGAAACTTGGTCGCCACTGTAATGAAAATATACTGTCCAAAACCGCTCAGTATCAATTTATTTAAAAAGAAAATATCTGCAGACAAAGTAATGCGTTTGCATTAAGAGAACATTCACGGCAGGCGACACGTGGCGTGTGAGAGAGTGTTTAGCCCAGTGCGGCGGGCGCAAGGCACATCGTCTTGGGTCCCTTAATCACCCGCAAGGAGGAGAAGAAGGCTTGCGGCGCGGTGGGGGAGCTGACGGAGCTGACAGCCTCATTAAATACCGATAAGTCAACTAGTAGTCCGGTGCGGGCCGGGCCGGGCCGTGGGTGGAGGGGGCCGGGCCGGGCGGGGTGCGGATCCCCCGCCGCGCCCCGCGCCCAGCGCCGCCGGCGTCGACAGGACCCACTATAACGTCTTAAAGAGGGGACGTGTTTTCGTCAAAAGACACGTCCGAGATAGCGGGAGAGTTCATTTCTCATGCTGCCGCAAACGGCCTGGTGTGTGCGTGTGTGTGTGTGAGTGTGGGACACAACAGTCCCCGCGTACGGCCCGCCCGGCGCGGCGCCTCCGCCCGGCCCCGGTCCCAGAGCTTCCGGCGGCGCCGGGGCGGGGCGGGGCGGGGCGGGGCGGGGCAGGACTCGCTCCATTAATTGCTATCCCTGTTGGGTCGGCCTCGGGGACCGCCGGCGGCGGCGGCGCGGTGCGGCGGGGCACAACGTGCCGAGCGTAGCGCCTCCAGCCGCCTCCGGAGGCATCGAGCATCGGAAATGCAATACAGGGCGCCAAAAACGCGAGGTTGCACACACTACCATACTCGACCAGACACCGCCGTACGCTGTAAGAGGGAGGATGGGGGGGGGGGCGTCGCCTCGTCGAGTCGATGGGGCAATTGATACGGTTGTTTGTCTGCGGGTCGGGCCGGGCCGGGCCGGGCCGGGCCGACAAAGGTGTTCGGCGCCACACTTCGACCCGCCCCCTCCCATTCACAAAAGGAGAGCCCCTTTGTTTACTCTGCTGTGCGAGGTTTTCAAAGTTATTCAGCCCAGTTCGCATGCAGCAAATATACCACTAATTGCTATAATTGTCGACGTTTTCTAACGTTACATCAGTAAAATAGAACAAATCTGCGCGGCGTTCTTTGAAAAAAATCCAGCTTATGTACTTTTAGTTAATTTCTAATTCAGATTCAGGTTTCGGCGAGCCGCGGCACAAGGTAAACGCAGGTTGAGCTCAGCTTAGCACGGTTTGCTTAGCGGGCGTCCACCTCGTTCAAAGGACTCCCTCCCCCCCCCTCTCCTCCCTTATTTCGCGACACCCAGAGGCGGCATCCCGGACACACTACTTTGTTTCTGAGGCACACAACATCTCTCAGGGCGGGCGCCGCTGCGGGGCGTGGCGAGGCGTGGCGGCCCGGAGGAGGGTCTTGTAGCCGGGCGGGCGGGGCGCAGCTAATGAGACGCTAACTGCCCCGTGCTCTTTAGTTTGTTCACCCTGCCGCCGCCCCGCCCCGCCCTGCCCGGCCCGCACCCTGCGCCGTCCAGCACAGAGCAGGAGGCCGCGCTGTCGTGCCCGGGTCAGGTCGGACCGCTACCGGGCGGGGCGCTACCGATACCACGGCTGGCCAATGCAAAAGGCTATGGGAACTTTTCGCCTTTCCTCCCCCGCCCCGCGCGCGTCGCGTGGATCACGGAATGCGCTTTTTAACAAGCGAGTCTCGCCTCCGAGGTGAGCCCAGCCCAGCCCCGGCCGCAACAATCATCATCGACGAAGCATCCGCGGCTGACGTCTTCTTCACGACCGGCGTGGAGCACGTCATCACGGAGGCTACAATTTTTGGCACGCAACGGTGGCGGCGGCGGGGCAGGGTAGGAGGCGTGCACCGGACGGGGCGGGGCGAGGCGGGGCGGGGCGGGGCGGGGCAGGGTAGGAGGCGTGCACCGGACGGGGCGGGGCGGGGCCGCCGGCACGGCACGGCACACACCGGTCAGGGAGGTCCTTTAGGTCCTGGGTACAGTACAGTAGTCGCGGCGCGTCGCTGTCCTGTCCTCACTGCCACCCCCGCGCCACCGGGACCACCGGGGCCCTCGGCCTCTCCGCGCACGCGCGTTCTGGCCAGGAGGAGGGCGCCGTCCTCGTCTTCCGTTACTAGGCGGTCCGACCCGGCCCGGGCCCGGGCCCACTTCCGACAAAATGTCTTTGTAATCTGTTGCCTGCCTGCTCGTCTCGACTCCACTGGTCCCCGTCAGCCTCGCTTCTCACGCCGAGCCCCCCGCCCCGCCCCGCCCCGCCCTCCAGCTGGGTGTCCTGACACAACCTCAACCTCCCCGTCAACTATGTGTGCGAATATCGGCGAGGACTACTACCCCCGACTACTACAGCCACCAGAGTGACCGACCTGTTCAGTTACCTACGTTACCGTTTCAGTGCAACACAAACTACGCGGCGCAGCACCGACGTCAACCGTGGTTCCTTGTCCAGTTCCACCGCAAAGCAGTTTTTAATGGCACTACTTGTCCAATGGTATTTCGGAGCTTGCTTACCGTAGTTCCTGAGCCGGAGCCGATTACGATCTCGTTGTGGTGGCGCGGGGCGTGGCGTGCGGCGTGCGGCGCTGGCAGACGGGACGGGGCGGGGCGGGGCGGGGCGGGAGTCGAGTGTCAGCCCAGCCCGGCCGGTCCCCGCGCTGACGAGGTGGGTGGCGCATGACGTCACCCGGCTCATTACCGGGGTCTCCTGTCATCAGCGGCCGGCCGCCGACACCGCGCGGCGCGGCGCGGCACCCGCACCCGCGGCACTCGCCCAGGGCCCGGGGCCCGGGGCCCGGGGCCCCCGAGGGCCGCGCACCACGGCGAAACAGAACTGACACTAACCTGCGCGCGCGCTGACCATACCGCTCGGACCCGACGGAGCTGAAATAAACTATTGTAGAGGAAAGTTGGAGGGGTGTACCTAATGAATATGAGGATTGATATCATCCGCGAGAGCCAGGGGCGTCGGAAGTGTCGTTTGGTAGGGAGTGCTGACCAGAGCCCTGCACCGGGCGGGCATGGGTGCCGACGCTCGCCCAGTTGCTGGCTCGGCTGTGTTGTCGCGCCCGCCCGGTACTCCGCCCGCCCGGTGCCCGCCCGGCTGGGAAGTGGGCATGAACTGGGCATCTGGACGCCTAGTTAGCAGATGCCCAGTTGCGTTCGGCTAATCTTCGGCGACAGTCGTCGCCGCATGCGAGGTTCGACTCGGCTCATCTCGAGCGCTGTGGAGGGGGCCGCCAACTGGCCGCTACCTACCCCACCTCACTCCAATGCCCAGCTCGCCCGCCCGGTGCAGGGCTCTGGTGCTGACTCAGGGGCGTCAACTCGTCTACCTTTCCAAAAAGGCAGTCGCTGTGCTTTTTTGCAGTTGCCCGAGTCACAAGGACGGTATAGCTGGTAAAAACAATTAGTCCACTGAAAACAAATTAAGCGGAGCACCCCTTATATTTTTATTTTAGGGGGTGCTCAGCGCACCCGGAGGTGGGGGTGTCTGTGTCGCTCTCCGCGGCGCCGCTGACGGTCGACTGCGGTGGAGTGGGGTGTTCTCTCTCCAGCCCCTCTGGTACCTGGTACCGCTGCCAGCCCCGCGCAGTCTGTTCAGCTAACTCCTGGTCGGGTCGGGTAGCAGGAGCAGGGGTTGCCGTGGCACTACACGAGAGTGGTGTTGGTCGGCGTGGCGACTAGCCGGCCGACTGGTCGTTACTCTGACAGTTTCTGCCGCCAAGTAAGCGTCTGCCACCAGCAATCAAGCCACCACTTCATCAGGGCTGTCAACGACCGGCTAACCCCACCGCCGCGCTGCTGGTCTGGCTGCCCCACCCCCTGCGCCTGCCCTGCCCGGCCGGGCCCCAGTAGCTGCTGCTGCTGCTGCGATGGCCACTCACCACTCTAGCGCTCAGCAAGCTCCTGAATTATTTCCGCGCTTATGAGGAGAATCTGGTTTTCCCGTTCAGGCGCGCTGGAGCTGGAGAGGCACGTTGCTCTCATCGCCTGTTCTGCTCGCCTCGCCACGCCGTGGCGTTCCGGTGAACCGTTGTTGGCAAGTCAATGGATAGTATCAGTTAAGAAAACAAAACAAAAACAGAAACCGAAACAAAGTTATTGGTTTTCTATTCAAAGGCTTCTGTATTTCGTGAATATCGATATGTATACTTTCGAAGTATGTACAAATTTGTAAGATAATTAATAGCATGTACAATCAAAAAGTGGTACTTAGGCTATAACTAAAAGGAGATCAATAATTTTTATGTACACAATAAAATCACTGACTCAATTAATACAAAAATGTACAGGTATATTCAACATTTTAAAAGCTAAAACAAAACAATTTTTATAATCAAGATTTAAACATTAAATGAAAAACTTCTGTAAAAATCATAGTTGACTATTTTGTCATATTGCACATTCTAATTTCCATACTCGTAGTATGTTTGGAAGCTCTAGTACATACACAGGCTTTACTGAGAAACAATAATACGGCGTGTTAAACTCATTGACACCCTCTCTCTGTACTAATCAATCTTACATCAACAATTTGCTTGGTGAAATTACTTATTAAAGCTGATTGAAGGATTGAAATTAAGAAAACTTTCCTAAGTAGATAATATTTGGTCAACTTCGTTCCGAAATAGGAGGTTTCGTCCTCTCCCGTACTAAATCCCCTTTCACGGTTTTACACGGGCTGCCCAGCCAATCGCGGCCTTCGTGTGGCCTGCAAGGACCATACCATATGCATATGGTCACATGCGACCATACCAGGAAACGCGTACGGGGCGATTAGAAGAATCAACGGCAAACTACCCGCCGCGGTTCCGGCCACGGCGATGGCGCGTTCTCTGATGTCCAACGCGCCTGGCCGTGGCCGTGGTCGGGTGTCGTATGGTCCCGGGGCGACCGGCCGCGGCAGCCCGCGCTGCAGAGACAGGAAGACGATTCCCTTCCGTCTCCATCGGACTAGATCCGATCACCCCGCCCCGCCGCGCAACCCGAGCCTCGGCGACGGCGTTGTGCCATTGAAAGCGGAAAGCTTGAAAACATTCACTTTTTTTTACCTAAACAAAAATACTTGTCCATATCACGGAAATATCACTTGGTTACGACGGTCGACGACGCGCTGCGCCGCGCCGACCTTAGCAGATGGGCGACGCTATGGGCGTGTGGTACGGCTGGTGGGTGGCGGGGGCGGGCGGCGGCTCGCTGGGGCTGCGACCCCGCAGCGGGGGCGGCGGGGGCGGGCCCACGCCGGCCCAGGGCTGCAGGTTCTGCAGCGCGCTCAGGGCGCCCGCGCCCGGGGGCGGCTGCGGCGGGCTGCCCGGGGGCGGCGGGGGCGGGCCCGGCGCCGGGTGGTCGCCGTTGAGGGCGGCGCCGGCCCTGCTGTCGGCGGGGAGGTGGTGCGGCGGCGGGACCGGCCGCTCGAACATGCCCTTGCTCAGCGCCTCGGCCTGCAGCGACATCATGAGCCGGTTGGCCGCCTGCCGCTCCGCCTCGCGCTCCTCCGCGGTCTGCCTCCTGGAACACGGGCAAAAGCACGGCGTTAGCATGGAGAAGAGCACCGGGACCGGGAGTCGCAGGTTTGTCTACGTTATTCGACCGCACGCCACGGCGGCATGGCTCCTTGCATAAGGCAGACCCGCCCCGCCCCGCCCCGCCCCGCCCCGCCCCGCCCCGCCCCGCCCGTCACCCGTACGGCGTCTACTGCTCCCTGCATATTCGCGTTCTGTCACTGTGGAGGCACAAGGGTAACACTGAGGGGGGCGTTGACCCGGCGCGGCGGGGGTCATGCCGTGCGCGCCACGCCGCCCCGCGGGCCCGCCTCCGGCCCCGCCCCTGCCCCCGCCGGCGGGCCGCTGCTGGGGCGGGACGGAGCCGTCACACGACATCGCGCAAGGCAGATTCATACTTCTGGAAAAGGGGATGAAGTTGTCAGCGCCATTGGGGCGAGGCCGGGGGCGCTCTGGTCTGGTGTGGCAGCGCCGAGGCGGTGCGGCGGTGCGGTGGCACTCGCCTGCTGACACTGACACATCCCGGCCTGCACGGCGGGGCGGGGCGGGGCCGGGCGGGGCGGGCGTGCCCAAAGGGTTCGCACAACACTTGTCGAAGCTCTCTGCACCCTCCCGCTGCAGTCTGAGGGGCGGGGCGGGGCGGGGCGGGGTGAGGGGGCCCAGACATAAAAAATAGATGGCAGAGTGCACTTGCCGCCTCGCGGTGCGTCGCGCCCCGTGCAGCGCAGATAGACTCGGGCGGTAACCGCGCCGATGGCCGTGATTCGACGTGCAATCCATTACACGTTCGGCCCCGGGCCGGGCCCGCCCGGGCCACCCCAGCGACCACCGGCTCCCCCCACCCCCGCCACCCACCCTGCTGCCCCGTGGTCAGCCCGCCCCACCCCACCCCACCCCCTCCCGCCCCGCCACGCCCCGGACCGTCCGCCGGTGGCAAAAGCTGACGAAATTTTTAAAGTCCACCACCCTGCATTATGGATGCGAGACACAGCTACGTCGTTCTCCGCCCTCAAAAATTCACGACTCCTGTTTGGGTCCGACGTACTGTGGGTTCCGCCCGCCGGTGGTGGTGGTGGTGGTGGCCCCTTCGCAGCCTCCTCCGCCCCGCCCCGCTCCGCCCCGCCACCGAACGACCCCTCTACAGCAGCCAGCGCCCCATGGTGGTCGTGGGGTGCTTGCCCTTCGGGGGGCGGGGCGGGGCGGGGGAGTGATCAGATTCATTTACTCGCACTACACCTGTGCTGTTTGGTGACGGCGAGGAGGGCGGGCCGGCGTGCGGCACGGGGAGGGGGGGGGGGGGGAGGGGGGGGGGAGGGGGAAAGAAAATGGGAGGGAGGGAGAATGGAAAGGGGAGAGGGGGTCACTAACGATATGGTTCTAGGCAAGGCTCGCAGCTCCACGCTCGCAGCTAGTGCGGGTGGGGCGGGGCGGGGCACACCCTGCCCATTTAAGTTGGTTGTTAGATACGCCACATGAGCGGGTGTCGTTGTCGTTGCGGCTGAGCGAGAGGGTTTTGGGGGGAAGGAGGGGGGGGGTGGGGGAGAAAGGGCGATGGCAGATGCCTGATACACATCATATACCCAAAACGGGCACAACGAGTCACGAAAGCAGAAATAAGATAAAAATAGCATCATTAAAACATCATCAATCAGAATGGTATCGCTGTCTAAGGACAATTATTTTGACTGGCACCGGACATAATATTGTAACTGACAAATCACGTATGGAGTAAACAACTGGCTACAAAATGTAACTAGCCCAGTAACTAGAAGTGTTTTGTTACTGCACAACATATTGCATCTGAGCTAGTTGCACACAGATGTCCGATGCCACTTATAATAATTGTCCTTAAAGCGTGCAATATTATTCTGCCTAATGTTGCCTTTGCGTTCTGTTCCTGCTGTCGGTAGGACCTATCACAGCCCTTGTTTTCTTCCTTGTTTCCGCTGATTCGAAATAGAGTAAACCCAAACCGCGATACCGGACTGCCGCGCCCGCCCCGCGCCGCCCCTGGCCCGGACGCCCTCTGTAACCGCACTCAGTTCCATTGTCGTAACCACAAACAGCTTGTAACGAGGCACGGTAGGGGAGGCCGAGCCAGCCGGGCTGACGCAGCGAGCAGACCCGGCCCGGCCCGGCCCGGGGGGCCTAGCCGCCTAGCCTCACCCAGGGCCTCGCCCCGCCCCGCCCCGCCCCGCCGCGCCCCGCACCGTGTCCAACCCCTGCAGCTAAGTCCACGGCAATTACTGTAATAGGGTTTCGCTCCCCTCCTCCTTCTCCTCTTCCTCTTAGAGCCAGTTTACCCTCCACCCATTTCTTTCCCTCCCCCTCTCCTCCCCGGCCGCCCGCCGCCCCGGCCGCCCCTTCCTTCCCTATACCCGTCATCTTCATGGCGTACATCGCCGTTGTTCCTCCGCGTTAGCCGATTCATTTTTTCCCTCGGACCGCCGCCGCCGCACTTAATTGCAGTTTAAGGGTGTTTCGGCCCGCCCGGCCCGCCCGGCCCTCCCCGCCAGACGCCCGGTGTGTACTTACGCGAGGAGGATAGAGAAAGGGCACAAAAACAATATAATGACAAGTGGAACAGGAAACGAGTTGGCAGCAGAATGATGACGGAATTACCAACCGCCCGCGGGGAAAGAAATGTAAAAGGCGGGAAGCCGACCGCTAGCTGACTATCCACAAGCCATAGCTGCACTCTATGTCTCAGGAATTAATTATTGTAAATCTATGGTTGAAATTGATATGCACGTCGAAGATGGATCCCATCAAGTTACTTTTTGTGCATAGAAACGTATACATAGCATTCACGCCCCTGGTTATTGATGGTGCATTCGTGAAAAATGAAGGGAGAGAGGTGGGAAACACGCGCTCTGCCCGCACCGCACCGCGCTGCCCGGGCCGGACTGTGTGTTTGTGTGACATTTGACTCGAAGCCATCACAGGCAGGCTGGCAGCGGACCCGCTCGCTCCCGCTGCGGCGCAAACACAACGCAGTGGGCGGAGAAGGAGAAGGAGAAGGAGGAGGAGGAGAGGGGGAGTGGCGCGGCCGCTGGGTGGGTGGGGGGCGGGCGGGCCAGCCCAGCGCCGCGGCGGAGGGGGGGGACTCACAAAATGGCGCCGCCGACGGCGTCGTCAGCAGGCGGTGTGCGGCCGTTCTGTCTCACCCGGCGCGGGCAGTCAGTGGCGGAGCCAAGAATCAACGACAGCATTCGTGAGAGAGAGAGAGAGAGAGAGAGAGAGAGAGAGAGAGAGAGAGAGAGAGAGAGAGAGAGAGAGAGAGAGAGAGAGAAGTAGAGACGACATGGGAGTTCCCTTTTTGTCGCCGTATCTCTGCTGCCCCAGTGGCCAGGCCAGGGTGGTGCCCCTGCCCCGGAGGATCGAGGGCGTAAGTGCACACGGCCGCCAGCGGAGCGGCTCGGCTTAAAGGCAAACAGCCGCAAAGTGCTGTTCCGCCCGCGGTTTCCATGGCAACCAAACCACCCCTGTGGCGTGGAGGTGGCGACCGCAGAGGCTCAGGCTGCAGAAACACGAGGCGGTACGGTTGGCGGCGGGTGGCGCGCTACAGCCCCCCGGCTCCTTTCCTCCGGCGCCGCGACGCTTAAAGTGCCATTTACTTAACTCGCGCCTCGTGCTCCCGCCCCGCCCCGCCCCGCGCCCCTTCCCTCCATTAGGCCCTAACGATAACGCAGCCGAGGTCCTGAACGCCCTGCCTGCCAGGGGGAGACTGCGCTGTGTGCGCCTCCTCATATCTCGTCGTTACGTGCGTTATGCACGCCCCCCTGCGTGTCTCGCGGTCGTCCCGCGGCCACCCCTGTGTAAAGACACCCCTGTGCTGTGTGACTGCGTGTGGCTCTTCGATAGGAAACCCTCAGGGCCTCCTTCCGCCGCGCCGCGCAACGTCAACAAAACCGCGCACACGACACCTCTGAAAACTCGGCGGACAAACGCCGCAAAGCAATACCAAAAATATTTCTTTACCATTATTGCTACTACGGGTAAGTTTTTTTTCCTTTTTTCTTTGCGATTACATGAGTACAATCTTGTACAACAGCTGTCGTGCCGGTCGGGTGGGGCGGGGTCGGGTCGGACGCGCCAGTTGGTGCGGCGGCGCGGGACGGCGTGGCGCGGGTGCCGGGGGTACCGTAGGGTACCACCACCCTCCCCCCAGCACGCCGGGCCGGGCGGCGCATAGGGTGGGGCGCCAGCCAATGGCGGCGGCGCCCATCACCTGGCGCTGCGGGGCGGGGCGGGGCGGGGCGGGGCGGGGAGGTCGGAACGCCCCGAGGTGGCCGCGGATTAATTTGTCCCTCGTATAATGGGCAGGCGCGGAGAACACCAGACCAGAGTGAGATTACGTCGGGGCTGTAGTAGTTCTTTATCGCGACAACACATCTTCGCCTGGGCTTCACTCTGAGAGGTAATTTAATCACAATTCGATCCCGCGGGCCGGGCCGGGCCGGCCGTGGAGCTGAAGGCTGGCGTCACGGCCCGCCCGGCCCCGCGCCGCGCCGCGCAGCACGAGGCAGGCGGGCAGGCGTCGCTGCGGGGAGGAAATGAGCGCGAACGGCTGCCGAGTAATGATACGAATCTGGGCGAGAATAATGGCGTGCTTTGCATGGGAACGCGGTGCTGCGCGCTGCGGGCAGGACCGGAGGGAGGGCGCTTCATTATGCATACACGCCTATGGAGGACGCCGCCACCGCTCTCTATCCCGTCCCGCTCCTTACCTCCACTTTGTTCTCCGGTTCTGGAACCACGTCTTGACCTGGGCGTCCGTCATCTTGAGCGTCTTGGCCAGCGACGCCCGCTCCGCCGACGCGAGGTACTTCTGCCGGTGGAAGCGCTTCTCCAGCTCGGCGATCTGCAGCCGCGTGAAGGACGTCCGCGGCTTCTTCCTCTTGGGCGGCGTCCGGTTCTGGTACGGGTGGCCTATCCGCCTCGTCATCGGGAAGGTGGCTGCGGGCACACAGAGCACAACGGCGCCGGTCAGAGCGGGGCTGGGGTGGCAAGAAGGGAGGGACGCTGCAATTTTCATTAGCGGAAAGTCGCAAAAGTGTACGTATAGGTCCATTCACAAACTTGCTATTAGAATTGTGTGACATCCATAGAAAATTGCCGTGCTTTACAGGTGGGCTTTAGGCATCAGGTGGAGGGAAACACAAACCATATCGCGTACAGTACGCCAAAAAATAAAATCGCCCCACGACGGCTCTGAAAATAATTTCAGCTGTGGCTGATTTACCGGAGGGTGACGCATGACGTGGGGCTTATATCGTCACGCCAGCCCGCCCCCTCCCATAACATAACATAACGCGCCCCATTCGAGCGTTCAATCGGGACAGCAGAGGAATGCCCGGCGCAGCGGCCCACTTCCTGTCACCTGGAGTGAGTGCTGGAGCCTGCTGGAGCTGGAGCCCGCCTGGCCCGGCCCGGCCCGGTCCTGCGCCGCGCTGCTGGCTGGCAATGGGCGGCGATATTTGACCGCAGACGGGCCGAGCCCGGACCAAGATGGACGCCGTCTGGTTCACCTGGACCAGACCGCAAAAGTGGGCGCGCGATCAGGCTGCGTCAGCCGGGCTGCGATCGTAATCACGACGCCTTTCCAGGATCCACCTGCGTTTTCGTCGTTTCCTTGTTCTCTTTCCCCCCCCCCCCCCCCCCTTTTCCTTTCATACCTCCTCTCCTTTGCCAGTTTACGAAAGTCGTTTATTTTTTTCTCCTCCTTGCGCCGTGGTCTCGTGTCGTTTTATAGCTTTCATTATTCCGGGTGTTGGGGCTATTTCTTTTTCTCACGTGCAAATTACACTAGTTTAGTGAGTCGCGGGGCTACAGCGTAAACGTCGTCTTTTTCCCTTGCACATGCTCCAACTACATACAGTATTTAGAAACTCGTAGTCGGTGCAAGTAATAGCTTCCTGTCCGTTAATTTTTTTAAAAAAAAAGCAAAAACACCATAGTTTTCCGTTTAAAATATTCCTCTTCCTGACACACCATTCCGTACTTCAAGTAACTGAAATCCTCCCCCATTCGAAAAGTTAAAGAAGAAAAAAAAACTGAACATGCCTCGTCAAAACGAATTTCATTTAGCGCGTCTTCAAAACGACGACGTATCGATATAATAAAAGAAACACGAGAAATAAGAAACAACGAAAACGAATAGCCGGCGGGGCGGGGCGGGGCGGCGGGCTGGGCCGGGGCTTTGTGATTGCTGCGTGTTCCTTTCATTTTCAGAGCACATCTCCGCGGCTAAGCGGCCCCATGGCCGTCATTTAAGATAATAGGGGAAAAAAGAAGCAAGATGGCGTCCTGGCCGGGCCGCACGAGAACGTATAAACACGGTTCGGATAACAACGCCTCAACGAAATTTTCGTCAAGATTAATATCGCTTTCTGTACGTGTGAGCGGTGCGGGCCGGGCCGGGTGGGTTGGGATCGCCCCCCCCACCCCCCCACCCCCAGGCACACTCACAAAATAAGTGTGTGTGAGAGAGAGGGAGAGGCAAGACACCTTATCAAAAAAATTCAGCACATGCCCAATTATTATCCTGCGACGAATGGTAAACGGCATTTAATTCCAACGAACAAAACAGAGCTGGAATACGTTACTTACTAACTATGCTGCGACTTTTAACAGTACCATTCGTTTAACTGATCTCAGCGGCTCGGGCCGTATTACAATGTGGCCCAGGACCCCGCGCCGCCCTCCCCCCCGCCCCGCCGCGGGAATTGAAGTTTCGGCGTCGAGGAAAAGGAAAGAGGAGAGAGTTGGAGCGGGGTGGGAGGGGCGACAATAAAAGGCACGGCGAAATGAAAACTGAAAAACCGGAGCAATTCGGCGGCTTGGCTTGGAGAGCGCGGAGCTTATTTTTGTTGAAGAGCCCAGACAACCCTGATGGTTAAAGTTTAACGGGCCCCAGCGCCCCGCCCCGCCCCGCCCCGCCGCAGCTGCTTGCCTCCAAGCTCCGCCCCACCGCACTCGGTGTTTGATTTAAATAAGAGAACGACTTCGGAAACTCACCGCCGCCCCCTTTTTCCCATTCATTTGTTTTTGTTCTTTATTTCCCTGCGGCGGTAAAGGTCGGCGGGGTTTGGCAGCCTTCAGGGCGTCATGATGGCGAAGGGGGTTCAATTAATGCCGTACAAATTCCAAAATAGAGACCGCGATTGGCAGGGCGGTCAAGTAAAATCACCGCATTTCCCCCCAAAAGGCGAGGTAATTTGCGTACGCCCCCCGCCCCGCCGCGCAGTCCTGAGGGGGTGGCCGGCGCCGGGCGGGCAGGGTCACAGTGCGCCGCCCCGGCCCGGCCCGGCCAGGCGCCTCAACCGTTTATAATAAAGGGGTGCGGAAGGGCCTTCGGCTCGCCACGAGGTGACTGGCTGATCGCGTGTGGCGCCCACATTCACCAGGAGCCATCAACTGTATGGCGGGGCGGGGCGGGGCGGGGCGGGGCGGGGCGGGGCGGCCGACGAGCGACACCAGGGGGTTATTTGTCCGTCCCGCACCCCGCCCCGCCCCGCCACGGGCAGCCTAAGCGCGCGCACTCACGATGAAAAGCTGTGGATAGTATGCGCCGGCACGGCCATGGCGGCGGCCCGCTTAAAGATTGGCCAGAAAGGGCGTTCCCTCCCTCCCCAGGGGCGGGGCGGGGCGGGGCGGGGCGGGGCGGGGTGAGGGGCTGCGCTCCGCGTCGTCACGCCCGTGACGGCAGCACCGCCCGCCGCACCAGCCCAGCACGCCCACCATGGCGGCGCAGCACACCATCAGCTTAATAGATCGACTACACTGGTGAGCTATTGGCATTGGCTGCCTCCGCTCGGCTCGTCACACACACACACACACACACACACACACACACACACACACACACACACACACACACACACACACACACACACACACACACACACACACCCACACACACACACACACACACACACGCTAAAGGCGCGTGTCCCCATAATGACAGAAGCGGAAGGGAAGGCTGGGCTGACTCAGAAATCAATTTCCCGCATGTCCCCGGGGCCGGGCCGGGCCGGGCAGGCCCGCAGGTCGCTCGGTGGGCTCCAATAAGAAACGCCACACGCACGTTATTACCGTAATGCGAGGCCGTGTTTCGCTGTTTTTGCCGGCGCGTAACTACTGTAACGACTCTTTAATATGTCCTGCTAAAGTAATGATATTGTGGCAAATGCGCATTTGTAGTTACATGTAACTATATTGAGGGACTGCGCGGTGGTGTCTCGGAGCACTACCATCCTCCGCCACCATCGCGCGCACAGCGTTTGGAAGGGGCACTACTGCAGTGAGCTGATAAAGAGCTACACAGCCGGCTGCTAAAAGGCTAATACCGCTCAAGTGCCGCGGCGCTCCGCCCGTTTGTAACTTCCCGCCGCCGCTGTTGACGCGGGACGCGGGGCTACGGTCAGCGGGGCGGGGGGATCACGCGGAAGATGAGACCAAGATGAGGCTCTTCTCGGGCAGGGCGGGGCGGGGCGGGGCGGGGCGCGCCGGAGCGTGCCGCCTCCCGACATGCATAATCAAGAGCCCGCTTGTGCATTTTTAAAGAAGACAGACAACGGATCATCAAAGCGCCGGGGAAACAGTCAGCAGCGAGGCACCGCCGCGAGAGAGGGAGGGAGGGAGGGGAGCGGAGGGCGCGCGGGGGTGGGAGAGTGAGAGAGAGAGAGAGAGAGAGAGAGAGAGAGAGAGAGAGAGAGAGAGTGAGAGAGAGAGAGAGAGAGAGAGAAGATGCAACAACAGAGCCAAGCGGAGAACGGCTATCGATCCATCACAGCTGCTCGCAATATTTCACTGCGTTTTCATCTTGCCGCGGTCTGTCCTCGCCATTTCTCGCACCCACCACCGCCACACCGAGCACGGATGGCGACAGAGAGGGAGGAGAGAGGAAACACGCCCTCTTTTTATCTTATTTTCTTACCCCATTTTGTTGTCCTCTTTTTCCGCAAACGTTAGCAATAAAAAGAACGACCAAGTGCATGACGTCAAAACTGTCCCTTGCGTGAGCACGGCCCATCACAGGTGACGTATACAGCCAGCTCATGCGTCAACTTTACGATTACTCGTCCATATCGCTGCCAAAAAAAAATTTCACTCAAACAGCGCGATTCGAGATAAAACTCTCTTTCTTATCGCGTTCCACGAACCAACTTTGTGCTTGCACAGCTCGTGCAGGCTTAGTTCCCCGGCGCGAAAGCCAAAGCGGGGAACGGGGAGAGGGGGGGTGGGGGAGGCTTCAGCATTTAAAACGAGGTCCACGCGCCTATCCAAACGGGGCCGGAAGTGGTTAGATGCTAATGCGCTCGCTGCCATAGTAACGCGCGGCGGGCGGGGCGGCGGCCCGGCCGACAGGTAGCGCTGGCGAGCTGCATCCGGCTCCGGCTGGCCCGGAGCGGCACGGCGTAGGCTGCGGGCCAGCGACCGCTCACGCATAGGGGGGGGGGGGGGGAGGAGGGCATGCAATAGGCAAGAGAGATGGAGAGAGCGAGAGAGCGTATAATTACTCTGGCGTTGGAACAGCGGCAATGCAACATGTCATTAGGACCGGCCATGGCTCATTATTCGCCTTAAACTCGAGCGGCCATCTTTTCCGTCAGCCGCCCCCCTCCACTCCGCCCCCCTTTCTGGCCGTAGTTGACTCCGTATTAATCACCAGCCAGTCGCCATCATGCCGCGGAACAGCTCGGTCTGCCCGGCCCGGCCCGGCCGGGCGCCCGCACCACGACACAGGAATATTTGATGTGTTTAGCGCCGGAAAGTTTTACATCGAGTTTCCCCTTTATAATAATTTAGTGTTCCGAATAGGATTCTGTAAAATTCATCGGACTCGCAGGGCAGCTTGCAATGTCAAATGTCCAATGTAGAAATAAAAGACGCGCGTTCAGAATTTTTTTCCGGAATAAAATATTTGTATAAAAATAAAATATCTGTACCGGCCAGTTCCGGCAAGAGAGGTGAGCTATTAGGAAGAATGGGCTGGCTCACATACACAGAGAAAAAAAGAAACGGAAGGGGGGGGGGGGAGGGGGGGGGCGAGGCAAGATTAGTCCCTCCCCTTCATTCCCCAACTCCCCTAGAGGGCCGGACGAGACGGGCACCGGGCCCGGACAGACATACCGCAACCCAGTAAGGTAAAAATGTATCAACGTACTTGTCGAAATGCCGTCTTCGGATAACCGGAATTCTGCCAACAGAAGAGAAAATCGGTCAGGCACTTGTGCGGGTCACAAACTGATGGTGCGAGAGGGGCAAACACCGGAGGAGTTTCTCTGCAGGGATCCATCATCTACGACGCGGCAGACGGCAGGTTGGCGAGTCTTTTTTACTGCGAGGAAAAGTTGGGAGTAAAAGCAAAAGTCTCTTGGTGGCAACTTTGGCGGTCCCCTTTGCAGGAGCTAGAGTTGTTAAAGCCGCCACCCTGCGCTGGCCTGCACCCCCTGCACCGCTATATCGCTATGAGCGATGCGGCGAGCAGCGGCGGCAGCGGCGGCTTCTTCTCAAATCACTCGACGCCGCGCCCGCCCCGCCCCGCCCCGCCGGCCGCACCGCCACCAGAAGGGGCGCGATAGCTCGTCCATAAAGTTCAATAAAACTGCCTAGAAAAGTGTGCAAAGTGGATGTGACGCGACGCGACGAGCCGCTCCCCTCCGCCCCGCCCCGCCCCGCCCCGCGTGACAGCGCCGCGCCGCGCCGTGCCGCTGTGCTGCAGGCAGCGCCATATGGCCCCCTGGCAGGGTAGGCCGCGCCGCTAGACAGCTCAGCGCTGCGGGTCTGCCCGCCCCCAGGCGCTCCGCTCTGGCGCGGCGCGGCGCGGTGGTGGGACACCAGGGGCGGGGCGGGCCGGGGTTGGGCTTTCAACCGCACCATCGCCGTCGAGAAACAAACGGGCGAGCTGAGTTCGGCGGACAATTGAAGCAAGAACGAGGGGGAAACAACTCAGAATTTTGGTGTACAAATGTCGTGAATTTTTGTGAATTTTTGTGAATTTTTATTGATTTTTTGTGAATTTTTGTGAATTTTTGCTTGAATTCTTGTGAATTTTCGTGAATTTTTGTGAATTTTTATGAATTTTTGTGAATTTTTATGAATTTTTGTGAAATTTTTATGAATTTTTTGAATTTTTCTGAATTTTTCTGAATTTTTTTGAATTTCTCTGAATTTTTCTGAATTACTAGGTGTACAAAAATTTTAAAGTTGTTTCCCCCTCGAGCAAGAATAAGCGTTTCACATCCCCACTGACTGCCGGACGGACACGGCGGAGATGACGAATCCAGCAGGTTTCCCAGCAGCAACTCTCTAAAACATCGTGTTTCTTTTAACTCATTATTCCTGGAAATCTGGACTTGATCGTTTTTACCGCGCGTGGCCGGGCCGGGTGCGCTCGTCAGACACGCGGTGGCTCCTGACGCCATGATGCGACCTCAGGGCGACGTCAGGTCGTGGTGGGAGGCGCAGCTCAGCACGGCAGTACGGGGGGTGGCCCGCGGGGAGGCCCACCCCGCCCCGCCCCGCCCCATACACCGCAGCGGAGCCACTTAGGAATATTGAGTGTGTTGAGCCGAGCCCAGGGCCAGGCCAGGCCTAGGGGGTGGCCCCCACTGGGGCACGTGGCCCGCGGGGCGGGGCGGAGCGGGGCCCCACTGCGGCCCGGGTGTCAAAAGCAGAGCGCTGGTTGTGATTGGGGACCGATATTGGGCCGGGCAAGCCCATCAATAACCTTTTTTAAAAAAATAAACAAATCAGAAATTGACTTTCCTGGAAGATACAATAGTGGTAAAGAGTGTAATTTTTGTTTAAACTAACCATTGTCACAAGAACAAAAGAACATCGGGAAAATGTTTGAAGGAAATGTTACATGCCAGGTGTCTGCCGCTCTTTAGGCCTGATTCGCGGGCCGGATTGGGGTTCGTTGGCCCGCAAGGGTGGAATGCGCGTACAATTAACCCTGCTGCAGGGGGGATGATTTACCGCACCATCCCTTTCTGCCCCTCACCGCCCCGCCCGGGCCCGGCCCGCCAGGCCCACCGCGCGAGGTCGGACCTCTTGCCCCTCTAAAGTGGGCGAGCAGGAGGTAAGCCCGCCCCGGGGCGGCTTACAAAACACACTCTGCGAGTTAAAAGGGCCGAGGAGAGGAAGGGAAGCATCAGGATTTTATCCAAACTCGCCCCCAGAGGGCCGTGCTGGTGCTGCTGCTGCGCTGCGGGGCCTCCGCCCGGCCCGGCCACCTGAACGGCAGTCAATAGGAGGGGCGGGGCGGGGCGGTGGGGTGCACGATGATAGATTGGGTGGCTCACCGCGGGTGACGTGCGCGCACGCGTGCGGTAGGGGGCGGGGCGGGGGCGGGGCGCGGCGGGGGTGGGGCGGGCCGGGGCGGGGGCAGCGCTCTGCCGACCGACCGCTTCCACGAGGCCATCACATAAACGACAGGTCTCCCTTTGTTTTTGTTTTTATACATATATACGTGCCTGTAAAGCCCCTCCATATTTTTTTTTGAGCGGTCTTTTTTAAACACTCTTTGTACAAATACGACTAATGCCACGCAATGCGGAAACGGCGGGGATTCGCAATAATGTGATTGCATTGAAATCGGGCCAACTGCTTTTAAATTCGGACTGCCCTATGTTTTTTTCCCTCTCTCCTCGTTCGCGTTTGAGATACGCCCACTTCACGTGAGCTATTCTCGCCTTCTCAATCACGTGTTGTACAGGGGGAGAGGGGGCGGCTCGCCCCGCCCCGCCCCGCCTCCAGGGAGCGAACATCGTCGGCCACCCCCGATTTATTGCGGTTTTCAACTCAAGATGTCAATCGGGAGGGTGGCTCCATTTATAACGCTAAGGCTCGTCTATCTGTCTGTCTGCCTGCCCGGGTGTCTGTCCTGTCCGCCCGCCCGCGAGGCCCCCGCCCGCACGCCGGTAGGTGATGGATCGAGCCCCATCAGCTGCGACGTCCGTGGCCGCCTGTCCTGTCCTATACCCCGCCGCCCCGCCCCGGCCCGGCCCCGCGCGGCAATCGCACGGAAAGGTTTGTAATTCGATTTACACTTTGATAAATACTGCGCTTGGAGCCTCCGCACCGATTCCCTATACTCCAGCAGGTCTGCTGGGAGCCGCGGGGCGTCGCGGCGCCCAGCAGGCCAGCAGGACGCGCGGTCACCTCTTCCTGTTGGCCGCCCCCGGCCCGGCCCGCCTGCTGTTTGAGTTAGGACGGGCTGCGATTAATGCCTCAGCGTGATCATCGCCGCGCTAATGAAGCGAGGTAAGGCCGGGGGCGGGCCGGGGGCGGGCCGGCCCGAGGAGCGATATTACTTATCCGCCCCCGAGCGGCCCGCCCCCGGCCCGCCCCCGCGCGCACCGCAAGGGCACTTAGCAGGGATGGGGGTGCCTGGCCCGGCCTGGCTGCACACGGCACGAGCACGGGGCGGCGCGGCGATCTCCTCTCGGAAGGAAAGCGGCTTCCTTTTGTGGTCGCTGGCGCGAAACAGTTTCAACCGAAACAGCGCGGGGGAATGCGCCACAATGCCTACAAGATATTAAACAGGTTTTCATCTTGATTTTTTGTTAAGAATATAGATGCCACATTTCCTTGAATAACCGGGGTGTCTCGGCGGGCCGAGCGAGTCGCGGCAGAGAGGGGTATAGGGTGGGGCTGCTGCACGCCACAGATTAGCTAAAGTTGGCTTGATCTTTTAAGGGGTGGGAGTTAGAGAGGGGGGAGGAGGAGGGGAGGGGGGCGACAGCTCTGACAATTAAATAGGAATGGACTGGGGAGCGGGGGGTGGGGGGTGGAGTGTTTCTTCTTGAAAGCACGACGCTGGCTCTCGAGATGGTTTGGCGGCAGGGCGGGGCGGGGCGGGGCGGGGCGGGGCGGCACAGCTAGGCGGGGGTCGCTGCTGCTGTTCGCTTTAGCGCTGCATAATGTACGAGCCAGGCGACGAGATAATAAAGGGAGAAGAGAGACGCTTGCCCCGTCCCGTCCCGTCCGCTTACAGCGATTACGAATTAAGCGGCTGCTAGCGGCCCGGCCCGGGCCCTCTGGCGGCGGGGGACGGAAACTGGGCCACCGTCCCGCCCCGTCCCGCCCCGTCCGAGCTCACGGGGCTCATCTTGTTACATTTTGTCGCGGGTATTATCCTAGTCACTCGGTACCAAGACGGCAGAAATCCCTTCCTCCTCTACTAATGCGCTTGGCCATTGACTACAGCCAATCGCTAACCTGCTCTTTCCCTGTCCAGCTTTCCCCTCTTCTTTGTCTGTTTTTTGATTGGCCATTAATTCATTTTATTTCATTATTTGTCGCTCCATAGCGAGCCAGTTGCCCACGCCCCCTTCTCCGTGTGTCAATAACGCCGCAGTAGGGAAAGAGAGCGAGAGAGAGAGAGAAGAACACTCAGGAATTATTCACAGTCTCGATATAGTGACAGGCGAATGAAAAAGCGGCCTACGCCAAATATATAAAAAGTAATTCCGGCGCGCGGGTGATCGCTTGTGCGGCGCGGCCCGGCCCTCTGTGTGGCCGTGCGAGGGGCGGTACCACTCCGCCCCGCCCCCACCCCGCCCCCTCCCCGCCCCCGCGGGCCCGCGAGCGCCACCGCGCCGCCCCCACTCCCAGCTCCCCCCTCCCTCCCGCCCCTCACCCCGCCTCTTCCCACTTCTACATTATTGCCTCTGAATATTTAAAAGGCGTTTCAAAAAGGTGAATTGGCGGCGTCAGAGCGCGAGGCTAGTGGCGCGGGGAGGCGGGGTGGGGTGGGGCGCGGCGGGGTGGGGTGGGGCGGGGCTTGAACTGGGGCTAGTCGGGGCCATTCGTCACTTTTTATGCGGGATGATCTGACCATCGGGTCGGAGAGCGGGGAGAGGGGAGGGGTTCGGGAAAAGGGTGGGGGGCGAGCTGCACACCGCGCCCACAAACAGTAACGGTGGGGGCCATTCTACACACCCCGCCCCGCCCCGCCCCGCCCCGCCGCGCGCACTGCTGGGGCGGCTCGCCTTTTGGGCTTGAGCCGCGACCATAAATAGCGAGGCCCTGCATGCCGCGAGTAATTCGCTGTTTTATATGCACGCCTTTCACCCTCCCTCCCTCCCTCCCCTCGGCCGTACACCCGGTAGCAGCCCAGCCCCGCCCCGCCCCGCCCCGCCCCCAGCGCCCTCTAACATTACCACCATCGCAACGACCTCTCAAGTCATATCGTACATCGTCCCCTGCCAGGCGCGGTGGCGTCGCCTGTGCGGAGCGGAGCGGAGCGGTCTCCGCCCCGTCCTACATTTTCTTGATGGTTTTCTGCACATGGAACACACACACGTCCTGGCCCCATGCCACCTCCTGCTACACTCTCTCCACCTCCCCCTTCTCCCTCTCTCTCTTCTCTCTCTCTCTCTCTCTCTCTCTCTTCTCTCTCTCTCTCTCTCTCTCTCTCTGGCTCCCGCTCCCAAAAAGACTCCTTCCCCGCCCGCCGCGGGCACGGCGACGTGAGAGGTCCCGGGAGCCTGCTTGTCCCCGTGGCCCGTGTTGCGCGCCCCTCACAACCATAATATTGCTGTCTCGACTAAGATTATTATACAATGGCTGACTCTGGGCTGACTATAAGATGGCTGCTACCATTTTCCGCGTTTTCCTGGGTCGCTGTCGCCTGGCGAAGCAGACTGCCGTTGTCATGTATTGCGATGTTCAAAATTGATCGGTGAAAAAAAAAAAGAAAACCACAATCCGCTTACATGCTTCCGCGCTTGCGTTACTGAGAAATTCGCAGAGCCCGCGCGGTTTCCACTTTTTCCAAGGATGCAGTATTCATCGCCTCTATGAAAAATGTACACACGAACAAAGTAATGGAGAGAGCTCGAGAAATGTAGAGATTACAGGGGGGAGGGGGAGGTCAGGGGAGGGGGGGGGGGGGTAGAGGCTGCTCGGCCTGGCGTCATTTACAAACGGACAAGCGCGGGTTGCCGTCCGGAAAGCCTTTCCTTGTCCGACGCGGGCGACAAGACGCCCTGCCGGCCTGGCGGGCGGGCGGACAGACAGACAGACAGACCGACAGACAGGAGGCCGAGCGGGCGGCACCTCCAGGTCCTCCAGGTCCGCGCCACGCCACGCCACGCCGGTACCCGCCTCATACCTCACCCACCGGGCCCAGCAATCACAACACGGAAAAACAAAAAAGGAAACAAGGAGTAAAGTAAGAGCGAATAAAACGATGGATGGATCGCCCGCTCAAACTTTTTAGCGAAGCGGAAATGAAACTCTGCCGAACAGGGCCGGGCGCGAGGGCAGGGTACAGTACAGCGACGTGATTGCAGAAGTCAAAAGGCGCTCTACAGAGGCGGCACGGTAGCAGAGCAGGGCGGAGTGGAGGCCGGAGCGGGGGGAGTGGCCTCCAAAAAGCGCGACTCAATAACTATCCAATTTGAAATAAGAGCCCGGCGGTGCGGCTAGGCCTAGGGCCCCTGCTCCGCCCGGCCCAGCCACGTGGTCGTTATACATCGGCTGCACGGCTACCTTACGCCGCGAGCGCCATATCCATCGTGTATCAAGGACTGTTGGGGGCAATTTATAAGGAAAAGGATGAGCAGCAAGACCTTGGGGAGCCGAGTATATATAAGGTCCAGAGCCGACCGCGAACGACTGACTGACCGCCTCCCACCACCGCTCTGCCTTCTGCTCGCGGCTATATGCAACGATAATCGCCTCGACTCAAACACATGTCACGTCCAAACTCGCCCTAGAAGTCCAAGTAGTGAATCTCGCTCACGAGCAGGTGATTGATTTGAGACTTTGGGAATGCGCCGCATAGAAGTCGCAATCTTCGTGATAAAAATAAATACTTTGTGAATGTATAGGTTCACGCTCTGAAACCGGACCGCCGTATACACCTGGCGGTAGCGCCCCTCCCCACCCCCTCCCACCTCACCCTTTGGCGGCCGCGCCGAGCTCTCCACCGGGAGCAAGACAATAATTCCAGCGATAGCGCTACCGGGCTGGGAGCCGGGCCCGGAGCAGGGAGCAGCGAGCAGGCCGGTAGCGTGCACAGCCGTGTGGTGATGGTCATGAGGATGATGGTGGTGGTGCCTGCGAGCTGCAGCAGCAGCCGGGGCCCGGGCCAAAGCGAGCATAACCGTCCGTCACTGAGACACGGGCAACGGGCAGCGCCCCGGCACCGGCACCGCACCGGCAAGGCATTGTGTCGCGCAGCGCCGCTGTCGGTGTGGTCCGGCGGCACCTCTGTGCTGTGGGCGCCAGGCTGCGGCGCGATGTAAGGGCCGCCCCGCCCCGCCCCGCCCCGCCCCGCCCCGCCCCGCCCCGCCCCGCCCCGCCCCGCCCCCTCAGCGCCATTCAGCCTGTGTGTGTGTGCGACTCGGTGAGCTCTGGTCGAGGTCGGGTCGAGTCGCACAGGTGCACCGGAGCAGCAGCCAGTCAGTCTGTTTCCCGTGCGGGGGCGCGCCTTAGGGTCGGGGCTGAGGCGGGGCGGGGCGGGGCGGGGCGGGGCGGGGCGCGCAGGGGCGGGGCGCGCAGGGGCGGGGCGCGCAGGGGCGGGGCGACCCCGATACGAACAGTTGGCGCCGCGAGCGATGAAGACATCACACTGACTGCGGTATGGTATGGTACGCCGCGCCACGCCGCGCCACGCCTCGCGGGCAAACAGATCGATTTGTTTCCAGGTCAGAATGTAGTGCTCACCTCACCTCACCTCACCGCCGCGCCGCACCGCTGCAGGCGCTGCACGCGGCAGATGGTAACCTCCAAGGCTGCAGAGCAGCGGCAACTGCCTGCCTCGGAACTCACTCATACCCACCGGACCCAACGTTCCCGCCTACATCCGATCTCGTCACAATAAGACCAGAGTAGAAAAGTTCTGTGGCGTCGCACACTCCTGACAGTCAGCAGGGCCACTGAAGCAGCAGGGAAGCAGCAGTAAAGACTGTCTTAATTGCGTCGTGCAAGCGCGGGGTGGGGCGGGGCGGGGCGGGGCGGGGCGGGGCGGGGCGGGGCGGGCTTTTTTGGCGGTGGGTGCGTGACGGGCTTGGCCTACCCAAACCGCGGCCACACTGCCCCGGGTGGGGCCCCCGTCGCCCCCGGCGCCCCCCTGCCCTGCGCCCCCGGCCGCGAGTCCTCCTAGCTCCACGGGCCCTTCCCCGCGCACCGCCGCGCCGCACCGCCGCGTCTTTGGACGTGACATTGGCCTTGAGGCAGCCCGGGGCGACCCCTGCGGTCGCGCTGCAGGCATGGCGCCCCGCGCCCCGCGCCCCGCGCCCGGCTGCTCACGGAGCTGGGGAGTCGACTGGCGTCAATTACAAGTGCATGCGCCATCCAAACACTTGCTGGAAAGTCGGTTTTCTCGTTACTTTTAATCCGAAGTAAAGTGAAAAGTAATTATAGGTAATATAATCACACCCGACAAAACGGCTTTTCTCGTTTCACAAGCGCACTCGTACGAGCAAGATTCTTAATCATTTCTCCAGACTTGAATCTTACAGAGTAAGGATCTGACTGCACCGTCTGCTGGTGCACCATCACACGACTACCCGAAACACAAACCGTTTCCGCTATACCCTCACATCGTTTTTCTTTTGCGCAGTCGGAAACAAACGCGCCGAATCTCATCTCTCAAGGTCGAGGTGGGGCTGGGCTGGGCCCCGGTCGTTGTCAGGACGTTGCTACCCTCCCCCCCCTCAGTCCCCTGGGCCGTGCCTTACAGTGCCCGACCGCCGCCGCCGCCGCTGCCGGAGCCAAGTCGAGAGTCGTCGGACTGCGAGACCTTCAATTACTTTGTTGGGGATAAAGCTGAGGAGCCGAAAGTGACTCCGGCCGGCCCGGCGAGAGGAAGAAGGGCGTGCTGCGGGAGTGGAGGGGGGAGGGGGGGGGGGCGTGCGGACACGACTGTGAGCCGCCGTCTTGGGCGACCACAACACTCCACTCGGGATTCATTTGACGGTCTAGCGCTGCCGAATGTCTTTAGGGCCGGTGGGCTCCCCGCCAGGCGCCAGGGCCCGCCAGGGTCAGAGGAAAGCGGTTACGCTGCATATTATCGACGCACTCTCAAGTGTTTCAGGAGCGCCAAACAGAAGAATACATTTCTTTCAGATTAATACATAAAAAAAACAAGTACATTATCGACTTCAAAATGTTTTAAAATTGGGTTTATTTCACCAAGCCTATAGCGGCAATACGAATATATGTGAGTAAATACTTTCAAAATCTGAAGAAAAAAAAATCGTATTTGACTTAATAAAGCTGGGCAGCACTAGGGACGCGTCGAGGAGGATGTAACCTCGGCGGAGAAGGCGGCAGAGCCTCGCTCGGCTGGCGCTGCAGGCTAGAGCTGCGGTTAAAGTCTTTTGGCACACTGACTCAGTGCCACGCCGGCGCCAGGCGCCAGGCGGCCCGGGCCTCGCGGCCACAATTATCAAACGGATAAGTACCGCGCGGACTTCGCAGCTCGAAAGGCGCACATGTGGGAAACAGAGGCGACTGTTATGGAAATGACGCGAGGCGAGCGCTACTCTGTAACGCACGGAACTTGCGGCCAGTCAGTCAGCTCGCGCACACCTCAGTCAGCTACGCGGAATTCCTCTTTTATAACAACGTAATTATGCGCAATTTGTTCTCGCTCGTTTTTTTTTTCTTATTCTGGGCGGCTTTACAGCGCGCTGCTGCTCCCCGCCCGCGGCCGCCGCCCCGCGCCAAGATGGCGGCCGCTCAGCGCATGCGTGTTCCGTCAATCATGGGCGCGGCCGGCGAGAAGGGCGTGGCGGAGAATGGAGCTGGAAGCAGCTGGCTACCAGAGTGGGCTCTCCGGCCCGGGGGGCTCGCACAAGCACAAATAAGACATCGCGCGAATCTCAACGCCGTTTGGCGTAAGCTCTCAATTTCCTGAGAAGGAGAAATCTGGCGGGTCCTAGTGGGGGTGGGGTAACCTATGAATATTTTTACGCACCTTTGCAAACTCTAAGGAAAAAGACTATCATTTAAGATTTTCTTTTTCCATTCCATACAAGTTGAATCCAAACCCTGAGCAATCCATTCTCGGCGCGCATATCGGCCGCGACCTTCGCGCACCGACGCCAAGGGCCTAGCTGCGCAGACCAGACCGCGCTGAGCACGTGTGTGTGCGGCTCTGCGCATGCGCAGTCCAGTCCGTCCCAACCTACTCCACTACTACTGCAGATTACGAGTAACGGGCCTGCTCATTCATTCGTCCATGAATGAATAGACAAATGGAAGGCGACCGATATGCGAATGAATGATCCTACGGGGCGGGGCGGGCACACGCCACGCACGCCACGCTCCCTGTCGTGTCGCTGATGGGAGATGAATGATGCTGCTGCTGCCGGCCGGGCGGCTCGCCTGCAGCAGACGCTCTGGTGGTCCAGACGCGATGACTCAGTCTGGCTGCTGCTGCTGCCGCTGCTGCTACGGCTCAATCAGGGAGATGGGATCCCAACAGCCCAGCTCAGCTCAGCACGCCGCCGCACTGATACATACAGGCGTAATGGCACGAGCCAGACTACATGATGCGAGCCGCAGCAACGCGGAGCGCAGCGCGCGCTCAAATAGTTTACCGCGGGACGGGACGCGATGTGTGCGCGCGCGGGGGAGGGGAGGGGTGTAAATACTCGTGATGGGAGCTCTGAGGCTTTCGCGACGCGAAGCGCTGCTGCGGAGTATCGTGTCCACTTATCCGGGCTGAAATGAGTCGGTACTACAAGCAGGATGATCTGTACGCGAATAATCATGAGCGATTATAAAAGATGACGGCGCTAGAGAAGGGAAATACTCGCGTACAGTGCACAGTTCCGAATCCATTTCCAAGCATCTGTCTCTCTCTAACACACACATACATACATAGTTACACACGTACACTCACACACTCACATCGGGCAACACTCTTGGGTCTTAAACATAGTAATTGCAACGCTCCGGGCGTGATGGCGATTTCTGGAAAAGGGTTTCGCTATGCCCGCTCTTCCGAGGCGTGGCGCGGCGTGGCGGTCGTAAAGGGCTCGGGGGCCGATTCATTCGGAAGGAAGCGCCTCTGGGCGAAACGTGAAAGGATCTCGTCATCGACAGCGAATCTATGAGTCAACAAACTTCCCAATAAATACCATCCCGACTCCAGTTTTGCCTCTTTATGTAGTCGGCTTCCGCATGGAATGACTTTCTATGGAACAGTTTGGCTTCGCGAAACCACTTCCTTAGAACAGCGGCCACCGGCAACACGAAACAAGGGGCACGGAAAAAGGGGGCCTCGCGGTCGTATTTTACTGCTCACAGTTTAAAAAAGAAAAGGCGCAACTTTGTCGAGCATCCCATTCATTCGGGTTTGAGAAAGGTCCGAGAAGGTGCCAATGGATCTGTTGTACCTCAGCCCCATCCCCCCCTCCTCCCCCCCCCCCCTCTCTCTCTCTCTCTCTCTCTCTCTCTCTCTCTCTCTCTCTCACGTAGGCCCCTTTCAATCATTTATCGCCGGCCTGTCCCGGCGGCATTTCACGCGGTGCAATCGGGTCGCTCGTAAAAGAGGGTTGAAAGGCGGCCTGCTGGCTTGACGACGGCTCGAGCGGCTGGCCAAATGTTGGCCTGTTGGACTTTGAGCCGGCGCGGCGGGGCGGGGCGGGGCGGGGCGGGGCGGGGCGGGGCGGGGCGGAGCGGGGCGGGGCGGGCCGAAAGCGGCACACGGCGGTGCGCGTACTGCAGGGCGCGAGCGCGAGCGAATCGCTTCTGCTGAGAGCTCACCTGCCGGCGTTCCGGAGAAAAGCCATCCCAAGATATGTAGCAATGACTGTGTTTAGGGAACAGAGCTCGCAGGCGGGGCCGGGGCGGGGCCACTTCCCCTGTGGCTCTGCTGCCCCGGCCCCGGCCCCGGCCTAGGTGCAGCGTAACGGCCTCTACCTGTGACTTTCTCGGTCTCCGCCTCTGTCCACATCCACACTAATACACACAAAAATTCTTAAAGTCCTTCCTTCTGTTTACCCCTTTTTCTCTTTTCTTCGACACTTCGATTTATGGCAAAAAAGAGCGAGAGGCCGGGCACATACTCACTTCGCTCAGTCACTCATTCACACACACACACATTCACTCACAACATACAGATCTCAACAAAACGTACACCGAGGGATCGACAGCGAGCCATTTCGAGAGGAGTCCCCTCCCCTCCCCTTCCCTTCCCTTCTCCCCCAGGCCGGCCCGGCCCCGGCCGTGGCATCCCTACATGCAGAGCGTTGCTCAACGGCGCACGATCGGACAAATCGACACGGCAATTGACTCGGCGTGCAGCGCGAAAGGTTATGCCGCCATTTTGGGCACGCTTCGTGGAAATGAGCCGTCTTTCGCCGCGCTGATCCATCTGCATCGACTGCGAGAGGGATGCCCTACCCTGCCCCGCCTCGACTGCAGACCGCTCCTATTACCTGACATGGAAAAATCCACCCGTAAACTATTTTTATCACAATTTGTACTACTTTCCTAAATGTCAGCAAAAGGTTGAAATTGTTTAAAACTTTTTTTCTATTACGTTTTGGCGCAGTCACGCGGCGGCTCGCCGCGTATAAAGCGGAAATCGAAGAAGCTAAAAGGGCGTTTATCGCCATTGCTCAGGAAGGCTACAGCAGCAGACGTGGTGGTCTACGCGCTCCGCTCGTATGAGGCGATTGTTTCGGCCTTCACACCTAATCGCCTGCAGCAGCGCGCCGCAGAGTGGCCGGCAAGGGCCGCCGACAGTACAAGCGGCCATCTATCTATCTATCTATCTATCTATCTATCTATCTATCTATCTATCTATCTATCTATCTATCTATCTATCCATCCATCCATCCATCCATCCATCCATCCATCCATCCATCCATCCATCCATCTATCCATCCATCCATCCATGCATCCATCACTCCTCTTCCTCCACGAGCCCCTTACTCGGGAACGCCCTCCCCTTCCCTCCCCACAAGGACGCATGCGGTCAGCTGAGGTGCGTACGGCCAGCGCGCGCGTCCGATTGCTGCTGACATGAGCGACGCATATCAACCCTATCACCCGACAAAAACGACGCGCGCGTAGCATACCTTACGAACGTGAGCGGTTATCTGTCGCGTCTACAAAAGACCTCTGCGCAGCGCAGCGCCGGTATCGCCCCGCGCCCGCGCCTTCCAGGGCGCAGTGACTGTATAACTCTTGTGGCTCGTTTGTGAGGGAAAGGAGGAAAAAAAAAGCGGCGTTTCGCTCTACTTGGCGTTTCACAACAAAGTAAAACCCATTGGCGACGGGGTGGGGCGGGGGAGAGGGGAAGCCGTAATGCGAGGCTCGTTCAAAAATAATCGCTCAGCCGCTGATAGCGTGCGCGGCGGGGTGCGGCGGCCTGCCGAGCGCCGCGCGCGCTCACCATAACACAACCATTTGCCGAGCATTCGCTTAGCTGCTGTTGGCTGGAATGTCCGGTAAAAAGGACCTTTTTTTTCCCTTCCACTACCTCCCCCCCCCCCCCTCTCTCTCTCGACCAAGGCGACCGCTGCAATACGCCATATCGCGGTGACGCGAAATTGCTTTTGAAGACCTGAAAACACCGCGCCTTTACGCGCCAATGTCGTCCCGCCTCGCGAGCGGACTTATGGGCAATTGAAAACTCCATGAAGTGGAAGCCATTGGAGGAGGAGGAGGAGAGGGGGCCCAACCACGAGGCTCTTGAAGCTAGAAGAGTTTCCATTTTTTTATGCACCTCGTTCCGGGAAACCCCCTTCACTTCTTGCCGTATACTTTGGCCCCTACTGCGCACGCCCGTCCCTCATGTCGACCAAGAAGCGAGGGGTGTGGCGGGGCGGGGTGTGGAGGGCTGTGGCGGGGCGGGGTGGGGCGGGCGGGGTGGGACGAGGCGTGGCGGCCAGGCCAGGGGTGTTGGCGCCGCACCCGCGGCTTGCCTTTGGCTCGCTCGTCTGCCATGCGGTTGGGTGACGCGCCGGGCCGGGCCGGGGTGCCATGAGCCAGCCGGTGTGACTCACCCGCCTAGTAATTGCATTCTGTAGGCAAAGCGCCTGCTGCGGCGGGGCGGGGCGGGGCGGGGCGGGGCGGGGCGGACGAGGTATGGTATGACTAAGTGGTCGGAAATGTTCAAACGGCGCGCGCCGGGCCGGGCCGGGCCGGGCGGATCCGCGTGACAGCGATTAAGACCCTCCCGGCATGGGCGGTTCGTCTCGTCTCTCTCTCTGCTTATCCTTCCTCCCTAATTGAAGAGACAGGAGTCTGTCAGCTCACGGCGCCGCACCCCGCCCCGCCCCGCCCCGCCCCGCCCCGCCCGGGCCCAGCCGAGATAAGAAGAGGGAACCGGTCGCGGCGCCACCGCCGGGTCCGCACCGTCGTCGTGCGGAGGTGAAAGGATACAGCAGGAGCCGCTTAGGGCGAGGCGCTACAGTCACATCCACAGCAGCACGAGTACGTGGAGACCAGACTCACCTGAGAGGCGCTCCTTGACGACCTGCGAGGCGAAGGCGGCGGCGGACCTCTGCAGCGAGGCGGGGTCGAAGGCGGCGGCGGCCAGCCAGGGGAAGGGGGCGGCCAGCGCGGGCTGCACGCCGCCGCCCGAGCCCGCGGCGCCCGCGCCCAGCGGCCCGGGACCTGCGCACCGAGAGAAAGGTCAGCGTTCAGCACACTATTAAAAGCTTACGGTGATTTTCACTGTAAGCTACGGTGAACCCTGCAGCACTGTAGCTTACGGTGAATTTTCACCGTAAGCCACGGTCAATGTCACTGTAAGCTACGGTGAATCCGGGCGAATTACCGTAGCTTACAGTGGCATTGCCCGTAGCTTACGGTGAAAATTCACCGTAAGCTACAGTGCTGCAGGGTTCGCCGTAGCTTACAGTGAAAATCACCGTAAGCTTTTTACAGTGCATCGAGCAGCGCGCCAGGCTGCACTGCACAGTCACATGGAAGAGCACGTTATGACGACCCAAAAATTGTCTTCTTGATTCAAGATGCCTTCAAGTTTTTAGTTTAAGAAACGTAACTTAGATGAAATGCGCCTCTTGAGATGATCTCAAGATGATCCTAAAACTTAAAGAACACTGAAAAATTCAAAACGTAGTTTCCTGGGTGAACGCGTAACTCCAGTGTACACCAAACTGTCCATACAACCCTCGAAAAGCGCACCAAATCTGTGAGTGTTGGGTATTCGACGAGCCCCTGTCCGCCAGTGTCCATGCAGCCCCGCTGCGCTGGCCGGAAGCCCTCTGCCTCTGCTCGACGCGTGCGCCGTGGAGTCGTGCATCCGGGCCGCGTGTACTGCATGTTTCTGCTACAGCTGGCCTGGCAGGTCTCGCTCCCGACCCGACCCGCGCCAGGCCAAGACGAACGGCCCACGGCCGGGCTGGGCCGAGGGGACGGATTTATCGCAGTACTCCTGACAGTAACTCCACCTCACCTCGCCCCGCCCCGCCCCGCCCCGCCACGCACACGAGAGCGCGCGTGCGTTCAAATCTCCTTTCTCTACTAAGGCGGATCGATAACAGTTTCGATCATATCCATACTGAAATTCATTCATTGATATTATTTTTCTCATAGTCGCAGCAAGTGATACACGAAATTTACGGGTTGCAGGGACACCCCCGCACGCGTCCCCAAGCCACCACCTTCCACGGCCGCGATGGTCCACTACACAGGTCCGCCAGTCCGTTCCGCTTATCTTGTTTCATTTCTTGGCTAAATGCGGCGCGGCCAGTTTCATTTTGCGTGACAGCAGCAGCCTTGTCGCGACGGTGAGCCCCCGCCTCGCCCCGCCCCGCCCCGCCCCGCCCCGCCACACCCCGCCCGCGCGTGGGCGTTTGAGGAATGTGGGAACGGGGCAGCACGGCACGGCAGCGGTCCGGAGGAGAGGGAGCGTGTGCGGCTGTTGCCTCATGACACCCGGGAGCCGCTAGGAAGGCTGCCGTGCCATGACGACTTGCAATTTATAAAGGCGAGAAGAGGAAGGGTTTCTAAGTATTTCAAAATGCAATACTTTTCTAAAATCGTATTCACAACGAGAACATTTACACAATTATAAATACCGCATATTTTAATTTATTTTTCCCCCTTTTTTTTCGAGGGGGGAAAGGGGGGCGGGTAACATGAGAAAAGTTGACAAATTTCCCTCTTTCTAAACGCCGACAACACAACCGTCGCGCGTGCAGCCGCGAGGCGAGGCGAGGTGTCCGCTTCCCGCCACTTAATTTGGCTCGGGCCGCGTGGAGGGGCGTAAGTACCGCGCCAATCACAGGCCGGGCCGGGCCGGGCCGGGCGGGCGGGGGCGTGCACGTGCACGACGCGTCGCGACGCCGCGCAGACAAAAGCGACGCCGGCGCGGCGCGGCGAGGCGAGGGGCAAAGGCAACGAGGGCTTAATTTATAGCCGCACGTCTCGTCTCGTCTCGTCTGCCCTGCCCCTACCCCCTGCCGCTTTCAATCGGAGACACGGGACACGGCCCGGGCTCATGGCGACACTCATGGCTCGAGCGAGGGGCGTATACCTAACTTGACTTGACTTGAGAGAACCAGGCCCGGGCAGGGAAAAGGGGCCTTAAAAAGGTTACAATTTATCGATGAATCCATGAAAAAGTGAGGCAAGTCTGCGCCGTCACTTGTTTTCCATTTCCTGCCTGCTTGCAAAAAATGTCTCAAAGTGGCCAACGAAGTGCATTTTACCTTGGATGAGTTTACCATATCGTAAAATTTGTGGGACGGCTATGCTTGGTACGCTATTCTATTATAGCTTGACGGGCTCAACTCATCGTGTAGAGGGGCGTGGCGGGGCGGGGCAGCACACACTGCTACGCGCTACGCCCTCGGGCTGGGCTGAGTGACAGCCCCAGTCATCGCGAGCGATGTGATAACAGCCCCCCGCCCCCGCTATGCCTGGCCATTAGAATCAATCATGCACACTCCCGCCCGCTCCCGCCCCGCCCCGCCCCGCCCCGCCCCTCAGCCGCCCACCAGAGAGTGTTTCGCGTCCAGAAGCCTATGTCCGGCGGCTTAGGGGGGGGGGGGGTGGAATAACATCCCTTGTCCCTTGTCCCTCCCATAGGACTACCGTGCTGTCTATTTTTTTCCCCGCTACACAGGTAAGCCAAAAAACGATTGCTTCGGTTTTCAAAGTGCAAAGACATCCTTTTCACCTTACATCCGGAACCGGAAGCAATGTCGCCGACGATGTCCCTCCATTGCACCCTCCGCTTTACGCCCCTGCTCCGCCCTCGCCTCTCGACCCTCCGCTCCACCGAGGTTGCGCGCGCGCCTGGCTGGGGCCCACCCCACCCCACCCCGCCCCGTCACTCACCGCACAAGGAAAGGGGCTCAACCCCATAACCTGATTAAGGCTTCCAAACAGACAGATCCTAAGGGCCTCCGTGCTACCCGGGGGAGGTAGAGGGAAGGGGGGCACGCGTCGGGCTGGCAGTGACTGTCCTTCTCCATTCACGCCCCATCATCTATCTTGCCCACGCCCCCCGCCCCCTCCCCCGGTCGCCCAAAAAGCGTCCAATTGACATACGCTTTCCCTGCGTTACTACCTATGGCAGGCGTAGTTATGGGAGCGTACGGGGAGGAGCGGGGAGGAGGCGACAGCCGCAGAGCACTATAGCCGCGGTATGAAACTCTCGCAGCGTGTCGAGTCCCAGCCAGCAGGTATGAGTGGCACGGAGCGACATCGCAGCATTGATTTGAGCGTTCGGCCCGTCAGGCTGGTCCGGCCCGGGCCCGTCACACACAACAGGCAGCCCACCGGTGCATAATGGAGGGGATGTTCGTGTGCTTGTGTGGCCGCCCCGCCTCGCCCCGCCCCGCCCACCACGCCCCCGCACGCTAGGAGACACACCATTACAAAACACGTCGACTCTGAGCTCACCTGGTTATGAACTACGTGAAGAGAATATGGGGAAGAAAAGGGGACGCCGAGTAAAGTAGTCAAAGAAATTTGGTATCACGGGAGAGTTCTTCAACTTCAACTTCAACTTGGGTTACAATGGCAGCGGTTCATTGTGAACCTTTGACACCTGTATCTCAGGCACAGCCGCCAGTCCGTGAACGGACCATCCCCTGCGACCAGCTAGAGCTGTGTCGCATAGTGACCTCGCGGCTAAGCCCCACGCACCGTATCTCTGTTAGCCCTCTGCACTCTGGTTTAGCTCAGGCTACACTGGTAAAACAAATGCACAGTTCTATGCATCAATTGATGCATAGCTGCTGGTGTATAATATTTACACATTATGTCATGCATAGTTCACACTAAACATCAACAGATGTATAGTTCTTAGACATTTTGCAAGTGAATAGTTGGCTATACACTTGGGCAGCATCGTATCTCTATGCTTTAACATGGGAAGCGTCGCCCAAAGGTATACTTACTATGCACCACGTGATGCATAGTCTCTAAACACTTAAAAAGTGTATAAGTATTAAACATGTTGTCATGTATAGTTCCTGCTATACACGATCTCATGCATAGAAGTACCAACTAAACACCAATGATGTATAGAAACTAAACATTTGTTTTACCAGTGTAGTGGTGCGCAAGTGCTCCGCTAATCACATCCGCCCAAGCGGCGGTATTCCATGTGGGATCCCTATTCAATAATACTCCCTGATGTTCATAGTGATTTTCCGTGTGCTATTTTACCATACCACAGATATGTCCCTAGGCCCGGCCTGAGCCTCGCACTACGCCTCTCCCTGCATGTAGGCAAGGAGCTGCGCTGCGCCCCTCGCTTAGGGACGGCCCTCTCACGTCCGCGGCGGTGCGGTGCGGGGGCTGTGCAGTGCAGTGCGGTGCGGTGCGGGGAACCAGTTTGTGAGTAACAGCCTCATGTCGCCTCCGCTCCGCAGCCACTCGGCCTTTATTGCACGGGGAGGCTGCGGGCCGGGCCGGGCCGGGCCAGTGCAGGCCGGGCAATCCCTCAATTACCGAATGCCTTCCGCGATAAGGCCGCCGCCGCACCGCGCCGCGCCGCGCCGGCCGCAGGCATGGCCCGGCCCGCCGCAACCCACCACGGCCCGGCCCGGCCCGGCGTGGCACCGCCAAAGGCCTGGTGGCGGGGCGGGGCGGGGCGGGGCGGGGCGGGGCGGGCCAGCTCCACAACGACATCTCGTTAGCGGCGACACGAGTCCGCATTAGCACGGAGCACAGGGGGGCCTGCCGTCTGCAGCTGCGCGGCGAGGCGGGACCGCCCCGTGGAGGGTAGGCAACCCGCGAGACAGTGCGGCGCTGCCACTGGAGCCGCCAGGGGCGGGCAAAGCAGGCTACTGAACAGTGGGCGAGGGTGGCGCTGCTGCAGACCCGACGCGTCCTGCTGTACGAGTTTTTCAGCAATGCTGGCATGCACGTCACGCGTCCGAGGAATAAAGCGAGCAAGGCGTCGAGGTCTCTTACCCTGCGGCCGGTGCGCCGGCACCCGGATCACCCCGGCGGGGCCGGGCGCGAACACGAGCCCGCCGTGGCGCGCCGAGTTGGCCTGGCCCGAGGCGAAGTGCAGCACGGCGGGGTGGGAGTAGAGCGACGTGATGGCCGAGGTGACGGCGTCGTGGTGCTGCTGCTGGCGCAGCAGGTCCAGCGTGGCCATGGACATGGCGGGCATGGCCGCGCCGCCCGCGCCGCCGCCCGCCTTGTCGTCGCCGAAGTCGGCGCCCAGGAGGCGGGAGATGCTGAAGGGCAGGCTGGTGCTGGACGCGCCGCGGCCGCGGTGCAGCCCCGTGCCCGGAGGCTCCGGGCTGCGCGGGCTCATGCTCCGCGACGTGAGCCCCGTGGGCGGGCTGCCGCGGTCGTCGGCGTGCCGGTCCTCCGGGTCGCTGCAGCCGTCATCGCCGTCCTCGCACGCGCGGCTGTCCGAGTCCACGTTGATGTCCTCGTTGTCCGAGGACAGCGGGCCGTCGCGGTCGTCCTCCTCGTCCTCCACGTCCCGCGGGTCCCTGGGGCTGCAGCTGCCCCGCATCACCTCCATGGCGGCGAACGACATGGCGCGCTGGGAGGGGGACCTTCACGGGCCGCCCCTGACGCACCCCATTGCACACACACAGACACACGCGCACAGGACACTCACACACACACGCACGCACCAGCACTAGCACACGTGGGCGCACGCACACGCACGAGCGCGCGGGGCCGGACGGTCGAGCGGCCAAACGACAGAAACACGCGGCGCGTACGGGCTCCTCTCGGCTCGGCGGCGGCAGCACGTCTGAGCGCGGAGCTGAGCGGAGAGGAGCGGAGCGCCAGGCTCCCGCCCGGCCCCGTCCGGAGGAGGGGGGAGCGGTCATCATGCCCCCACCCCGCCCGCACCACGCCACACCGCGCCCCGGCCCGAGTATTATGACGAAATCACATTACACAATATCGCCGTGCCCTCCGACCGCTCCCCCTCCCTGCGCGGCCTCCCCCTCCTCCCGCCACCAGCGGCGGCCGGCCGCCAATCCGCGCCCGCAGCCGCGGCCCACCGGCCAATGGCGGCGCCGCTCGCGCCCACAGGCCCCGCCCCCTCCCCCCTCCCCCGCGGGCGCGCGCACCTCGTCGGCAGCGCCGCGGCCGGCGTCAACCAGCGTCTCAAATTGAATGAGTTTTAAGCGGCAGTCCGGCCGGGCCAGCGCGGCCCTAGCCGCAGCTGCGGCTCACCCGGGCGGGGCGGGGCGGGGCGGGGCGGGGCGGGGCCGGGGGATGGCGTGCATGCTGCTTGCGGCCGTTAGTGTTGGACGACAAAGCAGCGGATTAATTGTGGTTTTGCGTGCCTCGTGGCCACCCCCCGCCGCGCCGCGCCGCGCCCTTCAGCTCTCGGCGCCGCACTGCTGCCGCCGCCCCCGCCCCCGCCCCCTGCCCCCCCGTCCACACCCCCTCGGCTACCTCCGTGAAGGGCCGGGCCGGGGGCGGTGAGCAGTACTAACGTCCAGGAAATTAACCCGCAAGCTCACCTTTTCCCTCCCCATGACGATGGTCATGGCGATTAGTCCGGGCGTCCTGGAGGTTACACACGCCGCGCCGCGCCGACGCTCCACATCGTGCGCGCGGATGTAAAACTCGGACGGAGCTCTGGACTTTATGACGGTAGTCGACGCCGGCCTCGATTGGTCCACAGAAACAAAAAATTAAAAAAATACGCGGTTTTTGAATCACTGCCCACCTAGTGCTATGAGCAGCGTCCATATCAATGACGCTACGCGGCCGGCCCAGCACTGGCCGGAGAGCAGGCGCACTCATGACATCGGGTTCGTTTCTTCGGTGACTGTGGCTTCTCGCGCAGCATGACTCCTAGTGGTCCGGCATCTGGTACCGTGGCGTTGTAGCCGTGCCGGCATAGTGTCCGCGCGGAGAGTCGCAGGACGGAGGTTCGAATCTTACCAAAACATTTAATTTTTCTGAGGACAACAACTTCTTGTGGAGTGGAATTCAAGCCCCCCATTTCAACCGAGCTCCCTCGTGGAATAGCCGACGGTCTAGTGGTCTAGTGGTGCCGCGAAAACCGTGGGGTGTCTGTGAGACTCGGCACATGGGGCCTGGTTCAAACCCAGGTAGGTTCTTCACTGGTAGCGACAGCGGGTTGCCAGGAAGTTCCGTCCCATGCCCACGACTGGTGGTCGGTCGTGGGGTCATAAGTCCTAGAATCTGGCTCCAAAAATAGCTATTCCATGCTCTGGGGACAGGGCAGTTCGGTTAACCACCGTACGACTAAATCTGGCAGTACGGGGATCAAATCTGTCGAATTGCGCGACAGGATCGCAGTCAGAGAAGCACCGGTTCCCATAAGAACACCGAAGTAGTTGGCTGCCACGGGGGGTAAAAGCCCTGTGCCTGGCGGGAACCGCAACCTCCTTCGGGAGGTTTACTGCCGCAAAAATTTTCCATGTTTTCACGCCACCCTTTAACTTGCAGAGCACGTACGTGATTTTTCAAGTTTAAGGCGGGATTGAGCTCAGCCGAAGGCTTGCTTGCCTGGCTCGTAGTCTACATTATTTTAGGGGGTGCTCAGCGCACCCCCTGATCCCCACTTCCGGAGGCCCTGCTCGCTCGTGAGTGCGACAAGGACAGCAGAGCGACGAAACCACTGTGCGGAATCACCCTACTATGCGCCGCACTACACTTCCCCGCCGCACCGCGCCGCGCCGCCGGGGAGAGCGGGCCGAGATGCGCACGGAGCGATAGTCCGAAGGTAATTACACGCCAAGACCATCCAGTAACACGACGCTCGGCGCGGCGCAGCGCAGCGCGGCCCGCCTCGCCTCTCGCTCGCCCTCTGGAAGGGCCCTTAATGAAATTGGAAAGCCCGCCGCCGCTGCAGAACACGGCGGACAAAGCAAGGCGAGGTGGGCCGCGGGGAAGTCCTCCTCCACCACTGCGTAAGGAGGTGCGTTATTGTGCGGGTCAAACTCACACTAGTGTGTGTGTGTGAGAGGCCTCCCCTCAGCACTAGTCTCGTCGCACCGTCCGCTTTCACGGAAGCGCCTGTACGTCCGCTTCATGCAGCAGCTTGCTGTGGCGGGGCGGAGGTCTCAAGCCCCGCGTGAGGTGGTACTGGTTGTCTGCTCGTGTTGGCGAGCATCCCTACGCCCCGAGGCTGTAAACGGAACCGGGGCGGGGCGGGGCGGGGCGGGGCGGGGCGGGGCGAGGTACCCTGCAGCTCCGCGCGCCGTCCCGTCCCGCTTCGTTTGGAGCTCGTTCTACTGATAGCCGGACGAAAAGAGATGATTGCCGTGCAGTTAGTCGGGAGAGCGGAGCGGGGCTGTTGCGGTCGCGCTACCCGCCCCACCCCACTCGTCGCGAGAGGTGTTTGCCCAGCAGAGCTCTCGCGCCTATTCCAGATACTGTGCCGCATTGCACGAGTGCAGGCGGGTTGCCTACCCGCACGGCAAGCAGCAAGGACCGCTCAACACTGGAGCCGAGTTTAACGCTGTTCTTTTGTTTGGCCCGGCCCGGCCATGCGACGCTCCAGATTCCTCCAGCTCGAGGTTGGCATGCCTGGCGCTGAAGGCAGGTGCGTCCCGGACGGAACGGGACCGCGTCGTCTTGAATAATCTTAGTACCCACCGGCGGCCCGGCCCGGCCAGGCCAGGCCCGCCCCGCGGCCCGTCCGCGCAGGCCCACCATTTTGACCCCTAACCTGTAATTATGTCTTTTTTCCCCCCTCGTGCGGCATATTAATCTCACTGCCGTCCGCTCCGGGCCGAGCCCTCCCGCCTGGACTGGACGCTCCAAGTCGCCACCAGCAGCCTGATACCCCCACCTCTCTCCCACAGAGGTGAAGTCCCGAGGCATGGCACCCTCCCCGGGCACCTTAGCAACCGCCTTCAACTAGGCTGAAGCGTTTAGTTTTGTTCGACAGTCGAAAGTTGGCGGTTCGCGCAATTCTATCGGCGAGGTACGGCGGGGCGGGGAGAGTCCGCACCCACTCCGGATCAGCCCCTGGCGATGAATGCCCATCGCACCTCGGGTGGCGGGAGCGGGAGCGGGAGGGGGAGGAGAGAAACGCCAAGAGAGAGAAATCGTGAGAGTCTCTGCCACCGTGCTCTCCGAGTCGAGCAGTCAGTCCTGCAGCCTGACGAGGCGACTCACTCGACTCGCTGGCTGGCTGTCTTTGACTCAAAACGGCCCCCTCCCCCTCCCACCTCCTCCCGTCGTAAAAAATAAAAAATAAAGGAACAGTTACCGGCATCGATCGAGAAAGGCATAAAGGAAATGTGTTGTTAGGGCCCCGGCCCCGCTGGCCTGTTTCACGTGAATGATGAAACAGGGACGTAAGGCAGTATGGCTTTTGCGGATTCGCCTGAAAGGCAAGGCGGCCGTGCCAGCGAGCGAGCGAGCGAGCAAACAGGCGGACGACGGCGAAAACGGAAAACGTTTACAGCCTGACGTCGGTGCAATGACAAACGTATTACCCAGCCCTCCCTCGCCCCCACCCCGCCCCGCCCCGCCCCGCCAGCGGCTCCGGGGTCGTGACTGGGTGGGGTTGGGGAGACAACCCTGTCCCGGAGACCGGAGCCCCCCGCCCGGAGCGCGCGGCGCGCACGGCACATGTGGGTAATGATGCCCCCGCCAGGCCCGACCCACACGCCACGCCACGCCACGCCACGCCACGCTCGATTCGGTCCGACTTGATTCGTTTCCCCAATCGGTGCGATCATAAGGCCATAAAGAAACTGATGGGGAACGCTTTGCGCCGACGGGGCGGTGCGCCGGGACGGGACGTTTTTGCGTCTTAAATGTCGGGGGTGGTGGTTATATATGGAGCGTTATGATCTCGACCATTCCCGGTGCTTTCATACATCTTTAACATCATATTCATCACTGATGTAGAATTTTCCTTTTTTTTCTTCTTTTTTTTCCCCCTTTTTTTTTCACAAAAATTCACGCTTGTGATGAAAAATAATTTTTGGAGGGTTTGAGCAGGCCCCCTTCTTCCCCCTTGAGGCGGGCGCTCATCTCACCACGCACCGCACTCACTTGCGCATGGCGTGCCGCGTAAAAAGCAGCGGCAGTCAATACATCCGCCCGCGCCGCGCCGCGCCACGCCACGCCACGCCACGCCCCACTCAACGCTGCTTTGCCCTAATGAACGTCGGAAACGAAAAAGGGCCACTTTTGGGGATGAGAGAGTCTTTGGTCCACGTCCAGTGCAGAGAGGAGGAAGAGGCGGGGAGGGGGGGAGGGGGGGGGGTCGTCTGTAGGGAAATGCTACCGGTCCGCAATCATACGCACGCAACGCCACGCCCCGCCCCAAATGTCAACCCTTTCGACATTTTTTTTTGGAGCAGTCATTCCTGCAAGAAATAAATGACGTGTGCTCAGACAGTATGTATTTAGTCTCGTTTAAATGACAAATTATTAAAACTAAGTGCAACCATGCAAGTACTAGCTGTATGATGTTTGAATCATTAATGCTTAAAAGAACTCGTGCAATAATAATTTCAAAAAATTATACTGTTTTAATAATAAATCATGGTCTATCTCAGCAGCGGCAGCGGCTACTTCCATCAGCCCTTAATCGCTCGCAGTATGTAGGCCTGCTGCCCGGCCTAAGAGCCCGCTATGTCGGGACGGACAGCCTGGCGGGGCGGGGGAGGACAGAACAGGACAGCGCGTCGGCCTCATTCAAACTCCTCAGGCCAGGCCTGGCCCGGCGCAAACTTTTACTGCCGAGTAAATATTTAAGTCGGCGAGGCGACCTGCCCGCCCCGCCCCGCCCCACCCCGCCCCGCCCCGCCCCGCCCCGCCCGAGACCAGCAGTGCGCCTAATGAGAACGTCTTCGCACGGCCCGGGCCGGGCCGGGCAGGGCAAGGGCTCTGTCAATGAGGCGCACAACAAGCATTCCGGTACTATACCAGCACCTGCGACTGTCTCTTTTTATTAATTTTTTTTTGGTCTTGTTTTACGTCAGTTGAGCTGAGCTGCAACCATGTGCAACGCTAGGACAGTTGTGTGACAGTCTGCTTGTGCCAGGCCCCGCTGCGCAACCAGAGAGCACGAGGACATCCGCGTGGGACGGGGCGGGACAGGCATCATACCTGAGTCATACCTGGACCCGGACCCAGCTCCGGGCCTCCTTTTCCTCTTTCTCGATTTCCGGGCGGGGCGGGGATGTTTTCGGTAATTGGGTACCGATTGGTGGGTAATTGAAGGGCCGTCGTGCGTTTACTTTGATTGCAGCCCGGTCGGCGCGGCAGGGTTCGGGGCTTTTCAATGTAAAAGTTAGTAAAGGAACTGAACGCGTGGTACTGGAAACTCATCCGTTTTTTTATTAAGGACTAGGACGTCTATCGGAAGGTGTGAGTGACAGTGCCATACCCTCCTTCCGGGATTGCTATTATTCCTGCTGTTCCGCGCGTTTTATGATAATGTGTTCGCAAGGTAAAAATAATTTTAAACAGTTTCAAAAATTCCTCGATCTTCAAAAAATTTGGGATTTTGAAACTAAAACCTCTCGATTCCCTCGGCGCGGCGCGATGCCCCCGTTTACATGACGGGAATGAGTCCTCAAAGCGACAGTGTTGAGCGTACGTACCGAGGCGACCCAATACCCTGTAATGGACCTTGGCACGGACCTATAATAATCGTTCATGAGACGAAACCACGAACGACGGTTTTAATGAAGGTGCTGTTAGCCCGTCGCACACGTAAATGGAGGCATGAACAGCTCCGCTCCAACTAGCCGGACTGGACAGTGGAGGCGGCGATGCACCAGACCAGCAGTGTTTATCCCCGTTTAGAGCATCATTTGATCACGCGGGACAAAATGAGAGAAGAGAGAAAAAAATTTAAGGATATGCCGGTGGTGCTGGTAGCGGCGGGGCCGGGCCGGGGCGGGGACCGGCGAGCGCAATGACTGGTAATGACTACCTGAGCACTCTCACGCAGAGACAAAGCTCTACACACGCCACGGGAACTGGAATGTGGCGACAAAAAAATAAAAGTAAAGAAACGGCCGGTGTTGGTGTCCGCGCGAGTTTCAAACCAGCGGCGCGTCTCTCGAGTTGAGGGCGGAAGGCCTTCACTACTGCATCTTACATTATTTACCGCAAAATTCGTCGTCATTTTCCTGACGGTGTTTCGTGCGCCCCGACGACCCCGCTCTGGTTTCTCCGGTCCCCCACCACGCCCCGCCCCGCCCCGCCCCGCCCCGCCCCGCCCCGCCTCGCTCGGTGCATCCTGATTGGCACCCTAGCGCGGCCGCGTGCGGCTGCAGTGCAGACTGCACCGAGTATAACGCCCCGCGATCGCACTGCCGATATGGACAGTAAACTGCAATCAATATCCCAAACAAGGCTCTGCGATGCGAGCACCACGCACCGCGAGCGAGCGCGCCACTAGCGCTCCCCGCCGCGCCCCGCCACGCCCCGCCCCGCCCCGCCCCGCCCCGCCACGCCCCGCCCCGCCACGCCGCGGTGGAGGCCATCTCACGCCACTGGAATGTCGACAGACGGACTGCATGTGTATGGAAATGAAGGGTTGCAGCGCTGACCACGAGCCTCACGCGCCGCGCCGCCCCGCCCCGCCCCGCCCCGCCCGGCCAGCAAGGGCCTCACAACTGCATGCGGCCAGAATGCACTGAGCGCTGAGCAGAACTCTATAGCAAGCAGCCTATGCTCTTATATAATAGGTTACGAATTAAAAAGTTTTCGAAGCGTTGTTGTCCGGGGTTTTCCGACACAGAATCTGTGGAAGTTACTCATCTTACCGAGTAACTTACCGGGGTCAGATGTTGCCGCGGTGTTTGAACGTCTGAACTAACGTATAGAAACAGTTTGACGGGGGTTTGTTCCTGTTCGGGTCAGGTCGGGCCGGGCGCGGTGCTTGTTGGGTCGGAGCCGCGCGGCGCGCTGTGGTATGGCGCGGTCGCTGGGGGCACGTTGCAGGTGGGCCGGGCCGGGCCGGGCGGTCAGGAGTGGAGTGGGGGGGGGGGGAGCTTGAGGGATTTGCGGCTGAATGTTTGATGCGATGGTTCGCACGCGACTCTAGCAGGGAGTCGCTATCCGGCCGCCGCCCCGCCCCGCTTTGCGCGTGAAAGGTGAGGCGCGCCGCGGAGGTAGGCAACCCCGCCCGTGACCGCTGCCCACGCGTTGCCTACTCGCACGGCGATCGCTGGCAAACCAGAGGCTGGAGGGAACCTTTCTGTCGCGGTTGGTGGTACACGAAAGGAAATATCGCAGCACGGTACAACACGTGGACTGCGGCGCCCGGCCCGGCGCGCTGCTGGCCCCCGTCGATACTAAACAGGAATAAATACTCAAACAGCAAAGGCGCTGGTAAATAAATAAACAATAATCTGACGGAGCTAGCCGCGACCTCCGCCCCGCCCCGCCCCGCGAGGGAACAAAAGGAGCTGCAGCCAGAGAACGGCCGTGCCCCCGGGGAGCCACCACCGCCCCGGCCGGCCAGCAGAGCCGCCCCGCCCCGCCCCGCCCCGCCCCGCCCCGCCCCGCCCGCCAGCGCTGACCGCTCCGTCAGGGGACCAACTCCGAGGCTATAAAATCTTGGAGGGGGTACTAAACCGCCCCGCCCGCCGCGCCCCGCCCCGCCGCGGCCCCACACAGTGACCCGCCCATGCTTGCTCTACGGTCTATGGCTATTTCCCTTCCTTCTCCCGACATTTTTTCAAGATCGCGGATGCAATTTTTCCACCCACCTGATAAATCAGACAGTTTGGAATGCACTCAACGGCTATATTAGTAAAAAACTTATTCACAAGGAGTGTGGCGCAGAGCTTCAAGCGGATGGGAAGGACTCGTCTCCAGGCAGAACGCGCCGGGCTGCGCCGCGTAACAGGAGGGGTGGGTGTACTCCGCGAGTGTACCTCTGCGTACTCCAATTGACCTCCCCTAAATACAGCGTGTATACGCATAAAAAATCGAGCAGTCCCGTCCACGTCCAGCACCCCTCGACCTGGGGCGCATGCATCATTTCGCCCACCGTATCGCGATATTAAATATGACAGGGCGGGCGGCGCTGCGGGTACGGGGCCGGCGCGGCGGCGGACAACCGGACAACTCCGGGGCACGGCACGGAGGCTCCGGGCCGGGCGGGTCCCTGCGCGTCGCCTGCGACCCACCCGCAGGACCACCTATAAAGCCCTTCCTCTCCTCGGCTTGCGGTTATACGAGCAGCACTATCCCCCCCGGGGGCGCCGGCCCCGCCCCGCCCCGCCCCGCCCGGCCGCGCCCCGCGACCGGTGTGCCCGTGCGTGCGGGGCGCGCTGGGACGCTGTGATGCCGCAAAAACCCCACGCGCCGCCCCCGCCCCGCCCCCGGCCCGCCCCACGCCCGCCCCGCGGCGGCAGACAGGAAGCACTACGACTGCGGGCCAGGGACACTGGGCGGTACGGCACGGCTGCATTTCTTTTCCAGTGCAAAATGTTTTCGTGACCACTCGGAGATGGGGGCGGGGCGGGGGGGGGCGGGGGGGGGCGGGGCGGGGCGGGGCAGGGCGGGGCGGGGCGGGGCGAGGCGGGGCGGGCGGGGCGGGGTGGACCGCCCTCCCGGCCCGGCCCCTGTGCTCCACAAGTAGTGCTTCGTTATGCCCGCGCTGGCTGCCCGCCTTGCCGAAAGTAGCTTCCCGTCAGTCCATCACGCAGAGGGAGAGAGAGAGAGGGGGGGGGAGTATTACAGCAGGCAGGAGCAGGGTAGGGGGAGGGAGAAAGAGAAGAGATGGTAGCGAATGAGGGCGGAACAGTTAGTGAATGACCTGCTCCTCTCCTCCTACCACACGACCCGCCCCGCCCCGCCCCGCCCCGCCCCGGCCGGAACACCGGCTCGCCTGCTGCATACAAACGAACGCATTATTTGGGCGCAATTATCGTTGGGCCGCCCGGCCCGGCCCGGCCCCGCCCCGCCCGTCCGGCGGCGGCTAGGCCCCGCCTATAGGCGCCCCACCCTGCTCCGCCCCACCACCACCATCAGCAGGGCCGTTTCACAACAATTAAAAACACGGCAGCGCATCGCTTTCCTTCAGTTTTAATTACGAGGCAGTCTGCACAGTGAGCGATAGCCATCGCCCGCCCCGCCCCGCCCCGCCCCGCGGCCGGCACCTCGGCTGAGCGCCGCACCCGGGCCTGACGCGACGACCCTACCCGCCCGTGAGATGGCGGCCACTTTGCAGAGACTGCGGCCACTTTGCGACCGCTCGGCGACCGCACGTCATGCCGAGTGCCAGGCCAGGTGGTCGAAACGTGCGTGTGCTCCGCAGAAACTCCCCGCGAGGGAGCAGCTTGACAAAGGATGTGAAAACTATAGGCAACGCACCACCGTGGCTTTGATTAAGGGCCTGTTGTGCTTTTGAAAAAAAGCATAGAGAAGGGGAAGTAGTATATTTAAGCGCAAGGAAAGGGTGAGACTGGCAGAATGTCGTGGATTTTTTGAGCAAAGTCGCAGAGTCGTTTCAGAGCCGTATATATAGGAATAGTTAGAGGGAATCACTCGTACAATCTGTTTCGAAAAAAGGTTCCCCCCTTTGGGAGACGTGCCCTCGGGCTTAGGGGCAAAAAACGGGGTGCGATAAGAAATACCTAGCCGGCCACACTTCTCTCGCGTTGCCGTATAGCGTTACTCTTTTACGTTTAAATGGCACGTTGGTCACAGCTTTAGCATAACGCGGGCGAGCGGTGCAGGTGCAGGTGGGGGCGCGGGAGGGGAGGCGCGGCCATGAGAGCCGCGCGTAATCGGCCGCCATTTGAATACAAATAGAGGCGCGTAATTACTGCAGCCCGGGCCGGGCCGGGCCAGGCGCCGCCACGGTCACAATGCCCCATGGGGCTCAGCCCGGGAGCACAGTGCTCGCGAAGAAGCTTCAGCACTGATCAAGGCTTACGGTCATTTCCACCCCCCAAAGTAACAGCGAAACTGGAAGCACGCGGATACGGTCATTTTTGCCGAGAGTTACAGTGAAACCTAGCCAACACGCATACAGGGAAATTCACTGTAAAATACGCTGCTCAATGTCTCTAAGTTACAGTGTTCCCGTACAGAGAAACTAAAACCATACAGTGCCAATCTGCTATACTTCAAGTGTCTTTCAGCACACTTTAAGTATAGCGGATTGGCATGCATTCCGCCCTTCGACGTAGCAGCAACTTCAGCATTTCTGACGCGGGCGTGAATGAAAAGTAAAGGTCGTGACGTACAGTGATGATGGAGGTGAGCGTTTACGACTTCCCTCGCCAATATTTCTCCTCCCCTCCCCTCGCTCCTCTCCTCGCGTGTCTTTAGCGCCGCCTTGGCGCCCAGTGGGCACCCGGCCGGCCCGCACGCGATAGCAGCGCCAAGGCGAGGCACTCCGCGGCGCTCAAACCCATTTGCATATTCCAAGATGGCGCCGGCGCGCTGGCCAAGATGGTGGCTAACCCGTAGTGAGGAGCGACCATCTGATAAGGGGCCCCCCTTCCCACACGGAACAGGGCGCGCAGCGGGCGCTTGCGTATGTGTGTATGAGTGAGAGAGAGAGAGGGAGGGAGTCCGTGAGAGAAAGAGAGAGAGAGCGAGGGGGGGAGGGCGAGAGGTACAAGGGCGCGAGGCCGTTGTAGTTCGACGACGCGAGCTCGTCGTTGCCAACAACGATGCCATTTTTATTATTGTTCCGTGAAATACGCGGGGCGGGGCGGGGCGGGGCGGGGCGGGGCGGGCGCGGCGTTATTCGCCATCAGCGGGCTGGGCTGGGCTGGGCGGCCGGTGCAGGCAGCGGGGCAGGAGCAGGGCTCTAATGTCCGCGCGGCATGCACTGCGGAAATATAATGGGCCGTATCAGGCCGTGGGGCGGGGCGGGGCGGGGCGGGGCTCGTGTATCGGCACACCGGGCCGGGCTGGCCGGCAGCCATTGCCACCGATTGCAGCGCACCGCAGCGCGACGAGCACATTGGTGTCGCGGCGGTGGGTCGGCACCCCGCCCCGCCCCGCCCCGCCCCGCCCCGCCTTTCCAACGCTACCCACAACGCTGCGCGGAGAGACAAGATCGCAGGACAGGCGCGATACCGTCCCGTCGCGCACATGCGTCGAGCGGGATTGCCTACCCACACGGGGCTCCGCCGCGCTGTGTCGCGCCGCGCGGCCCACACAATGCATGTGCAAGCATTCTGAGAGAGAGAGGCAGCCACTTGCCGTCCCACCTCACCTCACCTCGCACACCGTTTTTCCTCGCCAAAATAAGCAGGGCTCCGTGAGCGCTCCCACCCCTATGCTCCTCTGCCCCGGCCCGGCCCGGGCCCTGCGCACTCACCGGCACCAGCGAGCGGTAATTATGTCATTTTCCCATCAACCTGCAAAATAGTCCTTTATTTTACACTTGGCTGCGGGAAGGTGCGGCGCGGCGCGCGAAATCCGCGTCCCGGACAGAATGTCTTCTTATGCGGCGGGGGCGGGGCTGCCGGCAGCGGCAGGGGCAGGGGCAGGGGGCGCCACCGGGCCTTAATTTCATACCTGGTGAGCCCGGCCACATTGTTCAGCGGCGGCCGCCGTGTATTTAAATGCGTATTTGAAATGAGCACTCATTTCCTCGTCCTCTTTCCCTGGTTTTCTCATTGCCATTACAAGGCTATTGTCCCCGGCCCCGCGCCCGGGCCCTGCGCCGGGCTCCCCGGGCCGGCCCAGGCTCACGCCGAACGAGGCCGCGGCCGAATGCACCCGCGCACATTCTTCCAAAATTATTCTGAGTTTGGATTAGCATTTTTGTTTCAAACTGAGGATAAAATGGGTAGGGTTTCAGCCAAAAATAATGCGAAAAGCGCGTCAAGTTAGGAAATTCAGTACCAAGGGGATCAAAATTTGAGTCATAATTTCTCGCTAGCGACGAGAGCGCGAGATTTCTAAATCGTAACTCCTCCGCCGCGAGGGATTGAGTTTTTGATGAAAGGTTATAGAAGGGCAATATATTTGTTTTTCACAGTGTCTGTCGGGTGCGGGTGCGGGCGTGGGTGCGTGAGCTTCCGCCTGCAGGCCTCGCCGCACGTCACGTGACCCGGGCGCATTTCATTAGCCGGCCGCTCATTACGCCGCTCGGCTGCGCCGCAAAATGGCGCCGTCGTGCCGGTGAGTGGCGCGGCGCGTCCCGCTGCGTGAGAAAGGCTTTTAGCGACACGAGTTTTAAACAGGCACCGCAGTGCCGCTCGCGGAAGAATTTCAGACCGAGACAAAACGGACAATGTTGTACTACACTTTTATATGGGGAAAATTAGGAAAGGGTGCGCGTAATGACCGTCATATCTCTTTCTCAAATGTGGTAAATAAAGTTAAATACGTTCAGAAATATTATTTTTTATCCCTCTTGCACTTTCTCAAGTTTTGAGAAGTGAAGGGTGTCCATACATGGTCATAAACCGCCTCCGGTTTGTTATTCCGGGGTGAGCAGATATGGGTCTTCCCTCACTTAGCTTTAATTTTCGTCTTTCGAGAAACGCGAGGATGTGTATAGGAGCCATGCCGGACCAGGGACCAAGGGGCATTTTGGAAGCCTGGCGCGCGCGAGTCGAACAGAGTGTGCGGTAACCACCGGGGTAACCACAGGGCAAAGCGCCCGCCCCGCCCCGCCCCGCCCGGGCACACGTAGCGCTTCCGCGAACAGCATCAGCGGGGCGGGGCGGGGCGGGGCGGGGCGGGGCGGGGCGGGGCGGGGCGGGGCACAAGTGCGCGTCGCAAGTGCGTGTCATTGATCCAGGCCGAGTATGAATGGCCGGCCGGAGTAAGTTCCGTCCACATCCCATTCCCTCCATCCCACCCCCACCCTCCCGCAGGTACCTCGCTCTGTACGGTAATTGCATGGGGTCCCCGAAAAGAGCGCTGCTCTGCCGACGGTATTTTTCCTTTAAACGAGCGTTTATCGGCTCGCCGGGCCGGGCCGGGCCGGGCAGGGCTTTTGGAGTGGATGATGGTTTTTGTTATTTCTTAGTAAATGCTGACCATCCTCCTCCTCCTCCTTCCCTCCGCCCGGCCCAGCGCGGCGCGGTGCGGCGCGGCCCGGCGGCCTCCACCCCTTCCCTCTCGAGGACCTTCGGATCTTCGGAGGGCCGCACACACAGGGAACACTCAATTCCCGAAAGGGTATAGTATACTTTTCCGCCGCCACTATAATTGAGTTCGAGATTGATACAAGAAATGATTTTACTCCACAAAGTTTCAGAGTACATTCATCATGGCTATCTATACTGACACTTATCCTCATTATTGTAACTGAGCAAGTGAGACTACTTTACAGTGTACCGATAAGGAAAAGGAACCATTCTACACGCGACACTTTGCGAGGCAGGGTACTTCATAGTACCCCGGCCGTGGCCGGTGCGGGTGTATGGATGTATTGACGGTATTAGGTATTGACGAGCAGTTGGCATGGGGGCTCGACTGCAGTACGGCACCAGGGCGGTGTGCAGCTTTTCTAGGAAGACACCCACCCCTCCCGTACCGCCGCGCCCTCCGCGCCCGCCGCGCCCGCCACGCCCGCCGCGCCCGCCACGCCCGCCGCGCCCTGCTTGGAGCCTTACTTTATGAAATTGCCAATTTTCTGGTACGGCACGCGGCCGGGGACGGCGTGCGCAGGTCACGGAGCGACACCTGACCTTTGCCACTATGACATACGCCGCACCTGCTGCACCCATGGCCGAGGCAAAACGTCACGTGACCGAGAAGTCTCGGCCATAAAAAGAAGCTTGTGACCTACGTCCAAAAGAAGCGGCATTCTTAAACAATAGAGTAGAGCGAGGAAATTAATTTTTAAAAATCTCGCCGAAGAAAGATTTTCTTTGTGAACTTCCTGCTCCCCGAATAAGGATGACATATCTTTCTCCTCGCCATTTTCAATAAATGCAAACACGCACCCGGCCAGCGGCAGTCACAATTATTCCGCTGCTCCAAGGAAGCTAGCTGTCCTATCCGCTGCGACTGGCCTTGGCGAACGCGTAGCCGAGCGGAGCAGAACGCCCCCGGCCCGGCCGCCGCGCCGGGACGCGTACAACAAAGTCAAATCAATTTCCATCTCCCCGCCGGGCCGGGCCGGCCGGGAGATCGTATTGTATTTCCGGAGCTGACGCTGCGCTGCGCCCGCACAAGGCTACAGCGCGGGTGCGCGGCGCAGCGCAGCGCTGCACACGTACGCGGGAGGACAGGACGCCGCCTTCCTTGCGGCTCGCGGGGAATAATTGGCGGCGGTAATCAGAGAACGCAGCAGCAGCAGCAGCAGGTGCCTCACGGCGGGAGGCGCGAGCTTTTGCTCTAGCGTCGCCCTTCCGTCCTTGTCGCACTTAGGGCGGGGCCCCACGAGTGCGACAAGGATAGAGGGCACGAGAGCGATCGTCGGAATCAGTGGGCAGCGCGGCCTACTGTCTGGCCGTCAGCTCCAAGCGGGCAAGGGGTGCAGCTTCCCTATTCGGTTCGCGCTCTGCTGCAGGCCAACGAGTGCGTGGAGCAGGACGGCGACCGGGGCGCATGGGGTGGTCACCCTGCCCTGCAACATGCGCGCAATCCCGTCCCGCTCCGCCCACAGGCGCCGGCGCCAGGGCCGGCCAAAGACACCCCCGCAGAAACACATACAGTACTTCCCTATTCGGTTCGCGCTCTGCTGCAGGCCGGCCCGCAGCCGGCACCACGTGCCGCCCCGCCCCGCCCCGCCCCGCCCCGCCCCGCCACAGTCTGTCTTCTGACTGCTGCTGCTGCTGCTGCTCGAGTCTAGACCATTAGAGGTTATGCATAATGCACAGCCTTTCCATTGGTGACCCCAAGTCCTTCCCCGCTCCGCTCCCGCAGCTCCGTGGTGGCGCCTGGCCTGGCCTGGCCTGCCCCGCCCTGACCACCAACCCCCTGACCCTTTCGTCACGTCACTCAAGAAGGCGCCGCCTCCTCGTCCCGCCCCGCGCTCAAGCGACCATATTTTAACTTGTTCGGCCAGTGCGGTGTCCGAAATCCACGCATTATTTGTTCCGCCACCGCGAAAAGAAAACGAAAACAAAAGTTTATTTCCTCACGGTGTTGGATCGGAATGCTGACATTGAACGAAACGCTGAGGTGATAAGGTACACGATAATTTTCGTACGCCCCTTATTGCTTTTAGTAGAATACGGCGAAGACTTTGGTGGGGGGTGAAGGGGATGAACACGAGAAACAAGAACTCACTGCCGCCCCCGCCGCCCGGCCCCTGCCACGCCCACAGCTGATTCGTATTCCGTGGAGGAGCCTCTGGTTGTTTAGTGCGGAGGAGTCGGGGGCGCGGTGCGGGCGGGGCGGGGCGGGGCGGGGCGGGGCGGGGCGGGGCGGGGCGGGGCAGGGAGCCGCCCATTGGCCCAGCCCGGCCCGGCCCGGCCCGGCGTCGACTCGTAAACCGGCCCGACGTCCAACGTCCATTCTTCCCGTCCGTTCAGGTTCTGCGTTCCTTCATCAAAGAAAGAGGTGGAGGTCCGGGCTGGGCTGGGCTGGGCTGGGCTGCGCTTGGTTGGGCGGGGCCCCTCCCCTCCCTCCCATTACCCTCCACTGCCCACCCCCACCCCTCTACGCCCCACGGAGCCCCCCGCGGCGCGGCGGCGGCGGCCGCCAACCATGTTTAGCCCCCTCTGCTTTACTGGGCTATCTGTGAACGGCCGGGGCGGGGCGGGGCGGGGCGGGGCGGGGCGGGGCGGGGCGAAACAAACGCGAAGCAAAACTATCACCTCATCTCTGTGATAAATGTTACGGGAAAATTTTCCATGAGAAATGTCGCCAAGGTTCGATACTGAATTTAAAATCACAAAATTGTAATGACACTTGGTATTGACTTGTCATTCCACGAGCAGCCACGAAGTGGACCACTGGCCGGCCCGGCCCGGCCCGGCCCGGCTCGCGCTGGTGCTGCACCCCTGCCTGGTGCGGGCCCGGCGGGGTGGGAGGCTGCTCAATTATGCGCAGGGTTAATTGTTGTTGTTAGCATTCAAAGGATAGCAGCAATCTCCCAAAGAGCCCTGGCCGCCCCGCCCCGCTACTGCTGTCCCACCCCGAGCATGGCCTCGGCCTCGCTGTCTATCGCGGTACTCGATCTCAGGCTAGACCACAAAGGCGCTGGGTACTTTAATTATATTTTATACGAAGACAACAAGTCTTCCAATGTTAAGTTAAAAGTCGAGGCAAGGCGCTAGAGTGCGCTCGCCCCGCCCCGCGGGGAGACTCTACATCGGCCTGGTCCTGGGCCCTGGCCCTGGCCTCCGGAAGCCTCGCCAGTAATCTTCTTGCTCCCGTTCCGAGGCAGGAATACGTAACGACGGAATTCCATCTGGCAGATTTCATGAGACGTCCCTGGCGCCCAGAGTTATGGCGCCCAAATGGATGGCGTGGCCATTTTTATTGTGGAGACGCTTTGTTCAAAATTTAGTGCGCGTATACCGGGGTCCGGGCGTAAAGAGACCCGGGGCCCGGGCCCCAGGGCGAGGCTGCCCCGCCCCGCCCCGCCCCGCCCCGCCGCGCCCCTGCCCGGTCAAAAGCGCGGGGTAAATTGTGGAATAAATTTGGGGGAAAACAGACATAAAACCCTATTGGCCAACGCCCGGGAACTCTGCTCTCTATTGTGTTGGCCACGGCAGGGCGGGCAGCGCGGCCAGCTCAATCTAGTGCGGCGGGGAGTTTCAGGGCGGGGGAGGGAGGGGGGGGGTATTCCGTTCTATTCCCCACACGTACTCTTCGCCTATTCCCCACCGCTGCGGTCGCCATTATTCTCTTTCCGTCTCTCTCTTTCTCTCCCTCCTCGCGCCGCGAGGGGTGCGGCGAACAGACCTTTATTTGTACTAAACGTGATAAAAATGTCAGGAGGAGACGCCGCCGCAGCTCGGCTCGATTGTAGGATAGGGGGGGGGGGAGAGGGAACAGTGGCCTCGCTTTAGGGCCTCCAGCATCGCCAAATCACTTCTTCTCCCGGCGCGGCGCGGTGAGGCGGGAGTTTGATCGTAATGGACAATAAGCTGGGCCAGCGGAGGAGAGCACGAGTCGAAATAGGGTTCAATTGGTGTAGTGCATCGCAGCTCAGCTGAGAATAAGGAGGAGGAGGCACGGAATGTTCGGGACAGACAAAAAATGTGGCCCAAACAAATCCCACCTTTTTCACTTTGGTGAGCGAAACTCTCGCTTGATACTGGCGGTATTCTCGTCGTGGACGCTAGAGACGGAGGCATAAGCAGGGGTGGGGGACATGGCAGGGCAGCATAGCGGCGATAAAAAGAGTCAATAGCCGTCCAGTTTGGAGCCCGGCCCGGGGTCCCTCGATGAACCCCAAGGGGCGTGTAAGCCCGATGCGGATCTGGCACTCCACGGGCCGGCAAGCAAATCCTGCTCAGGCTGACACCGGACGCACGGGGGTTGCCCTGCCCTGGCCCGCGGTCCCTCAGGAGGTTGACATCCCCTTCCCGTCCCGTACACCAGCAGGCCAAGGCATGGCCGAGGACTTGCCGGCCGCGTTCCACCTAGCCTCGAATTCTAAGATGACGGACTTAAAACTCTGCGACACGCTTACGAGCTGGATCCGAATGCACAGGGGGTCACATTCACGCTCTAGGTATAATGAACAATTACCATGTGGGTAGAGGGCCTTCCCGATACGACGAGGTCGAGGGGCTCCCGGGGAACGCCTGGCCTCGGCCTCCACCGCACGCCAGATACCTCTGTGCCCCAGCATAATCAGGTGACACTGAAAGACCTTACTCGACCATTTTATTATGGCTTTCGAGGTACAAATAGCTTACTCGTATCAAGACCGGTTGTTCGGGGCGTTTAGTCGCGGCTATCTTTTGAGTGCCCCGCGCCTTGGCGAGGCCTTAGGACCCAACAGACTGTGGTCGGCGCCGCCGCCGGCAGGTAACCCTCCTCCCCCTCCCCCTCCTGAGCCTCGCCGCGCTGTGACAAGATTCGGCACTTAAGACCCATTTGTTCATGTCACCCCCTCCCACTCAAATGAGGTAGATCCACAATGCTCATATCATAATACATCAACCGAATACGAGCATAAGGAAGAGGAGGTAAGGCTAGGGCCGTCGCAGCAAAAGCAAAAAATCTCCTCGGCGCGAGTCTGAAGGCAACTCACCTGCTTTCCGAGTAGTGCCGGTTGTAGTCGGATGCCAGCCATGGTAGCCAAAGGATGGTTTCGCTCCTCACGACGGTGAATACACCAATACACCATAAACCTTGGCTGGGAATACGAACGCTGGTCGGAGAACGGTTAAACCAGGTTAAACGGTTCGACGGTTCGAATAACCAGTTCGAGTTCGAACGTGTTACTGGCTCTGTTAATTTTTCATCCCGACGGGAGGGCGGTGGAGTGGTCGGTGGTGGGGGAAGTGCGTTTGGAGGAGAGGGGGTATGCGGGGTAGGCAGACGACGAGCAGAAACGAGAAACGAGTGCAGAGAGGTTATGCTACACTGTGTTTGTTTTCTTAAAAATGTCTCTGCTATGCGTTTCCAAGAACCCAGTGAAAGGATTTAGCCCCAGAAGAATACAATTTATTTGGAACCATGCTGCCAGATTATCCTCTCGAGCTGACAGTACTGGGGATGATGGTGAGTGTAGGAGAGCTTCAGTCTATCTTTGTACTTAGACTTTCTATTAAACATCCAGCTTATCTGTTTCAGACGAAGAATTTAGACAATTTGAACTAAAACCGTCCCGAATCCGTGAAAAAATTGTGAGGAGGAAGACTCCTGTCCATATGATTATGTCAAAAGATTACAAAAGGTACTGTGTTCATATAATAATTACTCATTTTCTCTCACTTGTAAAGCCTTTTTTATTTTTCTTGTGTCATCCATACTCATGATCATTTATTTTGATTTAGGGCTAACAAAATAGACCCAGACAATGTTGACTGGAAGAGTATATGGCCTGGGCCTCGTACTTTTGACCCCAATGCAATTCCCATCCCAGTAAGACAAGGGAGATTGAAGATGAAACAGAGAGCATTTAGCAAGCAGGCAAATGTGGAACTGATGAAGATTCCGGCGTTTTTCCACCTAACTCCACCTGCCATCAAAGCGCACTGTGAAGAACTAAAAAAGTTCTGCACTCCCTTCCCGCCAGAGCTAGACACTAAAGAAAAGTGTGAAGAGCATTTCCCTTTAACAGTCATAACTAATGATTACTTACACTCTGCACCTACCATCAGAGACCCCCTGGCCAGAATAGTTACTGTCAAGGTTGGTTTTTATAACTTACTTTTGTAGTAAATCACACTAAATTTGCAAATACCTCTAAACATTATGTATTTCAGTTGAAACTCAAGGATTTACCGTTAAATGAACATGCAAGGGACAAGTTAATGCGTCTCATAAAGGACCGATACGATGAGAAAACTGATACTTTGACAATTGTTACTGATCGATGTCCGTTACGGAAGCAGAACTATGATTATGCACAATATCTGTTGACAGCCTTATTTTATGAGTCATGGGTATGTAATTATAATCTTATAGCTCTCATGGAAGTTTTATCATATCTGACAGTTTTTTAATTTGTTCTATAGAATGTAGAAGATTGGGAATCATCTAAAACTGAGGCTGACATGGAGAAATATGTCTGGGAAAGAAATGCGTCCTCCAAAGCACTTGCTTCTATAATAAACTGGACACCTGACAAACTTGGCAAAGCAGTTTATCATGATCCGTTACCAGAAGATAAACTCAAACCAGAACATCGCAAGTATGGGGAAGCTGTCAAAAAAGTTGTAGAAGGTGTGTGTATACAAAACGAAGTGATATAATTGAAAGCGATGCTCAATCGGAATGTATTATAAAAATGTTTTCTATATTTCTTTAGGTGAAAGTGAAGAGGGCTGGTCACAGTACAAGCAAGCTGCTATTCAAGTTCTATTACGTCAATAAAATAGCCACTTTGTCTTGTTCAAACTCGCCTTGCTTTAAGACAATATCAGTAATAAAAGATATAAATATTTAATACAGCTTTGTGTCTGATTTTAAAATCCTTTAATGGAAACACAATAGACATTCACATGACATACCATGGGTAAACACAACTTGATTTCATCAAGGGGGTACTACTAAGTTTCTAATATGAAGCAACAGGTGTCTGAAAAAAAGGATTTAGGGTAGAGGAGACAATTAAGTTAATGAACATTGCTTAAAAACTATGACAGCTTGTTACACTAACAATAGCAGGTATATTCCATAGCACAATACTCAAACTACAAAACAGGTATAATTCCATAGATATGTTTTCAGTAAAAGCTGGTGACCTCAACCAAGAACTTAACAATGCAAATAAGCACATTCCATTAAGGAATGGTTACAGGGATTTTGGATTAAGAAAAAAAAAGTTACCTTTAACTGGGAATGTTTAGCAAGCAAAGATTAAGTAATATTGTATATAACAAGAAAACAGTTGCAAATTGTAGTAGTACACTGCTTAGTAAAGAAATATTTCTACTGTAACCTCCTCATTATTGTCTTCATTAACAAATATATCCTACCCATTCTTCCATACCTAAGAACTCCATTCATTATTGTCCCTCCAAACTCTCTGTTTGAGCAGAGCAAAATAATTGTTCATGAAGCACACAGTAAAAGTAGCAGGATTTTCTGTTCATATTCAGTTGCACCTCAACCAACATCAAGAAAATCAAAATCTTGCCACAGCCACTTTACTTACACATTTACCAATTGGGTTTACAGGCTGAGATAAAACAATAACAACCTTACTTACCTGTAATTACCTTACAATCACATTAAAATCACATGACTTTCCTGGCAAGTCAGACAAACACAATTCTGTGAATGTACATCTGGATCTCCTATGAGGAGAAATAACTGAAATAAAATTTTACTCACAGATTTTCAATATATGGCACAAAATATTTTTTTACTGCTTACAGTTTTTCCTTCTTACAAATTTTCTAGAACCTCTTTAATAGAATAAAATCAACCCAAGCTGGGGCAAGCATTGCCAAGTAACCATTTCTAATTTCTCATAAGATGACAAAATATATAATCAACACAAAATAAAACTATGTTCAAAATACAACAAATATTCCTTAATTAAAACGAGAATTTCCTGTTCCACACAGCCACATTAAGATCCTGAATTAACAGAAACTTCAATTTCATTCGTAAGATATGTACACAAAGCACCAAACTATACTTCATATCCCAACATCTGAGTGCGTTAGAGCCTAAGTAATGAGCAAGTCTCATTTTGGCAACTGCCATCACACTCACTTGGCAGGAAACTGACACACCCTCATAGCATTTCAGTCAGTTCAGCCAATTACTCTAAAATCATATATCACAATGCATGCGTTACAAAATAAAATGAAGAAAATAACAGATTTTATCCTTTGCTTAACTTTGGTATAGAATATGCTGTTTGGATGATAAACTAAGGTTTCAATGCATTCTATAATGATAAAACTTCCAAACTGTCTAAACCAACCGTTATATGATGTATATGATCTTTTATAGATCAAATATATCTCTTTTTTTTAAGGCAATACACATAAACCTCAGTCCCTCCATTAACAGTTGTTGTCTCTCAAACTTCCTAAAATTAAATCTCTTAACATATCATATCACACACCATTTCAATATTTGAAAGTGGCTATAAAAACCAATATGTTTACACATGAAACTTCTAAAGATGTCAGAATTTGTGAAATCACAACAAATTTTAGTTACAGGAAAATAGTGCTAAAAGTTGGCAGATTAGCATATTTTTTTTTCTATTTTATATTGCAGAATAAAACCATTCATTTATGAGCCTAAGTCAGAGAAGAAAATAGTCTATCAAAAATACCTTTCCTCAGTGTAATTTCATAACATTCTCTATGATTATATTTCACACCACACTTATCAATTTGAAAATTAATTTTGAATACTTCATCCTAAAATTTTCAACACTCTGAAGTAAGACACATATCAATAATAACAAAACAGAGTTGCCCTGTTTAATAAACAGGAAAATAACATGTAAATGTGGTTCCTTCATAGCTGAAAATAGGATAGATACGTTAATAAAGGGAGAATAAAATTGAAAATAATAAAAGCAAATTACGTCTTGAAAATATAAAGAAACTACCACATGATAATGGGATGGGACCCTTCTTACATGAAAATTGGTATTTGAAGAGGTATAATTATCATGAGGTATAGAAGAAGGAGAAAAAGAAGAAGAAGAAGAAAATGAAAATAAATGATTCAACATTAACAACTAAAACTTCCTTCATTTCCACACTCAGTCTAACCCTAAAAATGCCAAGCAAAGCCGACATTTAATATGAAGAGAAAAGGATTAGTATTTGGTGGTTCAATCACATAACCATTTGTAACAACCTAGAGAAAAAGATCAATTGTCAGATCACAGATCTGCATTAATAGAGAATTGAAATATACCTCTGTTTGAATTAGTATTCAGAAAATAAAGGGAGGATTGGCAATAAAAGCTAATTCAGGTACAAACACAGTACGGGTACATTCACATGGCAAAACTAAGCATTAGAACTACACTGTTTCATGACACTAATGGTGACTGGGACAGCACGCTGGTTAAAAAGTTCAAGTAAGATCATTAATTAAGTGTACATTCAACAAAATGTACAATGTAACAAACACACCCAACATTAAAATTAATTAAAACAATAAAATTAAAATAAGAAGAAAAAAAAGGACTATGCTACACAACAAATTGTGAACAGCAATTGTGTGAAGCAAAGTTTGAAACTGACCTATGCTTCACCACATGTTTCAATAAGAAAATGTGAGTGGAAAGCTTCCTGATGGTTGATAGATACTGCCTAGCAGACAACTGAAAAATAGCTTGTGTTTTACTAACATCCATAAGACACCTACAGAAGAAATCCCCATATTCAGAATGGAGTGGCATGTAGCTCTATTATATTCCCCCTAATATCATATCCAGGATATTTTAAACATCTAGAGAAAGACCTATCAGAAATCTTAAAACGGAACTAAGGTACACAACAACACACATTTCTTTTTTAATTTCCTTTTTATGAAAAAAAAAAGGAAAAGAAACAAAGTTTTTGGTTTCTTAACCTTTAAAAAAAAATTTAACTTGACATTCATAGAGAAAATAGGTTTACAACATATATGAAGTGTGAGTGGAATTGCTTGAACATCAGGAGAGCCCCATAATGATACTCAAATGTCATGCACACTTACTCATGGCCAGGAGGAGAAGTGGATGATGAACTACCAACTACAAGACCCCTGGGAGAGAATGTGTCACAAAACAGATTGTCTTTTTTGTGAACTCTCCGAACATGAGACCTTAAATTATCTCTTCGTGCAGATCGGTAAGGACAATGGGGACAGAGGTGTGGTTTTTCACCCGTATGCATTCGCCGATGTTGAATGAGCTGAAATATTCAAATATTCAAGAAATTATTAAAATACATTATATGATATGATAAAAATTCAATGATTTTCATGCAATATACCTTCTTTAGTTGAACTGTTCTAAAGACACAAATGTCACAACAGAAAAACCGATCATCTCTATGCTTTCGCATGTGCTTGTTCATATCTGCTTCAGTGGGTCTATCTTTACCGCATATGACACATGAAATTTTTGAATTGTTGTTTGGTAATGCAGGTGTTCCAGTTGAATGAGTTTTCAGATGCTTATAGAATGCCTTTTCAATTGTGCAAGAGTAAGAACACATTTGACAGCGGTATTCTTCACGTTCATATCTGAAAGTCAAATTTGTATTTTGATACTATAATTCCATACTATCACCTAACTGAAGATCAATGATACTTGACAATGACTTACCTGACTCTCTGCAAATTAGAGGGGACTGTCCTTTTTTTGGCTGTTGAATGCACACTGCCTTCTGCAACATGCCTAGTCACATGTGTTTCCATGTCATGTCGGTCACTAGCTCTGAACCTACAAGCTGTCACTGGACAACTTGCTGAGTTAGAGAGCTTTCTCATTAATGCATGTGCTAAATTAGCATCTGTTGCAGGGGCCGGGTGAACCATAGTTATATGCCTCTTCAATCCTGGTCTGGTGTCAGCCATAAAGCTACACTCACCACATTCAAATCCAACTTTTGAACCCATTCTGTGGATTTTAAAAATAGTGTTAATCTTTAAAAAAATTATGAAATTTGAAGTCCAGAATTTATGAAGTATTACCTTGTCTGACTTTGTTGGTTGAACAAAGATGAGCTTTGCAATTCTGGATTCATCTTTTGATCATCATCATCTTCCTCAGATTCATCTGATAATGGTTCAAGTTGTTTTACAGGTAAACGCCCCACTGGAGGAAGCTCATATAGTGATTGCTCGCCAGTTGATGTCAAAGTTTTGTTGTGGTCGTCAATGTATGATATCACATTTTCTGTTTTCACACTTATATTTGCTCCAACAATGCTATTGTTCCACAGATTATCAACTGGTGGAAGGACTGTGGTTGATATGCTTATATCATCAGTGTCATGGAATTCTCTGTCAGTAACAGCTCTCCTAGGTCTTTGAATTTTAATCTAAAAGTTCATCATTGCATATTACATCAAATTCTGGTCAACTTAAACAGAAATAAACCAAAGGCCATGCGAACTTACCCTTTTTTGAGGGGTGGTTTCAACTTTTAAAACTATACTATTTGGTTCTGAAATCAGACTTGGATCTATGCCCAAAGATTGATGGCTAACCAGTAAACTCACCTGAAAAAGAAGTTTTAACAGATTGAAATATGAGACTTGTTATAGTTCTAGCTTTCCTCCAAAGCTATCTCCAACAATTATAATAATTTGAAAAAATTAATAGGAGTATAAATAACAAAAACTAGAATTTAATGAATACACTGCTTCTCTTACATGATCATCCACATCTGGCTCTGGTTTCATTGCGACATAGCCTGGTGGAGCACAGGTCACTGAGAAGAAGGGCAAGATAATGGTTACAACAATATCCTCAAAAAACAAGCACAATTATAAATTAGATTATATACCATGAATATTAGAGGAAACATCTTCTTGCACATGAAGGGAAACAGGAACACCATCATGCATTTGAATTGTATTTGCAACTACTTCCTGTACGTCAGTTGCAAGATCACTATCAATATCTCCTGTGATTTCAGTATCAATTCCTACTTGCAGGTCACTCGCATGTATTTCTTCGCTTGTTACAACAGGTAGCTCTCCATGGATTTCCTCAATTGTCTCTCCACTCACTGTAGTATACAGAGTTCGGCTGACTGAACTGGCTGACGGCCAAAGGGTAGGCCCGTGCATGTTCCACAAGCTAAACTCCATCTATTTTTTAAAAAGATAGAAAAATTGATCAATGGAAATGATGGTAAAAAATGAAACCATTCATTCCTTCCACAGATCACATTCCCAACATATCCAGCGTAAAATTTTGAGCCAAAAGAAACTACAAGACAACCCACTCTCAATACAAAAGACTAGGGCTTTTCTTTAAGATAAGTTCATTCATCAAATATCAGAAACTTAGAAAATGGTAAAAGGTTGTGAAAATCTCAAAAAAATCATGTGGGTAATACAAATAATGGGGAGCATAGGCAATGGAATATGATGGGAAAGGATATCAACAAGCTTATGTCGCTACAATCAGAGGCATAAGCCAACATACCTTGAATATTTCATGAAAATTTTAAGTAGGGTTGTAGTTGATTTAATGCAGATACATTTCAATCCTCAATAAGCGATATTGAGAACTGTCGGCTGAGGCCGAAGATTGGACAGTCCGAGTAGGCCCTGATGTCACCACTAAAATATCTCTAACTTAACCTTTTCCGAAATGATTCATGTTGAAATGTGAAAATAATGTTACAATATTACTCATTGTATGTTATTCTGAAGATACAATAAGTCTATTTACCTAAATTATCCTCCTATAACGTTTCATTATCTTTTGACACTGACTAGGCCTACCCAAAAATAAGCCTCAGCCGACGTGGGTGATCACATAAACACGCCAACAAACGATTTAAAGAGACTGCATTGGAGGTCAGATTCGGTCGCACCATTGAACTCACATAATTTAGGAGGTTATAAATACATTAGTAGAGGAAATTTTTGTGCTTCTGTTATAAGTATAAATTGCACTTTTCGGAAATATTCATCTTAAAGCATAAGTCTTCTTCTTTACTGGTTTTCTAAAATGACAATGATCATGACCAAGGCCACTTTGACATTTGTTGTTGTTGTTGGAGAAGCAGAAAGGTTTGTTTCTAGACTAGATCTGTGTTGTAGCTGTATCGTCTGATAATTTATTTCTACGATTTCCAGGTTGTTTTCTCACAAATTATCCTTTTGAAAATTATTTATTTTGCATGAGAAGTAGAATTTGACTTCAAGTTTTACCGTCACAATTATAGCTGGTTCCTGTGTGATCCACAGATGATACTCTGCATATAACCTCCCTAAATTTAATCCATTATTTACGCATCTAAAGTCAACAGATCTTGAATACTTACTTAAATCGAATTCAATCCGTTTTACATGCTTTGAGCAGAGCAGTGAGGTGTGTCGACGTAGGATGGTATCACCCTGAGCCGTTTTGCATGGGGCGAATTGTTGACTGTGATTGTAAAATATTATTAACTTAAAGTTATTCTTTACAGATGTTGTGTACTCAGCGATTCTTGAGTAGAAATGTTGTGCGAAGTGTCAATGTTTCTCTGCAAGCTCTCTACTCCGGCAAACGGAACAGTGACAATGATCAAGACGGCCAGGATGTTTACAATTTAGTCCCCTATTCACTTGATGCTGATGGTAAATGTTATTCCTTCAGCTAAGAAGGTGTGATTTTAGGCAAATAATTTTAGGCAGTAATTCATCATTACTTTTTTTTTCCAGTTGCAATCAATAACCCAAATTGGGAACTTCTATCTCAGAGGTACAAACTTTACATGCCGGGGAAGCTAGGTCATGCCTGGCTCGATAACAGCTCTACTGCCCATTTTGACTACAGTAAACCTTTTCAAGTAAGCTTTGAAACAAATCTATTTTCAAATCTTCCAGAGGTGATAATATAACTTCGTTTATGTTAATTATTTTTTTTTTTTTAAAGAATATGAAAGAGAGAAGTATGGAATACTCTGCCCAGGAATGTCCATTATTGCTTCGGGCAGGTTTGTAGTGACCAGTACTAGTTTGTATCTTTCATTTATCAGGATCTTAATTTTCCCCCAATTTTTCAGGATTAATGGAAATGTTCCCAGGACTAGACTTTCGTCAACAACACACTACTATTGTTAGCCTGAGACAGCCATTGTACAGAAGAGGACGGCGTCAGGATATAGATGAGTTAACTAAACAAGTATGTTTCATTTGTAATGGAAGTGTTGGAAGCTTTTGTTTTTTCGCAGCCATAATATTTAATGTGGCATGGTTTGTATTTCAGTTTATTATAGCTGCCCAAAAAATTTGTGGTCAACTTATGGACATGGGTTACTGGGCAGACTTTATAAACCCCTTCTCAGGGCGTCCCTACTTTTATTATAAAGTCCCCCGTGACGTTCTCTACAAAACAGATAAACGATTTCATTGCATGGGCTTTCACATTGAAAGCAAAAATACTTGCAAAGTTATAAGTTTAACTCAGGGCTCAAATAGATACCTGATAGGTGAGTGTCATTGATGTGTTTGGTGACGGAGCAGTTTGTAGATTTATCATTGGATTTTTGTTTATTTTCAGGGAGTATTTACACTTCTGCTCCCCCCTCAGAGGCAATTGCCCCATTAGCACAAGAAGCTCAAGGTGAGGATTAACCCTATTTCTATTTTGAGACGAGAGGTTATTCATTCTTGATTTTGATTCTAGACCCCAATGCTGAGTATTAACTGAGGGTTGCAGTCTCTATCCCTGAAGATCTTTGACTTTGAACACTGCCAATGACAACAGCCAGAGTATCCTGGTGTTCAAATATATGCAAGACAATTTCGTGTTCTGTTAATTCTTCCTAATTTATGATTTCTGTAATTACTTGGGTCGTTGTAAAGAAGTTTGATAACACCTCCAGAAAATTGTTAAGCTAGCTGTGATTTTGTTTGATGTATAAAAGATAATTCAAAGTGTATGTTAGTTATTTCTGAGAAATAAATTTGTTATCCTGTGAATGACTTAGCCTACCGTCATTCATTCAAATAAGCTGGAGGCCTGTCATTCTGACAAAAATTAGACATTTGTACAGGTGAGCTTCGTTTACTGGGTCAACATTACAAATAATCCAATGACATTACAAAAAAGGCAGGGCACGTACATCTTTCCGTAAAATATACAAATTTGATAAATTAAAAAAATTAACTTAGATTTTGTTGAAGGCCGCAATGTCAACAGACTGTACAAAGTCCTCGAAGTTCTGGATCTCCTCAGTGAGCTGGTCTACTGACACCTTGTCGTCCTCCACAACACACATGATCTGCAACTTGTTGATACCGTAGCCGACCGGCACCAGCTTGGAGGCGCCCCACACCAGGCCGTCCATGGAGATGGTCCTAACCTGAACCTCCATCGCCTTCATGTCGGTCTCGTCATCCCAGGGCTTCACGTCCAGGACGATGGAGGACTTGGCGATCACAGTGGGCTTGGTGGACTTCTTGGCGGCGTAAGCGGCGAGCCTCTCCTCCCTAATCTTGGCCGCCTCGGCATCCTCCTCCTCGTCGGAGCCGAACAGATCCACGTCGTCGTCATCGTCGGCGGCGGGCTTGGCAGCGGGCTTAGCGGGGGCAGCCGCGGGGGCGGCGGCGGCTCCTCCCTTGAGAAGGGCTGAGGGGACCTCCTTCTTGCCTGGGAGCTTCTGCTTCTCGGCACCCTGGTATGACTTGATGTGGTTGTACCAGCGCAGTGCGTGAGGGGTAGCAGCTGACGGCGCCTTGGCGAGGGCTTCAAACACACAAATGTCGGCCTGGGATGGCACGAACCCGTCTACGTAGCTGCGTTCGGCCAGGAAGGCGTCCAGGTCCTTGACGCCCTTCTCAGACTTGAAATCTCCGACAGCCATGGTGAAAATTGTGTGTTGAACCGGGAGAACGATAACCTCAGCCCGACTCGGCTCGATGGACGACGTTGAAGAACGACCACGAGGGCAAGGCGCACTGATCCGCTGTATTCGTAGCCTTGTCGAAAGTTAACTTGTTAACTTCGGTCTCGAATTCTTCTTTGTCCCTTTCTTCTTACGAAGTATTGTTTACCAGAAAAAATAAGATATTCTGAATTCATTGAGGTCGGGCGAATTTTCGAAACAACTGTTAATTGATTTTAATACATCGTACCGCTTGAAACGGAGTAAATTCGTCCGATTGCACAATGATGAAGTTACCGCAAAGCAGCTGTCTAGCCATGACGTCATTGGCTAGCTACGTCATAGCTACGAGCATATGTCACGACCGACTATCTCTTTGAGTCACGAAAACAAATAAAAAGAAGCACATGACAGCTCCTCTTGTCGCCTCTAAAGAGTACCTTCCTTAACTGGTGTTGCAATAGGTAAGTGAACATTCCAAATTTTTGTGTTTTAGTGATCGAAAAAGGGTTTCCTGTAGGTTAGTGCACCGGTTTTGTTTGTTATTGATGACAATAATTGGTACCTTGTGTACATATCTATACATTGACAGCTCTGTCAGCTATCGTCTGCTAATGAGTTTTTTCTTCTAAACCACATAGCTTGTATTTCTGTTGAGCTCAAGGTAGCGCCCTTGCACCATGTCCTACCCTCAGAATTTGGTAAGTAGGTCTTGAACTCTAATTGACATATAAAATTTAAAATGGCTTTTGCAGTCATTGTAGAAACCCTCATTGCTTTATTTAGGTTGTACCTTATCGAGGCCTGATACCTTCAGGAATATTTCCTGGTCGAATGATAAGAATTCAGGGAAGAGTTCTGCCATCTGCTCTTAGGTACAGATCCATTCTATTAACATTTATATTCCCAATCCTACATGTTTGCATTTTTGCAATATTAATTGTTTATCTTATGTTAGGTTCGCAGTAAACCTTCAATGTGGACCTAATACTGAACCAAGAGATGATATTGCTATCCACTTTTCACCGCAGTTTGACTCTCGTAAGGTCATCAGAAATTCACTTCAAAACTTGATGTGGGGACCTGAAGAAAGTCTTGGTTTCTTCCCATTTTCCCAAGGACAGACATTTGAATTGATCCTACTTTGTGAGGCAACTCACTTCAAGGTATGGCCATTGTTAGTGTAATTGTTTATTTTTTGGCCTCTTCTTCATTCACCAAAAAAAGAAACAGAAACAAATGTGGATTAAACTAAATGTCTCTAAATCACTAGTGAATTGTAGTATGTAGTCACTTGTGTCTAAACCAAACCACCCATCTTTCTCTACAGATTGCAATAAATGGGCAACACTACACTGAATTTGAACATCGAATGGCCTTCCAAACAGTATCTCACATTACTGTTGATGGCGATATTGAACTAACAGCTGTTCGCTTTGAAGATCCACCACCAGATATTGTGCCTGGTGGTACGACAGTTACTCCATCAAGTGGTTATATCATGCCTATGGCCTATGACCCAACTCCACAACCTGCAATTTATCCTTCTGTCAACCCACCAGCTTACACAGCATATGCTCCGCAACATCAATATGGACCACAAACTTATGTGGTTGAAAATCAGGTTTGGACTGTTCTACCTCTTATGTAGCTATTTTTAGTTTGGAGTCTCCCTTTTTAAAAGCAGTCCTTCTTTTCTTTTTTTGATAGTCTGGAGGAGGCTTGGGCAGGTATGGTTCTGCAGCTGTTGGAGCAGCAGCAGGAATGGCAATTGGTGGTCTTGGTGGATACGCAATCAGCAATGCCTTACATCACAGTGGATCTTCATCTTGTTCAGACAGCGACTAAATTTATTACAATGATTTAAGTCTATTGCTGTGAATTTAATTTTTGTGAATTTTGTGCATTTTGACCGACTGACCCATCTTGCAGCTTGTGTTAGAACAAAAATGCAGGCAATTTCACAGTAATTGATAGCAATCTATTGTGCAAATACTGTAAAAAATATTTATGTATGGTCTTTTACTGAACCAAACTTTGCATTGTCTTTTCATTCCAATTGTGAATCTCTAATTTTGTGAGTACAATAATAGTTGTAGTCAATTTATTTTTAAAAGCATTTCTAGCTTTTCACTTTAGAGCCACTACCTTATTTCTATATAATTATATTTAAAAGTTATGTAAACCACTGCACTCTGAATTAACCACTAATCTCATGATTCATAATGCTTACCTTGTTAATTAAATGATATTTTACTCCCTTACATGAGAAATAAAAATAATTTATCAAATATTTGTCTGTTTTTATTTTTTTTAGCTTTTACCTTTTTCCTATGTGTTCCTATGCAATGCAATAACGCTTGCTTGTGCCCGGGGTGTCCTCCTCGGTTGAACACTGGCCGGGAATAGTTTGCTTATGGCCACTGTGTTGTGGTGGGTAGGTACTTGTTAATATGGAGGGGTATCTCGTCCACCGTAAAAAGGTGGATAGATGGTAGGTGTGTATAAATAAGGGGTAGGGTCTTTTATATTCTATTAATTATGGTTTAGACTCAAAGAAAAACCATTAAAAAAAAATCTTGTTGACAACCAAGGGCAATGATCAGGCACTGATTTAATTTTGTAACGAGTCTTGATACAATTCAACACAAGCAAGTTATTTCCAGGACTTCAAAGTATACTTATATATAAATAAATGAAATTGGTCCTTAGCTAGGGTGTTTTAGTTTAGTGCATTGTTTGTCAGTGGGCTTAGGCTACTTAAATACAGAAAAATTGTATGCACAAGATTTACAAGAGCACTTGTTGTGCTCTAATCTAACTGATAGACTACTATCACTGATAGTGGAGGGTTTTGGCCCCCAACATCGTGATATTGCAATTCACTATAGTGCTTGCGGGACGTCTTGGGAACGTCTAAATACTTTCAAGAAATAAAAATTTAAGAGATAACTTAAATATCTAATCTTAATTGAATATGACGCATTTTCAATGTGTAAGCAGGGCTGCTTAACAGACACTGAAGTGAGTTATCCCCCGTCAATTTCTATTAAATATCTGACACAGGTATTGCCCCAGTACCAAACATTAATCTCTGAACAGCATACAAAACTTTCTTTTTTAAATACAATTTTCATTTGCACAGTTTTACAATATTCATAATCATCTGCCTGTGTTCATATGAATATTCTTGTGTCTTAATGGCAACTGTAAGTTAAAACAAAATAGACAAAAATAATTAAGTCTAAGATTATTATTTTTGTTTATGTAATGAATGATATCAGAAATGAATTGTATGTATGATAGTTACATTAAAAAAAATTCCTGTCAGATACTCTTACACACAATGACACTATTGTTTTAAAATGAAATGGAAGTACTTCAGAAAACTTTCAAGTGATATTTCCCATCGATTACTTTTTCTACCTAAATTAATTATATGAAAAACTTGCAATTGAAATATTTTCATCATAAATCTAAACATCAAGATTAAAACCATAAAATATCAAAATATACAGATCCTTCAAAGACTTTAAACAATGTTTTTTGTGGAGGCCAGTGGACCCCGTAAATTGTTATTTTTGCAAAAATACCCCGTTTAGTAATATTAATAATTTTCTTTGAATATTACTCACGAAATTGAAATATGCTTTTCTACAAATATCACACAGCTTTGTATTCTCACCGATGAGCAAGGCCTCCTTTCTCCTCCCATCCGGCTCTGGTCCAGCGCGCCAGCCAGGACCTCCACCGCACAGGTGCGGCACCATGGTGACAACAGGACTGGAGCCTATCTGACTCACAAAGGTGAACGCGGCCGGACCGGACCGGCGGCTCCGGCAGCGCGCAGTCGTCGCGACCACATGGCGAGGCGCGCCCTGCAGCCTGTCACACTGACAGGACTGCGGACTCCGTCCCTGCTGTGTTCTGCTCCGCACTGCATAGCTACTGGACAGCCCCCTGGCCTGGCCCGGCGCCGGTCTCCCCTACTGTCCTCTCTCTTGGTCGTCGTTACAACTAGCACTAGGTTAAAAGGAAATAGAGTTCTCTTTGGGTGCGCGCGTCGCGAGCGCAAAACGTTCTCACGGGGACGACACTCTTCGGCTCCTGACCGGCAGGCGCCACGGATCACCTCACCTCTTTTAAAAGTTCTCTGTGTAGTCTCAACAGACGGACAGAAAAATAGAATATATCAGTTACGAATTGGCGCGCGGGTACGGGTTCGCTGTCCCCGAGGACGAGCCAGGCGGGACGGCGGTGGGGCGAGGCGCCCGCCCTACCCCTGCAGGTAGTAGGACCAGTACATGGCGTTGAACACGGCGAACACGGCGGGGAAGCCGACGCGGCAAATCTCGTCAATGCGGCGCGCGAATGCCTCCTGCTCCGTCTCGATGCGGTGGTGGTGGTGGCCGATGTGCGAGTGCAGGCCGGCCGGCGTGAGCGCCACCTGCAACACCACCTGACGGGTCAGGGGATCACGGCGTGAGAGCGCCTGTCAGTCGCGGGGTAGGCAGCCCGCCGCGCGCGCGCACGCTGCGGGCCCGGAGGCTGCCTACCGCCCAGGGGCGCAGCACGCTCGGCTCGGCGCGGCCGGAGGACGCACTTACCGCTTCGGGCGCCACGTCACCGTCGGGCAGCCCCTTGCTGGAAGGCGTCCCCCCCAGGGCCTCGCCATTCTCCGCGCCGCCGAGGTTCTTGCGCTTCGCCTTGTGGTGCATCTCCTCGCCCGGCGGCGGTTTCCGGAACATGTAGTTGACGAAAGTGAACTCGAGCAGAGCGCAGAAGACGAACGCTGCGAGAAAAGTGTCAGCTTTTACCCTTCACTGCGCGTAAAAGTGAGGGATAAAGACGATTTTTCGTAACGGGAATCGAGGCGCACGATCGTGAATTTATAGGTAAAAAGTGGGAGTTGTCTGACCCTTGCACTAATAAAAGCTTACGGTGATTTTCACTGTAAGCTACGGTGAACCCTGCAGCACTGTAGCTTACGGTGAATTTTCACCGTAAGCTACGGTGAATGTCACTGTAAGCTACGGTGAATCTGGGTGCATCACCGTAGCTTACAGTGATATTCACCGTAGCTTACGGTGAAAATTCACCGTAAGCTACAGTGCTGCAGGGTTCACCGTAGCTTACAGTGAAAATCACTGTAAGCTTTTTAGATTGTGAATGACCCACCTGTGCACGTGCCCATCCACACGTCGATGGCCTTGACGTAGCTCACCTGGGGAAGTCCACTCTGAATACCTGCACAAAGGCAAAGTACCAGTGCGTGACATGAGACGGTACGAACACCCGCCATACTCCTCGCTCGCAGCGCACCCCGCGGGCGCGCGGAGCTACCCCGCGCCCGCGCAGTATCAGCAGCAGCAGCAGCAACAGGGGAGGGGGCTGGGCTACTGGGCTGGGCCGGGCTAGCGCGCGACCCTCGCCTCACCGCCAGTTTCTCCGCCTGAATCTTAATTACCCGATGGCCTGCCTCTCTAAACAGGCCTTGAAGGCCCTCGCCCTGGAGCCGCTCGGGCCCGGCTCAGGGCTCGGCTCAGCAACAGAACAGCTCGGCGCACCGTCCCGTCGCGCCGCGCGGGCCTCTCTTCCGGTCAAGAGGCGGATGAAATGTCCATTGGAGTTTCGGGAGGCGGAAGGAATTGCTTTTGTCGCGGAGAGCCCGGGAGCTTTGGGCCGGGCCGGGGCGCCGATTAGCCCACAGATTAATTGAGATTCCGCTATTTCAAACTAGGCGGCGCGGCGTGAACCTTGTTTTGTGAAACGCAGAAATGAATGGAATGGAGGGGCTACAGAGCTGTGCCGCGCGGCAAACCTTTCATTTCCTGTCCGTTGCAGAGATCTGAGCGAAGATTACTCTCGACCTCCGTCTGCGCAAATCCGCGCCGCGACGCTCCAATTGAAATAATTTAAACAAAAAGAATAAAAACAGTATTCTCTTGGCTGCAATGTTCTGTGCGCTATGCGCGCAGAAGCAAAAAAAAACTTTTCCTGTCGCTGGCGAGTTACCACGGCGTAGAGCGAGAGACACTCACCTGAGGACTGCGAGGACACGGCGAGCAGCGTGGTCACGCCTAGGGTGGTCCGCCCCGGCACCGAGTCCACGTCCATCCAGAAGGACACCCACGAGATGACCACGATGAGGATGGTGGGCAGGTAGCTCTGCACCAGGTGGAAGCCCACGGACCGCGACAGGTAGAAGGACGCCACCAGGCAGCTGTAGTTCCCTGCGCGGGTAGAGAGACAGAGGCGAGGCGGCGGTCAAGTAGGGACCAGCACAGAGCTAGCGCAGATCGCTCGCTCGGGTTTAATGGGTGATCTGCTGCGCTTCGCGTGACAGGAGCCGCCTCGTTGCCAATGGAAATGCGGCCGCGCCAAATTTACGAACCTATTTGGAACGACTCTTGGCAATCGCTGGCCTCGATCTTGACAATCTCGAACTGCGGCATCCGGAGGCCGCCCCCCAGGAGGACGGGCTTGAGCGACTTCCACTCGAGGCGGAGCTCCTCGATGGTCTTGGAAACTGCAGGCAGCCGAATAAGAATGACGAATAAGCGGAGAGGGTGGGGAGGGCTGCGGGGCTGCTGGTTTGAAGGAGGGTGGTGTTGGTTGTGATGGGTTGGGGTGAGTACTGGTGGGGCGGGACGGGGTGGGTCGTGCAGGGTAAAGTCCCATCGAGGACTTTAGTGCACGGTATACTTACAGCTGGCCACCTCCATGGTGCACACCTGACTGTCGAGGGGGAACTTGGAGAGGTCCATCATGCAGGAGAAGGTGAGCTTCAGCCTGCGGACACACACACACACACAGATGCCTATCACAGTGCCGTGGTGCTGACATATAAAACAGTGCCTGAAACAGTGCGACTCTCGTCCAGTCCAGACCTGAGCATGTAGAGGATCTCCGCGTCGGGGTTGATGCGCACGAGCACGTTGGGCACCGTCACGAACTGGAACTCGGCGTGCTTGGCGTTGGGGAAGTACACCTCGGGCTTCCAGATGGCCTTGACGAGGTTGGGGTCGTTGAGGTCCAGCGCTTCAGTGATGTTGGGGTGCTTGAACCGCTCGTCCTGCCACTTCTGCCGGAGGTACAGGTCCACCTCGTAGTCCTGGGGAGGCGGACATCAAACGGGGCTTACGCTCAACACACGTGCACATGTGACAGGTATCTCATCAGGAATTCAACTCGTAAAATCTCACCATCGTCACGGGACTGATAGAGCCGAAACTCCTGATGTACAGCTCCACCGTGACCTTGGTTGCGTTGTCTGAAATACCAAACAAAGCACTTTCTCTTATTTGGGCACAAAGTCTAGGGAGAAGGGCCACAGTGACAAAAAAAAAGTCACAAAAAAAAGGGAAATCGACCTTGGCGTGGACCGGGCCAGGCTCTCTCTGCTCTATCTTATCTCGGCAGAAGTAAGCATCAGCTTCACACGTACAGACGGGCTTGTCCTGGGGAGGGGGGTAGGAGGCGGTGCCTGGGGCTTCCCCGCCTATCTGCTCCCCTGCCAGAAACTTAGCGCTGCGAGCAGTGCGAAGCAGAGGCCCTACTCTGACAGCCGGAGCCGGACTCAGCCCGGCCCGCTCCGATCCCATACCTCTGTCTTCTTTCTCTCCACCCCGCCCACCCGCCCCGCGCCATCCCCTTCGCAGCCTCCCTCTCTCCCTTATCGAGAGCACCTTTGCTAACTTCGGCCACCGCAGAGCTCTGCGGACGCATGGCGGGGCGGGAGCATGAGCGGTGTTCGCAACTGCATTATCAACTTCCCTCAATATCTCGACCCTTCGGCTTCAGCCCCCGTCCACCGCACCCCGCCCCACCCCTTTGGCTCCTCACTGCACAAGAGACGCGACCGCTGCCTGCCTGCTGACATGACGTCCCGAGTCAAATAACTCGATGTTTGCAACGGAAGTTGAAGCCCCCTCCCTCTCTGCTCGCCACGGCACTCGCCTCGGCGATGCTGCGCTAGTTCCAGTATGTCACAAGCCGTGCGTATACGACATAGCGCGGCGAGAGGCGCGGGGAGAACTTGGACCCGAGAGACAAGAGAGAGCAAGAGAGGGGAAGTGGAGTGAGCTGGGCTGAGCTGGGCACCACCACGCAAATACGGAGCGAGCAGAGGGCGTGGCGTGCTCTACGTAGCGAGTAGAGAGAGAGAGAGAGAGAGAGAGAGAGAGAGAGAGAGAGCGAGAGAGAGAGAGGGAGAGAGGGAGAGAGGGAGAGAGGGAGAGGGAGAGAGAGAGGGAGAGAGAGAGAGGAAGATAGGGAGGGAGAGGGAGAGAGAGAGAGAGGAAGGGAGGTCAACTTACTCAGATGGTTGGTGGGAGTGCTCCGGCGGTCGTAGTTGGTGAGCAGCGTGTCCAGTATCTGCAGCTGGGCCATCTTCGCGGTGCCCCTGGAGCGAAAAGGAGGAGAAAAAAAATAAAACAATTAGAATTAAGGAATGCGCGTTTTACATAATCTGTTCTTTTCCGCGAGACTCCTATCACGCCAAAACTTTCCCTCTCGCGAGCCTGTTCGCTGGGCCGATGCCCCCCTCCCCCTCTCCCCACACTCCTCTCCTCCCCGCACCTAAGGAAACATTGCTTTGCCGCGGAAGAAACAAAAACGCGAAAAGTTTCCCCACCCGTTTTTTTCTTCTATATTTTTCTTATTATTAAATTCGGAGGAGGAACGGTCGAATGTGATAAACTGCTTGCTGCCGCGGCCGCGCCGCACCGTGCCGTTTTCATTTCAATTTTTTTAAATCCCGCCCGCCAAGAGAAACAGCGGCGGGAGCAGAAACAGAAACAGCGCCGCGCCGCGCTGCGCTGCACCCCGTCCCGTCACAGCTAGAGAGATTACGGAGAGGCCAGCAGGGAAACGGACGATTTTTTAACAGCTGCAGGCAGGCGGGCAGCGTGCGGCCGCGGCTCACAGGCGCTATCTGCATTACTCTACTGGAGCGAGTATGAGGAATAGCAGACCCCGCACGGCGCGCTGCCCCGCCACGCTCCAGCACTCCCCGCCCGCCTGCATGACCCCCGTCTCTCCAGCCCTCCCGCTTTGAGTCGATTTCACGGCTACACGGGCATCCACCCGCCGACAAAACGACCGACCAGACCCTATAGGGGTCGTGGCCGAGCCGCGCGGCCGAGGCGCGGCGGGGCGGGGCGGGGCGGGGCCAGGCTTTATGGGGCGAGGCGGCGAGACGCTCGTCGCCCGTCGCGACGGCCCAATGCGGCGCCACAGGCAGACGAGGGAGAAACGTGACGACGAGCCAAAAAGACAATCACAGGGCGAGATTAAACCCCCTTAAAAAACGTGAGTAATCGCCTGAGCAAGCCTAATACCCCCGGTATAAAACCCGAGGCGACTGATACTCACCGCTGAGTGTTAAACCCCACGGCATCCATAGCAAAATCAGACGCATTTTAACGTTTGCACTTATAAAATGAGTGGTAGTTCGGAACTCACTCGTTCGCAAACACACCCGCTGATGATCGATGTGAGAGTGGAACCCTGCCGGACGGACGCAGCGGGGGAGGGCGGGGCAGGGCGGGGCGGGGCGGGGCGGGGCGGGGCGGGGCGGGGCGGGGCGGAAGGATTCAATGCGCCGTGGTGAAACCTATCCGAGATTGCTTGCGGAGCGCTGTTTAACTACGATGGTGCTCGTGGATGGCTTGTATAAACACTTGTTGCTCCGGCCCGCCCCGCCCCGCCCCGCCCCGCGCAGAGGCCGTGCGGTGCGCTACGCCCCGCCACGCGCCGACAGAATGTTCCCGTTTTGGCGTGATGGCTCATCGCCACTACTCCACCCCACTACAACTCGACCAGACCCCGCCCCGCCCCGCCCGGTGCACCTCGGCTCCCACCGCGGACAGAACATGCGGACCGCAACCCTGGCAGGCGGTGAGAGCATTGGGCGGGGCGGGGCCGGGCGGGGCGGGGCGGGGCGGAGCGGGGCGGGGCGGGGCGGGGCGCACCCTCCTGGCGCGCCCTTCTGCCCCTCCTTCCCCACCAGCCAGCGCGTCACTAACCTCCCCAAACTCCCCCGTCGTGCGCCCGCCCCCTCCTCCCTCATGCAGAGCAGCTCGCACCCTTCACTTCAGGTTGCGGGGAGCAAGAATCCACCTCTCTCCACCACCCTCCCCGCCATACCGATACAAGTGCCCCCGGGCCGAGCAGGGCCGCGCGGGGCGGGGCGGGGCACGGCAGGGCAGGGCAGGGCTTTACTCCTTGCGGAAGGAGTTTGGGCCGGATACCGCCGCGCAGCCGCAGCATTATGTGCGCGCCGCGCCGCACTGACTACACACACGCCGCCCGCGCCCCACCTGAACTACACCTACAGTAGCTCCCCCTGGGCGGGAAGTCCCCGGCCCGGCCCGGCCCGGCAGCCTGCACGCCTCCGTCTGCATTGTCTGACTTGTGAGTAGGGAGCCAGGCACCGCGCCGCGCCACGCCAGGCCCCCGCGGGGCTGAGTCCCGCCCCGCCCCGCCCCGCCACTGTTATAGCCACCTGCCTGTGTTGATTTTGTGTGTGTGGAGGGGGGCGTGAGCGTGAGGAGGACTGGCGGAGCTCAAAAGGGAGGAGGAAAGCGGCACCGCAGAACTCGTTTTCGTTTCGAGATATCGCATTTCCAGCGCGCAAAAAGCGACGCGCGGGCGGCACTTGCAGGCTTCCAGCTGCCCGCCCAACTCCAGCCAGTCGCCGGGTCCAGCCGGGCGCGGCGGGCGGGGCAGGGCGCGGCGATACAGCGGAAGGGCGGGCAGGCCAGCGAGCCGCACCCGGCCCGGCCCCGCGGGGTCCTCGGGCGGGGAATAATGCTCTGAAAGGGCGGGGTGGCGCGGCGTGGCGCGTCGCTCCTGCTATAGCCTCACGGGCTCTCCATCCACGGGCGCTTAAACTGCACTTAGCATGCTGGGAGGGGCGTCAACCAGACTGCCTGACGCGACTAACCCCCCGGCCCGGCCCCGCGCGGCCCCGCCCCGCCCCGCACCGCCCCGCCCCGCCCCGCACCGCCCGGCTCCCAGCCAGCCTCTGCTGGAATTAATTGCGTAACTTTCTCACTGGCTCGCCCCTCCCCTCCCCTCCCCTAGCCCCCTTTCCACCAATGCGAGCCCCATAGCAGCCCCTCCGTCATCCTCAGACTATACTGACGCCGTTGCCCCCTAGGGTGGCTCAGCCTGACTGCGCCCCGCCCCGCCCCGCCCCCGCCACGCCGTAATGAGTGCCGTGGACACGCGGCCTGCGACTGGGCGGAGAGGAAGCGGGATGAGATCAGAGATGGGAAAGAACGAGAAATTTTATCCGCTTCGCCGACACCCCTTACAAAAAATAAAATAAAAAGGTTAATTCGCACAGGAGCAAAAAAATAAAGCAAGAAAAATACAGCAGGGTGCTGCGCCGCTTTCAGCTCGGCTCGGTCGTGCACACGGCCAGAGCAATCACCTTGATAAGGGAGTTTCTTCAGCACGACACGGTGAAGAACAGGCTAGGCTGGGAGGTGTCCGCCCCGCCCCGCCCCGCCCCGCCCCGCCGAGTGACGAAATGTCAAGCGCTTTCGCTGTTATTTTTAAAGCGGCCTCCCACGACACATGTGCAGCTGCTCTGCCCCGCCACACCCCGCGCCCCTCTACTCAACATGTGAACCCTCCAAAAACCACTCTCAAACTGTTTGGAGTGCGGCCGGGCCGGGCCGGGCCGGGCCGGCGTATATAAACACGTGTATATACGCACTTTTACTCACTTTGTTTTCACAGCTCGGTTGTTAAAAGCTGGCGGCTAAGTGGTTTCTAGGGCCGCGGTGGCGAGCGGAGCGGGCCGGGCCGGGCGTCGCCCCCTTCCCCATCCCGGTGTATAGCCTTGCTCCGTGCCGTGCACTCCTTCGGACGACGACCGGGAGTGAGCTGTGGCCTATCTAAGTCTGCACGTGTGTGTGTGTGTGTGGGGGGGGGGGGGGGGGGGACGCGCGCACTCCCACACTCTCACTTTTTTTTCTCGAACACCTTTGTCAAATATCCCAGCAGCTTTTAAAAAATGACATTGAGCGACTGACATTAGTCATGCGGTAATTTCCAAACTGCAATGCTACTAAGCTGTGCGTGCTCTTTACTGAAGGCGGGTTTGTTAAATAGAGTCACCGTCGTGCAGCTTGTTCATTTGCCGGGCCAGTCCACGTCGCCGTTGCATGCGCCAGCCCGTGAGGAGAGGAGTTTAAGGGCGCAGGAGACCGACGCCCCGCCCCGCCCCGCCCCGCCCCGCCACCACCTGTCGCGATAGTGCCGCAGCGCGAGGTCGGGCCTGAGGCGCCCGCGCCGCGACGCAGCAGCTTTTAACAAGATTCACGAGGAAGGCGAAGTCCCCCGCTACCACCCTCCCTGACGGTGCACGCGGGAGGGACTACCAAATTCAACAGGACTTGGTGTAATGCCAGCGCCCCGCCTGCTGCTCGGGATAGTTGCTTCCATACAAAAACACACACACAGAAGTTTAAAGTATACTCAGATGCGCCTATCTTTCCACAGCAGGTTTCGGACGTGATTTTTTCAACTGCTGCGTCATTTGTCCCGGTCGGGCCGGGCCGTAGCTGAGGCAATGAGGTTACGATTTGTACTTTGCCGCCTCGCCTACGAAGGGCCGTGCCGTGCCGGGCCGTGTCGCGACACGGCAGGAGGTAACGAGGCACCTGGGCCTAAGCGCCTGGGTCTAAGCGCCTGGGCGCGGGCCGGCCCTACGGGTGTGATGCAATGGAATGAAATGGACAAAATGGCTCTCCGCTCAGCGCGCCGCGCAGCCTCGGAACCTCGCCGTCAGCAACAGTCTGCTGCTGGATTGTTCCGCGCCTGCCCCTTATTGTACCTGCCGAGAGTGAGAGAGAGAGAGCGAGAGCGAGAGAGACTGAGCAGAGAGAGAGAGAGAGAGAGAGAGAGAGAGAGAGAGAGAGAGAGAGAGAGAGAGAGAGAGAGAGTGAGAGAGAGAGAGCGAGAGAGAGGGGGGGGGGGCAGGATGACGTTCCGCGTTCCTCTGGCTGCTGGATTAGGTTATATTGCTGCCGAGAGTCGCTGCGCGGCACTGCGCGGCGCGCCCGCCCCGCGGCGCTGGGGGACGTCAAACGGGGCGGGGCGGGTTCATTTTCGGCAATAAGGTCGGGCAGCAGCGGCGACTTTTCGCCAGAGTGATTGTTTTTCCGTCCGACCCTACCCCTCCGTCCCGGCTCGTCCTGAAGCAGTTGATTAAGGGTTCGGCTCGCGCGGAGCAGGGTCCAGGGCTGCCTGCGCTCCCCCCTCCCCCCTCCTATGCGTCTATACAAGTCCTCTCTCTACCGAACCCCTCCCCCCCCCCCCCTGGCTCTTCACTCTTTCATCCACCTCACAGGACACACAGCACCGTACTCATATATCGCATCGTGGCACGGGCGGCGGCGCAGCCCGCCGATAGAGGCGGGTCCAGGTCGCCAGCACTATCCCTATTCATGGAGAGAGACGCGGACCACTCTACGGGCCAGCCAGCCAGAGGGGGCGCTGCATATGGAACAAGAGTGGCCGGGCGGGGCGAGCTGGAGGCACGGGTGGGCGGACGGGCGGAGAGTTGAAGAAATCTGCCATGCACACGTGCACACCAGCGGCGCTCCTTTCCCCCTTCGGCGGGCGGGTGACACGTGCAGGGGCGTCCCGCCCCGTCGCGCCCACACACGTGCACGTGGATGCCACGTGCCGCGGCTGACACGGGTCCGAGTGTGTCTTCTTCTTTTCACCACTCCTCGCGTCACCGCCACGCCACGCCCCGGCCAGGCCCTGCTGGTTTGACATGTGTCTTCCGCCCCTCCCTCCGCCCCCTCCGCGGCCCGCCCCTCCAGACCGAATCCTGCTGCAATCTGGACCCCAGCCCCGGCCTTGGGAGGCGCGCTATCGGCCCAGCCCGCCACGTGCAGTTAAAAATAACTAAAACGCAACCGACGTCGTCTTCAGCGTGAAATGCATAGGGTATGGTTTGCTAATTTCCTCTCCCGCGCGTGTAGCAATTTCGGCTGGCAAGCGTGGTATGCCCGCCCGCACCACCCGCGTTATTGGCGTTCGATTTACGGCGCTTTAGTGGCCGTTAGGGAGGCGGGTAGGGCCGGGCCGGGCCGGGCGGGCTGCGCAGTGCAGGGAGGAGCACGGTCCCTAATGTCCACCACGTCGGCGAGGGGGTCGGGTGGGCCGGGGACGAGGGTAGGGGTAGGAGGGCCGCCGCCGCCGCCACCCGCCCGGCCTAGACCTTAATCGGCCTTACTGCAAGCAAAGTTCCGTCGCCAGGATCTCCGAGCCGGTGGGTGGGGGCCGGAGGGGTAGGCGGGGCGATGGGGCTGAGTCCCGTGGGGCGGGGCGGGGCGGGACGGGGCGGCGCATCCCTCTCACCCCGTGCAGACACAGTCTACTCCACTCCATCTGGGCGCCTGCCTGCGCCAGCCGGGCCGGGCCAGGCCTAGCAACCTGGATTGAGTCGGAGCGGGGCCTCACGCCGAGGCTCCAGTAGCCGCTCCAGGCGCTCCCTCCAGCTTGTGCGAGACCAGACCACAGAGCAGAGCACCCCGTTGTGACGAGCCAGCAAAAGGACTCCCCTTGCAGACGCCGCCGCCGCCGCCGCGTCTCTCGCACCACTCAACGGCGGCCATAATTACTTCCAAGCCAAACAAAACATTCCCGCGCGTGCAGTGCCGCGCGAAAATTGATGCGGCACACCTCTATAATAAATTGACTGGGCTGAAATTTAAAATGAAATCAAAATGAAATTCATGAAAGGAGAGCTTGCGTGAGGTTAATTTGCTTTGTGCCCGAGTGTATTAATGAGGCCAGGCCCACCGCACGGGACGGGTACCGGGGCTAATTTCTCTGGGCGCGCAGTGCAGGGAGATAGATGTACAGTAGCGGAGCGCGCTGCAGTCGGCGGATCACAGCCCCTCCGACCCCTCCCCCGAGGGCGACAGGACCACCCACTGCTCGTTGTACACTTACCGCGGACTTGTCTACCTGCAGTATTCAGACAAGACATCACGCGGCGAGGGTCTCGATGTCACGGAAGTAGAGTCGGGAAACAATCATTTCAAGGAAATGAGGCGAGAAAACGAAGACATAGGGAGAGAGAACGCTAGAGAGGGAAAGAGAGGAAGTCAAAAGTGGGTGCTGTCGCCCCTAAGCACCCAAGAGCCACATCCTTGCCGCGAGTTCGGGCCCACCCACACCCCTCCCGCCGCGCCCTGGAAGTAACTTGCCGACAACTTTGCAGCACGAAATGCACTTGCGAGCCACCGCTTAAAGATAACCCTTCAGCGATTTCCGACTGCGCCGCTGCACTACCCAAAGTTGTTCGCTCTATCTCTGTCTTTCTCTCCCTCTCCACCCTTTCGATGCAATTCATACTCAAGCTCATATCCACGGTGCTCCACCGTGCTCATATCGAACATGATTTCAAACTGATTTCAACCTTGCTTCGCGTCTTCTTGACGAAGATGAAAACCCAATACAATGCAGCCGTGCGCTCAAAACATACCTCAGCGCAGAGGAAAATATAAAGTGAAACCTACATTTCATCCCCCCTCCCTCAGCGAGCCCCCGGCTATGCGACCAGAGCCGACCAGAGCTTACGGCGAGCTCCCCGAGAGAGCGAGAGTGGCCTCCCTTTTTAGTGCAACAGCTAGAAAGCGTTGCGCTAAGAAATTAGCAACACCAATCTGCTGTTTGCGGAAAAAAAAGGAAACTCTAAACAAAGCATGATACACGAGCCTAGCAAATCTGCACTGCTACTGAGGCCGCACCCAGACGAGCGCTCGGAAAAATTCCAAGCGAAGCAGCAGCAGCAGCAGCAGCAGCAGCAGCAGCAGCAGCAGCAGCAGCAGCAGCAGCAGCAGCGCCGGCCGCCAGTGGCGGCGCTCAGATTGGGCGGGGCGGCGCACTGGGCAGCGCCTCCCCCACCCCACCCCACCGCCGTCCTTTATGGATATTCATGGCCCCTGCTACTGTTGTGTTTGGCCTCAACTTGTGTTTTTTCCCTTAACCACACGGCCCGCTGGCCCTGGCCGGGCCGCGCTGGGCCAATACCTTTTATTATCCTCTCCAGTTTCACTTCCCTTCACTCTGCCCGGCCCGGCCCGGCCCGCTCGTCCCGCCGAACGGAGCGGCCGCGTAACGATGATGTATCTCACAAAGTAGCCATCAGGGGTGCGGGGCGTAAATCAGACCCGGCAGAACCGGTGCATCCCGCTCGCAGGCGGGGGCCGGCCGAGGCATTTGCTGCCCTCCGAAGACAATTTAACTTTGCAAAAATAAATAATAACTCGTGGTACAGAAACGTAGCGTAACCGGCCGCCGGCCGCCTTTGAAAGGGGCCGTGCTGAGTGGATAATTTGATCGCCGGTCGCACTGCCGGGCTGCTGCCAGGGGCTTTCAAGGCGGCACAAGAGCAGCATCAGTAGGGGCCAGCCCCACCCCACCCCGCCACGCCCCGCCCCACTGCCGTGGTCAAAGCGGCCCGCTGCCCAGCCGGGAATCAAGTTGAACCACCACCCACTACTGTGCTGCTGATAAGCATGTCTAGCAGTCTGGCCGGGCGTGGCGTGGCGTGGCCGAGCAGGCGGGGCGGGGCAGGGCCCCCTGGGGACAGCAAGCTGTTACTGGCCCTGGCCCAGGCCGCCTTCATCAACTGGGCCTCTGCAATCATAGCGGCCCAAGCCCGGAGCGCCTCGCCCCGCCTCGCCCCGCCACGCCCCGCCACGCCACGCCGGCACAAGTAGGCCAGCCGGCCGGCCAGGACACCTATTACACCTCGTTGGATGAGGCCACCGCAGCCGCAGCCCGGGCCGGGCCGGGCCGGGCCGCACCTCGCAGGCAGGCTCCACTTTCACCACCTTCCGCTGTCATTATCGTCATTACCATCATCAACGTTACACCACTTTGCCCCGCCCCGCCTCCTCCTCGTCGTATCGGAATATCCCTCGCACTCACGACGGCCTTTCTTCTTTCCAAACACCGGCATAAAGATCCATGAATGTTTTCATTCGTGTTGTAAAACTTCTTCGCAACAAGATCAAAAAAAGTATTACGATGATTTTTTTTTCGTGGGATATGAAATAATTAATTTCCGAGAACAGAATCTTGTTCTGTTCTGGGTATTTCGACAAAATATGTTTTTCGTACATTTGTACGTTTACAATGCGTCGCGTAAATTTACGTGGATTATTTTCCACAGTGCACCCGCACCGTTATCATTCCTTTCCAATCACGGGCGCGATTACGAAAGAAACATCCCCGAGACGCCCCGGCCCGGCCTGGCCCGGCCCGCCACCCTCGCTCGTGACCGGCCTACATGGGGCGGCGTTAAGCCCCCGTCAAACACGAGCGGGGAGGCGTGGCGTGGCGTGGCGGGGCGTGGCGTGGCGGGGCGTGGCGTGGCGTGGCGTGGCGCCGCGCTAACCCTCACACGCACTCACGAAATATGGGCCTTGTGCGAGTCGCGCGCCAAGCGGGCCGAACGCCCAAGAGGCATCCCGGCCTCGGCTGTAGGGGCGCGGCGCGCACCAGCACGCCACGCCGCGCGGGAAACCGAAAAAGAAAAGACAAAGAAATCTCTTACGTACGACAGCGCGCGGCTTTCCTCTCTCGAACGGCACTTACCTGCAACAAACAAGAGAAAAGTCACGTCAGACACAATGATCCGCTAGCAAGCACACACACACACACACACAACCCCGCAGCAGCAGGCCGGGGAGGGTGGGTCCTGTTTCAAGAGGAAGCCGCCAAAAGCGCGCCGCACTTCTCGCGCCTATATGGCAGTGGCGTGGCGTGGCGGGGCGTGGCGTGGCGTGGCGGGGCGTGGCGAGCGCCTCTCAAACGCGCCGCCGCACCGTACATAACCCAGCCCCGCCCAGCCCAGCCCGCTGCCATCACCGCAGGCGCGCCCCCATACAAAAGTCCAACGGCACTTCGGTTTTCACGTTGCGGAGAGAAGGCCTCTCTTCCCGTCGGGTCGCGGCGTTAAATGGGTCGCGCCAAGCTCAGCGGCGGGGACCGGCAGCGAGAGCAAGAGAGACAGGGAGAGACCCCACTCTCTCTCTCTCTCTCTCTGATCCCCGGGCTAACATTTTACGCACGCGTTTGCCCCAGGGCTGCGCGCAGCCGGCGCCGCGCCGCCGCAGGTGGCCCGGGGGCCCCGGACCAGGCGCACATGTGGACAAACATAACCTCAAACAGGCCGGGCCGTGCCGCGGGCGCCAGCCCCGCCCCGCCCCGCCCCGCCCCGCCCCGCCCCGCCCCGCCCCCGCCCCGCCCCGCGCTGCCTCCAGTGTGTCGCGCTCAGATATTCTCTTTACCCCAAATCCTCCGCCCCTTTCTGCCGCGGGCTGACGGATCCGTGCACGTTAGGGCACCGGCGCGGGGCTGCACCGAGGACCCCCCCACCTCTCTCTCTCTCTCTCTCTCTCTCTCTCTCTCTCTCTCTGTAAGCTGCGCCCGCGGCGCGGTGTGTAATGCGCGCGAGATACTGATGCTCCTTGAGAGGAGAGGGAGGTGGGAGGTAGGTCGGGCACCCTAAACAGAATTGCAGTGTTTTCATACATAGCAAATACAGTGTCTGGATCGCGCATACGCGTTTTTTTAAAGGCATTGCCTAGGGATAGCCCCCTGGAGGTAGGCAGCACGCATCTGGACCGCGCACGGCTGTTGTGCGGGCGGCCTACCCTGCCGACAGCAGGCGCTCGCAGCCGGTGCGCTGCGCATGGGAGCGGACAGTGCGGTGCGCTGAGCAGAGAACGCCCTCCACCCAACTAATCCCGTTAATTTGAGGTAGGGCAGGGGAAGCTGCACGTGGAGCGGGTCGGGTCGGGCAGGCGGACGGACAGCCCAGCCCCGCAGGCAGACAACAGACACAGCGCGGTCTAATAGCCAGAGCCGGGCCGGGCCGGGCCGGGCCGCACTGATAGTGGTCGGGGAGGAAGGGAGGTGGGGCAGAGGGCTAAGAGCTCGGCAAACATTTCCATGCGGAAAGGCTGCGGAATTGCCGGCAAAGCAATCAAAAGCAGAGAGAGAGAGAGAGAAAGAGAAAAGGACCGGTCGGAGAGAGGAGCGAGTCAGATGCACAATGTGTGTGAGAGTGAGAGAGAGAGCGAGCGAAGAGCAGGACGGTGTCACGGTTGGCATAGCATCGACCAGAACCTCTCGTTCGCTCTCTCTGTCTCTCTCTCTCTCTCTGTCTCTCTCTCTCTGTCTCTCTCATTCTCTTTCATTCACGTCGCCGCAGCATCACCCCTCATCCACTTTCACCAATGCCATCATCTCCCGCACCCCCACGGGGCACCAAGCCGCCGCGCCCCAAAGCGCCTTTTTCGTCGAGGTATTACCACGTGGCGAAAATTACAATGTATCGGGGGAAGGGGGGACGTAGCCACGGCGGGGCGGGGCGGGGCGGGGCGGGGCGGGGCGGGCAGACCGCAGGCGTGGCGCTACATTAATTAATGGGGCGTCACCTTTGCGCCCCCCCCCCCCCGCCCCCCACTCCCACCCCCTAAGTCCTCTCCTACTACTGGGGCGAGGCGCGCATTCCACAAACAGATGAAGAATGTACGATATTTCTACCCCCTTGCCTCCTTCCTTTGGTGTCCCTCCCCTATCAAACTAACCCTCTCAGTTTCAAGTAAATTTGAAAATGCAATCAAATCAAGAAGACTAGGGCAGATTTTCAAAGAGTTTAAAATTTGGGCCTGACGCATCGCCGCCGCCGCCCCTCTGCCGCTGCGGTGAATCACAGCGGGACTGGGCTCCCTACGCCGTGACAAAACTTTCCCTTATTTTACTGCCCCCCCCCCCCCTCTTCATCGTTATTAAGAGGTCCCAGCCCCGCCCCCCCTACTCCGCCATCATCATTTTCATCACGACCTATTTTCCACCAACTTCCAAAACATTTCATTCGAATCTGCGCAGCAAAACAAATTACAAAAAAAAATAATAATAAATAAAACGGGCTGAATCTCTGCAAGACAAAAAAATCCACGGCATTGGCGTGGTTGAAAATAAAAACATCCTCTTCTTCAACCGACGTACATTTGACGATGGAGGGGGAAAAAAGGCAGGGGTCATCAGAGGCGTAGAGGGGATGGGAGGCGCAGAGCAACGCGGGCGGCGGGTTTCGCTTCCTAGGCCAGGCCCAGGTCGCTTGATATAACCCAGCCGACCGGATGAGCAGCAGTCACGTGACCCGCAGTCGCACCAGCAGGCCCATGATCACCAGGGAGCATGGAGCCCGCTTCACGTGATACTACTCCTCGCCCCATGAGCACGCGCGCGCGCGCGGCCGACGAGCCCCCGCCCCGCCCCGCCCCGCCCTGGCCCTTTACACGCGCGAAACCCTTCCGGAGCATTTCCCGCGCCGGGCCGGGGCCAGCCCTGTCCTCCCCGCTGCCCCTGCCTGCTCTCAGTGTCGCCGCGCGTCGGCCCCGACGGGCTGCTTGGAGAAATCGCGTCCAAACTGGCGGCAGTTTATCGCAGGCCGACAGACGGGCGGACGGAGGACACGAAACCGAGGCCAAAGCGGGCCGTCCGAGCAGGCAACAGGGTCCGGCCGAGGCCGTGCCGAGCAGGCAACAGGGTCCGGCCGAGGGCGTGCCGAGCTGAGCTGAGCTGGGGGCTGCCGGGGCCGCGCCGGACCACTCACTTCTGTGATCCGGACGACAGCCCGCCCGGCGACTCTCGAACTACTTGAAGTCACGGAGGCAAGAGCGGGGGAGGGAGCTGGCGAGGCCTCCATGAGGGAGCTAAGCAGCGAGTTAGCGCGGGGGCCCACTTGACGGAATAACAAAAGGGGCGCCGTGTTTAATTTTGTTTGACGGCGGGAAGGGCGTCTGGTCTAAGGGATGTGGGTGGGGCTGACTGGGGGGTGGGAGTGAGTTGAGGTCAGGAGGGCGCTCCACCCGCCTCCTCCACTTGTCGTCGCGCCAACAGACTCCCTACTACGCCCTGCTACTACGATGTCACGTCGGAAATGTTAGAAAGTTGCACAGAAGTTGATGTGCGGTTGAAATGTTCAAAGCGGTGCTCATGCCGCCCCGGCCGCCCCGCCCTCGCCCCCGAAGCGTCGTCACGTGTTGTAAAACGGGCCGTAATGACGTGCTGCGCGCACGGCGGGCTCATCAGGCGTCGCGACGCCCGGGCGGGGCGGGGCGGGGCGGGGCGGGGTGGGGCGGGGCGGGGCGGACGTCGCGACGAGCTCTCGCTCGATCAATCATCGGCAGGAGTAGAGGCCTCATTAAGTCTCGGATGTGCAGGATTCAGGTCGGGCCCGGCCGACAGCTGCCCCGCCCCGCCCCGGAGCGTGTCAGGTTCCATTCCGACCCGGGACTTGACCCGCGCCCGGCAACAGCGCCGACTCGCGGGGAAATTAAGAGCACTTTATAGTTCTTGCTGTGTGTATGAGAGAGAGCGCCCTATCGACGGAGCGGGGTGGTGGGGCGTAGCCTGTTTACCAAACGCCGCGAGCTCGGCTCAAACTTTGACGAAGGCAGTACAGGCGTGGAGCCAGCGCACACTTAAATTAGCACCACCCACACACACACCGAGCCCCCTCGGCGCTTACACGGGAGAACTACGCCATGCCGATCGCTGATCATAGCTAAAACCGCGGTGGGACGGGACGGCACGGGCATAATTTTCTCCACATCACTGACAAGAAAAAGAAAAAAAAAAAAAAAAAAAACACCTTTTGTAAATTTCATACATTGTTCGTAATTTGAGATTTACAAACGGTGCTGTAAAGCCTCTATTTGTGCTCGCTTAAGAATCACAAGTCTATACGAAGCGTTCTTACAATTTTGTAATTTTACAGTTCAATACCGTAACTTCACGACATTGCTCATGAAAAATTTCCCCGTAACCCCTACAAAGATTTCTCACGGTGATTTTACGGCGGTTATTACGCTCGCTCTGACTCTGGCGTGTAACCATGACTACCGCCTTGAACATATTGCCTGCAGTGTTCGCAGAGGGGCGGCTCGGCTGGGGCGCCGCGCCGGGCCTCTCCCCCCCCCCCCCCCACCACCACCTCTGACAGTGTGTGTACGTGCAAGTCAACAAATTTGAGGTCGTCAGTCAAGGGGCTCCGTCCCCCGTCCGTATGCATTTGGCTTGACTTACGCAGCCAGGCAGAACACGAAATTGCCGCTGCAAACTGGCGGTTTGCTTGCCGGTCGACCGTACTCTGCAACCGTTAGGATGATCACGGGTAACGGCCATCTTCGTGCTCCACCGACAGATATTATTATTATGATGACGATCATTGTCATAGCTTACTTTTAACGCCGCCGTTTCCAACTTTATTTCCCGCGAACATGCAAGATTTCTTCCACCCGCCGTCAGGGGAAGGCAGTTTTATCCTCCCCAGACACAAAAATAAATGTTTCTCCAACTCAGCACGCCGCTCGCCCCAGGCGACGCACAATAGCGGTGCCATGGCTGCACGGCGCGCGCACAAAACGAGCACCATCAGGCATGGGAAGCCATGACGAACTCAAATTGAACGCATGTGATGACATGATAATCCTCATTTCTGAACCAAAACTACTTCGCAATATAAATCACGAAAAAAACTTTGCAAAGAACATAACGCGCGCCGAACCTTATGGATCTCGTTTCCCAAACACCGTCAAATAGCTTCTGTTTGTCGTGCGCGCGTCGAGGAGAGCTGGGCCGCCGATGCCTCCCGCCCTACCCGGGTGTAAGGATCAGTAGATGCAACTACACCCGAAAACTGTAGTTAAACTATAGTTTTACTACAGTTAACTGCAGTTGAACTACAGATAAACTACCGCAATTTCGTCAAAAGGCTCTCCACTAGTTTATAATCGATTATAATCGCATGCGCACAGACACACAGACACAGACACACAGACAGACACAAACACACACAGACAGACACCCTCCGCGCCCATGCCTGCTCTCACGCCACATGGTTATTGGACCTCCTCCGGAGTGAGGAGGCAGGCGTCCGTGCGGAGGGGCCGTGAGAGAGGCCCGAGAGGCCCTAGGAGAGGGGCGGGGAGGGGAGGGGCCGGAAGAACAAACTACAGGGTTCAATTGTTACGGAGTTAGGCCCTGCTCCGTCTACGGCCCGGCCCGGTCCAGACAATGCGCTCCCCGCGCTGCCAAGACAGGCGGGGATAAATAATAGTGACTCGTGATTGACACGTGCGCCGCGCCACGCCCCGCCACGCCCCGCCAGCCGGCCGAGGATCATCCATCGTCCCAAACAAACCCTTTACCGTCGCCATCAGCGCAACCGGGAAAGGAAATAAAGATACAAAAAGAACAAAAAGACAAAACAAAAAAAAAGGCAAGCACGGTAACGGCGTTTATTATTGCCAGCCAGCAGACGACTATTGAACTGGAATGTCAATAAGAGCGCTCACGTGCCGTCACTGCGATATTAAGAAGAATTTCTCTTGTGGGTGGGCACGTGGCGTTTCGCGCTCTGCTGTTTTTTTTTTTTATTTTCATTTTTTTCCATCCAGGTTTCCCATGCATGGAATGCGGCGCACGGGAGGCAGAGCAGCTCGCTGCGATACGAGGCATTCGCAGAACCCACTGACAAAAATTTGATGTGCTTTGCCAAACATACTAGATTTACGCATCGTGTTTGGCCATGTCACTGTTTTCAATTTTCCCCGAAACTATCCAGAGGACCTCTTCGCGAGAACTCTGCTTATTGATACCTGCACCACTGCCAACGGCGAATGTAATGTTGGGAAGTGATTCCGGGAGCTGCAAGGGGGGGAAGGGGGGGGGGGCGAGGTAAGGTCGGAGCCCTGCGTAGAGGCGTGCCTCGTCCTGCAACATTAATTCCACTGCTTTTCTTTGTTTGCACTTGGGGTTACTTACCACCCCCTTCCCTCTCTCTCTCTCTCTCTCTCTCTCTCTCTCTCTCTCTCTCTCTCTCTCTCTCTCTCTCGCCCACATCGCTCACCAGACACCCAGCACCTGAGTAGGAGTGGGCCCGGAGGGCTACAGACGGTCGGCAGGAGTGGCAGGGTGGCGGAGATGCGAGGGAGAGAAAGCGCGGGGAAGGGGGAAGTACAAGGGGCCGACCGAGGAGAGGGGCGTTGTGATTTCCAGCAGAGTGCTCTCCTCTCTCTGCATTGTGCATGAGCATGGCGCACTGCTGCGATCTGCGAACTGCAGTCGCGCACCGAGCGCCATCATGAAGGTCTTGTTATTGGCGGCGAGAGAAAAGCGCAAAGTGAGGACGAGCTTTAGAGGAATGGGTCAGGAAGAGGCGGCAGAGGGACAGAAAGAGAGGGGGATGAAGTGCGTTAGCCCAGCACGTGAGCGGTGAAAGGGTGCACTACAGAGGGATCTCGCGGTGGGAAGTTTTTGCACGGCGAATACTTTGAGACAGAAAACATGTTGTCAATTGTGAGGGACATCCTAAAAAAAAATTACGCGTCTGGTTGATTACTACAAGGCATGTTAACAAATAAAACGCGCGTTTTCTTATTTTGTGCACAAAATATATAGCCTTCGCTATCGCTCGCTCCGACCGAACACCGTGCCACATCCTGCATCGCTGGCCGCGCCCATAAAGTACCGACAGCGCATATTATTTATCGCCAAATGCCGCGCGCCCCCGCGCCCCTCCGCGCCGACCGCCACAGGCGCTGCCGGCTGTCCCCAGCTGTCTGCTGCGCCGGGCCGGGAGTCATGTGGAATACTATACTACTGTACCGTTTAGAATTTTATAAAAAATAGCACGCTAATCTATTTCGGTGATTCTCTCAAACTCTTACACAATGGCAGCATTCAAGAAAACTTGTAACGCAATCGCAACTCAGGATAAGGTCGCAGCATCGTGTAGGATTCAATAATTAAATCAAACAAAAGATTTCACAGTGTGCATCACGGCACGGGGCATTTCCTGGCTGGCCAGGCCTGTGTGTGTGTGTGTGTGTGTGTGTGTGTGTGTGTGTGTGTGGTGGCCGCGCGCCACATCCATATGCATAGTTTGCGTCCGTCGGTAAACTCCACGAGGCCTCCTGACCTATACAGCCTGTTCCAGCTACCCTGGAGGGCACTACTCGGACAGCCTGACGGACAGACAGACAGACCGACGGCCGAACGGTGGACATATACATACGAGCAGTGCGGGAGGCGAGGCGGTGGACATCATGAGGGAAGGTTTCCGTTGCAGGCTCAACAAAACACAACACAACACAACACAACACGGCCCGCGGGTCCCAGCTGGGCGGCAATCTGTCTCCATGTATCAGGTGGAGGTGCAGCCACGACCCGCCCCGGGCGTACCGGGCGTACCGGGCGTACCAGCGGAGCGAGCACGTGGTGCGGCGCAGGGCGGCAGCGGGCGGGCCCCACTTTGCACTCCATAAAAAGGGGAAAAAACAATGAAAAAAAAAACGGTGCAGCGGAGATCTCATTTCCAGGCGCGTCATGAAGAAAAAAACAGGGAGGATGTCGCAGACATGCATTCGCCGCCGATCCTTGGAATTAAATTTGTCTGCGTGTAGACCAAGCCGTGTACTGTACGTAGAAGGAGGAGGGGGCGTGCGCGGCGTGGCGGGGCGGGGCGGGGTGTGGCACGGCGGGGCGTGGTGGGGCGCGGCGGGGGTGGGGCGCAACAAGGATGCGTCACGGAGTCACGGGCCGCATTCCAGGCCGGCTGCCTGGCCAAATAGAGTCAGATAACAACGGGGGCGGGAGGAGCTGGGAAAAAGCCGTGGCGGGACAACCTTCAGGAGAATGGAGAAATAATATGTACAGGGTGTCCAGACGAACACACGACAGTCAGTTGGGTTGCCTACGCTCGTGGCTGCAGGCGCCGTGCTGGCGGCGGCGAGAGGCGGCCCCCTTCCACCACTCCGAGGCTAGCGTGCCTTCGGGTGGGGAGTAGCGCCGTGGCGACTGGATGGCCTCAGTTTTGGGGTGGGGGATGTTAGGACCTGCGGCCGCCCTCTCGTAACCACGAGCACCCCTAGTGATTTCGGGAGCACCCCTCGCGGTTTTGCGAGCAGCCCGCGTGACTTCGCGAGGACCCCTCGCGGCTCCGCGAAACCGCCAGGGTTGCTCGTGGATCCACGAGGGGTGCTCGCGAATCCCTGAGGGGTGCTCGCGAAATCGCGGGGGGTGCTCGTGGATCCACGAGGGGTGCTCGCGAATCCCTGAGGGGTGCTCGCGAAATCGCGGGGGGTGCTCGCGGATCCGCGAGCAACCCTGGCGGTTTCGCGGAGCCGCGAGGGGTGCTCGCAAAACCGCGAGGGGTGCTCCCGAAATCACTAGGGGTGCTCGTGGTTACGAGAGGGCGGCCGCGGGTCCTAACATCCCCCACCCCAAAACTGAGGCCATCCAGTCGCCACGGCGCTACTCCCCACCCGAAGGCACGCTAGCCTCGGAGTGGTGGAAGGGGGCCGCCTCTCGCCGCCGCCAGCACGGCGCCTGCAGCCACGAGCGTAGGCAACCCAACTGACTGTCGTGTGTTCGTCTGGACACCCTGTACACCTGCGGTCTGTGCCATCAGGGTTGTACCAGGTGTTTCTTTGAATGCGTAACAGTGTTGAGGGATTGCATAGTCTCCAGCGCTGCAGGGGCCATGGCGCCTTACGGGCGAATGGGGTAGGCAAACCCGCAACACTGTTACGCATTCAGAGAAACATCCGGTACATCAATAACAAAACAAAACAAAATCATCTAAGAATTTATATTTTTATCTTTCTCGACGGAGCCAGTACTTTGAGTGAGATTGGAATATTAATATTATAATTAATCGGCCAGACAATTAATTAATACCCCCCTGTATACCGAGTGGGGTACAAGACCCCTTGGGGTTTTATACCGGGGGTAAATTCTCTCTCTCTCTCTCTCTCTCTCTCTCTCTCTCTCTCTCTCTCTCTCTCTCTCGCTCTCTCTCGCTCTCTCTCTCTCGGCCCAGTCGGGTCGTCATTGATACCATAAACAGGCCTTAATCGGACAATAAATATGGAAATGCGGCGGGCGTGGCGGCGGAGAACTGGGGGCCGGGGGGGGGGGGGGGCTGGTTTTACCCTGCGGGAGCGTGGAGACCCCCTCCTTCGCCTCATCCTCATGCCTCGCCACCAACAGCAGCAAAAGCACAAACATAACGAAAAAGAGAAAAACTTGAGAAAGTCTGTGGCAGAAGTGGAGGCAGTAGCAGAAGGAAAGTCCGGGGAGTCATTTGTTTTCCTCTCTTTTCACCGCCGCCTGCCGCCGCGCCGGCCGGGCCCGGCCCTCCGCTGTCGTAAACGGGGCCGCCGCCGTGCTCATCCACCCCGTCCCGATGACCCCCACCCCCACCCCATCTGCCCTGACAAACGCACATGTCCGTCAGGGATGTCCCACGGCCATGCACGAGCCGGAGACGGGGCGCGGCGCGGCGGGGCGGGGCGGGGCGCGGCGGGGTGCGGCGGGGCGTGGCGCGATGACGAGCAGAGGGGCGCCGGAGGGAAGGGTCAAGTCGGCTGCTGTCTCAGGGCGGGTTTACGGATCACGGGCGGGGTGGGGTCAGGGGCTAACAGCCGGCCGGGCCGTGGCGGGGCGTGGCGGGGCGTAGTGTGGCCATCGAATCGTTGTCAGCCTCCCGCCCCCTTTTCTTTTCCTCTTTTAGGGACGGGGCCCTCCCCGCATCGCACTCCCCGCGTTCGCCACGAAGAAAGCGCCGTGGGCAGGCGCATCGGCACTCTGTTTTTGCCTGTCGGTCGGAGCAACTCTAGCGCCATCAGACTTTCTTCTCTCCGAACAACCGTACCCCGGGGTCCGGGGAGCCCGGAGGCCCTCGGCGGGAGGGCGGGGCGGGGGGAGTGTGGGGCTAAGACGCATTCCCCTTGATCAATCCGCGGCTGGTTTCCAACTCTTATCTTCTCATTGGTGGCCGTGAGGGGGCCAGGCCAGCGCGCCTGCCCCGCCCCGCCCGTCACGGGGAGAGGAGGGAAGCCGTCTGCTGCGGCATTCCTCTCCCCTCGGGCCCGAGGAAGTGCGTGTGTGATAGAGGGGCCTGGGTGCGGGCGTGGCGGGGCGGGGCGGGGCGGGGCAGGCAGGGTCAGGGATAGGAGATGAACTATGGCTGTCAGGGGTCAGCGCGCTGAGGCGAATGAGGTATGCGGGAGGGAGGGACGGGGTGCCACGGGGAGAGAGAGAGAGTGGCGCGGGCGGAATCCAGTGTAGCTGGTGTGTGCGTGTGTGTGTGTGTGTGTGTGTGTGTGTACGAGGGTGCGAGGGAGGAAGGGCGCAGGTTTAGGTCGGGCCCGCAGCACCCGGCCGCTCGGACGGAAACGGAAATGTGCTTGTGCTGTGGAGGCTCACCGTATTGGTCTCTCATTTTTTACAGTGCACATCCAAGTAAATAGACTTATAAAACAAAACAATATTTAACGCGAATTAGGGTGCATGATTTATATCTGCGCTGCGCAGGATTAAGGAGGTCAGAGCCAGAGCTGGGTAGAGGGGTCCGAGGGGATCCAGCAGGAGGATTAGCGAGGAGAAGTAGTTTGAAGGAAGGGGTGGAGACCCGCTGCTGGAAGCGAGCCAGCGGACGAACCCCCCGGAAGAACAGAGGGAGGGAGAGAGCAATAAGAGAAAGAAAAGAGATAAAAGATAGGACAGAGAGGGGTATGAAAAAGAAGGCGCGTCTCGTCGTTATCGACCGACCAAAGTACAGTGGACGCGCCAAACATTGAGAACTCGGAGATCGGTCCGAAGTGTTAGGAGGGAGGAGGGGGTGGGGGTGGGGATCACGAGAAGAAAGGAAGGGCGTGAAGAAGAAACGGGCGCTATGGGGCGCTAGCCTGTTGCGTGCCGCTATCTCTTCGCAAACTAAAGTAGGTCTCCTTCTCGCACATTTACATGAGGATGATGGTCGGCACGAGGAGGTGGGGGAAGGACTCGTGGCTGACGGGAGGGAAGGGCTGCTTCAAGCACAAGAAAATGCTCCTCCAGCTGGGCTTCACTTTTTACACCGGGCGAGGTAGACCTTGTCCGCCCACGGCCCGCGGGGAGCCAGGCTAGCTCGAGTGGTCTGTGCAGCTGCGCGCGCGCCCGCGGCTTACGCAACGCTCTGCGTCACGAGGAGGCTGGCGGGCGGGCGGTTACACTCCCAATAATTGCAGAGGCACACCGCCCTAGATGCGAGGTACACTCTTTTTGGCCGCGCACTTCCAGGATTGTGCATCGCACAAAGCACCGCACGCGCGCCGCCACGAGGAGGCCCTGCTGCTGCCTACGTGGTGGCATCCCCGCCGCGGGAGGCAACAGTAAAACTAAACAGGGGAAAGTAGCAGCAGCAGCAGCAGCGGCAGCGGCGGCCGTGACAGCCCGTCCCTAACGCTTCGCTCTTCCCCATTGTCGCTGGGACTGCGCCGTCGAACAAAAGACGCCAAAGCGGGAATCTGCTTGGCTGCGCGGGGCCGGGCGGGGCTGCGCCAGTAAACACAAGGCAGCTGCCCCACCCCGCCCAGCCCCGCCCCGCCAGTCTTATCCCGAGAACTCTGCGACCACGCGACCTGACACTGATGAGAGGCGAGGTAGAGAGCGCCACTAGGGGAGAGGAGGGCCACGCATGGCCGCGCCATGAGAGAGAGGCGCCCTTCCCTCACGGCCGCGCCCTCGCCCTCGCCGCCCCGCCCCGCTTCACCTCTACGTCCTCAAAACGGCAGAGAGAAATTGTCCATCCGTGATATGAAATGACATGCAGACATTCGCTAACAGGGTAAGATATATGTCGGTGTCTCAAGAACGAAAACTGAGGTGGGGGATGGGGAGTGGGGCTCAGGGACACGCGTGTACTGTTTTCCGGCCGCTCCGGTGCACACCCAGCGCTCCCGGACCCACAGTCCCATCCTCTCCCTCCACTTTGGAGTATATTTATCACCCACACTCACGCACAGCCGAGCTTGACAAGGATGCTATTCGTCGCTTGAAAAATGGAGGCGGCACCGCGCCGCGGTTTGCGGGACACACCTGGGGTGGTTGGGGCTTGTCACATCGTGTGCCACCAGCTTGCGCGGGGGGGGGGGGGGGGGGGAGGCGTACAGCGCGCCGGGACAAAAAGCGGAGATAAGGCGCGCGGTGTAGCGCCCTGCACAATCAGCCGCCGAGCGAATGGTAGGTGGGGCAGCAGGCCTAGAACTGTTCATATCCGCACGCGCACCTGTTCTTGCTGTTGTATTGTTTTAAAAACTATTATTTTGGACGTATTTTTATTCAGTCGCAGGACGCGTACGACGCGACACGGGCCTCATTGCACGAGTAATTTCTGCGCCTTTTCTTAACAGCCCCGTTGCTTGTGGCCCTGCTCCAGCCCCGCCCCACCCGCCCCGCCCCCGCCCCGCCCCACCCGCTAGCCCGCGGCCGAGCGAGCGCCAGGGTACGATGAGCTTCCAGGGAATACCCCCCGCCCCCTCTTGCTCATTGCGCCGAAGGGAAATAAGTCTGCGAGGTGCGCGGGGCCGGCTAAAGTTGTTTTTTTTCCCCTTTCACCGAAAGTCTGGGTGGCCCCGCGGGTACCATATCTGCAGCGATACAAGACGCTATACGCTCACGCATTCTCACCCACCTCCTTCCTTCTCTGTTTTAATTTGCCCGGGGGGCCCCACGGGGGGCTGCGCCTGGAGGGCCTGGCGCGGCGCCTGGCGGCGGAGCGGAGCCCCGCGTGGGTCCACCAGCCACCACCCACCAGCCTAGGATGACGATGAGGATTGTCACAGCCTGAGCAGAAATAGAGCGCACAAAAAGAAACAAACGCGACGGAGAGTAGGAGCAGCACAGGCACGCCGCAGAGAAAAGAGACACACGCGGAGGGAGGGCGGGTACGGTATCGCCATAAACCAGAGGAAACGCATACTGATAGCGCAGGCAAAATATTTTCCTGTTTGCTTTTCGCCGTATTTTTTTTAGTCCCCTGCTGTTTGTTGTCGTCAGCACTGCTGCAGTGGTACGAACAGAATAGCTACCTCGGTTCGGCAAACGCACCCCAGGCAGTCGGCTGGCGGGAGGCCGGTGCTACCCTAGGGCGTTGTTCGCCGTGAACCTTACAGCTTTCGCTGATGTGTCTCCAGCCGGCCGCGCCGGGGCGGGGCCGGGCCGGGCCTCGACAGTCCTGCCGAACACTCACCCGGGCCGGGCAGTGTCCTCATCCAGCTCAGCTCCCCCTCCCCTGCTATTGTCTCTCGAGACGACGGTACGGTACATCTCAGTCAGCGCAACGTGTACTGCTGGCCGTTTGCGACCCCGGGAGGTGTGTAGGGTGGGGGTGGGGCAGTCCGCAGAGGACACTGACTGGACCGGTTCGGTCCGGGTATGGTTTGGTCGTGACCCCCTCCACCACCCCCTCCCCGGAGCCGAACCCCTTCCCTCCCCCCCACTGTCAACACGACCTAACCTTGAGTCTCGCCCCCGCGCCCGTCGAGGCGTGGGACGGCGTGGCGCAACCGGCCTAATTGAGGGACACCTTTACACGTGCCGACAAATTCGCGCTCTGTCGGAGGCCCCAATTTCTCGAGCGCCGGCCTCCGGTCCGGCCCGCCTCCGCAGGTCCAGGGCGGCTCCGGCGGCGCGGCCGGTGGTTTTATTCTCCAGCAGCAGCGCCTCCAGGGCGGCCCAAGGAGGAGAGAGGCAGAGGCCCGGCCCGGCCGCTGGAATCAGAGCCGGGAAAAGGGCGGGCGCTTGTGGGCTCTGCGCTCGGCCGCTGCGCCCAACAGAGAACCCAACCCATGAAGCGCGCGCCCACAGAACGCCCAACCCACGGAAAGCCCACGCCACTCGATCATAACCCGTGCGCGCTTGTGGGCCTTTAAACCCACAAGTCTGTCTGACTGCTACCCGCTGCCGGCTGCCGCCCGACTTGCGGCGGGTCTCCAGCGGGCGCGCTGCCGTGCCGTGTCTGCTCGCCCCATGGGTCTATGCGCGCTTGTGGGCTCTAGAACCCACAGTGCGCTCGAGCTTCGGCTGCCGCTCGGCTTTCCGTTCGGGAGAGCGCAGCGCTGCAGCAGCGTAGCACCACGCCAGGCCACTCCCTAGCAAAGGCCCACAAGCGCCCGCCCTTTTCCCGGCTCTGGCTGGAATTAAACTCCGACAGAGAAGGCCACCGCACCCCGCCCCGCCCCGCCCCGCCCCGCCCCGCCCGAAGGATCGGCAGCCGGCAGAGGGATGTGCGGTGCGTGAGGCTGCGGAGGAGGTATACGAGGGGAGGGCACACCGGGACCGGGCAGCCACCCCCCTCCCCCCCCGCTCTCCCTCTCTCTTTTCCTGCGCCATTAATCTCCCGCGGGCAGAGTGCTGACTTGGCGACTCGTCGGCGCGCTCCGCTCCAATTTGTCATGACTACCACCGCGCCATGGGCTCGCGACGACCTGACCTGTTGCAGGGGGCGCCGCGGTGGCCCGGTGCGGTGGCGGCCCGGGTGCCCAGCCCCGGCCCGGCCCCACTACCACGCCGCGCTGCTCACTCCCACACTCTGGCCACGCGGTCTGTCGAGATATGACTGATCCCTGCAGCCAGAGCCGGGCGGGACGCGGCGCGGCCCAGGCCCCAGCGGACTGACAATCCCGTTGGCGCAGCCACCCTCCCTCACAATAGACACGGTCGGAGACTTCCATTTCTTCCTCATCCGATCTCGCTTCCCCTGCTGCTTCCCCTTTCTCTCCCTATTTTTTCCCCTCTCTACGCACGGAAGGCGCACTGCAAAGAGTTGCCGCGTATGAGTTTTGTGAGTATGAATCTATCACACACACACACACACACGGCTGTTGAAATCCTGTACAGTGCGTTATAAGGCGTTATGCAGGGGCAACCGCCCCGCAACCGCAGCGCTGCAGACAGTCCTGAGGGCGGAAAAGTCTTCCAAAAGGGATAAGCTTATTGAGGAAGGCCCCCCCCCCCTTCCCCAGAGGGGACACCCCGCGCGACGGCGTCATCAATATTCAGAAGCTCTACCCCCGCCCGGCTCTGCAGGTGCCCAGCAAATCATTGAAAAAGAGGAGGTGGCAGCAGTGGGGGATGGGGGATGGAGTGGGGATGGGGTTATGGAGCCGCCGGCAGACAGGATCAAGGTCTCTGGGCGCCCCGCCCCGCCCCCACTGACATCGCCCTGATACCCGTTCACCGGGGGCGCACCGGTTCTGAATATGAGGCGAGCACCTGCTGAGCCCGGCGGAGCGGGTCTGAGCTGAGCCGCGGCCCGGCCCGGCCACGGCCACGGCCCGAGGGCGGGATTACCGCTGGTGTTTCCGAGAGGAGCGGAGAGGGCCTAGGTGAGGTGGACACGGCCCAGAACACTCAGACACAATGAAAAGAGAGGGGGAGGAAGAGAGCGTGGGAGAAGGAGGGGAGGTACAGGGCGCCCGCCATGCGGCGCGTAGGCAACCCGCTCAGCGCGCACGTGACGCGGGATTGCCTACGCAGCGCGGCGCCCGTGCCGCATACGACGGTTCCCGATAAAACGTGTCCGCCCGCCTGTGTGTCTGTGTTTGCACCATGCACCCAATTTTTCCTTTCACTTCCGTTTTATTTGGCGTTCGTGCGACACAGTTTTTTTTTTCTTTCTTTTCTGGACAGGATGCTCTCTTACACACCGCCGTATAGGAGCGTGGCGTAACAGCATCCCGCGCATTCCTGTTCTCCAACAGGGAGAAGAAATATGTCTTATCGTCTCGAAAGAAAGAGTCCGACAAAGACAAATCTTTGTCCCCCTTTGATTGTCTCGCTCTTTTTGTTGACAGAGTACAAATATTTCGAACGGCGCATCTGTACTGACAGCCACGCGATACCACCACGTGTACACGTATCCACATGGGAGTTTTTCCCCTTGCCTTTCGATTCCATTATTTTTCGGTGTCTCTTTTCTTTGAACCGCCGTGAGGCCTTTGGACGAGTCACATGGCTATTGGTTCGAGAGGCGAGCCGAGGTGGCCGTCGAGCTGGAAGAACAGAGAGAGGGGGAGAAGATAGAGAGAACACTGAGATCACATGGGTTTGGGAAGGAAACGAGTGTGAGGGAGAGGGCGAAAAAGGAGTAAGAGGGAGGAGGAAATACGAAATCAATCAGCTCGCCTGGGCTTTTTGGAGCGTTCTCTTTGCTCCTGACAGGTGTATCTCTCCGTGGCCCAGACCGCCCCGTCCCGCCGCACCCCGCCCCGCCCCGCCCCGCCCCGCCCCGCCCCGCCCCACCCACGCGTCCCGGCTCAGGCCAGGATGCCATACACGCCTCACTTCATTATTGGATTCACCGGGCGTGATGGGGAGGCGTGTCTGCTGGGCCGCGCGTCCGAAATATGTCTCGCGGCGCGGTGCGGTGCGGCGCGGCAGAAAGAGGAAGTATATATGTACACGGAAGTAGAAATGTTTACGCCATAGGCCTGTGGTGCAGCTGGGCTCCTACGACCAGCGGGGCAGAAAAGAGGCGCGAGCGGCCTATATGGGGAGCGAGAGAGATAGAGAGAGGGAAGTCTATCTGTCTCGCGCAACCGAGAAAGGCCCACACACATTCTCGTAACAAGTTTTTTTTTTATTTTATTTTATTTTACGCGTGAGAGGGTTGAAGAGTGAAAAAAAAAAAACAGTATAAGCGTGGGTAAGTATGGGAGAAAGGGAGAGCGGGAGAGAGCGAGCGCAAGAGAGAGAAAGAGAGAGAGAGAGAGAGAGAGAGAAAGAGAGAGAGAGAAGGGTTATGAGCGAGAGAGCGAGAGCAGTCCTCATTTGCACATGCAAACACACACGCAGATTGTACACGGTGTTCTTTCCGACTACCCAGAAGCAGACCGGGCGGCGCGATGCAGGCATCTGCCCGTAACGAGAGAGCGCAACCCGCTTTTTGTCGTGGCGCGGTGGGAGGGGTGGGGCAGGGCGGGGCGGGGCGGGGCGGGGCGGGGCGGGGCACATTTTGTCCGGGACTGTATCGCGCGGCGGCACGGGGCAGTAGGGCAGGGTGCTGCTGCTGCTGCCGGTGGTTTTACCCTATCAGCACGGGTTTTCCGAAAAGACGTCAAAAAACACGCATTTTCGACGAAGTGCTAAAATCTGGTCGCGGCTCTACGTAGTTCATTCACACCAAATACCGACTGTCGTCAAGCTGGTCGAGGCTCTCTGTAGTTTCGACCGGAAAATTCCGACTGTCAAAAATCTGGTCGAGGCTACGCGTAGTTTCGGCTCGGCAACACCGACCGTCCGGAATCTGGTCGCGGCTCTCCGGAGTTTTGACGAGAAAATTCCGACTGTCAAAAATCTGGTCGAGGCTACGCGTAGTTTCGGCTCGGCAACACAGACCGTCCGAAATCTGGTCGCGGCTCTCCGGAGTTTTGACGAGAAAATTCCGACTGTCAAAAATCTGGTCGAGGCTACGCGTAGTTTCGGCTCGGCAACACAGACCGTCCGGAATCTGGTCGCGGCTCTCCGGAGTTTTGACGAGAAAATTCCGACTGTCAAAAAATCTGGTCGAGGCTACGCGTAGTTTCGGCTCGGCAACACAGACCGTCCGGAATCTGGTCGCGGCTCTCCGGAGTTTTGACGAGAAAATTCCGACTGTCAAAAATCTGGTCGAGGCTAGGCGTAGTTTCGGCTCGGTACCACCGACCGTCCTCAGTCTGGTCGCGGCTCTCCGGAGGTTTGACGAGAGAATTCCGACTGTCATAAATCTGGTCGAGGCTACGCGTAGTTTCGGCTCGGCACCACCGACCCTTTAGGAAACGGAGATCAGAAACTGTGTGTTCTCGCTCCGGTTAAAACGGCGTCACAATTCAGAAACTACTACTTTTTGCCGATACGGTTTCAAGTCCTTGTTTTGCACGAACCAACGTCGTTTTTCAGTAGTCTCAGTGAATTTCTCGACCTTCTCTTCTCGACGCATTTTCTCGACCAGATTTTAGCACTTCGTCGAAAATGCGTGTTTTTTGACGTCTTTTCGGAAAACCCGTGCTGATAGGGTAACAACCTTCCAAACAACGCAACAAAACACCCGCCTGCCGCCACCGCGGGAAATAGTGTGTATAAAGATGCCAACAGCAAATCACAACAAAGTTGTTACTGACTGGCGCTGCCCCCCGGGGCGTGGCGGGGCGTGGCGAGGCGTGGCGAGGCGGGGCAGCCGCTGCAGCGATGTATTTCTCATGGCACAGCGCCCCGCCCCGCCCCGCCCCGGTCGGACCGCGGCCGCCGGCCTCATTTTCAGTTCGACTAACTTTCTTCTTTACTGCCCGTCCCGTCCCAAAGACCCTCCTGCCCGGCGTGGCGTGGCGTGGCGTGGCGTGGCGTGGCGTGGCGTGGCGTGGCGTGGCGTGGCGTGGCGTGGCGTGGCCGAGAGGCACGCCTGCCTTCACCATTCATCTTTTATCGGCCGCACGCTTTTGACGCTGCCAAACGATGGAGAGGGACTCTCCACTACTGAATATAAGGAACACGACTGCTGCTCTGCGGCTGACAGAGAGTGAGTGAGTGAGTGAGTGAGTGAGTGAGTGAGTGAGTGAGTGAGTGAGTGAGTGAATGAGTGAGTGAGTGAGTGAGTGAGTGCGTGCGTGCGTGCGTGAGTGAGTAAGTGAGACGCATAGATGGATGGATAGATAGATAGATATATACGCAGCATGTCCGCCAGACGCCATACGGTCCGTGTGCCGTAAAAAAATATTTAAGGGGGAGAGGAGGGGTACCCTTTCTGGATCTCACCCCGAGCGCCGGCGACCTGGCCTAACCCTCGCCTCTCGGCCCAAACCCAGGCCCAGGCCCCGGCCAGGCTGTCGTGTGACAAACGAGCGCGTCAAGCCCCGCTGGTCAGGTTGAGGCGTGGTGGGGCGGGGCGGGGTGGGGCGGGGTGGGGTGGGGCCGGGCGGGTCGAGACCCGGGGGCTCTGGACCCCATCCTGACTGATGCCCAGCGATGATATCCAGCCCCGGGCCGCGCCGCGCGCTGCAACGGGCGGCTGCTGCAGCGGCGCCCGGCTTCGGCACCCCCCGCCCCGCCCCCACCGCCGCACCAAAGAAAAACTGACGCAGACCAACGGACTGACAGACTGTGAGAAGGAGCGGAGAGGTTGTTACGCCAAGTGACGCGCAGACTGAGTGGCGCGCGGCAGGCGCGGCCTGGCGGGGCGGGGGCGGGGGCAGCCCCTGCATTTTTAATGATATTCTCTTTATCCTTGTCCCGCCTATCCCGCGTACCTCGCCCCCGTCCCTCCGCACTTTGCTCTCCAGGACCGCCGCAACGACGCGGCGGCCCGGCCACCAGCAAAATCCCACACAGCGGAGTATTATGAATTTAAATTGCGCGCGCGGGGTGGGGCCGGGCCGGGCCGGGGAGGCATCGTGAGCGCGAAAAAATAATGCAGGAAAGGAAGTTATCCCCCTCCCCCCTCCCCTCTAATGGGTTTGTTGTTGGCGGGGGCGACACTGTTGGCGGGGGGCGTTTAGGCGCGTACAGGGGGTGGAGGAGCGGGAGAGGAGCAGGGGGGGGGGGATAAGCAGGCTCAGGAAAAGCTCCCGTGCTGCGCGCAGCCGGAGTAGAGCAGGTGGAGGTGGCCTGCTACTGCTACTCCATCAATAAGCTAAACACGTCCTCCACAGTCCTGAGCGCCACACACACACACACGCATACATACACGCACGATCACGCGGAATCGTCGACAAGTCAGGCGTTAAGTCGAGCCGCGTGCCAGCGAACAGAGCAGCGCGGGGCGGGGCGGGGCGTGGTGGGGCGGGGCGGGGCGGGGCGGGGCGGGGCGGGGCGGGGCACATAGGCGCCAAGTCTCGGCGGACCCGTCACCCTGGTACGGCACGCACATTACCCGCGCAAGTGTCGCCAAGTTTTGAATAGCGCTCCGCTCCGCGCCTGTCACACAAAGCCACCATCGTGGTGGTGTGGAATAGCTGCGCTACGCCGCGCCGCTCGCAGCGATAGATGTATCGGCAGCACGATTCGATCATGAAAGGAACGGGACACCGTTCCATCTATAGATAGGAAATACGCTTGAAGCCGTTTCTCGTATGTACAGGAATTTCTCTTTCAGTAAGAAGATAGTTTCCGGTGTATTAGAACGCGTAGTAGTGTTGCCGGTCTGCTGAGCCAGAATGTCAACGCCTGTGGTAGTCAGGGTAGGCATCACGCCGCGCGGCTACGCATTCTGCTTATGCCTGTTGCCTACCCGTGACTCGTCAGGCGGACTCGCCCCACCGAGTCACCAATGCACGCACGGCCCACATCCCACATGGCAGCGCCGACCCCGTCGGGTACAGGTAGGGGCGCAGACAGACACATACAGACAGACAGACAAACGGGCCGTGCAGTGCGGCCTCAACTTGCTTCGTTAGCGGAAGATAATGATGATTCACTGGCCGGATCAGTCCCGGGTGGCGGCGGCAGCGGCGGCAGCGGCACCTGCTGAGAGCACGGAGTGCACGGGGCGGGGCGGGGCCGGGCGGGGCGGGGCGGGGCGAGGCGGGGCGGGGCGGGGCGGGGCGGGGCGCCACAGTCTTCGCCGCGCTACGGCCCTGCTCGTTGTTGCAGTAGGCGCGAATAAATCATGCGCCGAGGCAATGTGTCTCCTTCAAGACTTACGCAAGCCCGCGCCCCGCCCCCCCCGCCCCGCCCCGCCCCGCCCGCCCCGCCCCCTCCCAGCAGACGACACAGGCACTATGACGACGCTCCTACCTTGTGTGTGACTCTAAGGGGAACAATTTTCCGCCGCTTGCGCTGCTGCTGATGCTGCGGGGGCGCCCATTTGTCCCCGGAGCTGGTGGGGATGGGGTGTGGCGGGTAGGGGTGGGGTTCGGCGGGGTCACAGGGTCGCACTCCAGCCCTCTCGCCTGACGAGTCAGTCGGTTCTCTCCCATAAATCCTTTCTCGTGTATACAAAAACGTCCTCGTCGGCGGCGCGGCGGGGAGCGCGCGGGGCTCTTTGCACAGCGAAGACGGCTGCTGGGCTCAACCAACCTTTTTCCCTCCTTTACTTCTTCCTCAAAGAATACATAAAATAAAAAAAGGCAGCCCGGGCCCTTTAAATTGTGAGCCGGTCGTCTTTTATCGAGCAAAGACGGCGACGACGACGCTCAATTGAATTTTTCATACGAGCCCGCCGCTCTAATTTCAACGGCCGTCGAGCACGCCCGCAGGGATCCCGGAGGTGGTGGGGCGGGAGGGAGTAGCCCTCGCCATAACGACAAACTCCTAGTCAGGAGTGGGGCGTGGCGTGGCGTGGCGGGGCCGGGCGGGGCGAGGCAAGGCGGGGCGGGGCGCTCCTGAGGTCCTGGGGCTGGCAGGCACCTGTTGCCCCCTGGGCAGGGTCGTGTCGGGGCGACCGCGCCCGCAGGGCAGGCCTCAGGCCCGCAGGCTCTCGCCTCGGACTGCTCCCGCCCCGCGCCGCCCCGCCCCGCCCCGCCGCGCCCCGCCCCGCCCCGCCCCGCCCCGCCCCGCCCCGCCCCGCCCCGCCCCGCCCCGCCCCGCGCCGCGCCGCACCCCACGCCGGCCAGGGCAGGGGTGGCCGACTCCGCAACCTGCTCAACCACGCCCTACATTTCATTGAATCCTCAAATTTTTTTTCCGCCTGAGAAGGCGGGCGGAAGCAGCCGTCCCAGACAGACCGCCCCGCCCTCTCCCGCCCTTACCCACCCCCTCCCCCGCCCGCCAGCGACCTCCTCATTGCGATCGAGGGAGCGCCCGGCCCGGCGGGAACAAGTGTTTGCGCAATGAATACAGAGTGCAGTCGGGGCCCGACCCGACCGTCCCACCTGTTCGGCTCCGGGTCGCGCAGCGCAAGCTTCAGGTAAATTACGACGAGCGACGGAAAGAATTTCCTTGCCAAAGTTTAAACGACTCGCCGGCCGGCGCACGGCTGCATTCCTCCCGGGGACGCGGGGCGGGGCGGGGCGGGGCGGGGCGGGGCGGGGTGGGGCGGGGCGGGGCGGAGCGGGGCGGGGCGGGGCGGAGCGGGGCGGGGTGGGGCGGGGCGGGGCCGGGCAGCAGCGAAGACATCGCGCTGGTATTTCCCCACCTGTATAGATCCAGTTCCTCCCCCTCTCCTATTTTTTCTCCTTTCTATAGTATTCTTTTATTTTTCTGAGACGCGAGTTTTTTCTTTCTGTTTTCAGAACGATGAATTGCATGTGCAGAGCCGAGTCGCGCTGTTCCAGCAGTGCGCCCAGCCCAGCGAGGAACCCAAAAAGTGGCATATAGATACAGCGGTCCTGTCCTCGTCCCCTCCCTCTCACAGCTACACCCCGGCCTGCCGCAGGGCTACACAGAGCAGGGTCATGACTGTCATGGCGTCGTGAATTAGAAAACGGCCGGCTGGCCCAAAGGGCAGCCCGACCCGACAAGCTCCTCTGATTACGTCCAGGGCTGCATTTAAAATGTGCGCGCGTTTGTTCAGAACGGCAACACTGCCCCGAGCGTGGCAACGCTGCACACGGGAAGCCGAGCGTGGCCCGGCGCGGCGGCGCCATCCTTGAACGTCATTTTTCGGGCTTCCCCAGGGAATTTCCTTGCGGGCTACACAGAGAGTAAGGCTGCCCTGGCCCTGCGCCAACGCTCGCCCGCCCCGCCCCGTGCACCGCCCGCTACCCTGCGCACAACACCCAGCACGCAGTCCCGCGGGGCAGGACCACGCTCTGAGCCTAGAGAGTTGGGCAGCGGTGTGCAGAGCACCGCTCTCAACTGTTATTGCCATATTGCTATTCTAGGGACCGCAGGCTAGCGCTGAGCTCGGGGAGGGAAAAGATAGGAATAGAGTGAGAACAGGGAGGACACTGCGGGCTAAAAGAAACGAGATAAAAGTAGCCTTTTAGTTCATTATTTTATGCCGAAGCCCGCCTTGTTTTCCAACGCGTACCTGCCCATGTTTTCATAATGAAAAACACCTTTATCGCGAAATGACAGGTGCCGTGGCGACTGTTTAACACATCCACACACTGGCACTGCGGTACCGCGAAAAGAGCGAAGCGCGCTCGATACTCGCATGGGTACGTCGGGTACCCGCCACCCGCCGCCGCGACAATTTCGGTCACAATATCCATAACACACCGACGTGGCGCCGCTATTATTCGACGCGTAACGACACCGTTGGCCGCCGTTGGCCTCGCAAGTGCCAGGTGTTTTTTTCGATTAATGTCGGAACCCATAACCCCACTGACATTTTTGTGTACGCTACCCCCACGTGTGTAGTCCCGCCGCCATCCTAAACCAAAGAAAAACATTAAATAAAAAAGAAAAGCAAAGAAAAAGAGTGTGGAGGAGTTTCCACGCATTCCACACTCTCTTCTCTCTCGCTTCTTTGTTTTTTCTCTCTCTCTCACTCATGCTGTTTCCCTCGGCAACAGATTGTTATATATATATTTTTTTTTTCCCCGCCGGTCCGCGTATCGATGAAAAGGTTCGCGCTTTTCACGTCAACATTGTTCCACGGGGAACACATCAAAGTGCGCAGAGCGGGTGGACAAAAGGATTAAGCCCCGCCGAGCCAAGCCCGGCTCAGTCCGTGGAAAAGAGAGAAGGGCAGTGGGGCACGGAAGAGAGAGGGGGAGGAGGTAGAAAAATGGCAAGGATTAGGATCGCAACCTTATGTTCGGAGCGGGCAGCTTAACTACTTCTGGCCTGGTGGGCCAGGCGGGCCCGGCGGCCAGCTGGGCGGCACTGTCCGCCGGACGACTCGAGCCTCTCGAAACCTAATTAATGGGGGGGGGGGAGGTGAGGGGAAAAGCGAGCGAGTGGAGCGGTTTTCACAAACTTCCGGACAAATGAAAAAGACAGTCGTAAAACGAAATTACAAAGAAACCTGAGAAAGTTTTGTGAAGCGAATGCGAGGGAGGGGGTGGGTGTGGGGGGTGAGGGGGGATAAGACGTGTCCGCCTGTCTCGGCCGTCCCGTCCCCCACCGGAAGGGCTCACGCACCACCTCGTCAAACCCGGCCCGACGGTCTGTCCCTCTCGCCTTACTTCCCCCCACCCCTCCCCCACTCCAAAGAAAAAAAAAGTTTGGCGGTCCTCAAATAACAATAAAAAGGTATCAAACTTGTTAACCCTCCGCCCCCCTCTCCTCCATCGCCACCCCCCCCCCTCCAGTAACAAGCCAGGCGACACGGTTTCTTTTTCAATCATCCAGTGTGACCTCCCTCCCCCCCGGCCGCACGCTACCGCTCCTCGCCGCCACCAACCGGGAATTCCATAAAACTCGCGCCGCAATGACCCGCGGGCGTCTATGAAAGCCGGAGCGGAAAGAATAAACCGGCAAAATTACGTCCACCGATTTATTATTTCGCTTTCATTGACGCGTTGATTTGAACAAAACGCCATAAAAATAGTTACGATCTTCTTTTTTTTCCCCCACCTTTAAAATTAATGAAATTCGCGACAAGAGCCAAGAGCTCGCATAACTCCCCCCCATAGGCCGAATAGCTGCTGTTTGCTAACCTCATTCCGCGAATCTATAAAAGATTTAATTTCATCTCCCGCGCCGGGTAATCTTTCTTGATCCTTCCACTTGTTGGGCGGCGTGGCGCGGCGCGGAGGGACCACCGCGGCGCGGCGCCGGCTCCCAAAGACGAATGGCCTGCGGTGCCTTGCGCACCGCGTCCCTTAGAGGCCCAGGCCAACATTGTAGGCGGCGGGGAGCGAGCCAAGTGCGCGGCGGAGCGCGCTGCCAGGGAGCCAGGGGTGTCGCAGCAGCAGCGCAGGACTTCCGCCCCTTGCCAAACGGATACGGAACCTGTTGTAGAGCGCGCGTGTTTCACGGCACAGCGGCGGGAAGCGGCCCCGCCCCATCCCCCAGCCACTCTGTACCACCGCTCTGCAGAATGACCCTCCCCTCCCCCCCCCCCTCCCTATGCGCTGCGTCTGGCTGTGAAATGGCATTTGCAGCATTACGGCTAGAGCGGCCAGCGGGGCCTGCGAGGGAACGCGTTTGTGCAGGTGAATGCAAAGCGGTGTGGAATTGGGCGCGCGGCTGAGAGAGAGAGAGAGAGAGAGAGAGAGAGAGAGAGAGAGAGAGAGAGAGAGAGAGAGGGAGAGAGAGAGAGGGAGAGAGAGAGAGGGAGAGAGAGAGAGGGAGAGAGAGAGAGAGAGAGAGATACTTTAGCACTCGAGCACTATACAACTGACAGGGCAGTCTTGGAGCGTGGTGGAGAAATGAAGACGAGTTGTTCCAAGAACATGAAATTTCAGTGAAAATGTAAGGCGTATTCTCCTGTGATGTTTGCCTTCGGCTCTACTCTCATAGGCCTCTTTAAAACGCCAGTCCAACATTGGGTCGAAAAACAAGAAAAAGAAAAACAGTATGGAAAAACAATGTCGAACAAACACCATAGGAGCTGAACCAAAAACAAACTGTAGAAAAGCAGAGGGGTGGCTCATCTTTCAAGGGCGAGAGGGAAAAAAAATTAAAAAGGGTACGATCTATGGTGGAAACCGGAGAGTGATTGAAACGGGTCCACCACGGCGATGCGACAACATCCTTGAGCGAGACGCCGCCGCCTCTTATGATAATAATTTTGAAGCACAAGAGAAAACCTGCCGAGTCACAATTTTGTATGGTAAAATATTATGTTAACACATGGCATTTTGGGCAGGGCATTGCGGGAACCCCTCACACACACACACACACACACACACACACACACACACCCACACACACACACACACACACACACACACACACACACACACACACACACACACACCCTCTCGGCGTGCACCTGCTCGGAAAGAGCATGTGTCGCATGCACAGTGATCTCTGTTGGCAGGGGGCCCCCGGAGGCTACTACCCACGGGGGTGGCGGGGTGGGGCAGGATGGGGCGGGGTAGGGCGGGGCGGGGTGAGGGGGCGGGGCGGGGTGAGGCGGGCTGGCTCACCGTGTCCCCTCCCCGCCGGCAGCAGCAGCAGAAGCACCGGCGCCGCGCCAGATGTTGTGCGCCGAGCGCACAAAGATGAAGGGCCCATTTATCCAGCCGGCAAACGAAATGAAAATAATGCAGTTTGTTCCCGTGGGGGGCGTGGCCGGGCGTGGCGCAGCCCCGGCTATGGAACGCGTTCTAACAGCCGCGCGAGAAGTACACCTCGCCAATAAAATACAGTATTTGAGCCGGCAGTAGCACGCCTCTGACAAATCATAAAAGGGGGCCTCGTGGAGAGGCGGGGAGGGAAAAAGGGTTTGGAAACCAGAAGTGCGTAGCGCAGTGGCCGGACCAGACCGCCACGCAGTGATAGCCATTCTACGAGTCGTAAAACGGGCCGTATAACGTTTCAAAACCACCTGGTGAAGCTTCCACGCACGCAGTGGTCACGAGAAGAGAGGTAGGGGGGGGGGGGGGGGGGCACGGGATACAGCAACGGGGATGGCGGAATATTAAACCGGCTTCGGTACACCGAGGGGAAAAAAGGTCACTCCCATAGCTACTTGTCGGTATGTCAATACTGGAAGAACATAATACATTGAAACTTTTCAGAGGTCTTAATAGTTACTTTAGTGTTTCTGAATTATTTAGGAAACGTTCTAGTGTGGAGATGCGCCGGGAAAAAACGTTTAAGGAGATGGGTCCAGGTGGCAAACAGGAAAAGAGTAGTGCGGCAGTGCAGGAGACTACATGGGGTGGTCCGCTTCCGGGAGGGAGGAAGATAAGAAAAGAGTAGCGAGAGGAGAGTGGGAGATGGAGAGAGAGAGAGAGAGAGAGAGAGAGAGAGAGAGAGAGAGAGAGAGAGAGAGAGAGAGAGAGAGAGAGAGAGAGGAGAGGGAGATGGGGGGCTATAGGCAGGCACTCGGAGCGATTTACACCAGACGTTACGCTAATGCCTGCTGGGGACTCCGCCGGCGAAGTTTTGGCGCATGTGTCTGGCTCCTCCTGGGCCGGCATCTCTTCCCTCCCCCTCCCTACCCCAACCCTCTGCTTTAAGGAAGGGGCCGCCCCGCCCCGCCCCGCCCCGCCCCGCCCCGCCCCCGCCACGCTGCTCGGCGCTCAGCCCCGCGAAACTCCTTCAGCGTGTTCGTGGCAATAGACGCAAATGAATGAAAACACGGTTTGGCGGGCACAGTTTCACGAGTGCGCAAGAAGTCCCCGTGCCCTACAAGACCCGACTTCTTGGGCTCATCTCAAGCCGCGGCGAGAGAGGGAGAAGGAGAGGGAGATAGAGAGAGGGAGAGAGAGGGAGAGAGAGGCAGAAAGGGTAAAGAGGGAGCAATCGCGCTCAGCCAGCCCGCGCGCCAGGGCAGGGAGCAGCACAGGGTCGGGCCGGGAGTCGGACCGACCAAAGCCTTTCTCCTTTCACCCCAGCCCAGCCGAGCGCGCCCGAGATTTGCTTACAATATCTACCTCGAAGCACGACATAGAGTGCGCTGCTGAGGAGGCGTGCTACGACTCCACACAGCCCCCTGTGTATGTGTGCGCGCGCGCTTCCGGTGCACCCGCCAAAAAATTGAGAACAATCTCATTCAGTTTGAGTTTTTTCAGGCATTTTTTATTGAGTTCTTTTCGAACACATGATTACGTGTTGCAAAAAAAATTAAATTCTAAGAGCATTCGCACGATACAAAAAAAAAAAAAAACACGGAAAATACGATTTCGTTTAGAAGAAGCGGGCGGAGTTGGTGGGTTCTGTAGAAGGAGCCGAGCCCCAGCCAAACCACAGCGCCAGGAGGGGGAATCAATACATCGCCCCCACCCTTTCTTTCTTTTTTTTTTTTTTCGCTGTGTACAGTCCTGCGGCCCGGCCCCGTCACGCGCGAGGCCCGGTGCTTCCGGCCCGTGACCTTGGAGGAGGCAGCAGCCCGCTGCCAGCACACACGTTCGTCAGGTGAAGACGGCTCCGCCCCGCCCCGCCCCGCCCCGCCCCGCTATTGGTCGGAGGCTGTTAGCAATGAATCCTGCTCCCTTGACACGTCTCCGGCCCGCACCGCCGCCGCCGTCAGCCGGTATTACGTTCTCAAGAGGAACAGGGGGAGCAGGAGGGAGAGAAAGCAGCCGAAGCAGCAGCAGCTGGGCGGCCCAGCAGGACGAGGGCGTGGAGGTAGCCAGCTTGCAACACCGAGGTGTTTCGTTTCTGAAGCCGAACCGAACGCTGCGAACAGGGCGAACCCGCAGACTTTTCCGTTTCATCCGCGGAGCGAAATAGTCCTGCAGACTAATAGGCGACACAGCGAGCACTCGTCTCCAACTCGCGCGCACACTCGCCTGCGCGCTTATTCTGATTTATCGGACGCGACGTTATGGCGTATTCATTAATTTAGCGGCAGCATGTGTGACGCGGCCGTGCAGTAAAGGGCCGCCGTGGCGGGGCGTGGCGGGGCGTGGCGGGGCGTGGAGGGGCGTGGCGGGGCGTGGCGGGGCGTGGCGGGGCGTGGCGGGGCGGGGCCTGGCGGGGGTGACAAACGGGAGGCGGTCGGGGAGGTGTACACGTGCCCTACTGTGCCCCATGTCGCGACGCTGTTCAGGCTAATACGCGACCCCACCCCGCCCCGCCCCGCCGCGCCCGCCCCGCCCCGTCTCCCGTCGTGATCATCAGCCGCTGAATATACACCCGCAGTGCGGCGCGGCGCCACGTGAGAGCGCCCCTATCGCACGGGGAGCGCGCGTGAATAACGATCAGCCACGTGCGGCGCCACGTGGTGAATTTTAAACGCCATCGGTTTTGGAGAGCGAAACAAGCACACGGCAACGATAAACTAGACAAACGAGGGCAGTTTAGAAAAGCAAAGGCGATACCACACGAAAAATTGAAACGGAAATAAAAGGGCGGGAACATATGTTAAACGCAAGCACGGCACCTGTGCGAGAGGCGTGTAATTGATCAGGGTCCTCGTTAAGCACAGTTAGTCAGTTGCCGGGATAGCGATAGGAGGGCATAAGCCGCTCAAGCCCGGGCTGACTGAGGCGTATAGTATTTCAAAGGCGAGGTAAGGCCTAAGCCCGGCCGGGTCGGGCACAGTACATCAGCGCGCATATGTGTATGTACAGAGCAGTGAGCACGGCGGGATGTCTCTAAGGGAGGGGCGCTCCCTTAGTTAGGCCCCACATCCCCGCCGCCCCCGCCGGCCCTTCTCTTGTGGGAGCAGGGGGTGCATGCCAGAGACCGTCCGCGCCGCGCCACGCCACGCTACGCCCCGACACGTCTTGCTCGCGCGCAGGGCTGACACCACAACCCCCGACCCCAACCCCCCTTCGCCATATTCCTCATTCTTACGCCCCCCTTCCCCCTGCTCGCCCCGCCCCCTGCCGGACGCACCGCTCGCCCTCACTACTTCCGACCCTCTGCTACTTGGGCCCCCGGAAAGCTCCCCTGACAGAAGCGCCGCCCGCCAAGCCCCGCCCCGCCCCGCTCCACCCCGCTCCGCTCCGCCCCGCCCCGCCGCGCCCCTCCCTGCCCCCTTGGTCCCGACAGTAATCCCGCACTGCTAATAAAAACATTTCGCTGCCCCCTCCCTCCCCCCTCCGCGCGGCGGTCAGCCCCGCGGCTCTGCACCCGGAGAGCAGCCCGAGGATTATTCGCGGGTTTTTACTGTCCTTTTGACTTTGCTCTTCTCGGCCGACGCAGCGCCGCGCCACGCCGGGGCGGCGGAGGGGTTTAAGATATGCCGTGTTAGCAGCGGAACCGCGGGCTCGTAATGAAGCTGTGTAGAGCCGCCTGCCTAGAGAGAGTGTCGAGAGAGAGAGGGAGGGAGCTAAGGGAGAGAGGGAAGAGAGGGAGAAGGGGTGGCTGCCCTGCCGCGGCAAGCCAAGACGTCGAAACAAGAAAACACGACCAACTTGCCGCGGAAGATTTCAAAAGCTGTGTAACGCCTAACGCCCGGTCGGCCTCCGCTCGGCCTGCCCGGCACCCAGGCCGATATAATACCTAAGTCTGGCGGGGATCCTTCGGCTAGAGTGTGGCCGCAAGGAGTGAGTACTACATTATAAGTTGTCGCCCCGCCCCGCCCAGTCCCTTGGTTTTAATCTTTGTTGCGAATCTCTGCGCGCGAGTTGTCAATGCGATGGTGGGAGCCGCGGCTCCACTCGGCCTCGGCCTGGCTGGCCCGCCTGCCTCCACAAAGGACAAGGTAGCTACAGCATGTCCTTTTCCCCGCCGCTCACAGTGAGGTGGGGTGAGGTGAGGTCGGAGCGCAGACGGCTGGCTGGGCTGAGCGAGCAGAGGCAACTCGAGACCCACACTCACTCCGGCCGGCGCTGCGTGGCAAACTTTATTCGTCACTACAGTGGTATCACATTTTTGCTCCTGTTATTTCATTTTTATGGCGGTGCTACGCGAGGCGCTGCGCTGCTCTGCCAGTCGCGTTGCTGTAACGCGAGGGGAAGGGAGAGTAAATTCGCTGGCAATGATGTCCCTCCCCGCTTTGTCGCGCGGACTCGCGCAGAAGACTTTCAACAGCAGAGGGCAGCGAGAGAGAAAGAGAGAGAGACAGGGGGAGATGATGGGGGAGAGAGAGAAAGCGAGGGCGGTCCTCTGCAAGGGACAGCGCCTCGGCAAGGCGATGCTGATAAACGGAGAGGGGGAAGGAGACAAACTGCAGTAGCGCCAGCATGGTAGAAACAGGACAAAAAGCGGGATAAAGGGGAGCCGACGAGAAGCCGGCCGGCCGGGTGGTCGGCAGCTGGACTCCAGTCCACTCTGTGAAGAAGGCGGTTCTCTAATGCTGCCACTGGCCCCGCCCCGCCACGCCACGCCCCGCAGGCCACTGCTACTTGTTGCAGAAATATTAATTAGGACCCCCGGAAACCGTGTCAATATGTGCCGTGGCGCCGCTGGGCTGGGCGAGCCGGGCGGGGCGGGGTCGACACACTGGTACTCGTTTAGGACTACGCGCGCAGCCAACAGCAATCAGGTTATGTACGTAAAATGGGACTTGCACCGAAACAACAGCGGAATATAGTGTGACGAGAAGCGAAAGTACTCACGGTGAAATGGTCGAGCTCGGCGTCTCCCCGGTGCAGTTCCCACTGAAACAAATCAGAGAAAACTAGTTAAAAATCTGCGCGGGGAAAAACATCATTTTTACTACACAATGGTCAGGTGCCATTTAAAAAAAAAAAACAAAAAAAAAACACTTTGCGGAAGTATAAACACTAATTATTACAATATGATTTTCTGGTTAGCGGGCTGAGGGGCCGGGAGGGGTGGAGGGTGAAGAGGAAAAAGAAGTGGGTGGTTCGCGTCGGAAAACGTACTCTCTGGAAAGGAGGGCAAGAGTTTGTGAGAAAACTCTCGCCTTGACGGCTGGGCCGGGCCGGCGGGCAATACCTTTTCAGGGTTTTACAAACTGAATCCTCTTGTGCCCCCGCCCCGCCCCGCCCCGCCCCGCCCCGCCCCGGCGCGCACCCTGCCACCCTCCAACACCTGCTTCTTTTGCTCCCTCTGGCGCTGCCGCTCTCCCCAAATTAAAGAGCCTCCCCCTGTAATTTATAAGTCGCCGAAATGAGAGGTGAAACCACGCGCAGGGAGGAGGGGAGGGAGGAGGGGAGGGAGGAGGGGAGGGAGGAGGGGAGGGAGGAGGGGAGGGAGGAGGAGGGGAGGGAGGATGGGAGGGAGGGAGGGGAGCGGAATGCAGCGGATCTTGGCCTCTTGCAGATCACGCCGGCTGAGAAAGAGTAAAAAAGGAGGCTTCATAGAATAATAATTCCAAAAATTTACAGCTAATAAAAAAAAATTCCGCGATGATATTACAAACACCAAGCACGCAAATGATGATGTCAGAATGAGGGCGACAGCAGTGTGTCACCAAACGCCGCAAGTGACTGTACAGCTTTCACTCGCGCTGCCTCTGCCTTTCTCTTCCTCCTTTTCCTCCGTGCCTCATTCGTATGCCGGCCGCACCTCCCCCGCCCCGCCCCGCCCCGCCCCGCCCCGCCCCGCACCCTCCTCCATCCGCAGGCCTCTCCACTCGCGTCCCTGGGCTCGGCCCTTCACTGTCTATTTCTCCCCATTTCTATCCCCCTTTTTTCACCCTCTAGGCAGAGTGAGAGAGTATACCCCTACTCCTCTGTAAACCGAGACAGCGTGGCCCGACCCCGCCCGGCCAGTAACAGCTTTTTGGCGAGAGGAATGGAATAAAGAAACTATATAAGAAAAACGCAGACATTGGTCAGTGGTCGTGTGCAAACAATACAAGGATGTGGACAAAAACTTTAGTGCCCCCTACAAACGGTGACGATACAAATATTAGATACGAACCCACTCCTTTTGCCGGTGGCGACGGCATGGGGTAGGCACACAGCGGTGCACGGGGAGTGCAGGTCTCTCCGGAAGAAATCAGAGGAAAATAAAGTAAAGACCAAACGGTCCATAAAATGAGTGGCACTGCTGGCTGCAGTCAGTGGCCATGGCGTCAGCCTGTGGCGGGCGCGGCAGCCTGCGAGCAGCCAAAGCCAGCGAGATCTGCTGATCTGTCATGCGACGAGCTCCGGAGGGCGGGGCGGGGCGGGGCGGGGCGGGGCGGGGCGGGGCGGGGCGGGGCGGGGCCGGGCCAGGCGGGGAGGAAGACATATCCGAGCTACGCCGCGCCACGCCGTACGGTCCACGCCGAGCAGAGCGGATACACTCGACGGAAAACAGGGTGCGGGCAAATAGGTGGGGGAGAGGGAGCGGGGCGGTGGAGGGGGGACGGAGATCCATAATATAGAATGGACAGATAAACTGAGACCGGGGTGAGTAGGAGGGGAGGGGGAGGGGGAATTGATGGGTTAAGGCCATAGGGGAGGCTGGCATGAGCAGCGGAGGGCCAAAGGGGGCGACAATAACCGAGCGGAGCGCCTCGAGGGATTGGGTGAGCGAGCGAGAGGGGTATATTATACCTTGGGAAGAGGGTTAGAGGGAGGCAGAAAGAGAGAGAGGGAGAGATAGAGAGAGCGATGGAAACGACCTTGGATTCGAGACATGTTTTCGTCGCTTTATACGCCCCCGCATACATTACAGGCATTTACGTGAAGCGCGGCGGGGCGGGGCGGGGGTGGGGCAGGGCGGGGCGGTGTAGGGCGGGCGGGAGGCGCCCGGGAGCGACGGCAGCCGTGTGTGCCCTCCCCTCTCCTCCCCGCCCCCGCCCCCGCCCCCGCCCGCACCACTGACTCGGCCTGGCCGTGATCGGCAAATATTTGCTGCTGGCCGGTGCGCCCACCGGAGGGGCCGGAGGGCTGCTGGTGCTCCCCGGTGTCGCTCTCACCTCACCTGGGGCCTGGGGGCGCGTCGTGTGCCGCTGCGGCGCGCGGGAGAGACACCAGGGAGAGGCACTGGGACACGGGGGTTGTGGTCCGGACCGCCGGCCCCTCTTCATCCTTCTACAACTACACGACTGGAAGAGCGCAGATAGGAACGTCACACGTCTTTGGGGTATGAAGTGTGCCGCTGCTTTACAAAAAATATCCAGCAAGGATTTTAGTAATCTATGAAAAAAGGCTTTTTTTTTTTTAATAACGAGTTTTACGTGCATTGGCTGCTGTGTAGTAGGTAGGTGGGTGTATGAGGGGCGGGAGGCCGGAGGTAGAGGTGGGGGGAAGGGAGGGGGAAGGGGTGAGAAGGGGTGGGGGGGGGGGAGAGGCTGGAGAGAGAAGGGGAGGGGAGGGCCGCAATGTGTAACGCAATCAACCCCGCGTGTTGTTAGACAAGCCACGCCACGCCACGCCACGCCCGTAGACCATCCAGACACACAATTAAAAGTACGCCCGACCAAAGCCCCGGTTGGCCAGCAGTAATAGTGGCGTTAGTTTGCAGGGGCGAGATCGCGGTGAGAGAGGAGGGAGGGGGAGGGGAGGGGGCCGCTGCTTGAGCGCAAAGTTCTAAATCGAATGGCGCGAAAGTCTGACCAGCCTGCGCCTGGCCAAGCTTGCGTGAGCCACGCTGAAAATAAATAAATAAATAAAACAGCAAGCGTGTTAATCCCATTCGTTGACTCCCACTCGACACGAGGATTCCCCTAAACACACACCCACGCACACACACGCGAACACAAACTCTCATTCACACGCACACGCACGCGCCCGGGGATATTATTATTCCATTCACATCACCCATTTCCAGATTCTCCCACTCGAGCCTCCGCCGCGGCCCGGCGCGCTCATCGCCTTCATGATTGAGTAATTATCGACGCCCGGTGTCAGGCCAGGCAGGCCCATTGGCCGCACGGCCCTTGACCAGAGGACGAGAGCGAAAAGAGAGAGAGAAAAGGAGAGCGAGAGAGAGATCGAGACAAAAGAGAGATAGGAAGAGAGAGAGAGAGAGAGCAAAATGAAGGCCAATCAGCGGACCCTTGGTCGTTATCAGGCAGGCAGGCAGGCAGGCGTCGGCAGCAGGCGGTGGTGGCCGGTGGCGGTTCAGCCGGGCCCGCCCTGCCCCGCCCCGCCCCGCCCCGCCCCGCCCCGCCCCGCCCCGCCCCGCCCCGCCCTCCGTTTTCACTTTTCACTTGCTCGTTTGAGAATTCCCGCTCCCCACAATGCCTCTCCGCGCAGCACTCATTTCACTTTCGGACGTCACGAGCAAAATAAAACAAATATATAGAAAAAGAGTCCAAACTACTGCAGTGCAGCGTGCCCCAGCAGAGCAACACGTCTCCTTCGAGGGATCCGGACAAGTGACCACAGAAAAACTGACCCGAACGATAATTGACCCCAGATTAGTTTTGACCACAAATTCAGACTGGCCACATTTTACTAGAACCACAAACTGTACTTTACTTTTCGGTTCGTACTCTGCTGCAGGCCAACGAGTGCGTGGAGCAGGACAGCGACCGGGGTCCGCTGTCCTAGACCTCCCTTCGATCGACCTCCACCCCCACCACTACGCTTTGCCTCCAGCGCTCCTGCGGCGGGGCCAGAGGCAACGCGCATAAACGCTAAACGCCGCCCTCGCTCGGCGCGCGCGAATTTTCAAGTTTCTATTAAGTGGAGATGAAGAGGCGCAAATGGTTGTCAGGCGAGTCGTTTAGACCTCCTCCTCTCCTCTCTCTCCTTCCTTACCTCAGGTCCCTCGGGCTTGCTCTCCCCTCCCCTCCGCCCCTCGGAAATCCCCCCCGCTAATGCGTCACTCTGTAGAGGCGGGCGAGGCCCCGCGGGGTCGTGGGGTGGGGTGGGGATGGGACATTAGCACGATGGCAACTCTTTTGCCGCCGCGTGAGAGAAGGTGGTGGCGGCGAGGGGGCCGCGAGAAAAATGGCACCAAATATGACTACATGAATGTCGTGGTACACTACCGGGGCCGCCACCGCCGTGGCCACGGGTCGACAGAGACGGGGTCTTTTGAAGATGACAAACGCGTCGGTACACCGCAACTTTCGCCGTCACTGACATGCATTAAAGCAAATGAGAATTTTTTCCTTAAATATATATGGTTTGTGAATTTTATTTTGTCTTGCCTACTACTTATCGTCAAAGACCTTCCTTATAAAAAGTGGTTTAAGCCATGCTTAGTTTTTGTAAAAAATACTATACAGCCTACGACTGCGGCCGGAATCCGTTTAGCATTTCGCCAACGGGTCCTTATCCGCGGCATTATTATCCTTATATGATGCCGCCCGGCACTCCTCTGCTTATCGCCGCCTGCAGGCAGACTCCGCCCGCGCCGCCCGCCACCTGGCCCTGAGCGCACTGCCTCTCAGACCCGCCCAGCCACCCCGCCCCGCCCCGCCCTGCCCCGCCCCGCCCCGCCCCGCCCTGCCCCGCCCTGTCCCGCCCCGTCTGCGATCTAATGTACCGCGCAGCCGCTTTGCACAGAGGCGCACGCAGGAGTAGACTCGCACCAGCAAAGCGAATTTGGAGTTAACTTTTTGAGTTACACTCAGCTTTAAAAAAAGAAAAAAAGAAGAAACTTCGCACGACAAAATTGCATACTGACATATTAAAAAGTGATGCGAAAGAAGAAAATACAGGTTCACACGTATGCTTTTTTTTCTTTTTTTTTTTTCTGAACATTGGCATAGTTAGTTTAGCGAGTGTAGCGCAGCGAGTTTAGCGCAGCTTATAGTGGCCGCTCCGCACCACGAGGCGCAGTAGCATCTCCCCGGGGCTCATCGTTCCCACGGTGATCAGTTACCTGCTCGCCTCCTCCCGCCCCGCCCCGCCCCGCCAGCGCCACAAGCTCCCCGAGAGAAAAGGCACAACTAACGGGATTATCCCTCAGCTGACCGGCGGGACAAGCAGCTCAACACTTCCTCCCCTACCTCCCCCCCCCCTCCCTTGCAGCCCCGTTCCACTTGACTTGCCCCGCCCCACTCCGCCCCGGAGGGGACGGTAAATCACGTGACCAAGGGCCGAAGCAGCCAGTCATTTCCTGGGTCTGAATAATTATTTAGGGGGAAGAGACGGGAATTGCAAAGATCCGTTCTACGCGGTGGATTGCCCCACTGCTGGAGGGTAGAGGGAGAGAGAGAGAGGTTGGGGCCAGCAAGGGCTGGACGTAGCCACTTTAGCTTGTCGACACAGGAGAGAAGTGCGGGTGTGCCCCACAACTAATTTCGTCTGATTCTATTCAACGAGAGAGAGTGAGAGAGACAGACAGCGAGACAGAGAAAGAGAAAGAGAGGGAGTCGCAGATGTAATGAAAACTTTCCCTCCAGATGAGGACATTTTTTTTTCCCGGGGTTGTGCGGTACGCTGCAGCGGGCGGTAGCTATTAAATTGTTGTGCTGCGGCTGCAGTGTATATGGGATGTGGTTGGAGGGTTGCGGCGCGGGCGGGAATCAGGCACGGACCATTAGCACTGGGCGCAGTTGCGGCGCCGCGACTCGTGAAATCCGACAAATCGACACTCGAGACAGCGGGGCAGCGCGGGGCCGGGGGCCCTGTGCCAGCACGGCCAAGACTGACTGCCCTCCCGGTTATGTCCTCGCTGCCCCGCCCTCTCTCTCTCTCTCTCTCTCTCTCTCTCTCTCTCTCTCTCTCTCTCTCTCTTCCTCTCTCTGCCCGCCGCAGGTTGAAATCAGGTCTTGAGCACCCAAATTAAAAGTTCCGTACAATAAGTACTTTTTTTCTCTTTTCCCACATTTTTTATGCAACCCTTAAAGAGACCACGGCGTTCGTTTCGAATACTTGTTGTTCCTCCTCCTTGCACGACGCGCTCAAATAGGTTCCGCGGCCATGACAAACGCGCACCCAATACCTGCAACTAATGGACGAAGGCCGGGGGGGGACAGGCGGTGGAGCGGTCGGGGCCGGGCCAGCGGCTTACGTTCGGCGCCACAGCGCCCGCGCTCCGCCGCTCCTTTCCTCGATGCTTGCAAGAGACTTTTGGAAAATCGATTTTGTATTAGCATAAGCTTTGAAAAGCACGTGGTCCGCCCCGCCCCACCCCGCGCCCCGCCTCCGGAGAAACCTCTCCTCTACACCGGATCAGCGGCGTGTGCAGCGTAACGATGCAAGTTTACCGCACCGGGGCGGTCCCCGCCGCCCTGCCGCGCCACGCCCCGCTGGGGAGGAGAGCAACAGTGGCGAGGGGCCCCCGGGAGGTAGGCAGCCGCCCGGCCCCGCAGCGCGCGCCTGTCCGCCGGGTGGCCTACCCCGCGCACTACAGGCGCTCCGCCGCGCGTGAGGACGGACGCACGGACGGTTATTTACACGTAGCTTCGCGATGTATAATGTTTTTTTCCTCTAAAGGAAGTCAAGAGGTGGAGCACTTTCCTCGCTGCTGCCTCCCTCTCTCTGGGAAAGTCGCGGTCAAATGGACGATTTCCCAGAGCATGCAGGAGGGTGTGCTCCTTTCGCGACAGCAGCAGCTATAGGGCCGAGATTTGACGGGCGGCTGTGAGTGAGCGGCAGTCGGAGAGAAAGGGAGGCAAGGACACCGCCCCCCCCCCTCCTACACCGCTCCATTAGGTCCCCCAGGAGTTGGGCCTCTGCTCCATTCATTACCCACCTGAGTCACCACGCCGCGCCCAAAGGCCCAGCCCTGTTATTAGTCCTTGCGTACACACTCCCTCTTTTCAATGAGTCGCGGTGGTGCGCAGTGGTGCGGCCGAGGGTAATAGAATTACCATTCAATGGGAAAAACAGCCGATGGCAATTTTTTTTTCCGCCTATTTCTTTTCTTTTTTTGTTCGTATGCCCTCGCCTCTCTTCCCCGGGTCTTTATTTTCGCGGCCTTTCTTTCCATGCCTCGTGGTGTGTTGTACGGTTCGCGCGGGCGGGTGCGTGCGTGGGACGTGAAAAACAAAAAAAAGAGGATAGAGAGAGAAAAAAAAGAAAAGAAATCGTTAATTGACAGAGAACGTAGCGTGATGGCGCTGTCCGAAATGATAACGGCGGAGCACATCGACAGCAGCGTACGCGAAAAAGGGGGATGGGAAAAAAGAAACGAGGCTCGTCCGGGCCGGTGCTGTCACCGGTGTACCGTGCTGTCAGCTGTAACCCACGCCGCCGCTGAAAACAATGATGCACCTCTGCTGTAGCGACGAGAAATAAGAACGGGACTGCTGATGAGGATGATAGGGGTGTGATTTTCCCAATGCTCGCCCGAGTCGTGGCAGTGTCCTATCCTACGCGGTGAAATCTCTGCTCAAGGCGGATAGAGAGGACACGGGTCACGGCACACGCAAAGGGTGAGAGAAGGAGAGAGAGAGAAAGGGGGGAGGGTGGAAAATAAAAGGGTCTAAGATAGAAAGACAACCCCGCCGGCCGCACACACGGTACTGTACTGGCTGAACCCCCTGAGTGTAATTGGTCCTCACCGACAGTCGAGTCGAGTCGGCCAGGCCGGGCCGGGTGCTGACACGTACCGAGCACTTTGCGCTGAGTTAGCACCTCGACCTGGGGAGGAAGGTCAGAGAGAGCGAGCGAGAGAGCGAGAGAGAGAGAGAGAGAGAGAGAGAGAGAGAGAGAGAGAGAGAGAGAGAGAGAGAGAGAGATTGCACGGCCACGGTCAGCCAGCCCCAGCCCCCGATCGTTCGCTAATACAGCAAGCTTTCCGCACGGACGGTGTCCCCCTCCCCCGGCTCCTTTAAATCCCCTGCGCATCCAGGTCTCACCGGGGACGCAGAGGGACGTGCCGGGAGGATGCGTCCAGAGCGACGCCGGCGCCGCGACGCTGCGATATTCAATCGAATCCGAGGTCGAATCGAAACGAAGCTAAAAGGATCAACTACTGAAAAAATTGGTGAGGAGGAGCGCGTTGCGCTACTGTGTGCGGCTGCGGCCCCTGGTGCTGTCGCTGGATGTGCAGCTGGCTTCGTGGTGGTAGCACCTTTATGGCTAACGTATGGCTGGCCCGGCGCCGGGCCAGGCTGAGAGTGTCAGCCTTGGCCTGGCTCCTGGCTCCCCCCCCCCCCCACACTCCGCCCCGCTCCCCTCGGGAGGTGAGGCTAGGCGGCGGCAGCGCAGCAGGGAGGGGTGAGGTATGGGCTGGGGTGCGGAGGTGAGGGGACCAGTCAAATTTACCACCATTTATTATCAATGAACGGCCCACCTTTATAGCCTTTTGTACAGAGAGCCTTCGCCCACGCTACACCACCGCGCCGCTCCCCGCCACGCCACGCCACGCCCCAAACGCCCCGCCCCACTCGCGACGACCCGCATTCCGTAATGGCCAAGTGCGCACATCGCCGAACACTCACACACAACGCTCGCACGTGAAAATCTGCAGAGCAGCATATTAGGAGCCGTGAACGACCCCCGGGTCTCTCCTGTATAACCCGCAACCCCTTCTTCACACCCCGTCGTGGACAAAAAGAAAAGAAACCCGGAGACTGCTTCAGGCGAGCAGGACGACGCTGGTCACGGGCGGAGCTAGTTATCGACACTGATTATGGTCGTAATTGGCTGAATATTTATATCCTCGTTAGCCCGGCCCGGCCCGGCCCCTCGGGCTCTGGCCGGAGACGGGTCAATGAAGGCGTCCCACCTCGTTGGCCACGCCGCCCACGGCGATGCGTCCACCCGCGCTCATCGCCCACGCGGCCTGCCCCGGCACCGCACTTAGGGGCGCCCACGCTCCGCCGTCCCCGCGACCTCCTCGCGCAGCGCAGCGCAGGTCGATCTGAAAGAGGCGGGACGGGGCGGGGGCGTCGGCGGGTTATATCGAGAGAGCACGCGAAATCGAAGGGAGAGATTGTCTAAGGAGAGGGAGAATCTCATCTGCAGCAAATCAAAATTATTGCCCGGCGTCTTGTCTCGCCTCGCCCCGCCGTGCGCGCCGCGAGGACCTCCGAGCTCAACGCAACGCACCGCCTCAAGGCTGGCCAGGACTCGGCGGGGGTTTCTCTGGCAGACGGCTTTTGTACCGCAAGCCGGCAGACCATCACGTGGTATTGTATAGCGGGCGGAGAGAGAGAGAGAGAGAGAGGCAGAGAGCGAGGAAGAGAGGGAGAGAGAGATGAGCGGCGCGGCGAGCGAGAGGCGAGAGATATCTCTGCGTGTGATACAGACAGCCACTTCTCACTCCTAGCAAGGCCGCGGGGGATCTCGTGCCAACCCTAGCCACCCCGCCCCGCCCCGCCCCACCCCACCCCACCCCCGCCCCGCCCGAGGGCCTGCCCTGCTCTTCCCCGCCCCGCCAGTGCTGCGTGTTGTTCTGCATTAAATCCAAGACAAACATACGCCGTGGCGCGGCGGTGGTTGGCCCTTTGAGGGACCGCTGCACTGCTATGCACACAGCGAGGCGGGGCGGGGCGGGGCGGGGCGGGGCGCTCCGGCCCACGCTGTTTCTTCTGGCACCGCCGGCGGGCACGGCAGCGCCAGAGGGGTCGGGGCTATGGAGCCTGTGTTATTGGCCGAAGCTCGAGGAAAATGTGGTCATTGTTGTGGTTTGGTGGCGCGGTGTTAGTGCGAGGAAGTGTTGACGTGGCCGCCTCGCCGGCAAAGAAATAAGTGCAGTGGGTGAGAGAGAGAAGAGAGTGGGGTGAGGCTTAGAGGTATCTACCTAGCCACCCAAGCCGTCCTCCTCGTTCTGACCCTCGCCCCGCCCAACTGCTTGAAGGCAAAGTGGAATAAATCGATTGAAAGCGGCAATCTTTTTATGCGGTGAGCCGGAGGGCCCTCGGGCGCTAGGCTGGGCTGGGCTGGGCCCACTCGCAACACCTCGCCCAGCCCTTTTTTTGGTCCGGCCGGGGCGGGGGGCCCTCACCTCACCCCGCCTCCCTGTGGAGTCCAGGAGGCAACGCGACCGGGCCGCAGCGGGCAGGGCGCGCCCCTCCCCACCCCACCCCCGGGGAGAACAAGCACAGGTCTCGTCTCGGACCGACCCTGCTCTACCCCTGAGGGGCCCGCCGCCCGGTACCCACGAGTTGTACTGCACCCCTCAACAAAGAGATTTTGCCAGCTCGGCAAGTTACACTAGCAGCCAGATCTTCGGCCTATATGCTGAGATTTTTTTGGTAATAGTAATTAATAATAGTAATACCCGTCTCCAAATTATCTACCGCCCCTCCTCCATTAACATTATCTGCGATCTTCAGACAGTGTAGCACTGGCCCTTTCGGTTTGACGAGTGGGGACAGCAGGGGGGGGGGGGAGGAGGGTCGGGTTTGAGCTCAGCACCAAATAGCCCCGGGCCGGGGCTGGGGATAACACCTAGCGAGGAACGAGAGGGAGGCGCCGGGGCGGGGGGTCGGAGGGTGCGGAAGGAAGGGGGAGTGAATGACCAGAAGCAGAGACTGCAGGGCTGCGGGCGCGGAGGGGCGGGGCGGGGCGGCGTGAGGGAGGGAGGGGGCGGCTCGCTACCACCTCCCTGGAGACGGGCGGGCCTGACATCAAACACAACCGGGCCGTGAGCCCTGCCCTGCGCCGCCCTGCGCTGCCACGGCGGAGGGAGAATTAGCCCACTGCTGCTGTCTGTAGCGTGGCGGGCGGGGCGAGCAGGGAGGAGGTGAGAGGAAAAGCAAAAAGCACAACGCAAACGGGGAGGGCCGCACTACTGGAGAAAAATATCCGTTATGCAACCCCCGCGAAACGAATGTTGTCTGCGTCCCTGTTCTTCGAATGTCGACGCAATAAAACCAAGTCCGCGCAAGATATCGCATTCCAGTTTCCTGCCCCCCCTGTATGCTGCCTTCGCCCACTTTCCCTCCCTACACGTAGCAGGGGCCGCGCACCCTGCCGCGCGGGCCGCGGCTACCGATCGAAAGAACATGCGAGGAGGAGCGGCAGCGGGGAGGATGTCAGTGCGCCGCTTTTTGATGATGGCGGGCCGGGCCGGGCTGGGCTAGCTCTGCTCTGCGGAGCGACTATTGCTCAAAGTCAGCGGGACGTCAAGGTGGCTTTTGGCAAACGACCGTTTCATCACATCGCGCGGGGAATAACAGCGGGCGTTCCTTGAAAATGTGCCTCGGCTCCGCACCTCGCCTGCCGGGCCGGGCCAGGCCGGGCAAATGTATACACGGGCCGGCAAGTGCGCGCGCAAAGCGACACGGCGGCGCGATACTTGCCAAGGACGCAGCGCCGCCTGCCTGGGGCGCGCCGCGGCGAAGGAGACGAAAATATTTAAAGTGCGGCGCGCGAGCAAACGGCTAAGGCCCTGTCCCTCTCTACGGGGGTGCGAAATTACCATCACACGACGCCCCAAAAAAGTCTGAAGGATGAAAAAACAAAAACAAAAAACGACTCGCTAATTTTTATGCCATCAAATTTTAATTTCGTGTTGAAACACTTATTGCGTCGTACGCGCCGGAGCAAAAGGGCCCAGAGCAAACGTTCTTCTTTTTTCTTCCCTAGATGGAAGAGGAAGAAGCAAAGAAAAAAAAATCGCTTTTCAATGTGCGTAGTGCGCAAAACGCCGTTTCCTAAAGAAGACATAATTTTCCCATTTAGATTCCAATTTAATAACATCTGCACGACGCCCGGCCCGCCCCGCACGGCACAGGCCGGCGCGGCCAACCAGGACCCGCTGCCCGGCCGGACAGTCTGCCCGTCTCATTTCCGGCCCGGCGGCAGCGGACGTCCTCGGGACCAGCGAAGGCGTTCCGACCCGCCCCACCCCACAACACCCCACCCCGCCCCACCCGACCGCGCTGCTCCGAACTGTCACAGGTCTCTAGGCAAACAAACCCAAAATATCACCTTTCCCAACTCTTCTTTCTTATTGACCTCTGTGAAAGAGAGCAAACACAAAGAGACGCTTCATCGAGACGATCATTCAGGCTCCTGGAGCGGTGCGACTCACCATCTGTCATCTGCTCGTCTGCCTGACCTCCTGACGCGCGCGGGGCGGGCGGCTGGCTCGAGAGGCTCAAGGCGAAGACGTCACGTCACAGGGGTGTCGGTCAGGCTGCCAGTGTCGTTAATTACAGACGCATCTCTTCGTCACCGTCATTTACCCACCGAGGGGTGTAACCCTACACACACTCCTCGGCGTGAAACACGAGCACGCCACCAGCCGGCACCGGCACGTCACATCAAAGCCAAGGCGCGAGCGCTTGTGGCTTACGGGCGGGGCGGGGCGCGGCGGGGCGGCCCTGAGACGTCGCGATAAAGCTTTCAATTAGTATTCTGGTAGGCTCCCCGCCGAACCGGGCGGGGCGGGGCGGGGCCGCGGGTGGACCCAGCAGCGCCGGTGTGTGTGTGTTTGTGTGTGTTCGTGCGCGCCCTTGTGAGTGTGTGGGTGACACATTAATATTCACGGCCTTAACACCTGTCTGGGACCCCGCTGCTGCTGGTCCAAAAGGCTCTCCTCGTATCGGTCCGCACCGCGCGTCCCCTATACCCTGCCCTGCCATACCCGATAGCCACCCCGCAGCTCGCTTCCCCCCTCCCCCTCCCCTCCGGTTGCCTTCCCTTTAAAGCGCAGCGGGCCGTTCCGGGCGCGGCGGGGCGGGGCGCGGCGGGCTTTTAGAAGTCTTTCCGAGGACGTTTCCGGAACGACTTGACGCCCGGAACCAGCAGGGCATGAGCTTGTACGACAGCGTCGGGGACAGAGTCACGCTCAACAAGTAGGCCGATGAGCCCTGCAGGCGATAATGGGGCAAGCAGGACGCCGCGGGGCGGGGGCGGGGGCGGGGCGGGGGCGGGGCACGCACAGCACTGCAGATGGACCCGTTGCGGGGGCGGCGCCGGGCCGGGATAGGGGTAGAGCGGGAGGGAGAGAGAGGGAGGGGAGAGAGGTCGTCCTTCGACGCCAGCCAGCAGAGGCAGTGTAGTCATTCTGAGCGGAGCGCTGAGCCAAGTGACTGGGACTTGGCTCACTGTGGGAGGACGAGCCGGGCGGGGTGGGGCGGGGCGGGGTGGGGCGGGGTGGGGTGGGGCGGGGCGGGGCGGGGCGGGGCGGGGCACCGCACAGCCATACATCCGCCGGAGGCGGGCTCGGTCGGGCTACCCGGAGGAGTCCTGGAACACCACTGGAACGCCCCGCCCCGGCCGGCTCGGCTGCGCTCCGCAACACCATGCGACTTGTCGGTCGCCTCCCTGAGCGCATCCTGTGTTTCTCCCTTTCCCTCCCTCCCTCATTCCCTCCCTCCTTAACCAAGAGCCCAACTCTTTCCCGCACAACAGACCGCACCACCCCGGAGAAGAGCACCGGCGGGGGAGGGGGGGGGGGCAGGACGACATGAAACGAGAATGATACACCGTCTTAAGGCGCGCAGCAGAGAATGAGAGAGCAGAGCGCGAGAGAAAGAGAGAGTGAGGGAGGCAGCGGCAGGGCGCGCTCTCTCATCGGTATTCTTGTCTGAGGGGCTGTATTACGGACGGACGTGACAGACACCACTACCGCCCTCCCCTCTCTCCCTCCCTCTTCCTACCCGCGTTTCCTCCAACAGACTCACTCCCGGCCTGGAAATTACACCTCGAGGCGCGGGGCGGGGCGGGGCGGGGCGGGGCGGGGCGGGGCGGGGCGGGGCTGTGTGCGGCGCACCGCTCATATCACAATGTAGGCCACGAGCCGTGCCTCCCCCTCCCCACTCATCCGCCAGAAACCTCTTCCTTTTCCCGTGGGGTTGGCCTTTCCGGGGAGCGCGCGCGTAATGTTAGCCAGTAGTTGTAGTTGTTGTCGTGGTGCAGATAATTTCCGCGCAAAGAACCCCGTGTGCCGCCCACCCACTCTACCCTCCTCCTGCTGGGGGGCTCAGGTTGTCCCGCAAGTTAAACTAGCATCGTACTGGGTCTAGTAGAACCCGAAACATACACACGGCTTGCATATTATTGGGCGGTTTAGCCGCATGTTGCAAGAAATTCCCCCTTCCCCCCCCCCCACAAAAAATTGAGATAGGGGCGGGGCGCGGGGGCGGGTGCAGCAGGAGCAGGGCCACCGCGGCCAGCTGACACTGACACCAACCGAGCCGCACCGTTTCAATAAAAGGGGGAACGTTTTGTGTTTGTTTTAGCAGACTGAGAAAAATGGTGGGAGAGCGAGAGCGAAAGAGGAAGAGAGAGAGAAGGTGGCTAAAGGCAGCAGCAGTAGAAGTAGAACGAGGAAGACTGTGCAGACAGAAGGGCCCGGCAGCGCGGCCCGCTGTGCGAACACAAGAGAGGGTCCTCTCGCCCGCGACGATATTTTTCCAAGCCGCCGCCGTCGCGCCCGCGGCGCCGCGAGGTACCAGCAGGGGGGAGAGGCGGCAGCACAGTATTTATCCCCGCAGCCCTCAGGCTCAGGCCAGCAGGGCAGATTTCATTTGGTGCCGTCCGTAGCAAAATCGAGTGCAGAGGTCCGGAACGTCGTTAATCTCGCCGCGTCAATGAGTTTCGCTCCGATGGTACACAGTACCCCTCCCGCCCCGCCTCCGCCTCCGCGAGCGATCTTTAGGCCAGGTCGTTCAGAGCCGACCCCGCTCCCCGCCCGCACCGTCCACCGTCCCTTTCTGCCGCCATATCACAATCTCTCCATCTCTCTCTCTCTCTCCCCCTCCTCTCTCTCTCTCTCTCTCTCTCTCTCTCTCTCTCTCTCTCTCTCTCTCTATTCTTCCCTCAGGCTCTCTCGCACAAATCTTACAGCTGCGCGCTCAGATTCGATCCCGGGGCGTCGATGGTGTTTGGCCCTGACTAATAAACACTGAGCGTTGACAAACACGACAGGGAATTAGATCGTCAGAGCCGCGGGCGCCTCGCGCCTCCCCATCGCCGCGGGGGGAGGAGCGACAGTGACTGCGGGGCGCGGGCGAGGTGGGGCGGGGCGAGGTGGGGCGGGGCGAGGACGGCGCGGCGGGGCGGGGCTGCGCCATGAGGACGCGGCGCGGCGCGGCCCCCGCGAATCAAAACTTGACTTAGTTGTTTGACTTGGCGGTTCGGCGCCCTGCGGTCACCTTAGACGCAACACAGACGCCCCGCCACGCCCCGCCTCCGCTCCGGGATTATTTCATCGTGTTTGCCCGTGCACTTCATGAGCGCGGGAGAAGCTCTATTTACTTTACCGCGATACCAGCGTAGCGCAGCACAACACTGCCGTCAAACAACTCACTCGGAATTTTCTTCTTTTTCTCTATCTCTCTTATTTTTTAAGCTTTCTCCCCCTCTCTCTTGCTCTATTTTGAGTGCGCGACTATAACATCACCACAAACCAGTGATGACGGGTATTAAAAAACAAGTCACGAAAAAAAGACATCCTCCGAAACCATATAAACCGGCGATGATGATGACAACTCGGTGGAGGCGCTGATGGGCACAGCCTTAGGGGCGGCTGGGGTAGGGGCGGCCTGAGGGTGCGGCGGGGGAGGCCAGCCTGCGGGCGCCACGGGGGTGGACAGGACACGGCCCGCACCGGGCCTGCCGCACGCTCGTATAACCCGGCCGGATGTGGGTCAAGGCGGCGGGAACTGTCACATCAACCTGCGGGACGGGAAGGAACCGGAAGAACCGCCGCGGGGCGTGATCACGCCGGGGCGGGGAGTGAGATTTGATGGAGTGAGGGAGGGAGGGAGGGCGTGGGGTACAGGCGGTGCTGAAGAACGGGGTGTGCGGTGGTGGGGTGGCTGCTGGTGGGGAGGTATGGGTGCTGGAGCGGATGGGGTGAAGGAGTGGAGGTGCTGGAGCGGGTGGGGTTGTGGGGTAAAGGGTGTGGGGTATGGGAGAGGTTCTGCGGAGGAGACTCTGTTGCGGGGGTTTGATTCGTTGCATTCGTTTAGTCCCGCGCCCCGCCTCGGCTCCGCCATTCCGCCTACAGTCTCCCCCTCTTCTTTTTTTTTTCGCCCTTTTCCTCGTCCAACCTGACACAAGTTTCTCTCTTTTCTACATTCTCGCTCTCTCTACATCTCGCGCCCCGTTCTATTCATCTCGCTTCCGCCGCACTTGCCTGCCCGCCACCGGCTTGAACCGTCTTGCCCTTCCTCTAGTTCGCCCGGCCGGGCCCAGATATTTTAACATTGCAGAGGATGAGGTGCTGCTCCGCCGGGCGGGGGCCAGGCGAGGCGAGGCGTCGGATTAGCTCGGGACGGTTTAGCGTCCACCTGGGGTAGGGAGGGACTGCAAAGGCAGGACCAGCAGGGAAGGCGGCTGCTGGTTGCTGGTGACCCACACCCTTTTACCGCCTTTACCAGCCTTACGTTTCTTCAAAGCCAGAGACGCGCGGCATTTATGAAGCAAATGATCATTTCGTTCAAGTTTTCTGAAATTGGCCTCCACCTTCTAGGCGGCCGGCAGGGAGGGGATGCGCCCAGAGTCGGGCCGGACTGGGCCATTCGCTTCATTTTGCACAAGGCGTACGCAGATTCGAGGGAGGGCCTAGGCGGAGCTGCTGCGGCGAACCGACGCGGTGGGAGGGGAGTCGGGAAGGGGGGATGGTAGAGAGAGTGAGAGAGAGAGAGAGAGGGAGAGAGAGAGAGAGAAAGAGAGGGAGAGGGAGGGAGAAGCCGAGGCGCGGCGCGCGGCATGCGGCCGAGGCGAGGGCGAGGCGCACACATTTCAGATGGAAGTGGTTTGTGGTGTTCTCTCTTATGGACGCACGCCCTGCCCGGCCCGGCCCGGCGTTCTCGCCGCCTTTCCCCCTCCCCCTCCCTCCGCTGCCGCAGCACACTCACACTCACCGCCCCCCTCTTCCCTCCCCCACCAGCTCGCTGACCTGCCCCACACGAGGACACCCGCACGACAGGACATTTGTACAGGGATTTGTACCACGCCACACATCCACACACACACAGACAACAGCAGAGACACGCCTCCTAACAGCTGTGCATCATCGCGAATAAAGAGACATGACCAAATGTACTTCCGACCGGCCGCCATCCGCGCCGTCACTGCGGGAAGACGCGGGGTGACAGCGAGAGGGAGAGAAAGAGAGATAGAGAGAGAGGAAAGAGGGAGGAGGGGGTGGCATGGAGTTGATTTAACATTCATTTATGCTAAATGTTAAACGCCTGGACAATAATTGAATCCCCATCAGAAGCTGGAATTCCGTACTCATTCGCATTCAAGGGTCGCCGCTCGACCCCCGCGCCGCGCCGCGCGCTCTGCTCTCCGTCTCTCTTTGCGCCGCGGCCTCTCCCTACCCTCTATGGCCGGCATTTGCCTTCCATCCCTCTGTCTGTTGCTATTCTCAAAGTAACTTCCCCTTTAACTCTCCATACCTCTCTCCCACACGCCCACACACACGAATAACGCTTTTCCCATTCCCCACTTTCCTCTCTTCTTCGATTCTTCTCCACCTAACCTGAGAAACTCTCATCCGCGACTCAATACCTCACACTCTTTCTCTTTGCTGGTCACCGAGGATCCTTAATCCTTCCTCCTCCCCCCCACCCTTTCCGGCCCGCCCCTGCCGCAGCCCCACGGATAACCCCTTATGGCTTTTCGACTACCGCGTAACGGCCCCTGGATATTGCCGTTACGGCGGCCCATGTAATGGAGCGTGACCCTCTCCCCGCCTAGCTCTCCTGCGGTTTTTGGTCGTAAAAAGCACATACACGCGAGCATATGTGCGCTCGCACACACACACACAGACACAAAAGTACTGCTACTGTTAAAATGACACTACTAATGCATGCAGTTCAGACTGAATACAACTATCCTACTTTAAAACAGAAAAATTCATTCAAGAGCGCCTCGTCAACTATTTTGAACAGTCTGTGCTCTCACATACACACGCGCGCATGCAGGCGCGGCTTGTGATACGGATTAGAACCGCAGGGCCAGCAGTACAAGCGAGCGCACTTCTCACTCTGATGTTTGCTGTGCCAGGATATAAAATACGACCGTTAGCGTTCTCCTGCTTGTTTTTATTTTTAAAGCGTAACAAATTGCAGTGGCAGCTCGGCTAGCAGCAGGCGAGCCGTGCAGCAATGTGGTGACTTGAAGTGGACCGGGAGGGGGGAGGGAGGAGGGGGGAGAAAAGCGCGGTCGAGGTCGGCTTCGCTTGTCGCGCTGCGGTGAGGATTACCCCTTAATGAGGACAAATCTCGGCTCGCAGGACAGGACACGTGTGTGTGTGCGAGAGAGAGAAGGAGAGAGAGGGAGAGAGAGAGAGAGAGAGGAGAGAGAGGAGAGAGAGGAGAGAGAGGAGAGAGAGATGGAGAGGAGAGAGAGAGAGAGAGAGAGAGAGAGAGAGAGGAGAGGGAGAGAGAGAGAGAGAGAGATAGAGATAGAGATAGAGATAGAGAGAGAGAGAGAGAGAGAGAGTGTGTGTGTGTGGGCGCCGCGCCGAGTGTAAGGCAAAGGTGGCGCGGAGTAAGGGATCGAGAGAGATGGTGACACTTCTGGAGAATTTATCTTGACCCAACGCGGTGTAGGGAAATAGACACGCCTGTTAAAAAATTAGAACCGACACAGATTTTGAGCCCTTCCGTTACGTGCGCAGCCCTCCTGCTATAATACGCATGCCTGTCGAGAAACGTAACCGACTCTCACAAGTCGCACAGCGGGGACCTGCTGGGCCTGCTCTGCGTACCCTCGTCTACGCAGCGCAGGCGAGTGCAAGGAGCGCCCCGCCCCGCCCCGCCCCGCCCCGCCCCGCGCCCGGCGGCGGCCCCGGGGGAAGGCCCGGCCCGGCCCGGCCGGCTGCAAGACAAACGCCCTCCGGATGCCCCTGAACGGCCGCAGCATGCCTAGCGCGGAGCCTTCCCCTCCGCCCCCTACTCCCGCACGCTCCCCTCCGGGGGCGATAAATGGCCTTGTTGTTCTGTCCATTGCAAGAGGGAAAAAAACTCCGCTAGGGACGGCCAATCCGGAGGTGATCACGAAGGAGGAAAAAAAAAACGAAGCCACCGTAGCTGGTTTGCCAATATCGTGAAAAGTAACTTTTTCGGTCATCTTGGGTACTCCTTTGCTTCCCGGAGGTTATCCAAAAGGTAATCTGAAGTTATCCAAGGGGTAATCTGAGGTTATCCATGGGCTTATCTGAGGTAATCCCGCCAGCGCAGACCTGCATGGCATCTGCAGCTGCCGGAAACTCGGAGCGATCGGAACACACCCCGGGGACATGATGCGGCCCCGTAGCATCCGGCACCCCAGAGAGAGAGAGAGAGAGAGAGAGAGAGAGAGAGAGAGAGAGAGAGAGAGAGAGAGAGAGAGAGAGAGAGGAGGAGGAGGAGGAGGACGGATAGATAGCAGACAGGGAGACAGACTCGACCAGCTCAGCTCGGCCCGTCCCTTCCCTGCCCTGCAGCAGAGGCTCCGGTGGAGGGCGGCCGGCGCCCTGCAGGGCTCACAGGTTGTCACGGATGTGGGTGCGGCACGCCGCGCTGTTTCTTTTTACGATCGACTGCCGACTGAGACAAAAACTGCAGAGTGTGAGCGAGAGGGAGGGGGATAAAGAGAGGAAAGAGGTGGGAAAGCCGAACGCGACTCTTGAGAAGTCCGCGGAGGTGCTTGAGTAGGAACAGGCAAAAGTACAGATGCGGGGGGTAAGTAAAATCGGTCGGCTGAGAATTGGGAGGAAAGAAGAGCGGGAGCGAGGGGCTGTGCCTAAAGCACGTGACGCATTTGGTCACAGTTTTCGGACCACCTGCCCCGCTCCGCCCATGTCTAAACCTGACCTCACGAACGTTAGTAAGTTCTAACTGGCCGATCCCCTGATCTCTACGTACCCCCTAAATCAGTCATGTGGTTTCGGTACGGCCCCGACGCGGGACGGGGCGCTCGCTCCTTGCGGTGGGGAGGGCTGGGAAAAAAGGTATAAAGGGAGAGTGGGGAACAAGATGGGAGGAGGGTATGGTGGGAGAGATAGAGAGAAAGAATGACTGAGACAAGGGAAAGGGAGGAGAGGGGAGGGGAGGGCTATTCCGCCGTAACGTTACGCGCGCCTCCCCAATGACACAATCACGGGCCGAGGTATGCGCGGTGCGGACTGCTGCAGGCGCCCCGCCCCGCCCCGCCCCGCCACGCAGGGCGGGACGCCGTCACGCCTGCCCGACCCGAAACAAGCGGCGGCCCGATTGGAATGCGCGCCATCAATATGGAATGACCCGCTGCCCCGATGGTCTAGTTTTCAATCCCCTTTCTCCCCTCCTCCTTCTCCTCCTCCTCCTCTTCCCTTCTCTATCCTCCCCCCACCCGAGTCGAAATTATTTACGAACAACTTAGCCGTGTGTACCGCATCGCGGGGATGAGACGGGAAGCGGAGGAGGAAAAAAAAATGAAATAATTAATCAACGGTTAATGGGAGTGTACTGTCCCACCCCTTGCCGTATACGCGGCCGCGGAATGCCTAATGCTCGTCAATGATTTACATTATGACGGGCGCCGTGTGCGCGCGCGCCCGCATGCCCGCCGCGAAATTTTCGCAAAACAAAACAAACGAAGCAACACCGCCACCGCGCTGTCACACGCGACACGACAGAGATTCTGCTGACCTCTCCATCCGAAAAGGTTGAACCCAAAAAAAAAGTCCTCACACACACACATACAAAAGTGGGGGGTATAGACGTGACAGCGTGAGCAGAGAGCGGCTGTTTGTTCAATGTCAAAGAGCAAGGGAGTGAGGGAGCGGATCAAAGAGCGCTGCCCTGCCGCCGGCTGCTTGCTGCACGGAACATCGACAAATCGCAGAACACAGGCCAGGCTGTCACCGGCACACGCACACACACACACACGCACTCACAGGGCATGAGCGGACATGAGCAGAAACACTCGCGACCGCCTGCTGGCTGGGCGGGAGGGCAATGCGCCCTTGCCCGAGCGCTCCGCCCCTCCGCTCCGCAGCCCTGCTGTCCTGCTGGGAGTCAACTTGATAAATTGAGCAGATCGCATAAAAATGAAAAGTGGACAGCGTGGCGTGGCGTGGCGGGGCGGGGCGGGGCGGGGCGGGGCGGGCGGGTGCCACCCAGACAGACTATGGACGCGCTGATTAATAAACTCATCATCTTGAATGCAGAGCGATTCCTCCCGATTCGTTGAGGAACGCCCGGCATTCATTAGGGCGACGATAATAATTTATGAAAAGGGGAAAAAAAAGGGGACAAACAAAATTCGAAAAATAATATAAGATAAGAAAAGCGAAAAGGGGAGTAGGCGCGGCGCAGGCAGGCAGGACCCTCCCTGTTTCGCGCAGAAGGGGGAGGCTCGCTGCTTTGAGGAAGATGAATGCCTAATGCGACGAGGGTCACGGCGATACGGGCTTAATCCCGAGAGACGATAATGATTCACTTTACCCACGCCATTAAGTGTGGGAAATTTGAAGGTGGAAAATTCACACTTTCGAGTGCACTATTGGACACATGCACACGGCCAGTGTTGAGTGTTCACTGCGAAAATTTTTTCCGTACATGTACGATATTTTTTGTAATTTACCATTTACAAGAGGAGTCGTTCATGTCCAACCTCCCACTCTTGATCGTCATTCGATTCCAAGTCGATACGCAGTGCTTGTACATTTACAATCTAGGATTGTCATTGTACGACATCTTCCATGGAAAATTTTCCCGTACTCTGTACGACATTTTCTTACAGTGTTGAGAAGAAAGAATGTCGCTCTGTACTCACGTGGAGGCGCAGGTGGAGGTGTCCGGGTGGTCGGCGGCGCGGGCCGGGCGCGCGCGCGCCACCAGGGCGAGCAGCAGCAGCAGGCGCAGCGCCCCCATGGCTGCGGCCTCAGGCCTTACGCCCTAGTCACGTGACATAGCCCCGCTACGCCCCGCCACGCCGAGGCCGGACGCCGCTCGTTACGGGCTGCGGGGAGCATCCACCTGGAAAGCCGAGACCAGAACACGGCGTCACATACACTGCTGCCTACTAGCTGCCACGGGTCGCGACACACAAGGGGTATGGGGCGCGGGCGCGACTCTGCGGGGAAAATTATTTCGTAGTTTCACGTTAGTTAATATAAATTCCTTTTGGGTGTAAGACCCAAAGGAAAAATCCGTGGATGAGAAACACAGGAGCGTTCAGTACACTGTCTGAAAAAACTACAGTGAATCCCGTTACAGCCTTTGCTGTAGTTTCAGGTACAGTATTCACTGTACTTTTTTGCAGTCAATCCCGTACCCAAAAAAGTAAAACGGTTGAAATGGAAAACCAATTGTAGAATTAAATTCGCCTCGACAAGACGAGCAAAAAATGTCAATACATGTCATGGGTTTAGACTCGAAATGAAAATGTTATAAGCCTAAGTTTGTTAGGGTACAGGACGGACGGGACGGACTGTCAGAAAAGTACAGTGAATCCTGTACTTGAAGCTACAGACATTGCTGGCACGCAAATTAACAGAATTCACTGTAGCTTTTTCTCACAGTGTAACGGTTTTAAGTCGGTAATAAGTTTAATTATGAGTCACACTTTGGTGGTTTGAACTCTCAGTGATAAACGCAACGCCCGAGTGCAAACAGACGCACAACTAAGCACGTCACTTCAGCGCCTATAGGTAAGAGCATTGTGGTACTGATACAAGCCTCTTGCACGGCTGCTCCTCCGCGCTGCTCCGGCCAGGCACGGTGCGCCTTCGACATGGTATAGTCCCTCCCCAGTGACGCGTCTAATTTATGGCTTCATCCTCGTAGGAGGACACTACATCAAGGGCGGCGGCGCAAAGTATTGGGAGGTGTCCCTCACCACCGCTGTCGGCCACCCCGCCCCGCCCCGCCCCGCCCCGCCGCACCCCGCCCCGCCCCGCCACCCCACCCGGCCTTGCCGAGACTGCGGTATCAATTTCAGCCCCGACTCCACTCCCGCTCGCCTCGCCGTCACGCAGCATCGGCTTTCGCTCTTTGTAGGCCCGAGAACAAGCCAGTCAAAGCTGACGGGAAAGGTAACAGAATATATCTATATACGATTATTAAAAAATAAAACACAGCTACAAAAAACGTTGTTTCGTGGCGTGGGAGAATCCGGGGGAAACATGGCGCAATCCCAGCAGATGGATAAAATATTACTTCCCAGCTAGCCACAAAAACTTGCACATTTCTTTCTCTTTTCGAAGAAAAAATTTCGTTTCGCTCCAAGTCCGGCATGTTCGTTGAGCGCAGCCCGCGCCCCAGTTGTTGCCCCGCCGCAGCCTTAAGAAATGGACAGAGCTGCCTGTCTGCCCGTCAAGCGTCGGAGAGAGATAACGCAGAAGGGATTTCCGAGACTAAACCGAGGTTCTCGAGACTTACAGACCAGGTGCTTAGTACACGTCACGCTAGGGGGATTGAGTGCCACGCCGCGAGCTGCGGCCCGGCCCGGCCCGGCTCAGCGCGGCCCACATCGGAGCGGGGCGGGGGCAAGGTCAGGAAGAAAGTTCTTATCGCGGAGCCGTGGGCGTATTTTTATGATTGTGATATCTGCTATTTTATTGTGTAGTGCATGAAGTTCCACGATGCGCACGCGGTTGCCGCGAGCTTCGCATAAATATACTTTTCAGACTTTGCAGGGTCGCGGGCACGTACGTGGGCACAGCGCTGTCATGACGCCGTCCTCAGGGCCGTCGTGTGTCCGATACTCTTTTACGACGACGCCCTCCGATTGGTCGGGCTAGTCGGCCGCCCCGGCCCCGCCCGCGCTCGCTCAAACCCGTTCAAGTTTACAGGGCCGTTTCGCCCGACCACTAGCGACCCGATCACCGAGCGCGCTGGTAGTGCGTGTGTGTGTGCTCCTAGGGAAATGGCGCGACCCCGACCCCGCTGGGACGCATCCATCGTTTGCCAACACTAAAAACTTAATTAGATGGCCGGCCATACTGCCTTACACCGGCCTTACGCGCCTGGCCTTGCTGCTCCCAGGTCAGGCTGACGCGGGTCACTGACGAACAGTCCCGAGACCCGCGTGGGTGCCCCCCACCCCCGCGAGCGTGTCTTCCAAGCGACCGACGAAAGTCAACACCTGCTGGCCGCGGTGTACTTAGAGTTTAGCCGAGGCATTCCAGCAGATCCCTCTGGAGAGCGCGCATCCGGTCTAGGTGGGTCTACAGAGGAGAGGAAGGGAAGGGCTACACTGTTAAGTAGTTTGGTGGGAAGCACCATGAGAGCAGCGAGTCAAACTAGTCCCACCCTCCCTCCCTCCCTCCCTCCGCGGGGCCGCGCCGCGCCGGTCGGAAGGGTAAGGAAGGATGGTTGTTTCCTGTAGGGGTGCCAACTTTAACTACCTATCGCCCCGCACCACACCACACCACACCACACCTCGGGCAGGGGCAGGGGCAGGGCCACGCCACTCTTGATGTCGATCAGTGGGCCGAGCGCCTCCTTCTGCATGAGGGCGGAGCGGGGCGGGGCGGGGCGGGGCGGGGCGGGGCGGCCTGCAGGCCAGGGCGCGGCGCCGGGGAAAGAGCAAGTTTTAATGGTTAACTCTCCCCTCGTGCCGCCACGCCGCGCCACGCCGCAGTCAAATTAAACGACAGAACTCGTTACCGCTGAAAGAAAGGCACGTGAGGCAGAGGCGCCGCGGCGACACTCTGCTGCTCAGGGCGCGCAGCGTGGTGGGGTGGGGCGGGGCGGGGCGGGGCGGGGCGGGGCGGGGTGGGGCGGGCGCGCCACAGCCGTGATGTGCTACTGGCGCACCGTAATTTTCCGGCTTGCCGAGTTCAGCCTATAAGTTGGCGTTAGCCTCTTGCAGAGTGGGTGCGGCGCGCCGAGGTCGCGGACAGGGCGAGAGAGAGAGAAAAGGAGGGAGAGTTTGAGAGAGAGAGAGAGAGAGAGAGAGAGAGAGAGAGAGAGAGAGAGAGAGAGAGAGAGAGAGAGAGAGAGAGAGAGAGAGAGAGAGAGAGAGGGGTTGCGGTGGGCACAGAGGTGCAGCGAATGAGCAAATGACCTTTGCAAGTGTGTGCAGAAAGAGAGAGATAGTGGCAGAGCTCGTGCACGGCAGACCGCCGTCGGCATCAGTCGAGCTATTAGAGGCCTCCGCGCGCGCGTGGTGGGGTGGGGCGGGGGGGGGGGGGGTGGGGCGGGGTGGGGCGGGGTGGGGCGGGGTGGGGCGGGGTGGGGCGGGGCGGGGTGGGGTGGGGCGGGGTGGGGCGGGGCGAGGCGGGCACACGCGGGGCGCGCTGGCCGAGCAGCGGCAGCAGCGCTGTCGCCAGGAACACTTTCAGCAGGACCTTTAGTGACGCGCTAATAATTCAGCACGAGAGGGCGTGATACCATCTCCCTGCCGTCCGGGCCGGGCCCGACGCAAGCCGACGTAGTTTGTGATGCTCTGGCTCTCTTACCAGCGCGTCCTCTCTCCCTCGCTTGACCCTGACCGTCCAGCACTGCGACCCTCCAAAGCTTTCCTTAATACATGGAGCCCGGGCTCAGCAGCCCGGCGGGGCGGGGCGGGGCGGGGCGGGGCGGGGCCGGGCGGGGCGGGGCGGGGCGGGGCGGGGCTGGGCGGGGCGGGGCTACGGCGCTATGATGGCTTGCAGCTTACTGCGTTAGGTGCGCACCAAATTATTCACAAGGGCCGCTGTTTGTTCTGCGAGCTGCTCCCCACCCCCGCCCCTAATTGGGCCACCACCATGGGCCACCAATGGCCACCATGGCCCACCATAGAGACCTGCCCACCGCCTGGCCCGAGCCCCGCGCCCCGCCCGCCCCACCCCGGACCCGCTACTGTCCCGCATACATGCATATGGCCCGGGGACCATAAATCCCCCGCAGCTCAGCGTAACACAGACTGCAAAGCTTATTACGACACATACTTTGTTTTTTTTTTCCTCGCGGGGCGAACAAGACGCACGTACTCGTTGCGCGCGAGTTTGAGAGCCGTACCGTCGCGCTATAATGTAATCTGCAATTGGAGAGCAGCACTCTGAGTTCTCATGCTCTCATCCAGAATAGCGCGCGCGGTGGAGCTGAACGGCGGGTGATACGGGGCCGCTAAATTCGTTCCAAACTGTTGAACGCCCGTACTATCGTACCCGCGGCCGCGCATGCATGATGTACGGTTGGTACTCGCTCCCCGACCCTAGAACGTACGGGTACGGACGTACGGACGGGCCGCGGGACGTTCCGCGGCGCAGGAGGCGCGCGCAGCACCGGCCCGGGGGGACGCCGATAGCGTGGAATGACCATAAATCGCACCGACGATCGAGCCCGCGCGCGACACGGCGAAAACCACGCTAAACAGGGCGTATAATATCGCCTCCCGCCTCGCACCCCCGGGACCTGCAGCAGCTGCAGTCTTTTGTTTTCGCACGATTATAATCCAACGCGCGGCCTCGTATATAATGTCGTGAAAATCGGTGGAGGGGGGACCCGCGGAGGGGATCGAAGGGAACCGGCGCGGCAGGGGGATGAAGGGGGATCGTAGAGAAAGGGCGGGACACGGGAGATTGAAAAATGCAACTCGTGGATTACACCCTCACCCCTGTAAGCGCATATAGAGTGAATATATACCGCAAACAAAAACGCGAAAAAACATGCGAGGCAAACGCAAAATCGCATTATGGCGCTGCTCAGCAGGCCCATGCACAGTGGTATAATTTTCGCCCGGGTATCTGTCACTCACACACGCACACACGAGCCTTCCCCTACGAGCGGCAGCGGCCACGTGCGATAACCACGTGCGATCTAAACAACGCTCGTGGCAGCGAGAGCGCCTCTCCTCCAGCACGTAGGGGGGGGGGGGGCGTAATAAGACATAACCGTTGAGTCCGTACAGCAGGACAGCGCGGGGCGAGGGGTGGGAGGCTGTGCACAGAGCGGGGAGAGAGGAGGGGGCAGGACGGTTCCAAACGCACTCCTCTCACTCCAGAACGCATTATGTAGGAGAGGGGAGGCGGTTACGGCCTCATAGCAAAAGATATCGCAGCGAAACGGCGCAGCCCGCGAAGGAATCGGCAAGCGAAACTGGAAACTCAGGTATGGGAATGTAGCATACTTAAAAAGCTGTGATTTTCCAAAGGAATTGATTGCAACCACTCTGGAAAACCAAGTGTGTACATGTATTCATTATTTACTGCATACTTACAGGTATTCAGTAAATAATGAATACATGGCCATGTATGCAGTAAATAGTGTGTACATGGCCATGTATGCAGTATTTGCTGAATACCTTGGCATGTACACACGTAGTTTCTGTGTGATTTTTCGTGTGTACATGCCAAGGTATTCAGCAAATACTGCATACATGGCCATGTATTCATTATTTACTGAATACCTGTAAGTATGCAGTAAATAATGAATACATGTACACACTTGGTTTTCCAGAGCACTTGCACAGGAAAAGTGCAACTCGAGGGCCTGCAACATTCACAGCGTGTTTTCTTCCCGCAGTCGACAGGCGCAGGCGCGCGTTCCCCGCATCAAAACGCCCACCAGACCTCCCCCTGCTTCTCAACAGTGTACTGCGAGACTTAATTGGGCGCGCAAAGGTGTGCGGGTGGCATAAAGGGAGACAGAGAGCGCGCTTTATAGTGACCCCCCCCCCCCCCCCCCCGGGGAGCCTGCGCGCCGCACGCAGCGCCATTGTAGCAGGTGGTGGCCAGGGCGTGCTGCAATCGGTTCGGGGCGTGGCGGGGCGTGGCGGGGCGTGGCGGGGCGTGGCGGGGCGTGGCGGGGCGTGGCGGGGCGTGGCGGGGCGTGGCGGGGCGTGGCGGGGCGGCAATAGTCCCCGAGGGCAGGCGCCGGGAGCGGGGCTCAGCGCGCGGGAACAGGGCGGCCAAAAGCGCACCGCGCTGCCGATGGAAAAGCGCGCAGGCATCCAGAGGGTGTGGCGGGGCGGGGCGGGGCTGGGCGGGGTGGCGTAGGGAAATGCGACCGGTCGCCTCTCGAGGGCGAGGGGGGGGGGGGATAGTGGCGGAGAGGAAAGCACCTGCCAGCCACAGGGGTTTCACGTGCAGCAAGGAGAGGAGGCGAGGGACACGGGGATGATCGAGCGAGATAAGGAATGGGGCGGGGCGGGGCGGGGCGGGGCGGGGCGGGGCTGGGGGGTGAGCCCATCCCAACTCTATACAATTCCCGATGCGGCCGGGCCGGGACTCGCCGCGGGAAGTCGCCCTCCTCATCCCACAGCGCGCCTCGAGCATGGCTGGGCGGCGGCGGCGACTATACAGCGGAGCTCGAGCCAAAGAAACAGATTTATCGGGAATGAGTCGACCAGTGAGCAGAGCAGGCCGGGGCACAGCACAGCGCGCAGTGCGGACCGCGAGACAGCTGCAGGAGCGGGCTGTAAGAGGAGCGCGAGCCAAAGCAGTAGAGGGGGCGGGAACCGCGCCGAGAGTTAAGAGAGCAGCGGCGCCGCGGCTGGCTGCTGCCGCGGGCGGGATATTGGAGAGGGGAGCAAATATTGAAAAGCAGATGATAAGTAAGGTATAGTAGCAGGAACACCAGGCGGGCAGGCAGGGCCGCGCCACCTCGTGTGTGCGCCGGCCCGGCCCAGCCCGGCAGCGAGGGCAAGAAAAGGGAAAATATTTTATCAAGGTACGGGGCGAAATAGAACAAGCAGGGCGGGGCGGCGGCGGCAGATGTGGGCCGCGGGAGGCAGTGGAGTGGAGGCGGGTGGGGTGGGGCGGGGCGGGGCGGGGCGCACTCCAAAACTAAATGAAAATCGTCGAGGCGACTAGCGCAGGCGCGGCGCTGTCCTCGCTGCTGCTGCACTGCATGGGTAGCGCTCTCGTAACCCATCGAGACGAGCGCTATAGGTGGCCGTAAATAACGCTATGACAGCTAGCGTGACAGCCGTCGCGTGACGCTCCGCGAACACGCGTGTGTGCGAGGCGCACCCCTACTCACTCAGCCGGGGCGCTCACGATCGTAAACGCGGCTCTGGGGACAGGAGGAAAAGGTGCGGGAGGGCGGGTGTAGCCAAAGCAGTACTGCGGGCCGGGCCGGGCCGGGCCGCGAGGAACGCTTTGACCTGCTCTCCACCGCCCTGTCGCTGCTTTATACTCCTGCGCGCACGAATGCACTTTGCGGAACGTCCGCTGAGCAGGCGACGGTACAGGAGCGCGCGCACTGCGCCAGGCCCCGCCCCGCCCCGCCTGGAACGCCCGACCGCACAGCAAACGAATTGTGACGCCGCTGGATTTACATGTTCGCCGGGCGGGACGGGACGGGACGCGCGACGCAGCAACTAATTAAAACAGTCGCAAACAGCCAGTGCGAAACGCGCCGGGCTCGGCGTGGCGTCCAGACCGGCGCCTGGCTCCCTGCACCACCGCCCTCCCCCAACGCACTCGCTCCGCCAATAACGCAGTGATGAGGCCACGTCGGACAAAGCGGGTGCAGTCGTACGGCCATATATATATATATATACGGCGAAAGAGGAAATAGTGACACATAATACGTGGGCGGGGCACACGCGGAGTTCAAAGAGGCGGCGCCGAGGGGGTATGCACTCGCGTAATAGTCGGGTCACTCTGTCCGTAATAGCACGCGTAATAGTATGCGTAATAGTGGCGTAATAGCCGAAATTATCCGAAATTTGCCTATATCTCGGTTGTTTTAGGCTATTTTTAGCTGAATCCCGATATTTTTGAGGCGTAATAGACCGTAATAGTCGTAATAGTCGGGTCACAGGTTTTAAGACTGCATACCCCCTCGGGCGGCGCCTTCCTGCGCGATATGAACAGAGCAGACCCGCACGGTAAAAATGTTTTTTGAATTCCAAGACCCCGTCTTGCATGCCATTGCCGCGTTCTCCATAAGATCCAAGACCAGGTCTTGAAATTGAAGAAACTTATTTTACCGTGCGGCCCAGGGCCGGACGAGTAACTTGTTCCGTTGTCAAGAACGCGAAGAGAGAGAGAGAGAGAGAGAGAGAGAGAGAGAGAGAGAGAGAGAGAGAGAGAGAGAGAGAGAGAGAGAGATGTAGAGGTCGGGGTCGGGGCCGTCGCGGTGGTCCGTGGAGGAGGGGAGGGGGTATTGCCGAGGTCGTTCCCGCGGGAGACGTGTCTTGATCTAGTCGCGCACTTCCCGCCCCGAAATATGCAAATGAGCCGCGCGGGTATTTTAAGGGCGGGTAGGGAGGGAGTACTGGAAGTAGATTTCCGACAAGGCGATCCGCGCGGCATGACTACTCCGCTGAGGGAGAGAGGGAGAGGGAGAGAGAGAGAGGGGGGGGGGACGAAACGAGAATGTCATCTACACTCCAATGAATGCCGTTCACAAGCCCCCTCCCTTGCAGGAACATGGGCCGCGCCCAGGAAAAGGCCGTGGTTGGCGGTGCGGCGGGGTGTGCCAACAGCTATAGACGGGTCATGAACCAGAGGTAAGAAGCATGAATTTTCGATGAGCTTTGGGGGTCGTCCTCTGTTGGCCTTTCCCTGGTCCGCCCCACCTACTTCGAGGCCCACCCTCCCCTCGCCTCCCCTCGTCGCAAAACCCATCGCGCCGGTGCGACCCCGTTTTCAGATTCTTTACACGGGCCGAATGGCGTAACCCCCGGCGGACCCCGGGTCAGGCCGCGGGCGGGGGCGGGCGGGGGCGGGCGGGGGCGGGCGGGGGCGGGCTGGTGGGCCGAGCGTCGCTTCCTTCAGGCCACCCGCCCCGCCCGGCGCTAACGAAGGCAAAGCCGGCGTGTTTGCCCCCCGAAATCACCCAAACTGGTTATTATACGCGCGTTTTGCAGGCCCCGCCCGCTCCGCTCCACTGTTTGCTCACCCCCGCGGCGGGGGCCCGGAGCGGGCCGTGCAGGGGGCGGAGGGTTGACCAGAAAGAACAGCGCGAGGGCGAAAAAGGAAGAGTTCCGGGGCGCCGCCGGGCCGGAGTGAAAGTGTCGGAAAGCGCTCACCAGCAGCAGGAGCAGCGGTCCCGACCCGACCCGACCAGCGGGAGCCGCCTGGCCGGGTAGGCAACTCAGCGCGTGCGCGTGCGGCGGGTTGCCTACCCCGGCGGCTGCAGGCGCTCTGGTGCCGCGGCTGGGACTGGTGTGCAGGGAATAACATTCTGGCCTGATCGCGCCGTTCCGCAAGGAAATAACGGCCATTAGCATTTGATGGGCACCCACCCCGCCCCGCCCCGCCCCGCCCCGCCCCGCCCCGCCCCACCCCGCCCCGCACCACCACAGCTGCGGTGCGCTGAGGCACGGCCATCCCGGAGCGCGGCGCGGCACTGGGCCAGAGATGCATACTATGCGTCCTCTGCACCGAGAGGCTTATTAGCGGTGCCAGTCAGGTCCGCTCCGGTCCGCTCCGGTCCACTCCGGTCCACTCTGGTCCGCTCCGGTATGTTCAATTCGGTCCGCCGGCTTCCGGCTCGCGTACCGCCAGGCCAGGCGTATGACGGGAGTAGTGGGCCGCGGACTGGGCGGAGCGGTCGAACCGTCGGCTGCTGTGATGCGGAAAAGCAGCCTGTCAGACCAGGGACGGAAAGGGAGAGGGAAGAGCCAGCCGCCGTTTTCTGGGTAAAAGGGGCGAAAGGAAAGAAGAAAAAAAAAGAGAAGTTTTTGGCAAGAGTATTTGGCTAACGCCACCGTGCGGTGTATATGGCGGCGGGACAAAGTGTAGTCGGGCGTGGTGTAGCGTAGTGTAGTGGGGCGTGGTGGGGCGTGGTGGGGCGTGGCGGGGCGTGGCGGGGCGTGGCGGGGCGTGGCGCTGACGCGAGAGGAGCCGCGATAAGCGCCACGTCGATCCCTGCCTCGCCTCACACGAGGTACACCACTACATGCGACCGCTTCCCTTTTGGCCAGTCGCCAGGCGTCAGCTGCTGTCAGATTTCAGGGAATGGAAAAATAAGAATTTTCGTCACGACGCACCGGCAGGCGATACTTCCCCCACTTGCTATTTCCTCACTGCTCTGGCTCACGTCACATCTAAAATTTTAGAATTTATCTCCTTCGAGAAAATGGACTTTTTAGATGTGACACCAGTAGCAATCTGTGTCTTTATTAAAAAAAACAATCTGTCTCGCGCGCCGGCCGTATTTCCTTTTAGGAGGATTTCAATAATGATAATAAGCGCACCGGCCGCGCAGCATGCTGTGCTGACTTTTGATTGTCGTGCAGCAAAAAAAAAAAAAAAGAAAAAGAAGAAGAAGCTCCCGTAAGCTGATGGCAGCTAAAGAAGCGGAACGGAGGAACGCGGCTCGGCCCGCTGCCGTCCGGAGAAATGTCAGGAGCGGGCGCGACGTCCAAATCTGACGAGACGAAAGTCTCTTTTTTCGGCCAGTTCGCCTCCTCCGGCCTCGTCGAGGCCGTCTTCTTGCTACGATGCGTTTCGCTCGCTCCCTGCTCGAGAGAGAATCAAGATAGCGACGCTCTTTATTCCACCGCCTCGCTCTGATGACGGACTGGGCAGGCCTCATTTTATTTTGTCAGAGTGCGGGTGGGTCGCCGCGCCGAGACGAGGGGCGAGTGTAGAGGATTGGGAAAGCAGGGCTCAACAGCGAGGGTGGCCATGAGGACGGTCATTAGGGCAGCCACGAGGACCAGAGTCCCTCTTGCACCACGCGAGACCGACATATGGCATCGCCATGAGCGGACTCCACTCCGCCACGCCGGCCGTTTCGTGCGGTCGTGTTTTGCTTCACGCCACCCCGCCGCGCCTCGCCCCGCCGCGTCCCGCCCCGCCCCGCCCCACCCCTGTGACCGTGGCGCCAGGCGTGAGACCCTACCAGCCTGCCTGCTGTCGCCCTACATGCATCGGAACGAAATAATGAAATGGTAATCATAAACACGCCATTCAGATTCGAGATGGACCCAATTAATTGCGTGGCACGGGTCGCGCGGGTCTCCGCCACGCCGCGCCACGCCACGCCCCGACATGACACGATGTCCGAATCGAATATCCTTGGTCACCAAGCCGCGCGGTCGCTCCGGTCGGCGCGCATTGTTTTCCGATTTCACTCCATTCCGACGCGTTGAATAAACAGAGTGCGGCCCGCCCCGCCCCGCCCCACCCCGCCCCGCCCCGCCCCGCAGCGTTCCACCCCACCCCCATGTTGTGTTTTCGCCATTCCGGTAACGAGGGGCGCTCCCCCCCTCCTGCGCTATATCCTTTGCCGTGGTCCGGTCAGCCGGGCGCGTCCGAATCATTGATGCGCGCGAGAGACCAACTCCACACCCCAACTGCCGCAGTCCGTCCGTCCGTCCGTCCGTCCGTCCGTCCGTCCGTCCGAGTGGCCGTCAATCTGGCGCGGACGGCGCTGGTTGACACGACACATTACAACACGGCGGAAAATTCCAGGCGGGCGGCTGTGCTGTCGCGGGTAATTCGTCCGGCCGGCAGACGACAATCTAGAGACCAGACCAGTCACCGCCCACCCCCTTCGGGCGCCCTCCCAACGGGCCTCAGCAGGGCGCCGCGACGCCCCACCTGCTCTCAATGACGCGCTGTTTGCCCTGGGTACATACGAATCTCCCGCGCCTCGCAGGCTGGCCCGAGCTCAGCCGAGCTCCCCGGCCCGGCCCGCCCGGCACGTGAAAAAGCATTTTCCTAGGCGCCCCTCTTCGGTAATGGCTTTGATAAATTCAGCCCATTTTTTTTCTTCACGAACCGACCCCCTACTTTCCCGCAATTTATTATAGTTGTTGTCGATTTTCATCCGAGACAAAACGTGCAGAACACACACAAGCTGGACCCCCCCGCACCGCGACCGAGCAAATGTCGGAGACAAAACAGAATGGTCGGACATATTTTTTTGCGCGCGCAACAAGTAGTGCTCGGGCAGCGGAGCGGGGCGTGGAGGGCAGGGCATACCCTTGGCTTGGGCCGGGCTGGCGGCGGGTAGTCTGCTAGCGCTGCCCTTGCCACCGCCCGACCCGGCCCGGCCCGCTGCCGAGATAAAATCTGACTACCAAGTTTGGAAGCGGGCGAGCAGAGCGCCAGGCCAGGGCCGGGGCCAGGGCCGGGGCCGCCCGGGCCGGGCAGGGCAGCACGGCGGCTGCAACTTCTTAAGGGCAACTCCTACTGCTATTGGGGCTGGGGGTTAGGGTGGACCGTGTCCGGTAAGTTGCAAAATGTCATCGGGCTAGCACGGCAAAAGTATATTTTGGTCTTGGGAAACTCAAAGAAAAAAACCGGAAGTCGATGCGACAATATTTAGGGGTCGCGCAGACGGGTCGAAGTTTACCATTGGTTTCTTATGGACTTTTATGCCTAAAACAGAAAACTTGAACTGGACTGCAAATAAATTTTTTAAGAGCAAAACCAAGACCATATCTGTAATCTACGTTAAAAACTGCATCTGGAGATGTATATGATGCCTTTCTAGCGTCTCTCATTTCGAAATAGATTTTTCATATTTTAGTGAAAATTAGCAAAATATGGTAATTTTTATCTCGCAACGAAAGGCGCTGGAAAGGCATCATATACATCTCCAGATGCAGTTTTTAACGTAGATTACAGATATGGTCTTGGTTTAGCTCTTAAAAAAATTATTTGCAGTCCAGTTCAAGTTTTCTGTTTTAGGCATAAAAGTCCATTAGAAACCAATGTTAAACTTCGACCCGTCTGCGCGACCCCTAAATATTGTCGCATCGACTTCCGGTTTTTTTCTTTGAGTTTCCCAAGACCAAAATATACTTTTGCCGTGCTAGCCCGATGACATTTTGCAACTTACCGGAAACGGTCCACCCTAGCTGGGGGTGGCGGGGCGGGGCGGGGCGGGGCGGGGCGGCCCGCTGCCAGGGCGGGGGCGGCCTGCCTGCAGTGCCCGGGCTGGCCGCGGTTCGACACCCCGCCGCGCGCCCGGTACCACAGGGGCGAACTCCAGAGAATGGCGGCCGAGAACCGCAGGCGGGGCGGGGCGGGGCGGGGCGGGGCGGGGCGGGGCGGGGCGGGGCGGGGCGGGGCGGGGCGGGGCGGGGCGGGGCGGGGCCTGCCGCGGAGGGGTGCCTCTAGACAGGCGGTGGGTAGACAGACCGACCCTGTCCGTCCAGAGAGACACTCAGTAGTAGTGGCTGCGGCAGGGCGGGGCGGGACAGGGCGGGGCGGCCAGCCGTAAGCCGCACCGCCGCGAGAGGACCACCCCGCCCCGCCCCGCCCCGCCCCGCCGGCCAGGGTCCGGCCCAGCCCGGGCGCAATCCACTTTGGCTTTGCCCATCGTTCGACCGGAGCGGGGCGAGGAACTACTCGGCGCGGTTGCGGAGGGGGTGTGCCGTCCCGCTCATATCGGCACCATCTCCAGGCGGGCGGGGAGGGGAGGGGAGGGGGCGTCCCCGTCCGGCCCCTATGCAAAGGGAAGCCTGCAGGATAAAGCGCTCTCACGTGCGCTCTCTCTCTCTCTCTCTCTCTCTCTCTCGCTCTCTCTCTCTCTCTCTCTCTTTCTCTCTTTCTATCTTTCAACCCACTCCTCGCCTCGACTCACTTTCAGCCTCTCTCTGCTTTACTTTATCCCCCTCTGCAACCACGCGATTTCTTTGCAAGTGTGTCACAAAAAAATCAGCAGAATAGCAGAGTGAGAGTGAGAGGGGAAAAAACTGGAATAGAAACCGATTGAAGAGAAACTCAGAACTCAGTGATGGGCCTGAGCGGGTCTCCTGATCGACGCGAACGTTCCGAGATTGCCGTTCATATTCCCTCCGCGCGGGTCTGACTCGAGCAGGTAAGGTACCCGGGCACCGTCCTTATACTGATGGCCCCAGAGCTTTTTACGTCCGTGGAGGCCCGTTCCATTCCCGTCCTCCAATTCTCTCATTGGCTATGAGACTTTGTCTCTCGCCTGGCAGCGCCAAGGGCGCGGGGTGCGGCGGGGTGCGGAGGCCTCAAGGGCACGCAGCCCGGCCCGGAGGGCGGGGCGGGGCGGGGCGGGGCGGCCCATGGACTGCCGATATGCTCTTCATGCATCGCCTCATCGTTGAGTACAGCCAGCAGCGGCGCTGGGGCTGGCGCTGGGGCGTTACCACGACCCGCCCGCACCCAAGGCCTTCCAGTGGGCCGCCTGGTAGGCCGCTGTACCGAGCGAGTTACACGGCTTAATTCGTTTCCGCGACGACTAACGCACAGTCGAAAGGGACTGCGCAGGGACTGGAGAAAGTTTTCGACAGCCAAGTTATGCTCTCTCGCGTCTCTCGCTCTCTCTCTCTCTCTCTCTCTCTCTCTCTCTCTCTCTCTCTCTCTCTCACTCACTCACTCTCTCACTCACTCACTCACTCACTCACTCACTCACTCTCTCTCTCTCTCTTTCTCTCGCACAGTACTGTCGCACCTTCGAGCAGACTAGAGCCCAGGAGGGGCAGGAGCGACGAGTGAACGGCGGAAAGAAGTGCAAGGTGCGGCGTAAAAGAGTGAGAGAAAGAGGGAGGGGATGGAGGGAGGGGATGGAGGGGGAGAGTGAAGAGAGAGGGAGAAGAGAGGCGAGGTGTTTTCGGAGATGAAATTACCTCGGGTGCTGCAGCGATGGCCTCTCTCTGTCTCTCTCCGCTTCCTCTCTCCTCTCACTCGCTCTGGACCCTGACCCCTCCCCACGGGTTAGGTCCAACACCCACAACTTGATATGATTTCCACGGCGAACAGTCGACGAGTGATAACATTTTCTCGCTCCTCCCTCCCACCCCCCGTTCCTGCCCACGCCACGGCACGAGGAGGGGGTGAGGGTGGGGGTTGCGGCTTGGAGCTGCGACAGAAAAGGCGAGAGAGAGAGAGAGAGAGAGAGAGAGAGAGGGAGAGAGAGAGAGAGAGAGAGAGAGAGAGAGAGAGAGAGGGAAGGAGGAGGAGCGGGGAGCCAGGCCGCGTGAGGGCGGGAGTGCTCGTGATGGCGGCGGAGAGAGCGCTCATAAAACAACCGCGCGAACGCGTCCTCCTTGCGCCAGGCCCGGGGGTGGACAGCACAGGTCAGGACAAAATTCATACGCACGCCTGTCCCGCATCCCGCGCCACGTCACTCTAAGCGGACAAGGACAAATCTGTACCGGGCGTTTCATAAAAGACGCAGGTGCGGGCGGGCTTGCCTACCCGATCTCCCCGTAAGGCGCCATAGCCCCTTGGGTAGGCAAACCGGCTCGCACCTGCGTCTTTTATGAAACGCCCGGTACGTAGCTCATGTCCTTGTCTACACATCTAAAGCGGATGCAAAGTTATCTCTCGACTAGAGACAAAAGCAGCGCTTTGTGCCTAAGCTAAAATGACCACTCCTTCCGTCCTATACGGAACTTTGCACGTGATCGGAAGGACGCGTCCAAGCTTGGTACAACATTTTCCTTCCCAGACGAGAGAGTAACGCTTGATGAGGACCGAAACAAGTAGTGCAGTCACTGTAACGCTTCCGCGCGAAGACGTTTCTCCGCGGCAGCAAAGACGCACAGCAGCGGGCGAGGCCAGGGTGGGCTCGGAGACAGCCCCGCCCCGTCCCGCCCCGCCCCGCCCCGCCCCGCCCCGCCGCGCGCATGCTCGTCCTTATCGCCTCTGCATTATTCAATTACATCGGCTGGCGGGATGGCGCGGGGCCGCGCGGGGGCCAAGTGCGGCAGACAGTTCAGCTCGCTAAGCGCGCTGCGTGGCGCTGCAGCCGTCCCTCCCTCCCTACCCCTTCCACTACCTCTCGCCCTGCCTCCAGACCGCCCACTGCACCCCGACACTCCGACTGTTTTAAATGACGTTTTCTGCAGAAATAAGGACGTCGTCATAAGAACACGCTACTGGGTCTATAGTATGTTTCAGCCCCCCCTCCCTCCCCCACCACATTGCAGCAGCAAGGTGAAGAGGGGAAATAAATCTTTTTCCAGCGCGACAGATCGATAGCCCCGAGGCGGCCCGGCCCGGCCGCACACCCGTTCTCAACGAGATCGCATCATGATGTGACTCGCGTTCAGCGCAGCGCCGAGAGGGGCGGGGCGGGGAGGGCGGTAGAGGGTGCAGGCCAGGGCGCACCCGGAGAAACTTTTGGTTGTGGGAACCATATCACGGTTATTCCAGCAGGGAGCACCAGAAACTATTCTCTTCGGGTGACATTGACAAAGTTGAAGCAAGAACTAAGATTTCGACTGCCACCGCTATGTGATTCCTCGCCTAAACCATATTGCACGGTGCTCTCCCCGGAGACCTAACCATAGCCAAAGCCAAACACTTCTCAGGGCGCGGGTCCCGGCAGCGTGAGCAGCCGCCGCCGCCCCGCCGCCCCTTTCACTCATTTGGCACAAAAGGGGCATTGTGGAGCGTCGCGGCGGCGGCGCTGCGTGCCTGCAGGCCAGGCCCGCCTGACTGGCGCGGCGCGGCGCACGGCAAAGGCGCCTGATCAGCATCCCGACGTGTGAGCGCCAGGCGGGCCGGGCCGGGCCGGGCCGCGCGCCGCGAACCGAGTTACCAAGTCAATCCCCGCGGGGGGAGGCCAGCCCCGACCACCTGCTTGTCATTTCAGATCAGAGACTGTCTCCATAACCCCTCCCCCCCTTCCCCCGGAAAAGGCGCCTGTGGTCGCACCGACAAGAACATTCACTCTTTGGCGCAAGTTGGTAAGTTGACTAAGTTGGATGAGCTGGACGGGGAGCAGCAGGCGCGGGCGAGGCCTGGCGAGGAGGGGACTCACCGGTGGCGCTCCCTCCCTGCCCGGCCGTCGCCGGGCGTCGTCACCGGCCGTCACGCGCAGTCCTGGCCTGGCGCGGGGTTAGGTGTGACGACGTCGTGTGACGGCCTGCTGCTATCCGAGAGGCGGTGTCCCTGGAACCGTCTGGACGGCGCACGTCGACGTGCGTGCGTGCGCGTGCGTGCCTGCGAGTGCGTGCAGCGACGGACCCGACTGGACTGAGGCTGGCCTGGGACTGGCTCTGTGTCGTGCTGGCCCGCCGCGCCCCGCCCCGCCCCGCCCCCACCCCCTGCTCCGGAGCAGCGCGGGGGGCCCTACCCTGCGCACGCGCAGCCTGCGCCGCCCGCCGCGGGGGGGCGACACTGACGGGCACCGCCGGGCCCGCCCGCCCCGTGCACCGCCGGGCACCGCCGGGCACCTGCCACCCGACCTCAACAACTCCATCACCGATTTATTGCGCGAGCGTGGCAGCCGCGCCCACGTGTCAGGCACGTGCAGTGCGCGCGTGTGTCAGGCGGCACGTGGTGGGTGGGCACGGGGTTGACGGCGTGTCGGGCGGCACGTGGCGGGCACGTGGCGGGCACGTGGCCGACACGCGAAGCTCTGCGTGAGGCCGCATTACCTCAAACCGCTTCGACATGCTTTGGGCGGTGTCAGGCACGCGTGCGCTCTGCTGCGGAATGAAAAGTCCTCAGGTGAAATGAACAAATTCCGAGACAGAGAGATTCTCTCGGGGGGAAAATTGCGACCCGCGACGCTCGGAGGCGCTGCGCTGCGCTGAGCGCACGTTAGAGACACGCGGCTGATGATGATGATGATACGATAACAGAAAACGTCTCGAAGGAAGGAGAGGAAAAGGAGGTGAAGGAGAGAGGGCAGAAGAAGTGGGATACAGCGGGGAGGCTGCGCGTGGCCAAGCAGACTCAGAGAGAGGCGGGGCGGGGCGGGGCGGGGCGGGGCGGGGCGGCCGGAGAGAGGCACGCCAGAGGCACGCGAGCTCGGGAAGATGGCTCATTTTCTCGAAGAGAGATTTGCTCACCGCTCCGCTCAGCTTCGTGTCTCTTTGAACTCTGCGCACCCCCGCACCCCCTCCCTCGCACCCCGCCCCAGACCACGCCACGCCACGCCACACCCCTGGCTCGCGGTTTGCATCTGTAATGTGCCCCACTCACAGCAGAGGCAGGGGCGGGGCGCGGGGTAGTTTGGGCGGCGGAAGGTAGTTGGCTCCCAGTTTTAAGGGTGGTTTGAGTCGCTGTCGTGAGAGGGCCCCGTGGGGTGCCGGGGGAGGGAGAGAGGGGCGGTATCGCGGGGAGGTTTTTGTCTGGCCAGCAGCATCTCCAAAAAATATATAATCGTAGTAGAAGAGCCGGTCGGAGCCGTCTTTGGAAACAGCCAGGCGCACGTGAGGAGGGGCGCCAGGGCCAGGAACACGAAGCAAAAAGGAGGAAAGGTGAGATGGACACGGGAGAGGATATATCCTATAGGCAAGACGGGACACCGGAAGAAGGAACAGTGAGCAGTGGGCCGGACATGGCGAGCCAGTCGGGCGACCCGATCCGCCCCGCCCCGCCCGACACACTGTGCCAGGCCAGCAGCGCACGGCTCACACCGCCCGCGCCCCGCCACCACCTGCCACGAGATTGTGCAACATAATCATCGGAGAAGCGAGGAATTTTCAGTTTGGTAGGTTGGTAGGACCCAGAGCTACAAGCCGAACACTAGCCGGCCCCGCTGGGGCTACATACCGACCAAGCGCGCGGGCTGAATGGGAAACGCGGCCGCCCCGCCCCGCCCCGCCCCCGGCCGCCCCACCGTTCCAAGGCCGCGCAGACCAAACGTTAATTGGTATGTATGGCGCTAATTTCCGGTTTTAATGTAATCCAGTGTGATGCCCGGCCAGGTCACCTCCAGCCTCCACCGCTGGTCGCAGGGGGAAAAAAGAAGCCAGCCCAGGACATCCAAGTTAGGAGGGCCGCGCCGGGCCGGGCGAGCACTGTCCGGCACAGCCCCCCGCACCCTCTTCAAAGAAACAGCGCGGGCGTTGACGCGGAGCACCGCCCCATCCCGCATCCTCCAAGCCCCGCCACGCCACGCCACGCCACGCCACGCCACGCCACGCCACGCCACGCCACGCCACGCCACGCCACGCCAAGCTACGCTACGGTGATCCGCAAACGTCGAACTGAAGAGGGCTCGTGCGGCGTCGGCCAGGCGTCGCGCAGGCAGGCAGGCGTCGCCACGCCTCAGCGCGCTTCGAGGGGCCCGCGCCGGCATGGTCCGTCCAGCGACGCGACGCGGAGGGGCCGAAGGGCTCCCAGGCCAGGCTTGAGCCGTGGCCAAAATCAATTAGACTGTTTACACACACGCGCGCGCTGACTCCCCGCTCAGCGTATTTTCTTTCTGCACGGCCGGCCGGCCGGAGCGAGAGATCGTCGAGTACTTTCTTTAACAACACCATCAGTTTCTCTCTGCAGGCAGACGACATTAAATTTCTCGCATTGTAAATCAAACGAACGTGCCGGGCCTCTGCTGTTTTGCCGGCGTAGCTCCCCCCCCTCCCCCCAACGCCCCAACGCCTACTTGCGCTCAGGGAGAAGGGCCACGAGCATGAGCAGAAGCGGCGCGCCGTAGAATTTTAAGTTTACAACGTGACTGCTGCCGCTGCGCTGCGCTTCCGGAGGTTCCCCCTGCAGTGGGGGTCCGTGGGGGGCTGGGCCTGGGCCTGGGGCCTGGGGCCGAAGTCCACGGAGACCCGGCCCGGAGACCCAGAGCAGAGCGCAGCTATAGGCCGGTTCAGTCCAGCCAGCCCCCACAGCGCCGCCGGGCCGAGGTCAGCGCACAAATATAATAACCCGATTTTATGTCGTATAAAAGGGGATATCGCGGAGGCGACAGAGGCGCCCCCTTTGCCACCACCGCCATCGGCCGTATAAGTCGTGTTGTCGTGTGACACAGCCGCGTCATTGTCACTCGCGAGAGAGAAAGACAGAGAGACTTATGGAATTTCATAAAGCGTAAGGTAGCAGACATCTCTCTTCTGAACCTCTCTCTCTCGCACTCCAGAGGCAACTTCATTCTCCTCCAAACAGAGAGGCAGCGCCATCTCTCGCACTTTTCGTTGACAAGTCGCGATTCTCCGTCTCTCGGCCGCGTCAAGCTGCGCTCCAGCTAATGATAGTCGTCGTGCACTCTCTGAGCTGGTGATCGTCGTCGTGTTAGCGGACGCCACCCCACCCCCCGCCCCGCGGCCCCGAGGCCCCGACGGGGACGGGGTACCCCTACCGCCTGCCCTCACCCTCCACCCCGCAGTGCAGTAATTTGAGCCCCAAGGCCCGTAAAGAGCTAGTCGCTTTACGAGGCTCACCCGGAATGGAGCCTGGAGGGCGGCGCGGCGGGGCCACGAAACGACTGCCCAAAAGATTCAAACATTTCCTACAATATGTGACGCCCCGCCAGCTAACAAATCCCGGTTCCTTATCAATTTTTTCATTACTTTTGCTTTACAATGCAGACAGACAAAAAGAGGCAGGGTGGCAGCAGTGGAAACAGCAGCGGGTCGTCGCCAAGTAATAAAGTTTTTAAGTATCGCTAAATCTTTGCCCGCCACCGGCCCTTTCGGCTCGGCAGAGTGTCGCGGAGCGGAGCCCCTGCCTGCCCACCCGGCCCGGCCCGGCATGGAAAAGAGACTTTCCGTCACCGACAGAAGGAATTATCCGACTCAGCGGGCGCGGCGGCGGCCGGCAAGCCCGAGAATAAGGACCCCGCCCCGCCCCGCCCCGCCCCGCGCCGAGGAGATCAGAAAGAAAGTAATATTGGAGACGGACGCTTCTAAACAACTTGCTGTCCCCTGTAATGCCGCTGCTGGGAGTCAATACAATAAGAAGCGGGGAGACAAAAAGGTGGCGATACAAAGCCGGTCCGCGTGACACAGAGACACGGTCGCCTCGGCGAGCAAAGATTCGGTTCGCGCTCTGCTGCAGGCCAACGAGTGCGTGGAGCAGGACGGCGACCGGGGCGCATATGCCCTACAACATGCGCGCGGTCCCGTCCCGCTCCGCCCACAGGCGCCGGCGCTAGGGCCGGCCAAAGACACCCCCGCAGAAACACATACTGTACTCCCCTATTCGGTTTGCGCTCTGCTGCAGGCAAACGAGTCTACAGCGCCGGGTCGGAGTAGCCACGCGAACCAGTCCGGCCTCCGCGCCGCCCGACAAGTGGCACAGGAGTAAATTGGGTGGCCTACCTCAAGGCGCTGAGCTGACGGGCCGGGGGCGCCTCACGCGGCATGGCAGGCTTATGCAAGCGCCCGGGGCTCAGGAGAGCCCTAGGAGAGAGGGAGAGGGAGAGAGAGAAGAAAGATTAAGCGTACCACAATGCCCTCAAGCAGGGGGGGAGAGTTCAGTGGTGGGCGTATACTGTGACACACTGTAATACGAGTTATCCGTCACAAAAATTTCAAATAGATTCGTGTATATTTCTTTACACCAGAGCATTTGAATACAACTGGCGTTAATAAATTCCCCTTCTTTTTACAACCTTAAGGTGTTCGGCCTTGCGCCTGCCTTTAGCGTAGCGTTACAGCTACATTCATAAAAGTTTGCCGCAATCTTATGTGTTGCCATCATGATAACGATAATTATAATAGTATAAGAGAGTAGTAACAATAACAGCTGCTGGCCGCAGCTTTAGGGCCACCCCGCCACCCCTCCCCCCACTAGCGGCCTGGACAGTTTTTGTGCCGAGCGGTCACCCGAGGACGATACGCCGAACGTTAAAAGTCGGGCTTGCTATTACAGATATTATGTGAGTGGCGCGGCGCGGGCGGGACGTAGAGCGGGGTCGGTGGCCCGCCCCGCCCCGCCCCGCCTGGCGGCCGGACAATGCCCCCCGCACCCTGGCCCGATCTACAGCTTGGTGATGTCCTTGTCCTTGCCCGCGCCCGGCCCGGCCCGGCCCGGCCCGGCCACGGGGCCGACGAGAAAAAAAGTGACCCGGGACGTGCCGCTGCGGAACGCTTTGATGTGGGGCGGAGGTGAGTGGAGGAGAGGGAAAAAAAGACGTTGCAGCCGGGTGCCTCACCTGCTCCCCACCCCCTCCCCATCTCTCTCTCTCTCTCTCTTTCTAGCTTTCTCTCTCACACACACAGCGCTCCACGCGTGGTGGGCACGGGTAGGGTGCGGCAGGGTGAGTGCGACGAGAGGGGGCGAGGGAGGGAGCGAGAAAGCGAGAGTGTCGAGCTGTTCACGTCAATTACTTCCACGCCGGTGGCCCGGGCCGGGCCGGGGCCGGGCCGCGCGCCGCGCCGACAGCGTTCCGCACTTGTTCCGTCTCACCTCTCCGGCAAAAGAAGTGGGAGCGAGGCGAGCAGGGGCGACAGCGGAGCGCGGCGCGGAGCGGAGGACATACGCGGAGGACTGTGGGGGAGCCGGGCCGGGCCGGGCCGCGCCGGGCCGAGACATATCCGTCGAAATCAGAGCCCCTCCGGGCCGCTTTGTAGGGGAGATAGGATGGGAGTTCCAGTCCCGACCCCCTCCACGTACCCCTGTCCGGCCCGCCGCCCGCCCCACCCAGTCCCACCCCGCCGCCGGCCCACGCGTGCTGCAAGCTAACGGCGCCGTGACAACGCATGTCGCGAGGGGAGGGGGTTGGAGCAGGGCGGGGTGGGGCGGGGCGGGGGCGCACCAGCGGGCACACTGGGGTGCTGCTGGCCCCAACCCACCCCACCCCGCCCCGCCCGCCCCGGCCCGGGGATGAAGGGTACGCCCGCGGCACGGCACGACGCGGGCGGACAAGCTGCACATGAATATTTCATCATGGAATCACAAATTTCCCTCAGCGCGTCAAAAATATTTATATCAGCAAGAGTGATGAGGGCACCGATACAGTACTCTACCTCTCTCTCTCTCACTCTGAACCCGGTCCCGCGTCCCGTGAACCGCGTCCATAACGCCCCTCTGCCGCCAGCAGCAAAAAAAAAATCATCGCCGATGACCACAAAGACAACAAGAAAAAGCAAAGGTTTCGAGCGCGGTGCGGTTCCAGCCGGAGCAGGGCGCGGCGCGACGGCCGGCCCTCCTTCAATCCCAAGGAGTGCCCTCAGCCGCCACCGCTAGAGCCCAAGCGCTCCGGGGGGGTTTTAAAATCACGCCCCGAGTCCACAGCGAGGTCTACGCGCCCGGGCCGGCCTACCCGAGCGACCTTGGGGTCAGGCCGAGCAGCCCCCACGGCGGGGCGGGGCGGGGCGGGGCGGGCACCGATCAGCTCGGGCTCAGGCACAGGGCGCAGGCTTGCCATGCTGATCGCCATCCAAACAGACCTGGGACCTGGCTGGGGCCGCCGAGTTTGATGAGTTCGGCCGGGCCGGGCGCCCTACCCCGCCCCGCCCCGCCGGCGGAGGTCCGTCCACCTGGGCCCCGCCCCACCGCCAACGCGAGGACAAAGGCCACCGAAGTAGCAGGCGGCCGCGCGTTTCCGAACTACTCTCGCTTGGCTCTTTCTCCCACCACCTGACTCCCCCTCTCTTTCCCCCGCCGCCCACGCGCTGGACCACACCCGACCCTCGGTGGGTCCGGTCGCGGGTCGCGGCCGAGAGCACCACCACATTACTACTTTCCGGGGCAGAAGGCCACGGGCGGCCAGCTGGGTGTTGCTGCGGCTGCTGCCGGGCCGGGCCTAACCCCTATCTCCCCCCGCCCAGCCCCACCCCGCAGGACGAGGGCCGGGCCGGGCCGGACTGGCCGCCTCACCCCGCCCCCGCCGGCCGTGCTGGGCAGTCAAGCGGACGCACGGACAGCGGGCCGGGCGGGGGCGGGGCGGGGCGGCAGTGTGAGGGTGTAGTCTGCTCGGCGGAGCGAACACCCGCCCCGCCCCGCCACGCCACGCCCCGGTACATATACACAGCGATTTAGACAAAGCGGTCCGGACTAATGCAATATTGATAAACACAAGAGTTTGCTAAAGCCTGATTTGCCGGGGAGCTGTCCTGCTTCTGGAGGGAGGCAGACCGCAACAGTCTATGGTCAGGGCGGTGACGGCACCTTCCTGCGCGCAGACAGCAGAGGACGCGTAGCTCTGAAATTCAGCATGAAATATTAAAATTTCTGACTGGAATGCTACGAGCGTTCCAGGCTAGAAATTCGTTCGCCCCCGCCCCCCCCCCCCCAAAAAAAAAAAAAGAGTGTGAGATGAGTGTGTGATTTTAAAATGATTGGAGAAGGTTTGGGTACCCTTAGGGCTGAACCGGCCCAGTCCCGACCGGCATAGGCTCTCCGGGAGGCAGCTTGAAGGACACTGTCCCTACGGAGGACCACTCCTACGGGCAGCACTGGCACTCTCACACTCACACTCCCCCTTTTTCTGTCCGCTCCATCCGCAGAGAGATTTGAAACGTTTTGGGCTCGGGGAGGCCGAGGCCCAGCCCCAACAAACCGCACTCACTCCTGTGAGGAAGACCAAACACAACCCCCACGCAGAAAAAATACACAAAGGTGAGAGTCGGCGCGAGTTTCTGGGTCCATCCTCCTCTCGTATTCTTTATGAGATAACATTGTTTCTGTATTTAGCGTTTTATTTTACAAAAATATTTGTGTGATCAGTTTTAATATTTTCAGAAATATTAATAAGTTGATTTTCTAAATGTTAATTACAAAGGCTTATGTAGGCCAGCGCAGCTAACTGAATTCCATTAATCAGAAGTTACGAGTCATTTCCGCTCTTGTTGTGGGGGGAGTATTGAAAAAAATAAATTGTTTTGTTGCTCTTTATACGTCGAAATTCGAAGTTAACGACCCTACAGTAATAATAATAATAAAAATATAAGACCTACAAATTATATTACGAGGTAGTTCGATTCATAGGGCCGTGATATATTCATAAATCTTAAATACTGCCGTAGGAAAAAAACTTTCCAGCATTTTACAAGCCTCGGACAGTGCAGGGAGAGATAAAGAAATGAATTACTTTTTGTTTGAAATACTGCGCCAAAAATTGCTCCCGGCAACAACAAAAATTATCTGCCGCCAGAGGAGAGGCAATGGCCACTTATGAAATCGTGAAAGTACACAGGCGAAGCCACCAGACCCCGCACCACCCGCTCCCTTTCTTAAGTGCATGGAGACGGAGAACAAAGATAAACTCCACCCCAACACCTCGAAAAATTAGGAGTAACGATCTAAGAGGCTCGCAATAAATTACAGGCAGGCAGGCGTCTGGAAGACTTCGCGCTGAATCACAGACAGAAGAGGGCGGGGCGGGGCCCGCGGGGCAGGAGCCAGGCTCTAGCGGCGCGAGGTCGAGCTCCACCACTGCAGGCTGTAGCTGGACGGGGCGACGCCGTTGGGGCCGAGGCCGCCGTCGTGGCCGCCAGTGACCACGGCGAGGGGCGAGGACGAGCGGCCGAGGCCGGCGGCGGCGGCGAGCCTCGTCACCGCCGCCGCAGTGGGGCCGGCGGCGTACGAGATGTCAGCGGCGGGGGGCGCCGGCGACGCGTAGGGGGCGGCGGCGTAGGATATGTCGGCGGCGGGGGGCGCCGGTGACGCGTAGGGGGCGGCGGGGGCGGACGGCGCGGCGTAGGGGGCGGCGACGGCGGGGGCGAGGGGTGCGACGTAGGGCGTCGGGGGCGCCGTGTACGGGCGCCGCAGCGTCAGTTGGGCGTCGTCCTCGGGGAGCACCGAGTTGCCCTTCAAAAGGCGCGTGTTAGTGACACGGACGCGCGCCTCCCCGCGGGGGCCGGATGGCGTCGTAAACTCTCCCGTCCCACTCGCACTTACCTGGTCCACGTCGCACACCGTGCCCCGGATCAGGTCCGCGATCGGCGCCGAGTAGATGCGGAAGTTGACGTCGTTCTTAAAGTCGATCGAGTTGGAGATGAGGAAGACGGGCATACGGTCCGACATGACCCACAGCGTCTTCTGGGCGTCGACCTGCGGATCAACAGAGGGACGTGTCACCGGGACCGGGGCTCCCTAGAACGGCACGTGCCAGACGGCATGACCATTCTGTGGCCACGAACACCCTTACCTTGACGTCGCTGGGGAAGACGAGCCCGATGTCGTCCCGGTCCACCACGCCCTGCGTGTCCCGGGTGAAGGGCAGGCGCGAGTTCCAGCAGCCCACGGCGTTCTGGTCGATCAGGTTGTAAAAGAGCACGCCGTCCTCGTCCATGACCTGGGCGGTGGTGTGCGTGTTGGGGCCCCTGTTGGGCAGCGCCACGTACTGGTGGTAGCTGCGGGCAGAGAGGCGTGCGCATGACCGTGAGAGAGAGAGAGAGAGAGAGAGCGAGCGAGGGAGGGCGGAGAGATGAGAGCGTGATGTGCGTCCGCCCCCAGGATTCATTAAGTCACCCCATTTTTCATCACGCCGCCAAACACACGAGCTCCTCGCCGATGAGGGCGTTGGAGCGAGGCGAGGGCGAGGGCGAGGGGCGCCTGACGGACGGCCTCGACCAGACCGGCCCGCCACACAGCATCCCGCCCTCGCTGAGACCGTGTCTGACTCTAATATGGGAAACTAAAGGTGCCCATAAAACCAAAGATAAACGCAGGGCAGGTCACGTGAACACACAAGACCGCTGCTCGCCGCGCTGCCCCGCCCCCGCGGCACCCTCCCCCCGGGCAAGAGGGCTACTCGGTCAGGTCAAAGTAGCAAAGCCGCTTCCCAGCGCCCATCCCCCCTCCCCCTCCCTTCTGGAGAGGCCCCAGGTGGTATCATGGAGCCCTTCAGGCCCTGATGGGATCATAGGGCCCGGCACGCCACGCCACGCCACGCCGCGCAGCAGCAGCACCACGCCCATGCCAGCCGCCACGCGTGCGGCTAATCCTCATCGACACGACGGCAATTTCGACCGCGGCGAGAACTTCGAGCAAGTGATTTAGAAGCGGCTCAACTGTCGCCTGAAAAACCTTGGCGTCCTCGAGCACCAGGGCCGCGGCCCGGCCCGGCCCCGGGGCGGGGCAGGGCGGCGAGGCCCTCTTTATCCTGCTGCGCGTGCAGAGATTGCCACGGCGGGGCGGGGCGGGGCGGGGCGGGGCGGGGCGAGAGGGACCCGCTGGCCGGCCGGGACGGGCGTGTTGGTCCTGTGCAAACCGTGCTGCTTCTGCCGCTGCTCCAAATCGATTTATGGTCCGGCCAGTCGCAGGGCGTGGCGTGGCGCTAGAGTACATCCGGACCGTCTGGCCCTCGGGCCCCGTTTGCGCTATTCCTGTCTATACTATCCACTGAAACCGACGTGTGTCCCCTCCGCCGAAAAGCGAGAAATAAGAAAGGACGAGCGAGTGGTGTGTGGGTGAGACATGGCGGGGCGGGGCGTGGGTGTGGCGAGAGAGACATGTCTGTCAGTGCAGGGGGGAGGGGACGGCTGCGTGGGATGGAAAAAAAGAGAAAAGAGAATAAATTTCGAGAAAAAGTGTTCACCCGAGTGTTCCTCCTCTCTTTTTTGCCTCTCTTTGACTGTCATTAGCAGTATGGTGTGTTGTGTACGTGTGTCTGTCCGCATAAATATTGGTATCGAAGCTGGAAAAAACTGTGAATGGGGAGGAGGATAAGGGAAGAGCTTCAACTAATGCACGTGCACTGATAAAGCCTTGGCGAACACCCAGAAAAATGAAAAGTTGTGCCAAAAGCAAGCACGCGCGCACGCACCTCTCCTCCGACTCGGCCGTCGCCTTGTCCCGCAGCACCCGGGTGGACACGGCGAACTCCCTGTTGCTGGCCAGCGGGCTGAAGAAGAGCGTCCGGAAGCCGTCCTGCTTGGGGGCCGACAGCGCCATGCCGAAGATGCCCTCTTCGAACCACTGGAAGTTGAGGCCGGCCACGTTGAAGTCACCTTTCGAAAAGAGAAAAAGAAAGCGATGAAAAGTGAGCATACGGACCAATGAACAAGACCTCAAAGCGTCCCTTTCGTCCTCTTTTATGTTTTCATTGGCTGTGTGCCTATCCCTAATAAACGGATAATTACGGTACTGGGCTGGTCCGCCATGGAAATTACACCTGGTTCCTGACAATTAAACGGCAGCCTGATGCAATTACGCAAGTAATTAAACAAAACGGAGGGGAGGGGGCGCCGCGCGGGGCGCCCACGGTCCGGGAGCTCCCGGGAGATTTGCTGCATCATGTCATTCTAGTCACCCTCATCCCCCGCCACGCCACAGTTGCCACGAATTTTTCTTTTCAATTTCTCTTGACTTATTTTCCAAATTACTTTTGATCCATTTTCCTCGAATTTTTGGGAAGCGTTCCGGCAAAGTACGTGTAAATATTTCAAGAAGTTTCATAGTATGGGATGAATGAATACACTTCTTAGCAAGGGAGGACATTCCCCTGCCTTTCCCCAGACTCAGTTTCCCTGGTTTACAAAATTATCGTGAGTTCATGTGACCCTATCCGGCCTCGCCCGGCCACGTCCCCTCGACTCTCGCCCACTATTAAGCGACACTACTACGAAATTTACACACAATTTCGACTGGAAATAGTCCAAGGACGGAGGCCGGGGCGCGGCGGTCGAGTCTCTCCCACTTGTGCACGCAGAGTATGTTGCCAAATTGGACATGACCAGTATGGAAAAGCACAAGAAGAACAAGGCGCAGCAGAATAAACATAAACATACTGCAAGTGGCAGATCTTACTAAGTGCCACGGGCACTGCTACTTTGTTGCAATGGCAGAGACACAACTTGCGCCGTTAAAGTTATAATTTAAGCAATAATTATCCGGTTGACGCCGTGGCACACTAACGACTGAGTCCGACAGCGCGAGTGTGTGGCTGTGTGTGTGTGTGTCCTTCCGTGCGTGAGTGTGTGTGAAAGTCCGTGCGGCGCAGCTAATTGGATGCCACCGCCGTCAACACTGGTGATGGAACGCCCAAACTGAATATAGCACAGTGGCGTGGCGGAGATTCGATCCGCCGACCTGCCGCACGACAGCCAGGTGAGCGCTTTCCGCAACGAAATGCGTAAATAAATCGGCCTGTTACACTGTTTGGCTTAGCACTGGAAAGTCCAAGAGTACGAATGCCACTCACTTAAAAGTACATGATTTTTTTTTCACACACTCTTGCAGGCGAATGAGTTTTTTTTCTGACACTTGTCGGTGTCTGACATTTCGGATGAACACCTGCAAGAGAGTGACATTCGAACACCTCGATGCGCTACTCACCCTTGAGCGGGTCGGGCAGGAAGTAGCCGTGCTGCGCGCGCCAGGACGTGTTGAGCTCCCACGAGTACACGATGAGGCCGTAGCCCAGCTCGTCCGAGGCGTAGAGGAAGGTGTCGTCGCACGTGCGGCCCACGTCCACGGCGATGTTGGCGATGAAGGTGTTGGCGTTGGTGTCCTGCGTGCGCAGCGTGTACCGGCGCAGCAGCTGGTCCGTGGTCAGGTCGAACACGAGGATGGAGTAGGGGCAGGGGTTCTGCGTCGTGTTGCCGATGCCCACCGTGCCCGTGTCCAGCACCCACAGGCGGTCGCACGCGTCGGCCTGCGCACCAAAACCACGTCATGGATGAGCAGGTAACGGCCATGAAAATTCATCCGCTCTGCGCGCGTATGATTTACAGTACAGATGGTGATTCGACATGGATTAACGCGAGTTGTTCTCTTTTCCGCTGCCCCCCTTATCTACTCTGCTTACATGGGCTGCCGAACCAGCTTTACTTTAATACATATTTTCCCCAGCAAAATCATAACTTTTTCTCCCGCGTCTAATTTATCATGCGAGCAATCAGCATTCCGCGCGTGGCGCACCCGCCGCAGTCGGTCGGTCCCATATCGCCTGACCTACGTCGCGTCCGGTCCGGTTCCCGCGGGAGAGTGACAGATCGGTGCACCGAGAGCCACGCAGCTTTTCCCCCTCTCTCCCACAAAACAGACAGCAGCCGATGAAATGTCGTGGCGGGGCGGGGCGGGGCGGGGCGGGGCGGGCCCTGCAGCCGTTTATCATCCGACGCCTTTTAATTTAATGCAGAGCGCCGCCACCGCCGCAGCGCCAGCGCCGCCGCCGCTACTCTTTCTCCTGCGGCATTTTCCTCCTTCCTCTTCCCCTCTCGCCGCAGACAGTCGATACTCTCGACGCCTCCGCCGCCGCGCCGCTGCCCGCCAGGTACTCTACCGCCCCCCCCCCCTCCTCTCCTGTCTCATTCTCCCGCCCCGACAGAAACGAAACCGTCGCTCTTTGAAGAAAAGCCAGCGCAAACACCAGTCTCACTTCTTGCATTTCTCATTTTTTTGCTCGGCTGCTTCGCGCCGTCTGCGACTCCCTCATTCAGCGGTGCTGCTCAGAAGAAGCAGACAGACTGGCAGTCTCGCTCGGGGAGCGCTGAGAGATTGATCCGCGAATAGCAAAACGCAGTTAAAGCCTGCGTTACATGCGAGGCTGGGCGGTCTTGAAAAGAAATACTGTACACAGAAACACACATAAATATTAATACAGCGGATTACAAGCAAAGCGTAACACAGAAATACACAAGTTGGCCTGCCCTTGGTTTCATCCCGGATCCCTCCGAACTCCACACCCACCAACCCAGAGGCACACATGTAGCGAAATGCATACATTACGTACTTTAAAAGGCCATCAGTGACAGCGCTATGGCTTTTGGCATGTCGATCAACGCCCGTAATTCGCGTATGACACATCGTGCAATGCGCGCATCGCTCACAGCAGCGCCGATATTCCACCCGACACCCCCTACCCTCCAGTCACACTCACTCTCTCACACACACACACTCGCGTACCTTGATGCGGTAGGTGGTGGTGATGCCAGTGCCGCAGTTGCCCTCGATGTTAGTCTTCCAGTCGGGGTAGGGGACGAGCCGCGGCGAGTCCCCGTAGCTCTGCGAGAGCGAAATGTAGTTGAGCGTCGACGGGATGCCTACGTTAAAAAAAAAAAGAAAACACAAAAAAATTAAAGAACTTCTGAGACATTACCGCTGCACGAGACGGAAACATAAAATAAAGATCTGGCAAGGGTTATATCTTTTTCTCTCAACGCAGCTGAGGTTGCCAGCAGTTCGACAGGGGCCGGTGAGTGGCGTGAATTAGTAACGCGGCGGTAGGGGAGGTGAGGCGGGTCGAGCGTGCTGACCGGCACACGTCGGCCCGGCCGCGCGGCATAAAGTGTGCATTCAAGTGCAGCGCGCTGCGGTCTCTCCAGGACCTCAACAGGACCAGTCTATGGCCTCTCCGGAAACTCGTCCAGGACCAGTCTATGGCCTCTCCAGAACCACTACAGAGGGCCTCTCCATGACCTCTCCAGGATCACTAGAGGACCGCTCCATGAACTCTCCAGCACCCAGTCTATGGGCTCTCCGCGAGCTCGTCCAGGACCTCCCGCAGGGCATTTCCATGGAGCCTTTCGCACCACCCACTAGCGCACGAGTTCCAGATAGAACGGGAGGGAAGTGGAGAGCGAGTGAGTGTGCGAGATGCAGAGGTACGGGGCGGGGCGGGGGGATAGGGGATTCAATATTTACTCGATTCGAGTCCTGACGAGGCAAGAAGGTATGCATAGGGGACGTTCGCCGGGAGGTCAGTCTGCACTCCGCAGCGCACACACTAGGCAGCCCGGAGAGCCACGCTAAACTGGGCTCCCCTCCTCCAGAAAAAAATACTTTTTTGTAGCTATTCACTACGGGAATTTTACTCTAAAGTACATACCGGCGCGCCAGCGCGGCACGGTGACGAACAGCTTGTCCCGCCACACCTCAATGCCGACGGGCAGGTTGTTCTCCGGGATGAAGCCGCCGGTCTGCAGCGCCACCTGCCGGCTGCGCTCGTCCGGGAAGGCGAAGTCCAGCGAGCGCCAGCTGAAGCGCTCCTGCAGCTTGCTGGCCTGCACCGCCTGGAACACGCGATAATTAGAATAAAAATAAATAATTTACTTATTTTACCAAAATCAGGCAGAGGCTGCTGACCGCGGTGGAGGCGGGGGCGGCGGCCCGGGGGCGGGCGGGCGGCGGGGGCGCGGCGGGGGCGGCCGGCCTCGCCGCCAGGGGCAGCGCGCCGAAGAAGGGCTGCGGCGGCAGCGGCGGCGCGCCCAGGGGCAGGTCGGCGGGGTGGCGGCCGTCCAGCTGCAGCTGCTGCTGGGCGTGCAGCAGGTGCAGCAGCTGCGCGCGGGGCTGGTACACGGACACGGGCTCGGCGCGGGCGACCAGGGCGCCGGCCGCCAGCAGCAGCACCGTCAGGGGGGACATCGGGGCGGGCGGGAGCTGCGGGGAAAGAAGAGACAACCTTTCTCATTTTTCATACCATAAAAAAATAAAAAAATTAAAAAAATGAAAAAAATAAAAAAATAAAAAAATAAAAAAAGGAACTGCGAGCTTAATTTTTTTAAATCACAAATCCTTTCCGTCACAATCGGCAATCTCAATTCTATGCCTCAAAAAATACAGAAATACACTAAACAATTTTGTGTGTGTGTGCAAAATTAAGGCAGGGTCGTGGACCAGCCGCTATCCGCCTCTCCACTTGGCAGTACTCCACGGCTACTTTGCCAAACCCACGGAGGTAAGGTAGCCGCCGCGCCGGGGGCGGGCGGTCGTTCAGACCGGAACAATACCATTTCATCACCCTGATTAGATAATTTCACCCGTCGCCGCACTCCAAGCCCCGAGCCCGCGTGTGCTCCAGTAATCAAAGGGCCCGCCCGGCTCGGCTCGGCCCGGCTCGGCTCGGCTCCGCCCGGCTCGGCTCGGCTCGGCTCGCACATGTCGAAAACCGCACGCTGTCCCCCCGCCCCCTCCCCCCAAGGGTCCACCTACCGACAGACCAGCCCGGGGCGGGCAGAGCCCCCTAAATCCAACCGAATCTCCCGCCTGCCCCCCTCTCCCATCCTCTCTCACGCGCTGTCCACCGTGGGTCTGGTGTGGTGTGGTGGTTGTGTGCCCCTAGGATATGCCTGCCCGCCTGGCCCTGTGTGCATCGGCGCGCACTCCCCGCCACGAGTTTAGGTTGGGGTTGCAAGCGGTTTGTTGGGTCCAATTGGGCCGGCTGCTGTAATTGGAGTGTGTCCCGGGCGGGGCGGGGCGGGGCGGGCCATTGCACGGGGACGCAGCAGAGGTGCACTGCGGTGCGGTAGCGCACACATCCACTTCACGCGCTCCTTCCTCTCGTGGAGATCGCCCCGCCACGCCCCCGCGCTCCACTTCATGGTATATCCGAAGGTGCCACACAGGTGCAGCTGCCTAGCAGCGTGGTCCGCCTGCGCGCGGGGATTTTGCTGCTGAATGCATGCACGCCCGTCCCGGCGCGGATTCTCTCTCTCTCACCCCTCGCGTAAGCCGGGCGCGGCTGTTTCACTTCAGGAAATTCGTGACAAGCGGCGGGTAACCGCTCGATAGTAATTGACAGTCCAACAGATTTGGGGCGATCGGCTTTGAGCGCGAGGGAGGGCCCGACGAGACCCGGCCCATGAAAAACCAGCGGAAAATGCGGGCGCCCCGGCCCGCCCCGCCCCACCCCGCCCCGCGGTATAATGAGACCAACAAGTGAGGCATCGACCGCGGCGCTCCGAGCCGTGCACGGCGGGGCGTGGCGGGGAGTGGCGGGGCGGGGCGGGGCGTGGCGGGGCGGAGCGTGGCGGGCATGCGAACGCCCGTTCAGGCTAGCCTCCTTCTTTTTGCAAAACAGCGGCGCAGCCGTGCAATTATAATCGCCAGAGTAAGGCTCGGCGAGAGAGTGAGAGAGAATATGAGAGACAGGTAGAGAGAGAGAGAGAGAGAGAGAGAGAGAGAGAGAGAGAGAGTGTGTCTCCACACACCGATAGACGTTTGCCAGCAGCGCCGTTGACCTTTCGCGTCAGAGTGTTACATTATTGCACTCGCCCATCGTTCATGCACGCGTGTCCGTAAAGTTCCGTAAGGCGTCACGCGCGGCGGTCCCGCGGCGGTCCCGCTCCATGTTACAGCGGGGCGGGGCGGGGCGGGGCGGGGCGGCCTCGATTTGTTTTCATATACGGGAGCGGGACCGCGCGACAAGAGTGACACATTCCCCGCGCACTCCCCGCTGTCGTCACCATGAAGGGGCGCTAATAAGGCTTGATAAAAGTAGCCGAAGCGTTAGTTAAGATCATTCTATCGCTTTGGGCAATTGTTTGCAGATCACACTGAGCCGATCTCATCCCGTTCTTTCAGTCAGCGCGTTAAGGCCCTGCTGACGGCCCGGCCGGCCGGCGTCGGATGTGGTGCTATCACACATAAATCCACGCAGAAACCCATTTCATCTGTCCAGCAGCAGCAGCAGCAGCCCGGTGTCCAGACTGAGACTACTTTACTATTCGCAGCGGGGTTTTCCCCCCGATAAGGAGTGTGTCGGCCCGATTCCACCTGAGGTGTGCGCGAAGGTGTCTGCGTCCGGCGCTGTCCGACCCCTGTCCGCGCTGTCCTGCTGTCCAGCAGCCCCGCCCCGGGCCTAAGCCCAAATAACCTCCCCCACTTTCCATACCGTGGGCCCCGCCCCGCCCGGCCCGGCCCCGCGGCTCTCCATATAAATCCTTCACTCGACAGTCCTGCCCCTGACGGCGCGGGGCGGGGCGGGGCGGGGCGGGGCCGCGAGTTGGGACAGAGTTTCTGACGCGTGCTTCTTTTCTTTACCGCAAAGTTACCCTCTGCGCTGCCGAAAGGTATAAATCAGCGTCATATCAGGCGCGGCGGGCAGGCGGCCGACAGACGGACGGACAGGCAGACGGGCGGACGGACATACGGGCGGGCGGACACGCAACGGCCCTGCTGGCGCTGCTCTCCGTCCGTCATGCGCTCTGTCCGTCCGTTTGCGTACCGTGAAAAATGCTGGCGGTGCCTGCCGGGCCCCAGGCTCAGGCCCCAGGCTCAGGCCACGGGAATGAAATTGGTGCGGCGCGCAGGTGAAGAGCACTGCTGCGGCCCGGCCCGGCCCGGCGCACCACTCAGCGCAGCGCAACGAGAACTAGACGGGGGAGAGAGGGAGAGGAGAGGAGAGAGGGAGCGGAGTGAGTGAGAGGAGTATCGGATACGTTCCAAGAATCAGCCAAATTACCTCCAGTTTAAAATTCACTGCGACAATTACGTCGACTTCGTCACACGAGTGCGACCTTTCAAACTCGTGTAGAGTAGAGCACAGCTCACTTTAAACCACATGCTTCCGCCTGGGCGATCATGTATACCGCCCGAGAATTTTCTGAAAACCCCCTTTTTAACTACGCGTTGCTACGGAAATACACGTCTTGCAATATTCCCCCTTTTTTGTTTTTCATTTCGCAGAGAACGCCAACTTTCCACTACACCACGAGCCTACTGGCTGCTCCGACAAACTTTTAAAAGCACGAGCGCGCGGCGCTGTCCGTCCCGTCCTGGACGCTCCTCCCCCTCTCTCCTCTCCCCGCCACGGCCGCAGTGGGACCCCGGGCCGCCCGCGAGGTAGGCTCCCCGGCGCACACCTGCGCTCGACGGGGCTGCCTACCCCGCAGGCGCTCCCGCAGGCCGGCTGCAGGACGCACGTCCAACGCAGAGTGCGACGAAAAATGATCAAGACGGAGAATAAGGGGGGGGGGAGCTGTAAAACTAGCAAGAAGTGATCAGTCCAGCGTGGGTCAAGGGGAATTTTAAGCGTACCAGTGAGAGAGACATCATAAAAAGACCGAGGAAGAAGCGCAGTTTTAACACACACACACACACATGTGGGTCTCTCCGCTGCCCGGGCCGCACCTGGGCCCGGCTGGCGGGCACCACGTGACGCGCCCCGCTGGGCTGTCGCTCCCCATCTCGCAGAGTGGCGCTGCGCTGCGCTCCGGGCTCAAGCGATGGGGCATTACAGGTTTAAGCAGCCCCGCCCCGCCCCGCCCCGCCCCGCCCCGCGCAGACAGCGCCCGCCGCGCGCGCGGCCAAGGGGGAAGTTGTTGGCGAGAGTTATCCCTTCTGATCTCGTAAACGGTTTTTACGGCAGCGTTTACTGAAATGAATGTAATTTTACCGGATACACTCACCGCCCCCTGCCCCGCCGCGCGTGCCCCGCCCGAAGAGCGGAGGGCTCTGGATTTTTTATACTCCACTCGAAAAGCAGTTTTGTGTTGTGTTACCTTTGCTACATTTTTTACGCGACGTCGAAAGGAGGCGACGCTGTAAAGGCCTGCTTGTCTCCCGGACCGGGGGGTCGCCCGCGCGCGCGGCGCCGGCCGCGAGGAGGCTGGGGGCGGCGTACACTTCAGCCTTCACAGCCTTCACCGCGCCGCTCAACAGCCTCGCGAGGCACCTCAGCAGAGCGATCCAGTCGTGGACATTGCGAGCAGCCTCATTGGTTTTGTTACTCCCCGCACCAAATGCACAGCACGGCCAACCAATCACGCAGTGGAAAGGCAGGCGGGGCCGAAGATAAAACAAAAATAAAACCCCGGTGCACGGACGTACCGACTGACGTAAAAACAGCGGGGGACGTAGGATTGGCTTCGAAATCCCTCCGCATGTGCCCTGATATAGCCTCAGTCTGTGCGTATGTCTGTGTGTGTGTGTGTGCGTGTGTCACGTCAGCGAACGCTTCTCTTTGTTGTGCTAGGAAAGACAACGGAGTAGCCCGGCCGGCAGTATGTAGGAGTTTGTTCTGGCGGCCTCAGCCCCGCCCCGCCCCGCCCCGCCCCGCCCGCCAGCGCCCACAACTTTGCGAGCTTGACGTCTCCGCCCCTAATCATATCAAATAGGCGCTGTGCAGAGGGGGAGTGGCTGGCAGGGGTGGGTGCGGGGCGGAGGCGGCGCGGGCTTCAGGAAAGACCTCCTCCAGCAGCCCGCCCCGCCCCGCCCCGCCCCGCCCCGCCCCGCCCCGCCTTCTGATCCGTTCCCGTACTGCAGACAGCGAGGCTGAACAGGCTGCCGCCCCCCGCCCTGCCCCGCCGCAGCCCGGCCGGTAGCCAGGCAGTCTGGACGGGGCGTGGCGTGGCGGGGCGTGGCGGGGCGTGGCGGGGCGTGGCGGGGCGTGGCGGGGCGGGGCGGGGCGGAACCAGGACAGCCGGCTGCGCCCGGGGCTGGTCTAGGCGCGGGCGGGGGCCATAAAACGCCCCGACCCGACCCGACCGGCTGACGGTGGCTAGCCGCGCCGCGGCCCCGCGCGGCCCCGTCCCTCCGGCCCAGCCCGTCTTCCTCGAGGCAAACTCCGCAGTGAGCGGCCCCCGCCGGGCACCCTGACTGCCCCTCTGCTGGCTCTGCAGATCACCCGGCCCCTCGCGACCAGGGCGCCGCGCCGCGCCCCGCCCCGCCACGCCCCGCCATCGGCGGCGGAAATTAAAGTCCCGGCGGAGAAATGATCGAAAATAATAGCGACTTCCCTCTGCGCAATTTGGCGAGCGACGCTCGCGGCGAGTCGCGGTCCGCGGCCCCGGCCCCGCCAGCGCTCCTGGGTCATATGTCCCCTACCGATATGACGCTCGCTTCTATATTTTCCTCCCCTGCATCCCTGGTGGACGGATGGAGGACAGAGTGGGTGGGTGGGAGGGGGTGCGGATCACAGCGCGTGGGGTCTCTCTCTCTCTCTCTCTCTCTCTCTCTCTCTCTCTCTCTCTCTCTTTCTCTTTCTCTTTCTCTTCTCTCTCTCTTCTCTCTCTCTTCTCTCTCTCTCTCTCTCTCTCTCTCTCTCTCTCTCTCTCTCTCTCTCTCTCTCTCTCTCTCCCCCACATCCTCTGGCCGCTCCCTCTCTTTCTCTCCCTGTCTGCCAGATCCAATCCCTCCCTGCGGACCGGCTGGCACGGGGGCGGGGCGGGGGCGGGGCGGGGGCGGGCCTGACCAGACAGCCGGGTGGTGCGGGGCGCGCGGGGCGGGGCGGTGTGATGGCGGGTCGCCCGCAACATGACTGATAGAGCCGGCGCGTACCCACGAGAAATCAAGCGGCGAGTGTAGCGTAGCATATGGGTGGGGCTGGGCTGGGCGCGCTAAGAGCTTGGGCCTGGCTCACTCTTCTGCAACGAGTTTAAATACAACACACAAAGGCCATACGAATAGCGCCGTGTGGCTAGCGCCCCTTTGCTCGTCCTTTCCCTACATCGCCCCCTTGTTTCCCCCTCCTGCCCCCCTACCTCTCGTCTTTCACACGCCAGCAAGCCACATTCATTTCTCTCTCTCCCCCCCTCCCCTCGGACGCTAAATGATTACATGATACACGGCACCATGATTAATATCCTTTACGCGTGGCGTGATTTTTCTCCCCGAGGCAGTCGTATGATGTTGCGGTTAGAGAGAGAGAGAGAGTGAGAGAGAAAGAGAGAGTGAGAGAGAAAGAGAGAGTGAGTGAGTGAGTGAGTGAGTGAGTGAGAGAGAGAGAGAGAGAGAGAGAGAGAGAGAGAGAGAGAGAGAGAGAGAGAAAGAGAGAGACAGAGAGCACGGGGAAAAGAAAAGTCAAACACTTCCCTTATCATCATCCCTCATAACGGGCCAGTCGCTATCACTGACTGGTACAAAGGGGAAAAGCTAGAGAAGCGAAAGAGTTATAGGGGAGGCCGGGCTGGGCCGGGCCTCGGGCCGTAGCCGACGAGAGCTCGGCCTCTGCTGCTATGGACGTTGTTTGGCCGAGGCCGGCGGCACGGCCCCGCGCTATCTTTGTGCGCATCCTATAAACATAAGGCAGCTAGCGGGCGCTAGAGCGGGGCGGGGCGCGCGCGCAAAGAGAAAAAGAAACGCAAGTAGGGTAACAAAGTCCCGCGTTATGCGCGCATTAGGGCCCGGCGGCCCGTCAAACTTTGGGCCAAACTGTCAAACAAGCGGTAATGGCCGCGACCTTCAGCTCCAGCCGGGCTCGCCATCACTACAGCATCATCGTCATCCTCATCACTGCGCCACCCGCTCGCTCCGGCGCAGCGGTGACGCGCTGACGGGGAAGAGCGCGAGGTAGCAAGTAGCAGCCACCCTGCCGGGCGACCCCGGGGACATCACGACGACATCCAGCAGGAAATATGGATATTATCAGTCCGGGAGTCGTCCGCGGGAATCGTCTCGAAACCGACTCGGAACTCTCCCGATTGAGTCATCCTGGATTATAATCCAAAAGTCATCCAGGAGTCATCATCAGGTAGACCGCAGCGCACCGCACCGCTGCGCTGCCGCTAGGCCGCTAGGCCGGCCCGGCCGGCAGGCACAAACCAATCCATTACGAGACGAGGCGGTTTTACTTTCTGTCGGCGCTCCCATTCAGAGCGTCGCACCGCGGGCTTATACCTCTCCGCTCCGCTCCGCTCCGCTCGGCTCGGCTCGGCTCGGCTCAGCTCGGCTCGGCTCGGCTCAGCTCGGCTCGGCTCGGCTCGGCGCTCGCTTTTGACGAGACAGGAATGACCATTGACCATACGATACACGATGTGTGGAGTCTCTCTGCTCGCACGTGCGTCACTTACCCCGGCGGCAGCACAGAAATAACGTAACGTAACGTTTCTCTTCCCCCCTAATGCGCGCGACAATATCGCACAAAACGGCCCGCGGAGGACTTATTCGCCTCGCTGTCAACTCAAATGATTCGTCGTAAAGGGACGCACGTATCCTACGACTGTACCCTGCTGCGGTAGCAGCAGGAAAAGGGTGAAGGGTAAGTTAAGCTCGCGGGAAGAATTCGACCTCGCTCACGCGCCTCGCATCGCGTCGTGTTTTATGCGCGGAGAAATCCGCACCACGCTCCAGGGAGCCGCCCCGCCCCGCCAGCGGTGGTGAGGCGCGTCCCCACATCAAAACAGACTGCGGTCCGGGGCGGGGCGGGGCGGGGCAGGGGGCCCCGGAGTGGGGGGGGGGCACACGCCCAGAGGAATGCAGGGTGGCAGGCGGGGCGGGGCGGGGGCCCTCGGCGCGACGCGAGGAGCGCGGTTAATTAAGGGGGACCAAGAATGGAGCGTTTGTTGCTGAGCGCGGGAAATTTGAATAAAAGCGAGGAGTAGAAGGCGGGGCGGAGCGGGGCTGCCCCATGGAAACAAGATTATTTGGTAATAAGTGGGAGGCGTGGCGGGGCGGGGCAGGGCGGGGCGACCACCCGTAATGGCACCCAATACCTATAAGTGCAGCCGCGGGCGCGTGCCCTCCGGCCCGGCCCGGCCCGCTATTGGGACTGGCTCAAGGGCACCACGTGACTCGCCACACACGGTGCGAACAGCGCCGCCCCGCCCCGCCCCGCGCCTTCGGCCCACAAAATATCCTAACAAAACCCGTTTTACACTAGTCGCCGTTTTGCCCCCGCTAGTATAGAGAAATTGCAATGGGCAAGGTCGCGCGGGCGCGCTCGCTCGCGAGGACGCGAAGTGTGTCACAGGGGCCAGGACCAGTCGCTGGCGCGGAGCGCGTAGGAGAAAACCAAGACCGTCTCGTTCAGAGCGGACAGCAGAGCAGAGCGGCGAGCACCGCGACAAGCACCGCGACAAGCGTCATCCCAGCGAAAGCGGACGTAACCAAAATGAGAATGAGAATGAAAGAAAAGACTCGGACGCAGTGGAGGCCGCACGCGTGACGCTGATCAAAGTTATAAATACGGGCGAGGTAACGCGGCCCCCCGCGCGCGCGACAATACTTAGAGCGTCGCGGAGTGCAATTAAACTGGAGCGCGAGGCGGGGCGGGGTGAGGCGGGGCGGGGTGAGGCGGGGCGGGGTGAGGCGGGGCGGGGTGAGGCGGGGCGGGGTGAGGCAGGGCAGGGCGAGGCCCGGCGCGGCGGGGCGATCCCGGGCCAACGCCGGGCTAGGCCCCTGCCTGCCCCGCCCCGCGGGTCCCACGGCCGGCCGCGTTTCCTCGCAAACCGCACGGTGTCAGCGACGACGCCCGTTGCCTCACAATCCGGGACACCAGCAGCAGCAGCAGCAGCAGCACCCGGGCCACCGCAGGCCAGGCAGACAGCCTCTGCCGGCCCATTTTTCCAGCCAAACAGAAAGTGATTCAATCTGGGGGGCGGGGCGGGGCGGGGCGGGGTTCGGTCAGATGCGGAGGCGATGCCGGTCCGGCGGGAGCTGCCAACAGCCTGGCTGGACTTGGCTAGGCGCGCGCAGACAGCGCGGGGACGGAGAAGGGAAGGGGCACATTACATTGCGATCACTCATCGCTGCTCAAAGTCCGCGGGAAGGTCGCGCCTGGCGGCGGACAGGGACGGGCCGGGCCTGGGCGGGACGGGACGGGCCCTACTGCCCTGACCTTAACATTGGCCCTGGGAGTGCGGGCGGGCGGGTACCTGCGTACTCGTGACTCGCGCACTACAGCGCACCGAACTTTTTTTTTTTTTTTTCGGCTGACAGCACGGACGGCTGGATTGGACCCTCGTTTCGGCGCGGCGCACAGCAGAAAATAGCCTCGCGGCAGGTACCCGAGGCGAGGCGGGGAACGCCCTGGGGGCATGAGCTGTCCAAAGACACGGACGGACGGACGGACGGACGGACGGACGGGCAGACAAACGGACAGACAGTGAGACAAACGCGAGCGCAGGAAGACGGACGACCCAACGATGGGCGAGGGGAATGGGGGACTGCAACCGGGCTTGCGCGCCTTGACCAGGTCTGGTGCGCCCGCCGCGCCCTGCCCCGCCCCGCCCCGCCCCGCCCTGCCCCGCTCAGCCGCACCCGGCCGGGCCACGCTACGCGTGCCAGCCGAAGCCAGCAGGCCTGATTAGCCCTTTCAATGTCGGACGCAGCGGATCCAATCTGTGCGGGATTGTCACTCTGTCCCTGCGTACCGCACCCCCCGCTGCGGGCGGGGCGGGCCCCCTACCCATCCCCCTTCCTCCTCCTCTGGGGCGTTCCTGCAACCCCTGTAGTAAGCCGCCCCCCCCCGCCCCGTGCGCCCCCGCGCGACAAAATGCGTCATGTCGCCCCCCCCCCCCCTGGACTCGCCCCTATTTCGTGGAAATAAACGCGAGCGGCGGGCGGCGCGTTGTCGTCACGCTCACTACAAATCTCAGTTATGATAAAATTAAATCCGAGCGCCGCGTAAAGTCGCCACTTCCGCTGATGATGGCCGCATGGCGGGCCGGCCTTGACGCGACGAGGTGTTGGTGTTGGGGCGCAGGGACGCGACGCTGGCAATATTTACTACAATCTCTCTCTCCCTCTCTCTCTCTCTCTCAAAAAAAGAAAAAAGAAAACAAAATTGGGTACGTACCCTACACAAGCCTTACTGAAGAAGGTTCGGTTTGTTTTCACAGCGTCCTTGTCTCTGTTGGTTCGCATTCATTTTGCGCACGATGCATGACAGCGAGTGGTGGAAAGGAGCGGGGCGGGGTAAAATAAATAGTGTCTTCCGGAGTAAATGGTAATTCCCCTTTCGCCACTATCACGCCTGGCTTGTTCTTCGCAAAGGATGCAGCACACGCACGCACGCACACGGGCGGGCGGGCGGGCCACACACGTACGCACAGGACTTGCTTCACCTGAGCGGGTCACCCGCTCCAGCTCTAGGGCACTGGGCCTACAGCCCCCAGACGGGACGCGCACGGCCCGCTACTGGTCTTCCCTAATCGCCCTCCTCCGTTTTTTTTTTTCGGCGGCTCTAAACATACACGTATATAGCCCAGGTCAACCTTGAATCCGAGCCATGTTTTATAGTCATTTCGAAATCTTTAAGAATGCCAACAGACAGCAGGAACATATTTTCCCATTTGTTGTTTTCGTGCCGGATGTCTGAAAAAGCTAACGAGTCTAGTCTAGGCGCGAAGGCTAGAGGCGGGAGACGGAGAAGAGAGAGGGGGGGGGGGAGCGAGGCAGGGGCGGCCGGAGGCATCAGAGTTGGATAACATGCCTGACCATCGCAACAAGGAGCCCGGCCCCGCCCCGCCCCGCCCCGCCCCGCCCCGCCCCGCCCCGCCCCGCCCCGCCCGGCAGCTAGGTCCCGCAAGAGAGGAGAGGTGATCGCCCCGCCCAGCCCCGCCCCGCCATCCAAAACCCACTCCTTTTGACCGCCATCTCGCGTGACCCGTATAATTTAGCCATGTCCTCAGGCGGTGGCGGCCGCCCCGCCCCGCCCCGCCCCGCCCCGCCCCGCCCCCCTGCGACATATACGCACGCATACGCTCAACAGCGGCGGACAGGAGCGCGCCGCAGCCTCGGCCCAAACTTATCCTTGTTGTTCTTGTTTTACAAATCCCGTCCGAGTGATCGCAGGCGGCCGCGGGCCCCGGGCCGATGGACAACGCCACGTATCGGAAACCGATGGGTTAGGGTTACCGCCCGTCATTTGAACAATGCGCGCAGCGCACGGCACAAGGGCCGCCGCCCTTACGACAGCGCCGCGGAGGTCACGAGGGCAATAATCGACAGCGGAATATTAAAACCGGGACGACAGACAGATGGGGGTGCCAAGCCAAGCCAAAGGCAACCCCAACGAGGCCGTCGAGCAAGAACATGTGAAACTAGCAGCCGATTGAACGAGCGAGCGAGCGAGAGAGAGAGAGAGAGAGAGAGAGAGAGAGAGAGAGAGAGAGAGAGAGAGAGAGAGAGAGAGAGAGAGAGAGAGAGAGAGAGAGAGAGAGCAAGGAAGATTCTCCAGGGTGCTACACTCCAAGACTGCAGCCGCTGGTTGTTTCGTTTGGCAGTCGTCGAAGATGTCCCTCCCTCCACCACCCGCCCTCACTCTCTGTGCCTCTCTCTATCTCTCTCTCGCTCACGCGCGCGCGATTCCTCCGATCGTAAAAGGAGTTGGCGGAGGGTAAGGAGGCCGCAAGGGTGTGCTCTGCTACCGCTGCAGCGTCGCCTATTTCTTATAGGGATGCACTCTGGTAGGGGCGGGGCGGGGAGAGCCGCCTGCCAGCGGGGACCCTTTATTAGAACCTCGCACACAATAGACCCCGCGGAAACCCAATGTCGCAGACGTGTGACGCACCATTCGCAAGTGAACAAGATGTCAATTTGCCTCGGAACACCAAAATCTTGCAGAGTACGAATGTCCACAAACCTGTAAGCGTGCTACATTCACACACTTAAAATCCTTGTGTGGGATCAGATGATTTGATGGACGGATGGATGGATGGATGGATGGATGGATGGATGGATGGATGGATGGATGGATGGATGGATGGATGGATGGATGGACAGATAGGTGCACCGCGATGGCCGACTCACCGATGCTGACGATGTTTAGGTCCTGGTCGCTGCTCTAGAACTGACCAGCTGCAGACTGCAGGCGCACCGAAGCCGTCATCGCCAGCCAGGGCGTAACAGTGGTGGCTGTGGTGGTGGTGGACGGGCGCGTGGCGGGGCGGGGCGGGGCGGGGCGGGGCGGGGCTGCCCCACTCCTAGAGATCCTAGAGCAGGCCCCCCCGCCGGACACTTTTCGACATACGCGTTTTTAGTCGTAGGGCAGCAGGGTGGGGAGGGGGCGGCGGGGCGAGATCGCTTGTCCGACTGAAAGGTCCCTTCCCTTCCCTTCCCTCCCCTGCCGCTCCCGCCCCCAGCACACGCCCGCATCCTCCGGCCGGGCCCGGCCCGGACCCTCCGGCCCGACGCGACAGACCGCCAGCCTGCAGCAGTGGAAAAGTTTGCGTGACATAATTGGAGATAATTAATTTTCGTATTCAGCGGGTCTATGCAACTTTGTGCCGGCGGCCGGCTGTCTCTGCCACCGAGTGTGTGTGTGTGTGTGTGCTGACGCTGCTGCTGCAGGCCACATTATCATACCGCGGCCACAGCGAGCACCCCCCCCCCCCCCAACCACTCTCCCAAATTATCCGCCGGAGGAGATGGGCGCTGTTTGTGATCAGCGGCGCGGCGATACCGAACGCGAGCGCGCTCCACAGTCGCTGGCCAGAAAGCAAACAAACACACACTGCACTGTGGTCGGGGCGGGGCGAGGCGGGGCGAGGCGGGGCGGGGGGCTGGAGGCTGGACCGCGACGCGTACACCGCCGCGGAAACCCGAAGTGCACACGCATTTGAACAAGCGTGTGCAAATCGAAATTTGCAAGGCAGACACCTCTCACGTGTTCAGCACGTGTTTGTGTAGCAGCAGTGCACGTGGGCGCGATGATATCCACTCCACTGTTGAAAAATACCACGGTAAATGCCTACGGTACGCGCCGTTAATTTGTTACCCGTGGACCGTAATTTTTGACTACGGTCTGAATCTGGCGGTACGCTCCGTAGCCTGCAAAAATGGTGGGGAAGTTCAATGAAGAACATTCCATACGCAATGAAGTACAATCCACACCGTAAGGATACGTTATGGTCCGACCGTACACGAAAACTACGGTACGGGCCGTATGCATACCGTAACGCCCTACGGTATTTTTAACAGTGGATCACTTGAGCATCACAAAAGGTAAATGAAATCCGGCCGTACTCGCTTATTATTCGGCCTTTCGTTTTCGCGTGAGCGTCTCTATTCGGGCTAATCAGCCAGCTGGCAATACAAAGCGTCCGCTGTGCCACGCCACGCCACGCCACGCCACGCCACGCCACGCCACGCCACGCCACGCCACGCCACGCCACGCCCCCCGCGCGCCGCACCGCACCACGGCACAGGCAGGTGTGGACTAGAAAACTGCATAGCGGGGCAACGAAATGCATCCTCGCAGAACGGCCGCCACCTTAACATTCACGTCATAAGGAGGCATGGGCCGGGGGGCCGGGCCGGGGGGCCGGGCCGGGAGGCGGGGCTGAGGGGGAGGGGGCGGGGGAGGGGGGGGGGGAGGCTGGCCGGTCAACGCTGCTGCTGGTCCGAGCGCCTGGGAATAGTAACGGGAGCAACCTTGGTCCCACTTTTACCTCTTTCTTTCTTCAAGCACGGCGAATGTCACGGGAGGCGCGGCCAGCAGAGATCATTGGCGGCAATTAATACCAGAGGCAAATTAAAACGATAATTTGATAGTTTGTAATGATTAATCATACGGTAGCTGCCTGCCACTGACTCGAAAGACGACAGGTGGCGTAACGAACTCCTGTTCCGGTGGCAGCGACGCGACGCGCATGCGTGTAACTTTTAACTTACCGCGCGTGCAAAAGAGAGAGGCAGAGAGTGAGAGATAAATAAGAAAACGCAACTCTTTTGCTATCGCGCAGCAACTAACTGGCAAAGTGTTGCGATGCTGATCACCGGCCGAGCACGGGCACGGGCACAGCCCACAGCGGCGGCCGCGGCGGCCACGTCCCAAACCAACCAAAAGAATTCCAGCATAACTCACAATAGGCGGGAGGCGGGCCCAGTGATTTTCGGGGAGCAGGCCGGTGCCTATCTATCACACACAAGAAGCAAGGTCGTGGCGTTTACGGTCTCCCACAGATCTCGCTCGGGTCGGCTCGGGCCGCGGGCAGCCAGAGCCACGCAGGCCCTTAAAGTCTAACTTGGCCCGGACCAGTCTGCGGCCGCGCGAGGCCGGGGCGGGGCGGGGCGGGGCGGGGCGGGGCGGGGCGGGGCGGGGCGCGCGACCGGCCGCGCCTTGGCGCAGCGCAGCAAGGCCCATTGCATTGCGGTGCACTGTTATTTTCCAAATGCATCCTGCAGCAGATGCAGCCCCTCCCAAAGGCTTCTTGTCGACGACCTCCAATTACAAGCCTTATCGCGTCCGCGCTTACTTCTTTCGTCGCCACGACGCGACAGTAAAAACGCCGTCTGATTTATTGAGCCGATTTGGGCCACTCAGAGGCAAAATCCACAACTTTTTATACAACTTTCTGTGAGGAACAGCAGGCCGTCAGGCCTGAGGCTACTCTCTCATATCACCAGACTAGACCCTCATCTCTAATTAAAACTTACTAAGTTTTCCTACATTTGTAACTGAAAGAAGTCGAAATCGCCTCAGGAAATCAGGTGTCGATTTTCGCGCGCGATCGCTCTTGCCGCAGCCGCGTGTCTTTGACGGGAGGTAATTCTCGCTACGTGCGCGTCGTTCAGCAACAGAGCTGCCCCGCCCCGCCCCGCCCCGCCCCGCCCGACAGTGAAACCTGCGGCGGCCGCTAATTCTCCGAGCGCATTTCGCTCCTCCTGCAGGACAAGGAGGGCACCGGCGCGGCGCGCGGCACGCGTCCTCCTCCTGCCGTACGACAACGGAGACGTTCTGCAGCGCGCGCGACAGCTATGTTTTTTTTTTAGGCGAAGACTGCCGACTCGAGAACCGAGTCAGACAAATGCGATGATATGTCAAAGACCAGCGGCCGGCCGGCCCTTCCCTCGCCCGGACTCCACCCCGCCCCGCCACGCCCCGCCCCCTGTGGGAACGCCCCGCCCCGCCCGGCGCCGCGAGGTGACAACCGTCATTGTTGCTGCTAGGCGAGTTCGTTAGGCCCCTAATGCACTCTGCCACTACGAGTTTTCGCGGAATGAGTTTCAAGTTCGCAGCGCGCGCCGCTGCCTCCAAGTTTGCCGCCCGAGTTGTGCGGACAGAGAGAGACGGAGAACGCGGCGCGGCTCGCGTGCCGCCCCACCCCACCCCACCTCGCCCCGCCCCGCCACGCCACACACTGTTGCACGGCCCGAGACGGAGAGACGATCTAGTAGAGCAAGGTGCCAGCCGAGCGCGGAGAGGCCTTCGTCACTTCCAGCTACAAGCGCGACCCAGCAACATTTTATGGGTGAAGGTATGGTTGGTCGGTGGTGGCGATTGAACGTCAAGCATGCACGCATTCATACAGGCTACTGCGGTGCTAAGTAACGGCGTCGCCGTACATGCCGCTTCATATCTTGTACGGAGCACGGAGTACGGTGACGCTGTACTACATGTTAGATGTCGCGACCACGGCGACGCCGTTTTCTCAAGTATACGCGGATGCGCATGGAAAATAATTAGCGGCACAACCCGTAATTTTTCCCGTTTTTCTTTTTTTTCTTTTCTTTTTTCAGTGAAGTTAAGTGTTAAGCGTTTGGAGCAGGAGCAGGAGAGGGCTCATCTCTTCGGTGTGACCGACCACGGCCGGATGGAATGATGGCTCCCAGGGGAACGGGTATGTCCGGGGGGCGGGGCGCGGTGGGGCGGGGCGGGGTGGGGCGGGGTGGGGCGGGGTGGGGCGGGGGGGGGCGGGGTGGGGCGGGGTGGGGCGGGCCGCGGCGGGCCGAGGTGTACGGCAGGCGGGATCGGGCGGCTGGAGGCCCAAACTAACGAGATTACGGTCCGCGCCGCGCGGCGCGCTGTCCACCGCACAGTGTTGCGCCGCCTCTCTCTCTCTCCCTCTCTCTTTTTTTCTCGCTCTCTCTCGTATTATACGCGCACGGTATGTGTTTTGAAACTCGACTCGATATTAATGCAAAAATTCGCTGCTGCTCCTTTTATGGAGCGTCAGCTACACAATTGGCAAACAATAAAACACGCAACGTTTCGCAGAGCAGCGGCGCTATACGGGCTGCAGCAGTGGCAGCGGCAGCAAAGCGGATCACGTGGAGATACAGGCCCGACCGTCACCCGCACTGCATCTCGGGCGAGGAGGGGAATCTTGATCCCTTCTCCCTCTCTCGTTGAAAAATGTCTACTAGCAGCTCCCGGAACCCAAGAATACACACGAATGTAAGTAGTGTGTAATGAATGCCCGTGCAATGCTCTCTATGACTAAACTGAGGTAATACAAAAATTAAATTCGATACCACGTGCGGTTTAAGTACAAGGTCGCTGATCCAAAATCGCGAATCCTCCACCCCCTTCGGGCCGCGGGTGGCTCACGCGAGAGACAGAGCAGCCTCCCTCCCACACGAGGGCGGGGCGGGGCGGGGCGGGGCGGGGCGGGGTGGGGCGGGGTGGGGCGGGGTGGGGCGGGGCGGGGCGCGCCGTGGCGGGCGCCTCCAGCGCCAACAATGGCAACATTCTCTTTTCGGAGCAAACAAAACAAGTCGCAAACGGAAGACAACACGGCAGGGACAACGGGGATGGACGTGGGGGCGAACGGGGTGGGGTAGTGCGGAGCGGGGCGGTGCGGGGCGGGGCCCCAAGCAGTGTCCAGGGCAAAGCGTCGCGTGGCCTGCGTGCGCCCCGCTGGGGGCGTGGCGGGGCGCGGCGGGGCGTGGCGGGGAGGCCTTCCCTGCCCCTGCCGTTGTTGGAGAGTTGGGAGAGACGGGGCCGGGCCGGGCCGGGCCGGGCGTCAGAACAGTGCCAGAGTTGGGTATCATCGCATCGCTAAACTTTACAGCACAATGAGCGCAGCCACCAGGACCAGCAGCAGGACGGCGGCCCCACGGCCAACTCGACCATCAGGACCGCCAGCACCACACAGCACCAGCCGCTATAGGGAGCCGGGGGAGCGGACACGTGAAGGTGACCTGCGGCCGTCAAAGTCCGAGTGGCGAATCACCTCGCGAGAGTGACTCGGTAATGCACCGAGCACACACACACACACACACGGCAGGTGGGGTGACTGTAAGCGCCCTCAATAAAGCCACCGGGCTCATGGAAGTAAACAAGTTGTTAAGCAAGTAAAGGAGGGAGAGGGAGAGGGAGAACGGCAAGGAGCGAGCGAGCGAGAGAGAGAGAGAGAGAGAGAGAGAGAGAGAGAGAGAGAGAGAGAGAGAGAGAGAGAGAGAGAGAGAGAGAGGCAGCGTGTGATTGTGGTGATGGGTGAGGTAATCGATGGTGCTGGCTCTACGCACATTTCCCTGCCAGTGCGGGGCGCGGCGCGTGCCTGCAGAGCGTCGGGTTTACACACACTGAAAACCAAAGTGTGTGAACGAACGACGAACACTTGTGGGAGTGTGAATTCCCCTTGAGATTTCCAGGAAACCTCACACCTTTACGTGCAATCACACACTTGGGTTTCCAGTGCACTGTCACCCCTCCGTCGCGTCCCGTACTCGAGGACCGCAGCCCTGACCCACCCATCCGAAAGGTGGCCCGTGTCTCCGCCCCTCCCCGCCCCGCCCCGCCCCGCCCCGCCCCGCCCCGCCCGGGCGCGTTCTGGAGCAGCACGCGCACTCGATCGCGTTGGCCACGCCATTTTCGCGGAATGCATCACAGAGAGACATTAGGGGCCGGGGGGCAGAGCCCGGGGCGGGGGACGGGGAGAGGGAGGCGCCCCTGGTTGGACTGCCGCCCCGCCCGGCCCCGCCGACGACCGCCTGGTGTTGCTCGCACTCTCATTGCACCACACAAAGTCCCGATTAGCCTTCTGACAGCTCGGCTCTCGGCTCCGTTTCGCTCTTAAATGTCACAGTGCAGAAGGCCCGGCCGGCAGCCACTCTTGTAATCTCCATAGGCCTCTGCCTGCCAGCCGAGCTGAGTTGTGTACGCGACGCGGGCCAAATTGCAATAAAATGCAATTTTATACTGGTCAAACGCGCAACACATCCCACGAGAAAAAAGAGCTCAAGTGATAAATAACTGTTCTCTGGCTGGGAAAAACGTAGGAACGAATAAGGAAGACCGCACTATGACAAGCTCGCTTTGTCACTTCACTTGTCTCGATCAGTAGTACCCCTCTCTTTTCCTTGCGTCCAGAGCGCTCTAGAACAACACGCGCATTGCGGAAAGTGGCCGTCACGCATTGCGTTTACGAGGGTGAATAAAACTCCGTGTGTAACCTTGCCAGAGGAGGGTGACAACCACGCCGGGCCGCGCCGACCCGACAGGACCCTCTGCCCTGCCCTCCTGTGGCCCGCCCCACCATCCCCACTCCCCTCTCCCGGGGAAAGCGGCATCGCTAATCCAACTTTGTTATGACGCAATTTAAGGTAGTGGAGTACGTGCGGCAGGACCCCCGCCCTACCCCTCCTCTCTGACATCACTTGCTCTCCCGTGTGCCGCCCAGGGGGACGCGACATCCCCACGGTCCTACTAGGCCTACGCTTGCGGGCGTAAAGAGGGAGATTCGCGGGTTTCAAAGTTGGCGCGCGCGCGCTTCAATTCCGCGAAAAGGTAAAATAAAGTATATAACGTGATGGTGGGCTGCGCCCGCGGAGTGCGTGTTACCTGCATAGACCTGGGTGCGTAGGCCGAGAGTTGGCCCGAGGAGTGAGGGCACTGTCATGAAAAGTGTTCAACATTTATAAGCGTGTGCGGGTTGAACACTTTTGATTACAGGGGGGCCGGGCGGCAGGGACTGGGTTTAGGGTGGGACACGGCACGGCTGCCCGTTAGACATCGGCCGGCGGTTTGCTACGCGCAGCGCGCAGCGCCCCGCACAGCTAAAAAGGCTTTTACCACTTGATTCAATAAAAGCAAAGCGCTTTTCGATCCCACACATGTGGGCCTAACCCGTCCCTGCCCTCCCACAGGCCCTGTCCTGCGCCCACATCGCCCCCGGCCGCTGGCCGGGCGGCCCCGGGGGACCCGGGCAGGGCACACTGCGACCAAGTGCAAGAAAAGCAAACTGAACAAAAAAATACTGGGGGGAAAAAAGGAGAGAAAAAAGTTGACGGGGCATAGGCCCCGCTCACCCATACCTCTCGACTTTTAATTCATTCTTGGGGTGTTTGCAGAGCAGAAAGGGCTGGAGCACAGAGAGGGGGGGGGGGGCTCGCGGAATAGGACGGGTTTTCTCTCCCAACCGAACCGACGCACTTGTTCGGTCGCCGACGCCGTCCGGTCGCAGTCAGACGCGGTCAGCGGCCTCAGCGAAAGTACACACAGTGTTGCAGAGCAGTGCAGCTCCTAGGCGGCGCAGGCAGCGTGGGGACGGCTGATATAGTCTCGCACTAAACAGGTCCAGCCGTCCCTGGCGCCAAATACTCGCGTAGAGAGTCCAGGCCAGGGGCGGCAATGACCATAAAAGTAGCAATACAAATCACGTTAATCTAGGCCATGGGCTGCCTCCATCTGCTCACGAGCCCGCGTATGAGCGGCTCTTGCACGCGACAACAGAGAGGAGCTTGCATGCGTCTCATATTGCGCCCGCCCGCGACCCTTGTCCCGGTGCCTCTGCCGCATGGAGATGAAGGCCACGACGGGGACGACAGGGGCGGGGACGGTCTCTCCCTCTCCCCTCGACTGTCCGGCGCCTCGCAGGAGTAGGCCGGGCCGGGCCGGGCCGGGCTGGGCGGTCTGGCTCTGTCTGCTGTGGTGCATCAGAAGCCAATTTCAGGTCGGAGCCGGCAGGCTATCCAATTCCGTGGCGGCAGCTGATTCCAAGTTTGCAAAGCTGGACTCCTCAAAGCAGGCCCTACCAGTCTGCCAGCGGCCGGGGAGGCTGTGATTGTCAGAGTGGCCAAACCGCAACCGCCCCCTCCCCCCTACCCGCTGGTAGCCTCCTACCCCTTTCTCTCTCTTGTCCCTCCCCCTTATTCCCTTCTCCCAGGAAGACTCTCTCAGGCATGTGAGCGGGACGGTGGCCTAAAAAAAGTGAAAATAGTGAGTTTTGCAAGTCAAAAAGTAAAGAAATAGTGAAAAAAAAAGTGAAAAAAGTGAACTTTATACGGCGTTTTAGAGCACTTTTCCGGCATCATTTGAGCATTTTGAGCATATTTTTGAGATATTAAGGAAAAATTTCAGCTGGTTTATGGTTGCAGGACTGGAAAAGACACACGGCATATGCTTGATAATCATTTCGACGCTCCTTACGAACAAGCGGCTATCTTTCTCAGCGCGGTACACACTAGGATATCTTTTGGAGCCTGGTAGACAAACGGCTAACTGCTTTTCCCACCTCGTCACTGTCGTCACTTTGAGTTCCAATGTCTCATGACTGACCATGACTTTGACTATCAAATTTTAACCATGCGTACCTCGAGGTTGTCAAAGCAAAATGAATCGTCCCCGATAATTTTATGAGATCTAGAAAAGGAGTTATTCGGTGTTAAAGAGGACAACCCTAACTTTTAAGAAATGCAGTTAGCCGTTTGTCTACCAGGCTCCAGAAGATAGCCTAGTGTCTACCGCGCAGAGAGAAATAGCCTAGTGTCTACCACGCAGAGAATGATAGCCACTTGTTCGTAGGGAGCGCCGATTTATTGAAATGAGCAAAACAAAGGTGCGTAAGCAGGCTTACTTATGTCAAACTACAACAAGCAGGCCTGCTTGGCCTGCCGCCGGCGTTTGGTTGGGCCTGCAGCCCGACCCAAAAGCCTAAAAGCGTCTTCTTGGCTGTAAAGTTATCGGGGCTTCGGCCCGTACGAACATTCCCTTTGGGAATATTAAAAGTTTGTAACGGTCAACCACCGTAACTACAGCCCTCCCTTCTGCTTTGAAAACGCGCTGCTAGTATAGGCGAGTATAGGAGTTATAGAGCCGTGTTTTCAAAGCAGTTACTAATTCCGTACAACTCCCAAAATTCGGTTTGCGAACGCGTTTGCATGTTGATATCATCCCAAACAATTATCAAATGGTCAAATCTTGCCGAAAAAGTGAAAAAAGTGAAAATATAAGAAAAAAGTGAACAAAAGTGAATTATTTTAAAAAAGTGAAAAAAAGTGAAAAAAGTGAACCGCTAACATGCCTGCTCTCTCTCTCTCTCCCTCTCTGCCTCCAACTCTCCAAAGATCCAAATGTAAACTTGCGACACCCGGGAAAAAAGTAGTTGTACTCCTATAAAATGAGATAGGAAGAGAGCAGATACTCCCCGCCCTACTCACTTCCCCCCGCACCGCCCCTCCCGTTTCCCCTGCTCCGTGTGTCGCAGAAACGTGACGCCAACGGCTTTGTGAGGATCTTGGTGTCGGCCAGGTAAGGCGTCGCGGTGACGCTATGCAAAGCGCTCGGCCCGACCTGCCCCGCCCCCGCACCGTCCCGCCTCGGGGAACAAAATAGAGAGATGTTTGAGGCTTGCTGGGTGTGTGCCGCGTCGGGCCGCGCTGGGCGTGGCGGGGCGGGGGCGCGAGCCGCTGTCTCCAGCTCTGTTTGGAGGACACACTCAAGCTGCCGTCGCCTCGCCCCGCCCCGCCCCGCCCCGCCCCGCCCCGCCCCGCCCCGGGCCTCCGCGACCTTGTCCGGGGGAACGGGCATGACCGCAGAACAAACATCCACCGCAGAGGACACGGCCTGCCCGGTCCGACCCGGGCCCGGCCCGGCAGCGAGGAACCGGGGGAGTTCGGCATGTCATTGAAAAGTCGTATGGCCGGGCTCACGGCAGGGAGACAGCGGAAGGCCTCGGCGCGGTGCTCGGACCTGGGCCAGGGTTGAGGTCGCGCCGAATTAAGAAGGGGAAAGGAGGAGGAGGAGGAGGAGGAGGAGGAGGAGGAGGAGGAGGAGGAGGAGGAGGAGGAGGAGGAGGAGGAGGAGGAGGAGGAGGAGGAGGAGGGAGAAAGAGAGAGGCCGCGCGCGAGGCCCTGCGCGGCCGGCGCGGAAGCCCTCTCTGTGGCCGCCTTATCACGTTTCGCGCCTTGATTCTGCAGGCCAGGCCCCGCTCAGCGCGCGGCCTGCCGCCCGTGGCCCCACTGTGCCCCGCCCCGCCCCGCCCCGCCCCGCGCCGCCCCGCGCCAACCCCCCGTGCTGCAGCATCCACAGCCTCTTAGGGAGCTCACTCTAGAGACTCTCGCGGCAGCTCACGCAGAGAAGGCGGAGCAAACTAGCGGCGGCGGCCAGGCCATCGAAAGCCTTAGCGTGGAAGCCGTTTTTACAGCACCCTTCTGAGGATGAGGAAGTCTGGCGGCGGACCCCCAACTCCCCGAGGAACTACCCGAGAACTCCCGCGGAGGACCTCCAACCAAAGGGCACCTGAAGAAACTCCACAGGACCGCCGCGGAGAACTCCCCTACAGGACTCCCGGAGGAAATCCCTTCTATCGTTTCGTCCCGAGCCCTGAGTCGATATCCCGCATGGTGACGTGCCTGCCTGTCTTCCGCACGCTCCACAGCAAACACGCCACCTCGCAGCGTCCCGCCCCGCCCCGCCCCGCCCCACCCCAACCCCGCTCGCCCCACGCGCAGAACCATGCAATGTTTGCCAAGAATGTTTATTCTTCACAGACCTCACTTCCCGGGGCTAATCCCGCGGCCGGGCCGACCCGCTCCAAAGCAGGGAAAGGAGAGCGTGTGACGTCACAAGGCCGTATCGATAGGGACATGTGGACGCAGTCTGAAAATCCGCACAATTTTTTTTATTTATTTCTAAAGAAAACTTTTTTATAACTATTTTCATTGCTATTGCAAAACGACCGTGCCATAGGGACTTACACCATGCGCAATCTCAAGTATTAGGTAATATTTCATCAAGGTTCATAGTCGTAGACGTGGAGAGGACTATGAGATCGGCTCCTCCCTTCCTCCGCTGCAGCCGCGTGCAGCCGCGGAGGGCACTCAAACCATTTTACTGGCACCACAATTTCCGGCATGCAGGGTGCACCGCGCATACAGCCAGGGGCGCGGGGCGCGGGGCGCGGGCCGGGTGGGGTGGGGCGCGGGGCGGGGCGAGCGCAACAGCGTTGCGTTGCATGATTCAGACGGTATGGCCGCGTCTCCCGAACAGCATGCAGGCATCGGCAATAAGGGGCGCATTGGGGCGTGGCGGGCCGCGGCGGGGCGGGGCACGGCGCGGCGGGGTGGGGCGCGGCGCACATCTCCGAGCCCTTGTACCCAGCCCCTCCCTCCACCCCACACCCTCCTTTCGCCTTGGTACGCAAAACAACAACAATGTTGCCGAACGCCCTGCCCCCGCCCCTCCCCGCCCCTTCACCCCACCGCCGGCCCCCTCGAAGGCTCATCAAAGTCCACAGGTTGTGGCACAGAGCACGGCCGCAGTAACAAACCCGCACTTTCCTGTTGCCAGGCAAACTTTGGATGGACAGAGAGGGGCGCGGCAAGAGTCAGTGGGGGAGGGACCCGCTCGAAATTATGTATTGCTCAACCAATGCGCAGACTAAATCGGGATGGGAAAATTTTTTACGCCGACTAATTTCATGACAGAGGTTTCTACTTCTGATAAATCTTTTTTTTTTCTTGGGGGGGTGGGGAGATTCGCAAGCCCCTAGAAAGAAATCGCACCCTTCGTAAACTCCCGAGTAATCCCCCCGCCGCACCCACATGTTTGCGAATTCGAAGCACCTCGCGTAAAACAGTTGGTCAAACGCGCTGTCGGGGGACACATGGAAGAAAACAAGAAAAAAAATAGTAGGAATAAATCCAATTCAATCCCGCGGGCATGTAATGCTGTCGACCGCTTTCCAAACACGTTTCCCAGGCACCACGGCTCGGCAGAGCAGCGCAGCGCAGCGCTGTGTCCGGCCGGCCGCCGAGATGCGAATTGCATTTGCTTTGATTGACTCGGTCAACATGGACGGCACAGCGCGAGGGGGGGGGGGTGCAAGTCAACACGTCGCCGCGCATTTGGCTGTCAAAAAGGATCCCCTCACGAGATTGGATAGCGAAGTCCGCCGGATTCCCCCGAGCAGCCCAACGCTCACCTAATGGACCGTGGTGCCGGCCGCAACTGTCAATACAAGTAATGAAAAAGAGAGAGAGAGAG